>CM040119.1:164049447-165459681 GCA_022559845.1 Amorphophallus konjac | reverse complement strand
GGGGGGGGGGTTTATATAGGTCTCATTCTCGTGTGTTCTCGGTGGAGAGCAGTCGGCGCGACCATCTTCTTAGCCACAGCTCCCGGCGCGTCCAACGGCCCTTCGTGGAAGCTCCCGGCGCCATGGTCAGAAGCCCAATCAGCCGGCCCATTTAGTGCCCTTTTTTTTTAGGCCACATAATTGCCTTGGCTTCCCTTAGTCATTTTGTATTGACTTTTATCAGAACCGAAAGAGGCCCCTTTAGTAGTGACACAGCTTTGTTGAGATCATCTCGAGGTTCCATCAGTGAACAAACTGGGGTTTTAATCAGTATTGTCGTCTGAATGACGACAAAACCGGGTATGTTTCATCGGCATCGTCATCCGAACGGTGACAAGACCGGACATCAGCTTCAGTCTGACAGACTTCGGCCGGTGTGTAATCTGTGTAGAGGATTCTTCATTTGTCTTGACTTTGCCAAAAGCCTTCGTAATCTTCATTTGTCGGCTCCGACTTCTCATCAGAGTGTGCTTGGAGGTCTTATCAGTCGAGTGACTGCGGCTTTATCGGTGCTGCCGTCTGAATGACATCGGCACCGGGCCTCAGCTTTGGCCGACAAAGGCTTTAGCCGGGTGAACGGTTGACGGGCTTCATCATTGATCTTTCACTGTTGGTCAGACCCACTTTTCAATTGTGCTTCCACCCTTGTTCATTTTCCAGGTGTCAACAAATGCCCCCCACCTGCGGGCGGCGTAAGCGTAGAATAAGCGACACGGGGTCTGCAGGCGTTTTTCATCATTCGAGGGTATATTCCTCAGTTTTATCCTTGACATTGTCCTTCAGCTTGATCACGTTGCTGTAGTAACCTTCTGCATATTCATCTTTCATTTTCATGTTTTCATCTCTGCATTTCCTGACTTCATTGTCACCGTTTGGAGATTTTGGGCCTTGCCTTGGACTTCTCGGCATGGCGCTCTCGGCGCGACCGTTGTCGGCGCGGCCATCTCGGCAGTGGCTTCTCGGCGCGCTCACGCTCGCCAGGCTTTCCGAGGCGAGGGCTTTTCGGCGACTGCTTCTCGGCGCGTGCCGCTCTCGGCGCGCTTTTTCTTTGGCGAAGGGGGCTCTCGGCGGAGGCCGCTCTCGGCGCGCCTTTTTCTTTGGTGAAGGGGGCTCTCGGCGGAGGCCGCTCTCGGCGAGCCTTTTTCTTTGGTGAAGGGGGGCTCTCGGCGGAGGCCGCTCTCGGCGCGCCTTTTTCTTTGGTGAAGGGGGCTCTCGGCGGAGGCCGCTCTCGGCGCGCCTTTTTCTTTGGTGAAGGGGGGGTCTCGGCGGAGGCCGCTCTCGGCGCGCCTTTTTCTTTGGTGAAGGGGCTCTCGGCGGAGGCCGCTCTCGGATCGCCTTTTTCTTTGGTGAAGGGGGGGGGGGGGTCCCGGCGCGCATTTCTTCGCGCCGAGAAGCCCCTCCTCCTCTTCTTTTTAACCCGGCGAGAGGGCCTTTTACCCTCATTTCTTACCTCTTCTTCTCTCTCTTCATCTCGGCGGTGGCGGTGAGCTGCGAGCTTTCCCCCCCGAGAGCGTCATTTCCCCCCCCTTTTTGCCGATTTTTTTGGGGTAGGTCCGCTATATATATGGGATTGAGTCCCATTTTATGCTCGGGATCACTCCCTCTTGGTGGGTGACTCCCTATTCTTTTTTGGGCATACCTCGGACAAGAGGAGATGCTGCCGAAATTTTGAGATTTTGTTTGTCTTATTGTTTCATGCCCGTTCATCTTTCTGATGCTTCTTTTCTTGTCTTTTTCTGACTGCAGGTGCCGACATGGCTTCCAGTTCTGCTGCTGCATCTTCCGGAGCCGTTGGAACAAGTTCATCGGCTCAGCCGGACATATCTCGGGCCAAAGTCAACTGGTTGAATGTATACAGCCTGAGCTTTGGCTACGACCAGATTGCTAGTGTCGACGAATCTTCCGATTCTGAAACTGACACTGTATCGACCGCTGAAGTTTATTCTTCCCTGGAAGGTACTGAATTCAGGAGAGCTGCTGACTATCGCCCGGACTTGCCGAAGGATCGTCATTTGCTGCCGTTTGTTCGGACTTTCACCATACGCGGAATGCGGGATGTTATTATTGCCCGTTCCGTGGAAGCGGCAATACTTGCCGATAGAGACAGCATGAAGGGCTCTGTCTATCGAGCCCGAGCCATATATCTCCCAGGTGAACAGAGGGACTGGAATGCTGTGCTGGGCATTTCTGATTTAGAACCCGAGAAGAAGATGCTGACCCGGGCCCCAGAATTCACCCCTGCAAGGTGGGACCATACAACTGGCCGTGTCCACCGAGAGAAGACTTCGTTCGGGCTCTTTTTGGCGCCTGCGAAGTGGGGTTATAGAGATGAGCCATTTGTTCTTAACTGCCTGGCCGTTCAGTTTAAATATCAGCTGGCTGCCGGCTGGTTCGGAGATGCCAAATTGACAGATGCCCATCTTTTTAGGGTTGGAGCAGTGGAATTCACAGAATATGTTTTGAAGGAATATGCCCCTCTACTGGTTAGAGCTGGGGTATACCACAGTGTGTTTGCCTCCAGGTTCCGCTATCCCGTCTCTCGGGGATTATGTTGCGGCATGCTTGAAGTGTTCTGCCCGCAGTTCAATACATTCTATACGGCGGAAGGCGAGACATCCCTCGACCTCTGGAGTTTATCGCAGCTTTCTGGCCTACCCATGGACGGAGAGCCATATGAGGAGGTCTGCCTGGACGATTCCATCAAGGACGCCTCTAATGGAGAGGGCCGCTATTCCTTCGGTTATGCATATCGATATCTGATGAAAGCTTACCGGTCCATCTGTTTGGCCTACAGTAGGGGGTCCTCCAAAGGCTATCAAGCCAGGGAAAAGAGCAGCCGACTGAGAGTCCGTGTGGGGCAGTGGATACAATATTTCTTCGGGGGTCCCTTGAGGTACGCAGACTTTCCTTCCGTAGGGCTGACTTCCGGTAAACAGGTCAGGGCCCCCCGTTACAAGTCAGCACTGCCAGCTTCATTGCGCCGGACAGACGCGGATGGCCCGAACCCAGCAGGGGTTGATCCCATTACCCATTGTGCAGCCTATTTGACTTTCTGGCTATGCACTTTCGCTCTCCCTCAAGGGGACGAGACGATTATTAGACCAGAGGCTATATATCCGGCATGCCAGATGGCTTGGGGGATGCGATTGTCTTTGTGCCCAGTGGCTCTGTGTTTAATTTACAAATCCTTGGGGGACTTGCATAGACATCGGACTCCCCGCTCTTCGAGGACCGTGGGTCCCTTTCATTTCTTTAATGCCTGGGTTTGCAGCATTTTCCCTGAGCTGGCCCCGAGGACTTTGCAGTCAGATACACTACTCCCTCGTATGATTGAGTTCGCCAGCGCCGAACCAGGTCCTTTCTCGGAACAGTTGTTCAAGATGAGGGGTAGATTAATAAGAGTGCCTGTAGACGCACCCGGCAGCATTCACTTTTGGAGCTTGGCAGCAGGCTCAGCTCCCTTGGTGGACCCTCAGAGGGAGTGCAAAATGGAGGAGGTGGAGGTTTATGTCCATCCTGTTTCGGGAGTCGCCGCCACCCGGCCTCTTTTAGAACCAGAATTGGTGAGGTGGGCCATGGCCATACGGCCTAGTGTATTAGTTTTCAGAAAGGGGGGCCTGCTCATTTTGGAGCCCTATTATCCTTTCCGCTTTGGCAGAAATTTTGGTTACGACCAGCATATCCCTCCATCGGCTGCTCAGTTTCCTCTGGAGAACCGGGCCAAGCATGGGTCTAGTATTGCCGGCGACGGTCGGGTATGGTGGGATTTCTTTCATCGTCGGGAAGACACAACTTTCAGGGTCCCGACTGTCTCCAATCGTCTCCCTCGGGTCTCATCAGACTATATCAAGTGGTGGAACATACGCACCAATTTTTATAAAGATGGCAGAGGTGCTTTTTGGGATGTGGCCGAGCGCTCCTTTTTGAAGCGGCAGTCAGGGCCTGTATTTGATATTGACGAGCTTCATCTGAGGAGGCTTTATTCCCAGCACCAGAGGGAGGCAGAAGCTTATATCGCTGCCCGCCGGTCTTTGAAGGAGGCGGGTGCGGAACTACCCACTCCTGTCTTTTCTGAAATTGATGTGGATACTTTCACCAGAGACTTGAGACAGCTGGGTCAGATAGGGGATACTCATTTGGAGGTGCAGTATCCATTTCCCTCGGAGGAACCACTCTCGAAGGCTACTTCTTGGAGGGGTCCGGCAGACAGGTTTCATCCTTATAGGACCTTTGTGCGGAGGGAGGACCGCACTCAGTCATATTATCAGCACACCTCCTGGCTTTTTATACTGTTAAATGTCCACGGGCTGACAGTGGAGAGCCCGATAGCTGTCATTCTGAATAAGCAGCTTTTTGTTTCTTTCCATTATGTTGACGCCTGGTGCATAGATTACCTCGGCCTATTTCATTGTCTTGATTTCCATGGCCATAAGGACTTGGCCGCCCTGACGGAGAAGTGTCAAACTATTGGCGATGTATGCTGGCTCGTGAAGGAGGCCGCCTCCCGATCAAAGGAGGTAGCTTATATGTATTGGCCGCTTTCCACATTTTATGACGGCCCAGCAGGTGTGCTTCTTGTTTGTTTGATCATGGCTTCTTTCTTCTTATTGTCATGTTTTGCATATGTTGACTATGACTGTCTTTCTCGTGTCTCGCACAGATAGACCAGACATAAAGCGGCAGGGGCTTTACAGGAAGATAATTGCTCAAGCTGAGAAACCTGCCCACTTTGAAATTCCTGAAGCAGCACCTACGACCACGCCCCTGCCTCCTGGTAAGAAGAGGAAGCCTTCTGTGGTGAAGGTTGCAGTCGCCAAGGCCAAGAAGGCCAAGGTTGCTCGGACCCGGAAATCGGCTTTGACTGCGAAGGAAGCTGGAACCCCTCTTCCGGATATCCCTTCATTTGACGCATTCGCATTTCAGAGGGAGACCACACAGGCATCTGCCGAAGGTGACGGTGATAGCTTGTAGCTGGAACTTCCTTTGTCATCTTGACCAATCTCCTAGGGAGCTCTTTGAGGCTGAGCTTCTTTTTTTATCTGATACAGCCCAGGAGCAGGTTGAAGCGCCTGTGGAGACGGACACAAGACTGCCTTCTCCCACCCCGGCTGGCGAGGAGGAGGGTAAATGTGCTTTTCTCATTTGTCTCATACTTCCGTTATTTTCTTTGCTATTCCTCTCAGAAGTTTTCTTTTCTTGTAGCCGTGGCAGTCGGGGAGCAAGCCGAGGCCATGATAATGACAGAAGAGCTGCCTCGACCACAGGAGGGTCACAAGATTCGGCCAAAGCAGAGTACTATTCCGGCCAGACGCATAATCACTCGATCTACATCCCGCCATACTTTAGAGGTACCGGCCCAGCATATAGCTAGTGTGGAAATATCTTCGGGCAGTTCCCAGGCCGCCTCCCATGAGGAGGAAGTAGATTTCAGCGGCAGCGAAGGGGAAGATATTTCCAAGTCAGAAGCCCCTCCTGCACTTGCAAAAGGTGTTCCGTCTCTTCGACCCGCCAAACTATTGGTGTTATCCTCTGAGGAAGAATTTCAGGAGGAGTTTGCCGAGCTCGATACTGAGATTGACATAACTCCACCACTCGCCATTTCGGCCACGGAGCTTTCTTCTCTTTCACCCCCTTTCGAGGGTGCGGACCCTGCTTCAAAGGTGGGTTGTTCTTCATGTATGCTGCTTCATTTGTTTCTTTTATTTAGTACTGAAGGTCGCTTTGCTTTGGTCTCAGAGTATTGTCGCTGCTACCTCGGCCACCTCCACATCCTTCATGGACATTTCCCTTGTAGATTGGGCTATTGTTCCATTTCTGCCTTTAACTTGCACGGGGGCTCCTGAGATCATTCGCCCAGTGCCAGTGCGGATACAGTCCTCGACAGACTTGGCATCATTAGACTTGGGAGCTGCAGAAGAAAGTGTCATCCCTGCCAGGGTTTCAGATCTTAGAGCCGAAACAGATCCGGCCAGGAACTCCGCTTTCATACCGGCCGCAGTGATGTCAATTGCGCCCGAGTTAACAATTCCTGCCATAGTGGCTACAGAGTCCGAATTCCTGCCTGCACAGTCTAAGGCACCTCCGTCCCCCTCACCGGAAAGAGCAGCTGAAGGTGCAGCTTCCATTGCAGAGATAACCCCACTACTCATTGATTCTCCTCCCGCGGATGTTCAAGGTGTAGCTCCCGAGGCAGCAGCAGAGGAGGAATCTTTAGTCCAGCAGGGGGGTACAGAGGGACAGCGGCTAGCTCTTTCGGCAGATTTGCCTTCTTCGTCCTCCCAAGCGGGCATTGGACTATGGGCAGATATTGACGGAGAGGTGACTTTCGAAGTCGTCGCATCTGCTTCTTTTGGCTTTACTTCTCCTGACAGCTTCGTCTGGCAGCATCTGGACATGTTACGCCAGCTGGTAGAGTCTCAGCCTGGCTTGACATATCTACAGCTGAAGGAAATCGCCAATCGCCTCACTGCTGGGCTGCAAGCCATGGGCTGCCCTTTGGACATATGGGCTCAGCGGGTCTTGCTTTTATTGAAATTCGTGCATCGGAGAGACTTCCTAGCACGAATCATGGTTGACAGGCTGACGGCGTTGAAGTTGCAGAGGTCGGAATGCAAATCCGAGGTGGAAAAGCTAACGCTGACACTTGATGAACGCCAGGCCGAGCTACAGAGTATTATTCAGCGGGAGGAGGCTATCCAGAAACGGGTAGCCGTTTTGGAGGCGGAGCTCACTGAACTTCGGGCCGAGCTGCAGCAATTATCTTCTGTTCGGCCACAGTCCACCGAGGAGGTGGCTTCACTGGAGGGTCGGGTGATGTCTTTCCAGGACCTGTCCATGAGGCTTCAGGAGGAGGAAGCGCGCCTTCATGAGTTAGGAGCCGCCCCCTATGTTGGTCTTCTGGCCTTTGAAGATATCTTTCGGCGGCCATGAATTATCTTCACTTTCTTTTCTTTTCTTTCTTCTCTTCCCATCTTTTGTTTGTGACACAGCGTCCCCTCGGGGCCCCTCATGTACTCACTTCGTAATGAAATGAAAAGAGATCTTTTGGCTTCATGTGCATCCATCTTGTCTTATCATGTGGTTTCATCACTTCGGGAAGTGGGGCAGTGGTTTTAGCAAACCCTCATGTGAATGGCTCGTACATAGCAGGAGAGCGTCCACCCCTTCAGAGAAAGGATGGGGAACTCGCTCCACTGCGTGACGGGCATCCGAAGAGGCATCCGAAGAGGTGCTTAAACCGGATTGTGTTGGTATCATCACACGTCCCTCCTGGCGACATGTGCTATGAGGGAGACAATTTGCAGGGATGTGACATAAGGGATTTCATCAGAATAGACGGAAAGTCTAGACTGGGTAGAAGTTATGGCAGGTGGGACATTTGAAGAGGGCATGTAGGTTTCATCAGGGTAGACGTAAGGTCCATCCCAACAGGTTTTATCGCATGTGGGGCTTGCCAAGAAATGCGTAGGCTTCATCAGGGCAGACGTGAGGTCTGAGGTGGACAGGCTTCATCAGGATGGTGATGGGTTTCATTGTCGGTGGGACGTTTGAAAGTGGGTACGTAGGTTTCATCAGGGTAGACGTAAGGTCCATCCCGGGAAAGCTTTATCATCGGTGGGGCATAGAGCCAGATGACCGACGGAAGGCTTCATCAGTGAAGGGGAGGTAAAGGTAGCGTGCCGGTTGGCATGGAACTTTTAAATTACCACATTACTGACCCAAGTGCCCTTTCGGGTTTTCACCGGAGCCAGCCCCCTCTTGCTTTTGCCCACGCGCCCTTTCGGGTTTTCACGTGGCGGGGTACCCGATTTTGCCTGCGGTGCCCTTTCGGGTTTTCACCACAGCTGGGTTTTTGGCCATTTTTGCCCTTATCCGGGATGTCCGAACAAGTCTGGCGGGGTATCTCTATTTTTAACCCCATTTTTTTTTATATACATATGTTTCCTGAATCGGGACTTCAGCACGGATCAGGCAATGTGCTGCTTTATTAATGCATGCTCTTATCATCGGTATTGGGTATATACCGACGCAAGGATTTTATAGGTTTCATCAGGGTAGACGTAAGGTCCACACTGGGCTGGTTTTATCATTGATCGGACAGGGTGCCGATCGACCAATGGTAGGTTTCATCACGGCGGGACGTAAAGGGATATGCAGATTTGATAGGACGGGTTTCTTTGTTGATCGGGCAGGGTGCCCATTGATCAAAGGTGGGTTTCATCGTTGGTATTGGGTTTATACCAATGCAAGGATTTTTATAGGTTTCATCAGAGTAGACGAAAAGTCTGGACTGGGTAGGTTTCATCACAGATCGGGCAGTGCGCCAATCAATCAGCAACGGGTTTCATCATCGGTATTGGGTTTATACCAATGCAAGGATCTTATGAATCTTCATCAGAACAGGCGTAAGGTCTACCCTGGGCTGGTTTTATCGTTGATCGGGCAGGGTGCCAATCGATCAACAGGAGGTTTCATCATCGGTATTGGGTTTATATCGATGCAAAGGTTTCATGGGTTTCATCGGGATAGACGTAAGGTCTAAGCCGGACAGGTTTCATTGCTGCTTGGGCGAGTGTGCCCATTAATCAGCAGCAGATTTCATCACGGTGGGACATAGCGAGACTCGTAGCTCTAGTCGGAACAGATGTAAGGTCTAGACCGAACAAATTTCTTCACCGATCGGGCAGGGTGCCCTGTCGACTAAAGATGGGTTTCATCATCGGTATTGGGTTTATACCAATGCAAGGATATCATGGATTTCATCTGGATAGACGTAGGGTCTAAACTGGATAGGTTTTATCGCTGATTGGGCAATGTGCCAATCAATCAACAGCAGGTTTCATCGTCAATATTGGATTTGAACCAATGCAGGAATTTCATAGGTTTCATCGGGATAGACGTAAGGTCTAAGCCGGATAGGTTTCATCGCTGATCGGGCAATGTGCCAATTGATCAAAGCAGGTTTCACCATCGTGGGATTTTGGCAAGGTATGAGGGTTTTATCAGGACAGACGTAGGGTATGAACTGGGCGGGTTTGATCGTTGATTGGACGAGAACGTCTCGGCCGATCGACGAGAAGTTCATGACGGGAGGTGAGGTTTCTTTAGGATCACCATATTACTGGCCCAAGCGCCCTTTCGGGTTTTCACCGGAGCCAGCCCCCTCTTGCTTTTGCCCACGCGCCCTTCCGGGTTTTCACGTGGCGGGGTACCCGATTTTGCCTGCAGTGCCCTTTCGGGTTTTCACCACAGCTGGGTCTTAGCCATTTTTGCCCTTGCTCGGAAAACCTGAACAAGACCGGCAGGGTATCTCTATTTTTTTTTTTACCCCATTTTTTTTATTTTCATTCTTTTATTCTCTCTTCCCCTCTTCTTGGGAGGGTAACGAGTCGGACTGTCATTAGATCATGACAAGGGACGGCTCGGCCAGGGCGGAGTGTCGCTAGACCAAGGAAATGGGTAGCTTGGTTAGGGCAGAGTGCCGCTAGGCCAAGGAGGCAGGGTAGCTTGGTTAGGGCGGAGTGCCGCTAGACCAAGGAAAAGGGTAGCTTGGTTAGGGCGGGGTGCCGCTAGACCAAGGAAATGGGTAGCTTTTAGCCTGATTACTCGGGGAACATTGGTTGGGCAGCATGATACAGCTTTAGGTGTTTACCGTTGAGTGGTGAGAATTGAATCTCCCCTCGATGGTTAACAACCATGTAGGCCCCTCCTTCGTAGACCCTATATATCACATAAGGGCCTTCCCAATTAGGATTCAACTTTCCTTTTGGGTTGGACGCCATGACTTCTCTTTTCTTGACCATGACGAGGTCACCTTTCTTAAATTCTCGTCCTTTTACGAGTTTGTTGAATGCAGTGGTCATGCGGGCCTGGTACATCTGGATATTCTTCTGAGCTTGGAGGCGCTTCCCTTCCAATTCGGCCAGTTCTTGTAATCTTCTTTCTGCATTGGTTTGTTCGCCACGGGCCAGGTCATATTGGATTGCCACCCTGAGTGACGGGACTTCCAGCTCCAGTGGAACTACTGCCTCTGAGCCGTATACCAATGAATATGGCGAGCACCCTGTAGGTGTCTTGAAGACAGTGCGATATGCCCATAGAGCTTCATACATCTTTTCTTCCCAGTCCTTCTTATTAGAACTGACGACTTTGGCCAACAAGGTGCATAACGTTTTGTTGAAGGCTTCTGCCAATCCATTTGCCTGTGGATTGTAAGGAGTGGAAGTCCTCCACTCGATCTTATACTTCTCGGCGAGCCGATAGATCTTTTGATTTCTGAAATGACTTCCATTATCGGATATTATTCGGCTGGGGATCCCAAACCGGAAGATAATGTTCTGTTTGATGAATCTGGCAACCAGCTCACCAGTCACTTCTCGTAATGCTATAGCCTCCGCCCATCGGGAGAAGTAATCTGTTATTGCCAGTATGTACTTATGTCCGGCTGAGGAGGTCGGTAGTGGGCCGACTACATCAGTTCCCCATTGTGCAAACGGCCAGCTAGGGATTGTAGGGTGCAGAACGGCAGGTGGCCTTCTAGGCACAACAGCATGCTCCTGACATCTCTGACATGACTTTGCAAACTTGCAGCAATCTTCAAACATGGTGGGCCAATAGTAGCCCAGCTTCTTGATTTCTATCTTCATCTTAGGGCCAGCTTGGTGAGCACCTGCTGTCCCAGCATGTATTTCTTTCATCGCTTGCCAAGCTTCCTCAGTGGACAGGCAGCGGAGCAGAATCTTCTTGCGTGCATCTGCCATTATTCGGAATAGAGTTCCATTTCTGAATTCATAAGAATCTTTGATCCTTAAAAGTTTCATCTTTTCTTCCCTTTTCTGCGGCAGCTGTTGGTGTAAAAACCATTGTAGCAAATGCTGTCTCCAATCAGATGCCTGTTCTGTACTAATCGTGGCGACTTCATTTTCTTCGGGGCAGTCTTCTAGCATGCTGGGGACTTGCCGCCGGTTTATAACAACAATGTTCAGTGTCTCATCCGGTGGGACTGCTATTGAGCTGGCTAGCTTTGCCAATGCATCAGCCTGGGCATTATGTGCACGGCCCACATGCTTGAGCTCAATATGATAGAATTTCGCCATGAGGCGCACAGCTCTTTGGTGGTAGGGGTTCAACTCTGGCTTTCGCACTTCGAACTCACCTTGGATTTGCTTTATTATCAACATTGAATCCCCGAATACCTGAAGCATCTGGATACCCATGTTGAGGCTGATGCGCAACCCGATTATCAGAGCTTCATACTCGGCTTCATTATTAGTGCAGGGCTTGTTTATAGAACAGGAAGTATGCACAACCTCCCCCTCTGGCGATCTTAGCACAATACCGGCCCCGGCCCGTATTCTGGTCTTTCCATTGGAGTCCGTCTCTGTTCTAGATGCTCCATCAAAGAATAGCTGCCACATAGTTGACTGAGCCTGGCAGGCTTCTAATGTTTCATCATCGGGTAACTCAGTCCCCAACATATCAATCTCTGGCACAGGGTGCTCTGCGAAGAAATCAGCCACGGCCTGTCCTTTTATTGCCCTCTGGGGTATATATGTGATATCGAATTCCATCAGAATTACTGCCCATTTGCCCAACCGGCCTTTCAGTACTGGCTGAGTCAATATGTATTTGAGCGGATCTGCTGCAGATATCAATCTGATTTCGTGTGACAGCATGTAGTGCCGGAGCTTTTTAACGGCAAAGACTAGTGCCAAGCATGTCTTTTCTATATAGGTGTAGCTTTCTTCAGTTCTAATCAGCCTCCGACTTAGGTAGTATAGAGCCTGCTCTTTGCCTTCTTCATTTATCTGTGCTAGCATTGCCCCCAGGGAACAGTGTGTGGCTGCAATGTATAGTATCAGAGGCTTGCCCTTAATAGGTGCCCCCAGCACTGGGGGGGTCTTGAGATATTCTTTCAGCTTCTCAAAAGCTTCCTGACAGCCATCGTCCCAGAGGAACGGTACATCTTTCATCATGAGCTTGTGAAAAGGGTGGCATCTTCCTGACAGATTTGATATGAATCGTCGGATGTAGGCCAAACGCCCTTGTAGAGATCTCAGCTCGTGGAGATTCCTTGGTGGAGGGAGCTCCTGGATAGCTTTAATCTTGGATGGGTCGATCTCAATGCCCCTATGACGGACGATGAACCCAAGGAATTTTCCACTGGACACGCCGAAGGCACATTTCATAGGGTTCATTTTGAGCTCATATTTGCGCAGCCTCTGGAACACTACTCTCAGATCCTGCAAATGGTCTTCTTTTCTGCTGGTTTTCACCACCAGGTCATCGATGTAGCACTCCATTTTCTTGAAGAGTAAATCATCAAAGATCTTTGTCATAGCTCTTTGGTAAGTAGCGCCGGCGTTCTTGAGGCCGAACGGCATCCTTTTGTAGTGAAATATCCCCTTCGGGGTGCGGAATGCAGTATGCACTCTGTCCTCTTCAGCAATCCAGATCTGGTTGTATCCGGATGACCCATCCATGAATGACAGGGCTTCATGGCCAGTGGTTGCATCGATCATTACTTCAGTGATTGGCACTGGGAAATCATCTTTCGGGCAAGCCTTATTCAGGTCTCTGAAATCTACACATATTCTGATCTGCCCATTTTTCTTCTTCACAGGCACTATATTGGCCAGCCATGTAGTATATTGGTTTTCTTCAACAAAGCCCACATCGATCAGCTTGTCGACTTCTTTGTTGATCTGATTTATCAGTTCGGGACGCATTCTCCTGGCAGGCTGCTTCACAGGGCTTGCCTCTGGGTTTATCGCCAATCGATGCTGTGCCACATCAGAACTCAGTCCCGGCATCTCATCATATGTCCACGCGAAGCAGTCTCGAAATTCTTTCAGAAACTGAATATACTGTTCTTTGGCAGCTGGCTCCAGCAATGCACTGAGGAACGTAGGCCTTGGCTCATCTACTGACCCCAGATTCACTTCCATCAGCTCATCAACAGTGGCTTGGCCTCCGTCTTCAACTTCGGGTGGGGCTTCTTGCAAATCAATAAAGCCTCCCGGGATATAATCTCCTTCATTTTCATGATTTTCTGTTTCATCAGATTGGTCATCAGCAGATGCTGGTGCATCGTATAAGGCCAATACGGCCGGATTCTGCTCAGTCTGCCCCGAGGACACGACTGGCTCAGCGGAAAACTTCGAAGTGGAGTCTTTCATGCTTAGAGGCTCTTCTGATGTGGGCTCCCTTGAGAGGTCATCATTATGTAGAGCTCGGAATTCTTCTAGAATGCACCCAAACTCCCGGCATCCTTGCAGCTCCCTGGCTACTTGATCCTCATCCGGGTTTCCGGTGTCAAATTGTGCTTTGGCCTGGAACAGATCCTCTTTGCAGGACGGATTCTCCCAGCACCAACCCTTCTTGGTTTCATCAGACATTCTTGCTTCCGGCTGGTTGTCTTGGACTTCATTGTCTGTTATGGATTGATACATAATCTCTTCATCTTCAAAGGGGTATTGATCATACCCTACTTCTGGGGAATCTTCATTCGGGTAGAAGGCTGAGATGACATCCACCTCGGCTCCATAGTATTCTTGCAGGGTATAACCCAGTCCCGGGTGCTGTGTGATCTTCCTCAGCTCTTTGCTATCTCGAGGCGGATCCCATAACTCCTTGAATGCTTTCTTCTGAGCGGTAGGCTGTATCGATGGCATTTGCATCTTGGAGAACATTTGTGAAACCCGTTGGGTAGTATAATCCAGGCCCGTAATGGGTACCATCAGGTTTGCAGCTTCTTCAGGGGCCATGCAGTCTTGATCATCTTCTTCGACTGCCTCCCCGGTGTAGAATATAATAGGGGGTTCGCCAAAGCGAGGGATTTCCATAGTCTTTAGGGGCAGCACTGTCTGGTATTCTGTGCTGGCTATGGGCTTGACTAGACCCTGAGGAACTTCCACCTGTGTGTATTTTTCTTTCATCTTTTCTTCGGTATCATCTGGGTGTATGCCGGGGGGAGTGATCCGAGCAAAATCACCAGCATAAGAGATGTGAGACACCCCATGCTTTTTAATGTAGCCCTTTGGCGGCGGCGGAGACCAATTTCTGGCTTTCGTCGCCGACTTTTCTTGGCTGACCACAGTTTCTTTTCCTTTATCCCTTTGTGACACCTCGGTGTAATAGGATGCATCGAGCATGTGGCACTCGAACACTTCGAATGGATGTAGGTCTGCAAACACCCTTTCCTCTTTTCCTTCATGGCAATATTTTATGCATTGGTGTAGCGTGGATGGCACTATCTGATATTCGTGCAGCCACGGTCTTCCCAGCAGGGCCTTATATGTGGTGTTGGAGTCGATTACATAGAATCGTACCACTGTAGTGAGGTCGCCCAGTGTGAGATTGAAATCAGCCACCCCGAGAGGTGTTTCACATTTCTGGTTGAATCCTGCAATTTTCATGTCTCTGACCTTGGTGAGCTGCAGATCAAAGTAATATTTCTGATAGATGCGGTATGGGAGAATATTCACAGCGGCCCCTGGATCTATCAGTATTCTGCTTATCGGCTGACAGTTCAGGGAACCCCTCATATATAGCGGTCTGTTATGGCCGGAATTTGGGATTAGCATATCATCCTCGGTGAACGTGACTGATGGCCCAGTATTCACCTCTGTCAAGAGTGCTTCACATTGTGCCGGGGACTGCAGGGCATCCACAATCGCTTGGCGAGCTTCTTCACTCAGAGAGAGAATTTCCCAGATGGAGAATCTGGTAGGGAGCTTCTTCAGCATTTTCATGACTCGACTGCCTACCCGGACATTAGACAGTCTCATCTCCTCTGCCCATCGGGGTCTTGGAGGTTCATGTGGTGCCTGTGGCCTTGGCTGCCCAGTCCCAATTTTATCTTCTTCATCGGTCTCCCGGGAGGCTTCTTCTGTAGCGACTGCCCCTGCCTTTGCTAGAGGGTTACATTCTTCATCTTCTTCATGCTGTTTCTGCTTTCCAACCGCTGTCTGCTGGCATTTATTGCTTTTATCTGGAGCAGTATGAGCCGGTTGCTCATTTTCTAAGCTGGACAGGAACTCCAGGAATGAAGGGGCTTCATCTGCCTTCTTTTTGTCTTGGTATAGACTGGCAGGGGGAGGAACCTGGATACCTCGAATCTCCGGCTTCGGGATTTGATAGGGTTGCTCCCCTCTGAACATGATATTATGGTTGGCTGGTGGTGGGCGCCCCCATCTTCTCCCAGAACGTGTTGCATGAGCTGAGGTTGAGGCTTCAGCATGGTTAGCTTCTAGCAGAGCGTTGGATGCTTCCGGCTCATCATCCTCCTCGGGCAAGGAAAAGAGTACCGACAGAGTGTTACATTGTACTGTCGTGACCTTCTTTCCTTTCTTGGATTTGGGCCGTTTCTTCTTCTTTTGGGAACTTGGCCTTGCTGGCTCCTGCCCCCAGAAGGGCTCATTCTCTGCTTTTTCTCGTTCTGTCTCTGGCTGCTCTTTGATTTTTGATTCTTCGAGCTGCTCCCAGAGTATACAGTCCTTCATTAGCAGATGCTTGGGCTTCTTCTGCTCGTACTCATCGAGCTCATTAATGTATTGCTGCAGACGCCTGGCTGCAGGGCTTACTTCTTTATGTGTAGGGAGGGGAGTTTGTCTCCTCCGGTTGTGAGTAGGGATCCGGATGACTGGTCCAGTCTCAGTTGTATGCCATATTGACTTTATCGGAGGCGGCTCAGGCCTTGGTGTAGTACCCCGGATAACTGCTCCGCTGGTACTGGCTACAGGAGTCTTCTTCTTTTTGCTTTTTATGGGTATTATCTGCCATCCTTCCTGATCTTTCTGCGGGGTGAGGAAGCAAGCTTCATAGGTATTCTTGGTGCATTCTTCAACGGCCTCTTTGGGCAGCTGTTGGTAGACTGAGATCATATTGGCAGCCACTCTCCAGGGTGGAGGCTCATGTGGATGAGGCGGCTTTACCTGGTAATCTCCCAACTGCAGCTCACCTTTCTTGACCATTCCTTCCATGATATCTTTGAAGACATAACAATCTTCAATTGCGTGCCCCAGCGCACGGTGGAATGGACAGAACAGCGGATCGTCTTTCTTTGCTGCATCTGCTGGTCTTTTGGGTTCAGGCAACGTTACCTTATTGAACTTGTATGCCCAGTTGAACAGTGCGGCCGTCTTATCCTTTGGAAAGGAATATGCTTTTCTCATCTTGTCTCTCAGAGAGACTTTATCCTTCCTTTCTGCTGTATCTGCCAGCGGGGGAACTTCATCTGCCCCTTTCTTCCCCTTCTGTTGCTCGAAGGTTCTGAAATCGACGGTGTTGGCCTCAGAGTGTGATGGCCGTCGTTCATTGGATTTTCCCTTCGGCATAGTGAGAACATTG
This sequence comes from Amorphophallus konjac, assembly GCA_022559845.1. Lineage (NCBI taxonomy): Eukaryota > Viridiplantae > Streptophyta > Magnoliopsida > Alismatales > Araceae > Amorphophallus > Amorphophallus konjac. Next base: position 165,443,292 of record CM040119.1, on the reverse strand, counting down.
GCGGTCGGACGTTTGGACAAGAACGTCTCGACCTCTGCCACTATATTGTTCAGTCGGTCAAATGTTCTGACATCTGCACCGATCATTTTTTCTAGCACCTCCCTCCTGAGGCTCTGCTTGCATATCTGCACCGCATCTTCCTGATGAGGAGGCCTTCGGCATCTCATGGCTAGGTTCCTCCATCTTTTGATGTAATCCAATGCAGTTTCATCTTGTTTCTGCTTGGTAGCATACAATTCTGCTATCGTGATTTCCCTTTCCGTGACATGAAATCTGTCGCGAAATTTTCTTTGCATATCAGGCCAATCAACCACTGACCCAGCTGGCAAGCTTGAGTACCATTCAAAGGCCAACCCAGTGAGGGATGAGCCAAAGAACTTGAGCAGATAAGCTTCATCGACTGCTAGGTCGCCCATGATTGTAGTGTAGTAGGCTATATGCTCCCTAGGGGAGCCTTGGCCATTAAATTTCTCAAACTTCGGCGGCTTACTGACGCCTGGGGGTAGTTTCTTGGCAGCATACTGGGGAGGATAGGGTACTCTGTACACATCATAGGCACCCGCGTCACCACCGGTCTTTTCTGACAGCTTCATTTCCACAATTCTTTCAATCATCTGCTTGTGGGCCACAGCTGGATCCATCTCTTCTGGGAAGAAGTGAGCTTGTTGCTGGCTGTGAGGAGTTGTCATCACAGTGGCACGCAAGATGGGCGCGGTAGGCTGTGTCTGAGACACAGAGGGCTGAGCTGCTGTTTGCTGTGGAGCAGGTTGGCTCGGTGTCTTGCCCTTATCGGCTAGGAGAGGATCAGCCAGGATAGTTGTTTCTGTGGAGCTGGATGTCTGCCCTGTAGGTTCAGCTTGCTTCGAGACTGATGTAGCTTCCTGTCTCTCATTGAGCTGTCTTCGGAGAGCGCTGATCTCCTGCTGATATCTTCTGAACATCATCTGGATCATGGGATCCATAGTCGATGGGATTTGTATATCTTCAGAAGTCCCTTCAGCATCATCAACGAAGGGGTTATCTCCATCTTCCGCTGTTACCACATTAACTGTCATAGTGGTAATCCTGTGAGCTTCATCCTCAATTTTCATTTTATCCTTTGCGGCCTGGCCTCTTCTTGTGACGGGACCCGGTCTAGTTGCCAGTCTGAGCAATTCATCTGACTGAGTTGGTAGTGTATCTTGCCCCCTGGCCAGTCCAGCCATGTTGCAGGCGAAGATTTGCATCTTTCCTTTTTGCTTGTAGGCCTTTCTTTTTATTTGACTAGGATATCTGAGCCGGTCAAAGACCGATATTCTTTCTTTGTCCTTTTCCCCGTGCAGGTCTTCTTCATTATATCTGGCCCTGAGGCCTTCTCCATAGTCATTTGAATCGGAGGAGGAGGCTCCGATCATCATTTCTTGGAAGGTTTCTTCTTCTTCATCATCCTTGGTGCCCAAGGCACGGAATAGTCTTCGTTGACCTAGGGCAGAGCTCCCTAGGCAGTGGAAGTAGTCTCGGACTACTTGCTTTGTCTCTTCAGAGTTGTGCCTTTGCGGCTCAGGTTGGAACACCAGTCTTTCCTGGCTTCTTTGTTGATAGGCCAGTCTTGTTATCTGAGCATTCAAATGCTCGGCCTTGGAATATCTGAAGATGTCGGCCTGTCTGGCACAAGCCCTCGATCTTCTTGGGACGGCAACCATGGCTGGTTCACGCATTCCCGCATCGCCATTCCGGCAGCAGTTGGTAGCAACATCATGGTTCTTTCTCTGCCATCTTCTGCCCCCGGCCCTGGGGCGGGTGACAGCAAGGTCTTCTTTCTTCTCAGGTCTCCTACCCCTCATCATGGGGCGAACAGCAGTCAGTTTTCTTTCTTCAATATTTCTTTCATATCCCCTTCCCCAGACTCTGGGGTGAGCAGCAATAGCATTTCCTGTTTCTTTTCCCTCTCCTCTTTGGCTTCCCGCCTTGAAGTGGGTGACAGCATCATGGGTAACCTTCTCCTCATCTTGAGCTTGAGTCCAGCTCTGCATCTTCTTCGGTTGCCAGACCTGTTTGTATCTTGCTGGCTTGGGCGCCAGCGACTTCCTTCCATCAGCTTCCCAATTGGCCTTCCTGGTGGCCAGAACTTGGAACTTGTTGTCAATTTGGATGGTCGGGACAATCCTGTCCGGCCGGACCTCTCGGGGGCGACCGTCGAGGTTCACCCTAACATCGCCCATCATCATTGTCTTCCCAGAATTTGAAAGACGACGGTTAGCAGCGGCATACCGGCTCCTCCGGTTGGTTGTTTTTCCCTTCTGGGCAGCAGTGGAGACCACGTCCCACCTTTGAACATGGTGCACATAGCAGGCGACGGCTGTCGAGGCCGTCTTCCCCGGTAAGCTAGTCTTCTCATCAGCAGCCCTTATCAGGGCACTTGCAGCGGCGCCTTGCTCGTTGTTATCGACCTGCAGAAGGTCGGTGAAGATAAGGCCCAGACAGTTGGGCATCCCGACGGCGGGCGGCATTGATCCGAACGCGAGGGGTACCGCCAGGTAGCCTTCTCGCACGTGCATGTCGATCGGCTGTTGGCCGAAGCAAACGGACATGATTCCGGCTGTCATTGTAGATTCCTGAGAATAAGGAAAGTACACAGAATCAGAGGTTTCAGGGGGGCCCGCCGGGCCTACTACTTTAGCGTAAAGATGAAGGGAGGCTAAGTCCCACCGGGCGTGCCAGACTTGTGGACGCATAATCTTATGTTTATTTATTTTTTTTTGTTTATTGTTTATTCATTGATTTATTGGCGTGCCAGTCACATGTGTGACGATTTCATTGTGCGCTCGATCTGACTTGGTCAGTCGATTGTGAGTGATCGTGTCTGGACCATAAGCCCGTCATACCATGAACGTTATGACGTTAATTACGTCCTTCCAAGGAAGGACAACCCTTGATTAAACGCTAAAGTAGGAGGCCTTGAGAGGCAAACAGATATTCACATGCTTGACTTTAAACTTCATACCAGGGCCAGAGAGACGGGTAAGATAATAACATCAATCACAGAAACCGACTAGATCGTGTGGTTGGCGGTTCAAAACAGTTATACTTGGTGGAAACAAGGAGATAGAAGACATTCATCACGGGAAGGCAAAGCCATGGCCATGATATAGGTTTAAAGCTTCGATTAGTATTTCGACGGCCTTTCCTCTTAATCTGGGTTATGCCCAGGGGGAAAGAGGCTATCACCCGCGGAGTATCGGGATGAGTGTCGAGAGCTAGAGAAGCCGAACCTCCCAACCCGTGTACATACGGGCTATGGGGGGCAATGTGTGATTTTCCCTTTGAAAGGGCTAGCGGGATTCATGCAGTGGCAAGACCCCCCGAGCAGAAGGGTTATTTGTAAATCCGTTGCGGTTAGGTGGAACATAGGGGTTATGACTCCCCTTCAATTTTATCCCCGGGACATATCGGGTGATCCACAGATATCCCTTGTGTGGGTTCACTTCGGATGTTGGAATTCATTGGGTGGTAGATCGGGCTCTCGGCACACTCTGAATGGACACAGGCTCTCGGCACGACCCAAAAAATGGGAAGGCCAGGGCTTCCGGCACCAAAACAAGAAGGCTGGGGGTTCCCGGCGCCATGACGAGAGGGCTTGGGTTCCCGGCGCGACGAAGAGGAGCCAAAGGGGAGAGGGCCTTCGGCGCAGGCTTCCCGGCGCGAGGAAGAGATGCTAGAAGAGGGTCTCGGCGCGACGGGGCTGAGGAAGGCTCCCGGCGCGACGCGGCTACAAGAGGGGGGTGACTCCCGGCGCGCTCAGCCGAAGGGGAGGAAACCTCCCGGCGCGGCCAGAATGCAGGGCTCCCGGCGCGATGGCCAGAATGTAGGGCTCCCGGCGCGACGGCCAGAAAGCCAAAATCAGGTCTCGGCGCCCGAAGGATGGCGCCGAGAGCTATTCATCGTGTTTACTGTAGGTTGATCCGAGAGGTATTTTGGCGCCGGGACCAGAACAGAGCTTACGATACTCTGTTTTAGGTTTCTAATTGATCCAGGCCAAGGGAAGGGGTTTCTTTGGGGTCAAAAATTGGTCAGGGCATCAAAATTGAATTAGATTAGGCTTGGGCTTCATAGGAACATCAGGACCTGGGAGGACTTTGGGAAGGCCTAGGCATAGAGAAACCCTGTCACCAGTGTCATACAGAATCCCAGGGACAGTTTAATGTAGGCTTCGTGGTCCTGGGAGAATTTTGACAGCATCTCCCCCGGACTCAGCATTTGCCAGGGAATGATAGACGATCACCCACGGAGCGCCGGGGTGAAAGCCAAATAGAGGGGTATTGGACCCCTGATCATGTACATGCCTGCAGCACTGTTCCGATGTTCCCTTAGAGGTCAACGAAGCTTACGCAGCGGCGGAGCTCCATTGCCTCGGAAGGTTATAAAAGCCGATCGAGTCCAGAAAACCTAGTAGAAAAGGGGAGGGTTATCTCCATTAATTGTCATCCCTGAAGTGCACATACAGGCTCCTGGCGCCAGAAGAATGCCGGTGGCTTAGGCTCCCGGCGCATGGACAAAGAGGCAGGTTTCCGACGCGTTGAAGCGAAGGCCAGGAGTTCCCGGCGTGAAGAGGAATTGCCCAGAGTGGGAGGTTCCCGGCGGGATGGCCAAGGGAGAGGGGACTCTCGGCGCAGCGAGGAGGAGACCAGGGAGTAGGACTCCCGGCGCCGTGGTCAGAGTGCAGGGCTCCCGGCGCGGCCATGTTAGAACAGTTCTCGGCGCCTGAAGGATGGCGCCGAGAGCTATTCATCTGATTTACTGTACGCGGGGCCGAGAGCTATGAGGACGCCGGGATCAGAACAGAGCTTTACGGTACCCTGTTCTTAAATCTGTTAGGGATTCAGGGGTTTCTTGACGATTCAGGCCGAGGTAAATAGGTCCAGTGAGGTCAAAATGAATCAATTCCTCGGGTTTCAACTGGATTTGGCTTAGGTTTCAAAGAAAGTCCAAGATCAGAGAGGAAACCGGGAGGGAAAAATCAGGGTACAGAGAACCCGTGTCAGCACTACTGTGTAGAGTCCGGGGACAGCTTGATGTCGTCTTTCATCATCCTGAGAGCCAAGAGATGGCTGTCTCTGGACCCAGGGATGATTTTGACAGTGCCAATAGGCAAAAACCATAACATCTAGAATTATAGAAAATCACTAGCAGCGGCCATTGAAAGCATTGCCAATATCGATAGCAGACTGCCCCAGAAGCCAAGAGATAATCTGTCTCTGGCCCTGGGGCAAGCCTGGGAGGCTCCCCGCAAGCGACACCGAACGGCCATGGGCATCGGTATAACTAGAGCCACACTTATTCTGCTGAAGACGATTGAATCCGAAGACCCATTAGAGAATCAGGCGCGCTTCAGTCGAGCTAAAACAACGAAAACATGTAAAGGAAAGACATAGCAACATACGGAGAGATAGCTGGCAGATGTTTCAATCACCCAACGCCCAAACGGGCCATTAGAGCATTTCATATCATCAGATCACCCCAGAACTCACATCAATCGCACGGAGGGAATGAGGGAGAAGGAGATGAATAGACATCGGGATATCCCGGTTACATCCAAAACCAAAATCGAGATAAACTCGGCAGGATTACATGAATAAGAAAATAAAACCATGGGGGAGGGCGGAGCATTGACTCCTCTCCCTCCCCGGATGCCCACCTGGAGCTTCTTCCCTGGGGAATCGGTCTCTTCTCTCTTTCTTTTTCAGCGGAGGAGGCTCTCTCTCTCCCTCTGGCTTCTTCTCTTTTCTTTCTTTTTGATTGATGGTCTGGCTTCCGATCCTCCGATCGATCCCCTTTTCTTTCAAAGGGGGGGGGGGTTTATATAGGTCTCATTCTCGTGTGTTCTCGGTGGAGAGCAGTCGGCGCGACCATCTTCTTAGCCACAGCTCCCGGCGCGTCCAACGGCCCTTCGTGGAAGCTCCCGGCGCCATGGTCAGAAGCCCAATCAGCCGGCCCATTTAGTGCCCTTTTTTTTTTAGGCCACATAATTGCCTTGGCTTCCCTTAGTCATTTTGTATTGACTTTTATCAGAACCGAAAGAGGCCCCTTTAGTAGTGACACAGCTTTGTTGAGATCATCTCAAGGTTCCATCAGTGAACAAACTGGGGTTTTAATCAGTATTGTCGTCTGAATGACGACAAAACCGGGTATGTTTCATCGGCATCGTCATCCGAACGGTGACAAGACCGGACATCAGCTTCAGTCTGACAGACTTCGGCCGGGTGTGTAATCTGTGTAGAGGATTCTTCATTTGTCTTGACTTTGCCAAAAGCCTTCGTAATCTTCATTTGTCGGCTCCGACTTCTCATCAGAGTGTGCTTGGAGGTCTTATCAGTCGAGTGACTGCGGCTTTATCGGTGCTGCCGTCTGAATGACATCGGCACCGGGCCTCAGCTTTGGCCGACAAAGGCTTTAGCCGGGTGAACGGTTGACGGGCTTCATCATTGATCTTTCACTGTTGGTCAGACCCACTTTTCAATTGTGCTTCCACCCTTGTTCATTTTCCAGGTGTCAACAGGGGTCCAGAATATGAAATACTGATCCGATCGGCATTCCGATCATTCCAACATGACCTGGGAGGTAGACGTGACTTGTCAGAGCGGACGGATTCTAAATCGGACATCCGGTTTGAGCCCGACGCTAAAATAACTCAATTCAAAACTAAGTTAGTTTTCAAAACTAACTTAGTTTAGAATAATTCAAAAAAGTAGGGGTTCAGGGGTCCAGAATGTGAAATACTGATCCGATTGGCATTCCGATCGTTCCAACACGACTTGGGAGGTAGACGTGACTTGTCAGAGCTGACGGATTCCAAATCGGACATCCGGTTTGAGCCCGACGCTCAAAAGTGCATTTTGTAAATGCACTTGGTTTAAAATTAAAGCAGTCGGGTCCGGGGGTGCAGAATGTGAAATACTGATCCGATCGGCATTCCGATCATTCCAACATGACTTGGGAGGTAGACGTGACTTGTCAGAGCTGACGGATTCCAAATCGGACATCCGGTTTGAGCCCGACGCTCAAAAGTGCATTTTGTAAATGCACTTGGTTTAAAATTAAAGCAGTCGGGTCCAGGGGTCCAGAATGTGAAATACTGATCCGATTGAAATTCTGATCGTTCCAACACGACTTGGGAGGTAAACGTGACTTGTCAGAGCTGACGGATTCCAAATCGGACATCCGGTTTGAGCCCGACGCTAAAATAACTCAATTCAAAACTAAGTTAGTTTTCAAAACTAACTTAGTTTAGAATAATTCAAAAAAGTAGGGGTTCGGGGGTCCAGAATGTGAAATACTGATCTGATCGGCATTCCGATCGTTCCAACATGACCTGGGAGGTAGACGTGACTTGTGAGAGCTGACGGATTCCAAATCGGACATCCGGTTTGAGCCCGACGCTCAAAAGTGCATTTTGTAAATGCACTTGGTTTAAAATTAAAGCAGTCGGGTCCGGGGGTCCAGAATGTGAAATACTGATCCGATTGGCATTCCGATCATTCCAACACGACCTGGGAGGTAGACGTGACTTGTCAGAGCTGACGGATTCCAAATCGGACATCCGGTTTGAGCCCGACGCTCAAAAGTGCATTTTGTAAATGCACTTGGTTTAAAATTAAAGCACTCGGGTCCGGGAGTCCAGAATGTGAAATACTGATCTGATCGGCATTCCGATCATTCCAACACGACCTGGGAGGTAGACATGACTTGTCAGAGCTGACGGATTCCAAATCGGACATCCGGTTTGAGCCCGATGCTAAAATAACTCAATTCAAAACTAAGTTAGTTTTCAAAACTAACTTAGTTTAGAATAATTCAAAAAAGTAGGGGTTCGGGGGTCCAGAATGTGAAATACTGATCCGATTGACATTCCGATCGTTCCAACACGACCTGGGAGGTAGACGTGACTTGTCAGAGCTAACGGATTCCAAATCGGACATCCGGTTTGAGCCCGACGCTCAAAAGTGCATTTTGTAAATGCACTTGGTTTAAAATTAAAGCAGTCGGGTCTGGGGGTGCAGAATGTGAAATACTGATCCGATCGGCATTCCGATCGTTCCGACACGACCTGGGAGGTAGACGTGACTTGTCAGAGCTGACGGATTCTAAATCGGACATCCGGTTTGAGCTCGACGCTCAAAAGTGCATTTTGTAAATGCACTTGGTTTAAAATTAAAGCAGTCGGGTCCGGGGGTCTACAATTGGATATCTTTACAGTCATCGATTTGATATTATGTTTGATTTAAATTCATGTAATCTAATAAAATATTTAATTTATCTTTATACTAATTTTTTTATCTATGTATGTTTTTTTTAATATAGGAGGATTCTTCTATGAGCGGCAGCACAGGAGATGAGCACGGCGGGGGGGATGAAGATATGGACGATCTGGAGGATATTTATTGATTTTGTTGTATATTTTTCTTTGTAACGCTGATGAGTTTATTACGATATTTGATGTAATTTTAATTAAACAGATTTTTTATTTTGTTCGTGTGTATTTTTTGTTATCGGTGATTTTGTAAACAGGTTTTTAATACAAATTCTTTGTTTTAAAAAAAAGAGAAGAAATATTTCGGACGGATTTTGAGACGGATACGTCTGAAATTTGCGACGGATATAAGGACGGAAATAAATCTGTCTGAAATGCAAGATGGCTTGCAGACGACTGTACAGACGGATATTTAGACGGAATTTTTCCGTCGCAAACATCTGACGGGTTTTGAGACGGATCCGTCTGCAATTTGCGACGGACATAACGACGAAAATGAGTTTACGTCGAAAAATTTGAGATGGATATGTAGACGGAATTATGCCGTCGTAAAATTCAGACGGATTGTAAGACGGAACGTTCCGTCCGAAGTACCGACGAAATTTGCGACGAATTTTTATTCCATCTGAAATTTAGGACGGAATCAAATACGTCAGTTATTTGTGACTAAGTTTTTAAGACGGCCTTATTCCGTCGCAATTCCGTCGTAAATCCGTCGCAAAATCTATTAGCGACGGATTTTGCGACGGAATTGCGACGGAATGTGGCCGTCGCAAAAGCTGCCTTTTCTTGTAGTGATGGTGGCTTGGAAAGAATAGTAAGAGTACCTTCGACAATACCTCCTTCCACAGTAGCCTGGGTCTCAGTCTCTGCCTCCTGGAGGTCTTGGAGCTTGCCCTGCCGCTTGAAACTTCCTTGCGACTTATCAGATGCTGCTGGTTCATTAATAAGGGGACACTCTGTTGTGACTCCTCTGTGTTGATGATGTTGACAATAAGTTTTACTTCATTGGCAACAGCTTGTTTTGATTGATTGGCAACTGTTCTTATTTTGATGAAATTGTTTTTATCAAGTTGTCTGTGTATATAATGCAGTCAGAGTCTATATATTGTTATGCACACACTCACAGGTCTACACAGTGCATTGCAGCATGAACATATAGCCTATACATTTCATTGTGTAGTCTGGACAGTAGTGGGTCGACCCCCTTCTCAGATGGGTCGACACCCCCAGAGTACAAGTCTATACACTGTCTGTCTGTCTTGTGTCTCATGCAGCGTCTTAGGCATTTTGTTAAAGTCTATACAGTACAGCTCACACGAACACTCAAGTCCATACATCATGAAGTCTGCACATTGTGGCACCCAATGTCTATACATTGCTCATTCGTTCATTCAGCATTGTCAAGTCTATACAATGATCGGTGCCAAGTGTGTACAGTGAGCGTCTCATTGGTGAAGTCTGTACACTCACCAGTTGAACTTCAAAGTCCATACATTGGACTGTAGCCTGCACGAAGCTATGCCCATACATCGCTCAAGTCTGTACAGAGTCCAGCGTCTTAGTTAGCGTCTCATGCATTCGAGCAAAGTCTATACATCGGACTGTTACAGCAAGTCTGTACATTGTCCGTCTCAGTTAGCGTCTTATGCATTGGGGCGAAGTCTATACAACTGACTATTCAGTTTGTGACCAAGTCTGTACATCCTTCGCTGAGCCTTCCAAGTCTGTACAGTCACTAAGTCTGTACATCCTCTAGGCGCTCACGAAGTCTATACATTGGTTTTCATTTCAAGTCTGTACAGACTTTTGTTTGTGCAAGTCTATACAACCGACTGTTCAGTTTGTGACCAAGTCTGTACAGCCAGGGCGACTGTTAAGTCTATACATTGATCATTACCTACGTTCTGAACTGAACTTAGTAAGTCTATACATTCCTCATATCTTCTACCTACGCTCAGTTCAGTAAGTCTGTACATTGGTTGCTTTACCGACGTTGCCATGCCAAAGTCTACACATTGGAAGTCTGTACATCATTCGTGAAGACTGAACAACGAGCAAGTGTATACATTGGACGAGTCTGCATCGTGCATCAGTCCTGAAGTCTATACATCATCTGTCTTCATTAGAGTCTCATGAAGTCTGTACATTGCACTCGCCTTCACATAGTCTATACACTGAAGTCTATACAATGCATTCACGTTTCACAAAGTCTATACATCATGAAGTCTACACAAGGCATTTCATCTTACAAAGTCTGTACAGAGTTCTTCACTTAACCTGATAATCCGATACTCTATCTGACAGAGATTTGTTACTGAGATTGCTGACATGGCTCGTGATCCCAGGAGGACGAGGTTACCAGATGCTGCCACGTGGATGAAAGCACCTCGGATCTGGCGAATTCCTTGGGCGGGAAAACGTGGAAGCCACGCGCCCTTATCCAATCTACTGCTGATATATATAGAAGGCTTCATCTTCAGTTGAAGGCTGATCAACCAGTGGCAAGTCTATACAGTGAGACAAACCTGAGGCAGCAGAGAGCCACCGAGATCCAAAGAGAAGAAAAGCAGAGAAGAAGAAAATGAGAGAAGAAGAAAGTGAGAGAGATGAGTTGAGAGAGTTATATGAGAGCTTGTGAATCAGTCTCTTGGTTCAGATACCAGAGCTGATATTGCTCAATTTGAGCTACAGTCGTTTTGGTTTTCATTCCATTCGATTCTGCGTTTCTTGCTTTTCAGTCTTTGTTATTTTCCTTTGAAAACTATTGTTCGGTCAAGCTATGAGGCAGCGGTGTGCAGAGGTGTTACCTCTGGTCGGCTAAGCTGTAGAGCCCAGCAGAGCAAGCTGTGAAGCTCAGCTGTTGCAGAGGAGGTTCCTCTGGTCGGGATAAGCTGTAAGCCCCAGCCGTTGTTGGCAAGCTGGCGTAGCAACCCTGATAAATTTAAAAGGGATAAATAAATCAAAATAGATTAAAAGATTTAATAAATAAACGAAAGAGCTTGGAATAAAAATAATTAAACCCTGATGGAAATAACGCCTCAGATAAAGGCACTACTTTATAAGAAAACGCCCTTACATAAGGCGTGTTTTGAAGAAAGGACGGCCACATGTTAAGGCGTCAAATTTCAAACGACCAAAATAAATAAAAAGGGCAAGTTAGCGTAACGTCCCTTGCGTGGACGCGTTTCAACAAGTAACGACGCTTGACAAGGCGTCAATTTAAATTCGACGCCCTGACCTAGGTCGCTAATTCAGTTTGAGTTTCGTTCGACCCAGGAGTCTATCCAGGGTAAGATGATAACTATGAGAAAGAGTTCGAATGTAGTAATAACTCTAATATGGAAGTATTACTTCCAATCGAACACTAACCTTATTAGGATTTCCAATATCTTATAAATAACCTTCTGCTTGAACCGAGAACGCTATTTGGCGTTCGGAGTTTTCAAAGGTATGCGAAGAACAACAGGTTCTTCTTCTTCCTTCTTCCTTATATTGTGTTCGATCAACGCATGAAGAACTAATGATTCTTCATACTCTTCTCTGATTACAGGTTGAAAGCTGCTGTCTTCCGAAGAACAAGTAAGTTCTTTCCCCTTGCTTTCGGTTACGTATAAGAAGATTTTAATATCTTCTTCTTCGTTCTTCTGTCTCTACAGGTTGTCTGTAGAAGTGAACCCGGTTGATTGAAGAAGTGAGGGTTCTTCATCTACATCCTCTTAATTACCCTTGATGCTGCTATTAGGATCGAAAGCTTCAAAAAGACTCTGTTTATAAAACAGAGTATCGTTCAGAACCTACATCGGTTCATCCGTCAGTTTATCATCATCAAGGTAGGTTTTCTCAAGCACCGTAGCCTAAATCACCATAATAACTATATTAAACCATATATATTAGTTCATGCATATAGTTTTCGCGAGTTTTAAAAGTTCTATTGTTGGAAAGAAACGCCCTTTCCAAGGGCGCTAATTTTATACGCAACCCAGACTAGGGCGCTATTTAAATAAACGACCCTGACAAGGTCGTCAATTCAAAAGATTTGACGCCCTGTACACAGACGTCAATTTAATTACCTCATAATTACCCCTGTTAATTAGTCCAATATTCACTTAAACATGATTCTAAATCAGTGCATCCTGATATTATCCTGTCATGACCATATCTCATTTTCTGGAAATTTCAATACTTGAAAAATTGTAAATTCTTGAAATACACGACCCTGCATAGGTCGTCTCTCACTTGACTAACGCCCCTGTTCAGGGCGTGAATTGAAAAGTAACGCCCCTATCCAGGGCGTGTTTCTGATAAATTACTGAAAATATATATTCTGCAAAAATAGAGGTAAAGAATGAACGACCATTGCATACGTCGTCAACTTTTAATTAAACGCCCCTTATCAGGGCGTGTTTTTGGTAAAATACGGAAATATTGAAAATTTGTAAAAATGTAAAATAGATAAACACTCTTACTGAAGGCATTAATTACTTGAGTAGTGACTTTACTTAAGTCGTTATTTTCCTGTAAAAATGTTTTTACCCTGTTTCTGATAACCGATGGTTTCAATATATCTATATATATGTATATCGGCACTATATCTCCACTCCGTGAGTATAGTCCCACGTTTCATGATGTTTTATCGATCACCCTCATATCTCATTGACATACAAGCTCTCCATTGGACATTCCGTTCCTTTGGACTAGCGAGTTAGTCATAAAGACCTCCGTAAGACTCCTCGAGCCTTGGATTCTCTCAAGGCCGACTGAGCTGGTTGTACCCTAAAAACCCATTACACTATTGAATGCCATGTCACTTTAAAGAAACATGGTATACCGGCCCTTATGATATGCAAAGAGTATATCATGAGAATTCTTAATGGGATGATGATATCATGCCATTTGATTGATGTTCTTGTGGACCTCAATTCTATAATAAGAATGAGGGTATCTTACCTTTGATATACTGTTCATGTGGACCTCAATTCTATATAAAGAATGTCCATACTTGTTTGTCATGGTACCCGAGTTAAGGGAACCTAATTTCACCTAGTTTCATCGATCGTCGTGATTGTACCATTGTTATCGCCTATCTATGTCCAATGTCGTATTTTTGGACTCCATTCTCTCAAAGTTATCCTACGTGTCTACAAGCTTAAATTGTTGAAATTCCATATTGGCTATATATATATAGATACAAGAGTGGATGTCAATTATACATGATAAATGCCTGCGCATATAGGGCCCGATCTGGTCCTGGGAGGAGCACCCGAAAGTACTTGTGCCCATGGGAGTTGAATGATAAGGTATCTGGCATTATACCGAGTGCATGACTAGCTTGATTGGACATTCCACACAAATCTTGTACTTGACTCGTACTTGACTTGACATGAATTGCGTGACCCGAGAAAGGGTAATTACTTGCTTGCTTGATACATGATAGCCAAAGTTCTTGACATGACTTGCTAAAAGTACTTGCTTGAATATCTTGTCATCTTTTCTTGAAAGCTCGTGACTAGTTCATCTTGCTGTCTTATTGATAAATTCCCTCTCCATCTTGTCATTTTATGCGAGCATGCATAGCTATAGTACATTCATGAAAATATAATTATTTAAACCCCTTGCTAGCGCTTGAGATATAATTTCCTACTGAGCGTTCGCTCACTCCGTGTGTTCCCTACTTTTCAGGTAATTCCGACGACGAGGGAAGTCAATCGGATGGGAATGGTCAAGAGTGAAAGTGATAGAACTTCTCCAAGTGTCATCTAGTCTTTTCCCTATTTCTTGAGTCAACTATGTACTTTTCCATTTTAATTGAATAGAGTATTGGATTTGTAATAGTCTATCCATTATGAAATAAAGGATTGGGTTATCTTTCTATTTTGCGCATCTTTGTTTTGGTGTCGAATACACTACTACTCTGATTGACATGATTGATATAAACTCGTCGCGCATATCCGAGTATCTTCCGCGCTCGGGGCGTGACAGTTTTTGTGGTAACAGAGCCTAGGGTATTCAATTCCTAGGAAAAACCCAAGTCCAAGGATAAGTTTTAAACCTTCAACCAGTGAGATTGGGTAGAACCAAGGGTTAAAGTTAACATAGTATATGAGTCCTTAAATACAATCACATATTAACCTAGTTATTGTAATTGTAGGATAATGGCTGCCGAACGTGCTCAATGGCGCAACATGCAGCGTACACTGCAAGGCATGACTCAAGTACTGCAACAAGTAGCACAAGGAGGTGAACAATGAGCAGGAAGTCTCCACCAGACTTTCAAGAACATGAACCCACCCAAGTTCACGGGTTCTACTGATCCAGATGACGCTGAACACTGGATTAGGGAGATAGAACGTATATTCCGTGTTATACAATGCACGGATCAAGATAAGGTCTTACTAGCTACTTTTCAGTTAGAAAGGGATGCTAGATGCTGGTGGGAATCAATAGAGGCTACTATAAATCAAGATCAGGTTTCGTGGGAAGAATTCGTTGAACACTTCAACGTGAAATATTTCTCGGACCGAGTTCAGGAAAAGAAGGCTGCAGAGTTTGCCGCATTAAAACAACAATCCTCGTCAGTGGCTGAGTATGAGGCCCAATTCTCTAGATTGTCTCGATATGCTAAGCATCTAGTTAGCACCGAGAAAATGAAAGTTAGGAGGTTTCTTAATGGGCTCAGGCCCCAAGCTATTACTCAACTGGCGCCGATGGACATTCAAGTCTACTCGGAGATAGTACGCCGAGCTCAACTATTAGAAGATGCCACGGAACTGTCTGATAGGATTCGTGGTAAGGATAAGAAGGAACAAGTTACCGGTTCAGGTTCCTTTAAACCCAACTTCAAGAAGAGGCCTAGCAATGGAGGTATTCCCTCGCAAGATCAAAAGTTCAAGAAGACCAAGCCCTTCTCTATCACCACTACCTCTCCAAATACAGTATGCAAACATTGTGATAAAGCGGGTCATAGAGCAGAAGAATGCTGGAGGAAACTGGGAGCATGTCTCCGTTGTGGTAGTCGTGAGCATCGGATTCCCGATTGCCCATTACTTAACGATCAAGCCATTGACGGGAAGCGCCCAGTAACCAAGAATGCTCGTCTTCATGCAATCAAGGAGACCGAGCAAGTAGAAGGAGGCGGCTTAGTGGAAGGTACATTGAAAGTTTGTTCCAGGAATGCATATGTCTTAATTGATACTGGTGCATCGCATTCTATTATTTCTAAGAAGTTTGCTGACCCATTACCCCTAGAACCGGAATGGATAAAGTTAGTTTTGTCTACTCCTCTAGATGATGAGACTGATATTACACATCATTACCAAAACTGCGAAGTATTGGTTCAGGGTAGAAATCTCCCTATTGATCTCATATGTTTAGATCTGAAAGAGTATGATGTTGTACTAGGGGCAGATTGGTTATCCAAGTATCAGGCAACGGTTGATTGCCGCAATAGTAAGGTTACATTCAAGGAATTTCCAGAACTAATATTTACTAGCCCCAAGAGTCGGAGCAAATCCCCTATTATTTCAGCTCTCCGAGCTAGCAAGCTCATCAGGAAAGGATGTACATCTTTCCTCGCATTTGTCACAGTTAAAGAAGCTAAGGAGATTAAGCTAGAAGACATTCCAGTAGTACAAGAATTTCCAGACGTGTTTCCGAAAGATTTGCCGGGATTACCCCCGCAAAGAGAAGTGGCCTTCACCATTGACTTAGTCCCTGGTGCTGGTCCGATTTCAAAGGCACCTTATAGGATGTCACCTGCTGAACTCAAGGAGTTAAAGGAGCAATTGATGGAACTCATTAAGAAAGGATTCATTAGACCAAGTACTTCCTCGTGGGGAGCGCCTGTATTATTTGTAAAGAAGAAAGACGGATCCATGAGGTTATGCGTCGACTATCGACAATTGAATCATCTCACTATCAAGAACAAGTATCCACTACCGAGAATCGATGAATTGTTTGATCAAATTTCAGGATCCATGTACTTTTCCAAAATTGATCTTAGGTCTGGATACCACCAACTAAGAATCAAGGACGAGGATATTCATAAAACCGCATTCAGAAGCAGGTATGGCCATTATGAATTTGTTGTTATGCCTTCCGGACTAACGAATGCCCCTGCTGCCTTTATGCAGTTAATGAATGGTATATCCAGGCCTTATTTGGATCAATTCGTGGTGGTCTTTATTGATGATATATTGATTTATTCCAAGACCAAGGAAGAGCATGAGGAACATTTGAGGATTGTATTACAAATATTAAGGACAAACCAATTATATGCAAAACTTAGCAAGTGTGAATTCTGGCATGAAGAAGTGACTTTTCTCGGACATGTTATATCAAAGGATGGCTTGTCTGTAGACCCATCAAAGGTTGAAGCTGTAAGGAATTGGGAAAGACCAACCAAAGCTAGCGAGATCCAAAGTTTCTTAGGTCTTGCCGGCTATTACAGGCGATTCATCAAGGATTTCTCAAAAATCGCCGTGCCACTTACGAGGTTAACCCGCAAGGAGATCCGTTATGAGTGGGATGAGGAATGTGAGAGAAGCTTCCAAACTCTCAAGGATCATCTTACTACAGCTCCTATCTTAGCATTGCCAATTGAAGGAGAAAAGTTCGAGGTATACACTGATGCTTCTGGCATTGGCCTCGGGTGTGTTCTAATGCAACAAGGGAAGGTTATAGCCTACTCTTCTCGTCAATTAAAGAAGCATGAAGAGAACTACCCCGTCCATGACTTGGAATTGGCCGTGGTAGTATTTACACTCAAAATATGGAGACATTATCTTTATGGAGTACAGTTTACTGTATACTCCGATCACAAGTGTCTCAAATATCTTTTCTCATAGAAGGAACTAAATATGAGGCAAAGACGATGGCTGGAATATCTCAAGGACTTCGACTTCAATATACAATATCATCCCGGAAAGGGTAATCATGTAGCAGATGCCCTTAGTCGAAAGCCGAGAGCACTAATAGCCAATTGTCTGATTCAAGAATGGAAACTGCTGGAACAATTCTCTGAACTCAATATAAGCATGGACACGGACCCTAGATGTGTCACATTATCTCATGTAAGCATACAGTCAGATTTATTATCTGATATACAAGCACTTCAGAATGATGATCCTACATTAGTAGAAATCAAGGGCAGATTAGAAGGACAATCGGATTTCCAATTAGCTTCGGATGGAAGATTAATGTTCAAGAATAGAACTTGTATACCGGACTGCCCAGAATTGAAGAAGAAGGTCTTAGATGAAGCTCATAGGTCAAGGTATACGATTCATCCTGATCTACCAAGATGTGAAAAGAAAATTTTGGTGGCCCAACATGAAAAGGGAAATAGCAGACTACGTATCACGTTGTCTCACATGCCAACAAGTCAAGGCGGAACACCAAAAGCCTGCTGGAAAGCTACATCCTCTAGATATCCCTAAATAGAAGTGGGAGGATATTGGTATGGATTTCATCATGGGTTTATCTAAATCAAAAAAAGGACATGATGGAATATGGGTTATCATTGATCGATTGACTAAATCAGCGCATTTCTTGCCAATCAAGAGTCGATGGTCAGTTGATGTCTTAGCTGCACTATACATCTAGGAAATAGTCAGATTACATGGTATTCCTGTTTCAATCATGTCTGACAGAGATCCCTGTTTTACTTCTCATTTTTGGAAAGGACTACAACATTCGTTGGGAACGAGACTTAACTTTAGCACAGCCTTTCATCCTCAAACGGATGGTCAGACCGAGAGAACAAATCAAGTAGTTGAAGATATGCTTAGAGCATGCATTACTGATTTTGATGGAAACTGGCATGATCACTTGCCTCTGGTCGAATTTGCATACAATAATAGCTACCAGGTAAGTATACAACTGGCACCTTTTGAAGCCTTATACGGAAGTAGTTGTCCATCACCCTTATGCTGGGACGAAGTTGGAGAGAAACAACTGTTAGGTCCAGAAATGGTAAGGGATACAACTGAGAAGATACAAGTAATCAGAGAAAGATTGTAAGTTGCTCAGTCTAGACAAAGGGCTTATGCTGACACAAGAAGAAGAGATCTTGAATTCCAAGTTGGAGATCATGTATTTCTCAAGATATCGCCTGGACGTGGAATACGAAGATTTGGTGTTAAGGGCAAGCTTACACCAAGATTTGTCGGACCTTTTGAGATACTAGAAAGAGTTGGCGAGGTTGCTTATCGCATCGCATTGCCACCTCAATTGTTCGAGATACATAATGTGTTCCACATATCCATGTTGAAGAAGTATGTACACGATCCATCACATATTATCGAACATGGAGACCTAGTAATCCAGAAGGATCTCACATATGAGCAGAAGCCTATGAAGATCCTAGATCGAGAAGTACGAACCCTAAGGAATAAGGTTATTCCCATGCTAAAAGTACAATGGAATAAGAATTCAGAACATGAAGCTACATGGGAGACCGAGGAATCTATGAAGAAATAATTTCCAGAGTTATTTTAGAAGGTATATACTCTACACTCTCCACATGTAAATATATGATATGGAATTTGGGGACCAAATTCTTTTTAAGTGGGGGAGGGTGTAGCAACCCTGATAAATTTAAAAGGGATAAATAAATCAAAATAGATTAAAAGATTTAATAAATAAATGAAAGAGCTTGGAATAAAAATAATTAAACCCTGATGGAAATAATGTCTCAGATAAAGGCGCTACTTTACAAGAAAACGCCCTTACATAAGGCGTGTTTTGAAGAAAGGACGGCCACACGTTAAGGCGTCAAATTTCAAACGACCAAAATAAATAAAAAGGGCAAGTTAGCGTAACGTCCCTTGCGTGGACGCGTTTCAACAAGTAACGACGCTTGACAAGGCGTCAATTTAAATTCGACGCCCTGACCTAGGTCGCTAATTCAGTTTGAGTTTCGTTCGACCCAGGAGTCTATCCAGGGTAAGATGATAACTATGAGAAAGAGTTCGAATGTAGTAATAACTCTAATATGGAAGTATTACTTCCAATCGAACACTAACCTTATTAGGATTTCCAATATCTTATAAATAACCTTCTGCTTGAACCGAGAACGCTATTTGGCGTTCGGAGTTTTCAAAGGTATGCGAAGAACAGCAGGTTCTTCTTCTTCCTTCTTCCTTATATTGTGTTCGATCAACGCATGAAGAACTAATGATTCTTCATACTCTTCTCTGATTACAGGTTGAAAGCTACTGTCTTCCGAAGAACAAGTAAGTTCTTTCCCCTTGCTTTCGGTTACGTATAAGAAGATTTTAATATCTTCTTCTTCGTTCTTCTGTCTCTACAGGTTGTCTGTAGAAGTGAACCCGGTTGATTGAAGAAGTGAGGGTTCTTCATCTACATCCTCTTAATTACCCTTGCTGCTGCTATTAGGATCGAAAGCGTCAAAAAGACTCTGTTTATAAAACAGAGTATCGTTCAGAACCTACATCGGTTCATCCGTCAGTTTATCATCATCAAGGTAGGTTTTCTCAAGCACCGTAGCCCAAATCACCACAATAACTATATTAAACCATATATATTAGTTCATGCATATAGTTTTCGCGAGTTTTAAAAGTTCTATTGTTGGAAAGAAACGCCCTTTCCAAGGGCGTTAATTTTATACGCGACCCAGACTAGGGCGCTATTTAAATAAACGACCCTGACAAGGTCGTCAATTCAAAAGATTTGACGCCCTGTACACAGACGTCAATTTAATTACCTCATAATTACCCCTGTTAATTAGTCCAATATTCACTTAAACATGATTCTAAATCAGTGCATCCTGATATTATCCTGTCATGACCATATCTCGTTTTCTGGAAATTTCAATACTTGAAAAATTGTAAATTCTTGAAATACACGACCCTGTATAGGTCGTCTCTCACTTGACTAACGCCCCTGTTCAGGGCGTGAATTGAAAAGTAACGCCCCTGTCCAAGGCGTGTTTCTGATAAATTACTGAAAATATATATTCTGCAAAAATAGAGGTAAAGAATGAACGACCATTGCATACGTCGTCAACTTTTAATTAAACGCCCCTTATCAGGGCGTGTTTTTGGTAAAATACAGAAATATTAAAAATTTGTAAAAATGTAAAATAGATAAACGCCCTTACTGAAGGCGTTAATTACTTGAGTAGTGACTTTACTTAAGTCGTTATTTTCCTGTAAAAATATTTTTACCCTGTTTCTGATAACCGATGGTTTCAATATCTATATATATATGTATATCGGCACTATATCTCCACTCCGTGAGTATAGTCTCACGTTTCATGATGTTTTATCGATCACCCTCAATTCTCATTGACATACAAGCTCTCCATTGGACATTCCGTTCCTTTGGACTAGCGAGTTAGTCATAGAGACCTCCGTAAGACTCCTCGAGCCTTGGATTCCCCTCAAGGCCGACTGAGCTGGTTGTACCCTAAAAACCCATTACACTATTGAATGCCATGTCACTCTAAGGAAACATGGTATACCGGCCCTTATGATATGCAAAGAGTATATCATGAGAATTCTTAATGGGATGATGATATCATGCCATTTGATTGATGTTCTTGTGGACCTCAATTCTATAATAAGAATGAGGGTATCTTACCTTTGATATACTGTTCATGTGGACCTCAATTCTATATAAAGAATGTCCATACTTGTTTGTCATGGTACCCGAGTTAAGGGAACCTAATTCCACCTAGTTTCATCAATCGTCGTGATTGTACCGTTGTTATCGCCTATCTATGTCCAATGTCGTATTTTTGGACTCCATTCTCTCAAAGTTATCCTACGTGTCTACAAGCTTAAATTGTTGAAATTCCATATTGGCTATATATATATAGATACAAGAGTGGATGTCAATTATACATGATAAATGCCTGCGCATATAGGGCCCGATCTGGTCCTGGGAGGAGCACCCGAAAGTACTTGTGCCCATGGGAGTTGAATGATAAAATATCTGGCATTATACCGAGTGCATGACTAGCTTGATTGGACATTCCACACAAATCTTGTACTTGACTCGTACTTGACTTGACATGAATTGCGTGACCCGAGAAAGGGTAATTACTTGCTTGCTTGATACATGATAGCCAAAGTTCTTGACATGACTTGCTAAAAGTACTTGCTTGAATATCTCGTCATCTTTTCTTGAAAGCTCGTGACTAGTTCATCTTGCTGTCTTATTAATAAATTCTCTCTCCATCTTGTCGTTTTATGCGAGCATGCATAGCTATAGTACATTCATGAAAATGTAATTATTTAAACCCCTTGCTAGCGCTTGAGATATAATTTCCTACTGAGCGTTCGCTCACTCCGTGTGTTCCCTACTTTTCAGGTAATTCCGACGACGAGGGAAGTCAATCGGATGGGAATGGTCAAGAGTGAAAGTGATAGAACTTCTCCAAGTGTCATCTAGTCTTTTCCCTATTTCTTGAGTCAACTATGTACTTTTCCTTTTTAATTGAATAGAGTATTAGATTTGTAATAGTCTATCCATTATGAAATAAAGGATTGGGTTATCTTTCTATTTTGCGCATCTCTGTTTTGGTGTCGAATACACTACTACTCTGATTGACATGATTGATATAAACTCGTCGCGCATATCCGAGTATCTTTCGCGCTCGGGGCGTGACAGTATTGCCCAGCAGATTGAAGCTGTGTATCACCAGTAATCCACATTCGAGTTGAATGTGGGGTGGACGTAGGTCGGATTGACTGAACCACCTAAAATTCTTTGTGCCTCTCGTGTGGTTGCTTGTCTGTCTAGCAGATCTTATCTCTTTTATCCGATGCATTGACTGTGTTTGATCAGTGTTCTTTTAATTCCGCATCTGAATCTAGGCATAATTTTTTATTGGCCAGCTGCTCTATTCACCCCCCCTCTAGATCCACATTCTGTGGTGAAAGAGCCTTCCATCTAATTTTAACATTTGGTATCAGAGCCTAACTCTTCTGCAGGGACTTACAGCCCGAAGAGGAAGGTACAGATGGATGGAAGAGGGATGATAGCTGAAGGACACTCCACATCCAAGCCCCCGTACTTCGATGGATCCAACTACGCATACTGGAAGAACCGTATGCAGGTTTTTTTGAGGGCTAAAGATTATGAGATCTGGAAGGTAGTTAGCAAGGGACCTTTCGAGCTGTCCCCTAATGAAGATGTATGGACCAAGGAGGAAATTAGAAGGTCCACGCTCAACTGGAGTGCAATCAATGCAATCCAGTGTTCTCTGCATCCCACCGAGTTCTCACTAGTATCTGCCTGCTGTTCAGCGAAGGAAATGTGTGATGCACTTGAAGTTATCTACGAGGGGACTTCACAAGTTAGAGAGACCAAGACTAATCTACTGGTTTCAGAATACGAGGCCTTCAAGATGAAGCCAAACGAGACAATCAAAGAAATGTATGCTCGATTGACTATTATCACAAATAGTCTTAGAGGTTTTGGGAAGAAGTATTCTGAGTATGATATATTCATAAAGATCTTGCGATCCTTGACTCCAATTTGGCACACCAAGGCCACTGTTATGGAAGAGTCAAGAGATTTGCACAATACAAGGGCAGATGAGCTTATCGGATCTCTAATGGCATATGAGATGAATCTGCCGAAGATAGAGGAGGCTGATAGAAAGAGGAAGCCAATAGCTCTGAAGGCTGGTGCTAGCAAATCCAGTCGATCCAGCCCCAACGGATCATCAATTGAAGAGAGCTTGTCTGAAGAAGAAATGGCTATTGATGATATTGCTATGATTACTAGGGAATTCTGACGTTTTCTCAAGAAAGAAGGAAGAAGATTCAGCCGAAGAAATCCCAGTGGTGGCCGCCGAGGCACAAGGTACAAATCAAACCCTGTAAAGAAAGTTGAGACTAATGTTTGCTATCAATGCAGAAAGGCTGGTCACTTTAAAGCTGAATGTCCGACAAATCAGAACCTCAAGGACAAGTCTAAGAAAAAGAACACAAGAGGGAAAGCTATGGTGAGTACCTGGAGTGATGAGGACGAGAGATCCTTGAGCAACACTTCGGACAGTGAAGTTGAAGCTGAGAAGCCAATCTGTCTCATGGCAACCAGCTTAGAAGATAGAGAGGAAGAATCTGATGAGGTATCCTCTCGTTTTGAAAACTTTACTATTGCTGATTGGATGGATGCTTATAATGAACTTGCTGATAGAGTAGATGATGTCAGAAAAGAAAATAGGCATCTACGAAGAAAAATTAACATCATGCAAAATGATACTTCATTGTCTGATAAAATTGCATGCTTAGAGAATGAGAACAGTAAGCTGAAACTCACATGTTCTGAATTTGAAGAAATCAAGAAAGAACTGAAAATCTCTAAGGAAGAAAATGTGAGATTAGACAATGAAATTGATGCATGGAAATTGAAAATTCAGAATTATGAAAGTGAGATAAAAATTATTTCTGAAAAATATGAAGCTGTCCTCAATGTAAATAATGAATTGAAAAAGTCTATTGATGAAATTCAGAAAGACAATGAGGATAAGTTGAAAACCATTGAGAAAATGACCCAAGGATCTGAAAATTTAGATGCATTATTGGGGTCAAAGGTTAATTTCAGGAGAGAGGGCCTAGGATTCAACTCTAGTGCAACTAAGAGCTTTGGAATGAAAACTATTTCCTTTGTTGCACAAAAGGAGAAATGACCTATGATTAATATGAATTCTAATAATGCTGTGAAAACAAATGTGAATATGAAAAAGCCCAATGCAGAGGAGAAGGGCAAACAGAAAGTTGGTGAGCCTAGTAGAATTGGCACTTCCAAACCTAGCTCTAGTGCTCAATCCAAGGCTAGGGGTCAACCTGCTCAGGTAAACAAACCTCATGTCAATGCCAAAAAGTCTTCACCACCACCATCACAGAAAAAGACCCAACAAAAACCTATGAACAGGTCAGCAGGGTCAAGGGTGCAGGGAAGACAAAATGTTTTCAGGAGTCAGCCCAACAAATTCAATCCACCTAGAGTCCAGTCCTACTACCCCACACAGTCAATCTATCCTAATGGGTTTGGGTGGACTAGAACTCAAGGGATGCATACTGGGTACGTTCATCAACCTACACAATTTTATAGACCCTATGTCAGAAATTGGGGTAATGGGTATGGTAGTCGAACAACTAGAAACTTCCAATCTTTCAGCCAGCCCAAATATCACCTTGACCAAAACTTTATGAATGCAACCTGGCCGAAGCATTGGCACAACAACAACAATTCTGTGAATAACTCTGTTGGTGCAAATAAAAAGAAAAACACCAAAAATAAGAGAAAGAATAACAGAAGGAAATCTGTAAAATCCACTGAACAAAGTTCTTTTAAACAAATGTGGATTCCCAAAGCCATGCTTTCTTCCTTTACTTGCACTTCATCTGCATTGGAGCCCAAAAAGACTTGGGTTCCAAACTTTTTGCCCTAATTGTGTGTGCAGGTATGCCTGGCAGCCAAGAGCAACTTGTGGTACTTGGATAGTGGCTGCTCCAGGCATATGACAGGAGATAAGGCTAAGTTCTGCATGCTGACTGAGAAGCTAGGAGGCCTTGTCACATTTGGAAGCAACACAAAGGGCAGGATCATTGGATCAGGTAAGGTAGGTAAGTGTTCTACCTGCTGCATTGATGATGTTATGTTGGTTGAAGGGTTAGCTTATAATTTACTCAGTATCAGCCAGTTGTGTGATAAAGGACATAAAGTCTTATTTGATTCTCAATGCTGCAAGGTTTTTGAATCTGATTCTGAAATTGTCAAATTTTCTGGAAAAAGAATAAATAACACATACATGATAGATTTAGATGATATTCAGCATTCTAACCTATGTCTTACTGTCAGTAGAGAAGATTTAGCATTTTTATGGCATCGTAGGTTAGGCCATGCGAGTTATACTATTTTGCATAAACTAAACAAGCATAGTATGGTTAGAGGACTCCCTGAAGTCTCTTTTAAAAAGGACAATAAATTTTGTAATGCATGCATTCAGTCCAAGTTGACTAGAAAATCATTCAATTCTAGGACAGAAAACCTATCCACTAAACCTTATGAACTGATACACATGGACCTATTTGGGCCAACCAGGTCTGTCAGTTTATCAGGGAAGAGGTATGGGTTTGTCTTAGTAGATGATTTTTCTAGGTATACTTGGGTATATTTTCTGTCACACAAGAATGATGCATTTTCAGAATTTCAGGAGTTCTGTATTAGAATAAATCAGAAAATTGAAAATATTTTGACTGATCATGGAGGTGAGTTTGAAAACTCACACTTTGAAGAATTTTGCAGGTCTAGTGGGATTCATCATAAGTTCTCCTCACCTAGGACACCTGAGCAGAATGGTGTTGTCGAGAGGAGGAACAGAACTCTAGTGGAGATGGGCCGAACACTTCTAGTTGAAGGTGAACTGCCAAGAAAATTCTGGGCTGAAGCAGTCAACACAGCCTGTTATGTAATTAACAGGGCAATGGTAAGACCTTCTACCCAGAAAACCCCCTATGAGATTTTGAAAGGTAAGAAACCTTCAATTGCCTATTTCAAGGTCTTTTGTTGTAAATGTTTTATACATATAAATGATAAGAGGGACCTTGATAAATTTGAGCCAAAAGGTGAACCAGGAATTTTTCTTGGTTATTCTGAAAACACCCGAGCTTATAGAGTGTTCAACTTAAACACAAAAATTGTTGAAGAATCTCCACACATTATCTTTGATGAATCCTTGATGGAAACTAACCATGGTCATTGTAGGAATGAAGATGGGAACATTTTAAAAGATGATAACTCTGCAGACCAGTCGGATGGTGAGGAAGAAAAAGAAGAGTAGAATGAAGAAGAATCTGAAGTTCAGGGGGAGGTAAGTGAAATTCCTGAAACTCAGATTGTTAATATCAGATATCTTAAAGATCACCCTGTGAATAATGTCATTGGCAATCTGAATGATCCCCCTAGGACTAGAGGTCACTTTAGAATTCAGGATGAATTAAATACATATGCTCTTGTCTCTCAAATTGAACCCAAGTCCGTTGACTGTGCCCTCAAGGATGTGCATTGGATTAATGCCATGCATGAGGAGCTTAATCAGTTCGACAGGAACAAGGTGTGGCACTTGGTCCCACCTCCTGATCATGGAACAGTCATAGGGACTAAGTGGGTATTCATGAATAAATCTGATGAATTAGGGAATATTGTTAAAAATAAAGCCAGACTTGTTGCTCAGGGATATAACCAGGAGTTTGGTATTGACTTTGAAGAGTCATTTGCCCCTGTAGCCAGATTAGAAGCTGTTAGGATTTTATTGGCTTATGCATGCTCCCTAGGAATAATCCTCCAGCAGATGGATGTAAAATCTGTATTCTTGAATGGGGAAATTAGTGAGGATGTCTATGTAAGACAACCCCCTGGGTTTGAATGTCTAGATTTCCCTAATCATGTTTACAAATTAAATAAAGCTCTCTATGGTCTTAAGTAAGCTCCCAGAGCTTGGTATGACAGGTTGAGCAAGTTCCTTATTGATCAAAATTTCACTAGAGGAGTAGTTGATCAGACCTTGTTTACAAAGGTGAGTCATTCTGACATTCTTATTGTACAAATTTATGTGGATGACATTATTTTTGGGTCAACTAACCCCAAATTGTGTGAGGAATTTTTTAAAACAATGACTAATGAGTTTGAAATGAGCTCAATGGGTGAGCTCAAATTGTTTCTTGGACTGCAGGTTACACAAACAAAGGATGGAATGTTTATCACTCAGTCCAAGTACACAAGGGATCTACTCAAGAAATACAAGATGGACAACCTCAATGAGATAGCTGCTCCAATGGGTACCTCTACAAGCTTGGATGAAGACACTAAAGGTAAACATGTTGATCAAAAGCTATACAGAGGTATGATCGGATCCCTTCTCTACTTAACAGCATCTAGGCCTGATATTCAATTTGCTGTAGGATTATGTGCTAGGTTTCAGGCCAGTCATAAAGAAACTCATCTTAAAGCAGTAAAAAGGATTTTTAGATATCTGTTAGGCACCCAAGAGCTAGGATTATGGTACTTGCTAGGTGTGAGTTAGAGCTTCTAGCTTACACTGATGCTGATTATGCTGGGTGTCGAGTAGATAGAAAAAGCACTAGTGGCTATTGTCAATTCCTTGGTGGCTGTCTAGTATCTTGGGCATCTAAGAAGCAACACACTGTAGCCTTGTCTACAGCTAAGGCTGAATATGTTGCAGTTGGTAATTGTGCTGCCCAAGTACTATGGATCAAACACCAACTAGATGATTATCAGATAAAACTGGAATGTATTCCAATTTTATGTGATAATACTAGTGCCATATGCCTTGCTAAAAATCCTGTTCATCATTCTAGGACTAAACACATAGAGATAAAACACCATTTTCTTAGAGATGCTGTGAATAAAAAGGAAATCGAACTGAATTTCATTGAAACAGACAAACAAATTGCTGATATCTTTACTAAGCCACTTGGAAATGAAAAGTTTAAATTTATTAGAAGAGAACTTGGCTTGTGTAAGTTTCAGCATGATGAATAAAATTTTCAGCTGTTTTGAATAAAATTTCTGATTTGGACTTGCATCTGATAGCTTGTATAAAACTCTGTGAAGGTTGAATGGTGCAACAGACTCATGATCATGCATGTCACTCACATTTATTTTACACTTATGATCATCACTGCATAACATTTAGTCATGAATGTGTCTAAAACCACATGCATATCATCCATAATTTTTTTTTATGACATAGTTTTCATTGCCTATCATTCATCCATGACCTATGTCGAAGCTTTCTCTCATTTA
Organism: Amorphophallus konjac; assembly: GCA_022559845.1. Classification (NCBI taxonomy): domain Eukaryota; kingdom Viridiplantae; phylum Streptophyta; class Magnoliopsida; order Alismatales; family Araceae; genus Amorphophallus; species Amorphophallus konjac. The sequence continues at coordinate 165,415,199 of CM040119.1, read as the reverse complement.
AATCTTGCCATTCATTTGCAAAAGTGCATGCATATAGACAGGGGGAGTCTTGTCAGAAATTCAGGGTGAACTGCTGCGTCGACGCTGCTCTACTGTGGCGTTGACACAGTGAACTAGATCTGTGAATGCCTCTGCTTCTTATTCTGATGAGTTGACGCTGCAATAGCGTGGAGTCGACGCACTGATATTATCTCAGTGTTTTATATTGTTGCCTCTTCAATTGATGCGTGGACGCCTTGAACTCCCAGCGTCGACTCTGTTCATTCATCCTTTGACTCTGAATGATTGAGTCTGACAGTATGGCAATCTTTTAGTCAGTTCTAATATTAAGCAATAGAAAACAGACTTCTTCCCTCATAAGAACTTTAATTGCTTAAAGATTAACTTAATGGTTTAAATTTATAATCTTTAGAGTTGAAAGACTACAATCAGTACATAAGGATGCTGAAAATTGATAAAGCACTCAACCCTCATCTTATTTCATGTCAGACAAAGCTAATTATATCTGAAATCTGAAAACTCATCTGAAATCATGTTAGAGAAACTAAGTATGTGTATTGTCCTTAAACAAGTCATTCTGAAACAAATAAGGACAGCTAAGAAAGATATTGAAAAATATTGAAAATTAATTGAAAAATAGCATTGGCAGAGCAATGACTGGTAAATCATTGAGAAACTGAGTGATCCATCAAAGAAGTGGACAACACTCATGTCATGAGGTGTATCAGCTATCTCTGTATAAAATGATCAAAACAGTAGGTTGGTTTCACTGAGTACCTGGGGGTAACTAGCGTCTGATAAATGTGTACCCTCACACAAAAATGTGTAAATCAGTTCTATTGAGTTCGATCATAGGTAAAATGGTCCATCATGTTAAGTATCTAGGGGTATTGGCGTCTGATAAACGTATACCCTTACGCAAAAAGACTTATGGTACCTGAATGCCCTAAATGAAATAATATTGAAAATGCTGTTCCTTCAAAAGAAATTTCATGGATGTCAATTTGTTTAATTTCAATACATGACCTGGTATCTCTTAGCACATTCTACTGAGTCTATGAAAGTAAGATATTCTGAAACTGAATCTCTCATGTAAATATGATTCTGGTTTATTGTTTTATCATGCACAACTACCTTATCCAATGAATGTAGTGCATGAACTCTCATTTGTATAACCTTTAAACCAGAACTTCACTTTCTAAGCAGTTTCTCAATTCATATGACTGAAGGTTCTGTGCTTTAGCTGCTTAATTTCTGAACTACCTACTAAGAATGCCAGTCAGCTGATTCTTCTTGTTCCTTCCCTTGCATTTTCTTTCCCTCCTCTTTGTTGATGGCAAAGGGGGAGAATATATTGTCTATTTGATGAATTCATTCCAGGGAAGTGTATGCATCATGTCTATGGCAAAGGGGGAGATCTTGTTCATGTCTCAGCATGTCATTCATAGCATCTGCATGATAAATCTGAATAACAAATCATGTCCTTCATCAAAAAAGCATATGCATAACAGGTTGTTACTATTCTATATAATAAGGTGTTGCCATCATCAAAAAGGGGGAGATTGTTGTGACTCCTCTGTGTTGATGATGTTGACAATAAGTTTTACTTCATTGGCAACAACTTATTTTGATTGATTGGTAACTGTTCTTATTTTGATGAAATTGTTTTTATCAGGTTGTCTATGTATATAATGCAGTCAGAGTCTATATATTGTTATGCACACACTCACAGGTCTACACAGTGCATTGCAGCATGAACATATAGCCTATACATTTCATTGTGTAGTCTGGACAGTAGTGGGTCGACCCCCTTCTCAGATTGGTCGACACCCCCAGAGTACAAGTCTATACACTGTCTGTCTGTCTTGTGTCTCATGCAGCGTCTTAGGCATTTTGTTAAAGTCTATACAGTGCAGCTCACACGAACACTCAAGTCCATACATCGTGAAGTCTGCACATTATGGCACCCAATGTCTATACATTGCTCATTCGTTCATTCAGCATTGTCAAGTCTATACATTGATCGGTGCCAAGTGTGTACAGTGAGCGTCTCATTGGTGAAGTCTGTACACTCACCAGTTGAACTTCAAAGTCCATACATTGGACTGTAGCATGCACGAAGCTAAGCCCATACATCGCTCAAGTCTGTACAGAGTCCAGCGTCTTAGTTAGCGTCTCATGCATTCGAGCAAAGTCTATACATCGGACTATTACAGCAAGTCTGTACATTGTCCGTCTCAGTTAGCATCTTATGCATTGGGGCGAAGTCTATACAACCGATTGTTCAGTTTGTGACCAAGTCTGTACATCCTTCGCTGAGCCTTCCAAGTCTGTACAGTCACTAAGTCTGTACATCCTCTAGGCGCTCACGAAGTCTATACATTGATTTTCATTTCAAGTCTGTACAGACTTTGGTTTGTGCAAGTCTATACAACCGACTGTTCAGTTTGTGACCAAGTCTGTACAGCCAGGGCGACTGTTAAGTCTATACATTGATCAATACCTACGTTCTGAACTGAACTTAGTAAGTCTATACATTCCTCATATCTTCTACCTACGCTCAGTTCAGTAAGTCTGTACATTGGTTGCTTTACCGACATTGCCTTGCCAAAGTCTACACATTGGAAGTCTGTACATCATTCGTGAAGACTGAACATCGAGCAAGTGTATACATTGGACGAGTCTGCATTGTGCATCAATCCTGAAGTCTATACATCGTCTGTCTTCATTAGAGTCTCATGAAGTCTGTACATTGCACTCGCCTTCACATAGTCTATACACTGAAGTCTATACAATGCATTCACGTTTCACAAAGTCTATACATCATGAAGTCTACACAAGGCATTTCATCTTACAAAGTCTGTACAGAGTTCTTCACTTAACCTGATAATCCGATACTCTGTCTGACAGGGATTTGTTACTAAGATTACTGACATGGCTCGTGATCCCAGGAGGATGAGGTAACCAGATGCTACCACGTGGATGAAAGCACCTCAGATCTGGCGAATTCCTTGGGCGGGAAAACGTGGAAGCCACGCGCCCTTATCCAATCTGCTGCTGATATATATAGAAGTCTTCATCTTCTGTTGAAGGCTGATCGACCAGTGGCAAGTCTATATAGTAAGACAAACCTGAGGCAGCAGAGAGCCACTGAGATCCAAAGAGAAGAAAAGCAGAGAAGAAGAAAAGGAGAGAAGAAGAAAGTGAGAGAGATGAGTTGAGAGAGTTATATAAGAGCTTGTGAATCAGTCTCTTGGTTCAGATACCAGAGCTGATATTGCTCAATTTGAGCTACAGTCGTTTTGGTTTTCATTCCATTCGATTCTGCGTTTCTTGCTTTTCAGTCTTTGTTATTTTCCTTTGAAAACTATTGTTCGGTCAAGCTATGAGGCAGCGGTGTGCAGAGGTGTTACCTCTGGTCGGCTAAGCTGTAGAGCCCAGCAGAGCAAGCTGTGAAGCTCAGCTGTTGCAGAAGAGGTTCCTCCGGTCGGGATAAGCTGTAAGCCCCAGCCGTTGTTGGCAAGCTGTATTGCCCAGCAGATTGAAGCTGTGTATCAGCAGTAATCCACATTCGAGTTGAATGTGGGGTGGACGTAGGTCGGATTGACTGAACCACCTAAAATTCTTTGTGCCTCTCGTGTGGTTGCTTGTCTGTCTAGCAGATCTTATCTCTTTTATCCGATGCATTGACTGTGTTTGATCAGTGTTCTTTTAATTCCGCATCTGAATCTAGGCATATTTTTTTATTGGCCAGCTGATCTATTCACCCCCCCTCTAGATCCACATTCTGTGGTGAAAGAGCCTTCCATCTAATTTCAACACACTCTGGGATTCGGTGGCCCCTGCTACCACATCTCAAACAAGCGCCTAACTTGCGCCAACACTCTTCTATCTTGTGACCTGGACGGTCATAATACTTGCAAACTACCTTGGACGGCACAGCTGGTCCAACATTTTGCTCAACTTCCCTGGGTTTCTTATTTTTAGAAAAACTCGGCCCGCCATTGGGCTTCTTCTGACCATTACCGGGTTTAAAGTTCCCGGAACTGGTAGTCTGCTCCTTATCCCGACCTCTTATCCGGTCAGTCATTTCCATCGTGTCTTCCAAAACTTGTGTTTTCCTTACAATTTCTGCATAAACATGGATTTCCAAGGGCACCAATTGATTGATGTACTGAAGCTTCAAACCATTCAAAAATCTTTTAGTCTTCATCTTCTCAGTGGACACCAAATGTGGTGCATACTTAGACAATCTAGAAAATTACGCTTCATATTCCGCAACCGACAAGTTTCTTTGCTTCAAAGCAGCAAACTCAGCTGCCTTCCTCTCCTGCACCCGATCTGAGAAATACTTGCTATTGAAAAACTTTTTGAACTCGTTCCACGTGGCACGCCTATTCCTAAGCGTAGTTTCTACGGCCTCCCACTAAGCACGTGCATCGCGTTCTAACTGGATGGTCGCTAGAAGGACGCGATCTTGATCTCCACATTGCAAAACCTTGAAGATCCTCTCCATCTCCTTTAGCCAGTTCTCAGCCTCATCTGGGTCCAAAGATTCACTAAAACGTGGGGGATTCAGGCCTTGAAAGTTTCGATGTAGATTGCCTGCTCCTTGCTGTCCCCCGCCTTGGGCTACTTGCTATAAGGCTTGGGTCAAGCCCTGCACTGTACGTTGCATATCTCGCCATTGAGCATGTTCTGCTGCCATCGCGGAAAATTCCTACAGCACAAAAGAAGTAATTAAGAACGTTATATTGAATCTATCTTCTTATAGCTAGTTAATTAATTTTGCCCAAGTCTCTACCCAACTCACTGGGCCGGATACTGACTTTACAATGTTAAAAGGTTCTATAACACTACTAGCAACCTAGGGTCTAAAGAAAACCGAGGCTCTTATATCACAAAAACTATCACGCCCCGACACGGAAAATCAGAACGTAGCAGTTTATATCATTCATGTCAATCAGAGCATACATTGCCACAAGAGACCAAACCACCAGGCTAATAATGAAGAAAACAATTAACCCAACTAAATTGATAATAATAAGAGAAAATATTTAATTACACCCGACTCCTTGTGGACTTCTAACTCATCAATGTTCAAAGGAAGAAAATACATCAACTTCAACAACTAATCTAGAACATGACTTGAACATAAATCTAAAATGGCTCACTCTTGGAATCACTCGTTCCCGTCCCCATCAGAGCGCACGTCGTCATCCGAACTACCTGAAAGGATTGGAAAGTAGGGGTGAGCAAAGCTCAGTAGGATTTTATATCTCTATCATCAAGCATAGTTAAAGTGATTAACCATTTTATCATGAATAAGAGAACAATAGTGAAGAAATGACAGGAAATAGATAGAAAAAGAAATACGGACTTCCATGCAAAGAATAAACACAAGTATAGCAAGAACTTTTCATGAAATTACACATAAATGATAGATGGAATTGGCCATAACAAGCACGCATATCATGTCACGCAAGAATTTCAATTAATTGAGTAGAAGTGGAATGTCTTAGACCAATCTTGCTAGTCATGCACTTCGGTGCAATGCCACACCTTGTCATTACAAACTCCCCGGGGCACAAGTACTTTCGGGCACTCCTCCCAGGATCAGACCGGGCCCTTTATGATGCGTTGGCATTGAAAGGTTGGATCATAAATCCTAGCCTCGACATTCACCACATTAAATGGCCAAGAATTCCAAGGTTTATGTTTACGAACTTACTTCTAAGATCAAGAGAAATTGTTGGAATGAACATCAGGTAGAAAGACTAGGAGTCTTAAGTGAACAAGGATCAAGCAAGATTTCACAGTTCAAGGCCAACCTTGAAACGACTGCTAACACAACAATAAAATAGAGGTAAACATATTAAATATCACCTGTAGCGGTCGATAATTGGGCTGTTATGGTGACATTGACGGTCTAACATTCGGCCGCTAATGGTTCAGTATCAGCAGGCTTTAGAGTCAACCCAAAAAAAAGGGTCCTTTCTTCATCCCGAAATAGGACGGGTCCGAACAAGAGTTCAGCCCACAAGCTAAAATAATAGATTGGTCTAGGTTAGAACTAAATGGGCTCAAAGGATCTGTTTAAAACAAGCCCATTACTAACTAGGCCAGAAAATAGTAGCGGTCTAACCTTGGGCCGCCAAAGTCACTTAGCGGTCTCACGATGGGCCGCTACGGTCACAGATCAGTTCAGTTTGGACTGGCCTAAAACACGAATCAAATCACATTCATGGGTTCAGGTCTTTGGGGTACAACCCGCCTGGCGTCCTGGTGGGAATCCCAGGCTCATGGGGTCTTATGGAGGTCTCATAATATTGGTCCTAGTCCGACAGAAGGAATATCCGGCGGAGAGTGCCAACTATTACAAGATTGAGGCTAGATGAAACACAGAAAATGGGTCGATGCGGTCAGTCAATCCCACCGGAGAGGCATGACTGTCGAACAATAACGTCGATAATATAACAATTTATAATAGCAAGGTTCAAATTGACAAGATTATTAACCAAGCTTTTATCAAGTTTCATATGATCATTTAACTGATGATTGTGAACAACTTTCATGGAAAATAATGGAAATTATGCCTCTAATCATTAATATCATGTTCTGCATTGCTACATGTCAAGATGTCATATCAAAACATAGTAAGCTCCTGGTTAAAAAAATGAATGAATTAGAGTTTAAAACACCCTGCCAGAGGAAAGTAACGGTCTATATAAGGGCCACCATAAGCATAAAACGGTCTATCGTGGGGCCGTTTCATATCGAAAAATAAATATACATCAATCTTATAAATTTAAAAATGCAGGGCCTGTGGCGGTTTATCATGGGGCCGCTAGATCGTGGTGGCGGTTTATCGTGCGACCGCCAGAGTTCTAGCGGTCACTGAAAGAACCGTCAACTCAACCCGAGACCCGCTGACGGTGAACCTCGACATCCTACGTTAAAAACTTCAATTTTTCATGATTGAGTGAACAAAAATTAGGGAAAATACTACCATTAGAAAGAGCATTAAAAATCGTATAAGATGGCATGCTTTGATTAAGACCTAAAACGATTAAATTCAACCAAAGACTAGTTAACATAGAAGTTACCCTTTGTGTATACCTCGGAGTAAAACATGAAATTAGGGCAGCATGATGCATGAAATTAGACATTTAGGTATCAAAAGAAAAGGCTCAGGAAAACGAACAAGATGGTATAATAAGAATTTTGTTTAGCCTGAGAGACACCTACCTTTGCTTGAAGAAAAGAAGGAGGAAGAAAGGGGTCGCCGGAACCCTAGGTACCGCTCCTAAAACGCCCAAATTCTCCCTCGTCCGGTTACGATCGGTCACGCCACCCGCCGCTGGTGCAAATAGGGTTCCAGAGGGTCGAAAGCCCTCAATATATATGTCACTCCCCGAGCCTTTATTACAGCGGAAGACTAGCTCGAGGAACGTGAACAGCCGGCATGGTAAGCCTATTACAAGTAAGAATGATCAGAGCGCAAGTCAATTACTCATATAAATGCAATTACACAATATTTACTCAAACTTCAACTTAATTCATTAATAATCAAATCAAATACTCAATTACAATCACTATTTCACTTTCTTCATCATACTAGACTCAATAAATAAGAAAATTACATAGACTCAATCTAAACATGTAGACTTCCTAAGTCTTCACTCATTCTTCATTCACTCTCGGACCTGGTATTTGAATATTCCGAATCCGATCCTGACTCACTTCCATCTCCTAAAAAGATTGGAAATAGGTAATGAGCACACTTGCCCTGTAGGTATCTTTGCATCAACATGAATGCACTATTAAAGTAATTAACATTTTTGCTCTAGAGGAATAAGGTAAAATCATGCGAATGCGATAAATCACAAGTAACCAAAGTAACAAGATGATCATGTAAGATAGAATGAACAAGTATGAACTAGCAAGAATGTAACAAGAATGACCTTTCATGAACAAGAGTGTACTAGCAAGTCACATACTCATCACCCAGACATCTTTTGCGTATGGGCAAGTATTTGGTGAATTTCTGTGGAATATCATGTAACAAGCAAGAAAGTCATGTACGTGGATTTTTATGATGCCCGTGGATCTTCACTTATTTATAGAGAAAGTACTCCCAGCGCAATGCGATGCTAGTAGCATCATACCCCATGGTTTATAATAATATATTTCTGATAATCAGCCGAGGGGACTAGCATAGAGCCCTTGAACACAATCAGTGCTCGATCGCATCTTCAAGTATAATCAAGCTATTTTCACGTTTCAAGCAATAAAATATGGCCAAGAATGCAAATAAGTTCTTGATAACAATAATCAACAATGAATGGTTCAACTTAGGACATGAGATATCAAGGATGATTTAAGACGATGTCATGCTCATGGAAATAATTCGACAGCATAACAGTACATTTATTATCATTCATAATTTAAATTAAGTATCTTTAAATAATATGCCGAGTCCTAGACCATCAATACTTCATCCAGTAACTTAGAATATCAACCCTTTGGTCAAACCTCAGGTTAAAGAATTTAGAACTGTGACGGTCTAATACTGGGCCGTTAGATGAACATAACGGTCGAGTGTTGGGCCGTTAGAAAGGTTGAATTCAGAAGAAAATAGATATGGACTCAAACAACGTGACGGTCATATATTGGACCGTTATATGTTCTTGATGGTCGAATATAGATCCGTTACATACCCAGAATCCAAAAACATCGATAGTGCTTTCTAACAATTAGGCTTTCACGGTACAACCAACTCGGCGTCCTTATGGGAATCCCAGGCTCGCAGAGAATTACGGAGGCCTTGAAACAAGATTTCCAAGTCCATTGGAAGGAATATCCAATAGAGAGGTCCTCATGTTTAAGAATATGTTTATATAGTGCAAAGTGTGAACTAATGGCTATATACCGGAATATATGCCATGTACTTAGAGAATTGACTCTATAGACAGAAGGAATGTGTAACGATATAAAATCATGATAAAACTCATCAATATCTTTTCTAAATCAAAGTTTAAATACAAAACTATAGTGCTTTGGGCTTGAAATTATCATCTACTTGAAAATAACTCTAAAGTACCATAAATCATGCAATTTCTAACATGAATCAACACCTGAACTTAAAAAATCATGAAAATAGGTTAAGATCTATTTAACTAGGCATATATATAAGCTATTTGAGCCCATCTTAATTCTGCCTTATGTTGACAGAACATAGTGCTGTGTAACAGACTTGTCTGGGCGCGTCACAATATGGTAACGGTCCACTGTAGGTCCGTTAGCGTTCTCAGAACCCTGCAATCGTTTACAGAGGTGTGACGGATCAAGGTAGGTCCGTTACACGTCCCTGGCAGTCTTACGATAGACCGTTAGGTCCTCTGCTGACAGGAAATAGAAACTATAGAAATTTATGATTAATTGATGGCATGCTAACCACTCAAATCATGTCAAAACGAGAAAAAGGCTATCTAGATGCATAGGTAGCAATGAAATAACGAGAGATAGCTTTTTATCTTCAATTAGGGTTGAAGGCATGCATGAATGTATAGACTAATCCTAAAACATGACATTCATGAAGTATAACACATGAAATCCAAATAAACAAGAGGGCTTTTATCCCTAACAATGTGTTTTTGCCGTTCATGAGATAACCTACCTCTTAACTGGGCTTTAAACTTCTAATTTGAGTCTTCAAGGGTCTCCCTAGTTCTTCTCTTCCGATGATTTTTCAGCAACTTCACGTTGCCCTAACTCTCCAATCTCTTGACCTAAAGTTGTGAAATTTGGAGGTTAGGAAGATGAAACTAAGAGCAATAAAAAGTTCTAAAGCATCTAACTCTAATTACCTCATTTAGGCTCTCTAATTTCCTGATCTTCAGCACCCTGTCGCACAGTTTCCTGGGTTGGCGTGATGAAAGTAGGAACTTTGAAAGATCCTAACTCCTTGGATACTCGACCTCCTAAGATGAAATTTTGAGAGTTGTCAGACCTTAGTATTGGAAACAAAAAGTTCCAAAGGACTTACTCGAGATTCTATCTCCTTACCTTGTTTCTTTACGAGCCAAAAGTAAGGGTCGCTCAGTTCAAAACTGGGTTCTATTTATAGGGTTTTGGCTAGGGTTTGAGGATTAGATCGATTCTGGAGTCCTTAGTTGGCTAGAACTTGATCCCTAAGAGTCCTTTGTAACCTTACACATTCTCCTAATTAGGTCTCTTGCAGATAGGATCCCAAAGATCCAATCTGTTTACAAGTTCTTCCTCTCACGGAATCAGTTGAGTGTAACGGACTAAGTCTGGTCTGTTATATGGCTGTAACGGTCACTCGATAGACCATTACATCAACTGGGCGTGGACATTCATCTTAATTCAAACTATTTTTGTTAATTATCCACATAATTATCTATATAAGGGGTATTTATCCTTATAATTCGTGAATAGGCTAAGTAACCTTCTAGAATATGGGTCAAACTTAATGGGCTTGGTCCATAAACCTATTGGGTTTTAACTATTAAAGCTAGATTAGTTATTTAACATAATTGGGCCTTATAATCCCAACATTAATTCATTTGTTAATCCAATTTGCCCTTTATAAATTCTAGAAAATTCTATAAATAATCCAAAAATTACTGATAAATTCTGGGGCTCTACACCCTCCCCCACTTAGAAGAATTTGCTCCCCAAATTCAATTCATGGATTTATGGAGAGTGTACTTACAGTTGAATAGTTCTGAGAATCTTCTACGCATAGATTCTTCTGTCTCCCATGTTGCTTCGTGTGGCCATTGCTTTGTCCATTGGACTTGGACCATAGGAATAGTTTTATTCCTTAGTTGACGCACTTCTCACTCCCGAATCCTGACCGATTTCTGCTCGTATGTTAGGTCCTTTTGGATCTCCAGATTATCATAAGTAATGACATGATGAGGATCATATATATATTTCTTCAATATAGAGACGTGAAATACGTCGTGAACTCCTGCTAATTTGTTGTGCCCCTGTGGTTATTTGAGTTTTCATATGGTCACTTGGGTTATTCGACATCATTCTATGGTCATATGTGTTCTGTGATATTCTTGGTTTTGATAATGGCTAAACACTATTCGTCATTGTTATTTTTCACTCTTATATGACTGACATATGTTCTGTTGTGTTTATGACAGATATGCACATGAAAGCTCAATGTTGCGCCCTCGCACGCGAATCGACCTGCGCGGTCAGGTCGCGGGGATCGACCTGCCCGGTCAGGTCGCGGGGGTCAAGGGGGCAGCGCCCCTTGCGGGGGTTTCCGGGGGCGGAGCCCCCGGAACAAAAATTTGCTTGAAGACTCAGTAATAAAACTTCAAGACAATCAAGGTCGATGCCACAGACATGAACGGGCGGCTAACGGACTCAAGCGATGGAGCTGGTGCGGCCAACGGACCAACCCGGGGTGACCCGGGCTCTGCCCAGCTGGCGGTCGACCGCCAGCACAGGGGCGGTCGACCGCCCCAGCCAGGGATCCCCCGGCTACAGGTCTGCCTGCTGCCGGTCGACCGCCAGCCAGTGGCGGTCGACCGAAATTCCCAGGGGCCATTCGTCTACAGCCTTTTACAGTGGCGGTCGACCGCCAGGAGCTGCCGGTGGACCGCCAGCCCCGAGCCTTCAATTTTGACTTTGCTTCCAACTTCGAAAAGGGCCATTCAACATGGATTTCTTTAATCCAAATGTCACCTAATCACCCACAAATTGTGGATCTGGTCTGAGGCTTGTCTATAGACCATTCAAGGTCTATAAAACCAACACATGAGGGGATGAAAACCCTAATGCTAAAATGCTTCAAGGGGTTACAAGGGTGGCTGCAAGGGAGGTTGCAAGAGAGCTTGGAGACGAGCTACTGTTCACGTGAACAGTAGTTCGTGAAGGTGTTCTTCATCCAATCAAAGGATAATCAAGCTCAAATCAAAGCCAGCAATCTTCAAGGAAGATTACATCAAAGCAAGGCTATCAAAGTGATCCAAGGAAGCCGGTTTGATTCAAGTTCTTCAAGGGAAATCATCTTCATCCATTCAAGTTCCTTCAAGTTCATTCAAGGTGATATTTCAAGCATTCAAACTCCTAGAAGCTCAAGAAGCAATCAAGGTTCAAGGTAGCTTCATCATCTCCTTCATTCATTCAAAGAAGTTCAAAGAGAAGATCAAGAGAGAAGAATTGAAGGAAGAGGTACTGTTCACGTGAACAGTACTCCGTGAAGAACATTCATCCAATCAAGGGTGAATCAAGAAGATTGAGTTGAAGCCAAGAGGAGCCTTGTTGCTGATCAACATTCCATACAAGGGCCAATTCATTTTCACTCATAACTCAATCTCTTGTTTTAGTTCATTCACATTTGTTTCATTTTCATTATTGTTTAAACATTGAAAGTGTGATTCGTCCCTACCGGTGGTTAGTAGGAAGGCAATTGGAGGGTGTTCCAATTTGCGGTTGACGTCCCTACCAGGTGGTGAGTAGGAAGGCAATCGGTGGTTTCCGATTTGCGGTTCTGTGCGCTGCACAAGTGAAGCCTCACCGGGTTTTGGTGAGGGGTGGACGTAGGGCTGAGGATTCAGTCCGAACCACCTTAAAAATCCTATCTAGTGTGGTTTGCTTGTGTGATTGAATCGTTCTAGGTGCATGCTTAGGATCGAATTATTATATATCTTGCTTATCTTGCTAAGTGAATCATAGCATACTTGGAAGCTAGTTTCTATTCCGCTGTAATTCATTTTAACTAGCTGTTTAGAGGGCCGCATTGCGAGAAGTGGGGCTGATCTATTCACCCCTCCCCTCTAGATCCGCTATCCACTACACAACATAATTATGGAGGTAAAGCCAGTCTATAAGCCACTTCACCGATCCTTTCAAGAATTTCAAATGGGCCAATGAATCTTGGAGTTAATTTTCCTTTAATGTCAAATCTTCGAATACCACGGCCTGGAGAAACTTTCAGATATACATGATCTCCCACCTGAAACTCGAAGTCACGTCTTCGATTGTCAGCATAAGATTTCTGCCTATCTTGCGCCATCTTCATTCTTTCTTGAATGAGCTTGATTTTCTCTGTGGAATCCCTAATAAGGTCGAGACCTAGGAATTGCTTTCCCCCTATTTCATTCCAACATATTGGTAATCTACAGCTTTTTCCATATAAAGCTTCAAAGGGCGCCATCTGTATGCTGGCTTGATAACTGTTGTTGTATGCAAATTCTACCAGAGGCAAGTGATCATGCCAACTTCCTCCAAAATAAATAGCACAAGCCCTGAGCATATCTTCTACTACCTGATTTATTCTTTCAGTCTTACCATCAGTTTGTGGGTGAAATGCTGTGCTAAAATTCAATCTAGTCCCTAGTGAATGTTGGAGGCCCTTCTAGCATTGTGATGTGAATCGAGGATCTCTATCAGATACAATAGTGACAGGGATGTCATGTAATTTGACAATTTCTTTCATGTATAATGCTGCTAGAATATCCACAAACCATCGACTTTTTATTGGTATGAAGTGTGCGGATTTAGTCAATCGGTCTATGATCACCCATATACCATCGTGTCCTCCTCTGGTCTTAGGTAAACCCATGATGAAATCCATCCCTATACTCTCCCATTTCCATTCGGGAATATTCAAGGGATGTAATTTACCTGCGTGTCTAAAATGTTCTGCTTTTACTTGTTGGCAGGTGAGACAACGGGACACGAAATCAGCAATTTCTCTCTTCATATTGGGCCACTAGAAGTTTCTTTTGAGATCTTGATACATCTTCGTAGCTCCTGGATAAATGGTGTACTTGGAATTATGTGCTTCTTCTAGGATCAGTTTCTTCGTATCCTCATGATCTGGTACACACACTTGACTCTTAAATAACAAACTCCCGTCATTGGAAATAGAGAAATCCGGCCTTTGTTCAATATTGGCTTTAATTTCCAGAACACGGGATCATCATTTTGTAACTTGACCAGATCCTCTATCAATGTAGGTTGAGCTCGAATATTAGCCATGAAACAATCATCTTCTTTTATGTCAATATCTAAGTTCATCTGAGCAAATTGAGGAATAAGATTAGTCATACTAATCATAAGACTTGATAGCATACCCATTGGTTTTCTACTGAGTGCATCTGCTACAGCGTTAGCCTTGTCAGGATGATATTGAATAGCAAAATCAAGTCCTTGAGATATTCTAACCATCTCCTCTGCCTCATATTAAGCTCTTTTTGAGAGAATAAGTATTTCAAACTTTTGTGGTCCGAGTAGACCGTGAACTTTTCTCCATAGAAATAATGGCGCCAAAATTTTAAGGCAAAAATAACGGTTGCCAATTCTAAATCATGCACGAGATAATTTTCTCGTGACGTTTCAATTGTCTTGAAGAATAACAGATTACCTTTCCATCTTACATGAGAACGCATCCCAAGCCAATGCGAGATGCATCCGTATATACTTTAAATCTACCACCTTCCATCGATAGTGATAAAATAGGAGCCGTAGTAAGATGGTTCTTAAGAGTTTGGAAACTTTTCTCACACTCCTTTGACCAGACAAAAAAATTTTCTTTTCTTGTGAGTCCAGTTAAAGGAACAATAATCTTTGAAAAGTCTTTAATGAACCTCCTATAATAACCAACTAGACCCAGAAAGCTTCTTACTTCTGATACAGTCGTTGGCCGGCTCCAATTTCTGACAGCTTCGACTTTCGAAGGATCCACAGTGATACCTTCCTTTGAAATAATGTGGCCTAGGAATGAAACTTCCTTCAGTCAGAATTCACATTTGTTAAGCTTGGCATAAAGTTTATGTTCTCTAAGTGTTTGCAAGGCTATCCTCAAATGTTCTTCATGTTCTTCTTTTATCTTGGAATATACCAAGATATCATCAATGAAGATGACGATGAACTGGTCCAGATATGGTTGAAAAACACTGTTCATAAGTTGCATAAATGCTGCTGGGGCATTGTTAACCCAAACGGCATTATCACAAATTCATAGTGGCCATAACAACTTCGAAAAGCCGATTTATAAATGTCTTCTTCTTAATTCTAAGCTGATGATAACGTGATCTGAGGTCTATTTTAGAAAAATACTCTACTCCTAAAAGCTGATCGAAGAGCTCATCAATACGCGACAACAGATACTTATTTTTGATTGTAAGTTGATTTAGTCGCCGGTAGTCTATGCATAGTCCTGAGAGAGCCATCCTTCTTTTTGACGAATAGAACTGACACACCCCAGGGGAATGTGCTAGGTCTGATGAAACCTTTGTCTAGTAGTTCCTGCAACTGCCTCTTTAGTTCCTTAAGTTCCCTGGGGGACATCCTGTAAGGGGCTATAGAAACATGTGCTGCTCCTTGAATGAGTTCAATAGTGAAGTTCACTTCCCTCTCGGGTGGTAAACTGGGTAATTCGGATGGGAATACATCTGAGAACTCATTTACAATAGGAATGTTTGCTAGGATGATTTCCTTGGATTCGGTAACAATGATAGAAGCAAGAAAAGCTTCACATCCTTGCGAGATGAGTTTGCAAGCGTGAAGAGAAGATATGATAGTGGGATGTTTCCTATACTTGATGCCAAGGAAAGAGAATCTTGGAAGACCTGATTTTCAGAAGGATATAATCCTATTTCGATAGTTAATATCAACATCATGATCTACAAGCCAATCTACCCCTAAAATGGCATCATAACCTTTCATGTCAAGGCATACTAGGTTTGCGGGGAGATTGTGACTATCTACTATCACCTCACTATCAGGGTAATATCTAGTAAGTTTTGCTCTAGAACCTAGGGGTGTGGTTATAGCAAGATCTGAAGGTAGAGAAACTGATGCAATTGGTAATATTTTGGCAAACGTAGTGGAGACAAAAGAATGAGAAGCAACAATATCAAATAGCACAAATGCAGGACGTGAACAAATTTGAAGAGTACCTTCCATAAGCCCACCATCCCTGGGCGCTTCCTCTTCTTCTAGAACGGCATTGAGGCGAGCCTGCCTCCTGTGTCCACCACCAGATGACTGGTCCTTCATAAGGGGGCAATCTGGCATGCGATGCTCCCTGCTTCCACATCGTAAACAAGCACCAAGGCGCTTCCAGCACTCTTTAGCCGAGTGGCCGAACTTTTCACAAAAAGTGCAAGCCGTGGCGACTTGCTCCTCCTCCTTAATCTTCTTGTTCTTCTGGGAACTTCCACCGTTCCCTCTCCTGGACCGTTTCTTACTATCACGGCTTTTGTGAGGCTCTGTGATGCTGACTTTTTCTTTCTTATAACGCCGATCAGATCGTCGGCTAGACTCTTCTCCTTTTCCTTTCAATTTCTCGACCTTTTCTAAGGTCCTTTCACATAAGTATGCCCGCTGTACCATCTCATCATAAGTACGGATATTTTGCGTCCCGAGCTGCTGAATGAAATCGGGTCGTAACCTGTCCATAAATCGATTAGCCTCCAATAGATCAGTACTGATTAAATGCGGTGCATAAGGTGCTAGTCTGGAGAATTGAAGTTCATATTCCACAACTGTCATCATTCCTTGTCGAAGAGAGGCGAACTCCATAGCCTTTCTTTCTTTCACGTGCTCGGAAAAGTACTTAGCACGGAACAAAGTGAGAAAACCATCCCATGTATGAGGTGCAACGGTCGGAGGTGCCGGAATCGACTTCCACCATGTACGGGCATCCTTGTTGAGTTGGAAAGCTGCAAGATGGTTGATCGGTGCATTGGATGACATCAAATATACGGTTCATCTCGTCAATCCAGTTCTCTACTTCGTCCGGATTAAAAGAACTATAGAAACGAGGAGGGTTTAAACTCCGAAAATTGCGATGTAAGTCGCCAGTCCTTGCCCCTACGCCTGCTTGGGCCATAGTTTGCAATGCCTGAGTAAGGCCGGCAACAGTTTGTTGCATGCCATTCCAATCTATGCGATGAGCCATTTGTAAAATAAGGTACCTGAGAGAAATATAACAACTTGTTATTTCTCGTGGAATTGGAAGAAAATTTATCTTAAAGCTAATTAAATATCTTATCCTGGGCTCTACCCAATTCTCTCATGGGTATGGAAATTTCTTCCTTAGTTCACAAGTAGGGGTCCTTAAACCTTGGACTTATCATATGACATGATTCTTCTCCCTAAGTCCTGAGACTTAGGCTCTGATACCAACTTAACTGTCATGCCCCGAGCCTTTATTACAACGGAAGACTAGGTCGAGGAACGTGAACAGCCGACATGATAAGCCTCTTGCAAGCAAGAATGATCAGAGCGCAAGTCAATCACTCACATAAATGTAATTGCACAATATTTACTCAAACTTCAACTTATTTCATTAATAATCAAATCAAATACTCAATTACAATCACTATTTCACTTTCTTCCTCATACTAGACTCAAGAAATAAGAAAATTACATATACGCAATCTAAACATGTAGACTTCGTAAGTCTTCACTCATTCTTCATTCACTCTCGGACCCACTATTTGAATATTCCGAATCCAATCTTGACTCACTTCCATATCCTGAAAAGATTAGAAATAGGTAATGAGCACACTTGCCCAGTAGGTATCTTCGCATCAACATGAAGGCACTATTAAAGTAATTAACATTTTTGCTCTAGAGGAATAAGGTAAAATCATGCGAATGCGATAAATCACAAGTAACCAAAGTAACAAGATGATCATGTAAGATAGAATGAACATGTATGAACTAGCAAGAATGTAACAAGAATGGCCTTTCATGAACAAGAATATACTAGCAAGTCACATACTCATCACCCAAACATCTTTTGCTTATGAGCAAGTATTTGGTGAATTTTTGTGGAATATCATGTAACAAGCAAGAAAGTGATGTACGTGTATTTTCATGATGCCCGTGGATCTTCACTTATTTATAGAGAAAGTACTCCCAGTGCAATGCGATGCCAGTAGCATCATACCCCATGATTTATAATAGTATGTTTCTGACAATCAACTGAGGGGACTAGCATAGAGCCCTTGAACACAATCAGTGCTCGATCGCATCTTCAAATATAAATCAATCTATTTCCACGTTTCAAGCAATACAATATGGCCAATAATGCAAATAAGTTCTTGATAACAATAATCAACAATGAACGCTTCAACTTAGGACATAAGATATCAATGATTATTTAAGACGATGTCATGCTCATGGAAATAATTCGGCAGCATAATGGTACATTTATTATCATTCATAATTTAAATTAAGTATCTTTAGACAATATGCCGAGTTCTAGACCATCAATACTCCATCCAGGAACTTAGAATATCAACCCTTTGGTCAAACATCGGGTTAAAGAATTTAGAACTGTGACGGTCTAATACTGGGCCGTTAGATGAACATAACGGTCGAGTGTTGGGCCGTTAGAAAGGTTGAATTCAGAAGAAAATAGATATGGACTCAAACAACGTGACGGTCATATATTGGACCGTTATATGTTCTTGATGGTCGAATATAGATCCGTTACATATCCAGAATCCAAAAACATCGATAGTGCTTTCTAACAATTAGGCTTTCATGGTACAACCAACGCGGCGTCCTAGTGGGAATCCTAGGCTCGCAGAGAATTACGGAGACCTTGAAACAAGATTTCCTAGTCCATAGGAAGGAATATCCAATAGAGAGGTCCTCATGTTCAAGAATATGTTTCTAAAGTGTAAAGTGTGAACTAATGGCCATATACCAGAATATATGCCATGTATTTAGAGAATTGACACTATAGACAGAAGGAATGTGTAACGATATAAAATCATGATAAAACTCGTCAATATCTTTTCTAAATCAAAGTTTAAATACAAAACTATAGTGCTTTGGGCTTGAAATTATCATCTACTTGAAAATAACTCAAAAGTACCATAAATCATGCAATTTCTAACATGAATCAACACCTGAACTTAAAAACAGGTTAAGATCTATTTAACTAGGCATATATATAAGCTATTTGAGCCCATCTTAATTCTGCCTTAAGTTGACAGAACACAGTGCTGTGTAACGGACTTGTCTAGGCACGTCACAATATGGTAACGGTCCACTGTAGGTCCGTCAGAGTTCTCAGAACCCTACAATCGTTTACAAAGGTGTGACGGATCAAGGTAGGTCCATTACACGTCCCTGGCGGTCTTACGATAGACCGTTAGGTCCTCTGCTGACAGGAAATAGAAACTATAGAAATTTATGATTAATTCATGGCATGCTAACTACTCTAATCCTGTCAAAATGAGAAAAAGGCTATCTAGATGTATAGGTAGTAATGAAATAACGAGAGATAGCTTTTTATCTTCAATTAGGGTTGAAGGCATGCATGAATGTATAGACTAATCCTAAAACATGAAATTCATGAAGTATAACGCATGAAATCCAAATAAACTAGAGGGATTTTATCCCTAACAATGTGTTTTTGCCGTTCATGAGATAACATACCTCTTAACTAGGCTTTAAACTTCTAATTTCAGTCTTCAAGGGTCGCCCTAGTTCTTCTCTTCCTGTGATTTTTCAGCAACTTCATGTTGCCCTAACTCTCTAATCTCTTGACCTAAAGATGTGAAATTTGGAGGTTAGGAAGATGAAACTAAGAGGAACAAAAAGTAATAAAGCATCTAACTCTAATTACCTCATTTAGGCTCTCTAATTTCTTGATCTTCAGCACCCTGTCGCACAGTTTCCTGGGTTGGCGTGATGAAACCAGTAACTTTGGAAGATCCTAACTCCTTGGATACTCCACCTCCTAACATGAAATTTTGAGAGTTGTCAGACCTTAGTATTAGAAACAAAAAGTTCCAAAGGACTTACCCGAGATTCTATCTCCTTACCTTGTTTCTTCACGAGCCAAAAGTAAGGGTCGCTCAGTTCAGAACTGGGTTCTATTTATAGAGTTTTGGCTAGGGTTTGAGGATTAGATCGATTATGGAGTCCTTAGTTGGCCAGAACTGGATCCCTAAGAGTCCTTAGTAACCTTACACATTCTCCTAATTAGGTCTCTTGCAGATAGGATCCCAAAGATCCAATCTTTTTGTAATTTCTTCCTCTCACGGAATCAGCTGAGTGTAACGGACTAAGTCTGGTCCGTTACATGGCTGTAATGGTCGCTCGATAGACCGTTACATCAACTAGGCGTGGACATTCATCTTAATTCAAACTATTTTTGTTAATTATCCACATAATTATCTATATAAGGGGTATTTATCCTTATAATTCGTGAAGAGGCTAAGTAACGTTCTAGAATATGGGTCAAACTTAATGGGCTTGGTCTATAAACCTATTGGGTGTTAACTATTAAAGCTAGATTAGTTATTTAACATAATTGGGCCTTATAATCCCAACATTAATTCATTTGTTAATCCAATTTGCCCTTTATAAATTCTAGAAAATTCTATAAATAATCCAAAAATTACTGATAAATTCTGGGGCTCTACGATATAGAACCTATAGGGACTTCTAGCGATTGAATTTGGTTAAAGAGTCCAATGAGGAAACTCCGGCGAATACTTCGGATGGGGTTCTAATCCACCGCTGCTGCCGCCAGTAGAAGAGTCTAGACCTAGGGTTTTCGAAGGGAAAACAAGGATCTAACATTGGGCTAGGGTTTGGCTCCAATTGGAGCACAAATGGGCTAGAATTGGACCCAAATCAAGATGGTTAAACTAGGTCCCCTAAACCAATGAAAATCTGCTAAAACGCGAAATTGGACCTTAACCAATTTTATTTTGGGCTCTTACCTGAAGACAAAGTTGCTAGAAATTTAATTTTACACTAGATACATATTTTTTCAGATTTTTAATAAGTTCTTTATAAGTTGAACAAAAAAGTAATTAATTTATATGGGGATATTATAATAAAATTGCAGGATGCTACAGGACCGCTATCAGGAAGCAGTGGTCGAGTGAGGTCCGCTATCTGGTAGTGCACAGACGGCGAGTTGACTAAGGATGAAGACTAGGTCAACACAATGAACATGCTGGCAGAACGCGGTTCAGAGACATCAGCTATCATGAGGTAGCGGTCAAGTCCAGGCCGAGATCAAGAGTGGAGTCGATGCAGGGAAGGAAACAGGTCGACTCAATAGAAGTCTACTGACTGAAACATGGTCACGGTCATTGGGCAGCCGCTATCTGCAAGTAGCGGTCGCTTCCTGGCCGCGATCAGGACGGAGTGCAGAAATCGTAGAAAACGTGTAGTGCTTTTTTGACTTGGGTTTTTAGGGTACAACAGCGTCCTAGTGGGAATCCCAGACTCGCGGAGTCTTACGGAGGCCTTGAAATAAGATAACCTAGTATGGCAGAAGGAATATCCGACAGAGAGGCTCTCAAGTCCAAGAAAAGTTTCCTATCAAGTGCGGTTACTAAATAGCAACGTACCAGAGTACGGGCCTTGTACAAGTAATAAAGAAAGATAGGGGATGAGAATGAACCACATCAAAATAACGATCTAATGTATAGAAAGTTTCAAGGAAAAATCTCTTAAGTACAAAATATAGGGGTTCATTGTGAAACTAACATATCATGAAAATAATTTTCCCTATAACATAAAAGGCATAAAACATAACCTGGCTGAAACATGATATGTCAGAAATTATGAATATAACGAAATACCGAGAAATATTGCATAGTTACTTATACTTAACAGGGAATCATAGGGGTTGATCTGGTCACTGTTTAGGGTTAACAGCACACAGATCGCGGTTGGTCGAGAACCGCTATTTGAAGGTACCGATGTCTAGGGAACACTACCTGTCCGTCTCTAGACAGAAGCAAAATCCCATCTTGCAAGGCCAATTCCTATGGCAAATAGAGATGAAAACTACGTAGAACTGGAAGGAAAATCATGTTAACATGTGAACAATGCATAAAAAGAATAGGTGATCAAAGGAAGTTGCCATCTTTTAGTTAAGATTATATGGACAGCATGAGTTTATTGACCTTATTGCGCAGTCATGAAAAAACATGAAGTACTACGAGCATGGTGCATGAAATCAGGAGGAAACAAAGGGCTTTTAATCATAACTTGATGTTTTATCCAGTCATGAGATAACCTACATCTGAGTTAGTTCCTAATCCGCGAATTTGTCGCCGGAAGAGAGCTCTCGTTCCTGCGTGTCCTGCGTAGAAACAACAACTTCCGCGCTTCCTAACGAGGATGGCTTGATCTCCTAACATGAAATTTGGCAGAAGGTTAGAAGATACTAAGGGGAATGAAAACTTCTAAAGGACAAACTTAAGAAGACAACACCATACCTTCGAACCACGCGATCCAAAATTAGGGTTCGCGCAAGATGAATCTGGGGTCTATTTATAGAGAATGATCTAGGGCTGGGGTTTTAGATCGAATTAGGAGTCTTATGGGATGTCAATTCAATCCCCTCAAAGTCCTGGGTAAGTTTTCGTATTAGATAGCATCGATCCATGGCGATTGGACGGATAAAAATCCAATCTTTCCATGATTTATCAGTTTCCGCTTACGGAACTTGAACGTGATTAGGTGACGACCGTTATCTTGAGAACGCGATCGCGCGACTGACCGCGACCTACCTGGTCCACCGAAATTTGAATTTAATTCAAATTTCAGTCCTAATTATCCCATATTTTTCTTATTTATCCATTCTAATTAGGGAAATTATCCTTATTACGACTCTAGGGCTGAGTTTGGGCCTAAAAGACTTAGAATTAGGTCTTAAGGTCAAATTGAAATGGGCCTAACTCTTTAGTTACTAATTGGGCTTTTAAATTAAAGGCTTTAACCTAATAATCCATTAAGTAGCCCTTTTAAGTCTTTGAGTCTATTAAATATTAAAATAAATCTATTTAATTTCTAAAAAAATTATAAAATTTTAAATAATTACCAGAGGTGCTGCACCCTCCCCCACTTAAAAAGAATTTGGTCCCCAAATTCATTGCATGGGATGAAGGTGCATTTTACTTATAGTTAAATAACTCTGGAAATCTCTTGCACATAGCTTCTTCCGTCTCCCATGTGGCTTCTTGCTCTAGGCATTTGTTCCACTGGAACTTTTACCATGGGAGTAGTTTTGTTTCGAAGCTAACATACCTCTCGATCAAGTATTTTGAGTGGCCTGTGCTCGTCTGTCAAGTCCTTTTGTACCACCAGATCGTTATGGCTTATAATATGAAATAGGTCATGAACGTACCTTTTAAGCATCGGGACGTGGAACACGTCATGAACTCCAGATAATTGAGGAGGTAAAGCAATCCGATATGTGACCTCGCCAACCCTTTCAAGAATTTTAAAAGGGCCAATGAATCTCATTATAAGCTTACCTTTGATGTCGAATCTTCGAATCCCAGGACCTGAGGAAACCATGAGGAACACATGGTCTCCAACTTAGAATTTTAGGTCTCTTCTTCTAATATCATCATATGTCTTTTGTCTAGATTGTGCCATCTGGAGTCTTTCCTTGATAAGTTGTATCTTCTCGGTGGTATCCCTGACAAGTTCAGGGCCTAGAAGTTATTTTTCCCCAACTTCGTTCCAACAGATAGGTGAACGACAACTCCTTCCATATAATGCCTCGAATGGTGCCATTTGAATACTAACTTGATAGCGATTGTTGTAGGTAAATTTGACTAGAGGCAAGTGGTCGTGCCAACTTCCACCAAAGTCGATAGCACAAGCCCTAAGCATATCTTCAACTACTTAATTGGTTCTTTAGTCTGGCCATCTGTTTGTGGATGAAATGTAGTGTTGAAATTTAACCAGGTCCCCAAGGAATGTTGTAGACCCTTCCAGAATTATAATGTAAAACGAGGGTCTCAGTCAGATATTATAGTGACTGGGACTCCGTGCAATCGGACAATCTCCTTGATATATAATGCTGCTAGAACATCCACGGACTATCAACTTTTAATAGGCAGAAAATGTGCGGATTTTGTCAATCGGTCAATGATCACCCATATACCATCATGTTTGCCTCTTATTTTTGGCAAACCCATGATGAAATCCATCCCTATACTCTCTCATTTTCACTCAAATTTTTTTAAGGGATGTAGTTTTCCGGTGAGCTTTTGATGTTCTGCTTTGACCTGTTGACAAGTGAGGCAGTGAGATACAAAGTCCGCCACCTCACTCTTCATATTGGGCCACCAGAAGTTTCTTTTTAAGTCTTGATACATTTTGTTAGCACCAGGGTGAATTGTATATCTTGACCTGTCAGCTCCCTCCATAATTACTTTCTTTGTCTCCCCATGATCTGGCACACAGATCCGACCTCAGAATAGTAATTTTCCATCAGTCATGATGGAGAAATCTGGCGGCTTTGATTCAACTAGTGTAGGGTCATTCTCTTGCAACTTTACTAGGTCTTCTATCAATGTGGGTTGTGACCGAATGTTGGCGATGATATAACTTTCATTCTCTGTGTCCACATCTAGGTTCAGCTGAGCAAAGTCTTTTACAAGGTTGGTCATACCTCTCCTGAGGCTTGATAAAGTTGCCAGTGGTTTTCTGCTGAGTGCATCTGCCACAACATTTGCCTTCCTAAGGTGGTATTGGATAGAAAAATCGAAGTCCTTAAGGTACTCCTGCCATCTCCTCTACCTCATATTCAACTCCTTTTGAGAGAAGAAATATTTCAGACTTTTATGGTCTGAGAATATAGTGAATTTCTCTCCATAGAGGTAATGTCGTCATATCTTCAAGGCGAAGATAATAGCAGCTAGTTCCAGATCATGTCCTGGGTAGTTCTCCTCATGACGCTTCAATTGTCTCAAAGCATAATAGATTACCTTACCATTTTGCATAAGAACACAACCAAGACCAATGCCTAATGCGTCGGTATATACCTCGAAGCCATCATCTTCAACGGGTAGTGCCAACACAGGTGCAGTCATAAGTGTTGTGCCCCTTGTGCTTTGATGAATGTGGTGTTTTAATGATAGCAACATGAATGAGTCATCACATTAATGAGTCACCACATTGAATGATAGCAACATGAATGTTTATAACTGATATGAATGTTTATAACTGATATACTCTGTGGAAAATGCATAACTGATATACTCTGTGGAAAATGCATATGACTAGGACTGGTATATTATCTGCAGTGTCAAGTCTTCACATCGTTCACCAAGTCTGTACTTCGCTTGGGGCTTACCAAAAGTCTGTACATCGCAGTTGTGTCAAAGTCTATACAGCCTCTGTGTGTTCTATGCATTTCGCAAGTCATGCAGCGTCAACGCAGCAAGTGTGTCTCATGCATCATGCATCGACGCCCCCAGATTTCCAAGTCTATATAACCGTCTTTATGCATAGCAATGTCTGTACAGACTTTCAATGCATAGCAAGTCTATACACTGCAGGATAAAGCCCAAAGTCTAGACATTGCTGCATTACTTACATTTCAGAGTCTATACATCGTTCATGCATGTGCACAGTTCGTGGACAAAGTCTGTACATCGCCCTAGATTGCATTAGCAAGTCTATACATTGTCAGGGCTTCATGCACTAAGTCTATACATGCTTAGTTTGTACATCGGCTTGTTCACGCTTCATCATGTCTGTACATTATCAGTGTATCATATTAAGTCTATACAGAGTCTTGTTGAAAGTCTGTACATCGTCTTCTTACTCATGCATAGCATGCATTGTTCATGAACTCTGTACAGCCCAAGTCTGTACATCGCATCATATTTTTCATGCAGTGTCTTGGTGAAGTCTATACATCGTTTCACTGTACAAGTCCATACAATGCATGCACTTTCATTCAAGTCCGCACATTGACGCACTGTAGATAGCTCGAGGTGAAGTCTGTATAGCCCAAGTCTGTACATTGCATCATGAGTAACTAAGTCTATACATCGTGCATCAGCAAGTCATTCATAAGTCTATACATCACTGTAGCTGCATCGTATCATGCAGCATCTCATTCAAGTCTGTACAGCCGTTTGCATTGGATTTCAAGTCTAGACATTGCACTGTTGCATCCATCGTCTTGGCCAGTGTCTCATGCAAAGTCTATACATTGGTCTTCACATGATGAAGTCTATACACTCAACTCCTTCACACTTCAGGAAGTCTGTACATCCTTCAATGCATTGCATGCATCGTTCGTGAAGTCTGTACATCGAGTGAAGTCTGGTGAAGTCTATACAGCGCCCATTTCTCTTAGAGTCTCATGCATATGTGAAGTCTGTACATTGCATTTGTATTCACAACGTCTTCACACTTGAAGTCCATACATCGTCAGTTGTCTGTCAAGTCTTCATATTGCTTAAGTCTGTACAGCGGCTGCTTCACATATGAAGTTTGTACATCGTGTAGCTTCATGTATGAAGTCTATACATTGTCCAGTGCATTGCATACATCATTTCATGAAGTCTGTACATTGTGCATCACTTGAATTCAAGTCTGTACATCGTGCTTCTATTGGTTGAAGTCTGTACAGCCTTTGCTTCGCCAAAGTCTGTACATTGGTCTGCATTGCATTGCATGAAGTCTATACATTCATCTGCATTGCATTGCATGAAGTCTATACACTGGCTGCTGCATTCTCATGAAGTCTACACATCCGATAGTGTAAGTCTATACATCGCCCAGTGTCATGCTTGCATAGTCTGTACAACGCTTGCTTTACAGACTCAAAGTCTACACATTGAATGTTAGCATGCTCGCACACACTAAGACCATACATTGAATAAAGTCTGTACGCTGCTGTTGAACAAAGTCTGAACATTGCTTCAGCGTTGGCTTCAGCCAAGTCTATACATCGACTGGTTCTTAGTTGGGCCAAGTCTATACATTGCCCAGGCTGCATAACGTCAAGTCTTTACATTGAACTCTATACATTGCATGCAGTTGCGCTTCACAAGTCTACACATTGCTGTTCTTCACAGCAAGTCTATACACTGCTCACTCATATAGGAAGTATGTACATCGCATAGCTTCACATATATGAAGTCTATACTTTGAGGAGAGTCTATACATTACATTGGCTTTGAGCTGATGGGTCAACCCCCCTCCAGATGGGTCGACCCCCAGATCAGCAAGTATGTACAGAGCTCTGCCTTGTTCAGCATCATAAAGTCTATATAATGCCTTGTTTCCTTAAAGTCTGTACAGGGTTTATACTTAACCTGATAAGTGTTCTCGTCTGTCTGATAGGTGGTCTGCTCGTGGAGGCTAATGAAGGGCACGTGATCCGAGGGCTGACAGGAAGCTGACACGTGGCCAAATATCTGGGCGGGAACTGTGGAAGCCACACGTGCCCAGTGCTATCTCCTGCTGTGACTGCCTATAAAAGGAAGCCTTCGTCCAACAGAAGAATTATGATCGAAGCTGAGAGATCAAAGGGAAAAGTCTATACAGTGAGATAGAAGCAGCAGAGAGCTTTCGATCCACGGAGAAGAAGAAGAAAAGAAAAAGAAGAAGAGTAGAAGAAAAGGAAGAGAAAGAGAGAGCTCGAGCAGAGTGTGCAGAGAAGAAGAAGAGAAGGAAGTTGAGAAGAAATAGTGAGATCGAGAGAAGAGGAGAGCAACTGTCTGAAGATCAGTCTTCACTGGACTGTGGATCAAATCCAGGCCAGTCAGCTCATTCTGAGCCACATTGTGCTTCATCGCTTTTCAGCTTTCAGTTGCTGTTGTTATTTGCTTTTGTTTTTTCCTTTTAAACCTTTTATCAACCTATTAGTCAGCGGGTTTTACAGAGGTGGATTCCTCTGGATAGGTTAAGCTGTAATCCCCAGCGGTTGCAGTGGTGGATTCCACTGGACAGCAAGCTGTGAGGCTCAGCGGGCGAGGAGGATTCCTCGGACGGCAAGCTGTGTTGCCCAGCGGTTGTATGGCAAGCTGTGATGCCCAGCTGTTCAAGCTGTGAGTCAGCGGAATCCACACTCGGTTTGAGTGTGGGGTGGATGTAGGTCTGCAGGATCGAACCACCTAAAAACCCCTTGTGCACTGTGGTTTGATCTCTTTGTGTGTTTGGCGCTAGATGCTTGCATAGGGGCGATGTGGCTTGATTGCATACCATGTGCTTGACTGTGGTATTGAGTGTTCTTTGATTTGTTATTCCGCTGTTGCTCTTTGTCCTTCTGAAGAAGGTAGATTTAATTCCGTAGCTCTTAGTATTAGATTTAATTAGCCTTCAGATTGTCTAATCTGTCTTGTTAGCATTCTAGTTTTTAATTGGGTGAAATTTTTATAAGGGCTATATTCATTCACCCCCCCTCTGAATACTGCACCGAACCCAACAGTAAGATGTTCCTTGAGAGTCAAGAAACTTTCTTCACAATTCTTCGACCATATAAAAGGATTCTCCTTTTTGGTAAGCATGGTCAGAGGGATAGCGATTTTTGAGAAATCTTTAATAAACCGCCTGTAGTAGCCAGCCAGACCAAGGAAACTCCCGACTTCTGTTACAATAGTTGGTCTACTCTAGTTCTTGACAGCTTCGACTTTTGAAGGATCCACAGCAATGCCTTCTTTAGAAATAATGTGGCCAAGGAAATATACCTCCTTTAGCCAAAACTCACATTTGTTGTGCTTTGCATAGAGTTGGTGATCTCTTAGGAAATCTTTAATAAACCACCTATAGTAGCCAGCCAGACCAAGGAAACTCCCGACTTCTGTTACAATAGTTGGTCTACTCTAGTTCTTGATAGCTTCGACTTTTGAAGGATCCACAACAATGCCTTCTTTAGAAATAATGCGGCCAAGGAATGAGACCTCCTTTAGCCAAAACTCACATTTGTTGTGTTTTGCATACAGTTAGTGTTCTTCATGCTCCTCCTGAGTCTTGGAATAGATAAGAATGTCATCGATGAAGATGACCACAAATCGGTCCAGATAAGGCCTGAAGACATTATTCATGAGTTGCATAAAAGCTGCAGGGGCGTTGGTTAACCCAAACGGCATAATCACGAACTCATAGTGCTCATATCTGTTACGGAATGCAATCTTGTGAATGTCTTCATCTTTAATCCTCAACTGATGATACCCATACCTGAGGTCTATTTTTGAGAAATACTCAGCTCTAGAGATCTCGTTGAATAGCTCATCGATAC
The DNA here is from genome assembly GCA_022559845.1 of Amorphophallus konjac. Lineage (NCBI taxonomy): Eukaryota > Viridiplantae > Streptophyta > Magnoliopsida > Alismatales > Araceae > Amorphophallus > Amorphophallus konjac. Next base: position 165,386,155 of record CM040119.1, on the reverse strand, counting down.
GCGGTAAAGGATATTTGTTCTTTATTGTGAGTTGATTAGTTGCCGGTAATCGATGTAGAGCCTGAGAGATCCATCATTCTTCCTGACAAATAGAACCGACGTACCCCAAGAGGATATGCTTGGTCGAATAAAACCCTTCTGTAACAATTCTTGGAGTTACTTCTTCAACTCTTTTAGCTCAGTGGGGGAAATTCTGTAGGGAGCTTTGGAAATAGGTGCTGCTCCTAGAATTAATTCAATGGAGAAGTTTACTTTCCTTACGAGAGGTAAACCGGATAATTCGGAAGGGAAAACATCAGGAAATTCTCTCACAACAGGGATTTCCTCAAGAATGAGTTCCTTGGACTCAATGATAACCACGGAAGCAAGGAAGTCTTCACAACCTTGCGAGATGAGTTTGCAAGTGTGAAGAGAAGAGATAAGAATAGGATGCTTCCTGTATTTGATGTCAAGGAAAGAAAACTTCGTTATGTCCGATTTATAGAAAGAAATTCACCTATGGCGACAATTGATGTTGGCATAGTGTTCGGATAGCCAATTTATACCGTGGATTGCATCGTACCCTTCCATATCTAGGCATACGAGGTTTGCAGGGAGATTGTGGCCTTCTAAAGTTACCTCACTATTAGGGTAGTGGGTTTTGAGTTTGGTTCCAAAACCTAAAGGTGTAGTAATAGCTAGCTCTGAAGGTAAAGGAACATGTGCAACCGATAAAGTTTGAGCAAAAGCAGTGGATATAAAAGAATGTGAAGCATCGATATCGAATAAAACAAAGGCAAGATGTGAATAAATGTGGATGGTACCTTCGATCATATCTCCTTCCTTTGTAGGTTCCTCCTCCATTACGGCATTTAAACGAGCTTGCCGCTTACACCCACCATCATTCTTGGAGGGTTGTTCCTTCATAAAGGGGCAATCGGGCATGCGGTGCTCCCGACTGTCACATCGTAGATAAGCACCAAGACGCTTCCAGCATTCTTCGACCGAATGATGAAACTTCTCGGAGAAAGTACAAGCCGCCATGACTTGTTTTCCCTCTTCTTTAACCTTCTTACTTTTGCCGTTGCTGGTGCTGTTGCCATTACGGGATCTTTTCTTATTGTCACGAGATTTTTAGGTTCCCATGATACTGAATTTTTCCTCTTTCTTTCCTCTCTTCTCTTGTTTACGGCTAGATTCTTCTCCCTTTCCCTTGAACTTTTCAACTTTCTCAAGGGTCCTCTCGTACAAATGGGCCCTATGCACCATCTCCGTAAAGGTTCAGATATTTTATGGCCCAAGTTGCTTGACAAAGACATGACGTAGTCCATCCATAAATCTATTTACCTTCAAGAGCTCAGTGCTGACAAGGTGTGGAGCATATGGTACCAGCCTTGAAAATTACAGTTCGTACTCCGCTATAGATATCATGCCTTGCCTAAGGGAGGCAAACTCAGCTGCTTTCCTCTTCAGGACATGTTTCGAAAAATATTTTTCACGGAAGAGTTCAAGAAACTCCTCCCAGGTGAGTTGTGCATTTTGTACATGGGCCGAGGTGGCCTTCCACCACGTATGAGCATCCTTGTTTAATTGGAATGTAGTGTTGTGTGCATTATGTTTTGATGATGTCTTCCTGACGTGAGACGAGGCCGAGGACGGGCTTCAAACTGTCAGTCGGAGAGCAGGAAGGCAAGCTTGGGCACTCCTGGGCATTTTGTTGCTGCTGGCAAGACCGGGTCTGCCCGAACAGGCTTGCGCAGTTTGACGAAAATGGCCACCACGACCTGATCCGATGTCAGATTGGGGCAAGTGAGCCCTCATTGTAAAGAGGACTGGCCGAAGTATGTCGCCACCAAATTTCAGCTTCAAAGCTTCAGCACAGAGGCCTAGAGGAATTTCATAAGTTTTATCTCGTCTTGCAGGTTTCTGAAGGACTGCTAGGAGAAGGGTGAGGTAGACCCTGGGTGGGGTGAGGTTAACCTCAGGGTTGGGTGTGGTAGACCCTGGGGTGGGGTGAGGTCGACCTCAGGGTTGGGTGAGGTAGACCTCAGGGGTGCTGAGGTGGGCCTGGGAAGCTGCTGGGACACGGGTGAGGTCGACCTGGGGTTGGGTGAGGTAGACCCTGGGGTGGGGTGAGGTCGACCTTAGGGTTGGGTTGGGACAAGGGTGAGGTAGACCTTGGGGTGGGGTGAGGTCGACCTTGGGGTTGGGTGAGGTAGACCTCAGGGTTGGGCTGGGACAAGGGTGAGGTAGACCCTGGGGTGGGGTGAGGTCGACCTCAGGGTTTGGCGAGGTAGACCTTGGGGTGGGGTGAGGTAGACCTTAGGGTTGGGTGAGGTAGACCTCAGGGTTGGGCTGGGATAAGGGTGAGGTTGACTTGCCTGCCAGAGCAGGTCGACCTGCTCCCCTATCCAGACGGGGCAGAACCCAGAAACGAGCCCCTATTTCAGATCTTCTTGCCGTAGACGTCCGAGGAAGCTTGTGTGCAGGGTTTTAATGGTTGTATGAGGGGGGGGGGAGAAGGTATGTGAGAGTGGGAGGGTGGATTAGAACGAACTTGGATGGCTGTTGGGGCGTAGAGGTGGGGAAAACGTGGGGTAAGGAAGGGATGGGTGGCGGTACTCTATTTTTTAGTTTTTTCAGAATGGTGGTGGTTATGGGTGGTGTATGGATTTGCAGGAGCTATTGAAAGATGGGGGGGAGGGTGAGAGGGTGATGGGGAAGGTTTATCTATTGGGATTTTTAGGCTAGCAACGCTGTGGGGAGTGAAGAACTAGGTGATATGGTGGGGGTGGACAGTGGTGGTGATGGAGGTGAGAACGACGGTATGGGGCGATGGAGTGGACACGAGGTGGGCAGGCTGGGGCCTCTCACCCGTCCCCTTCGCAGGGACGATGTAACCGGCTTCTCGCTTCGCATCCGTGGTGGTGGTGATAGTGATCGTTAAATTCAGAATGGCGGTGGAGGTGGCGACAAGGGACGACGAATGGCGACAGTGAACGACAGAGGATGACGAGTGTGGAGCTTCGGATGGGGCCTCTTGTCCAACTCCATCACAGAGCCAGTGCAACCGGAGCTTCAAGCTCTTCCTCCATGGGGGGGGGGATTTGGGACTTGGGCTTCTCACCCGTGGGGTTCCAAAAATAAGGGAGAACAAATAGCTATTGCTAAATTCCAATTTTTCTCATTTCATTTTTTTTCCATCGTGGGTTACATGTGCGTAAATAGGGAAAGAGTGGGGAGGGGAAAGGTCTCCTAAGAAACCCAAGGGGCTTGGGTTCCTACGTGGAGTCCTTATAAATGCACATAAGTGCAGCCATTATATATATACCTATGATAAAGAACTAAAGACCACCTAGGAAACCCAAGGGGCTTGGGTTCTGTTGGCACTCAAAATATGATCCTTCGGCGACCGAGCTGCAAAGATGAGCGATACGGCCCACTGAAGCACAGAAGCCGATGAAGATCAACTTATCAAAGACTCCTCAAGTTGATGGAGCCCCTAAGTCACCTTGAAATGAGCACCGGGGGACTTTACCTCGGGAGAGTCGGAATGAACCCACAACCAACCAGCAGCGCGATCAAGCCTGCCCAATGATCCGGCATCGACCTCGTCATGCCGCTACCCCACATCCGTCGCCCGACCAAGGACGACGGTCTACCCAATGGCTCTTCTAAGGAGGAAAAACGTCCTCGGCCGTCCACAACAAGGGGCCGAAGGTTCTGTCAACAGAGGGCCCCGATCACCCGACACGGGTTCGGCCCCTCGTCATAATGGGCCCATTAGTGGCCAATTGATCGCCATTCAAGGCGGAATCATCCAGGATGCGACACCGTCCCGCAAGGAAGCCTCGAGCACGAGTCCGTCTCGACCAGAAGCACAGATCACAGTGTCGAAGGCCGTGCCAGCAGGATACCCGTATGCTCGGGCCAGAAACACGCGGAGGTCTGACCAAGGTCGTTCGTCATATCGAGAGCTCCCTCGACACCATGTCAAGGTTTTTCAAAGGCCAGGGCGAAAGGAACAGTCAACGGAAGCTTCCGGAATCATGTCCGGACCCATCGGCTGAGCTGCGCCAAGCAAAAAAGTTAAAACGGCGCGTGAAGGAATGTCGGCGCCCCTTAATACGGCGCCATCAAACTGGCGCGCCAATTCCATCCCGTCTGCGTCCCGATGCCATCAAGTCCGGCGCGCCCCTTCCCAGGGCGCCGGATTAACACAAGGCTACATATAGCCTACCTTCGAAGAAGAAAAAGGAGAGAGCAAGAAAGAGGGCAGGAGGGCAGAGAAGAAAAAAAAAAGAAAAGAGAGCCAATCGGAGAGGAAGGCCCTGTTCATCCGAGGAAAAGCTTGGGGGAGAAGTAGGGTTCTCTATGCAGGTCCCTCGCCGTCATTTTCCTCGCCTGGTACTCGGAATACCGCCGGAGCCGGAGAAGAGAAGCCAGGGATCCGATATTTCATTCGGAAGGAAGGGTCTAGGTGGGTCTCCATGTTTCTTCCAGTTGAGCCCCTCCCCCATTCTTCTTTGATTTTCTTCCCCTGATACAATGTAAGTGAGGAAGGGGAGGGGCGATGATACGAGCCTGACCTCCCCTTCTCTCACCATTTCCTTTGCCCTTTTTGCTTCGTCTGTAATCATTTTCTTCATTAATGCAAACGGCGGCCGAGTGACAATGCCGGCGCCGGAATCTATATTCTCTTCATATATGTATGCCTGTGTTGTTCACGGGATGAATGAAGAGCTATTGTGATTGTTGTCGTATCTCTCCCTCTTGCTCTCTAACCCTCCTTCGAGCGTGCATTGGATGGTTTCCCTGATATATATACTCTCATATAGCCGGTTTCTCTGACGTTGGGTATGCCTTCGGGCCATATGAATCATTCGTTCCCCCTCCCCGGGGTTCTCTTTCTTTCGATTTTGACGCAATGGCCGGGCTCGGCATTGAATACTCCATGGGCTCTGCGATCGGAGATGTACTTGTGTGCATATCTCTGTCTGTCTCCGCCAAGGGAAGAAGACCCTTCACCGTCCCCTTTGTGCTCTGCTTCATAGGCCAGAGGGGCGAGGAAGAGTCCTTGGATTGTTCCCGGTTATTCAATGGCGAGCCCCATGTCGGTTTGCTTTCGAATATCATACATATGTATACATATCTGTGTCCCGGGCTATGTGTTAATCACATGTCATGCTGCTGATTGACCTGTTCAGCCCATGGGGCTTCATCATTTTAATATGTTTCTAAGTAATTCATTTGTCCATCTGCCGCCGTCAAACGAGGTCTCACACTGCTTCCTTCCGTGTCGCTTACATCTTAACGGGAGTATGCTCTGTAGCATCACTCCAGCATCCGGGGAGGGGACATTCCCCAAATCTTCTCCATCAGTCATTTGGCCGACAGAGGGCTCGTCCACCGATGACGACTGTCCCTGCAGACTATTGGGCGTACAGCAATGGGGCCAAGCCCTACAGTTCAAAACCTACAGTCCTTAATGGACTTAGTAGTGGCCGTGGGTTGTGTTCCCCTCGTAGGCTAGCCCTCGGGGATTCCTTCTCTATATCGGTCGTCCCGATTCTAGTGTTGTGGTGACTCGGGTCACGTGCCCCTCGTAGGCTAGCCCTCGGGATTTTCGCTCCCATATCAAGTCGCCTCATGCACTCACTGATGCCCACGGACTCGGTGGCCCTAGCAGGATAGGCCTCGGGGTTTCCTCTCCGATCGGGTTTTTGCCGGCCGCCGTCGCGCCACCCGACCCTTAGGGGTTGCTCCATTACGTGAGTACTCCCCGCTTCTCCCCAATAAATCCTCCGGGACGGGGAGATGCTGTCGAAATTCCGGTTTGAACGAGTCTAAACTCGGAACAATCGCCGCGCTCGAGTATGAACCTCGCGCGGGCCCGTGACTTGACTTTTGGATGGCTTGGGACTGATCCATTGAATAATTAACTCGATCAATTTTCAAAATCTTCCAAAACATTTTAATAAATCTATAAATAAACCAACGAAACCCCTTTTTTTTTCTACGAAATTGGGCTGGATCGGCGCCGTTCATACACGGCGCACCTTAAAACGGTGCGCCCTTCCCGGCGCGCCCCAATCAGGCCGCGCCCTTCCCGGCGTGCCCCAATCAGGCCGCGCCGATTTAATACACATTCATTTTCATTTACCTACGGTTTCTGGCGCCGTTTTAAACCATTTACCTACGTTTCAGGGCACCGTTTCAAGCATTTTAACCCCTTTCTTCGCAAGCACTGCACCAGTTTCACGCTAAATCATGTCATTGTGTCAATGAACAGAATATATTAGCTTGTTCAAGCTCGAATTGGTATGCTTCGAATCTGGACCATCATGCCTTGGCGCAAACATTCACATCGCATTAATGCCTGCCTAAGTGTGCGCCCCTCCCTTGGTATATCAAATGACGTTGCTGAAAGGTCAGGTTATGCCTGATCGGAGGTCTCGTCATGCGTGAGGGTGGTCTTTGGGCTTAAGTCCTCCGCCATGTACCAGGGTCCACCCTCATAAATCGTGTGTAGTCAGTCATAGCACCTTGCATGATCACTCGCATGCTCTGCATCCTTTATTCCGACCTCGATTGCCCATCATCTCGGCAACTAATCAAAGGTGTTCCCTCCTCATGGGGGATGTAATTAACATCATAACCTTTATGGTATGGCGGACTGCTGGTCCCGACCGAACCTCACTTTCACCCAATACGGGTCAGAATGAGCGCATTATGAACTTGTCACTAATGTGACTGGCACGCCCGCGTTGTCAATTGATCATTTGACTACCAGTCAGTCAGTTGGTCGATCGACCCGCAAAAGAAAGAAAAAGGTCACGAACAAGTCTGGCACGCCCGGTGGGACCAGTGTCACCTTTCATCTCTTTGCCGAGATACTTGGGCTTCGAGGCCCTCCCAGAGGCTACTGATGTTTGGTTGCTTATTTCTTACAGGCGGACAATGACAACCAATGGGATAACTGGCGTTGACTTCGATCTTTCGATAGTCGCTGGACACGCGCAAGGGTACCTGGCGGTACCCATGGAATTTGGCAACTTCCCTGCCGCTGTGGGCTTCCCCAACTTTTTAGGGTTAGCCTTTGTAGATATGCTGGAGGTCGAAGCCCCAGAACCTGTCAAGGAAGCTGTAGAGAAAATGGAGCCTCTGCAGGTTCCCTGCTGCAAAGACTTGTCTGAAAGTCTGGCCCCGGCCGCTAGCTGTCTGGTGCACCACATCATATGTGGGACCCACCCCAATGTCATCAACAAACACCCTGGAGGATGCCAGCGTCGCCAGGCCCGCAAGAATGCTGCTGTAATCACCGGAACTCTGTCTCAGTCTGGGAAATCTATGCTAGTTGGAGGTATGCGCGTCTTCCTTGACGGACGCACTGCACAGGTGACCCCGGACCGAGTCATCCCCAACATTCCTGTCCATAACGCCTATCAGGCCCTCGCTGGAAGGGGGCAGAAATAGAAGAAGCCGGCCACTATGGCCAAGGAAGCCCGGCACCCAGGCCGAGGAAGTTTAAACAGGTGTGGGTTCCCAAGCGGACCCGATCTGCCCACCAGTTAACACCCATCTGCCGTCGTCTTGTGAACGACGAGGCGGAAGTGAGAAGAGAAAGGGGCCTGCCCCCGAAGAAGGAAGAAGAGGTGGTTGCGGATCCTCCGTGCCACAGAAGTTTCTGGGCCGCGGCCCGTCAAGCCAACGTCCCTGCTGCGGGACGAAGATTCCAACAGCCGGCCGACAGAGCTCGGCTGGCCTATATCCCTCCCGCTGGAGGTCGACAATCACCCCCCGTCCTACATCAAGAGCGGGGTCGAGAAGAGATGACCTGCTTGGTCAGAAATTATTTTCGAGGCTTAGGCAACCCCTCACTCGGACAACAGCGACTGATGCAGACAGTCGCCACTGAGGAAGACTACTGCCCATCAATGGCAGATGAAAGAAATATGGGAGATAGAATGATGGTGTCGTCAGTCGACGACAACGGATATAATGATGGCTTCGAGGTCGGAGCCGATGAAGCCTTCCCCGAGCGGGAAGAAAGAAGAAGAGTTTCTGTGTTCGAAAGGCTGACCTTTCCACAGCAAGCCAGAAGGAGGGTCTATCAACGAAAGAGAAGGGTGCAGGTTTTCACCTGCAACATGGCTGGTATATCTAACCTATATGGGGAGCTTCCTGAAGACCCCCAAGAATTGGCTTAATTGGCCGCACGGCCGGGGCCAACTACCCGCAGAGCAGAAGCAGCAAGAGAGCATCTGATGATGGTTAAAGGGAAACAGTCCCAGGTCTGTCCCCACTGGGATGACAAGGCCCCCGTCTTGACCGCTAATGTGGTGACGGCGGAAGAAGAAGACGACCTCCTCCTCGACATCTTGCCTGAGGGTACGTCCGGGGAGACAATAGAGAGTATCCCCACCACTATAGACCCATCCGTTCTGATGCTGCTACAAAAATATCAACGGGAGATAGACTCTCTGAAGAAGCAGCTGATGGAAAAGACTGAACATTCATCAGCTTCTAAACCACCCGAAGTCCAAGTTGAGTCATCTCGGGGAGCGGCTCGTCGTGACGACCCTCCACCGCTCTATACACTGTCCCAGCCGTCAGAGCCAAGCATGGCGACAGCGCAATAGCGGCCGCCACAGCCTCAGCCGCTGCTACCTCCGGTGCTCCCTCAGGTGCACCCGACACCCCCACTGCTGCGTCCTCCACAGGCGACCACCCTGGTCACCCCATACTTGCAGCCGGCGCACTTCTATCCAGAACCGGTTGATCCCACGGTCGTGAACCGGATGATGGTGGAGAGGATGATCGAGCTGAAGCTAGCAGAGAAATGTGAAGGCGACTACGTTGAATTTGATGCCTATCGGGTGCCCTACCCGCAACACCATGCGGCTAAACGACTTCCCCCGGGGGTCAACAAGCTGCGTAAGTTTGACAAATTCAACGGGAAAGGGTCCCCTAAAGAGCATATTGCATATTATATGACCGTTATGGGTGATCTGGCCACCGACGAGTCATATTTGCTGAAGTTCTTCGGGTCCTCGCTGACAGGGCTCGCATTTGAATGGTACTCTAGCCTCTCGGCCGGGTCAATCAATGATTGGTCGGATATGCAGAGAAAGTTCAGAGAAAGATTCCATGTCACAGAGAGGGAGGTCACAGTGGCCGAACTCTACTCAACAAAACAAAGGGTAGATGAGACAGCCCTTGATTACATCAAGAGGTGGAGGAACCTCAGAATGAGATGCAAGCGGCCCCCGCATCAGGAGGACGCGGTACAAATATGTAAACAAAACCTCAGGAGGGAGATCCTGGAGAAGATGATTGGAATGGAAATACGATCGTTCGATCGGCTGAATAATGTGGTGGCCGAAGTGGAGGCTTTCTTAGCCAAGCCTGTCCTGGCGTCAGCTGCCAGCATAGCCTAGAAAGGCAAGACTGTGGAACGGCACCCCACACCTAAAGAAGCAAATGCGCTTGATATCAAGGCATTCGAACAATAGAAGGAGAAAGGCAAGAAGGCGGCTCCCCCGCAACCTGTGAAAGCTCTGGATGACAAAGAAGGTCCTTCGCTGAGGGACAAAATGAAGAAAGTCTATTCCTTTCCAAAAGACAAGACCCGAGTTCTGTTCGACTGGGTAACAGAATACAGCATGGTCACTTTGCCTGAGCCAAGGAGACCGGAGGACCTGAAAAGAAAAGATAGTCCAAGATTCTGCCCCTACGACCAGATGTTGGGACATCCAATCGAAGACTGTTATGTTTTCAAAGACATCATCGAAGGAATGGTAAATAAGAATGAAATAGAGCTAGGAGAGTACAAAGTAGACCCTCCTCAGCCACATGAAGCCCCTCTCAGGAGAGCAGCAGTCAACATGATCTCCCTCTACCAGGCGTTACCTGAGAAGATCTCTGAAGCAAGCACACGGAGCACCTACGAAATCCATTTCCTGGAGCCCGTGAAAGAACAACAGGGGTGGCAGCAGATCCCTGTAAAGCACAAGAAGAAGAGGGCACCTCGCCCGAAAGAGGGGGCACATACCTGTGGTGTTACGCCCCGGCCTGCTCCGTCGGTGGTAGCACCCGAATGGGTCACCCCACCTATAGCCATCAGAATACATACACCTAACAGGAGGAGGCAGACTCCGCTGCCAGTAATCAAGGAAACCAATCCTGGGGTCCTTCGACTACAGCACCTGATTGAAGGGCTAGATGAATATGTGCAGCCCGAATTGAAACCTCTGCTGGTACGGGACCACATCCCATGGCAAGAGCTAGAACAACTCTCACTCAAACAGGTGGAGGAAGCTGAAGCAGCACCCCCTGAAGAGGGCAGCCTGTTCTGGGGGCAGGCACCCGCAGAAACCAAAAAGAAGAGAAAGCAAAAGAAGAAGAAAAGAAAGGCCGCTGGGGCCAATAAAGCACATGTTGTCTCCTGTAATACCCTATCAGCACTCTTCAACCTACCCGGAGAAGAGGAAGAAGAAGAAATTTACTTCACACCCCATGCCGGGGGAGGCAAAGCCGAGGCCGCAACTGCTGCACATGCCACTAGGTCGGGCCGAAAATGGGGGCGCCAGCCACCACCCAACCACAACATCATGTTTAGAGGGGAGCAACCCTACAAGACACCTCCGCCGGAGGTTAAGGGAGTTCAAATCCCCCCTCCGTCAGGCCTATACAACAAAAGTGGGGGCAAGGCAGTCCCTTCATTCCTTGAATTTATGAAAATGTCAAAGGGGAAACAACCCTGTCAAGAGGCTAACCCTACACCCGGGGCCATTCACCCGCAGCCGGCGCAATCTACTGAGGATGCAAATGCAGATGGAGCTTGCCCTACAGCAACTAATAAAGAAGACCCGACAGCCGGTGCCAGCCAAGAGGATGCCGAGTCCGATGAAGATGAAGTAGGTCCGTCTGGACCCACAAATCAAAACCTCCCCAAGCCCAGATGGGCTGAAGAGATGAAGCTCTCCAATGTCCGGGCTGGGAGCCGAATAATGAAGTTGCTCAAGAAGCTCCCCGCTCGATTTACGATCTGGGAAATTCTCTCTTTGAGTCAAGAAACTCGACAGGCGATCATCACTGCTCTGCAGACGCCTGCTCATTTTGAAGCCTGCATAGCTGAGGCTATACCAGAAGCCAGTATGACCTTCTCTCCGAAGGACATGCTACTACCTACTGCCAGCCACAACAGGCCGCTGTATATGAAAGGGCACCTGAATGGAAGGGAGCTGAACAGAATACTGATTGATCCCGGTGCAGCAGTCAACATCTTGCCATACAGAATATATGAGAGGCAACACTTTAATGTGCATCTCGAGAAAGTCGGGGATATGCGTATCGCTGGATTCAACCAAAAATGTGAAGTATCTATGGGAGTGGCAGAATTTACGCTGACCCTGGCAGATTTCACTACAACGGTGCAGTTTCATGTCATTGACTCTCGCACCTCCTACAAGGCGCTGCTCGGCCGCCCATGGCTGCATGAGAATATGGTGGTGCCCTCCACGCTCCACCAATGCATCAAATACAGCCTCCAAGGGAAGGAGGAGAGGTTATTTGCTGATATCCACCCATTCGAGGTGTTTGAATGTCACTTGGCGGACGCCAACCTATATACGGGGCCTCCCCGAAAGGTTTCTGAAGCTGAGGCCCCCGTAGGGGCGTCGAAGAATAGATCGGGTGACGGTTGGTATTGTAGCAACCCGTATAGAATTAAAAGAAATAAATTTAGATAAATTGAAATAAAGTGAACAAATGAAAAAGGTTGAAACAAGAAGAACAAAGCCCTGATGAAATTAACGCCTTGGAGCACGGCGCTATTTGACAAGAAACGGCCTCACCTAAGGCATGTTTTTTAGAAAGGACGCCCACATTTCATGGCGTCAAATCTTAAACAACCAAAATTACATAAAAAGGCAAGTATTTGAAACGCCCTTTGCTTGGACGTGTTTCCACAAGAAACAACGCATGCCAAGGCGTCAATTTAAAATTCGACGCCCTAGAATAAGGCGTTAATTCCATTCCAGTTTCGTTCGAACCGGGAACTTATCCAGGGTAAGTTGATAACTATGAGAAAGAGTTCGAATGTAGTAATAACTCTATCATGGAAGTGTTACTTCCAATCGAACACTAACCTTATTAGGATTTCCAAAATCCTATAAATACCTTGATGGATCGAACCCTAGAAAGCTATTTGGTCGATCGTCTCTGCTACGGTAGGTGAAGAACTAACAGTTCTTCCTTATTTCCTTCTCTGTTTACTATTATGTGAAGAACATGAATTGATTCTTCATCCTCTTTTGTTTATAGGGAATCTGACTGCCGTCCGTGAAGAACAGGTGGGTTCTTCCTTTGGTTTTCCTTCTCTTCCCATAGGATAGTATGAAGAATAAATCTTCTTCATTTTCTTCCACTTACAGGTTGAGGAGCTCTTAATCTATTGAAGAACGTGGGTTCTTCATCAACAAACGACTGTGTCTGTTCGTGCCTCTTCTGCCTTGCTGCTGATATTGAATTCAAAAGCTTCAGAATACTCTGTTTATAAAACAGAGTATCGTTCTTTTCTTCCCAGAACCTGCATCCGTTCAAAATCTTCATAGAGGTAGGTTTTCTCAGGGATTGTAGCCCAAACTAGCATAGTAATAATTATAACATCATCCGTTAATACATGCATATAGATTTCATGCGTTTTGATTAAGTTTCTAAAGAGTTTTTGGAAGAAACACCCCTATCAAGGGCGCTAAATTACAAGAAACGACCATGACTAGGTCGTCAATTTCATATTTGACGCCCTGCACAGGGACGTCAATTTCTTTTAATTACTAAATACCATGTTTAAAAATTATATATCAATTCAAACATGATTCTAGATTAATGCATGATCAATCTCTTGTAATCCTGCTATTTTTCTGGTCCTGACCCTATAACATGTTTTCCTGAAATTTCATTGTCTCGAAACTTGTAAACTTGTGAATTAACGACCTTGTCCAGGTCATCTTTTCTTGAACTGACGCCCCATACCAGGGCGCCTTCTGTAAACTAACGCCCCTGTCCAGGGCGCGTTTCATTAAAATTTCCAGATTTATAATATTCTGTAAAACTAGAAATATTGAAAGGATGACTGCGGTACACGTCGTCAAATCTAATATAAACGCCCCTGATTAAGGCGTTAATTACATGAAAAATGACTTTACCAAAGTCGCTACTTTCTGCATTACTGATTTTTCCTGATTACTGTTATCCGAGGGATTCATTACATATATTTATATATATAGGCACTATTACTCTACTCTGTGAGTATAGTCCCATGTTTTCTACGATGATTTATCGCATTACCCCTCAATTCTCATTGACATACAAGCTCTCCATTGGACATTCCGTTCCTTTGGACTAGCGAGTTAGTCATAGAGACCTCCGTAAGACTCCTCGCCGCCTTGGATTCTCTCAAGGCCGACTGAGCTGGTTGTACCATAAAAACCCATTACACAATCTTTGCCATGTCCCTCTATAGAAACATGGTGATACCGGCCCTCATGTCATGCCATGAGTATGATATGAGAATTATCTTAATGAACGGGGAAGAATATGCCGTTGTTATGATGTTCTTGTAAACCCCAATTCTATATCAAACTTGATGTTCTTGTGAACCTCAATTCTATATTAAGAATGAGGACGTCTTGCCATTGAGGTGCTATTCATATGGACCTCAATTCTATATAAAAGAGTGTCTCTACTTACTTATCATGGTACCCGAGTTAAGGGAACCAATTCCACCTAGTTTTATCGAAAGTGCGATTGTACCGTTATTATCGCCTACTGGTGTCAAAAGTCATATTTTTGGACTCTAATCTCTCAAAGTTGTCTTACATGACTACAAGCTTGCTTATTGAAATTCCATGATGGCTATACACAAAAATGTGGATGCTAAAAATATATGACTAATGCCTGCGCATATAGGGCCCGATCTGGTCCTGGGAGGAGCACCCGAAAGTACTTGTGCCCATGGGAGTTGATTGATCACGGTATTGGCATTATACCGAAGTGCATGACTAGCTTGATTGAACATTCCACAAATCTTGTACTTGACTCGATATTACATAACTTGCGTGGCCCGAAAAAGGGTAATTACTTGCGTACTTGAACGTGATAGCCAAATTTCATCTTGACATGATAAAGTACTTGCTTGAATATCTTGAGGTCATTTGATATAAGTTCTTGAAAGTTTATGACTAGTCCTTCCTGTTATCTTATTGTTATATCCTCTTTCTATCTTGTCGTTTTATGCGAGCATGCATAGCTATAGTACATTCATGGAAGATGTAACTACTTAAACCCCTTGCTAGTTCCTGAGATATAATTTCCTACTGAGCGTTCGCTCACTCCGTGTTTCCCTTACTTTTCAGGTAAGTCCGACGACGAGGGAAGTCAATCGGATGGGGAGAATCAAGAGTGAAAGAGCTAGAGCTTTTCCAAGTGTCATCTAGTCTTTTATATATTTCTTGAGTCAAATATGTACTTTTCTTTTTTTTTCTTTTTTTTTTTGAATAGAGTATTGGGTTTGTAATATACTATTTATTATGAAGAGATAATTGGATTGGGTTATCTTTACTTTTGCGCATCTCTGTCTTTGTGTCGAATACACTACTACTCTGATTGACATGATTGATATAAACTCGTCACGCATCTCCGGGTATCTTCCGCTCTCGGGGCGTGATAGTTTTTGTGGTATCAGAGGCTAGGGTATTCAATTCTTAAGAAAACCCAAGTCCAACGATATGTTCAAACCTTTAACCAGTGAGATTGGGTAGAACCATGGGTTGAGTTAATATAAAAACTTAAAAGCCCTTAACGCGAGTATATACTAATATAGTTATTGTAATTGTAGGATAATGGCTGCCGAACGAGCTCAATGGCGCAACATGCATCGTACACTGCAAGGCATGACTCAAGTGCTGCAACAAGTAACACAAGGAGGTGGACAACGAGCAGGAAGTCTCCACCAGACCTTCAAGAACATGAACCCGCCCAAGTTCACGGGTTCTACTGATCCAGATGACGCTGAACACTAGATTAGGGAAACAGAACGAATATTCCGTGTTATGCAATGCACAGATCAAGATAAGGTCTTATTACCTACTTTTCAGTTAGAAAGGGATGCTAGATGCTGGAGGAAACTTGGAGCATGTCTCCGTTGTGGGAGTCGTGAGCATCGGATTCCCGATTGTCCACAACTAAATAACCAAGCCGATGACGGAAAGCGCCCAGTAACCAAGAATGCTCATCTTCATGCAATCAAGGAGACCGAGCAAGAAGAAGAAGGCGGCTTAGTGGAAGGTACATTGAAAGTTTGTTCCAGGAATGCATATGTCTTAATTGATACTGGTGCATCGCATTCTATTATTTCTAAGAAGTTTGCTGACCCATTACCCCTAGAATCGGAATGGATAAAGTTAGTTTTGTCTACTCCTCTGGGTGATGAGACTGATATTACACATCATTACCAAAACTGCGAAGTATTGGTTCAGGGTAGAAATCTCCCTATTGATCTCATATGTTTAGATCTGAAAGAGTATGATGTTATACTAGGAGCAGATTGGTTATCCAAGTATCAGGCAACGGTTGATTGCCGCAATAGTAAGGTTACATTCAAGGAATTTCCAGAACTAATCTTTACTAGCCCCAAGGGTCGGAGCAGATCCCCTCTTATTTCAGCTCTCCGAGCTAGCAAGCTCATCAGGAAAGGATGTGCATCTTTCCTTGCCTTTGTCACAGTTAAAGAAGCTAAGGAAGCTAAGCTAGAAGACATTCCAGTGGTACAGGAATTTTCGGACGTGTTTCCAGAAGATTTACCGGGATTACCCCCGCAAAGAGAAGTGGCCTTCACCATTGACTTAGTCCCTGGTGCTGGTCCGATTTCAAAGGCACCTTATAGGATGTCACCTGCTGAACTCAAGGAGTTAAAAGAGCAATTGATGGAACTCATTAAGAAAGGATTCATTAGACCAAGTACTTCCCCGTGGGGAGCGCCTGTATTATTTGTAAAGAAGAAAGACGGATCCATGAGGTTATGCATCGACTATCGACAGTTGAATCATCTCACTATCAAGAACAAGTATCCACTGCCGAGAATCGATGAATTGTTTGATCAAATTTCAGGATCCATGTACTTTTCCAAAATTGATCTTAGGTCAGGATATCACCAACTAAGAATCAAGGACGAGGATATTCATAAAACCGCATTCAGAAGCAGGTATGGCCATTATGAATTTGTTGTTATGCCTTTCAGACTAACGAATGCCCCTGCTGCCTTTATGCAGTTAATGAATAGTATATTCAGGCCTTATTTGGATCAATTCGTGGTGGTCTTTATTGATGATATATTGATTTATTCCAAGACCAAGGAAGAGCATGAGGAACATTTAAGGATTACATTACAAATATTAAGAACAAACCAATTATATGCAAAACTTAGCAAGTGTGAATTCTGGCTTGAAGAAGTGACTTTTCTCGGACATGTTATATCAAAGGATGGCTTGTCTGTAGACCCATCAAAGGTTGAAGCTGTAAGGAACTGGGAAAGACCGACCAATGCTAGCGAGATCCGAAGTTTCTTAGGTCTTGCCGGCTATTACAGGTGATTCATCAAGGATTTCTCTAAAATCGCCGTGCCACTTACGAGGTTAACTCGCAAGGAGATCCGTTATGAATGGAGTGAGGAATGTGAAAGAAGCTTCCAAACTCTCAAGGATCATCTTACTACAGCTCCTATCTTAGCATTGCCAATTGAAGGAGAAAAGTTCGAGGTATACACTGATGCTTCTGGCATTGGCCTCGGATGTGTTCTAATGCAACAAGGGAAGGTTATAGCTTACTCTTCTCATCAATTAAAGAAGTATGAAGAGAACTACCCCGTCCATGACTTAGAATTGGCCGCGGTAGTATTTGCACTCAAAATATGGAGACATTATCTTTATGGAGTACAGTTTACTGTATACTCCGATCACAAGGGTCTCAAATATCTTTTCTCACAGAAGGAGTTAAATATGAGGCAAAGACGATGGCTGGAATATCTCAAGGACTTCGACTTCAATATACAATATCATACTGGAAAGGGTAATCATGTAGCAGATGCCCTTAGTCGAAAGCCGAGAGCACTTTTAGCCAATTGTATGATTCAAGAATGGAAATTACTGGAGCAATTCTCTGAACTCAATATAAGCATGGACACAGACCCTAGATGTGTCACATTATCTCATATAAGCATACAGTCAGACCTATTAACTGAAATACAAGCACTTCAAGATAATGACCCAATGTTAGTAGAGATCAAAGGCAAACTGGAAGGACAATCGGATTTCCAAATAACTTGTGAAGGAAGATTTATATTCAGGAATAGAACTTGCATATCGGATTGTCCCGAGGTAAAGAAGAAGATCTTAGATGAAGCTCATACGTCAAGGTATACGATTCATCCAGGATCTACCAAAATGTACCAAGATGTAAAAAGAAATTTTTGGTGGCCCAACATGAAAAGAGAAATAGCGGACTACGTATCACGCTGTCTCAAATGCCAACAAGTCAAGGCAGAACACCAAAAGCATGCTGGAAAACTACATCCTCTAGATATCCCTAAATGGAAGTGGGAGGATATTGGTATGGATTTCATCATGGGTTTATCTAAATCAAAAAGAGGACATGATGGAATATGGGTTATCATTGACCGATTGACTAAATCAGCGCATTTCTTGCCAATCAAGAGTCGATGGTCAGTTGATGTCTTAGCTGCACTATACATCAAGGAAATAGTCAGATTACATGGTATTCCTGTTTCAATCGTGTCTGACAGAGATCCCCGTTTTACTTCTCATTTTTGGAAAGGACTACAACAGTCGTTGGGGACGAGACTTAGCTTCAGTACAGCTTTTCATCCTCAAACGGATGGTCAGACCGAGAGAACCAATCAAGTAGTCGAAGATATGCTAAGAGCATGCATTACTGATTTTGATGGAAACTGGCATGATCACTTGCCTCTGGTTGAATTTGCATACAATAATAGCTACCAGGCAAGTATACAACTGGCACCTTTTGAAGCCTTATACGGAAGGAGTTGTCGATCACCCTTATGCTGGGACGAAGTTGGAGAGAAACAACTATTAGGTCCAGACATGGTAAGGGACACTACCGAGAAGATACAATTGATCAGAGAAAGACTACAAGTTGCTCAGTCTAGACAAAAAGCTTATGCCAACACGAGAAGAAGAGATCTTGAATTCCAAGTTGGAGATCATGTATTTCTCAAGATATCGCCTGGACGTGGAATACGAAGATTTGGTGTTAAGGGCAAGCTTACACCAAGATTTATCGGACCTTTTGAGATACTAGAAAGAGTTGGCGAGGTTGCTTATCGCATCGCATTGCCACCTCAACTGTCCGAAGTACATGATGTGTTCCACATATCTATGTTGAAGAAGTATGTGCATGATCCATCACATATTATTGAGCATGGAAATCTAGTAATCCGGAAAGATCTCACGTACGAGCAGAAGCCCATAAGAATACTAGATCAAGAAGTACGAACCCTAAGGAATAAGGTTATTCCCATGCTAAAAGTACAATGGAATAAGAATTCAGAACATGAAGCTACATAGGAGACCGAGGAATCTATGAGGAAGCGATTTCTAGAATTATTTTAGAAGGTATGAACTCTACACTCTCCATATGTAAATATATGCTATGAATTTGGGGACCAAATTCTTTTAAGTGGGGGAGGGTGTAGCAACCCGTATAGAATTAAAAAAAATAAATTTAGATAAATTGAAATAAAGTGAACAAATGAAAAATGTTGAAACAAGAAGAACAAAGCCCTTATGAAATTAACGCCTTGGAGCAAGGCGCTATTTGACAAGAAACGCCCTCACCTAAGGCGTGTTTTTTAGAAAGGACGCCCACATTTCATGGCGTCAAATCTTAAACAACCAAAATTACATAAAAAGGCAAGTATTTGAAATGCCCTTTGCTTGGACGCGTTTCCACAAGAAACGACGCATGCCAAGGCGTCAATTTAAAATTTGACGCCCTAGAATAAGGCGTTAATTCCATTCCAGTTTCGTTCGAACCGGGAACTTATCCAGGGTAAGTTGATAACTATGAGAAAGAGTTCGAATGTAGTAATAACTCTATCATGGAAGTGTTACTTCCAATCGAACACTAACCTTATTAGGATTTCCAGAATCCTATAAATACCTTGATGGATCGAACCCTAGAAAGCTATTTGGTCGATCGTCTCTGCTACGGTAGGTGAAGAACTAACAGTTCTTCCTTATTTCCTTCTCTGTTTACTATTATGTGAAGAACATGAATTGATTCTTCATCCTCTTTTGTTTATAGGGAATCTGACTGCCGTCCGTGAAGAACAGGTGGGTTCTTCCTTTGGTTTTCCTTCTCTTCCGATAGGATAGTATGAAGAATAAATCTTCTTCATTTTCTTCCACTTACAGGTTGAGGAGCTCTTAATCTACTGAAGAACGTGGGTTCTTCATCAACAAACGACTGTGTCTGTTCATGCCTCCTCTGCCTTACTGCTGATATTGAATTCAAAAGCTTCAGAATACTCTGTTTATAAAACAGAGTATCGTTCTTTTCTTCCCAGAACCTGCATCCGTTCAAAATCTTCATAGAGGTAGGTTTTCTCAGGGATTGTAGCCCAAACTAGCATAGTAATAATTATAACATCATCCGTTAATACATGCATATAGATTTCATGCGTTTTGATTAAGTTTCTAAAGAGTTTTTGAAAGAAACGCCCCTATCAAGGGTGCTAAATTACAAGAAACGACCATGACTAGGTCGTCAATTTCATATTTGACGCCCTGCACAGGGACGTCAATTTCTTTTAATTACTAAATACCATGTTTAAAAATTATATATCAATTCAAACATGATTCTAGATTAATGCATGATCAATCTCTTGTAATCCTGCTATTTTTCTGGTCCTGACCCTATAACATGTTTTCCTGAAATTTCATTGTCTCGAAACTTGTAAACTTGTGAATTAACGACCTTGTCCAGGTCGTCTTTTCTTGAACTGACGCCCCATACCAGGGCGCCTTCTGTAAACTAACGCCCCTGTCCAGGGCGCGTTTCATTAAAATTTTCAGATTTATAATATTCTGCAAAACTAGAAATATTGAAAGGACGACTACGGTACACGTCGTCAAATCTAATATAAACGCCCCTGATTAAGGCGTTAATTACATGAAAAATGACTTTACCAAAGTCGCTACTTTCTGCATTACTGATTTTTCCTGATTACTGTTATCCGAGGGATTCATTACATATATTTATATATATAGGCACTATTACTCCACTCCGTGAGTATAGTCCCATATTTTCTACGATGATTTATCGCATTACCCCTCAATTCTCATTGACATACAAGCTCTCCATTGGACATTCCGTTCCTTTGGACTAGCGAGTTAGTCATAGAGACCTCCGTAAGACTCCTCGCCGCCTTGGATTCTCTCAAGGCCGACTGAGCTGGTTGTACCATAAAAACCCATTACACAATCTTTGCCATGTCCCTCTATAGAAACATGGTGATACCGGCCCTCATGTCATGCCATGAGTATGATATGAGAATTATCTTAATGAACGGGGAAGAATATGCCGTTGTTATGATGTTCTTGTAAACCCCAATTCTATATCAAACTTGATGTTCTTGTGAACCTCAATTCTATATTAAGAATGAGGACGTCTTGCCATTGAGGTGCTATTCATATGGACCTCAATTCTATATAAAAGAGTGTCTCTACTTACTTATCATGGTACCCGAGTTAAGGGAACCAATTCCACCTAATTTTATCGAAAGTGCGATTGTACCGTTATTATCGCCTACTGGTGTCAAAAGTCATATTTTTGGACTCTAATCTCTCAAAGTTGTCTTACATGACTACAAGCTTGCTTATTGAAATTCCATGATGGCTATACACAAAAATGTGGATGCTAAAAATACATGACTAATGCCTGCGCATATAGGGCCCGATCTGGTCCTGGGAGGAGCACCCGAAAGTACTTGTGCCCATAGGAGTTGATTGATCACGGTATTGGCATTATACCGAAGTGCATGACTAGCTTGATTGAACATTCCACAAATCTTGTACTTGACTCGATATTACATAACTTGCGTGGCCCGAAAAAGGGTAATTACTTGCGTACTTGAACGTGATAGCCAAATTTCATCTTGACATGATAAAGTACTTGCTTGAATATCTTGAGGTCATTTGATATAAGTTCTTGAAAGTTATGACTAGTCCTTCCTGTTATCTTATTGTTATATCCTCTTTCTATCTTGTCGTTTTATGCGAGCATGCATAGCTATAGTACATTCATGAAAGATGTAACTACTTAAACCCCTTGCTAGTTCCTGAGATATAATTTCCTACTGAGCGTTCGCTCACTCCGTGTTTCCCTTACTTTTCAGGTAAGTCCGACGACGAGGGAAGTCAATCGGATGGGGAGAATCAAGAGTGAAAGAGCTAGAGCTTTTCCAAGTGTCATCTAGTCTTTTATATATTTCTTGAGTCAAATGTGTACTTTTCTTTTTTTTTTTTTTTTTTGAATAGAGTATTGGGTTTGTAATAGACTATTTATTATGAAGAGATAAATGGATTGGGTTATCTTTACTTTTGCGCATCTCTATCTTTATGTCGAATACACTACTACTCTGATTGACATGATTGATATAAACTCGTCACGCATCTCCGGGTATCTTCCGCTCTCGAGGCGTGACAGGTATCCACCACCGCCGCGTGGATATGTCAAGCCGAAGGTAGTCTCCCACATCACAGCTTCTAGAGATGTCGGCAGGGTGACACCCCCAGCGTTGTACCCCAAGGCTAAGGAAGTGCAGATCGATCGGCAGCACGACCGCATCGGAGTCCCGGCCGGCCTCACTAAGCCAGTCTCCGACCTCAATGATCCCACTGTCGAACTTTTCAAGGCTTGGGAGGTGACACAAGAAGATGGGCCCAGCAGCCTTTTCTATACGGCTGAAGAACATCCCACTCGGGAAGACACAGACTGCAGCCTCCCCGAAGATCTAAGCAACCCGCCGGTTCCTGTTCAAGGCCAGGCATTTGCAACTGATCGGATGGCCAAGATGTTTCAGAAGCAACACATTCCTCCCGATCAGTCTCAAAAGCACAAAGAAGCTTTCCAGAAGATGTGGTATCCTACAAATCTGGATAAGGAAATGAGACGTGTCTCCCAACATCCAGGGTTGGGCTTTACCCTGGAGGAATATTATTACAGTGGGCGGTACGCGGTGGGTACTATCTTCGCCTTCTATCCTACTGAAGATAGCCCTCTGGGGGCAACCTTTGATGAGTATCCGGTGGAAGCCGAATATCTTGAACTGGTTCGGTCCGGGAATCAAGAAGTAGAAACCTCAGCCCCTTGCCGATGTTAGGAGCAAGTTCATCCTGAAGAAGCGGCCTTTCAAGCCGAATTTGATACGGCTAGCAGCAGCGAAGCCGAAGACATTCAAGAAGCCGGAGTCTCTCCCTCCACAGGGGTCATACTAATGACAACTTCAACACCCTTTCTGCCAATCAGAGAAGCCTTGGTCAACTCCAATCAAGGGGAGCCAGCTACCAGGAAAGAAAAAGCCACTTTCGCGGAAGATACAACTGTCCCAGAAGGCGAGACTTCCTCAACTTCTGATGTAAAATCAGCATGCTGTCCGAGCCTGGCAGTAAACAGTTACCAGCCCATCATGGATGCAATCTCATCTGTAAATACTAAGGCTGCTCTCTCGCCCTTGGGAGCTGCAACGGCAATGGATTTATTAGTAGAACAATCCACCCAGCCGCTAGCACAAGAAACAAAGAAACCTCAAGAAGCTCTGGTAGTGTCTGACGAGGAAGTCGAAGTACTCGACCCTCAAGATGGTATTCCAAACTTCGTTGACCTCCAACCGGCACCTCCGGAAATAGAAGACGGAGGCCAAGCCACAGTCGATGAACTGATAGAAGTCAACCTGGGAAATGAGGAGGACCCTAGGCCTACCTTCCTCAGCGCCCAACTATCCCCAGAAGAACGGGAGCTGTACATCCAGCTGATGCTAGAATACCGGGATTGCTTCGCCTGGACTTACAAAGAGATGCCAGGTCTAAGCCCCGCTGTCTCACAACATGAGCTAACAATCAGCCCTGAGGCCGAACCAGTGAAGCAACCACCGCGGCGCATGAGGCCAGAGCTCATCACCCAAATTTATGCTGAAGTCGACAAGCTCATTGACGTGGGATTTTTTGAAGAAAACCAGTACACTACATGGCTGGTGAATATCATCCCCGTGAAAAAGAAGAATGGACAGATCCAGATATGTGTCGACTTCTGGGATCTAAATAAAGCCTGTCCCAAAGATGACTTCCCGGTGCCAATAACCGAGGTCATGATTGATGCTACAACCGGCCATGAAGCCCTGTCATTCATGGATGGGTCTTCCGGTTACAATCAGATTTGGATTGCAGAGCATGACCGAGTCCATACTGCTTTCCGAACCCCTAAAGGTATTTATCATTACAAGAGAATGCCGTTCGGACTGAAGAATGCTGGCGCAACCTATCAGCGCGTAATGACCAAAATCTTTGATGAGTTGCTCTACCACAAGGTCGAATGCTACATAGATGACATGGTGGTCAAAACCAAAAGAAAAGAAGATCATCTGCAAGACCTCCGGATTGTTTTTCAGAGGCTGAGGCAGCATGAGCTGAAGATGAACCCTATGAAATGCGCGTTCGGAGTGTCGAGCGGAAAATTCCTGGGTTTCATCGTCCGATATCGGGGAATCAAGATAGACCCCGCAAAGATCAAGGCAATTCAGGAGTTACCTCCGCCAAGGAACATCTCCGAGCTGAGATCACTACAGGGCCGCTTAGCTTATATCCGGCGGTTCATTTCCAATTTGTCAGGGCGATGCCAGCCTTTTCACAAGTTGATGATGAAAGAGGTTCCCTTTTATTGGGATGAAGATTGCCAGGCAGCCTTTGACAAGCTAAAAAATTACCTGAAAACTCCTCCAGTGCTGGGCGCACCGGTGAAAGGACGACCATTGATACTGTATATAGCAGCTACACATAATTCTCTGGGGGCAATGCTGGCCCAGAATAATGAAGAAGGGAAAGAGCAAGCCCTCTATTACCTCAGTCGGAGACTGGTCAGAACTGAAGAGAAATATACTTATATTGAGAAGATCTGTTTGGCGCTGGTCTTAGTAGTTAAGAAGCTCCGACACTATATGTTGTCACATGAAATCAGCTTGGTGTCCAAAGAGGATCCCCTGAAGTACATCATGTCTCAACCGGCACTCAAAGGCCGCCTGGGCAAATGGGCGGTAATCCTTATGGAGTATGATATCTCCTACGTGCCGCGCAAGGCTGTCAAGGGCCAAGCTATGGCAGACTTCTTCGCTGAGCACCCAGTGCCCGGGGATTGCCCGTTGGAGCCGGAGCTTCCTGAAGATGAAACCCTAGAAGCCGTGCAAGTACAGCCCTCTCTATGGCAGCTATACTTTGATGACGCTTCCAGGATTGACACCTCTGCCAGTGGGTCAGCCAGAGTCAGGGTAGGAGCAGGCATAGTCCTGAAATCCCTAGAAGGAGAAGTGGTGCATACATCCTGTTCCATAAACAAGCAATGCACAAACAATGAAGCGAAATATGAAGCCCTGATAATCGGGTTGCAAATTGCTTTGTCCATGGGAGTTCAGATGCTGGAAGCATTCGGAGACTCCATGCTAGTTATAAAATAGCTAGAAGGAGAGTTCGATGTGCGAAAGCAAGAGCTCTCCCCCTATCACCAGTTGGCAACTCACCTGATGTCAAGATTTTACTTCCTCAGCATCAAGCACATCAATCGAGGACGGAATGCTGAGGCAGACGCCCTCGCTAAGCTGGCCAGTTCATTGGCGGTCCCGCCAGACACAAGCCTGAGTATAACAGTGATCAACTGCCGACAGGTCCCCAGCGTAACAAAGGTCCTGGCCGACGAACAAGAGATGGAAGTAGTAGTCATCGAAGGGGTTCAGCAGCTCGATTGGCGAGAGCATCTCCTACGCTGGTTTCGACACCAGCAACTTCCAAAAGAAAAGGAACAGAGAATGAAGCTCCTGAGGATCAAGGATTCTTAAGAGATGAGAAGCGGGACCTTGTTCCGAATTATGGCAGATGCCCGAAGGAAAGTCCTACTCTGTTGCTTGTCTTCAGCAGAAGCAGGACAGGTGATGCAGGAGGTCCATGCAGGATCAGCTGGAGCACACCAGGCTGGCCCGAAAATGAAAATTGAGATAAAGAAACTGGGTTACTATTGGCCCACTATCTTTGATGATTGTTGCAGGTTTGCCAAAGCTTGTCAGAAGTGTTAAGAACACGCTAATGTGGCAAGGAGACCTCCAGTGCCATTGCATCCCACCCTACCAAGCTGGCCGTTTGCTCAGTGGGGCACGGACGTAGTAGGGCCGCTACCAGCATCTTCATCAGGGTGCAGATACATCTTAGCAGCTACAGACTACTTCTCCAGATGGGCGGAGGCAGTAGCACTAAGAGATGTAACGGGAGAACTAGTTGCAAGATTCTTCCGACAGAATGTAATATTTCGGTTCGGGATCCCCAGCCGAATCATCTCTGATAATGGCAGTCATTTTAGGAACCAGAAGGTTTATCGGCTGGCCGACAAGTACAAAATCGACTGGAGGACATCGTCCCCCTACAACCCTCAAGCCAATGGACTCGCAGAAGCCTTTAACAAGACCTTATGCACACTGCTGGCAAAGACTGTCAAGTCTAATAAAAAGGATTGGGAAGAAAGGATGTACGAAGCACTTTGGGCCTATCGTACTGTCTACAAGACCCCAACCGGCTGTTCACCTTTCTCCCTCGTCTATGGGTCGGAAGCTGTAGTGCCCATTGAACTTGAAGTTCCTTCATTGCGAGTTGCCATCTAGCACGGACTAGTCAGTGGTGAGCAGACCAATGTAGAAAGAAGATTGGAGGAGCTCGCTGAGCTCGAAGGAAAATGCCTCCGGGCACAGCAAAACATCCAACTCTACCAAGCTCGCATGGCCCGTGCTTTTGACAAGCTAGTCAAGGGTCGAGAATTCAAGAAAGGAGACATGGTAATGGTCAAAAGAAAAGAAGTGATGGCCTCCAACCCCAAAGGGAAGCTGTTCGAAAACTGGGTCGGGCCGTATATCGTCCGCCGAGTATATGAAAAGGGTGCCTACGTCCTTGTACACCACAAAGGAGTCATTCTGTTCTCTCCCCTCAATGGAAAACACATTAAGCTGTATCATGCAGCGCAGCCGACATGTCCCGAGTGATCGGTCGGAGCTAACTTTTCCTTGGTTAGTGGCACTCCACCCTAATCAAGCAACCTCCCCTTTGGTTAGTGGCGTTTCACCCTAATCAAGCTACTTTCCTTGGTTAGTGGCACCCCGCCCTGATCGAGCTACCTTCCCTTGGTCTAGTGGCATTCTGCCCTGATCGAGCTACTCTTCTCTTTGGTTTAGTGGCACTCCGCCCTAACCAAGCTACCCTTACCTTAGTTTAGTGGCACTCCGCCCTAACCGAACTACTTTTCCCCTTTGTTTAGTGGCACTCTGCCCTAACCGACCTACTCTTCTCCTTGGTTTAGTGGCACTCCGCCCTAACCAAGCTACCCTTTCCCCTTGGTTTAGTGGCACTCCGCCCTAACCGAGCTACTCTTCTCCTTGGTTTAGTGGCACTCCGCCCTAACTAAGCTACCCTTTCCTGGGTTTAGTGGCACTTCGCCCTAACCAAGCTACCCTTTCCCCTTGGTTTAGTGGCACTCCGCCCTAACCGAGCTACTCTTCTCCTTGGTTTAGTGGCACTCCGCCCTAACCAAGCTACCCTTTCCTGGGTTTAGTGGCACTTCGCCCTAACCAAGCTACCATTTCCTGGGTTTAGTGGCACTTCGCCCTAACCAAACTACCTTCCGTGGTTTAGTGGCACTCCGCCCTAAACAAGCTACTCTTCTCCTTGGTTTAGTGGCACTCCGCCCTAACCGAGCTACCCTTCTCCTTAGTTTAGTGGCACTCTGCCCTAACCGAGCTACCCTTCTCCTTGGTCCAATGGCATTCCGCCCTGACCGAACTACCCTTCCCTTTGGTCCAGTGGCATTCCGCCCTGATCAAGCTACCCTCTTCTTGGTCTAGTGGCATTCCACCCTGATCAAGCTTCCAAAAGAATACGCCACACCGCCATTACGAGCCTTACGTTCGGATTGGCACGAAAGCCCTTCCTTGCGTTAGCATTATCTTCCCGCTAACGAATAAACCCGAGTCGGTTAAAGGCTTTGTGTTCTAGCTGGCATTCTCACATTGTTGCCACTACGGGCCATCCACTGTCGACTAGGAGTCGAACATTACACTTCGACCTGCCACCCTATACATATCAAAAAAAGAAAGAAAGAAAAGAAAATGGGGTTAAAAATAGAGATACCCCGCCAGACTTGCTCCTATATTAGGGCAAGTGCAAAAATGGCTATAACCCAGCTGTGGCGAAAACCCGAAGGGGCGCTGCAGGCAAAATCGGGTACCCCGTCGCGTGAAAACCCGAAAGGGCGCGCGGGCAAAAGTAAGAGGGGGCTGGCTCCGACGAAAATCTGAAAGGGCGCTTGAGTCAGTAAAGTGGTAATTTCCAAATTCCTCTCCTATTCTCCACCCAATGAAACTCCGAAAGGGACAACCATCAAAGTCCCACCGAAATCCTTTAATAAACCCACATTCGACCTTCGTCATCATCGACGAGGTCGGGTGATCTCTACCCTCAACTTGGACCTTACATCCCTGTTGATAATCCCATCTTCGCTTCGGCATGAGACCCGTGCTGATGAATAAACCCACATTCGACCCTCGTCATCATCGGCGAGATCGGTCGATCTCTACCCTTAACTTGGACCTTACGTCCTTGTTGATAATCCCATCTTTGCTTCGGCATGTGACCCATGTTGATGAATAAACCCATGGTCGACCCTCGTCATCATCGGCGAGATCGGTCTATCTCTGCCCTTAACTTGGACTTTCCGTCCCCGTTAATAACCCTACCTTTGTTTCGGCAATAACCTATGCTAATTAATAAACATGTGTTTGACCCTCGTCATCATCGGCGAGATCTGTCGATCTTTACCCCTAACTCGGATCTTACATCCTTGTTAATAGACCATATCCTTCGCTTTGACATCTAGTCGGTGTCGATGAACCGAAGCAGGATCCAATCCTCGTCATCATCGACAAGGCCAGCCAACATTTTCGTGGTCCAGTTCTTCTGCATCCCGAATTCAAAAAAAAAAAAAGGAAGAAAGAAAAGAAAATGGGGTGAAAAATAGAGATACCCCGCCAGACTGGTTCCTATATCAGGACAAGTGCAAAAATGGCTATAACCCAGCTGTGGCGAAAACCCGAAAGGGCGTCGCAGGCAAAATCGGGTACCCCGCCGCGTGAAAACCCGAAAGGGCGCGCGGGCAAAAGCAAGAGGGGGCTGGCCTCGGTGAAAACCCGAGAGGGCACTTAGGTCAGTAATGTGAATAAAAATGAATGATGAATAGTGATGAACCATCTTCGGTCCGGAAGGCCATTTACAAGGCCGAGGTGGAACCTTCATCCGATATCCCACTTATACACCCTTTCCGGTCTTTTGTCATCATCGACAAGACCGTCTACCCTTTTCGACCCTTGTCACCATCGGCAAGATCGGTCGCTACCCTTTTCGGACTTTTGTCATCATCGGCAAGACCATCTACCCTTTTCGACCCTTGTCACCATCGGCAAGATCGGTTGCTACTATATCCGGTCTTTTGTCATCATCGGCAAGACCGTCTACCCTCTCGACCCTTGTCACCATCGGCAAGATCGGTTGCTACTCTATCCGGTCTTTTATCATCATCGATAAGACCATCTACCCTTTTCGACCCTTGTCACCATCGGCAAGACCGGTCGCTACCCTTTCCAGTCTTTTGTCATCATCGGCAAGACCGTCTACCCTTTTCGACCCTTGTCACCATCGGCAAGATCGGTTGCTACTCTATCCGGTCTTTTGTCATCATCGGCAAGACCGTCTACCCTTTCGACCCTTGTCACCATCGGCAAGATCGGTTGCTACTCTATCTGGTCTTTTGTCATCATCGGCAAGACCGTCTACCCTTTCGACCCTTGTCACCATCGGCAAGATCGGTTGCTACTCTATCCGGTCTTTTGTCATCATCGGCAAGACCGTCTACCCTTTCGACCCTTGTCACCATCGGCAAGATCGGTCGCTACCCTTTCCGGTCTTTTGTCATCATCGGCAAGACCGTCTACCCTTTCGACCCTTGTCACCATCGGCAAGACCGGTCGCTACCCTTTCCGGTCTTTTGTCATCATCGGCAAGACCGTCTACCCTTTTCGACCTTTGTCACCATCGACAAGATCGATCACTGCCCTTTTCCGGTTCTTGTCACCATCGGCAGAGCCATCTACCCTTTTGACCCTTGCCACCATCGGCGGGTCCGGTCAACTACCCTCTAACCCGGGCATTCCGCCCTCGTTGATCAACAAAGCATCATTGCGTCAACACTTTGACACGTGTCGATGGTTGTAACACACCTTCCGTCATCATCAGCAAGGTTCATTAGGCACATCCGCCTATACTGCATGCTCCGGAACGGCTGCATCGCGGTGGAGCGAACACCTCACCCCTTCCCTGAAGGCGTGAGCGCTCTCCTGCGCCACCAGCACGTATCCCCGGGTTCGGACGATCGGCCAAAAAAAAAGAGAAGGAAAAAGGAGAAGGAGTCGTGATTGAAGCGACAGACAAAGATGTTTTCATTAATAAGAATTGCCAGAGTACATCTGTGCCCGGGGCATCCCCAGGGATACATGAGTTCCGAAGGCAAAAAGAGGTAGAACTCCATGCGAGGAGAAAAGAAAAGCAAAGCTACGGCAAAGGACACCGGAAGATATCTGCCAACTCCAAAAGGCCCAGCGAGGGGTATTGGGTCAATTCCTACAAACGGGCCACGGTGGCTGTCAGCTGTAATAACCTCTCATCTAGCGAGGCAAGTTGTCCTTCGGCCAGGTCAGCTTCTTCCGTTGTCCGGGCCTCTAGGCGCTCGCCTTCCTGCAGCTCGGCTTCAACCTTAGCAAGTTTCGGCGCAACTCTTCTATCCGTGCCGTGAGGAGCAGCCGGCGTTCTGAGATATCGCCGGCAATGTTTCTCAGCTGTCCCACGGTCACCCTCAATGAAGTGACGGCGATGCGGCAATCCGCCCTCTCCAGCTTCACAGGAGTCAGCTGATCAGAGACCTCTCGACTGAGGAACTCCCGCCTGTTGGCGTGCTTTAACAACATTACAACCCGCGGGGTCCAATCATCCATTGGGCAGCCGAATGCTAAAAGTGATCAGGAGAGATGATCTATCAAGCTTCTCAGCTGCATATAAGTCAGGCCCGGAGAAGCTAACATGGCCCGCTGGAGATTCTCCAGAGACTGCCACACCATGTCACCAGAGAATTGTAGGCCCAATGGCGAAGTCTCGGGGAGCTGAAAGTCTACCCTGCTATCTACCTCGGCCCAGATGTCATCGGCCACCCCGAGGGACGTCGATGGCATAGTCTGCACAACGCCCACACACGGCCCAACTATTGCAGCTGTAGCAACTAAAGGGGCCTCCATAATGGCAACTTCCTTGCCCGCCCTTTGAGGTGAGGCTACAACAGCCGTATCGGCAACGGAAGGCGCTCGTTCATCTTGAGCAGTCTCACCGGCCGCTAAAGGAGGAGAGCCCTCTATGACCGACAAGGCTTTGATGACATCGGCCTCATCTGCAATAATTTCTCCCACTTCTATGTCCGGAAGGCCACTTGGCGACGTCAATGATTCTACGTCAGCCACCAAGGGTTGAGCCCTTGCAACCTCGGTCGGAGCGCCGACTTTGGCAGTCACGCCAGGCTCCTTTGAGGCCGCTACAGCAGCATAGGTCCGTGGAAGCCGCAGGGCAATGGGCCACACAACAGGTGGGGAGGCTGACTGACCCATATCCACGTCTGGGAGGGGTATGCGGATCATTATAGCTGGCGGTACCACCTCAGCCTTCATTGCATATATATACATCAGCCAGCTGGCTTGAAAATAGAAAGAAGTGCCGCGGACAGGAGTCGGAACATTTCCTACCTCGACTGGCACTATATTTAGGCCTCCAAAAGTGGCCTCTGAAGACTCCAGTCCTCCCTCCGCAGCCGAATATGATGGCCTGCGCTCGGCCCCCAGTAGTCTTGGAGGGCTAAATGTTAAAATGTCGCTCTCGTAAGCTGAGGAAGCCCCGATGTCCTCAGCCTCAGTGTCGACCATCGGGAACCCCTCGTCATCACCGGAGCCGCCACCATAATCATCTTGTTCAGAGGAGGATGATTCTTCTGCCTGTTCTCGGACCTCTGGCACCTGAGCGGGAACCATGCTGCTAGGAGGAGGCCCTCTATCCAGAACCTCCTCAGCGGTCCCCGCCTCGGGAGCATCCGTCGGCGGAATATCCGGGGGCTGGTCCCTTGGAAGTCCTTGCTCTCCGATGGCAACCCCTGCCATGGCACTGACCTCGGGGAGCAGCGTGGGTCGAACACCGACTGGAATTGAAAGACAATAAATAGTCAAGACCCGACTGAAACCACAATATGCAGCTAAGCTCTATGGGCATGCTGCAAATTACCTTCTATTTCTCGATGGGGTGTCGGTGAAGGCAAGTCACCCTCAGCGGAGGCCGAGGGGGCTTCCTCCTCTCTCTCCCCAGCAACAGCTCCGGTTGCCGCCTCCAACCCAACAACGGCGGAGGTAGTGCCAGCAGCTACTGAAAGGAAGGATGATCAACCAGGGCGGCGGAAATAAACAAACAAGCCATGCAAGAATAAGAAGTCACCTTCACCCTTAGGCCCTTGCGTCCAGGCGGCCTCGAATTCGGAGAATGATGGAACCCGAGGAAGGGGAACTGTGGACTCCTCTTCAGCAGCCTTCCTCCGACGTGCCCAAGTAGGGCGAGACTCCGCCCTTTTGGCCTTCTTCGCTCTACCGATAGCCTCCCTCACTTGGGACCTAGTCCGCTTCCGCGAGTCCCCAGGGGGTAATGGTGTCGTAGTCAGAGCTGGCTCTGGAATATTAAAATATGAAGGCTTCTGCACCTTAGATATCAACTCCCTACAGTGTCGGGTCGCCTCCATAGAAAGGTGAGCTGCAAAAGCACATAAGTGAGAAGATGCACACTGACTATAGAAGAAGCATGTTCAGGGCTGAAGAAGAAAACAAGCATTACCTGGCAGCCCTGTATATCGAGGACTAAGCGGCCAGTAAAGCAATACTGGTGCCTTGTCCCGGGAAGCCGCCTCGCGGATGAGCCAGCACACATCACCGATTGTTTCACTTTTCTCCGCCAGTTGAGCCAAGTCTTCATGGCCACAGGATGACAAGTGATGATATAAGCTCAAGTGGTCGAACCCCCAGCCGTCGACATACTTGAAAGATATGAGGAGCTGATGGTCCCGGATGGCTTCTAGTGGACCAGAAATTGAAAGCCCATGAGAATGAAGCAGGGCGAATATCCAAGGGGTGCTGGAGTACAAGTCAGCCCATCTATCTTCCCTCCTGATGAATGTCCGATAGGGATGAAAGCGGTCAGCTTCTGGGCGCCAACCCGCCACTGTAGGAAGAGGTTCTTCCACCGGAAGGGGGATCGTCTGAAGAGCGACCCGGTCACTACTAACCCGGCACAGCCCCCAGAGAGTCTTGATATAATCATCCCTCTGGATCTCTGGCATCTTCGGGTCGGCTCGGGATGACTTGCCCTTCGCAGCTTTCCTGGCCTCTAGATGTGCCATCACCTTGGTGTTGGACCAGGACTTCAGCTTCTTCAATTAGGATGGATCAACATCCAAAACAGGCTCCTGCTGCGAATCTAAGAAACGACGTTCGGCACTATGCCAACAGTCTTTCCGGAAGTTCCGATAGAAGCCCGTTCGCGCATTCCACCACTTGATGAAGTCTGGAGTCACTCGGGGCAGACGGGCTGAGGTTGGCACCCTGAATGATACGTCCTCCCGACGATGGAAGTAGTCCCACCATGCGCGGGCTTCATCCGTAGTCGTCTGACCAGCCCGATGTCTATTCGGCAGATTGAACCGGGCTGAAGAAGAAGGAATTTGCTGGTCGTACCCAAAATTCCGGCCAAAACGAAAGGGATAATACGGCTCCAGCCACAGTAAGCCGCTCTTCCTGAAGACAAGAACACTGGGGCGAATAGACAGCGCCCAATCGACCAGTTCCGGCTCCAAGATGGGCCTTGTGCTCTTGAACCCAGTCAGCTGATGAATAAATTCCTCTGTCTCAAATAATCGGCATTGCCGCATCCTGTTGATAAGAGGGCTAGAGCTGGCAGCCAAGCTCCAAAAGTGCAGAACGCCAGGGGAATCTGTTGGAACTGTAGTCAACTTCCCACGAATAGCAAAAAGCTGATCCGCCAGTGAGGACGGTTCGGCACTGGCAAATTCGATCATCCGCGGCAAAGGACGATTTGACTGCATCGACCGGGGAGCTACTTCTGGAAACAGAGTGCAGACCCAAGCATTAAAGAAGTGGATGGGACCAACTATCCATGAATTCCTGGGGATGCGCGACTTGTGCAAATCCCCCAACATCTTGTATATGAGGCATAGAGCCACAGGGCACAGGGACAACTTCATCCCCCAAGCCATTAAACAGGTAGGGTAAATAGCCTCCGGTCTGATTACTATCTCGTCCCCTTGAGGGAGGGTGAATGAACAAAGCCAATATGTCAGATACGCAGCGCAATGTGTGACTGCGTCAACTCCTGTGGGATTCGGGCCCTCTCGTCGCCCTCCCCCTGAAACGGCAGGGTATGTCGCTTGACGTCGAGCCCTCTTCTTCCGCTTCACCGCTGTCGGAACCACCGTGGGGAAGTCCTCGTACTGCTGCTC
The DNA here is from genome assembly GCA_022559845.1 of Amorphophallus konjac. Lineage (NCBI taxonomy): Eukaryota > Viridiplantae > Streptophyta > Magnoliopsida > Alismatales > Araceae > Amorphophallus > Amorphophallus konjac. Next base: position 165,352,132 of record CM040119.1, on the reverse strand, counting down.
CCCACCGAAGAAATACTGAAGCCACGTGCCCATCCGCAAGCGTCTCTTTTTGCCAGGCTTCCGCGCCTCTCGCGAGTCAAGCGTCAGGCGCAGCAGGGTGCGATATGCCTTCATGAGGTAGCGGTAGGCGAAGCCCATGAAATATCTGCCTTCGCCGTCGGTCTGGTCTTTCAGCCAGTCTGGAAAACAAACCTCCTCATACGGCTCCCCATCTATCGGCAAGCCGCTCAGCTGAGAAAGGCTCCATAGGTCCAATGAAGTCTCACCTTCTGCAGTATAAAAAGTGTTGTACTCTGGGCAGAAGACTTCAATCATCCCGCAGCACAGACCTCGGGAGATCGGGTACCTGTACCGGGAAGCATATACACTCTGGTATACACCAGCATGCACCAGGATGGGGGCGTACTGCCGTAACACAAAGTCTGTGAATTCAACTGCCCCCGGTCTGAAGGCGTGAGCATCGGTGGCTTTGAGCTCTCCAAACCACCCCACTGAAATTTGATGTTTGAACCGGACTGCCAAGCAGTCTAAAAGAAAAGGTTTATCTCGGTATCCCCAATGAAGCGGGGCGAGGAATAAACCATACACGGGCTTCTCCCTATCGACACGCCCGTCAGCTTCATTCCAGCGAGCCGGTGTATACTGCGGTGCTCTCGTCAGCATCCCGGCCTCGGGAGATAACTCCTGCACTCCGAGCACGGCTCTCCACTTTCTGGGCTCACCCGGGACATATATAGGGATGCCGTGAGTGACTGACTCGGTCAAACTGTCTCTCTCCGCCAGTAGGGCTCCTTCGGCTCGACGGACAAGAATTAAATCACGCTTCCCTCCAAGGTTGAAGCGCTCAAGGAATGCCATCAGATGCTTGTCCTTGGGATGGTCCAGTCTGACGCCATCCCTTCGATCATACTTGAAGTGGTTGCCGTCAAGAATCAATAAGCGGCCGGTGTTGACGGTGTCAGTCTCCGAGTCCGAGGACTCAGCAACCACAGCTATCCGTCGAGGCCCCCGATCAAGGGAATGGACATTCCCCCATGTCACGGCGACCCGGGATGCAGAGGAAGAAGAGCCGGAGGCCATGTTATCTGCAAAACAACGCCCAGAAAAGAACAAACAAAGTCAGAAATCAGTTGGTCAAAGCAATATTTCTGACAAAATTCCGGCAGCATCTCCCCAGCTCGGGGTTTTTGCCAAAAGAAAAGTGGAAGCCGTCCACAAAGGGAGCAGCTCCTAAAATCAGCCAGAGGCGCTAAGCCAAGGCCAAATGGGACACCCGAGGGATCTAGCTCCGAGGACAAGTCCTACAAGGAGCCTCCCGGGGCCCGAAGAATGGGTTCGGAACCCGAACGGAATATCACTCAACTCACCCGCTCAAGGGGCGAAATCGCCCGAACCCAGAGCCCACTCGGCGCCGCGGAGGGAGAAGAAAGGGAGGAGAGAGAAAGAATTCTCACAAATGAAAAGTTGTAAAGAAAAAATGAAGAAGAAAACAACTTGTTTTAGGCAATTGGCGTGCCGTGAAGGCCACGCCATTTCAACCTTCAAAGCCAAGGGGCGCGCTGGATTTGTCGGCCCCGTTTTAACATCTGGATAAAGGGCGCGCCTTTTTAAATAGTGCCGTTCAAGCTTCTTACCACGCCGGATTAATGACCGAAGCTGGAATTAAGTACCGTTTCGAGCTTCTGTCACCGAACGAAGCTCATCCGAAGGTACTGCTGCACTCCTACCTCGCTTGCACCACCCATGTCTGGGGGGCATTTGTTGGCACTCAAAATATGATCCTTCGGCGACCGAGCCGCAAAGACGAGCGATACGGCCCACTGAAGCACAGAAGCCGATGAAGATCAACTTATCAAAGACTCCTCAAGTTGATGGAGCCCCTAAGTTGCCTTGAAATGAGCACCGGGGGACTTTACCTCAGGAGTGTCGGAATGAACCCACAACCAACCGGCAGCGCGATCAAGCCTGCCCAATGATCCGGCATCGACCTCGTCATGCCGCTACCCCACATCCGTCACCCGACCAAGGACGACGGACTACCCAATGGCTCTTCTAAGGAGGAAAAACATCCTCGGCCGTCCACAATAAGGGGCCGAAGGTTCTGTCAGCAGAGGGCCCTGATCACCCGACACGGGTTCGGCCCCTCGTCATAATTGGCCCATTAGTGGCCAATTGATCGCCATTCAAGGCGGAATCATCCGGGATGCGACACCGTCCCGCAAGGAAGCCTCGAGCACGAGTCCGTCTCGACCAGAAGCACAGATCACAGTGTCGAAGGCCGTGCCAGCAGGATACCCGTATGCTCGGGCCAGAAACACGCGGAGGTCTGACCAAGGTCGTTCGTCATATCGAGAGCTCCCTCGACACCACGTCAAGGTTTTTCAAATGCCAGGGCGAAAGGAACAGTCAACGGAAGCTTCCGGAATCATCTCCGGACCCATCGGCCGAGCTGCGCCAAGCAAACAAGTTAAAACGGCGCGTGAAGGAATGTCGGCAGCCCTTAATACGGTGCCATCAAAACGGCGCGCCAATTCCATCCCGTCTGCGTCCCGGCGCCATCAACTCCGGCGCGCCCCTTCCCAGGGCGCCGGATTAACACAAGGCTACATATAGCCTGCCTTCGAAGAAGAAAAAGGAGAGAGCAAGAAAGAGGGCAGGAGGGCAGAGAAGAAAAAGAAAAGAAAAGAGAGCCAATCGGAGAGGAAGGCCCTGTTCATCCGAAGAAAAGCTTGGGGGAGAAGTAGGGTTCTCTACGCAGGTCCCTCGCCGTCGTTTTCCTCGCCTGGTACTCGGAATACCGTCGGAGCCGGAGAAGAGAAGCCAGGGATCCGATATTTCATTCGGAAGGAAGGGTCTAGGAGGGTCTCCATGTTTCTTCCGGTTGAGCCCCTCCCCCATTCTTCTTTGATTTTCTTCCCCTGATACAATGTAAGTGAGGAAGGGGAGGGGCGATGATACGAGCCTGACCTCCCCTTCTCTCACCATTTCCTTTGCCCTTTTTGCTTCGTCTGTAATCATTTTCTTCATGAATGCAAACGGCGGCCGAGTGACAACGCCGGCGCCGGAATCTATATTCTCTTCATATATGTATGCCTGTGTTGTTCACGGGATGAATGAAGAGCTATTGTGATTGTTGTCGTATCTCTCCCTCTTGCTCTCTAACCCTCCTTCGAGCGTGCATTGGATGGTTTCCCCGATATATATACTCTCGTATAGCCAGTTTCTCCGACGTTGGGTATGCCTTCGGGCCATATGAATCATTCGTTCCCCCTCCCCGGGGTTCTCTTTCTTTCAATTTTGACGCAATGGCCGGGCTCGGCATTGAATACTCCATGGGCTCTGCGATCGGAGATGTACTTGTGTGCATATCTCTGTCTGTCTCCGCCAAGGGAAGAAGACCCTTCATCGTCCCCTTTGTGCTCTGCTTCATAGGCCAGAGGGGCGAGGAAGAGTCCTTGGATTGTTCCCAGTTATTCAATGGCGAGCCCCATGTCGGTTTGCTTTCGAATATCATACATATGTATACATATCCGTGTCCCGGGCTATGTGTTAATCACATGTCATGCTGCTGATTGACCTGCTCAGCCTGTGGGGCTTCATCGTTTTAATATGTTTCTAAGCAATTCATTTGTCCATCTGCCGCCGTCAAACGAGGTCTCACACTGCTTCCTTCCGTGTCGCTTACATCTTAACGGGAGTATGCACTGTAGCATCACTCCAGCATCCGGGGAGGGGGACATTCCCCAAATCTTCTCCATCAGTCATTTGGCCGACAGAGGGCTCGTCCACCGATGACGACTGTCCCTGCAGACTATTGGGCGTACAGCAATGGGGCCAAGCCCTACAGTTCAAAACCTACAGTCCTTAATGGACTTAGTAGTGGCCGTGGGTTGTGTTCCCCTCGTAGGCTAGCCCTCGGGGATTCCTTCTCTATATCGGTCGTCCCGATTCTAGTGTTGTGGCGACTCGGGTCACGTGCCCCTCGTAGGCTAGCCCTCGGGATTTTCGCTCCCATATCGAGTCGCCTCATGCACTCACTGATGCCCACGGACTCGGTGCCCCTAGCAGGATAGGCCTCGGGGTTTCCTCTCCGATCGGGTTTTTGCCGGCCGCTATCGCGCCACCCGGCCCTTAGGGGTTGCTCCATTACGTGAGTACTCCCCGCTTCTCCCCAATAAATCCTCCGGGATGGGGAGATGCTGCCGAAATTCCGGTTTGAACGAGTCTAAACTCAGAACAATCGCCGCGCTCGAGTATGAACCTCGCGCGGGCCCGCGACTTGACTTTTGGATGGCTTGGGACTGATCCATTGAATAATTAACTCGATCAATTTTCAAAATCTTCCAAAATATTTTAATAAATCCATAAATAAACCAACGAAACCCCCTTTTTTTTCTACGAAATTGTGCTGAATCGGCGCCGTTCATACACGGCGCGCCTTAAAACGGCGCGCCCTTCCCGGCACGCCCCAATCAGGCCGCGCCCTTCCCGGCGCGCCCCAATCAGGCCGCGCCGATTTAATACACATTCATTTTCATTTACCTACGATTTCTGGCGCCGTTTTAAACCATTTACCTACGTTTCAGGGCGCCGTTTCAAGCATTTTAACCCCTTTCTTCGCAAGCGCTGCACCGGTTTGACGCCGAATCATGTCATTGTGTCAATGAACAGAATATATTAGCTTGTTCAAGCTCGAATTGGTATGCTTCGAATCTGAACCATCATGCCTTGGCCCAAACATTCACATCGCATTAATGCCTGCCTAAGTGTGCGCCCCTCCCTTGGTATATCAAATGACGTTACTGAAAGGTGAGGTTATGCCTGATCGGAGGTCTCGTCATGCGTGAGGGTGGTCTTTGGGCTTAAGTCCTCCGCCATGTACCAGGGTCCACCCTCATAAATCGTGTGTAGTCAGTCATAGCAGCTTGCATGATCACTCGCATGCTCTACATCCTTTATTCCGGCCTCGATAGCCCATCATCTCGGCAACTAATCAAAGGTGTTCCCTCCTCATGGGGGATGTAATTAACGTCATAACCTTTATGGTATGGCGGACTGCTGGTCCCGACCGAACCTCACTTTCGCCCGATACGGGTCAGAATGAGCGCATTATGAACTTGTCACTCATGTGACTGGTACGCCCGCGTTGTCAATTGATCATTTGACTACCAGTCAGTCAGTTGGTCGATCGACCTGCGAAAGAAAGAAAAAGGTCGCGAACAGGTTCCTACGTGAGTTCCTATGTTTATATATATATATATATATATATATATATTACTTGTGACAAAAGTAAACACTACATATGAGGCCCACTCTATATGGCCCAATAAATAAAATACAACTTAGACATAAATTTATATTTGATAGTTTGCCGACGTAGCTTCATGTTCCTGTGACGATCCCGTCACTTCCTATAAGTCATTGGCTTGGCTAGTCATTGTTGGAAAATATGAACATTCTTTTTATGGGCTAGATATGAAGATTTTAACAAATCCTCTCAGCTACGGCGACCTCACCTCCTCAGTTGCGTCGACGCAACCAAGCCGGGCTAGCAATCTAGCTCGGAGCAGCCAACGTGGGAAATGAGGGAGTCGACCGCCTGTGTCGACCCCTGTAGCACCCCGTATAAATTATAGGAATAAAAGTTTCAAAATGAATTAAACATAGGAAATCTTATAGTCAAAGGCCCAAGTCACACAAATTATAAAACCCAAAAGATTAAACAAAAAGGGCTTAACCTTTATATGAGCCTTAAACATAAACCCCCTCCCTTAAGACATATGGGCCTCTCGTATGAGAGTTTAGCCTAAGAGCTAAAGGGCCTTAACCAATAGTTGGTGGGCCAAAGAACTTTAAAAGGGTGGGCCTTTAGCCCATGCACTTTCCCACGCGTAAAAAGATGCATGGGATATATATATATATATATATATATATATTATAAAGGGTTGTGTTATAAAACCCAAAATCATACCACGTTCGGAGCTTGCATGGGAAAGAACTCTAGGGTTTTTATCTTCAAGTGGGGAAGACGGTCGATGATTTAGAAAGATAGAGCTTATCTTAGGGAATTATATGCAAACTAGGAATCCATACACATAATTGTTGACACCCGTTTTATACCCATAAGTCGGGTCATCTCCTTTTTCATTCTATATAATGCTCCAAGTTGTTCGCTTTTTCATCGAGTCTCCTGATCAGTTGAAACCTGTTTCTTGGGTCTTTTCCTGGATAAAGAATTGGCTCCCGGTGGCATTTCGTTGGATAAAGCTTAGCAAAGCCCTTCTCTTCTTTCTTGAATCTCAATGCTAAATAACGGTCCCAGACAGGTGCGTCACTTCCTTCTAATGGATGGATCTTAGACCGTTACTCTTTGAAGAGTCCTAAGGCTTAAGGCCACGTGTTCCGTGCTTATCTTGTTGAATCCACGTTGATAATAACGGTCTGTCGTGCAGCCGTTGCTTCCCTATGACGCCCTATGCCTTGGCCGTCACTTCCTTGAAGAGTCCAGCTCGTTGGGTCTTCCTTCCGTTGATCTTATCCCCTGTGATAAGGTTGAAAGTAACGGATGATCCTTGGTGCGTTACTTCCAAGTGGCGGTCTATCGTGCAGCCATTACTTCCTTCCGGGAGTCCTGGCAGTTCAGGCCTTTTCTCTGCTACTCCGTGTTTGAGATAAGAACGTGGATTGACCTTATCTCTTTCTAATCCGATCCTCAGGACTTCCCGTTTGTTTCTGTGGACTCTTGGTGATATTATCCTCAGGATTTGCTAAGACTTATCCCTTTTTCCTGTTGAATTATCCTCTACTCGACCTATGAGTTTTGAGGGCCTATAAATAGCACCCTTGAATTCATGGCCAAGGAGGAGGAGATTTCAATTCATGACGAAGTGCTGCCGAACTCAGGAACCATCTTCATCCAGGAGGAGTTGCTTCCCACGTCCATCTATCTCACAGTCAAGGGAGTACTTTTGGTTTTGTCTTTCAAGTTCATCTTTACATGCTTGAGTTCTTCCTTGGTTTTTTTTTTCTCCAAACAAAGCATTGTCCCTCCTCCTCCTCCACGTTTTTCACTGTTGTTCTTTAAGCATATAAACATCTTCCCAACTTTTAAAAACGCCCAGAGGGGTTAAAAAAAACCAAAACTCCCCGGTAATTCCCTCTCCTTTTGATGTTCTTAAGTTCTTTAAGAATTGATGCTATGCTTGTGAAGAGGGCTGATTGAGGTTGTTTTGTCTTGTCTTTTTTACTTCTTTGGCAGGTTTACAGGTTCATTAGCACGAGGCCCAAGTCTTCTAGCCGGCTGGAAGAGTTGGAGTTAAAAGAATTCAAGCTTTACTACTGCAGGTTATCTGACGGTCTGGTGCAGGAGCGTCACTTTCTTCTGGCGGTCTAGGGTGCGACCGTTACTTCAAGCAACGCACGGGTCTCTGGCCGTTACTTCCAAGCTGATCTGCAGGCTTTCTTTGGTTTTCTCTCCCGTGGGCGGGTGCTTCATCCACCTATTTCCAAGGTATATTCTAGTCTTTGACTTGTGTTTACCTTGGTGGCGATCACATCTTTCCTTGGTACTAGGCAATAGCTATTTCCTTCATCAACATCTTTATTTCCTTGCTTGTTCCACCCCTAGTGGTGTGTTTTTATTTACTCCTTGCTCCACGCCCCGGCGTGTGTTTTTCCTTTTCCTTAGCGTAATTTGATTGGGATAGCATGCCCATGCTAGAGCTAGCTATGATTGCCTAGGTTCATGTTCACATGTTCATAGGTTTGAGCAGATCTTTGATTGCTTGTTTGTCATCTTGCCATATTACTTAGCAAACCTCATAAGTAAGATCAAAGATAGGCAAATAAATATCAACAGATAATTTTTTGGCGATCACGGTGGGACAACTTGTGCCAATCGTGCTTCTGATTCTTGTTTAAACCTGCCATCATCTATTTGTTCAGTGGTCTTTTGTTTCCGTTGTTTTCATTGTTCATCCTGGTTTTCTGAGTCTTCTGACGGTCCTGTGCCCACGCGTCACAGAATTCTGACGCAGGGGCATTAGACCGCCGCTTTCATCTTGCTGTGTGAGCTTTACGGGCTTTCCGGTTACTTCTGTTGGTTTTTGGTTCCCTGGCTCATCTGACGGTCTCGTCCCCCTGCGTTATATATTTTCCGGCGGTCTGGTCTTCGACCGTTACTTATCTCTGACGCAGGGGCCTTCGACCGTTACTCTTCTGGCAGGTACGCATCCGAGGTGCATTTATTTCCGCAGTTTGTGCTGTGATTTGTTTGCTTGGGTGACACCTGGCTCTCCTCTTGCTCTGCTCATATCTGCATATCATGGTGTGCACTATTGATTGTTAGATTGTTAGGCTAGACTTTGCATGCACTCCGGTGCACATAGGGTCATTCATCTTTCATACATTAGATTGCATTTTCCTACCTTGTTGTGAGGACCTCTCGTCTCCATATTCCTTGGGGCCGACTAGGAAATCACAGCAGGGACCTCCATAAGTCCCCGCGAGCCGTGGATTCCCACACGGACGCCGGGCTGGTTGTACCTTTCCCACCCTGTGTCTAGGGTTGCATAAGTGATTGAGTGGTTACACTTAGAGTCAAACCAAGTCCTATATCCATCTCCTACTAGGGACCTATTGTTGAGAGCACATATCAATCAATTTACTAAGGTTCCAAAGGAGAAATCATAAGAATATTGTCGCATCATCCTAAACAACTTGCTTGATTCTTGAGTGTCTTCATCTCTTATCACTTGCATCTTGTTAGAACACCTAAGATTGATTGCTCATTGTGTGTTTTGTGTTGGTTGTTTTTGCATATTTCCAAGGTTGTCCGTTGCATGTGGAGTTGCTTTCGCCCGTTTGAGTCGTCTTCTCCAGTCGCTTCTTGTTTCACATTCTATTCCAATCCCCTCTTCGAATCCACCATGGCATCCTTCAATCCTCCGCGCTCCCAAGAGGACTCTCTTCCTCAAGGGCTCCTTGAAAACCCCCCTAGGGTTGCTACCTTTCCTTCCGGAGAAGGGACTGGCCCTCTCCCGTCCTCCACATCTGTGGGAGGTAGTCAAGGTACCCCTTCTCTCGCTACTCCTTCCGCGGGCTCCGTCCTTCACATGATGGCCCAATTGGACCCGACCCAACTTCAAGTCCTATACCAAACTATGCAAGGGTCCAACGCTTCTCCCTCCGCCGCTGTTCAGGGTCAATCTAATCCTTCCATTATTGGGCCGTCCGTTCAGCCCGCTTCGATTGACCTCACTCCGGTCCAACCTCGGACCATCACTTTCGCTGGCATAGAGATGGGCCAATCTTCCAATTCAGCCCATCAGTCTTTCGATAAAGGGAAATCGCCTATCCCTTCTTTTGTCCAGGTGGATCATCATAATTCTCGTTCGGTGGCTTCACAGCTTCTCATGAACCCTTCGGATTTCTTACAAGGGGTGGCCCAAACTCACTCCCATCCGGGTCTATCTCAGGCTCAATATCCTTCTTACGGGCCCCCTATTTCCACTGTCTATCCTTCTACTCATGCCTATGGGCCTCCCCCGTCTGCCACCGTCATTCCATCCGCTCCTCAACAATCGGCGTCCTTCGCTACCCCTGCTCCCTCCCAAGAGCAGGACTTGCTTAACAAGTGGGACGCCATGCAGCAACAACTTGACTTCCTCCAGAAAAGGGTTGGCCCACAATCCTTGGCCGATATTCCTATTCCGAGCTTCCAAAACATTCGGTTCCCTCCGCAATCTGAGCTCCCTAACTATCACAAGTATGATGGGAACAACAATCCCTTTATCCATGTGAGGGATTTTCTATATGAGTCGGCGCAGTTCCAGTATGATGATCGCCTCATGGCGTACTTGTTTCGCCGATCCTTAGATGGAGTTGCTCTGGAATGGTTTTATTCTCTGCCACTGGAAGAGGCCGAGAGTTTCAAGGTAGTTAAGGACAAGTTCATTCAGCGGTTTCAAGACAGGGTCGGACCAGAATATTCATTTACAGATCTAGTAGCAGAGAAGATGAAGCCGGAGGAAGACTTCGCCACCTATGCAGACAGATGGAGGCAGATGGCCGCCAGAGTGCCGGGCCACATTCCGGAGGAAGAGAAGGTCAAACTGCTGATCTCCAATGCCACGCCGACTTTCCGCAACATCCTGGCAATGAATGACATAGCTAACATGCATCAACTCTATAGCCGGGCGCGCTTCATACAGACTCAATTCAAGGACTCCCCTATCCATTCTCTATTCGAAAACTAAAAGCCCAAGTACCACAAGAAACCACAAGGGCCGGTTACTGAGGGGGTCCAAACAAATGAGCAAGTACAAGCCGTTGTTTTTCCATATCAGGCCGCACCTTTCCGCTACAATCAAAACCCCCGCAATCCACAAAACTCCACTCCGCACAACTTCCAGGCCACTCCACAAAACACTCCCCCCGCCTTCACCATTCCACAAAACGCCTTCACCACACCACAACAACCATCACCACCATCACAATACCATAACGTCCCTCCACCCAGCGGCTACAGCAACAACAATCCAAACAGCAAGCGCCCGGCTCCCAGGAGAGCCCAATATCCTCCATTGCCCGAGACACTTATGGATATTTTCTCGGCACTTATGTCAGTAAATGCCATTCAACTCCCTCCGGAACGGCCTGTTTGGAACCCGGCGGTTGACCAAACCAAATATTGCATGTTCCATAGGCAGCCAGGCCATACCATAGAAGGATGTTATCAGTTCCGAGATCTGGTATATGACCTTCATGAAGGGCAGAGAATCGACTGGGCCGAAATGCATAGGGCCATTGTGGAGATTAAAGAGAAGAGGAGGCAGCCGCAGGGGCAGCAAGTGCAGCAGCATCAAGCACCGTAGCCGCAGCAGCCACCACAACAACAGCAACCACAGCAAGTGCAAGACCTAGGCATCCATTAGAACCCGATGCCGAATCATCCACCCGCTCCTCAGCAGCAGCCGCCGGCACCAGCACAAGTTAACATGGTTCAACCACCGGCTCCCAATGCCGGGTGGTCTTTTGATGATGATGGCGCCGCACCGCAAGTAATGGCCTTCCACCACAACCTCCGCAACCCTTCCTTTATCCTCCCCAGGCAACCAACACCTTCTCCGCTCATCCTACCATCCACACCCGCTCCAGCCAACCCTCTACCGCTCTCCATCCCATCATACCCTCCAACACTTACCCCCCTCGCCATCGTCACACCATCCCCTAATCCTTCACCGGTTCTCAAACACCCACTAGCCTTCCCGCCACCTGCATCGACATTCGTCACCACCTTGCCTTCCACCAATCCCTCACCTATCATCCAATCACCCCCCATTAACCTCGCTAACCCCACGCTCCACCAAAACACCTCCCCCACACAGCCTATCCCACTCATCCACCCTGCGGCACCCATCACACTATCTTCAGATGCTGCGGCAAACTGTGCCTTAAGGAGCGGGAAGATGTTCCATCGGAATTACATTACTGCCTCCAATCCCCAGTCCACCCAGCCAACGGCCGAGCAAGAAGAAGCTGAGCCCCTGCCGGGTACCCAATATGACTTGCTACATCATCTGGATAGAGTACCCGCTAAGATATCCGTGCTGGAGTTGATCAAGAGGTCTACCCTTCATCAGGATGCACTGAGGGACTTCTTGCAGAAAGTAATGGTTAGCGAAGACATGGCAGTTGACAGTTTACCAACGGCATTGGCAACTATTTCCAAAGGGCCGGCAATTACATTCTCAGAAACCGAGCTTGCACCTCCAGGGGCTCGACAAAAGCCGCTCTGCATAACAATTACCCTGAACAAAGTCGACATTGAAGCAGCATTGGTTGACACCGGGGCCTCAATTAATGTTTGCCCACTTAGTACCCTCCGAGCATGCAACATATCCGAAGAGTTACTACAGCCTACCCCCACTACTATAGCAGCATATGACAACTCAAGGCGAGTATGTCACGGGGTGATCACCATTTAGGTGGAGCTCGGTCCCCTCACTATGGCCGTGGAATTTTATGTTCTCGACATCGACCCTATGTTCAAGGCTATCTTGGGTCGTCCCTGGATTGACACGCTTGGCGCCGTACCCTCCACCGCACATCAGTGCGTCAAATTTTCCTTTCAAGGGAGGGTCGTCAAAGTTAAAAGCTTGGCCACGGTACAGACGGTCAAGGCCCTCTCAGATCAGGTTCTTCCCACACTATGGCCGAGTAGCCGGCCCGTCATATCAGTGCTTGATTTGAACTTTCCTTGGGCTTACACATCTCCCAAGCCCATCACTACTCCAGTCAATGTCAAAGTGAAGCCACAGATCCGAGATTCAAAAGGGTGGAATATCATATTGAAACTGGGCTATCAACCGGGGAGAGGCCTCGGGGCGCAACTGCAAGGAATGACTAAACCCATACCTAAGGGAAAGAAAATGGGCAAAAGAGGCCTCGGTTATAAGGAAACAGCATTATCTATGATGGGTGATTCTGGGCCACTTACATGGGATTATCGTGAGCACTTTGTCAGGGGGCCTCTCCAGCCCGGCACATTAGCTCCAGAACCGGTGCAGCCAAGAAGGGATATAGTTTGTCCAATTGCCAGTCCGCCTTCCCTGCCAGGAAGGTCAAATGGTGACATGCTCGACTACAGTCAGGCCTTGCAAAGGATCTTTTCTGAAGAAGATCACCAGAAGCAGCGAGAGGTTCGGCTCGTACAGTGGAGGCCGAAGAAGCAACCCGCGGTTAAAATGCAAAAAGTGGGGAGCTCTCCGGTTGTTTTCTCTTGGTCTCCCTCACGCTTCCAATCCATCTTGCAACAAGGGGAGTCCATACCTCGCCTTCCTCCTGTCATGATAAATCCCTCCATCATTGATCCACTGGAGATTCGATTCATTTCTTATGCTCGCGGGAAATACCTGCGTATTGATCTGTCCACTCTACTCACTCCTCTCTCCCCTAATGCTCAGCTCCGTGAGATATGGTTGTCTTCTTCTGATCCTTTCTCCAATAGCATCCTTTCCGAGCTGTTCCCCATGCAGGTCCCACCTCCTCCGTCTTGCTGCATAGTCTCTACTGATCTCCAAAAAAAAAATGTCAAATTTAAAACAGAGATTTTAGTGGAAGATTACGCTGTCCTGTCTCCATTCTCCTCCTCCCAGGGGCACGAGTCCCCTGCTCCTTCCCTTCCACTAAGCCTTCTCTCCCCTAGGTTAGGATTAGGGTCTAGTGAGTCTAAGGAAGTAGAGTCAGTTAGGTCTAGAGAAGTAGGGTCTTGTTCTAGGGCATCCAACCCTTCCCATTCTGAGCCGCGCTCGCTTGCGCATCCTTCCCGATCTGTTCCTGATAGGTTCTTGCAAGATTTGGCTCAGCGATGTCATGCTCTTCTGAAGTGTCCGGAATTCGTTGCCACAGCAATTGTGATTGAAGATGAAGAGGAAATAGAAGGGGAATGGAACGATGACAGATTAGGCGTCTATGAAGTTTTGGATGAGAAGGATCCAATGGATGAAGACAGCAATGTAGATGACACTGCCGACTTATATGCACAAGGATTAAAGAGATTCGACCAGCCGTCGACGGCAGTGGATGAACCTACAAAGGAAATCAACTTGGGAACAGAAGAAGACCCAAGGCCTATCATTATTTCAGCTGATCTCCCTTCGCAGGTAGAAGAAGATCTAATTAAGGTTCTAAGGGAGTACAGTGATTCTTTCGCCTGGTCTTATGAGGACATGCCAGGTCTTGACCCCTCCTTAGTGGAACATCGACTCGTGCTTAAACCAGGGGCAACACCTGTTAAACAAAAGTCAAGAAGATTTCACCCCCACATGGCCTTAAGGATCAAAGAAGAAGTCGATAAGTTATACAAGGCCAAGTTCGTCAGAGTAGTCTTATATCCCCAGTGGGTGGCGAACATAGTCCCTGTCCTCAAGAAGGATGGAAAGGTGCGCATATGCATTGATTTCAGGGACCTAAACAAAGCATGTCCCAAAGATGATTTCCCGCTACCCCATATAGACGTCCTAGTGGATAACACTGCCGGGTATGAAGCTCTGTCGTTTATGGATGGGTACTCGGGCTACAATCAAATCCGTCTCGCCCCGGAAGATCAAGAGAAAACTTCCTTCACCACGCCCTAGGGCACGTATTGTTATGTGGTTATGCCGTTTGGGTTGAAGAACGCAGGTGCCACCTATCAAAGGGCGATGATGGCCATTTTCCACGACATGATGCACATATACATGGAAGCTTATGTGGATGACATCTTGGTGAAGTCAAGGACAAAAGAAGAACACCCCTCTATTCTGGCTAAGGTGCTGCAGAGAGCCAGGGAGTATAAGCTTAAAATGAATCCGAAGAAGTGCGTATTCGGAGTCTCCTCAGGGAAGTTGCTAGGGTTCATAGTAAGCAAACGGGGGATCCAGATTGATCCTAATAAAGCACAGGCCGTCATGGACATGCCTCCGCCGAAGAACATTACGGAACTTCGAGGACTGATTGGTCGGCTGCAATTCATTAGAAGATTCATATCTCAACATTCTCAAAGGTGCCGCCCGTTCTATGAATTGCTTAAGGCGGGGGTCAAGTTCGAATGGAATCAAGATTGTCAAAAGGCCTATGAGGACCTCAAAGAGTACCTGTCCAATCCCCCGATTTTGCAACCTCCTGTCCCTGGGAAACCCCTAATCCTATATATCTCGATTATTGAGGACTCCCTAGGGGCGATCTTAGCACAAGTGGATGATGAAGGGAAAGAGCGAGCCGCGTACTACCTCTCTCGGTTGTTTAATCCAGCTGAATCCAAGTACACCGCTATGGAGAAGACTTGTGCCGCCTTAGTGTGGGTAGCTCAGAAGCTTAAACATTACTTTCTCGCCCACCCAGTTAGGTTGATCTCTAGAATGGACCCGATCCGTTATCTCCTAGAAAAGCCCGTCCTTTCTAGTAGGTTAGCTCGCTGGCAGAGCTTCCTCTCTCAGTTTGGCATCACCTTTGTCGTTCAAAAGGCAGTCAAGGGATATGCCATTGCTGAGCATCTTGCACATCTCCCTATTCCTCATACCGATTCCATTCAGGATGATTTCCCTGATGAGCATCTCTCTGTCCTTTCTCATCATCCCTTCTGGTCCCTACACTTCGACGGTGCACTCAACTCCCAAGGCCAGGGGATCGGGGCTATCTTGCTTACTCCAGAGGGAGTAACCATCCCTTTCGCTTATCAACTTCGATTTCCCGCTACCAATAACATCACTGAGTATGAGGCTCTCCTGGCCGGCTTGAAGCACGCCTATCTCCTAGGTGCGCGTTATCTGAACATCATAGGAGATTCTCAGCTCGTCCTACGGCAAGTTCTGTCAACTTACCGTACTCGTGATCCTAAGCTCAAGCCTTATCAAGATTTGGTCACGCTCCTTGCTAAGCGATTCCGTAAGCTCATCTATATCCATACTCCCCGTTCTTTGAACATTCTCGCTGATGCTTTGGCATCCCTTGCTTCCTCCTTATCCTTCCCTCTCAGTCGTAGTACTGAGACCATCGTCGTCCAGAGATTGGACGCACCCTCCATTCAAGATCCTTGGTTCATCAACCTCAGGAAATCCGTAGAGGCGAAAGTTGAGAAGGAGGATCTCAAGGAAGTTTCGTTAACAGAACTAGAGGAGATTCTGGACGAAGAAGAATTACCTTGGTATCATGAAATCGAATTATTTTGCAAAGAAGGGTCGTTCCCAGAAGGGGCAAGGGCCGAGCAGCGTAAAGCAATAAGAAGAGCCGCCGCAAGGTACACTATCATTGCAGGAGAATTATATAGGCGTGCCACTAATGGAATGCTCATGAGATGCTTAGATGATGTAGAAGCTTGGAAAGTGGCTGAGGCAACCCATTCTAGTGAGTGTGGAGGTCATGTCAATGGCCAGGCTCTAGCAAAGAAGATCCTTAGGCAGGGCTACTACTGGCCCACTCTAGAGGAAGATTGCTCCCTCTATGTCCGGAGGTGTCTTAAATGCCAACTCCATGCTGATAAGATTCACTCTCCAGCTTCATCCCTCCATCCTATGACTGCTCCTTGGCCATTCTCTATGTGGGCTTTCGACGTTGTCGGTCCGCTCGGTGATCCTAATTCTCAGATCAAGCAGAAATCCTTTATCCTCACCGCCACTGAGTACTTCACCAAATGGGCTGAAGCCGAGACATACGCAGAGATCAAAGCTACAACGGTGTGCCGCTTTATCAAGAAGAATATCATCTCGCGGTTCGGAGTACCAAGCAGCATCATCACCGACAACGGACCCCAGTTCGTCTCCCAAGAGCTTAAGGACCTATGTAAGAAGTTCAATATTGCACTACATCATTCATCTCCATATTACCCTCAAGGCAACGGTCAAGCCGAGGCCACTAATAAAACCCTTCTTAAAATCATTAAGAAAACATGCGAAGCACATAAATTTTCTGATTGGCCTGAAAGATTGGTGGAAGCTCTGTGGACTTACCGCACCTCCGTCCGCACCCCTACGGGACAAACTCCCTACTCTTTAACTTATGGGATGGAGGCGGTGATCCCATACGAGATCTTAATCCCTTCCCTCAGAGTGCAGCTCGATAAGGAACTTAATCTCGATGAACGTCGAGAGGCGTTGCTGGTCCAGTTGGAACTCTTAGATGAGAAGAGGATGAACGCGACCGATCACGTATCCGTTTATCAAAAGAGGGTTTCGCGTTATTTTCAAAAGAAGGTAATTGAACGAAAATTTTGTAAGGGTGAAATTGTTTTGAAGCGCAAATTCATTCGGTCTGCAGGTCCCAGGTCCAAGTTACAACCTAACTGGGAAGGGCCGTTTGTAATAAAAGAAGCTTATCCAGGGAATGCTTATCGTTTAGTAAACACGGAAGGCGAGGAGCTCTCTCACCCGTGGAATGGGTTGTATCTTAAGCGTTTCTTTCCTTAAAAATCTAAACCATGTGCTTTTCCGGCAATAAGAACTGCCTCCCTATCTTCAAAAAAGAGAGTCTTGAGTAAGGCAAACACACACTACACGATGCCCCTGGTCGGGCTCATTGTTTAAAAGACACCGTTTTTCCTTGGCCATGCTTTGGGGGAAAGTCAAAGTCCATGTACGTTTCATTCTTCGGCTGCATCCAGGGGCAAGGAGTAAATAAGGAGGAGACAACCAATCCAAACTCCCTAACGAGAAGAGGTCTCAAATAGGGGCAAGTCCGTTATGACCTGACGCCACAAGAAAGAAAAGAAAGGAAGAGAAAAGGAGTGCTCTTTACCATGCAATCAAAAGCATCATCTCAAAGTCTGTGAATGAATTCTCGAAAGCTCTAAAGGAAAAAGAAAATTAGGCATGACAAGAGTGGCAGTACAGTTCCCTGCGGGACGTTATGAGCCCGGTCGCATGCGTGCCTAAGTGGACAAAGGTTCGATGGCGGACATAAAAAGCCCCGGCACAATAGACCAAATCTCTAATAAGGTTGTACGGTGAGGGAATCAAGTTCTAAAAACTCCCATATCTGGCCTAAGCTTACCCCCATGTTCTTTTTTTTCTTTTAGGACTGAGACAAGTATCCTAGGTATGGCGTTGGTAAAAACACCGTCACAATGACCAGGTCTTGGCCAGGGGTTGTCACACTATTTGCACGCCGGTCTCGAGACTCAAGATAAAACAAGGGAGGTCTCGTGTTGCTAGAGAGGCACTGGTTTTTCAAAATCCAAAAACATCAAATATTTTCAAAATCCAAAAAAATCCAAAAACATCAAATATTTTCAAAATCCAAAAACAACAAATATTTTCAAAATGCAAAACATTAAATATTTTCCGAAACCCCCAAAATACCATCATATGCATAGCATGCATCGCATTTTCATTATGTTTTTCGCCTATTTAATAAGGCTCCACCCCTTGACCAAATATTAAAAAATTGTCATTATCTAACTTGCCTCAAGGCAGGGGGTTGAGTCTAAGAACAGATCTAACTTGTTTCATGTCTAAGTGTGTGCAGAATACAGGGGCAAGCCCATAAGTAAAAGTTCACAACTATGCAGGTTCAGGTGTGTAACGCGCCAGCATCAGACCGTTACAGTCATGTAACGGGCCCATCTTTGACCGTCACTTCCTTCAGGCGTGGGCCTTCTTCCTTTCCATTAAACCATCATTATGACGGTCTGGGAACATACCGTTACTTGAAAATAACGGCTCAAGACCCATCCGTCACATCCTTCAGAGACTGGGCTCTTGTTACTCCCATTCTGACGGCCTGTCGCAGGACCGTTATTTCCATGTAACGGCCCAGTGCACATCCGTCATATCCTCCAGAAGCCCTGTCTACTCATATCAGTATAGCCTTTCAACTATGGAACTCAAAATCTTTTAACTATGGTAATCTCATCTCATTCAAGCAAAGATTAATGAAATATAAATTCAACTTTGATTGTCCATTACAGGATATCTCTCATGAACAAAAAGGAAAATCAAGATACATTCAGTTTCTTATCCGCAAGAGGGCGGATCTTCCTCAATTCTTTCACATAATCTCGGCGTGTTTTATCATCCTCTTCAACCTCTGCCTGCCACGGGCGCACCTTGCTGATCTCCCACATGGTCAGCGCGTTCCGAATCGCTCTTTCATCTTCCTCGGTCCCCATCTTCCTAGGTAGAAGGGGAGGGTAGTGTGATAGTGCAGAAACGCTAATTCGTGGTAATCCGATCTGAAGAGGGCATCGGTGCGGGTTGTAGATCGCCATGGTAGTGCTCCCTACTAGCTGGAGGTCGAGGCCTTGGCGCCGCGGTATTTTGAGAAAAGCACTTCGGAGGACTCTTGGCCGCATGATGAACTTGTCCATTGGAAGAGTATTGAAGAAAAGGCGCCATTCATCCCGAGTTTTCTTATCCGCGGTCTTGCATTCAACCTGAGAAGAGTATCCGAATGCCCCTCCGATAAAGAAGAGAGGGTGGCTCCCGAAGATCCGGCTTGCTGAGATTATGTCTTCCTTAGGAAGGAATTTGACTCTCACTCCTATCCAGCACTCAAGGAGTATCATAGAACCAAACAAAAGCCCTCCTAGGCACGCCGAGCTTAGTCCTTCATAGAGGTATGAGAGGACCGCTTGAGAGATGGACATACCCCGCCACAGCCCACTAATAATATCAAGGTTTTGAATATCTAGGAGGTGATCGGTAGTGGTAAAAAGAAAGACTCCACACAAGCAAACCGCTACCGCCTTGGCTATGGCTTCATGTCTCTCCCACTTGTTTTTACAATGAGACACTATCCATTGTGCCAAGGGTATCAAGTGAATGTGGTGTGAGCTGACCATGGTTCTCACGTCCTTTGGATTGTGAATGAAGTCACTTAAAATTGAGGACGGGTCAATAGGCTCTATTGTATAGCAAACCCGGTCTTCATCCCCCGCCTTAATCTTAGGGAAGGCTAAATAGGTTTCTACTTCCTCCAATAGGACGGTTGCTTCAAAGGAAGGGAAGATGAAAGTATGAGTTTGTGGATGCCATAGTTCCACAAGTGCTGAAAGGCTTGGCCAATCAAAGGACAACTTCTGGAAATTCTTGCCTAAAACCAAGAGAGGTTGAAGGTGCCATGCTTTGAGGATGGATGTGACCTCTATGGGAAGTGCCTTTACCATGGGAGCCACCCACTTCAGATTGGAATAGCACCTTGGGCCGGGAAGGGGCTTGAGAAAAGAAAGAAGGAAGTCATGAAAAGAATAAGTGCAGCAAAATTCTGAACTTTGGATAAAGTTATGAGTACTTACCACTCTTTGGACGTTAGAACTTAAGTGCTTGGGAATTGAGGTTAGCCGTTGGAGCTCTCCATGTTCCTTCCTTGCAGCTTTAGGGCCGGTGTGGGCTTTCTCCTCCATAGCCATCACCTCGAAGCTCCTCTTCATCATGTTTTCTGCCCTTTGGAGGAGCTCTTCAAACCCTAGAACAGGGGTTTTAGCAAAGCTGCGATTTTGATTAAGGTTTTAAGTTGCCAAGGCTTATATTCAACTTTGGAAGGGTAAGACTCGGGCTAGAAGGCTTTATCTTCAATTAGGATAAGTCCTAGCGGTGATTTAAGTGGCTAAACCTCGGGTTTTAGTTATCTCGGCTCAATCCGATTCGGATTGCGACCCAGATTATAACGGTCAATCGAGCGGCCGTTACTTCACTCCGACGCGCCAGCCCTCGACCGTCGCATTTTCTGTGGGTTTCAATTCCCCGAATCGTGTTCTGTGGAGAGTAACGGTCGTAGGGTCTACCGTCGCTTTCTGTAACGCTCTATCCCTGAGCCGTCACATTCTCAGCCACTCAGTTCCCTCTCTTCTGGGCTAAAACGCTTCCTAACGGTCTTTCTTCTGACCGTCTCTTGATTCTGACGCGTCCCCTTCAGACCGTCACATTTTCCTGCTAGTTGCCCTGCCCAACTAACGTTCTGCCATGATCAACGGTCTGACCCTTGGCCGTTATCTGTCTCTGACGCACCATCCATTGGCCGTCGTTTATCCTGAAGCCCCACAGCCCGTGTGGGCCTCTGATGATTAACGGTCTCTCACCAGAGCGTCACTTGATTATGACGGTCAGAGCTTAGACCGTCACTTTCTCTGCTGCTGGGTTCAAGCTATTCCTTTAATCCTTGACTAGACCTGGCGGTCTTTCACATTTATACACCTCATCTTCTTCCCATTTTCATACATGCATTCCGGCATACATCTCATTCATTCATCCACATTTCATCCATCCTGTACATTTCACATTCATTCATGCACGCTCGCATCGAATTAAAACCAAACAGAAAAATGAAAAAGATAATTTCATTCATTTTTGCTAAAAGTTATATGCAAATAAAAAAACATAAAAAAGGCATCATTCGGCCGGCTTATCCGCCGGGCCACCCTCATCCTCTCCACCCTCGGGTTTCCTGGGTGGCGGTGCTATGGAAGCACTCTCCTCCTGCTGTCCTCTCTCTGCCCTCTCATTCCTCCGCTGGGCGGAGGAGCTGACGAGGAAGTCCCCTACTGAGCCGCTAGGGGCAGCGCTCCTATGTATCCCACTCTGGGAGGTACCTCGCTCCGGTCCCCGGCCGATCATCCGCACCGTCCGCTCCAATGTCCGCAGCTCGATCTTCAGTGTAAAGATCTGACGCCGCGTCTCTCGTGCCTCGGTCCGGTAGCGATCCAAGTCAGCCGTCCCGATCCGAAGCTCCTCCACCTCAGCTTGCGCCTGCGCTAACTCCTTCCGGAGTTGTTCCATCTCTGGATCATCTGGGCGTCGCAGGGTCTCCGCTCTCTGCCGGGCCATCTCTGCCCGTACCAGCTCCGTCTCGCTCGGGCTCGATCAGTCTCGGCCCTGCTTCTCTCTACCTCGGCTACTGCTGCTGCTAGATCCCTCGCCTGTAGATTGCATTTTCACATCATTAGTCATAAAGCATTTAATCATGCATAATCATAAGTTTTTTAGTCTCTTACCCGCTCCGCGAGGGTGGCCTCCGCCTCCTCGGCCCGGGCAATTGCCCGAGCAAAGTCAGCATCCCGCTCGGTCCTATCTCCCGCAGGCTGCGAGGACGATGACGGGGCATCTGGTCCTGCTCGTTGGGCTCCCTCAGCCCGCTGCATTCATAAGTTAGTTGACATTTGCATTTGCATCATGAACATCATTCCATAAATCATAAGCATTTAAGTTTTTAAGTCTCACCAGGAGCTCCAGGGCAGACCGATACCCATCCCGCTGTTGGATGGTGGAGTGGAGTAGCCCTTCTAGCTCGGCTATCCGTCCTTCTGGGTCTAGCTGCATTTAGAAAGCATAAGTCAGCATCCATCATCTTGCAGGTTCATATAGAAAGGTTTTTAGGTTTAGAGTTGCATACCGGTCGTCGGGTACCTCGGTATACCCGGTCGCCGTAGTGTCGAGCGAAGGCCTTCAGGTAGGCCTCGTCGCTCTCGTCCCGCTCCTTCACGGCCCTGCCTCGCTGCCTCCAGTCGAGGACGTACTTCGCCTTCCGGGCGCGCCAATCCACACTGCCGCTGATGCCCCTCGCCGACTTGCCTGGGCGGTCATCGTTGCGATGCGGAAAGGCCACCTCGGGCTGGTGTAGTCCCCGAGTCCGCAGGATCAGCCTGTAGTGCAGAGGCTCGATGATATGGATGCAATGCAACCATATGTCTCGCCCCCGGTACGATAAGGACGCCTCCACCCACGGCTGTCCTGTGTAGCCTTCGCTGCGGTACGGGGTCCATCTCACCTGAAAGCATGTTGCATTCATTCATTTGTCAGCATTTGTCAGCATTTGTCAGCATATAAAGCACATAGAAATCATTTTGAGTCTCGGGCTTACCGATGTGTGTGGGTAGGAGTCCAGGTCGTCCTGGATCGTCCGGGTCAATCTGAGGATCGATCCCGTGTCCCTCGCCACCGACCATCGCCTCGCGATTGGTATGAGGCCGGGATGGAGTAGCGCGCCTCTCCCAATGCCTGGGAGGTACATATAGCTCCAGACCTGCGTTTAGAAGTCAAGACATTTGCATAAATCATCATTGCATAAACATAAACATGGCATAATAGAAAGCATTTTAAGTGCATTTACCTGTAGGAAAGGCGAGAAGCCGCCCAGCATGGTCTGGCGATCCGTGGTGCTCAGGGAGTCGAACAAGAACGCGAGTACGGCTGCCCCCCATGCGTACTTCCTCACTCTGCTCAAATCCTCTATCAACGGCAGCAGTCTGCAGCTGATGACGTCTGCCCGAGTCGCGAACAGGAGCTTCCCGAACAGTAGCATCAGGAAGCGCCTGAGCACTCTATCTCCCTCTGCTCCTGCCTCTGCCGCCACGCGAGGGCGCACCTGGTCGACCACCCTGCCCAGATGCTCCTCCGGCAGCTCTCCTACGGTGATTGCCGCTCCCCTCAATCCCAAACTCTCCTGCAGCACTGATCTCGCGAGCTGGGAAGAGGACTGCCCCGGCCTGATCAGATCTAGCCCGAGCAGCTGCTGTGCTATCTCTCGGTAGTCCCCGTACGTCCATCCGGTCACTGCGGAGCCGTGGACTCTCAATCCTGTAATCCTCGCTATGTCTTCCAATGTGGGGATCATGTGGCCCCACGGGAAGATGAAAGCTCGGCTAATCGGATCCCATCTCTCGTGCAAAGCGTATAACAGTGGCGTATCCATCCGGATCACCTCGATGCTAAGCACCTCGGCGAATCCCATCTCGGCGAGTCTCTCTCTCTGGTAATCGGGCAATGCCTGGTACACTGCCCGGATCTGAAGCCAGGAGATCCGTGATCTCCTCTTTCCCTGCATTGCATATTAGATCATTAGTTAGTCAAATTTTCCATCATATAAATCATTGCATAAACATTCAGAATTGAAAACAAAACAAAAATTTGAAAATTAAAAACCCTAAAAAAAAGCTTAAGTCCCTGGCAGGAGTGACGGTCCTGGGATGGGGCGTCACTTGCGTGTGACGGCCTGGTCCTGGAGCGTCAGGGGAGTGACGGTCTCTGGTAGGACCGTCACATTTGGCTGTGTTTGGGAACTTTTTCCCTGCATTCTCATGGTCCCCCTTGTTGGCCAAATGGCCTACAATGGCTCCTAGTGGGTTCGTAGACCCATTTCTACCCTCATTCCCCGCATGCACACATGAATTAATAACAAAAAAATTAAAAAAATGGAATTTAGGGCGGGCGGCCTACCTCACGGTCCGTGCCTCTCTTCCTCTTCTTCTCCGGTTCCTTTGGTTCTTCAGCACCCTGTGGAGCTTCTCTTAGGTCCTCCTCGACCGTAGGGACTTCTTCTTCTTCTGTTTGGCTTCCCCTCGCCGGTTGTTCCTCTTCCACCGGCGGGATTACCTCCCGTTCGATCCGGCGGTGAAGCCGCCGTATAGCCATTCTTTTCCCCCTCTCTCTCTTCTTTGGTGGCGGCTGGGGTGCCTCGTCGCCGGCCATTGGAACGGTGGGGATGGAATCGCCGGAGCTTTCCTCGGGTTTTTTGGGTTTTTGGTTGATTGGAACGGAATGAACGGGCCGTGACCATTCGGTTGTTTTTTTTGAAATCTCAGGAAATGTGACGGTCTATCGACCGGCCGTCACATCCTCCTGACGCTCCTGATTGAGGCCGTTACATGTGTTGAACTGCTTTATCGAAGAATGTGAACCGCCTTGATTATGACGGACTGGGTATGATCCGTTACTTTCTGTGACGCCCCTACATCTGACCGTTATATGCTTGCAAGTTTCTTGATGAATTGGAAGGTCTAATTGATGCTTGAACAAACCCTATTGTCTATATGATGTTCCTATTTGATGCTTCTTATGGTTATGCCTAATTCTTATCATGATTATTGTCTGGCTAACCTATCTTTCATGAAGGATTATAAGCAAAAATCACGCTTGGCCGTCCGTCAGGCAGGTAAGTCAGGTATCGTATATCATTCCCTCATTCCCTTAATACATTACTATATGTTACTTGTGATATATTACCTCGAGAACCGGCTGGTCATTCATGTGTCCTGGGATCTGATGTTCCCCTTAAATAAAAATGATGATGATCTAAGTTCACATGTTTAATTGTTGGATAGGCCGTTAGATTGAAAAATTTGGGGACGATGGTTCTGTCTTGCACGCCGTGGTTGCAGATGGTGTCCTGACTCTGATTACTCCAATCTAGCAATATTATTCTCGAGTATTTGCTATTTTATCTTTCTTTGCATTTGTCTTGAAGATTTCTTTTTCCTTTAGCCCAGCATGCATCATTCGCATTTTTGAGTATTCATGAAGCTTCGTCTGTTCAAGATATCTCAGTAATGGTGAACAGCTGTGTTCTTAATCCCGAATAAGGAGAATCATTCCATTCTGAATTAGAAGGTTTCCTTCGATTTGTTCGCTTGATCTGGTTCACTGAAGATTCCTGTCTGGAGTTTAGTCTCTTTCCTTTCCGTTGCCTCCGGCGGCTAGCCGTGTTTCCTTTCCTTAGTTAATTAATTCCTCCAGACTTGCATCCTTTGGTTGGCTATTTCCTTGTGATCAATTTGAAGTTTTCCAGAAAATTCTTGTCGCTTGTTGGTAAAGAACGGGTGTCGTTTACCTTAACGCCCTCTTTTTTGATACACTTCGCTTCATCTCCGCTTCACCTCCATGTCCCATTTCACTTCCGCTTCACCTCCGCTCACTCTCCTGCAAAGAGGACGTTAAGGAGGGGCATCTGTTGACACCCGTTTTATACCCATAAGTCGGGTCATCTCCTTTTTCATTCTATATGATGCTCTGAGTTGTTCACTTTTTCATCGAGTCTCCTGATCAGTTGAAACCTGTTTCTTGGGTCTTTTCCTGGATAAAGAATTGGCTCCCGGTGGCATTTCGTTGGATAAAGCTTAGCAAAGCCCTTCTCTTCTTTCTTGAATCTCAATGCTAAATAACGGTCCCAGACAGGTGCGTCACTTCCTTCTAACGGATGGATCTTAGACCGTTACTCTTTGAAGAGTCCTAAGGCTTAAGGCCACGTGTTCCGTGCTTATCCTGTTGAATCCACGTTGATAATAACGGTCTGTCGTGCAGCCGTTGCTTCCCTATGACGCCCTATGCCTTGGCCGTCACTTCCTTGAAGAGTCCAGCTCGTTGGGTCTTCCTTCCGTTGATCTTATCCTCTGGGATAAGGTTGAAAGTAACGGATGATCCTTGGTGCGTTACTTCCAAGTGGCGGTCTATCGTGCAGCCGTTACTTCCTTCCGGGAGTCCTGGCAGTTCAGGCCTTTTCTCTGCTACTCCGTGTTTGAGATAAGAACGTGGATTGACCTTATCTCTTTCTAATCCGATCCTCAGGACTTCCCGTTTGTTTCTGTGGACTCTTGGTGATATTATCCTCAAGGATTTGCTAAGACTTATCCCTTTTTCCTGCTGAATTATCCTCTACTCGACCTATGAGTTTTGAGGGCCTATAAATAGCACCCTTGAATTCATGGCCAAGGAGGAGGAGATTTCAATTCACGACGAAGTGCTGCCGAACTCAGGAACCATCTTCATCCAGGAGGAGTTGCTTCCCACGTCCATCTATCTCACAGTCAAGGGAGTACTTTTGGTTTTGTCTTTCAAGTTCATCTTTACATGCTTGAGTTCTTCCTTGGTTTTTTTCTCCAAACAAAGCATTGTCCCTCCTCCTCCTCCACGTTTTTCACTGTTGTTCTTTAAGCATATAAACATCCTCCCAACTTTTAAAAACGCCCAGAGGGGTTAAAAAAAACCAAAACTCCCCGGTAATTCCCTCTCCTTTTGATGTTCTTAAGTTCTTTAAGAATTGATGCTATGCTTGTGAAGAGGGCTGATTGAGGTTGTTTTGTCTTGTCTTTTTTACTTCTTTGGCAGGTTTACAGGTTCATTAGCACGAGGCCCAAGTCTTCTAGCCGGCTGGAAGAGTTGGAGTTAAAAGAATTCAAGCTTTACTACTGCAGGTTATCTGACGGTCTGGTGCAGGAGCGTCACTTTCTTCTGGCGGTCTAGGGTGCGACCGTTACTTCAAGCAACGCACGGGTCTCTGGCCGTTACTTCCAAGCTGATCTGCAGGCTTTCTTTGGTTTTCTCTCCCGTGGGCGGGTGCTTCATCCACCTATTTCCAAGGTATATTCGAGTCTTTGACTTGTGTTTACCTTGGTGGCGATCACATCTTTCCTTGGTACTGGGCAATAGCTATTTCCTTCATCAACATCTTTATTTCCTTGCTTGTTCCACCCCTAGTGGTGTGTTTTTATTTACTCCTTGCTCCACGCCCCGGCGTGTGTTTTTCCTTTTCCTTAGCGTAATTTGATTGAGATAGCATGCCCATGCTAGAGCTAGCTATGATTGCCTAGGTTCATGTTCACATGTTCATAGGTTTGAGCAGATCTTTGATTGCTTGTTTGTCATCTTGCCATATTACTTAGCAAACCTCATAAGTAAGATCAAAGATAGGCAAATAAATATCAACAATAATAGGATTCAATTCTTTATAAATAGAACCCTCAATCAAACGCAGGAGCATCTTTGCTGCTATAGTTCATCATCGTGCGTGAAGGAGAGCATCGTCTGCTTTCTCTCTTCCTCCTAATGCCGTTCGAGCTGCTGCCATTGAAGCCACGAAGGAGTTTTGCATCTTCTTCTTCTACGTCTGTCGTAGCAACCGTGTCGAAGCTTCATCTTCTTCATGAAGTACTGTAGTTGCTACTACTGCTACATATCTATCTTCCTCCGTTCGAGTATAGTTCCTGATCGATTTGCTGCTGTTGCAGTTGCTCTTGTTATCCTTAGATCTCTTCCTTTCCATCGTCTAGATCAACCCTTAAGAGGTAGGTGTTCTCAAGATACGAGGCCCAATCTGATATTCAAAGTCAATTCATGCATATAGGTCGTAGAACGTTGATTCTATGATTTCTGTTTGAGTTTTATTAAGCTTTACTGAGTTTCAGTAAATAGCGGCCAGGTCATGGGCACCTATTGAATGAACGCCCGCGCGAGCTGTCGCCAATTCTTCTGAAATAGCGACAGTAGTCAGGGCGTCGTTTAATGAGCGACCTTTTCCAAATCCGCTAATTCTCTAGTGTATTTAATAAATACTACATGCTAAAAATTAACTATCTATGTAACCTGACGTTAAAAATTCTGCATGAGCATGATTCTGGAACCTGTATATTTTTCTCTGTCTATTCACGTCTTTACTTTCCTGATTATGAAAACTCCATGTCTGTGAACAGTGTTATGTGTCTGAAAATGTAGCTGCCCGATGCGTAGCATCAGACAAAGAATGAGCGATAGTCTGATCGTCGCTATTTAAAGAATGAGCGCCCCCAAGCAGTGACGTCTATTTATAAAATAATTGGTAAAAATGAAATATATGGAAATTATGAAGCTGCGACATTAAGGTAGGCGTTATTTTAAGATTGGAAGCCGTTCTGAATGGTTGTCAATTAGAATGAAATTATGTTGATTTTGGAAAATTATAAGAATTAGCGCCTGTCCATACAGTCGCTAATTCTTAGTAATTATGTAAAATGTAAGATTGAGCGACCCTCCAGAGAGCCGCTATTTCTTGATATAACGACCTCTGATAAGGTGCCAATTCTTCCCTCTCAGTTTTATCACATTTTCCTAGCCCATATCACGGGTCTATTGGCACTCTCATCTCACATCCGTAGATGGGGTTTCTATTTTTGATTTTATCGATTACACACTAACTCTCGGTGATGTTTTAACCCTCCGCAGAATATTTCTTCCTTCGGATTGATGATTTCATCATAGAGACCTCCGTAAGTCTACGCTAGTCTAGGATTCCCTCAAGGCAGCCGAGCAGGTTGTACCCTAAAAACTCATAACACCGTGTCTTGTCATGTCACTCTGAAGAAACGTGCTGCCTTAGCCCTCTTAGAGCACTATTTCTGGCCTCTTTGAGAAGTTTGTTCTCTGCCAGGAATTAGCGACACTGACTTGGGCGCTAGAAGGAATTGGTGACCAGTCTAGTGGCGTTAGTTCCCTGATTTAGCGACTTGAGCATGGGCGCTATTTCATCGAGCCTGTACTATTCACAAGAATTAGCGACCAAACAGTGGGCACTATTTCTGTAATTGACGGCGACTGAGTGGGTGCCAATTACCTAGTTTCACGACATGTCTCGATTTTCATGTGATTTAATGATGAGTCATACTTGTTCAAGTTCTGCCCTTGAATTCCTTATTCGTGAAATCTACCTTATCATCCTACAATGGTTTATTCTTGGAATTCTATATTGGCTATAAACTATAGTGAATGTCTAAAATATACATGACCCAATGCCTGCGCATATAGGGCCCGATCTGGTCCTGGGAGGAGCACCCGAAAGTACTTGTGCCCATAGGAGTTGATTGATCACAGTGTGGCATTGCACCAAAGTGCATGCCTAGCTTGATTTATGACATTCCACGACTCGTACTTGACTTGACTTGACATGACTTGCGTGTCCTGGAATGGATAATTACTTGCTTGATGTTATAATAGCCAATTCACGTGACATGACTTGATATATTCATATGCTTGACCATCTTGATACATTTTATATGAATATCTTGAAATCTTGCTAGTTCATTAACTCTTGATACTCTCTCTCTCTCTCTTGGTATTTTCATGCGTACATGCATAGTTAGACGTGCATTCATGTAACATGTAATTTACTTAAAGTAAGCTTGTACTTGAGATTTAATTCTTACTGAGCGTTCACTCACCTAGTGTTTTTCCCTATTTTTTAGATAATTCCGATGACGAGAATCAATCGGATGGGAACGGGAATGAGTGAAGAGCCTAGAGCCGTCCCAACTATCGATGTCATTTTCTAGTCGTGTCTTTTCCTATTTCTTGAGTCTATCACTGTAATTTTCTTTTATTGAGTCTAGAATGTATCTTAGTACTCTTTTATTGAGATTATGTAATAGATTTACCTTAATGGTTATTATTGTAATACCCCAAGATTTTGTAAATAATATTTTTAAAATTTCTAGAAATAAGTTCAGATTTTCTAAGATTTTTTTTAGAAATCAATAGAATTAATTCAAGGCTAATGGGCTATTAAATGAATTAGTGTTAATTAAATCTAATTATTGAAGCCCAATATTTATTTAAATAAATCTAATCTTTTAAATAGGCCCAAAAACCAAGCCCACAAGACTTAGAGTATGATAATTTCGGATAAATTACCATTTACCAGACCTTTAAGGGATAAATAGGCTAACAATAGGGGATAATATCAAAAGAGTTTGAAACTGTTCAAATTCGGTGCCCAATAATAGAAACGGTCTATCGGGCGACCGCATGGGAACAAAAAATGGTCTAGACTAGACCGCTAAGCACTACAGATTCCGTGAATAGAAGTAGACATGAAAAGTAGGAAACTTTGGCATCCTAAACACTTGGGATCGATTCAATCTATTAGCTAGAAGGTTCTAAGATAGATTTAGATCGATTTTATGACCTAATGAGGACTCTATGTTCGTTCTAATCCATGGAAATCCTATCTAACCCTAAAAATAGACCCCAGAACCAACATGTGCGACCCTTACTTTGGCTCGTGTGGAACTAAGGTAAGGAGGACGAATTAGAGGTATGTTCTTAAGAAGTTTTGGTTCATAATACTAAGGTCTAACTACTCTCAAAATTTTGTTCTAGGAGATCAAGCCTACTGAAAGTTAGAGGCGTCTAAAGTCGCTGGTTCGGCACCAGAATCTCAAGAAATTGTGCAACCGGGTCAGATTTGTTAGCAAGATAGAAGCCCTAAATGAGGTAATTAGATAAGGGTTCTTTAGAGTTAATTGTACCTCATTGTACCATTTTCATACCCTTAAAATTTCATGATAATAGGTAAAGGGAATCAAGAGTTAGAAGGCCACGAAGTTGTTGATTCAGTTCAAGATAAGCAAGAACTAGGGTCAACTTTCAGCCCTTAATTCGTTGTTTGAGGACAAGACCAGAGGTAGGTTATCTCATGAACGGCTTAAACATGATCTTAGGAGTAAAAACCCTCAAGTTACAGTCATTTCCATGCATTGTACACAGAGTATTTCATGTTTTATTTTGATTGCGCATCTAGGGCTAACTTAGCATGCATAGTTCATACCTTTAATAATGAGAGTAATAAGTCATGATTACCCATGCATCTCCATATCTTAATATGGTGTTATCAGGTTATAGTTAACTGTTGTCATGTTTTATTATGCATCTATAGGCCCTGAATTGGTATATATTTCGATTTTGTTGCTGTTACATTAGACAGGAAGAAACGGTCTTCCTAGGACCGCCTGTCTCCCATAAGCGGCCCTACGATAGACCGCTAGGGAACATGAAACGGTCATAGTGAGATCACTTCTCATTTTCTGAATTCTGTATTTATGTTAACCCGAAGCATAATGCAGAATAACCTTATTTATCATTTGGTAAGCCTAGATAATTAGGTTTTATCCTTATTTTAAGTGTTATATCTATAAACTTGGATCTACTGATGATTTATTTCCAGTAGATTTCATGTGTCACCAATACTTAGAATTTACTTTAACTTAAGATTAGTTTCATGCCAAACACTATACTCTTATATTAAATCCATTTTTCAAATGATAGATGAACTTGTTTTATTGATCGCTGTTTTACAAGTCCTTTCTCATCTATGAGTCATTTCTTAAGTGCATAGCATATACCCCGGTATGTGACCATTAGTTACACTTTGCATCTATAGGCACACTTTCTTGGACTTATGAACCTCTCCGTCGGATATTCCTTCTGTCGGACTAGGGGATTATGTTTCAATGCCTTCGTAAGACTCCGCGAGCCTGGGATTCCCACTAGGACGCCGAGCTGGTTGTAACATTAAAACTAATTGTCTAGAAAGCACGTTATTGGCGTTTTATGCATTCTGGACCTTAGCGGCCCTATGGTTGACCGCCAGATTCTATTAGCGACCCTTCACTAGACCGCTGAAGCTCCAGAAAGTTTTCCTGCGTCGACATTTCTTTTTCATGCGTCGACTCTATTCATTAAACGGTCTAGACTCTGACTGCTTTCTGTATAAAACGGTCCAGTAAATGACCGTAAGGTTCCTGATTTAGCGTAACCCAAGGTTTGACCTTTGGGGTTAGTTTTCTTGAGTCCTAGATGATCTTAGGATTATCTGGAGTCCCAAACTATGTTAAAAAGGTTAACATTAAGTTATAGAATTTAATGAATGTACCGTTATGCTGTCGGACTGCCACCGTAGCATAATGTCCTTTTAAATCATTATTTGAAATCATATCAAATTTTGGTACGTTCTTTACCTTGGTTACTTGATCATGAAACTTGTTATTTGGAATTAAATTATTGGCCGATGCTATTGTTATATCTCATGGAAGTAGCTGGATTTATATCTTGAAGATGCAAGATCGGGCACGAATTGTGTCCAAGGGGTCCATGCTAGTCCCCACGGCCGATGGTCGGAAGCGTGCTATAAACCATGGGGTACGATGATACTGACATCACATTGTGCTGGGAGTACTTTCTCTTATAAATGAGTGAAACACCACGAGACTCGTTATGAAATTTACATGCTTGTTAACACATAGCCTTTACAATGTTGTGTAAAGTACTTTCTAGTTACATGCTCGTACATTCTTGTTCATGAAAGGCCAAATTTACATCTACATGATAATCTTGCTTGTTCATGGTCTATACTCGCTCACATCTACTTGCTCAGTTATTTCTTGATTTTTGGTTATCTTGGTTTATATCGCTTGTTTATCGCATTCTTATTTTTACCTTAATTCTAGAGCTAAGACGTTAATCACTTAAATATTACCTTCATGTTGATATGAAGATACCTGCTGGGCAAGTGTGCTCATACCTATTTTTCTTGTCTATTTCATGAAGTACTAGTGAATGGGATTCGAATTATACTAGTAGCAGATCCGAGAGTGATTGAAGGTCAAATGGATCGAGAGAAGACCTAGTTGTTAAGTGTCTAGTCGAGTCCTATTGTAATTTTCTATTTTCTTGAGTCTACGATATAAGGATGTTTAAAGTCATGATCTTATGTACATTTGGGTCATTATTATGAATACAATAGATTTTTAAAAAAATTACTTGTGCAATTACTTTTATGTGATTGTCTTGCGCTCTGATTTCTTGCTCGCGAGAGGCTTACCATGCCGGCTGTTCACGTTCTGATATTCCTTCCGCTGTATTAAAAGCTCGGGGCATGAGAGTTAAAGTGGTGTCAGAGCCTCGGTCTAAGGATTTTACTTATTCCTAGGAAAAAGAAGTCATGTCATAGGATTAAGTCTAAGGTTTAAGGACCCATGCCTATGAACCTAAGGAAAGAGATACCGACCCCTGAGAGAAATTGGGTAGAACTGGGGTTGAGATAGTTATTTAGAAATTTCCTCTTATATTAAACCCACCAATTTCATGAGAATTAACAAATTTATTACTCTTCTCAAGTACCTTATTCTTGAAATGGCTCATCGTGTCGATTGGAATGGAATGCAACAAACCGTTGTAGGTCTCACACAAGCTTTGCAAACTATGGCCCAAGCTGACGTAAGGGCAGGAGCTGGTGATCTACACCGTAATTTTTGGAGTTTGAATCCTCTACGATTTAATGGTTCTTCCAATCCAGACGAAGCGAAGAACTGGATGGATGAGATGAATCATATCTTCGAGGTCATGCAATGTGCCGACCAAGAGAAGGTTCGCCTTGCTACATTCCAGCTTAACAAAGATGTGCGTACATGGTGGAAGTCTGTACCTACACCACCTATAGATGCACCACACACTTGGGAAGGATTTCTCACTCTCTTTCGAGCTAAATATTTCTCTGAGCATGTCAAGGAGAGGAAGGCGGCAGAGTTCGCTTCATTGCGTCAAGGTATGATGACGGTGGCCGAGTACAAATTACAATTTTCTCGTCTGGCACCCTATGCTCAGCATCTGGTGCACGGATCTCCTTAAAGCAAATCGCTTTATGGATGGGCTGTGACCCATTTTCATCCAACAACTTGACTCCCATAATATTCGGACCTATGCCGAAATGGTCCAACGAGCTCATCTGTGTGAAAGGACCTTGGAAAAGGTTGGGAAACTTAAAGGTAAAGGGGAGGAGTCTAGCCAAAAGTCAGATCGGCAAGGAAGAAAAGAGGAAAAATTCAGCATCACCTACAAGTCCCGGGATAACAACAAGAAGAGATCCCGGAGTGGTAATGGGAGTGGAAGCCACAAGAACAAGAAGATAAAGAAAAAAGAGAAGGCTCTTACAACCGCTTGCTCATTCTGTGAAAAATACGGTCATTCGGCCGAAGAATGTTGGAAGCGCTTAGGAGCATGCCTAAGATGCGGAAGCCGGGAGCACCGCATGCCGGATTGCCCTCTTATGAAAGATCAGTCTTCCAGCGGTGGACGAAAGTGACAGGCTCGTCTCAACGCTGTTCTAGATGACGAGGAAGCGCCCAAGGATGATGGGCTTATTGAAGGTACTATTCATATTTATTCCCATCCCGCATTCGTGTTATTTGATATTGGTGCTACTCACTCCTTTATATCAACTACTTTTGCAAAAACCTTGCCAGTTTCAGTGGTTCCTTTACCATCGGACCTGGCTATTACGACACCCTTAGGGCCCGGAACTAAGCTTACAACTTATTACCCCGATAG
Source organism: Amorphophallus konjac (assembly GCA_022559845.1). Lineage (NCBI taxonomy): Eukaryota > Viridiplantae > Streptophyta > Magnoliopsida > Alismatales > Araceae > Amorphophallus > Amorphophallus konjac. The sequence continues at coordinate 165,317,981 of CM040119.1, read as the reverse complement.
TGAGGTAATTGTAGAAGGACATAATCTTCTTGCTAATCTTGTATGTCTTGACATGAAAGGCTACGATGCCATATTAGGAGTTGATTGGATGGTAGACCATGATGCCCACATAAATTACCGAAATACGATAATTTCTTTCTGAAAACTAGGTCTTCCGCAATTTTCCTTCCTTGGTATCAAATACCGGAAACATCCTGCCATTATTTCATCCCTTCACGCCTGCAAACTCATTTCGCATGGATGTAAAGCTTTCCTTGCCTTCGGAATAGTTACCGAGTCTAAGGAAATCCAAATAAACGAAATCCCTATAGTTCAAGAGTTTCCTGATATCTTTCCTTCGGAGTTACCTGGTTTACCACCCGAAAGAGAGGTTAACTTCACTATTGAACTCACACCCAGAGCAGCATCTGTGTCAATAGCTCCTTACAGGATGTCCCCCACGTAATTGAAGGAACTAAAGAAGCAACTTCAGGAGCTGCTAGAAAAAGGCTTCATATGACCTAGCACATCCCCTTGGGGTGCGCCAGTCTTATTTGTCAAGAAGAAGGACGGTTCCCTCAGATTATGCATTGACTACCGGCAGTTGAATCAACTCACCATCAAGAACAAATACCCACTGCCACATATTGATGAGCTGTTTGACCAACTTTCTAGCACGGAGTACTTCTCCAAGATCTATCTCGGGTCAGGCTATCATCAACTGAGGGTCAAGGATGAAGACATTCACAAGATGGCTTTCAGAAGCCGATACAGACATTAAGAATTTATGGTTATGCCGTTCGGTTTAACTAATGCACCTGCTGCATTCATGCAACTGATGAATAATGTGTTTCGGCCTTATCTTCACCACTTTGTGGTCGTATTCATTGACGATATCCTCATTTATTCAAAGACAAAGGAGGAACACGAGGAACATCTAAGGGTTACCTTGCAAACCTTGCGGGAACACCAACTTTATGTGAAATTAAACAAATGTGAATTTTGGCTTAAGGAGGTCTCTTTCCTCGGCCATATCATTTCTAAAGAAGGCATTACAGTAGATCCTTCTAAGGTTGAAGCTGTTAAGAACTGGAGCCGACTGAACATGGTATCTGAAGTTCGGAGTTTCATTGGCTTGGTTGGTTAGTATAGGAGATTTATCAAAGATTTCTCCAAGATTGCGGCTCCTTTCACCAGACTCACTAGAAAGGAAAACCATTTTGAGTGGACGAAGGAATATGAAGAAAATTTCTTGGCTCTTAAAAAGCATCTCACCATGGCACCTGTATTGGCGTTACCTGTCGAAGGTGGCGGATTTGAAGTATACACTGATGCATCTGGCATTGGTCCAGGGTGCGTGCTCATGCAAAATGTCACGCCCCGACACGGAATATTAGGACTGGCAGTAGAAACAAGTAATAATAATATGTTGATTTACAGACATGATGTGCTAAAGCTAAGAGATCAACATCACACCATAAGTAGAAAACAACTCCATTCACTAGATAACATTTAAATAATCCAGATTCCAATCACATAAACTCCCTAAAACAATCTTTTGACAACATCCACTTAACATTAATTCAAATGCTGAATTCAAATTACAACTCCTTCCACGAAACTTTCTCTAAAAGCATAAATAGACACAAAACTATGACTGGTTCTACGCTTCTGACTAGTTCTCTCCAAAGCCATCACTCTTGCCCGTCCCCATCAGTCTGTGAATCCTCACCAGAGCTACCTGAAAAGGGGGAATAACTGGGTGAGCGAACGCTCAGTAGATGATAACAGGCAAGTTTAAGTAATTAACCAATTAATTGTATTTGTATGCGCAAAAAGTAAAGAATGAAAAGAAATGACGATGTGACAAAGTAATATACTAGAAAGAAGGCAAGTGTAGCGACCCGGATTCCGGATACCCGGTGCACCCGGTATAAATACCGAATACACGTGATACCACATGGGACCCGCGAGGCCTCCCAAGCGCGGGAAAGCGCCGAAGGGAAAAAGGATTGTGTGGGAAATACATTGAAGCCAGCAGATATAACAGTAAGCAATTAAATTTCATTAGATTGGATTGCTAAAGTAGCAGAAATAAAATTACCCTTTTATTAAACATTCAAGTTTTCAATTATACACCAGAGTCTAGCCCAAGGAAAGACAACAAGTCTAGCACAGTACAGTACGACAGGAAGAAACGTACACAGAAGTCGGAAGAAGCCCGACCGCAGGTACAGCTGGCAGCTACACAGCAAGCGAGCACTCCGCCAGGAACAGCAGAGGCAGACGGCGAAAACCCACCTGAAAAGCAGCAGGGGTGAGTCTCAACAGAAACTCAGTAGGGGTCACGCGGATCCCCACTGGAAAACCGCACAAAGCGAAGGCAACGGAAGCAGCAACAAACGTAGCAAAGCAGGAAAGCTACACTACAAAGCTGTAAAGGAACAGACGGGAAGTAGGAGTAGGGAACACGCAGGAGAGGGTGAGAACCCGCACCAAACAAGCGGCTACCGAACTAACCTCGGTATCCCAAACTACTCCAAACAAAGGCAACAGATGGATGACCCTAAACTCACACAGAAGGGTACACCAGTCTGTCAACCAGCCCCAAACAAAGGCGAAGGCGAACGCCGACACCGGGAAACAGACAAAACACGACAGGGAACGTCGTGCACAAAGCCCCGCGCACGATCGGAACATCGCGCGGACGACAAACCACTGACCCCGAGTGCAGCCACGAACGGGCAACTCGCAAAGGTCACAGCGTACAGGAAAACGCCGAAAGCTACGCGTCATGTGACGGAAGCACCCCCTTAAAAGCCAGCTGCGTCCACTGACGTCTGACGCCGCACCTCAAGTGTCTCACCTACAGTACTGCTGTAACAACAGCAGAGACTGAGACACAAGCTGAACCAAACAGTAACAGCAAAACAAGTAACTAGTCAGGGTCACGCCCGTCGACGTAAGTCCTAACCCCTGACCACGTGTGCACACACTGGCTATAGTCTAAGCCAGGTCCTCTAGCTAGTATTCTCCCTCGGCAGGACGCTACCGTTGACTAGGAGCCCGCGGAACTAACTAAAAACCGCTCACTGGGAAAAACCCTCCGCCATCCGCTAGCGGGTCGGCCCGCGGCCTTAGGCAAGAACAAGTGGAGGCTTCACACGACACAGAAGCTCAAAACACAAGTGCCGAAGTACAGACAGGCAACCATGCCCATCCACACGCACTTCGAAGCACCAAATGGCAGCACCACCACTGCCGACAACTCAGGACAAGCAACTAGACCTCCTATGTAACGATCCTGAGCCAAACGACTCAAAGGTAAGATCGTCACAACAGCGGAACAAGCCGCCAATCGGTCTAATCCTAAGCCAAAGAAACCACGCTCCGCAGAAAACGACACACGGAGACCGGAGGGAGACATCAAGAACCCTCAGCACCCCTGGACACGCAAACCGAGGTAGAACAATACCTCGAAGCATCCAGAAGCAGTGTCTTAGGCAGGACAGAACCGCTAAGACACGCGCAAACAAGGTCACATGTCAACCACTGGGTCAGACCAGGTTGACCGAAACCCAAACAAGCACATGCAAAGGTAGGATAAGGAACCCTACCACAAGCAAGAAGACTCCTGGCTACCTTACAACGTAGTCTTAACCCTCATAGGACGTCAAGAGACATCCACGGGACAACGGGCAGACCACAAGGCCAAGCCAAGACACACAGAATCATCGGGCGGAAAACCAAGGCACAAGGAAAGTAACGCACCAGCTCTAGACCGCTACAAGCAAACGACGGTCTAGGTTAGGGCCGTTATTTCCCAAACGACGGACGGACACCAGGCCGTCACTCACACCACCCTGATAACCTACAAACCACGCAAAAGCCAAGTAACGCACGGGAGCAGGGGCGTTACAAGCAAACGACGCACGGGGCACCCACCGTCACATTCAACGGTGCAGCAAACCCAAACCAAAGCGAAGTAACGCGCTAAGCCAGGAGCGTCACTCACGAAACAGCGCGGCAGGGGAGGGCCGTCAGAACCAAACGACGCACGGGGGGACCCATCCGTTACTCACAGACGGCATGGCCACCCTCAACCCAACACCACAGCAAACAACGGTCGGAGGCATGCGCGTTACTCACAAACGACGCACGGGGTCCCCACCGTCACACCCAACGGTGCAGTCAACCCAACCTCGACCAAAAGAGAATGTAACGGCCAGGGGCAGGCACGTCACACTCAAACAACGCATAGGGGCACGACCGCTAGAGGCACCGCCTCAACGAGTCAACGTCAGTCAATTGGCAAGTAACGGCCTGGGCAAGGCGCGCCACTTCCATCTAACGCACTGGGTCAAGCGCGTTAGACTAACCGACTCAACCCCAACATAAAACGACGAAGGCGAAGTAACGCACTAACCTAGGCGCGTTACAAGGAAGCGACGCGCCACTCTAGGGCCGTCACTCACCCAGAAGCCAAAAGCGCTAAAACGATGCAGACCAAACGACGGTCAGTCGTAGGGCCGCTAAAGACAAGTAACGGTCGCTGGCATGACCGCTACTTCGGTTACGGCGGGAAAACATAGGAATGGCCGGATCGGCCCGTTCCACGCCCCATTCACGCCGAAACGCAGGGGAAACACACCGCAACACCGAATAACAACATTCAAGGGCCAAAATGCCCACATGCAACACCAAAAACGCTCGATCCGGGCGATTTAGACAAATCCACCCTAAGTGGGTCACCGAGGTTCCCGGGCTTCTACCGGCCTCGAATGAACACCGAATCGCACGAAATCAACGTGGATGGGATTCTAACATCCCTGCGGTCATTTAGAAACTAACTGAACCGCAAACGGTCACCGTTTACCGGCCGACCCTAAAAACCACGAAAATCACGGTTTAGGCAAAACAAGCCCAAACACACTCGTTTCCTAGCCGAACGCCGTGCAATGGCAGGGAAAACGAAGGTGAAGAAGCAAGGATCCGTCACCCTACCTCCACCGAAGAAACCGTGCCCCGAAGGGACTAAACCACGCCGAAAACCACTCGCGAACCAATTTCACCGGCTTTGAATCCACCGTTCGGGATCGCGCCAGAATCGATCCGATCCTCGCCTCATCGCGCATCTCGACAGCTCCACGGCCTCGCCAACTCACCCACGGTCGCTCCGTCTGCAGCCGGGGCCAAAGAGGGGGAGAAACGAGAGAGAACGGGAGAGAGACGGCGGCGGTGAGAAATGAGGAGGGGAGAGAGGAAAAGAAAAGAAAAAGGAAAAGAAATTAGGAAATTTTCCTAATTTCCAAAAATTCCGAAAATGCGCCGAAAATACACAAATTCAGAAAAATACACAAAAATAGTCGAAACGACCGGCTCGAAGAGTACATCGACGCTGTAGCATTCACGAGTTCGAGAATTGACAAATAAACTCACCGTAGGGTTCCGTAGCTAGTACGTGAGAAAAACCCACACGGCTCGTCAAACTCAACTCGGAAGCCACAAAAGCGAACCGAAACTCAACGAAACCAATCCGAAACAGATCCGAAAGATCCATTAAAGATCCTACGAGATCCAACGAGGTCCAGGGCATTACATCCTCCCCTCCTTCAAAGAATTTCGCCCCCGAAATTCAGGACTAACAAAGGAGAAGCAGGGAAGAATAACCCAACAGCACAAAACTCGGAAAACACAGCTCAGAGGAACACCGTCAGATCACAATTACAGGTACACACTCAGCTTCCAAGACAGCAAGTCTACAGCACGAGTATGGCACCAAAGTGAATACATCTGACACCTCCGAAGCAAGGGCAACGTCGTTTACGTCTCACAGGGCAAGAGACACGACAGCCACAACAATCGAAAACCAACACCGCAAAAAACACAATAACAACACGGCAAGCAGCAGCTCACACAAGGAACGCAGTCCCCACAGCTGACAGCTCGCAACATCATCGGCTCCAGTGCCAAAGGCAACAGGGAACACCTGGCACACAGGACACCAACGACAACAACAACACTGCTGGACCCGAAACACAATCAAGTCAGTACTCACTCAGACATCACATCTGATCAAGTCGCAAGCTAACTCCACCAGGGAAAGAGAGCACAGCAAGCCAACTGACAAGACCATGGTCCAAGGCAGAGACACAAAATCATAAAGAAACAGCGCCAAAACAACACAACGGCAACACCTGCAGAATTCCGGCTCTACTTAACACGCAGAACCACGGAACACAACTGCAAGCAGGGTCACAACAAGGCACAAAAACAGCTGAACACACGACCACAAGAGACAGGTCACGCATCAGACTGCTCACCAAGAGAAAGACCCACAACAACGAAAAACAACAACAATGATCTCGGGGAATGCAACTCAAGGACTAGCAACACGCCTCAAGAGCACAACACCCAAGAAGAAAATACAGAGTAGAGGGTACTCAATCCGCAAAGATGCCGACAAATTCCCCAACACTCGCACAATGCTGATGCCAACACAAGAAAACCACGAACAACGGCACGGCAACAATCAAAGTCAAGGCACGAGAAGCCAAGACAAAGCCACATCGAGAAAGGAACAAGACCTCTCGACAAATGGGTAGCCAGCCCACACACTCCAGCTGTACTCTCAACAACGTGCACAGGCAACAGAACAACATCGATAATCGCATCTCAGCACACACCAGGCGTCATCGCAATCAACAAAGATCGCAATTAACACGCCACGAGCACTGATCAGGCGAACAACCGATCACAAAGAGCCTAAGTGCAACAAGAGAAGAGCACCAGCTTCAGCGCAAAGCACAAGGAAAGCATCAATCTCAGCTCACCATCACGTCCTGACACAATAAATGAGCCTTCACAACACATCGGCCGTTAGACACAGCACGACAACTACGGTACACAACAGCTCTTAACACCATCATGGAGTCCAAAGCTAAGCAACCGTACCACAAGGAGCAGATCAGACTCAAAACAAAGCTGTCTACACTTAAGCAGACACAGGACAAAGGCACAACCAAGACAGCAATTCCAAGGCAAACCTCGGAAAGCTTCACCAAAGAGGGATGAGAAGCAACAAGCTCAACAACAACAGCTCACCAGGAAGGGAAAATCCAAGGCTCGCTCGAGCAACTTCTCAATCGAGGCAACACGACAATCGAAGCAACCAAAACAACGAAGCATCAGGAGCTACACAAACTCAAGCTGGGACAACCCAAGCAACGTAAGAACGTGCGTGGCCATCACACCAACGCTAAAAGTCATAAGCCACCTGAGCAAAATACAGAAAATAGCTCGAACAAGGCACTGCAGGTTCATGCCAACCGACAAACACTGCAAAGTGCACCACGATCGAGACCAACTTCAAAACCGAACGAAGCACATCGTCTCATCTAGACGAGAGCAAAACCATCTCGCACAGTGCCAACCAAGCACGTACAAGACCACACGCAAAAAGCACCGCGATAAACCATCGCAACACCTACGCCAGCAAGAGACTGTACTGGGCCTAAAGACTCTGGTAACTGTATATCTGGATTTCCATGTATCTCACACGACAATGATCTGATAGCTCAGAAAAGAACTCCGAACATCTCAGAACACTGCTCTGATACCACCTGTAGCGACCCGGATTCCGGATACCCGGTGCACCCGGTATAAATACCGAATACACGTGATACCACATGGGACCCGCGAGGCCTCCCAAGCGCGGGAAAGCGCCGAAGGGAAAAAGGATTGTGTGGGAAATACATTGAAGCCAGCAGATATAACAGTAAGCAATTAAATTTCATTAGATTGGATTGCTAAAGTAGCAGAAATAAAATTACCCTTTTATTAAACATTCAAGTTTTCAATTATACACCAGAGTCTAGCCCAAGGAAAGACAACAAGTCTAGCACAGTACAGTACGACAGGAAGAAACGTACACAGAAGTCGGAAGAAGCCCGACCGCAGGTACAGCTGGCAGCTACACAGCAAGCGAGCACTCCGCCAGGAACAGCAGAGGCAGACGGCGAAAACCCACCTGAAAAGCAGCAGGGGTGAGTCTCAACAGAAACTCAGTAGGGGTCACGCGGATCCCCACTGGAAAACCGCACAAAGCGAAGGCAACGGAAGCAGCAACAAACGTAGCAAAGCAGGAAAGCTACACTACAAAGCTGTAAAGGAACAGACGGGAAGTAGGAGTAGGGAACACGCAGGAGAGGGTGAGAACCCGCACCAAACAAGCGGCTACCGAACTAACCTCGGTATCCCAAACTACTCCAAACAAAGGCAACAGATGGATGACCCTAAACTCACACAGAAGGGTACACCAGTCTGTCAACCAGCCCCAAACAAAGGCGAAGGCGAACGCCGACACCGGGAAACAGACAAAACACGACAGGGAACGTCGTGCACAAAGCCCCGCGCACGATCGGAACATCGCGCGGACGACAAACCACTGACCCCGAGTGCAGCCACGAACGGGCAACTCGCAAAGGTCACAGCGTACAGGAAAACGCCGAAAGCTACGCGTCATGTGACGGAAGCACCCCCTTAAAAGCCAGCTGCGTCCACTGACGTCTGACGCCGCACCTCAAGTGTCTCGCCTACTGCACTGCTGTAACAACAGCAGAGACAGAGACACAAGCTGAACCAAACAGTAACAGCAAAACAAGTAACTAGTCAGGGTCACGCCCGTCGACGTAAGTCCTAACCCCTGACCACGTGTGCACACACTGGCTATAGTCTAAGCCAGGTCCTCTAGCTAGTATTCTCCCTCGGCAGGACGCTACCGTTGACTAGGAGCCCGCGGAACTAACTAAAAACCGCTCACTGGGAAAAACCCTCCGCCATCCGCTAGCGGGTCGGCCCGCGGCCTTAGGCAAGAACAAGTGGAGGCTTCACACGACACAGAAGCTCAAAACACAAGTGCCGAAGTACAGACAGGCAACCATGCCCATCCACACGCACTTCGAAGCACCAAATGGCAGCACCACCACTGCCGACAACTCAGGACAAGCAACTAGACCTCCTATGTAACGATCCTGAGCCAAACGACTCAAAGGTAAGATCGTCACAACAGCGGAACAAGCCGCCAATCGGTCTAATCCTAAGCCAAAGAAACCACGCTCCGCAGAAAACGACACACGGAGACCGGAGGGAGACATCAAGAACCCTCAGCACCCCTGGACACGCAAACCGAGGTAGAACAATACCTCGAAGCATCCAGAAGCAGTGTCTTAGGCAGGACAGAACCGCTAAGACACGCGCAAACAAGGTCACATGTCAACCACTGGGTCAGACCAGGTTGACCGAAACCCAAACAAGCACATGCAAAGGTAGGATAAGGAACCCTACCACAAGCAAGAAGACTCCTGGCTACCTTACAACGTAGTCTTAACCCTCATAGGACGTCAAGAGACATCCACGGGACAACGGGCAGACCACAAGGCCAAGCCAAGACACACAGAATCATCGGGCGGAAAACCAAGGCACAAGGAAAGTAACGCACCAGCTCTAGACCGCTACAAGCAAACGACGGTCTAGGTTAGGGCCGTTATTTCCCAAACGACGGACGGACACCAGGCCGTCACTCACACCACCCTGATAACCTACAAACCACGCAAAAGCCAAGTAACGCACGGGAGCAGGGGCGTTACAAGCAAACGACGCACGGGGCACCCACCGTCACATTCAACGGTGCAGCAAACCCAAACCAAAGCGAAGTAACGCGCTAAGCCAGGAGCGTCACTCACGAAACAGCGCGGCAGGGGAGGGCCGTCAGAACCAAACGACGCACGGGGGGACCCATCCGTTACTCACAGACGGCATGGCCACCCTCAACCCAACACCACAGCAAACAACGGTCGGAGGCATGCGCGTTACTCACAAACGACGCACGGGGTCCCCACCGTCACACCCAACGGTGCAGTCAACCCAACCTCGACCAAAAGAGAATGTAACGGCCAGGGGCAGGCACGTCACACTCAAACAACGCATAGGGGCACGACCGCTAGAGGCACCGCCTCAACGAGTCAACGTCAGTCAATTGGCAAGTAACGGCCTGGGCAAGGCGCGCCACTTCCATCTAACGCACTGGGTCAAGCGCGTTAGACTAACCGACTCAACCCCAACATAAAACGACGAAGGCGAAGTAACGCACTAACCTAGGCGCGTTACAAGGAAGCGACGCGCCACTCTAGGGCCGTCACTCACCCAGAAGCCAAAAGCGCTAAAACGATGCAGACCAAACGACGGTCAGTCGTAGGGCCGCTAAAGACAAGTAACGGTCGCTGGCATGACCGCTACTTCGGTTACGGCGGGAAAACATAGGAATGGCCGGATCGGCCCGTTCCACGCCCCATTCACGCCGAAACGCAGGGGAAACACACCGCAACACCGAATAACAACATTCAAGGGCCAAAATGCCCACATGCAACACCAAAAACGCTCGATCCGGGCGATTTAGACAAATCCACCCTAAGTGGGTCACCGAGGTTCCCGGGCTTCTACCGGCCTCGAATGAACACCGAATCGCACGAAATCAACGTGGATGGGATTCTAACATCCCTGCGGTCATTTAGAAACTAACTGAACCGCAAACGGTCACCGTTTACCGGCCGACCCTAAAAACCACGAAAATCACGGTTTAGGCAAAACAAGCCCAAACACACTCGTTTCCTAGCCGAACGCCGTGCAATGGCAGGGAAAACGAAGGTGAAGAAGCAAGGATCCGTCACCCTACCTCCACCGAAGAAACCGTGCCCCGAAGGGACTAAACCACGCCGAAAACCACTCGCGAACCAATTTCACCGGCTTTGAATCCACCGTTCGGGATCGCGCCAGAATCGATCCGATCCTCGCCTCATCGCGCATCTCGACAGCTCCACGGCCTCGCCAACTCACCCACGGTCGCTCCGTCTGCAGCCGGGGCCAAAGAGGGGGAGAAACGAGAGAGAACGGGAGAGAGACGGCGGCGGTGAGAAATGAGGAGGGGAGAGAGGAAAAGAAAAGAAAAAGGAAAAGAAATTAGGAAATTTTCCTAATTTCCAAAAATTCCGAAAATGCGCCGAAAATACACAAATTCAGAAAAATACACAAAAATAGTCGAAACGACCGGCTCGAAGAGTACATCGACGCTGTAGCATTCACGAGTTCGAGAATTGACAAATAAACTCACCGTAGGGTTCCGTAGCTAGTACGTGAGAAAAACCCACACGGCTCGTCAAACTCAACTCGGAAGCCACAAAAGCGAACCGAAACTCAACGAAACCAATCCGAAACAGATCCGAAAGATCCATTAAAGATCCTACGAGATCCAACGAGGTCCAGGGCATTACAGCAAGATCATGATATAACTGGAGATTGGCCAACAAGCAAGAACTAACCAAGTCAAGAAAAACTCAAGTACTAGATTATTGTCGTAGACATCACGCTAGTCATGCACTCGGTGCAATGCCTCACCATGTCATTCAAACTCCTCGGGACACAAGTACTTTTCGGGCGCTTCTCCCAGGACCAGACCGGGCCCTTATGATGCGTTGGCATTGATTTGTTGGATCCAAGATCCCAAGTTATGTCTAGACATTAATCAAGTTAAATGGCCAATAATGTCAAGGTATAACTTACCTCGGAGAATTCCAAGGGCAAGTTAATGAGATACTTGACCAACAAATTCAAGTTATCAAGAACCAATCAGGTCCTTGGACTCAACATGAATAATCACGGAAAAAATCACTTCTGGATGATAAGCAGTCTAACATTAGCCGCTCAAACAATACACGGTCTGCTTTGGACCGTTCAAGACAGAAATGGGTTAAGGATCAGCCTCACCGAAGTCAAGGATAAACGGTCCATCTGGGGCCGCTCTGGATATAGAACGGTCAGAAATGGGCCGCTCGAAGCTAGAAGTACTGGAAGCCCAAGAACAAGGTAAACGGTCCTTATAGGGCCGTTCAAGAGATGAACAGTCCATTAAGATCTACTCTATAACATGGACGGTTCTAGTCAGTCCTTTCCACAGAACTTAACTTAATAAGATGGAATTCTACCCAAATGGGCTCCGGGCTGCCATAAGTGGGGCAGAGCTGAACCAGGGTCCAGCCCACTCTCCATTAGTCAGCCTAGGGCGTTATGGGTCGATACAAACATGATTTGGTCGAAGATAGAACAAGGTTAATCGACCAATGTAAGTGGCACCTGGCTAGGGTTGCACGGTTCTTAATGGGCCGCCCACTGAGACAGACGGTCCCTTTCGGGCCGCGCAAACCTCAGGGGGTCCAAGTTGAGCCGTGACCCACAACACGATAATCCAAGTGATTCGATCACGTACACAGGTTCAGGTCTTGGTGGTACAACCTGCTTGGCGTCCTAGTGGGAATCCTAGGCTCGCGGAGGCTTACGGAGGTCCCGTAATGAAGGTCCTAGTCCGACGGAAGGAATATCCGGCAGAGAGTACCAAATATTACAAGGCAATGAGGCTATCAATCAATGGAAACTAGTATAGCGGTCAGTCAATCCTACCGGAGTAGAACGGCTGTCAAACAATCCTAATAGCATGAAATCATGTTTGAATTACCATATTCAAATAAATCAAGGCCATGATGAAAGAAAAGTCAAACATTATGAAATCTGTTCTCACAAATGTTCCTTTTTCTTATGGGTTGCTAACCTATCATTAGCCATAAATCATACTAAAAGGGTAAACAAGCAGCTCTGTTTAATTGGGCGGTCCAGTCAGAGCCGCTTACGGGCCTCGGCGGTCACACGATAGGCCGTTCACCCCTTTTCAGGTTCGAAGACGTTCTAGGGTTGAGCGATCTGTAGTGTGCCGCTGGGGTCAGAGAACGATCTTGGGCTAGCCGCTTAATGACAGGGCGGTTACGGTTATGCCGCGCAAACTACGAAACTGATCAAAAGTAAAAGATATGGACGGTCAGGAACTAGCCGCCTGCCCTAGATGTGCGGTCTATCGTGTAGCCGCGCAAATCATATCAATCCGCCACCCCTTTGGCTTGCCCGTCACCGGCGGGGTTGGCTAGGGTTGTGAACAAAAGTTAAATTCGCACAATATAACATAAGAACATTAGGGCTTTTATAATCAAAAGAATGATCATAAAAAGTTATAGAAGATGGCATAATCAATTTAATGTTTAGTGCCCGTAATCCCTACTTCAATTGAGATGGAACATAGTTAACCCTAGTTCTAGCATGCTTCCACTAAAACTCGAAATCCTAGTAGGATACTAGACAAAATTTGGGGCTTTTTAGATCAATGGAAAGAAGGCAGAACAACGCTTCTATTGATATATAATAGTTAGGGTTTGGCTTGCTATCACCTACCTTAATCGAAGGTTGAAGGGAGAAGAGGGCTGCCGCCACACTAAGAACACACCGCCGGTAAACGTCGGAATTCTCCCTCGATCGAACTCCTCTCCGTCCGCCACAGCAACTAAACGATTCTAGGGTTGCTAAGGGTCATTTTTATAGGTTCAATTAGGTATGGGGAGTCCTAGTCGCGAAGATAGAGTCCTAGCATCGCGGACATGCGAGATTCGTGCGAGACCGAGTCAATCCACTACTCCGCCGCCAAATACTCCTCCTAGGGTTAGGGTTTCGAAGATTACCCAGAGGGGAAATGAAGAGTTAATCCTATCCTTTCATTTGCATCTAGGTTTAGCTTAAACGGTCGGGTATTGGGCTCGAATTTCGCATTTTAAGGTCCGATTAGGCTAAGTGTGGTTTTGGGCCTTAATCTGTTAATTCGACTTGGTTACAAATTTTATTTGGGCTAGTCATAGAAGACATTTTTTCTAAACGCTTGATCCACTACGAGATTCTAATTTTTCCATATTTTTATAAAATAGTCAAATTTTGACTTATCTTATTTCTTAAGGAATTTCTTATTAATTTTCTTGAAATTTTTATTCTTTAATAAATCAGGATGCTACACAAAATAAGAAGGTCATTTGCTACGCTTCAAGACAATTAAAGAAACATGAGGAAAATTATCCTGTTCATGACCTAGAGCTGGCTACCGTGGTATTCACTTTGAAGATTTGGCGTCATTATCTTTATGGAGAGAAATTTATTGTATATTTAGATCACAAGAGCCTGAAATACCTCTTTTCTCAAAAGGAGTTGAATATAAGGCAAAGACGATGGTTGGAGTATCTCAATGACTTTGATTTTGTTATTCAATATCACCCTGGGAAGGCAAATGCTGTTGCCGATGCGCTTAGTAGGAAACCAATAGGGAAGTTATCCAGTCTGAAAGGTATGTCCAATCTTATTTCTAAATTTGCTCAGTTGAATTTAGATGTTGATCTAAAGACAGAAGATTACTTTATAGCCAATATTAGAATACAACCAACATTGATTGAAGATCTAGTAAAGTTACAAGAAAATGATCCAGTATTGTTGGAGATGAAGGCTGATATGGAGCAACAACCGGATTTCTCTATTGCACATGATGAAAGATTATTGTTTCGAGGTCGTATTTGTATCCCGGATCATGTTGATACTAAGAAGATGGTCTTAGATGAAGCTCATAAATCTAAGTATACCGTTCACCCAGGTGCTACCAAGATGCACCAAGATCTTAAAAGAAACTATTGGTGGCCCAATATGAAGAGAGAGATAGCAGACTAGGTGTCACGTTGTGTTACTTGTCAGCAAATTAAGGTAGAACATCAAAAGCCTGCTGGAAAGTTACATCCCTTAGAAATTCTGGAATGAAAATGGGAGAGTATAGGGATGGATTTTATTATGGGACTGTCTAAATCAAGAGGTGGACATGATGGAATATGGGTAATCATAGACCGTTTAACAAAATCGGCTCATTTTCTACTTATTAAAAAGTGATGGTCTGTAGATATCCTAGCTACTTTATATGTAAAGGAGATTGTTAAATTACATGGTGTCCCTGTCACCATTATTTCTGATCGAGATCCTTGATTTACTTCATAATTTTAGAAAGGGCTACAACATTCTCTAGGAACCCGATTGAATTTCAGCACTGCTTTTCATCCACAAACTGATGGCCAGATAGAAAGAACCAATCAAGTAGTAGAAGATATGCTCAAGGCTTGTGCTATCGATTTTGGAGGAAATTGGCATGACCACTTGTCTCTAGTGGAATTTGCATATAACAATAGCTATCAAGCCAGTATATAGATGGCACCATTTGAGACACTGTATGGTAGAAGCTGTCGTTCACTTATATGTTGGAATGAAGTAGAAGAAAGGCAATTTCTCGGGCCAGATATTATAAGAGATACTACCGAGAAGATAAAGCTTATTCAGGAAAGACTCCAGATGGCACAAGACAGGCAGAAATCATATGCTGATAACAAAAGGCGCGACTTGGAATTCCAAGTGGGAGATCATGTGTTTCTCAAGGTTTCTCCGAGTCGAGGTATTCAAAGATTTGGTATTAAAGGCAAACTTACTCCAAGATTCATTGGCCCCTTTGAAATTCTTGAAAGGGTCGGTGAAGTTGCATATCGAATAGCTTTGCCCCATCAACTAGCTGGAGTTCATGATGTGTTTCACGTATCAATGCTTAAAAAATATGTATCCCATCCATTTCATGTCATAACTTATGACAACCTAGAGATTAAGAAGGATTTGACATATGAGCAAAAGCCAATCAGAATAGTTGAACGGGAAGTACGTCAACTTCGGAATAAGACTATTCCAATGGTCAAAGTCCAATTGACCAAATTATAGCCACATGAAGCAACATGGGAAACTGAAGAAGCTATGCGCAAGAGATTTCTAGAGCTATTCAACTGTAAGTACACTCTCCGTAAATTCCATATATTGAATTTGGGGACCAAATTCTCTTAAGTGGGGGAGGGTGTAATACCCCAACAATTTGTAAATAATATTTTTGAAATTTCTAGATATATATTGAGATTTTCTAAGATTTTTTCTAGAAATAAATAGAATTAATTCAAGACTAATGGGCTATTAAATAAACTATAGTTAATTAAATCTAATTATTAAAGCCCAATAATTATTTAAATAAATCCAATCTTTTAAATAGGCCCCAAAACTAAGCCCACAAGACTTAGAGTATGATAATTTCAGATAAATTACCATTTACCGGACCTTTAAGGGATAAATAGGCTAATAATAGGGGATAATATCAAAAGAGTTTGAAACTGTTCAAATTCGGCGCCCAACAATTGAAATGGTGTATCGGGCGACTACATGGCAACAAAAGACGGTCTAGACTAGACCGCTAAGCGCTACAGATTCCGTGAATAGAAGAAGGCATGAAAAGATGGAAACTTTGGCATCCTAATCACTTGGGATCGATGCAATCTATTAGCTAGAAGGTTCTAAGATAGATTTAGATCAATTTTATGACCTAATGAGGACACTATGTTTGTTCTAATCCATGTAAATCCAAGGTAACCTTATAAATCGACCCCAAAACCAACATGCGCGACCCTTACTTTGGCTCGTGTGGAACTAAGGTAAGGAGGACAAATTAGAGGTATGTTCTTTAGAAGTTTTGTTTCATAATACTAAGGTCTAACTACTCTCAAAATTTTGTTCTAGGAGATCAAGCCTACAAAAAGTTAGAGGCATCTAAAGTCGCTGGTATGACACTAGAATCTTAGGAAATTATGCGACCGGGCCAGATTGATCAGCAAGATAGAAGCCCTAAACGAGATAATTAGATAGGAGTTCTTTAGAGTTAAATGTACCTTATAGTACCCTTTTCGTACCCTTAAAATTTCATGGTCATAGGTTAAGGGAATCGAGAGTTAGAAGGCCACGAAGTTGCTGATTCAGTTTAGGATAAGCAAGAACTAAGGTCAACTTTCAGCCCTTAATTCGTTGTTTGAGGACAAGACCAGAGATAGGTTATCTCATGAACGGCTTAAACATGATCTTAGGAGAAAAAACCCTCAAGTTGCAGTCGTTTCCATGCATTGTACTCAGAGTATTTCATGTTTTATTTTGATTACGCATCTAGGGCTAACTTAGCATGCATAGTTCATACCTTTAATAATGAGAGTAATAAGTCATGATTACCCATGCGTCTCCATATCTTAATATGGTGTTATCAAGTTATATTTACATGTTGCCATGTTTTATTATGCATCTATAGGCCCTGAATTTGTATATATTTCGGTTTTGTTGCTATTACAGTAGACAGGAAGAAACGATCTTCCTGGGACCGCCTGAGATAGACCGCTAGGGAACATGAAATGGTCATAGCGAGACCGCTTCTCATTTTTTGAATTCTATATTTGTGTTAACCCGAAGCATAATGTAGAATAACCTTATTTATCATGTGGTCAGCCTAGATAATTAGGTTTTATCCTTATTTTAAGTGTTATATCTATAAACTTGGATCTATTGATGATTTATTTCCAGTAGATTTCATGTGTCACCAATACTTAGAATTTACTTTAACTTACGATTAGTTTCATTCCAAACATTATACTCTTGTATTAAATCCATTTTTCAAATGATAGATGAACTTGTTTTATTGATCGCTGTTTTACAAGTCCTTTCTCATCTATGAGTCATTTCTTAAGTGCATGGCATATATCCCGGTATGTGACCATTAGTTACACTTTGCACTTATAGGCACACTTTCTTTCACTTATGAACCTCTCTGTCGGATATTCCTTCTATCGAACTAGGGGATTATGTTTCAATGCCTCCGTAAGACTCCGCGAGCCTGGGATTCCCACTAGGACGTTGAGCTGGTTGTTCCATTAAAACCAATTGTCTAGAAAGCACTTTACCGGTGTTTTATGCGTTCTGGACCTTAGCGGTCCTATGGTTGACAGCCAGATTCTGTTAGCGACCCTTCACTAGACCGCTAAAGCTCCAGAAAGTTTTCCTGTGTCGACACTTCTTTTTCATGTGTCGACTCTATTCATTAAACGGTCTAGACTCTGACCGCTTTCTGTAGAAAACGGTCCAGTAAACGACCGTAAGGTTCCTGATTTAGTCTAACTCAAGGTTTGACCTTTGGGGTTAATTTTCATGAGTCCTAGATGATCTTAGGATTATCTGGAGTCCCAAACTATGTTAAAAAGGTTAACATTAAGTTATGAAATTTAATGAATGTACCGTTATGCTGCCGGACTGCTGCCGTAGCATAATGTCCTTTTAAATCATTCTTTAAAATCATATCAAATTTTGGTATGTTCTATACCTTGGTTACTTGATCATGAAACTTGTTATTTAGAATTGAATTATTGGCCGATGCTATTGTTATATCTCGTGGAAGTAGCTGGATTTATAACTTGAAGATTCAAGACCAGGCACGGATTGTGTCCAAGGGCTCCATGCTAGTCCCCACGGCCGATGGTCGGAAACGTGCTATAAACCATGGGGTACGATGATACTGGCGTCGCGTTGCGCTGGGAGTACTTTCTCTTATAAATGAGTGAAACACCACGAGACTCGTTATGAAATTTACACGCTTGTTAATGCATAGCCTTTACAAGATTGTTTAAAGTACTTTCTAGTTACATGCTCATACATTCGTATTCATGAAAGGTCAAATTTACATCTACATGATAATCTTGCTTGTTCATGGTCTATACTCGCTCACATCTACTTGCTCAGTTATTTCATGATTCTTGGTTATCTTGGTTTATATCACTTGTTTATCGCATTCTTATTTTTATCTTAATTGTAGAGATAAGACATTAATCACTTAAATATTACCTTCATGTTAATATGAAGATACCTACTGGGCAAGTGTGCTCATACATATTTTTCTTGTCTATTTCAGGAAGTACTAGTGAATCAGATTCGGATTATGCTAGTAGCGGGTCCGAGAGTGATTGAAGGTCAAATGGATCGAGAGAAGACCTAGTTGTCAAGTGTCTTGTCACACCTCGAGCCTTTATGACAGCGAAAGACTCACTCGAGAAACGTAAACAGCCGGCATGGTAAGCCTCTTGCAAGTAAGAATGATCAGAGCGTAAGACAATCACATACATAAATGCAATTGCACAATATTTACTCAAACTCCAGCTTTATTTCATAATAATCAAATTTAATACTCAAATACAATCATTAATTCCACTTATTCCAATATACTAGACTCAAGAAAATAGGAAAATTACACAGACTCAATCTAAATAATTTAGACTTCCTAAGTCTTCACTCTCATCTTGACAATACTTTCATTCGCTCTCGGACCCGCTACTTGTATAACTCGAATCCGAATTCGAATCACTTCCATCTTCTGAAAAGATTGGAAATAGGTAATGAGAACACTTGCCCAGTAGGTATCTTCGCATAAACATGAAGGCACTATTAAAGTAATTAACAATTTAGCTCTAAAGAATAAGGTAGAATCATGCGAATGCGATCAATCACGCGTTTAAACCAAGTAACAAGGTGATCATGTAAGATAGAATGAGAGCAAGTATGAACTAGCAAGAATGAAACAAGAACATGATATGGCCTTTCATGAACAAGAATGTAACAAGAATGTACTAGCAAGTCACATAATCATCACTCCAGTATCTTTTGCTTATGAGCAAGTATCTCGTGAATTTCTGTGGAATATCAAGAATGTCAAGTATCAATCATGCTGTATTGTGTTGTGGATTTTCACTTATTTATAAAGAAAGTACTCCCAGCGCAATGCGACGCCAGTAGCATCATACCCCATAATTTATAATAGTATGTTTCCGATAATCAGCCGAGGGGACTAGCATAGAGCCCTTGAACACAATCAGTGCTCGATCGCATCTTCAAGTATAAATCAAGTTTTATCCACGCATGTATCAATAAAGTATGGCCAAGAATGCACAATTCCAACAAGCTCTTGATAACGATAATTCAATAAATGTTTGCTTCAATAAGAATCATGAGAAATCAAGAATGACTTAAGCAAGGTTATGCTTATGGAAATAAATCGGCAGCATAACGATACATTCTTTATCTTTCATTCATTATATTAGGTTCCTTGATCAATATGATAAGTTCTAGATCATCAAGAGTCTATTTAAAACCTTGGAATATCAACCCTTGGTCAATCCTTAGGTTGAAATACTCAAGTAGTGTGACGGTCGTGTACTGGGCCGTTACATGATGTGACGCTCCAGTATTGGGCCGTTACATTAGTCTGAATCCAGAACTAAGAAATCAGACTCAGTTGAATGTGACGGTCGTCCATTGGGCCGTTAGATGCTCCTGACGGTCCAGTGAAGAGCCGTTACATTACCGATAACAAAAAATATCGATAGTGTAATCTAATCAATGAGCTTTAATGGTACAACCAACTCGGCGTCCTAGTGGGAATCCCAGGCTCACGGAGAATTACAGAGGCCTTGAAACAAGATTTCCTAGTCCATTGGAAGGAATATCCAATAGAGAGGTCCTCATGTCCAAGAATAGTGTTCCTATAGTGCAAAGTGAACTAAATGGACAACATACCGGAATATACACCATGTACTTAAAGAAATGACTCTATAGATGGAAAAGAATGTGTAACAATGTGAAACCATGAGAAAACTCCATCAATACAACATTTGAAAAATCATGATTTAGAATACAAAACTATAGAGTTTTAGCCGAAGAAATTAACATAACTTAAAATAATCCTAAGACACATTAACCATGCAATTTGGTTATGAAACAGTAACTAAACTTAAAGTCATGATAACATGTCCAAACTTAGCTATCTAAGCTTATTTATAAGTAAACTCTAGCTGGTTGTCATTCTACCTCGGGCTAATAGAACACAGTGCCTGACGGTCTAGGATAGGCGCATTACAGCATTGTGACAGTTTATCGAGAGTCGTTATAGTGGTGTAACGCTCCTGCTAGGGTGCGTCAGAGACAATAGAACAAATAAAAATACAACAGAATGTGACGGTCTATCGTAAGGCCATTACATGCATGTGACAGTCTCACGTTAGTGCGTTAGAGAATCTGCTGGCAGTAAACTAAAGTGAAGGTTCATGAAAACATAACATGCCTAGAAATCAACATATTACCACTATCCTAGTCATGATAACGATGCATAGGCCAACTATATGCAAGGGTTTAGTGAATAGACAAGATAATACCTTTTAATTTCCATTTAGGGCTAAGAGATGCATGAATGTATAAAACTATGAAATCATGAAATTCTTAGTCTATAATGTACGAAATCAAGCACAATCAGAGGGCTTTTATCCCTAACAAGTTTTTTTTACCAATCATGAGATAACCTACCTCTTTTAAGACCTTAAAACTTCGAATTTAATGCTAGGTGCTACCCTTAGACCCTTGTACTTCTTGTGATAATTCAGCAACTTCAATCTTCTCTATTTGCTCAGCATCTTGACCTAAGGATGTGAAATTTTGAGAGTAAGGAGATGAGACTATGGGGTACAAAAAGTTCTAAAGGATTGAACTCTAATTACCTCGTTTAGACGTCCTAATCTATGGATCTTCAGGGGTCTTGCGTTTAGATTCCTGGGTTGCTAAGGTTGAATCAGCAACTTTGGAAGCTTCTATCTTCTTGGTTGCTTTGTCTCCTCGCACGAAATTTGGAGAACCATTAGCCTATAATATACTAAACAAAATCTTCTAAAGAACTTACCCGAAATTATGACTCCTTACCTTGATTATTCACGGGTTAAAAGTAAGGGTCGCTCAGTTCAGAACTAGGTCCTATTTATAGGGTTTTGGTTAGGATTTGAAGATTAGATCAATTCTAGAGTCCTTAGCAATGTTATAAGCTATCCGAAATCGATCTCTTGTCGATAGGATTTCAAAGTTTCAATCTTTTTGCAATTTCCTCACCTTACGGAATTTGCAGGATGTAACGGTCGTGTCTAGGTGCGTCACAGGGCTGTGGCGATCGCCCGATAGACCGTTACATGTAACGTGTATGGAGTTTCAATTTAATAAAACTCTTTTATTCATTTATTCATATAATTATCTTATATAACTAGTATTTATCCTTAAAATACGTGAATAAGCCAATTATCCTTCTAGAATATGGGCCAAATTTGATGGGCTTGGTCCATAAATATTTTGGACAATTATTAGATAGGCTAGGTTAACTAATTAGCCCTTTTGAGCCTTATATTGACTTATTAATCCAATAACCCCTTCATTAATTTATTTAAGCCTTTATAATTTCCTGAAAATTATTTTATAATTCAAAAATTATTTATAAATTCTGGGGCACTACACCCTCCCCCACTTAGAAGAATTTGGTCTCCAAATTCAATATATGGATTTCGAAGAGTGTACTTACAGTTAAATAATTCTGGGAATCTTTTCCGCATGGCTGCTTCGGTTTCCCATGTTGCTTCATATGGCCATGTTTCCTTCCATTAAATCTTGACCATAGGAATAACTTTATTTCTTAGTTGACGCACTTTCCATTCCAGAATCTTTATTGACTTTTGCTCGTACGTCATATCCTTCTGAATTTCTAGATTGTCATAAGTAATAATATGGTCAGGATCATATACATACTTCTTCAGCATAGAGACGTGAAATACGTCATGAACTCCTGCTAATTGTGGAGGTAAAGCCAATTTGTAAGCCACTTCACCAATCCTTTCGAGAATTTCAAATGAGCCAATGAATCTTGGAGTTAACTTCCCTTTAATGCCAAATCTTTGAATACCATGATCTGGAGAAATCTTTAAATATACATGATCTCCTACCTGAAACTCCAAGTCACGTCTTCGATTGTCAGCATAAGACTTTTGCCTATCTTGTGCCATTTTCATTCTTTCTTGAATGATCTTGATCTTTTCTGTAGAGTTCCTGATGAGATCGGGGCCTAGGAATTGTCTTTCCCCTATTTCAATCCAACATATTGGTGATCGACAACTTTTTCCGTATAAAGCTTCAAAAGGTGACATTTGTATGCTGGCCTGGTAACTATTGTTATATGCAAACTCTACTAGAGACAAATGATCATGCCAACTACCTCCAAAATTGATAGCACAAGCCCTGAGCATATCTTCTACAACCTGATTTGTTCTTTCCGTTTGACCATCTGTTTGTGGATGAAAAGCTGTGCTGAAATTCAATCTAGTCCCTAGTGACTGTTGTAGACCCTTCCAGAACCGTGATGTGAATCGAGGATCTCTATCAGATATAATAGTGACTGGGACACCATGTAGTTTGACAATCTCCTTTATGTATAATGCTGCTAGAATATCCGCAGACCATCGACTCTTTATTGGTATGAAGTGTGCGGATTTAGTCAATCGGTATATGATTACCCATATTCCATCGTGTCCACCTCTTGTCTTAGGTAAACCCATAATAAAGTCCATCCCTATACTCTCCCATTTCCATTCGAGAATACTCAAGGGGTGTAATTTACCTGCGAGTCTAAAATATTCTGCTTTTACTTGTTGGCAGGTGAGACAACGGGATACGAAATCAGCTATTTCTCTCTTCATGTTGGGCCACCAGAAATTTCTTTTGAGATCTTGATACATCTTTGTTCCTCCTAGATGAATTGTGTATTTGGAATTATGCGCTTCATCTAGGATCAGTTTCTTCGTAGCCTCATGATCTGGTACACACATTCGGCCCTTAAATAATAATCTTCCATCATTGGAAATAGAAAAATCCGATCTTTGTTCAATATTGGCCTTAACTTCCAGTAATATAAGATCATCATTTTACAATTTGACCAGATCTTCTATCAATGTAGGTTGAGCTCGGATATTAGCTATAAAACAATCTTCTTCCTTTATGTCTATATCTAAGTTCAACTGAGCAAATTGGGGAACAAGGTTAGTTACACTAATCGTAAGGCTTGATAGCATACCCATTGGTTTTCTGCTGAGTGCATCTGCGACAGCATTTGCCTTGCCAGGATGATATTGAATAGCAAAATCAAAGTCTTTGAGATATTCTAACCACCTCCTCTACCTCATGTTAAGCTCTTTTTGAGAGAATAAGTATTTCAAGCTTTTGTGGTCCGAGTATACTCTGAACTTTTCTCCATAAAGGTAATGACGTCAAATTCTCAAGGCAAAAATAACTGCTGCCAATTTCAAATCATGTACAGGATACTTTTCTTCGTGACGTTTTGGTTGTCTAGAAGAATAACAGATTACTTTTCCACTCTGCATGAGAACGCATCCTAAGCCAATGCCAGACGCATCCGTATACACTTCGAATCCGCCACCTCCCATTGGTAGTGATAAAATAGGCACTGTTGTAAGATGATTCTTAAGACTTTGAAAGCTCTTTTCACAGTCCTTTGACCAGATAAAATGATTTTCTTTTCTTGTGAGTCTAGTTAAAGGAACTGCTATATTTGAGAAGTCCTTAATGAATCTTCTATAATAACTAGCTAGACCCAGAAAGCTTCTTACTTCTGATATAGTCGTTGGCCGGCTCCAATTTCTGACAGCTTCTATCTTAGAAGGATCCACAGTAATACCTTCTTTTGAAATAATGTTGCCTAGGAATGAGACTTCCTCGAGCCAGAATTCACACTTATTGAGTTTGGCATAAAGCTTGTGTTCTCTAAGTGTTTGTAAAGCTATTCTCAAATGTTGTTTATGTTCCTCTTTTGTCTGGGAATATATCAAGATATCATCAATGAAGACGACGATGAACTAGTCCAGATATGGCTGGAAAATATTGTTCATAAATTGCATGAATGTTGCGGTGGCATTAGTTAATCCGAATGGCATTATCACGAATTCATAGTGGCCATAACGACTTCGAAAAGCTGATTTATAAATGTCCTCTTCTTTAATTCTAAGCTGATGATAACCTGATCTGAGGTCAATCTTATAGAAATACTCTGCTCCCAAAAGTTGATCGAAGAGCTCATCAATACGTGGCAACAGATACTTGTTTTTAATTGTGAGTTGATTCAGTCGCCGGTAATCAATGCATAGCCTGAGAGAACCATCCTTCTTTTTGACAAATAGGACAGGCGCACCCCACGGGGATGTGCTAGGTCTGATGAAGCCCTTATCCAGAAGTTCCTGCAACTGCTTCTTCAATTCGTTAAGCTCTGTGGGGGACATCCTGTAAGGGGCTATAGAAACAGGTGTCGCTCCTGGAATGAGTTCAATAGTGAAGTTCACTTCCCTTTCGGGTGGTAAACTGGGTAATTCGGATGGAAACACGTCTGGGAACTCATTTACAATAGGGATGTCTGCTATGATAATTTCTTTGGACTCCGTAACAATGACAGAAGCAAGAAAAGCTTCACATCCTCGCGAGATAAGTTTGCAAGCGTGAAGTGAGGATATGATAGTGGGGTGTTTTTTGTACTTGATGCCAATAAAAGAGAATTTTGGAAGACTGGGCTTTCAAAAGGATATAATCATGTTTCGGCAATTGATATAAGCATCATGATCTACAAGCCAATCTACCCCTAAAATGGCATCATAACTTTTCATGTCAAGGCATACTAAATTTGCGGGGAGATTATGACCCTCTACTATCACTTCGCTATCAGGATAATAGTCGGTAAGCTTTGTTCCAGAACCTAAGGGTGTGGAAATAGCAAGATCTGAAGGTAAGGGAACTGATACGATTGGTAATGTTTTAACAAAAGTAGTGGAGATAAAATAATGAGAGGCAACAGTATCAAATAGCACGAATGTAGGATGAGAACAAATTTGAAGAGTACCTTCCATAAGCCCATCATCCCTGGGCGCTTCCTCTTCTTCTAGAATGGCATTGAGGTGAGCTTGCCTCCTGCGTCCATTACCAGATGACTGGTCCTTCATAAGGGGGCATTCTGGCATGCGATGCTCCCTACTTCCACAACGTAAACAAGCGCCAAGGCGCTTCCAATACTCCTCAGCCGAATGGCCGAATTTTTGACAAAATGTGCAAGCCGTGGCGACCTGCTCCTTCTCCTCCTTGACTTTCTTTTGCTTATGGGAACTTCCACCATTCCCATTCCTGGATCTCTTCTTACTATCACGGCTCTTGTAAGGCTCCGTGATGCTGAATTTCTCTTTCTTATAACGTCGATCAGAACATCGGCTGGATTCTTCTCCCTTTCCTTTCAATTTTTTGACCTTCTCTAAGGTCCTTTCACATAGGTATGCCCGCTGAACCATCTCCGCATAAGTACGGATGTTTTGGATCCCGAGCTGCTGGATGAAACCGGGACGTAACCCGTCCATAAACCGATTCACCTTTAATAAATCAGTATTGATTAGATGTGATGCATACGGTGCTAGCCTTGAGAATTGTAGTTCATATTCGGCAACCGTCATCATTCCTTGCCGAAGGGTGGCGAACTCCATAGCCTTTCATTCCTTTACGTGCTCCGAAAAGTATTTGGCACTAAATAGGGTGAGGAACCCATCCCATGTATGAGGTTCATTGGCTGGAGCTGCCGGAACTGACTTCCACTAGGTGCGAGCATCTTTGTTAAGTTGAAAGGTTGCGGGACGCACCTTCTCCTGATCGGTGCATTGGATGACGTCAAATATTCGATTCATTTCGTCAATCCAGTTCTCTACCTCGTCCGGATTAGAAGAGCCATAGAATCGCGGAGGATTTAAACCCCGAAAATAGCGATGTAGGTCACCAGCCCTTGCCCCTGCGCCGCCTTGCGCTATGGTTTGCAATGCCTGAGTAAGGTCGACAATTGTTTGTTGCATGCCATCCCAATCTACACGATGAGCCATAAGGTACTTGAGAGAAATATAACAACTTGTTATTACTCATGAAATTGGAATGAAAAACTAATCTTAAGGCTAATTAATTATCTTACCCCGGGCTCTACCCAATTCTCACATGGGTATGGAATTTCTTTCTTAGTTCATAGGTAGGGGTCCTTAAACCTTGGACTTTTTCTATGACATGACTCTTCTTCCTAAGTCCTAAGACTTAGGCTCTGATACCAACTTAACTGTCACGTCCCGAGCATTTATGACAGCGGAAGACTCGCTCGAGAAACGTGAACAGTCGGCATGATAAGCCTCTTGCAAGCAAGAACGATCAGAGCGCAAGACAATCACATACATAAATGCAATTGCACAATATTTACTCAAACTCCAACTTTATTTCATAATAATCAAATTCAATACTCAAATACAATCATTAATTCCACTTATTCCAATATACCAGACTCAAGAAAATAGAAAAATTATACAGACTCAATCTAAACAATTTAGACTTCCTAAGTCTTCACTCTCATCTTGACAATACTTTCATTCGCTCTCGGACCCGCTACTTGTATAACCCGAATCCGAATTCGAATCACTTCCATCTCCTAAAAAGATTGGAAATAAGTAATGAGCACAATTGCCCAGTAGGTATCTTCGCATCAACATGAAGGCACTATTAAAGTAATTAACAATTTAGCTCTAAAGAATAAGGTAGAATCATGCGAATGCGATCAATCATGCGTTTAAACCAAGTAACAAGCCGATCATGTAAGATAGAATGAGAGCAAGTATGAACTAGCAAGAATGAAATAAGAACATGATATGGCCTTTCATGAACAAGAATGTAACGAGAATGTGCTAGCAAGCCACATAATCATCACTCTAGTATCTTTTGCTTATGAGCAAGTACCTCGTGAATTTCTGTGGAATATCAAAAAAGTCAAATATCAATCATACTGTATTGTGTTGTTGATTTTCACTTATTTATAAAGAAAGTACTCCCAGCGAATGCGACGCCAGTAGCATCATATCCCATGGTTTATAATAGTATGTTTCCGACAATCAGCAGAGGGGACTAGCATAAAGCCCTTGAACACAATCAGTACTCGATCGCATCTTCAAGTATAAATCAAGTTTTATCCACGCATGTAACAATAAAGTATGGCCAAGAATGTACAATTCCAACAAGCTCTTGATAACGATGATTCAATAAATGATTGCTTCAATAAGAATCATGAGAAATCAAGAATGACTTAAGCAAGGTTATGCTTATGGAAATAAATCGATAGCATAACGATACATTCTTTATCTTTCATTCATTATATTAGGTTCCTTGATCAATATGATAAGTTCTAGATCATCAAGAGTCTATTTAGAACCTTAGAATATCAACCCTTGGTCAATCCTTGGGTTAAAATACTCAAGTAGTGTGACGGTCATGCACTGGGCCGTTACATGATGTGACGCTCCAGTATTGGGCCGTTACATTAGTCTGAATCTAGAACTAAGAAATCAGACTCAGTTGAATGTGACGGTCGTCCATTGGGCCGTTAGATGCTCCTGACGGTCCAGTGTAGAGCTGTTACATTACCGATAACCAAAAACATCGATAGTGTAATCTAATCAATGGATTTTAATGGTACAACCAACTCGGCGTCCAAGTGGGAATCCCAGGCTAGCGGAGAATTACGGAGGCCTTGAAACAAGATTTCCTAGTCCATTGGAAGGAATATCCAATAGAGAGGTCCTCATGTCCAAGAATAGTGTTCCTATAGTGCAAAGTGAACTAAATGGATAACATACCGGAATATGCGCCATGTACTTAAAGAAATGACTTTATAGATGGAAAAGAATGTGTAACAATGTGAAACCATGAGAAAACTCCGTCAATACAACATTTGAAAAAATCCTGATTTAGAATACAAAACTATAGAGTTTTAGCCGATGAAATTAACATAACTTAAAATAATCCTAAGACACATTAACCATGCAATTTGGTTATGAAACAGTAACTAAACTTAAAGTCATGATAACATGTCCAAACTTAGCTATCTAAGCTTATTTATAAGTAAACTCTAACTGGTTATCATTCTGCCTCGGGCTGATAGAACACAGTGCCTGACGGTCTAGGATAGGCGCGTTATAGTATTGTGACGGTTTATCGAGGGCCGTTACAGTGGTGTAACGCTCCTGCTAGGGTGCGTCAGAGACAACAAAACAAATAAAAATACAACAGAATGTGACGGTCTATCGTAAGGCCGTTACATGCATGTGACGGTCTCAAGTTAGTGCGTCAGAGATTCTGCTGGCAGTAAACTAAAGTGAAGGTTTATGAAAACATAACATGCCTGGAAATCAACATATTACCACTGTCCTAGTCATGATAACGATGCATAGGCCAACTATATGCAAGGGTTTAGTGAATAGACAAGGTAATACCTTTTAGTTTCAATTTAGGGCTAAGAGATGCATGAATGTATAAAACTATGAAATCATGAAATTCTTAGTCTATAATGCATGAAATCAAGCACAATCAGAGGGCTTTTATCCCTAACAAGTTATTTTTGCCAATCATGAGATAACCTACCTCTTTTAAGACCTTCAAACTTCGAATTTAATGCTAGGTGCTACCCTTAGACCCTTGTACTTCTTGTGATAATTCAACAACTTCAATCTGCTCTATTTCCTCAGCCTCTTGACCTAAGGATGTGAAATTTTGAAAGTAAGGAGACGAGACTATGGGGTACAAAAAGTTCTAAAGGATTGAACTCTAATTACCTCGTTTAGACGTCCTAATCTCTGGATATTCAGGGGTCTTGCGTTCAGATTCCTGAGTTGCTAAGGTTGAATCAGCAACTTTGGAAGCTTCTATCTTCTTGGTTGCTTGGTCTCCTAGCACGAAATTTGGAGAACTATTAGCCTATAATATACTAAACAAAATCTTGTAAAGAACTTATCCGAAATTATGACTCCTTACCTTGATTATTCACGGGTTAAAAGTAAGGGTCACTCAGTTCAGAACTAAGTCCTATTTATAGGGTTTTGGTTAGGATTTGAAGATTAGATCGATTCTAGAGTCCTTAATTTGTCAGAACCTAATCCCTAAGAGTCCTTAGCAATGTTATAAGCTATCCCAAATCGATCTCTTGTAGATAGGATTTCAAAGTTCCAATCTTTTTACAATTTCCTCACCTTACGGAATTTGCAGGATGTAACGGTCGTGTCTAGGTGCGTTACAGGGCTGTGGCGGTCGCTCGATAGACCATTACATGTAACGTGTATGGAGTTTTAATTTATTAAAACTCTTTTATTCATTTATCCATATAATTATCTTATATAATTAGTATTTATCCTTAAAATACGTGAATAAGCCAATTATCCTTCTAGAATATGGGCCAAATTTGATGGGCTTTGTCCATAAACTTTTTGGACAATTATTAGATAGGCTAGGTTAACTAATTAGCCCTTTCGAGTCTTATATTGACTTATTAATCTAATAACCCCTTCATTAATTTATTTAAGCCTTTATAATTTCCAAAAAATATTTTATAATTCAAAAATTATTTATAAATTCTGGGGCACTACATGTCTAGTCGAGTCCTATTGTAATTTTCTATTTTCTTGAGTCTACGATGTAAGGATGTTTAAAGTCATGATATTATGTACATTTGGGTCATTATTATGAATAAAACAGATTTTTGGAAAAATTACTTATGCAATTACTTTTATGTGATTGTCTTGCGCTCTGATTTCTTGCTCGCGAGAGGCTTACCATGTCGGCTGTTCACGTTCCGATATTCCTGCCGTTGTATAAAAAGCTCGTAGCGTGACAATTATGAATAAATTGGATTTCGTTATCTTGCAATTTGCACATCTCTGATTATAATGTCGAATTCTTTTTGCTCTGATTGACATGAATAATATAAACTCGTCACGCGTACCGGGTTCCTTCCGCGCTCGGGGTGTGATAGTTTTTGTGGTATCAGAGCCTAGGATATTCAATTCCTAGGAAACCAAGTCCAATGATAGGTTTATACTTTTACCCGGTGAGATTGGGGTAGAGCCATGGGTTAAGATAATTTAGTTACTTAGACCATTGGATTAGTTACATATTAATATAGTTACTTAAAATCTTGTAGGATCATTGTAACACCCGTTAAAAAAAATAAAATAATAATAATAATAATAAATAACAATAATAATAATAATAATAAAATAAATAGAAAATAGAAAATAAATATGCATAGGAAACCTTTTACGAATATTAAATATTTAATTTCTTAATTTAATTTCTAATAGTTAAAAAGATACGAAATTATATTCTCATAGAATCAAAGAAATCAAATTTTGGATAATCAAACAAGTCAATTTCTTATTTAGAATTAATTTATAAACAATTTTCACTATAGACGTTATCATATAGAAAGTTTATTTCTCTAACAACTAACTTTCTAGTGTAGTTGGTTAAGTGACTTGTCTTTCAACCCGAGGACTAGGGTTCCAATCCTAGTAATACCCATTCTTTTTGTCCAGAATAGGGAAAAATGTCACTTTCAATCCAAGCTGGCCAGCTGCGCACTCCACCGACCCAGATCCGTGTTCTGCGGATCTTGCACCCCCTAGTGTCCACTTAATCATTCTAATCCCACCCCCACTTAATAATTCTAATCCCACGACCTCATACCTTATAACCAAGACCCAGCTACGTTAGCTGGGTGATGGTTGTTGTGCGTGGGAGACAAGGGTGGCAGATGTGTTGCAGAGGGAGTCTTCAGAGTTGCAGAGAGCATTTAAGGTAGGTGTTCTCAAACTTTTGACTAAATATTTAATGTAGTATGCAGGGTTTAGGATAGTTCACCTCCATGCGATGGTTTCACGTGTAACCCTGCAATATAAATCTACCTGATAATTGTCAAGATGGTTAAATGTGTTAATCTAGTAAAATGTTGCTACTATTAATTTTTAATGTTGTTAGAACAAATTGTCAATCTAGTTAAATATGGTTAATATGAATTGTTACTATAATGTTGTTAATATAAATTGTTAATGTTGTTAAAATAAATTGTTACTATAATTAAATGTTAATTAGATTACAGTATTAGCTAATACCGGTGAATAGTTAGTTAATTGTTAAAATAGTTAAATGTAGTTAAATGATAGTTAACTGTATGACTGTTACACACCTAGGACACCCAGCAAGTTTATGTCAACTGTTAACCCGTTAAACGGGTAAAACCGTAAAGTATATATATATATATAGTTAAAGTACATATAGAGTTAAAGTATAGTTAATAAATGTTAATAAACGTCGACATTTCATATGTCCAGTACACCCATCACGTTAACACGTTATATATTGTTCATATATAGTAATAGTTATAATTAGCGTATGTTAACTGTACTATTGAAACTGTTAAAACATATATTAACTACACCTACCAAGCTAACTATATATATGTACGTATAGTTAACTGTTAACACCCGGCAAACTATTAACTGTTACCAATATATATATAGTACTAGTTATATGTTAACACTAAGAAAACTTTTAACTACACAGTGTATATAATAAAGTGTCGACACCTAGCATATATATATATATAGTGGAAGTTAGTAATGTCGACACTTACAATATATACAATAGTTATATATACAATATATGGTTAGCTGTTAACTACACCTAGCTAGTTAGTAATAGTTGACTGATAACTATTAAAACTGTTAACCGAATTAAGTTAAACCTGTTAACCGAATTAAGTTAAACCTGTTAACCGAATTTTTGAAATTGTGAAAATAATAACAGTTAAATATGTTAACAAATTGAGACGGTTAAATAATAACAAACGTGTTAACAGTGCTGGGTGTCGACACCAATGTCGACACCTAGCTGTTAAAATTGTTACAGTGTATCTATGTTAACTGTTAAAGTAACAGGTTAACAAATGTAAGTTAAAATAACTGTTAGTAGCATAATATGGTTAACTGTTAGTAGCATATAATGAATGACTGTTAGTTAATGTCGACACTTCCTAGCATTTAACCGTTAGTAGCATATATGTTAACTATTAGTTAATGTTTAGTAGCATATATGTTAACTGTTAGCAATGTCTACATCAGATAGTAACAGCTAAGACTGTGGTATATATAATGTTACTATAACTAACACTATCTATATAATGTCGACACCAATGTTAGTTACATGTTAGTTATAGTTAACTATTACTCACATTGTATATATAATGTTACTAACATGTATATCGTAATGACTATGACTGTTAACAAGTTAATTATGACTAATGTCGACATCGATCAAGGACCATAACCAAATGTCGACCCTGGGGTCGACATTTCCAACAGAGTGCTATTTTTCTAAAAATAATTTTATAAAAATAATTATACAAAAAACATGATAAAAATGAAAAATGTATACTCTTAAAATTTCACTCTAGGATCATTTCAAATAATAAAAAAAAAGATAAAAATCTTCAAAGATGGTTACTCTTAAAATTTTACGCTAAAACGTAACCGTCTTAATAATTTAACAAGTTAACTGTTCACAGTTTTACAGATTAAGATACTATATGAGTAAATCACAGATCCGGGATACTGTTAGTTAATCATACATTTAAAACGTATGATAGTTAACTGTAATAATTATAGTCAGTGTTTAGTTATATGTAATAGTTAACTATTACACTTGCAAGTCTAGAAACTCCACACATGGAAACCAAAAACCTCCTGTAAATATTACTGTAGTCCAGAAGCTAGATAGTGCCCCAATTGTCTTACTATATACCCGTCTTGCACGGTTCTCCGCGTTTTCCTACGTATAAATACACCTTGGATTCCAACCCGATCCACCTTATATTTCCTACTGGTCAACCCTTGAAATTCTATATTGGCTATAAAATGATGAATGAGAGTGGATGTCAAAAACATGACCTAATGCTGGCAAAAGGGCCCGGTCTGGTCCTGGGAGGAGCACCCGAAACCCATGGGAAAGATCTCTT
Organism: Amorphophallus konjac; assembly: GCA_022559845.1. NCBI lineage: Eukaryota > Viridiplantae > Streptophyta > Magnoliopsida > Alismatales > Araceae > Amorphophallus > Amorphophallus konjac. Next base: position 165,284,389 of record CM040119.1, on the reverse strand, counting down.
GCTTGCCGACGTCTAGCATTACGCCGGGATACTTGATAATTGAGACATTCCACCCTCTCTACTTGACTTGCTTGACTTGCGTGGCCCGAATGGGCAATACTTGATTTGAATTTCATTTGAAATGAATTGATAAATAGCCAATTCTTATTCCACATGCTTGAAATTTTACCTTGGTTATTGTTGCTTAATTTTACCAGTTATCAATTGCTTGATTTCCAGTTACCATTTGCTTGATATCATGTAATTCTATTATTGAAGTTGAATTCAGCTTTTTGTCAATTTTTGAACTCCTTGATATCTACCTGTCTGTAGGCATAGGTTACTACATTAAATGAACTTGTAATTACTTATAGCCTGTTAAAATTTGAGATGTAAATCCTACTGAGCGATTCGCTCATCTAGTTGTTCCTAACCATTTCAGGTGAATTGGAGACCGACCAGGATTCAGGAGGGGATGAGGTTGAGTGATGAGAGTAGTTAGTCATTATGTGGATGTAATCCTTATGAATAAAGTATTGTTGTAATAGAATGTTAAGTCGTAATTTCATATTTTAATCAAATAAAGGATACATGTTTGACCCTCAGTGGTTGTATTAATTTTAGTTCAAATCCAACTGTGTTAAATTTTAGATATTTGCGCACTCTGTAATTGTAAAGGAGGAAAAGTCCTTTTACTTCCCTAGCTCGCTTTGGTTCTCTATAAAGAACTCTCGCGCCGCGGGTAAGCTTCCGCGCTCGGGACGTGACAGACTTTCTTGGTATCAGAGCCTAGGATTTAAATTTTCCTAGGTAAAACATGTATTTAGTTCAAGGAGTAGAAATGTCTAACTAGGTAAACCCTAGCTAGAAGATAAAACTAGAAATGTCTTATTAGGATTTACCCAAGGGTAAAAATGTTATTCAGTGGTTAGATCGTACCCGGTGAGATGGGTAGAGACGTGGGCTAGTGTTGTAAAACCGACTACGTAAGATCTTTACCGTATTTGAATCCCTTGCAGGATCATGGCTGGACACTGGCGCGAGATGCAGCGCACGGTGCAAGGACTCACTGAGGCGCTACAGCAGGTGGCGCAAGGCGGAGCTCGCGGTGCTCACCGTGGAGCCGGTGATCTTCATCGGGATTTCCGTAACATGAACCCACCCAAGTTTGCGGGTTCGGTGGACCCCGACGATGCCGAGCATTGGCTCAAGGAGACCGAGAGGATCTTCCGCGTGATGCAATGCACAGACGAAGAGAAGGTCCTACTAGCCACATTCCAACTAGAGACGGATGCGCGAAGCTGGTGGGAGTCCGTGGAGGCCACATTACCTGACGATCATGTCACGTGGGCGGAGTTTGTCGAACACTTCAACGGTAAGTACTTCTCGGACCGAGTGCAAGAGAAGAAGGCCGCGGAATTTGCCACGCTAAAGCAATGGACTCGGAAGGTGGCCGAATATGAGGCCCAGTTCTCCAGACTTTCCCGTTATGCACCTCACTTGGTGTGTACGGAAAAGATGAAGGCGAGGAGATTTCTCAACGGGCTACGGCCCCAATATATTACCCAGCTTGCGCCGATGGACATCCACGTCTACTCAGAAATGGTTCGTCGTGCTCAGCTATTGGAGGACGCCACCGAATTTTCTGACAGAATTCGGGGCAAGGACAAGAAGGAGCAGGTTACCAGTTCGGGAAGCTTCAAACCACCTTTTGGCAAGAAGCGAACCTTTAATGGAGGCGAGTCTTCGAAGGCGAAGAGGTTCCAGAAAAATCACAAGCCATTCCTCGCTATCAGTAACAAGCCCTTCTCCGACGTTACTCCTTCTAAGGATATCTGCACTTATTGTGATAAAGCTGGTCATAAGACCGAGGACTGCTGGAGGAAACTGGGAGCGTGCCTCCGATGTGGGAGTCGAGATCACCGAATTCCCGACTGCCCGTTGATGAAGGAACAAGCTAGCAGGGATGAAAAGCGTCCAGTTAAGAGGCAAGGACGTCTGCAAACTCTTCAAGGGATGAAATCTGTGGAAGGAGGAATCGTGGAAGGTACCTTGACTATTTGCTCTAAACCTGCTAGAGTTTTAATTGATACTGGAGCAACCCATTCATTTGTTTCCAAGAAGTTTACTGCCTCTCTTTCTAAGAACCGGAACGGATAGATTTAATTATATCTACACCCCTTGGAAACAAATCGGATATCATGCATCATTATCCAAATTGCGAGGTTATGGTCCAAGACCACAATTTATCGGCCGACCTGATATGCCTTGACATGGAATGTTACGATGTCATATTGGGAGCCGACTGGTTATCAACCTACCAAGCAACGGTAGATTGTCGGCATGGCAAAATAGCTTTTGAAGATTATCCTGAGTTAGTTTTTAACAAATCTCGGAATAAAACTCTGCTTATCTCAGCTCTCCGAGCTAGTAAACTAGTGAAAAGAGGATGCCTGGCTTTTCTAGCTTTTGTAACTACCACTGAAATTGAGAAGACAAAGATTGATGACATCCGAGTGATTCGGGACTTCTCCGATGTATTTCTAGACGACTTACCTGGTTTACCTCCAGAGAGGGAAGTGTCATTCATCATAGATATGGTTCCGGGTGCCGGACCAGTTTCTAAAGCACCCTACAGGATGTCTCCTGCGGAACTGAAAGAGCTGAAGGAGCAGTTGATGGACTTACTGAAGAAAGGGTTTATTAGGCCGAGTACTTCCCCATGGGGAGCACCCGTGCTATTTGTTAAGAAGAAAGATGGTACATTGAGATTATGCATCGATTATCGACAGTTAAACAATCTTACAATCAAGAACAAGTACCCACTGCCGAGAATTGATGAGCTGTTCGACCAATTAACAGGAGCGAAGCATTTCTCCAAGATAGACCTTCGGTCTGGTTATCACCAATTGAGGATCAAAGAAGAAGATAATCACAAAACTGTATTTCGGAGTAGGTACGGGCATTACGAATTTACTATTATGCCTTTTGGACTAACAAATGCGCCTGCAGCCTTTATGCAGTTAATGAACAGTATTTATCGGCCTTATTTAGACCGATTTATTGTAGTCTTCATTGATGATATACTGATCTACTCAAAGACTGAAGAGGATCATGAGGAACATCTCAAGAAGGCATTACAAGTATTGCGGGATAATAAATTATATGCAAAATTTAGCAAATGCCAGTTCTGGCTGGAGGAAGTATCCTTCTTGGGACATGTTATCTCCAAGAATGGAATTTCTGTTGATCCTGCAAAGGTCGAAGCCGTGCAAAACTGGGGACGACCAACGAACGCAACGGAGATTCGTAGCTTCTTGGGTTTAGCTGGTTATTACCGACGTTTCATTAAGGACTTCTCCAAGATTGTTGTTCCTCTCACCAGATTGACTCGCAAGGAGGTGTCTTATGAGTGGAATGAAGACTGTGAAAGGAGTTTCTTAACTCTGAAGAATTTATTGACCACTACACCGGTCTTGTCTCTTCCGATTGAAGGGGAGAAATACGAGGTATATACCGATGCATCTGGTATCGGCCTCGGATGTGTATTAATGCAGAATGGGAGAGTTATTGCATATTCGTCCCGACAATTGAAGAAACATGAAGAGAATTATCCTGTGCACGATCTGGAGCTAGCCGCAGTAGTATTGGCTTTAAAAATCTGGAGGCATTATCTCTATGGAAAACAGTTTACAGTTTACTCCGACCACAAAAGCCTTAAATATTTATTCTCTCAGAAGGAGCTAAACATGCGGCAACGGCGTTGGCTCGAGTATCTCAAGGATTTTGACTTCACTATACAATATCATCCTGGTAAAGGTAATTCCGTAGCAGATGCGCTAAGTCGGAAGCCAAGAGTCCTGGTAGCCAACTGTATGGTTCAGGAATGGAAACTACTAGAAAAATTCTCTGAACTCAATATCAACATGGGCGAAAATGATGGGAGTATTACTCTATCCCACTTAAGTATACATCCGGACTTGCTAACTGAAGTCAAGAGGTTGCAAGAAGAAGACCCGTTGTTGGTGGAAATAAAAGAAAAGCTGGATGAGAAGACCGATTTCAAGATGGCACCCGATGGAAGAATCTTATTCCATGAAAGGACGTGTGTGCCCGACAGTCCTGAGCTGAAGAAGAAGATTCTTGAAGAAGCCCATCGATCGAGATACACGATACATCCGGGAGCCACTAAAATGTACCAAGACATAAAAAGGACCTTCTGGTGGCCTAACATGAAAAGGGAAATAGCAGAGTTTGTGTCTCGATGTTTGACTTGCCAGCAGGTGAAGGCCGAACATCAAAAGCCCGCAGGGAAACTGCATCCACTAGATATTCCCAAGTGGAAATGGGAGGATATCGGCATGGACTTCATCATGGGTTTGCCCAAGTCTAGGGGCGGATATGATAGCATATGGGTAATCATCGATCGCCTTACTAAATCGGCTCATTTCTTACCTATTAAGAGTCGATGGTCGGTTGATGTTCTTGCCGCCTTGTATATCAAGGAAGTTACTAGACTACATGGAATTCCTGTGTCTATAGTATCTGACCGAGACCCTCGCTTCACATCTCACTTCTGGAAGGGTCTACAACGCTCTCTGGGAACGAAGCTTAATTTCAGCACAGCTTTCCACCCTCAGACAGATGGTCAGACGGAAGGGACTAATCAGGTTGTTGAAGACATGTTGCGAGCATGTATTATAGATTTCGGCGGGAGTTGGCATGACCACTTACCATTAGCCGAATTTGCCTACAATAACAGCTACCAAGCCAGTATTCAAATAGCACCCTTCGAGGCACTTTATGGCAGAAGCTGTAGGTCTCCGGTATGCTGGGAGGAGGTTGGTGAAAGACAACTCCTAGGTCCTGATATGGTCAGAGATTCCACTGAGAAGATTCTCCTTATCAGAGAGAGACTCAAGGTGGCTCAATGCAGGCAAAAAGCTTATGCTGATAACAGAAGGAGAGACTTGGAATTTCAAATCGGTGATCATGCATTTCTTAAGGTATCTCCCAGTCGAGGTATCCGAAGATTTGGTGTCAAAGGCAAGCTTACACCAAGATTCATCGGCCCATTTGAGGTGTTGGAAAGAGTGGGCGAGGTAGCCTACCGTGTTGCCCTGCCTCCTCAGCTCTCGAAAGTGCACGACGTATTTCATGTTTCTATGTTAAAAAGATACGTGCACGATCCCTCTCATGTCATCGACCACACCAATTTGATGATTCAACAGGATCTTACCTACGAGCAAAGGCCGATGCGCGTCCTCGATCGAGAAATCCGGGTTCTAAGGAGCAAGACGATCCCTATGGTAAAAATTCAATGGAATCGATGCTCCGAGCAGAAGCAACTTGGGAGACCGAGGAGTCAATGAAGAAAAGATATCCAGAACTATTTTAGACTGTAAGTATTCTATACGCTCTGAATTTCTCTTACATAGCAAAACTATCCTCATACAGTTGAATTTGGGGACCAAATTCTTTTAAGTAGGGGAGGATGTAACACCCGTTAAAATAAAATAAAATAATAATAATAATAATAAATAAATAAAATAATAATAATAATAATAAAATAAATAAAAAAATAGAAAATAAATATGCATAGGAAACCTTTTACGAATATTAAATATTTAATTTCTTAATTTAATTTCTAATAGTTAAAAAGATACGAAATTATATTCTCATAGAATCAAAGAAATCAAATTTTGGATAATCAAACAAGTCAATTTCTTATTTAGAATTAATTTATAAACAATTTTCACTATAGACGTTATCATACAGAAAGTTTATTTCTTAACAACTAACTTTCTAGTGTAGTTGGTTAAGTGACTTGCCTTTCAACCCGAGGACTAGTGTTCCAATCCTAGTAATACCCATTCTTTTTGTCCAGAATAGGGAAAAATGTCACTTTCAATCCAACCTGTCTAAGCTGGCCAGCTGCGCACTCCACCGACCCAGATCCGTGTTCTGCGGATCTTGCACCCCCTAGTGTCCACTTAATCATTCTAATCCCACCCCCACTTAATAATTCTAATCCCACGACCTCATACCTTATAACCAAGACCCAGCTACGTTAGCTGGGTGATGGTTGCTGTGCGTGGGAGACAAGGGTGGCAGATGTGTTGCAGAGGGAGTCTTCAGAGTTGCAGAGAGCATTTAAGGTAGGTGTTCTCAAACTTTTGACTAAATATTTAATGTAGTATGCAGGGTTTAGGATAGTTCACCTCCATGCGATGGTTTCACGTGTAACCCTGCAATATAAATCTACCTGATAATTGTCAAGATGGTTAAATGTGTTAATCTAGTAAAATGTTGCTACTATTAATTGTTAATGTTGTTAGAACAAATTGTCAATCTAGTTAAATATGGTTAATATGAATTGTTACTATAATGTTGTTAATATAAATTGTTAATGTTGTTAAAATAAATTGTTACTATAATTAAATGTTAATTAGATTACAGTATTAGCTAATACCGGTGAATAGTTAGTTAATTGTTAAAATAGTTAAATGTAGTTAAATGATAGTTAACTATATGACTGTTACACACCTAGGACACCCAGCAAGTTTATGTCAACTGTTAACCCGTTAAACGGGTAAAACCGTAAAGTATATATATATATATAGTTAAAGTACATATAGAGTTAAAGTATAGTTAATAAATGTTAATAAACGTCGACATTTCATATGTCCAGTACACCCATCACGTTAACACGTTATATATTGTTCATATATAGTAATAGTTATAATTAGCGTATGTTAACTGTACTATTGAAACTGTTAAAACATATATTAACTACACCTACCAAGCTAACTATATATATGTACGTATAGTTAACTGTTAACACCCGGCAAACTATTAACTGTTACCAATATATATATAGTACTAGTTATATGTTAACACTAAGCAAACTTTTAACTACACAGTGTATATAATAAAGTGTCGACACCTAGCATATATATATATATATATATAGTGGAAGTTAGTAATGTCGACACTTACAATATATACAATAGTTATATATACAATATATGGTTAGCTGTTAACTACACCTAGCTAGTTAGTAATAGTTGACTGATAACTATTAAAAATGTTGATCGAATTAAGTTAAACCTGTTAACCGAATTAAGTTAAACCTGTTAACCAAATTTTTGAAATTGTTAAAATAATAACAGTTAAATATGTTAACAAATTGAGATGGTTAAATAATAACAAACGTGTTAACAGTGCTGGGTGTCGACACCAATGTCGACACCTAGCTGTTAAAATTGTTACAGTGTATCTATGTTAACTGTTAAAGTAACAGGTTAACAAATGTAAGTTAAAATAACTGTTAGTAGCATAATATGGTTAACTGTTAGTAGCATATAATGAATGACTGTTAGTTAATGTCGACACTTCCTAGCATTTAACCGTTAGTAGCATATATGTTAACTATTAGTTAATGTTTAGTAGCATATATGTTAACTGTTAGCAATGTCTACATCAGATAGTAACAGCTAAGACTGTGATATATATAATGTTACTATAACTAACACTATCTATATAATGTCGACACCAATGTTAGTTACATGTTAGTTATAGTTAACTGTTACTCACATTGTATATATAATGTTACTAACATGTATATCGTAATGACTATGACTGTTAACAAGTTAATTATGACTAATGTCGACATCGATCAAGGACCATAACCAAATGTCGACCCTGGGGTCGACATTTCCAACAGAGTGCTATTTTTCTAAAAATAATTTTATAAAAATAATTATATGAAAAACATGATAAAAATGAAAAATGTATACTCTTAAAATTTCACTCTAGGATCATTTCAAATAATAAAAAAAAAGATAAAAATCTTCAAAGATGGTTACTCTTAAAAATTTACGCTAAAACGTAACCGTCTTAATAATTTAACAAGTTAACTGTTCACAGTTTTACAGATTAAGATACTATATGAGTAAATCACAGATCCGGGATACTGTTAGTTAATCATACATTTAAAACGTATGATAGTTAACTGTAATAACTATAGTCAGTGTTTAGTTATATGTAATAGTTAACTATTACACTTGCAAGTCCAGAAACTCCACACATGGAAACCAAAAACCTCCTGTAAATATTACTGTAGTCCAGAAGCTAGATAGTGCCCCAATTGTCTTACTATATACCCGCCTCGCATGGTTCTCCACGTTTTCCTACGTATAAATACACCTTGGATTCCAACCCGATCCACCTTATATTTCCTACTGGTCAACCCTTGAAATTCTATATTGGCTATAAAATGATGAATGAGAGTGGATGTCAAAAACATGACCTAATGCTGGCAAAAGGGCCCGGTCTGGTCCTGGGAGGAGCAACCGAAACCCATGGGAAAGATCTCTTGCTTGCCGACGTCTAGCATTACGCCGGGATACTTGATGATTGAGACATTCCACCCTCTCTACTTGACTTGCTTGACTTGCGTGGCCCGAATGGGCAATACTTGATTTGAATTTCATTTGAAATGAATTGATAAATAGCCAATTCTTATTCCACATGCTTGAAATTTTACCTTGGTTATTGTTGCTTAATTTTACCAGTTATCAATTGCTTGATTTCCAGTTACCATTTGCTTGATATCACGTAATTCTATTATTGAAGTTGAATTCAGCTTTTTGTCGATTTTTGAACTCCTTGATATCTACCTGTCTGCAGGCATAGGTTACTGCATTAAATGAACTTGTAATTACTTATAGCCTGTTAAAATTTGAGATGTAAATCCTACTGAGCGATTCGCTCATCTAGTTGTTGCTAACCATTTCAGGTGAATTGGAGACCGACCAGATTCAGGAGGGGATGAGGTTGAGTGATGAGAGTAGTTAGTCATTATGTGGATGTAATCCTTATGAATAAAGTATTGTTGTAATAGAATGTTAAGTCGTAATTTCATATTTTAATCAAATAAAGGATACATGTTTGACCCTCAGTGGTTGTATTAGTTTTAGTTCAAATCCAACTGTGTTAAATTTTAGATATTTGCGCACTCTGTAATTGTAAAGGAGGAAAAGCCCTTTTACTTCCCTAGCTCGCTTTGGTTCTCTATAAAGAACTCTCGCGCCGCGGGTAAGCTTCCGCGCTCGGTACGTGACAATCATGGCCGCTGAACGTGCTCAATGGCGTGATATGCAAGCATTTGGCAAGGTCTCCCTCAGGCGTTACAACAAGTGGCGCAAGACGAAGCCAATCGGAGAGCAGGAGATCTCCACCATAGCTTTCGCAACATGAACCCACCAAAGTTCATTGGTTCAATCGACCCCGATTATGCCGAGCACTGGATTAGGGAAATTGAACGTATATTCCGTGTCATGCAGTGCACGGATGAAGAAAAGGTCCTGCTAGCGACTTTTCAACTAGAGCGGGATGCAATATTCTGGTGGGAGTCGGTATAAGCTTCATTACCCCATGTGTTGTGACCCCTCTATGTTGATGATGTTGACACTTGCTTTATTTCATTGGCAACACCATTGTTTTGATTGATTGGCAACGGCTTTTGATTTGATGAAATTGCTCTATCAGATTGACTATGTGTTCTTTGCATTTAATACACTGCTGTCTGCATGTCTCACTGTCATGGGTCGACACATCAGAGGATGGGTCGACTCCTCCAGCAGACTTGTTTAGACTGAGTCTATACACTGGAAGCTCTCATATCAATTGAGTCTATACATCGTCCATTTCAGATAAAGTCCACACACTACATTTCATTTGAATTGGTTAAGTGTGTACAGCGTCAACGCATCTCACTGGCTCATGTTACAGCATCAACGCACTTCATTGGATGTGTGTACAGCGTCAACTCGCTAAGTGTGTACAGCGTCAATGCACTTCATTGGATGTGTGTACAGCGTCAACTCGCTAGGTGTGTACAACGTCAACGCATGAAGTCTGTACATCAGTCTTAATATTCTAAGTCTGTACAGTCATTGGCTTTGAACCTCAGAGTCTGTACATCCAAATTGCCCTTGATCTGGTCAAGTGTATACACTCTTTCACTGTAGCTTTCACATATTCAAGTCTACACATCGTGAAAGTCTATACACTCATCACTTACCTTCGTTCAAGGCAAAGTCTATACACTGGGGACTTTCCCTACGTTTCTTAGGCGAAGTCTGAACATTCGGTTCTGAAGCCTGAAGTCTATACACTCCAGCCTATTCCTACGTTCAAGGCTTCAACTACACATTAAGTCTGTACATTGGCTTCGCTTTATCAAGTCTGTACATTGACTCGCCAACTTCTTTGAAGTCTGTACATCGCTTCATGTCCCCAAAGTCTATCCATCCACAGTGATCTTTGAAGTCTGTACATTGCTTCAGGAGCTTCAAGTCTACACATCGCTTCGCTCTATCAAGTCTGTACATCCACAGTGTTACTTGAAATCTGGACATTGGTCTTCAAATCCAAAGTCTACACATTGGTCTTCGAATTCAATGTCTATACATTGGGCTTTTACATGAAGTCTATACATTGTTGTTTGCATTGTAAAGTCCATACATTGGTTGTTATTCTTCAATGTCTATACACTGCCTTTAGGATTTAAAGTCTATACAGTCGTCGCCTCCTTTGTTGAAGTCAACACATTGGGCAAGTCTGTACGTTGCATTCGCCTTCACAAGTCTATACAACGAAGTATATACACTACAATGTACATACTTAAATCTTATAACTTCATTCTTGTTGCTGAAGGGAACAGGGTCGACGCTGGGAGCTTAAAGCGTCCACGCATGAGTTGACGAAGCCTTCACGATATCTTCCACTGCGTCAACGCCACAAGCAAGCAGCGTCGACGTAGCAGTTAAAGAAGCAGAGACCTTCACAGGCTATTCCACTTCGTCAACGCCACAATTGAGCAGCGTCGACGCAACAGCTAAAGAGACGAAGCTAATGGCTTACTGGAATGCCTCACTACGTTAACGCCATTGATTGACAGCGTCGACGCAGCAAGTCAGATTGCTGTCATTGAGCACGTGAACTGAGAACTCTATACATCGGACTGAAGAAGCTAATGAGGGGCACGTGATCCGAGGTACCTGGCTCGTGATCCGAGAAGGACAAGGTATCCAGATGAGGACACGTGTACTGACACTCCATTGGATGCTGCCACGTGGTCCAAATTGGTGGGCGGGAAACGTGGAGAGCACACGCCTGCTGCTGTTGTTGCTGCTATATAAACAAGCCTTCTTCCACAGAAGAAAAAAGATCGAAGGAGAAGAAGAGAAAGTATATACACTCAACAGCAGTGAGCCTTCGATCCACAGAGAGAAAAGAGAGAAGAAGAAGATACAGAGAAGAAGAAGAAGAAATAGAGAAGAAGAAGAAAAAGAGAGAGGAAGAGATCGAGAGAGATTGAGTTGAGAGAGAGTTGATTGAGAGTGAGATTGAGAATGAGCTTGTATCTCAGTCTCGTGGTTCAAAACCAGAGCTGAGCTTTGCTCTTAGAGCTATATTGCTTTTGAGTTTTGCTTTTTCGTTTTGATTCTGTCTTTTCAATTCCGAATACTGTTTCTTCAAGATGTGTGTCAGCGGTCTTGCAGTGGTAGTCTCCACTGGACGGGTTAAGCTGTATTTCCCCAGCGGTTGCAGAGGATCAGATCCTCTGGTCGGCAAGCTGTAGTGCCCAGTGAAGCCGTGTATCAGCAGATTGTTTGGCCAAGCTGTAAAGCCCAGCGGACGCAAGCTGTGCTGCGCAGCAGGAAGCCATACTCGGTTGAGTGTAGGGTGGACGTAGGTCATTGACCGAACCACCTAAAAATTATGTGTGCAGTGTGTTTGTGTTTTTGTGTGATCTGTGTGCGATGGGAATTTCTTGCTTAGCTTATTTGATTGCATCGCTTATGCTCATGTCTAGCTTTAGACCTTTTGTTTAGCATTCTTCGTTTAGCTTAAATGTTGTTTGCCTAAATTCAGCTTTAGAACTTACAGTAGTTTTAAATTAGGCAAGTTGATCTATTCACCCCCCTCTAGATCCACACTCTGTGGAGATAGACTCCATCTAAACCAACACTTGGTATCAGAGCCTAACTCTTCTGCAGTGACTCATCGCCCGAAGAGAATAGGCAGAGATGGATGCTCGAGGGATGATTGCCGAAGGTCACTCAACAACGAAGCCCCCATTCTTTGATGGATCAAACTACACATACTAGAAGAACCGTATGCAAGTGTTCCTCAGGGCTAAGGATTATGAGATTTGGAAGATTGTCAGCAAGGGACCTTATGAGCTGTCCCCGAATGAAGATGTATGGACCAAGGAGGATATCAGAAGGTCCACGCTGAATTGGAGTGCTATTAATACTATCCAGTGCGCTCTGCATCCTACAGAATTCTCCTGTGTGTCTGCTTGCAAATCAGCTAAAGAGATGTGGGATGCGCTGGAAGTAATTCATGAAGGTACATCTCAAGTAAGAGAGCAGAAGGCCAATCTTCTTGTATCTGAGTATGAAGCCTTCAAGATGAAGCAGAACGAGTCCATCAGCGAAATGTACGCTCGGCTGACTATCATAACCAATGGCCTCAGAGGTTTTGGGAAACCTCAGACAGAGTATGATGTAGTGAGGAAAATTCTGCGCTCCCTGACTCCCATTTGGCACACCAAAGCAACAGTAATGGAGGAGTCAAGGGACTTGCGTAATACTAAAGCTGATGAGCTGATTGGCTCACTAATGGCATATGAGATAAACATGCCAAGGACAGATGAAGTCGAGAGGAAGAAGAAGCCGATAGCGCTGAAGGCTAGTTCCAGCAAATCAATAAAATCCAGCTCCAGCAGCTCTTCATCATCAGAGGAGAGCCTAAATGAAGAAGAAGATGTGACTCGGTCTGAGATAGCCATGATGACTAGAGAGTTCAGGCGATTTCTCAGAAAGGGAGCAGGACGGTTCGGCCAGAAGAAATACAGTGGTGGCCGAAAGGATAAAAGGTATAAATCTAAACCTGCAAAGAAAAATGAAGCTAATGTTTGTTATCAATGCAGGAAACCAAGGCATCTGAAAATTGACTGTCCAGACAATCAGAAACATAATGACAGGTCAAAGAAGAAAATCAAGAAGGGAAGAGCTATGATCAGCACATGGAGTGATGAAGATGAAGGCTCTTTCAGCAGCAGCTCAGATAGTGAAGCCGAATCTGAACAGCCCATTTGCCTTATGGCAACAAGCTCCGAAGACAGAGAGGAGGACACAGATGAGGTAATCACTAGATTTGAAAACTTTACAATTGTCGATTGGGTAGATGCTTATCATGACATAGCTGATAGAGCTGATGATATTAGAAAAGAGAATAGGCATCTTAAAAGAAAAATCAATTCCATGCAAAATGATAAAACACTAACTGATAAAATTGCATGTTTGGAATCTGAGATTGATGAATTGAAACTCACATGCTCTGAAGAAGATGAAATCAAAAATGAGTTAAAAGCTTCTAAGGAAGAGAATCTAAGGCTTGAAAATGAAATTGATGAATTGAAGCTGAAGATTCAGAAATGTGAAAGTGAAGTCAAAATTATCTCTGAAAAATATGAAGCTGTCCTCAATGTCAACAATGAACTGAAAAAATCTATTGATGAACTTCAGAAAGACAATGAGGATAAAATGAAAATCATTGAGAAAATGACCCAAGGAACAGATAACTTAAATGCTTTGTTAGGGTCAAAGGTTAATTTCAGAAAAGAGGGCCTAGGATTTAATTCTAGTGCAACAAAAACATTCGGGATGAAAATAATTTCATTTGTTGCTCAAAAGGAAAAGGGACCTCTAATTAGCATGAACTCAACAAATTTAATGAACAAAACTACTAATCTGAAAAAGACCAGTGCTGAGGAGAAGGGTAAACAAAAACTCAGTGAGCCTAGTAGAGCTAGCACATCTAAGCAGAATCCTAGGGCTCAGACTCAGGTTAGGGGTCAACCTACACAGTCCGGTAAACCCCAGGTCAAGGTAACCAAGTCTCCACCAACACCTCCACCTCTGAAGAAGACCCAATACAAACCTGTGTATAGGTCAGCAGGGTCCAAAGTACAGGGGAGACAGAGTGCTGCTAGGAGTCAACCAAATTATTTTTATCAACCCAGAGCTCAGACCCACTACAATGCACAGCCAACCTACTTCAATAGGTCAAATTGGTCTAGAACTCAGGGTAGGTTTACAGGTCTTGCATACTAGGGTGCTCAAAACCAAAGACCTTACAGTGAAAATTGGGTCAATGGGTATGGTTACTGGACATCTAGAAATCAATATTTTCATAGCCAGCCCAGGAACTACTATGGCCAAAATTTTGTGGACATACCCTGGCCAAGGCACTGGCACAGAAATAACAATACTGTCAATAATCATGCTGCTGCCAATAAGAAAAAGAACAATAAAAAGAAAAGGAACAACAACAGAAGAAAATCTATAGAATCCACTGAACAAAATTCATTTAAACAAATGTGGATTCTAAAACATTTACTTTCCTGCTTTGCTTCTAGTTCATTTACATTGGAGCCCAATCAGTATTGGGTTCCAAACTTCTCTACCTAATTGTGTATGCAGGTATGCCTGGTAGCCAAGAATAACTTGTGGTACATGGATAGCGGCTGCTCCAGGCATATGACAGGAGATAAGGCCAAATTTTGCATACTGACTGAGAAAGTAGAAGGCCTTGTCACCTTTGGAAGCAACACAAAGGGTAGGATTATCAGATCAGGTAAGGTAGGTAAGTGTTCTACCTGCTGCATTGATGATGTTATGTTGGTTGAAGGGTTAGCCTATAATCTACTTAGCATCAGCCAGTTATGTGATAAAGGTTACAATGTTTTATTTAATTCTCAATGCTGCAAGGTTTTTGAACCTGATTCTGATATTGTCAAATTTTCTGGAAAAAGAATAAATAATACTTACATGATAAATTTAGATGAAATTTAACACACTAACCTTTGCCTTACTGCCAGTAGAGAAGACATAGCATTTTTATGGCATCGTAGGTTAGGTCATGCCAGCTACACTCTTTTGCACAAATTAAATAAGCATGGCATGGTTAGAGGACTTCCTGAAGTCTCATTCAAGAAAGAAAATAAAATCTGTGATGCATGCACTCAATCAAAGATAACTAGAAAGTCATTTAAGTCTAGAACTGAAAATCTGTCTTCCAAACCCTATGAGCTGATACATATGGACCTTTTTGGGCCAACTAGATCTGTCAGCCTATCAGGGAGGAGGTATGAGTTTGTCATGGTAGATGACTTTTCTAGGTATAGTTGGGTTTATTTCTTATCTAATAAGAGTGATGCTTTCTCTGAATTTCAAGAGTTTTATGATAAAACAAATCAGAAAATTGAAAATATTTTATCTGATCATAGAGGTGAGTTTGAAAACTCACAATTTGATGAATTCTGCAGGTCAAATGGAATCAACCACATGTATTCCTCACCAAGGACACCTGAGCAGAATGGAGTTGTGGAGAGAAGGAACAGAACCCTAGTGGAAATGGGTCGTACACTCCTTGTCGAAGGTGGTCTACCAAGGAAATTTTGGGCTGAAGCAGTGAACACTGCCTGTTATGTAATTAACAGAGCCATGGTAAGACCTTCTACCCAGCAAACACCATATGAGATATTAAAAGGTAAGAAACCTTCTATTGCTCACTTCAAGATTTTTGGTTGTAAATGTTTCATTCACATAAATGATAAAAAGGACCTTGATAAATTTGAACCTAAAGGAGAACCGGGAATTTTTCTTGGCTATTCTGAAAACACCCGAGCATACAGAGTGTATAATCTGAACTCTAAGACTGTTGAAGAATCTCCACACATAGTTTTTGATGAATCCTTGGCAAATTCTAATGTTGGTCAATGCAGGAATGAAAACAATGGTGAAATTCTGAAGGAAGGAGATCCTGCAGACAAATCTGAGGATGAAGAAGAACATAAAGAGCTTAATGAAGAGGAGCCTACAGTTCAGGGGGAGGTAAATCAAGTTCATGATAGTCCAATTGCAAATATTAGATATCTCAAGGATCATCCTGTAGATAATGTTATTGGAAATCTGCATGACCCTCCTAGGACTAGAGGCCACTTTAGAATTCAACATGAACTAAATGCTTATGCTTTTGTATCAAACACAGAACCCAAGTCCATTGACTGTGCTCTCCGAGATGTGCATTGGATTAATGCCATGCATGAGGAGCTCAATCAATTTGACAGGAATAAGGTGTGATTTTTGGTTCACCTCCTGTTTATGAAACAGTCATAGGGACTAAATGGGTATTTAGAAACAAAACTGATGAAGCAGGGAATGTTACTAAAAATAAAGCCAGACTTGTAGCTCAGGGGTACAATCAGGAATTTGGAATTGACTTTGAAGAGTCTTTTGCACCTGTAGCTAGGTTAGAAGCAATAAGAATTTTATTGGCTTATGCATGTTCCCTAGGAATAAATCTTCAGCAGATGGATGTGAAATCTACTTTTCTAAATGGGGAAATTAATGAGGATGTATATGTGAGACAGCCTTCTGGGTTTGAATGTTTAGATTTCCCTAATCATGTTTACAAGCTCAATAAAGCTCTCTATGGTTTAAAGCAAGCTCCTAGAGCTTGGTATGACAGGTTGAGCAAAGTCCTCACCGACAAGAACTTCACAAGAGGTATAGTTGATCAAACATTATTTACCAAGGTAAGCCATCCAGATATTCTTATCATTCAGATTTATGTGGATGACATTGTGTTTGGGTCAACTAACCCCAAATTGTGTGAGGAATTCTCTCAAATAATGACTGATGAATTTGAAATGAGCTCAATGGGTGAGCTCAAACTATTTCTTGGACTGCAGGTTACACAAACAGAAGATGACACCTTCATCTCTCAGTCCAAGTATGTAAAGAACTTATTGAAGAAGTACAAAATGGACAACCTCAATGAAATAGCTACTCCAATGGGTATATCAACCAGTTTGGATGAAGATTCTAAAGGTAAACATGTGGACCAAAGGCTATACAGAGGTATGATCGGATCTCTTCTCTATCTTACAGCATCTAGGCCTGATATACAATTTGCTGTGTGTTTATGCTCTAGATTTAAGGCCAGTCCTAAAGAAAATCACTTTAAAGCTATGAAAATGATTTTTAGGTATTTACTAGGCACCCAAGAACTAGGTCTCTGGTATCCTGCTAAGTGTGAGTTAGAGCTTCTAGCCTACACTGATGCAGACTATGCTGGGTGTCGAGTAGATAGAAAAAGCACCAATGGCTACTGTCAACTCCTTGGTGGCTGTCTAGTGTCTTGGGCATCTAAGAAGTAACACACTGTAGCATTATCCACAGTTGAAGCTGAGTATGTTGCAGCATGTAATTGTGTAGCCCAAGTACTTTGGATTAAGCACCAACTGGCTGATTATCAGATAAATCTGGGATGCATTCCACTTTTATGTGATAATACTAGTGCTATATGCCTTGCTAAAAATCATGTTCACCATTCTAGGGCTAAGCATATAGAGATAAAATATCATTTTCTTAGAGATGCTGTAAATAAAAATGAGATTAAAATGAATTTCATAGAAACTGAAAAACAAATTGCTGATATTTTTACTAAGCCTCTTGGGAATGAAAAATTTAAGTTTCTTAGAAGAGAACTTGGCTTATGTAAATTTCGGCATGATGAATGATTGTTTAATTGCTGTGAATAAAATCTCTGATATGGACTTGTTTTTGATTGCTTGGATAAATCATGTGGATGTGAATGTGGATGTAGAACTGTCCTGCATTGCATATTTTCAGGGGGAGCTTGTCGAGTCTTTGCATGTCTTTGCATATCATTCACTCATGACCTATGCATAAGCTCTCTCTCAATTAATTCTTGCCTTTCATTAGCAAATTGCATGCATATAGACAGGGGGAGTATTGCTAGAAATTCAGAGTGGTTTCAACTTTCTTGAAGTCATTCAACCTTTAACTCTGAATACTTATCTCTGACATTATGGCAATCTGTTGGTCAGTTCTGATTTCTAAGCAGTAGAAAATGGACTTTTTCATTTATAAGAATTTGAATTGTTAAAAGACTGATGTAATGGTTTAAATCTTATAATGATTGGAGTTTAAAGATTGCAATCAGTATATAAGTAAGTTGAAAATTGATAAAAGTCTCAACCTCTTTCTTATCTCATGTCAGACAAAGCTAATCATATCTGAAATCTGAAAACTCATCTGAAATCATGTTAGAGAAGTTAAGTATGTGTATTGTTCTTAAACAAGTCATTCTGAAACATAAAAAAGGACAGCTAAGAAAGATATTGAAAAACATTGAAAATCATTGAAAATTAATATTGGCAGAGCAATGACTGGTAAATCACTGAGAAACTGAGTGATCCATCAAAGAAGTGGACAACACTCATGTCATGAAGTGTATCAGCTATCTCTGTTTAAAATGTTCAAAACAGCAGGCTGGTTTCACTGAGTACCTGGGGGTAACTGGCGTCTGATAAACGTGTACCCTCATACAAAAAGGTATAACTCAGTTCTGTTGAATTTGATCATAGGCAGAATTGTCCATCTTGTTGAGTATCTAGGGGTATTGGCGTCTGATAAACGTATACCCTTATGCAGAAAGACTTATGATACCTAAATGCTCAAAATAATCTAATATTGATAATGCTGCTCCTTCAAAAGAAAAGTTCATGAGTGTCAATTTGTTTAGTTTCAATACATGACTTGATTTCTATCAATATTTTTATGAGACTATGAAAGTAAGATATTATGAAACTGAATCTTTCATGCAAATGTGATTCTGGTTTATTGTTTTATCATGCACAGTGAACTTATCTATTGCTTGTAGTGCATGAACTCCAAATTTTATCATTCTTAAACCAGAAATCTTTCTGATAGCAGTTTATAAATTCATATGACTGAAGACTCTATGCTTTAGAATGCTTATTCATGAACTACCTGTTCAGAATGCCAGTCAGTTCTTCTCTTGATTCCTCCATTGTATTTAATTTTTCCCTCCTCTTTGTTGATGGCAAAGGGGGAGAATATTGTCTAGGGGATGTCTAGGGGGAGCATACATATCTGTCTGAATTCTGAATTCATTCCAAGGGAGAGTTTGAGGCAGTGAGTTGCATGCATTCATAGCATCTGCATGTCAATCTGCATAACACATCATGTCTTTCATCAAACATATATCTATATGACAGGATGTTGCTATTCTACTTCATATGGGGTTGCGATCATCAAAAAGGGGGAGATTGTTGTGACCCCTCTATGTTGATGATGTTGACACTTGCTTTATTTCATTGGCAACACCATTGTTTTGATTGATTGGCAACTACTTTTGATTTGATGAAATTGCTCTATCAGATTGACTATGTGTTCTTTGCATTTAATACACTGCTGTCTGCATGTCTCACTGTCATGGGTCGACACATCAGAGGATGGGTTGACTCCTCCAGCAGACTTGTTTAGACTGAGTCTATACACTGGAAGCTCTCATATCAATTGAGTCTATACATCGTCCATTTTAGATAAAGTCCACACACTGCATTTCATTTGAATTGGTTAAGTGTGTACAGCGTCAACGCATCTCACTGGCTCATGTTACAACGTCAACGCACTTCATTGGATGTGTGTACAGCGTCAACTCGCTAAGTGTGTACAACGTCAACGCACTTCATTGGATGTGTGTACAACGTCAACTCGCTAGGTGTGTACAGCGTCAACGCATGAAGTCTGTACATCAGTCTTAATATTCTAAGTCTGTACAGTCGTTGGCTTTGAACCTCAGAGTCTGTACATCCCAATTGCCCTTGATCTAGTCAAGTGTATACACTCTTTCACTGTAGCTTTCACTTATTCAAGTCTACACATCGTGAAAGTCTATACACTCATCACTTACCTTCGTTCAAGGCAAAGTCAATACACTGGGGACTTTCCCTATGTTTCTTAGGCGAAGTCTGAACATTCGGTTCTAAAGCCTGAAGTCTATACACTCCAGCCTATTCCTACGTTCAAGGCTTCAGCTACACATTAAGTCTGTACATTGGCTTCACTTCATCAAGTCTGTACATTGACTCGCCAACTTCTTTGAAGTCTATACATCACTTCATGTCCCCAAAGTCTATACATCCACAGTGATCTTTGAAGTCTGTACATTGCTTCAGGAGCTTCAAGTCTACACATCGCTTCCCTCCATCAAGTCTGTACATCCACAGTGTTACTTGAAGTCTAGACATTGGTCTTCAAATCCAAAGTCTGCACATTGGTCTTCGAATTCAATGTCTATACATTGGGCTTTTACATGAAGTCTATACATTGTTGTTTGCATTGTAAAGTCCATACATTGGTTGTTATTCTTCAATGTCTATACACTGCCTTTAGGATTTAAAGTCTATACAGCCGTCGCCTCCTTTGTTGAAGTCAACACATTGGGCAAGTATGTACGTTGCATTCGCCTTCACAAGTCTATACAATGAAGTATATACACTATAATGTACATACTTAAATCTTATGACTTCATTCTTGTTGCTGAAGGGAACAGGGTCGACGCTGGGAGCTTAAAGCGTCCACGCATCAGTTGACGATATCTTCCACTGCATCAACGCCACAAGCAAGCAGCGTCGACGCAATAGTTAAAGAAGCAGAGACCTTCACATGCTATTCCACTGCGTCAACGCCACAATTGAGCAGCGTCGACACAGCAGCTAAAGAGACGAAGCTAATGGCTTACTGGAATGCCTCACTGCGTTAACGCCATTGATTGACAGCGTCGACCGCAGCAAGTCAGATTGCTGTCATTGAGCACGTGAACTGAGAACTCTATACATCGGACTGAAGAAGCTAATGAGGGGCACGTTATCTGAGGTACCTGGCTCATGATCCGAGAAGGATAAGGTATCCAGATGAGGACACGTGTACTGACACTCCATTGGATGCTGCCACGTGGTCCAAATTGCTGGGCGGGAAACGTGGAGAGCACACGCCTACTGCTGCTGTTGCTGCTATATAAACAAGCCTTCTTCCACAGAAGAAAAAAGATCGAAGGAGAAGAAGAGAAAGTCTATACACTCAGCAGCAGTGAGCCTTCGATCCACAGAGAGAAAAGAGAGAAGAAGAAGATACAGAGAAGAAGAAGAAGAAATAGAGAAGAAGAAGAAAAAGAGAGAGGAAGAGATCGAGAGAGATTGAGTTGAGAGAGAGTTGATTGAGAGTGAGATTAAGAGTGAGCTTGTATCTCAGTCTCGTGGTTCAAAACCAGAGCTGAGCTTTGCTCTTAGAGCTATATTGCTTTTGAGTTTTGCTTTTTCATTTTGATTCTGTCTTTTCAATTCCGAATACTATTTCTTCAAGCTGTGTGTCAGCGGTCTTGCAGTGGTAGTCTCCACTGGACGGGTTAAGCTGTATTTCCCCAGCGGTTGCAGAGGATCAGATCCTCTGGTCGGCAAGCTGTAGTGCCCAGCGAAGCTGTGTATCAGCGGATTGTTTGGCCAAGCTGTAAAGCCTAGCGGACGCAAGCTGTGTTGCGTAGCAGGAAGCCATACTCGGTTGAGTGTGCGGTGGACGTAGGTCGTTGACCGAACCACCTAAAAATTGTGTGTGCAGTGTGTTTGTGTTTTTGTGTGATCTGTGTGCGATGGGAATTTCTTGCTTAGCTTATTTGATTGCATCGCTTATGCTCATGTCTAGCTTTCGACCTTTTGTTTAGCATTTTTCGTTTAGCTTAACTGATGTTTGCCTAAATTCGCTTTAGAACTTACAGTAGTTTTAAATTAGGCAAGTTGATCTATTCACCCCCTCTAGATCCACACTCTGTGGAGATAGATTGCGTCCATCTAACCCAACACCATGAACATATCACGTGGGGCGAGTTCGTTGAACACTTCAATAGCAAGTATTTCTCAAAGCGGATACAAGAGAAGAAGGCTATAGAGTTTGCCGTGCTTAAGCAATGGGCTCTATCTATAGGGACCCAGATCCCGAGTACCAGGTATACCCGACAGGACTACCGAATACACATGATACCACTTGGAACCCGCGAGGCCTCCCAAGAGCGGGAAAGCTCCGAAGGGATAAAGGCATGTGTAGAGTACATTGAAGCCACAGAGATATAACAGAAGCAATTAAATTTCATTAGATCGGTTTGCTAATGTAGCAGAAATAAAATTACTTTTTAATTAACAGTTTCAAATTAACAATTATACACCAGAGTCAAGTCCAAAGCTAAAGATAGCAAGTCTAGCACAGTACAGTCGACAGAAAAGAAAGACGTACCGAGAAGTCGGGGGAAGCCCGACGCAGGTACCAGCTGGCCACAATGACACGCAACGAGCAAGCGCTCCAGGGACCACGCGGAAGCAGAACGAAAGACGTCACCCCACCTGAAAAGCAGGGGTGAGCCTCGTGTCACTAGCTCAGTAGGGGTCACGCGGATCCCCACTGAAAAATACGCAGTAACACGGAACACAAAACAACAGGAAGAACAGCAGGTGTAGCAAAGCGAAAAAACTACACTACAAAGCTGTAAAGCTACTCTAGAAGCTATAGAGAACAGACGGGGAGTAGGAGTAGGGAACAAGTAAGAAAGGGGAAGAACCCGCGCCAGACAAGTGGCGGCCGAACTAACCTCGGCACCCCAAACTACTCCAAACAGTGACAGAAGGGTGACTCTGATCTAACAAAGTCAGAAGTTACCGATCTGCCAACACGGCACCAGGCCTAAGACGAAGACCTGCAAGGACCGACAGAAGGTCTAGAAAAGACCCACGCAGACGACCGACAGAGTCGACGACACACCCACGACTAGAAAGTCGTGCACACCACGCTGACCTCGAGTAGGGCCACGAGAGGGCTAACTCGAAACGGTCACGACGCCCAAGAAACGCAAAGAGTAGTGGAGAGCCACACGTCACAGACGGACGCACCTCCCCACTAGAGCAACGGCCAGCTACGTCCACAGAAGTCTTATGCTGCGCCACGAGTGTCTCGCCTACAATACCGCTGAAGCCACGGTAGAGTCGCAGACCCCCGCACTGAACCAAACAGGAATAGCAACATCAAGTAACCAGTCAGGGTCACGCCCGTCGACGTAAGTCCAAAGCCCCTGGCCACGTGTGCACACACTGGCTCTAGCCTAAACCAGGTACTCCAGCTAGTTTTCTCCCTTGGTAGGACGCTACCGTTGGCTGGGAGCCCATGGAACTAGCTTACAAACCGTATCTCGGGAATACCCCTCCGCCATCCAAGGCGGGTCGGCAACTCAAAGGCCTTAGGGCAACAACAATCGGAGGCGCACAAAACACAAGACTCCGAAACAAGGGCTGTAGTACAAACAGGCAAGGAAGCACTGTCGCACGTACTACGAAGCACTAAGGCAGCAAGACAACTGCCAACAGACTCAGGACTAGGCAACTAGACCTACAACGTAACGATCCTTGAGTCGGACGACTCAAAGGCAAGATCGTCACAAACGGCGGAACAAGCCGCCAATCGATCTCATCCTAAGCCACGGGAAGCAACGCTCCGCAGAAAATGACTCACGGAGACCTGAGGGAACATCGGAGACCCTCAGACACGCCTGGATATGCAAGCCAAGGTAAAACGATACCTCGAGGCATCCATAACCAGTGTCTCGGACTGGACAGAACCGCCAAGACACCCACACAAGGTCGCCTGTCAACCACTGGGTCATCCCGGGTTGACCGGAACCAAACAATGACGACTCAACAGTAGGAAAGAGAATCCTACATCAAGCAAGAAGACTCCTGGCCACCTTACGACGTAGTCTTAGCCCTCATAGGGTGTCAGGAGACATCCACGGGAAAGCGGGCAGACCACAAGGATAAGCCAAGACAGTCAGAAACCAGAACCACGGAAATCGGAGCTCAAAGGCTGTAACGCACCACCCTTAGACTGTTACATGAATGTGACGGTCTAACGCTGGGCCGTTACACACCCACTGTGGCGGTCTATCACAGACGCGCTACAGAAACGTGACGGTCACTGGGGGAGCCGTCACACACACCACCCTAACCAACTTCTAAAATAGACAAGGCACGTAACGGCCTACACCAGGCGCGTTACACCGCTCTGACGTGCCCGACTCGGGCCGTCAGGGCCCACAGACCTCAAACTTAAAACGACAACTCGAACCATGTAACGCACGAGACCAAGCACGTTACATAGCCTAACGCACCAGGGCAGGCGCGTCAGGGCCAACAGGCTCAAGTCAAACAAATCACTGACCGAAAGGCACGTAATGGTCCCGATCGGATGCGTTACAGACGCCTGACGCATGGGGGCGTGGCCGTTAGAGACAACGACACAACCACCCAACTCGGCCAGAATAGCACGTAACGGCCTGGGGTAGGCGCGTTACAACGCTGTGACGCACGGGGACACCACCGTTACACAAATCGACTCAACGGTCAAACACCAAGGCAAACGCAACGTAACGGCCTATACCAGGCGCATTACACCCACCTGACGCACTAGGGCAGGCGTGTCAGGGGAACCGACTTAACCAAATTACTAAACGACAAAATAAGCGTAATGCATCACACCGAACGCGTCAGGAGGCTGTGACGCCCCACCCCTGGGCCGTCACACTCCCAAAACCACAAAAAGCTTAAAAACGCCCAGACGCTGTGACGGTCTGTCGTAGGGCCGTCAAGGACCTCTGACGGTCACTGAAATGACCGCTACACTGGTCACGGCGGGAAAACAGTGGATTGGCCAAATCGAGCCGTTCCACGCCCCATTCACACCGAAGCGCAGGGGAAAAAAGACTAGACGATGAAAAACAACACTAGGAGGCTAAAAAGCCCACATGCTCGCATTAAAACGCTAGATCGGGGCGATTTAGATAAATCGACCCTAAACGAGCCACCGAGGTTCCCGGACTCCTCCCGGCCTCGAATGACCACCGATCAACACGAAACTAGCATGAATGGGATCCAGACATCCCAGCGGCCAGTTGGACACTAACCACACCACGAATGGTTTCCATTTTCCAGTGAACCCTAAAAACCCCAAAAACCACGGTTTTCACAAAACCGGTCCGATCTCCCCCGATCGAGCACCAAATCATGCACGGAAACAGAGGAAACGTGCAGAACAAGGTGGCTATCCGTCTCCCTACCTCCACCGAAGAAACCGTGCCCCGAAGGGACTAAACCGCGCCGAAAACCACGCCGCAAGCTCAAACACCGGCTTTGAATCCACCGTTCGGGATCGTGCCAGAACCACTCCATCCTCGCCCTATCGCGCACCTAGTCAGCTCCACAGCATGCCCAACACTCGCTCCTAGGTCCTCCTTCTGTAGCCGGAGCCGAGGAAGCTCGAGAGGAGAGAAAACGGGAGAGAGAGACGACAGCGGTGAAATGAGAAGGGAGGATAGAGGAAGGAAAAGAAAAAGGAAAAGAAATTAGGAATTTTCCTAATTTTTGAAAAATCTGATTTCTGCTGCAGCATTCACGAGTCGAGGAACTGACAACCAAACTCACCGTAGGGTTCCGTAACTAGTACGAGAGAAAAACCCACACGGATCATAAAGCTCAACTCGGAAGCCACAAAAGCGAACCAAAACTCACCGAAACAGATCCAAAGGATCTAGTAAAGATCTAACGAGACAAACAAAGGATCCAGCAGAGATCCAGGGCATTACACTATCTGTGGCCGAGTACGAGGCCCAATTTTCCCGTTTGACAAGGTATGCACCCCACTTGGTGTGTACCGAGAAGATGAAATCTAGAAGATTTCTCAATCGGCTTAGGCCGCAATACATTACCCAATTAGCCCCGATGGACATTCAAGTCTATTCGGAGATGATAAGGCGAGCCCAGCTACTAGAAGACGCCATGGAGTTGTCTGACCAGATCCGTGAAAAGGATAAGAAGGAGCACGTCACAAGCTCTGGTACCTTCAAACTCTTGTTCAACAAGAAGAGGTCAAGCAACGGAGGAGATTCCTCCCAAGAGAAGAAGTTCAAGAAGAATAGCAAGCCCTTCTCCATTACTACCACACCTTTCAAAGAGGTGTGTAAACATTGTGACAAGGTCGGCCATAAGGCCAAGGAATGCTGGAGGAGATTGGGAGCTTATCTCCATTGCGGGAGCCGTGATCATCGGATTTCCGACTGCCCCTTACTTAATGATCAAGCCGGAGACGAGAAGCGCCCGGTGAAGAAGCAAGCACGTCGCCAAGCTCTTCAAGAGGTGGAGTAAGATGAAGGCGGACCGGTGGAAGGTATATTAAAGATTTGTTCCAAGTCTTCTCGTGTCTTGTTTGATACCGGCACGTCACATTCTTTTGTTTCCAAGAAGTTTGCTGATCCATTACCTATGGAATCGGAGTGGATAGATTTAGTTATTTCAACTCCTCTCAGAAACGAATCCGAGATTTCACACCATTATCTGAATTATGAAGTTATAGTGAAAGGGAAAAATCTACATGTCGATTTAATATGCCTAGACATGAAGGATTATGATGTTATACTAGGAGCCGATTAGCTATCCACACACAAGGCAGTTGTAGATTGCTGAAACAGCAAGGTAACTTTTAAAGAAATCCCAGAACTAGTTTACACTAGTCCGCAGAATCGGAACAAGTCACCTCTTATTTCGGCTCTTCAAGCCCATAAGCTATTAAGGAAAGGTTACGTATCCTTCCTTGCTTTTGTCACCATAAAAGAGACTAAGGAGTCCTAGATAGAAGACATCCGTGTAGTTCGGGAGTTTCCTGATGTGTTCCTGGAAGATTTGCCCGGATTACCCCCACAAAAAGAAGTGGCCTTCACCATCGACCTGGTCCCTGGTGCTGGCCCAGTTTCTAAGGTACCTTATAGGATGTCCCCTGCCGAGCTCAAGGAATTAAAGGAGCAATTGATGGAGCTTTTGAAGAAAGGATTCATCAGGCCGAGCACTTCCCCGTGGGGAGCGCCCGTACTGTTTGTAAAGAAGAAGGATGGATCGATGAGACTCTACATCGACAATCGGTAGTTGAACCACCTTACTATCAAGAATAAGTATCCACTGTCGAGGATCGATGAGTTATTCGATCAAATATCTGGATCCAAATATTTCTCAAAGATTGATCTCAAGTCAGGATACCACCAACTGAGGATCAAGGATGAGGACATTCATAAGACCACATTCCGGAGCAGGTATGGGCACTACAAATTTGTTGTTATGCCTTTTGGACTAACGAATGCCCCTACAGCCTTTATGCAGTTAATGAATAGCATATCCAAGCCTCATCTGGATCAATTTGTAGTGGTCTTCATTGATGACATATTGATTTATTCAAAGACCGAAGAAGATCATGAAGAACACTTAAGGATTGCATTACAAATATTGAGGGATAATCAACTTTACGCCAAGCTTAGCAAGTGCGACTTCTGGCTCGAGGAAGTGTCTTTCTTAGGACATGTGATCTCGAAGGATGGGATTTCTTTTGACCCATCGAAAGTCGAGGCTGTGAAGAATTGGGAAAGGCCAACCAATGCAACCGAGATCCGTAGTTTCTTGGGTCTAACTGGCTATTACCGGAAATTCATCAAGGACTTCTCCAAGATCGTTGTCCCTCTTACTAGGCTGACCCGTAAGGAGATTCCTTATAGGTGGGATGAAGAATGCGAGAAGAGCTTTCAAGCCTTGAAGGATCATCTAACAACCGCCCCGGTCTTGGCATTACCAACTGAAGGGGAGAAATTTGAGGTATATACCGAAGCGTTTGGCATTGGCCTCAGATGTGTGTTAATGCAATCATCCCGACAATTAAAGAAGCATGAGGAGAACTACCCGGCCCATGACCTAGAATTGGCCGCGGTAGTATTTGCCTTAATGCTCTGGAGGCACTATCTCTACGGAGAACAATTCACTGTATACTCTGATAGAAATATAGAGAGTGATCTAGAAGGGGGGGGGATGAATAGATCACCCCCAATTTGAAAACTTATAACGGAGGATAGCGCAGAGAACCCGAGAGAAGAGATGTAGAATGCTTCACACACGATAGGAAAACATACTCACAACGAAATGTAGGCTCCAGATAGCAATCGGTGATACACAGCTCAATGATCGACCAGAAGATGGACAAAGTAGCCAATGAAGATAGCAACCTTCACCAACCAACGATAGGAAATCTCACAATAACCAGAGCAACAACCACACAAGGAGACAAAGGATTTTTTAGGTAGTTCGATTGCCCACATCAATCTACATCTGCCCCTCGTCCACACCAAATGAGGATTCCACTAGCTCAGGCTAGAAAAGTTGACTCAGTCTACGATAATGGCTGTCTAACAGCTTGCCCAGAGGAACACTCTCCTCTCTTCCTCCAACCCAGAGGAAAAACACTAGTAACACCCAGTCACTAGCAACTACAGAAATAGTCTCCCTTCCTCCAAACCGGAGGGAACCCACAAGTGACACCCCGCCACTTGCAAACTGGAGACACAATCTCCCTTCCTCTACACCAGAGGGAACACAGAAATCACAGACGATAATACTCTGATCAAAACGTAAACCAAGAAATGAGAAAAACACCAGAGAATGTAGCTTCAAAGAAGCATAAACACAATCACTGGCCGGCTGCTCTCAAACTCTCTTTCACTTCCTCTTGGCTAGAACATGGTTTCTCACGCTCTCTCTTGCTCTTGGAGATGCTCTCTTTTCAGGTGGAGACGATGGCAGCTTTTACGGCCACTTTTTCCAGCCCCCTTCTTTGAAGGGTAGTGAATCCTTATATATAGGAACAAGGGCTCGTATGGATGAGGCAACATAACCCTACTGAAACTCCATTGGTCCACGTGTTAGGGAATAAAATGTTCCTTTCCTCGGATCACGTGCCTTTCATTTGCCCCTTTATCCACGAGCCAGCCTTATGCCATTTCAGAGATCACGTGCATCTTCTGTGAACGAGATTGTTCCCTTTGGTTCAGTCAAATAGGATGTGCACTGACCTTAACTTGTTGTTAATGAGACATGCTCAGACCATTGGCAGCACGCAACAAAACATGCACGGACCTTCCTGTTAGGGTGCTAGACCTGGATACAGAGGGGGGTGAATGTATCCCTCTAGAGAATATGGCCCAATTTTAAAAAAACTAAGGCTCAGATAAGCGGAATTAGAACTAATGAGCTTTCCAAGATGAAATGATAAGGCAATCAAATGAACAAACAGTTGGCCTGCAATACTGCAGCCACCTGATCAACCAGAACGAATGCAGAGTAAAACAACCCAAACACATTTAACAGAATATAATGCTAAAAAATAACTCTCTAGATAAAGCAACGGGCCAAACATGCACAACCTATGAATGGGAGGTAGAAGACATGGAGCTAAAGCAAGGCAAACCACTGCACAGATAATTTTTTGGTGGTTCGGTCCTCCAGACCTACATCCACCCCTCACTCCCAACCGGAGTGAGGCTTCCACTAGTAACACTAGCACAGCCGACTCAGTCTGCAACAAATGCTGCCAAACAGCTTGACCAGGGGAACAACTTCCCCTCTTCCTCCCAACGGAGGGAACCTACAAGCAGCGCCCAGCTACTTGCAACTGGAGATCAAATCTCCCTTCTCCTGACCCACCAGGAGGAATCCACAAGTAGCATCTAGCTACTTTCGACCGGAGATCAAATCTCCCTTCTCCTGACCCACCAGGAGGAAACCAATCCCCAACAGGGCAATCGAAAAAATCACAAGGAAATGTAAACGAAACTAAGAAAAGGAAAATACACTAATCAGAAAACTATAGCTATGGTAGCACAACCGTGGCTCTCAACTAGAGCTAACTGGGATGGATATGATCCACGGTACAGCAGGAACAATTATTCAAGTAGCATTGCTTCTCTTCTCACTCTGCTCAAGCTCTCTATCTCTTTCTTTCTCTCTTCTTTTACTTATCCTTCTGGATCGTCGAAGCTCTCACTCTTGCTCTGCTTCAGTCAATCACAATCAGTCCCATTCAGACAGAGGAGTCTTCCTTATATATCAGCAGCGATTAGGGCGACATGCGCTCTCCACGATTCCCGCCAAGAGGCCTCAGTCCACGTGTCAGCATCCTGGTACCTCGGATCACGTGCCCTTCATTAGCACGATCAGCAACTACAGTCTGGTGGCGTCAACTCACTTGCTTCAAAAGGTTGATGCAGCCTTCAAGGGTATTCTACCAGCAAGACTTAAGTCTACTGCGTTGACTCTATCCGCCTGCTGCGTTGACGCATTGATACATTCCAGCGAGTAACCAGCTTAGCCTTTTAACTGCTGCGTCGACGCTTCCAACCCGTGGTGTTGACGCATTGTTGATCCAGTGATCAAGTCTTCAGCAGATGGGCGTGCTGCGTCGACACTCTCATCATGCTGCGTTGACGCATTTCTGTTCCAGCAGCTGAAATTTGGATGGCTTCAGCCTTCTTGCATCAAGGAGTGCGTTGACGCATTGTGCAGCTGTGTCCACCCTCTGGTCACCTTGTCATTCCATCAAGCTGCTGCGTCGACCCAACGAGCTGCAGCGTCGACGCTGCCAAGGTACTCCAGAGGTTGCAAGGAGATACTTGAACTACTGCATCCACGCTGCCTGTTGGTGGCGTTGACGCACGAACATGTACTTCAAGCCTGTCTTGCCTTGTATATTGGCGTCTCTTAAGCCGCTGCGTCGACGCTGCTTCATAGTGGCGTTGACGCATCGAGCACCCTGCATCCTTTTGTTCCTGTTAAACATTCATTAAAACTTAAGTGTCTATATCACTTAGCTTATCGTTGTCATCATCAAAACCAGGAGTACAACAATCTCCCCCTTTTTGATGATGGCAACTCTGGACTGTTTTAAGGATGAGGCATCAAACAAACGCATGGACAGGTATCTAAGATTCAAGTATCTAAGATTCAAGAAGCTTCATTACATTGTATCACAGTTGTATCACAGATAAATCACAGGTAAATTATATGCTATCATTTATCAATGCGTTTGTCATTACAAAAGGAACTCAAGCTGGAACTCAAGCTGCTTTGAACTCTTTTCTCCCCCTTTGACATCATCATGAAGGGGGCAATATGTGATCTGGCACAAGGCCTCAATTGAAATATTTGGCATGACTGGAAGAAGATCCGCGAGCCCTTGATGGTTGACTTGGTGGTTGACGTGGAGTGGTAGATTGATCTCTGCCCAGCAACGTGCGAATGTCTTGAGATATAGCAGCTAAGTCATGTTGCAGTGTGGTCTTCACATGTGCAATTGCAGAGGACATATCATCAGATTTCTTCAGTTGAGTTTCAAGAGATTTGAGTGTGTCAGTCATAGTGTCAATCTTGCCTAAAAGAACCTTGATGCATTGAGGAAGTGCATTGACAGGACTCTTGAGGGTTTCAACACCTATCCTCACATCATAACATATATCAATAACCTTTGCAAAAGATTGACAAAATGAAGATTGGGTGCTGTGGACGTCGCTCACTAGAGTTGAGAGTTTGTCAAGAAGAGCTGATATGTTTTTCAAGACAGACCTTGTGGCTTGGTCAGATAGCATCTTGGAGAGTAGGAATTTTTGCCACTCGGATAAGACAGAGACTTCAAATTGTATAACCTGAGCAGTTAGTTTGTTGAGATGAAAATTTGTAAACTCCATTAGCTTGTCCATCTTTGCATCCTGACGCTGCAGCATCATAGACATGTGAGCAAACATCTCTTCAACAGTGGCTGGTGGTGGAGCTGCATCAGAAGTTGGAAAAGGCCTCCTATAAACACCAATTTCCATTGTAGGTGTAGAGCCACTGGGTTCCCCAGTTTCCAACTGAGGGCTTGATGATCTCACAAATGTTTCTTCAACTTCATGCTCTTCTCTTACTGAACTACCATCTGGTCCGCCTTCTCTCACCACAGGTGGAATTGGTATCTCTGTCCTGTTTACTTGACTATCGTCCATAGTGACTGTTCTTGATTGCTGTCCTGTCTCTGATTGAGCTGACTTCTGACTGGGAAGGATTCTAACAGCCTTACCATCAATGACTTGGAAGCCCATAAATCTCTGAACGTAAGACATGGAATATATGTTTCCTTTGGGGATAACATGTTTCTTTTCAGTTCCAAAATCCACTCCTACCTTTTTGAAGATTGATGTGAGGTGTGCTGCATAAGGTAGTGTTCTAGAGTGGTGAAGACAAGTTCCAATTGTCTGAACTACCACATCAGTTAAAGAAATCTTAACTTCCTTTAGCATGCAGTACAACAGGAATCGCTGCATATCTGTGACTCTTTCTCTACCACTACTTTGAGGTGTGATGATAGACATGCATATGTGATGAAGTAGTCTGACAGATGGTATAAATCTATTAGCTTTCAGACTGGACAGGTATGTCTGTTTCACGTCAGAGGGGTCTTTGGTTAACCCAGTCAAAACAGCAAACGCCTCATGTTCATCTAGCTCATATGAATGAAGCTTTGCTCCTCCCATTGGTATTTTCCAAACTCGAGCAAGCAGGGCACTAGTTAACTCAAAATGAACATTTCTAACAGTGGAGGACAATTTGGGAATCTTCGGTTCATATTTCAAATTTTGATAAAATTCCCTAACGAGAGTAGGATAGTAAACAGTGTGCTTTGTCACAAACTTCCACCAGCCTTGAAATTCTAATGCAGGCCGTACCTCAGGAAATGCAGTCAGTAGCTCTTCATCGGAACTTACAATGTACCTGGGGATAAGAACCTTGAGAGGTTCTTCTATATTGATGACAACAGAAGCCTTGGATTTCTTCTTCCCCGTTATACCAGAAGAGGAGCGTGGTTCAGCTGAAAATGATTTTGAGGACTTTCTTCTCTTGACCGGCGGACTAGGGCTCCGAGGACGTTTCTCCTTCTCCTTTCCTTTGCGCTTCCTGGAAATAGCTGTAGATGGTGTCGCTTCTAGAGGGTTGGCTACTGGAGCATCAGGCGCATCCTCTGAGAGTGAGTCCATCGTCAACTGTGTCGCACTCGAAACCCTCAAGTTCTGCTCCATCAACAGCTTTCCCGAGTGAGCACCCTTGCCAAAGATGATCGGAGACAAGAAATGGTGTGGGAGGATGTTTGGAGAACAGAGAAGGTAAACCAACCAAGGGTTTAGAATGGAGTGGAGACGAGTGGCGGTCAAGCTACTCTTTTAAAGAGGCTACGAAGACCCTTTTAGTGAACGGTTCAGCCGGTTCAAGTCGGTGAACCGGGTTGAAGAAGGTTGTATTAGAGGCAATGCGTTGACGCCAAGGGGGCATTGCATCTACGCAGTGACGCATATGTGAACAGAAAACACAAGACAAGTAGTCAGAAAGACACAAGGCGTGGATGCCAAGGGACATTGCGTCTACGCAGTGAGACTGATGTGAAGAGAAGAAGCAAGACAAGTAACCAGAGATACATCCGTTCAAGGGATTTTCTTAAGGTACTAAGATAGTGAGATAATCAGGCTTCTATTCAAGGAATTTTAAGTGTTCCAGATCGAGTTCCCATGAAAGAGATGTATGTAAATAGGCTCTAATTCATTTAATGATAAAGAGAAGAAATAATCTTAAAACATTGAATTAGAAGCCATGAACCACTAAAGCCACCTACCTGGAGAAAAAATAGAACTCTTTTCACACTAGAACCGTTTTCATTTCTGACCCTTATATCTTTCAATTTTAAGAGGCCTTTCAGATAGAGAGAAATTTAACTGGCATTGAAGATAGACTCAGTTGAATAAGGAGCACCAGATCAACCAAACTCACATGTTTTAATTGTTTTCACATTTTCAGCATTTCCAACTTCTTTTTACATTTTCATTTGCAGTCAAGTGTTGCTAGCATTTTGACACGGGTACACATGTTTATCAGACACCCGAGTCCCCGGTTACTCAGCATAGCAAACTATTCTGCATTGACTAACCAGAGGTGGCTACTGACTTCATGACATGCCTATCAGCACTTCATAAGTGCTTGAAGGTAGTTTCTCAGTTGATAGTTACCATTGCTCTGGAATGATTTGTTTTTCTCTTGAAGAGAGAGATAGTAGCGCACCTCATGACTTGCTCTTCAGCACTTCCTTGGTGCATAGGGCTAATTTCTCAGTGAACAACTACCATTGCTCTGCATTATATTACATGTGAATAGCTTGCATCCTTAGCATTTAAACACTTTCTGAGTTCATCATCAATACAATTATTAAATTCCTCTACACACATTGGTTTCTTTACTTTTGAACAATAAGGATCGAGAGATGATGAGGTCCTGGTTTTATTAAATTGTTCAGCTTTTGCTCCATACATAGTGCATCATTGGGTTCAAAAGTTCATGAATTCAAACATCATAAGAAATATGGATCTCCTATCATTAACATATCATAGAGCAATTCAGAATATATCTCATATTCCACAGGAATTATCACTGTAACTCCCCTTGAATTTAAGACATCATCTACATATCTCAGTGCTCTAGAGAATTTTCCCATACACGGATGTCAAGGAAGCTTTATTGAGGGATAAGAATGGAAGGGACAGGATATATGGACAGAGCAGGTTGATGTGAGAAGAAAGTTTCCAAAAGAGGAAGATGTAACCCTGAGATTCCAATAAGGCACAGCTGCGTTAACTCACCCTCTTCACTGCGTCAACTCATCCATCTAGACTGCACAAACATATGTTCAATTTCAAAATCCAATTGTCCATATCGTTGACTCAGTTTCATCACAACGTCAACTCACTTAACCAGCCATCAGTAACAACTCTGTACTCTATTCAGCATTTTGTTACCGAGGAATTAATCTTAAGCAAACTCCTCCTCAGACCATGCATGAATGAAATTATAATAGCCAATAAAATGAGTATCAAGTTGAAATAGTATTCATGCTGAGATGATTGAAAGGAAGATAGACACAACAGCCAAAGACGACTAAACTCTCCCTTAGAATATGCAGTCCCATATGCAATCCAGATATTTAGAAATTTCAGAGTGCGTGATCAGAGAGCAGTGCAAATGGCAGATGATAAATGAATATTCATGAAACACATCAAGGAAGATATGCAATGAATTTCAAAATGGGATGTGCAGAGAGATTACCTGAAAAGTGTGAGAATGGGGTTTTTCATTCTTGAGTGCCTTGGATCATTACCCCTTTATTCTATCCAAGGCACACCTGCTAGGCAACTTCCTATTTTCCACTAGCAGGAACCCAAGTGGTCTTGGGTCTTGCATAGTAATTAGCCCCTTTTGGGACTGCCTACATCTTTTTCTGTGCCAACCAGTCATCAGAGTTCATGATAGAACAGTTATGCATTGAATACTCAGACAGCCCACAATAGTGGCATGAACTAGCAGGTTTCATGTTCCTCTTATGTATACTAGCATGAACTTGAGCATTATAAGAGTGAGCATGAGGGTTTCTGTTATTATTATGAAACTTTTTCTTTTCATGACCAGCTACCCTGCAAGCAGCAACTTGGTGGCCTGGTCTTCTGCAATTTGAGCAAACAGGAATTCTTTTAGAAGCAAGTTTGTTCCTATCAAATTCTTTGGAATTTCTATTCCTACCCTGGACATGCCAGCAGTCCTTGACTGCATGGCCAAGCTTCCCCCAATGGGAGCAGAAAGGGAACTTTCTTCTAAAAGAACTTTCCCAACATTCAGTGGCCTTGTGCCCAAACTTGTTACAATTAAAACATTTGACATACTGGTTCAGAGAAGCAGTTTTGTTTATATTAAAGGCATGTTGGTTAGCATAAGATTTAGCATGATGTGAGAGTGGTTTTTTCTTTCCATTAGCAAACCAACATTGAGCAGAGGTGTGGCCTAATCTACCACAATGAGAGCATTCACTTTTCTTTGAATGAACAGTAGGTCTTTTATCATGATATTTCCTAGCATTCATCATTTCAGCATTCAAATCATCTAGTTCGTTTAATTCACACTCATGCATCAAATGGCCAATTCTATGGCAGTAATAACATGACATTTTCTTTTTCTGAACCTCATGATTTCTGACATGAGTTTTCCTGACATGCATTTTACTGGCATTCACGTCATCTTTTCCTTTCAGTTTGCATTTATGCATTTGATGACCAGCTTCATGACACTTAAGGCATGACATGAGTTTCCTGTTAGCATGAGAATTAAAAACAGGATGCATGTAAGTAGTATAAGCCATTTTGTTCTTTCCTTTTTGTTTTTCAGTTGGCTTCAGAATTCTTTGAGCAGCAAATTGAAACACTGAAGGATTGGCTGAACTAGCAGAGGCAACATTTGGAACAGCTGAAGTTTGAATCTTATTTTCAAAACTCTTTTTCTTTGTTGGGTTATAGCCCAACCCTTCTTTTTGAAAATTGACTTTAACACCTAGCAGTTTATCTAGATTTTCTTGACCATGAACAAATTTGGACAAGGAATTTTTTAAGTCATGAATTTCATTTTCCAAGGAGGTGATTTATAACTCATAGCTGGAAATTTCTTGCTCACTGCAATTCACACATTCAGTTAACACCTTGTTAGCAGTTTTATATTTTTCAATTTCTTGTTCCAGATTGCTCAATTTTTCAGGAGTTTCAATACAGACCGTTTTTCCTTTTTCTAAGGTTAGAAGTCTCTCAGACATTGCACTGTTTAACAGCTTCAATTTTTCAATTTCTTCTTTGAGCTTATCATTTTGAACCAATTCATTTATTAGAAGCTGGTCTTCTGAATTGACTTCATACTTTCTTTCATTTTCAGTTTGTTTCATTTCTCTTTGTTGTGTTTCACACTCTTTCTGTAATTCTATGTTTACAGATTTTATGGCATTCATTTTTTCAATCAGCAAATCATTCTCTTGTTTGAGTTTCTCAATTTCTTTATCATTTCCTTTAGTAGATTGTTTTAGAGAATCATTTTCAGATTTTAGCTTGCTTAGTTCTGAGTTAACAGAATCCTGATTCTTTTTCTTTAGCAATTTAACTTGACTCTCAAGCTCACGAATTTCAGATATAGAATCATCATTTGTTTGTTTCAATTTTAAGCAATTTTGACATGAAGAGGAATTTACACTATTTAACCTAATACCCTTTTTCAGTTTCTTATGTTCCCTTTTTAATTTTTCATATAGCCCCAACAAGTCAGCATAAGTATTTTCCCAATCATCTGAAGTATAGTTTTGAAATGGATTTACCTCATTATCATCATCTTCATCTTGACTGCTGCCTTGATTATATCTGTCTGCCATCATGCAGCTGTCCTCATTTGCCCTGTGAATTTTCTTCAGCATATCCAAGATGTCTTTAGCGGACCTGCAATCATGAAAGCAAGACCATAAAGCTCTGTCAGTAGCTGCTTTCATCAGATTAAAGGCTTCCTGATTTTCTCCATCCTTTTATCTGTGTCTGTCAGTCCATTTGGACACTTTTGTAGGTAAGGTGTGAGGACGTTGTGAAATTAATTTCCACAGATCAGAATTAACAGCATTAACATAAACATGGAGAGCGGCGTGCCACTGATTAAAATCAGAACCACTAAAGACGGGTGGAGGAGCCATTGAAACAAATAGAAAGTAGATTCAATGCAACAGGAATAATGATTCACTAAAACAAATTAGCACCTAAGATAGCAAGATCGGATCTGCAGGTCGCTGGACCTTCTAAGCAGACACCTTGCTCTGATACCAATTGTTAGGGTGCTAGACCTGGATACAGAGGGGAGTGAATGTATCCCTCTAGAGAATATGGCCCAATTTTAAAAAAACTAAGGCTCAGATAAGCGAAATTAAAACTAATGAGCTTTCCAAGATGAAATGATAAGGCAATCAAATGAACAAACAGTTGGCCTGCAATACTGCAGCCACCTGATCAACCAGAACGAATGCAGAGTAAAACAACCCAAACACATTTAATAGAATATAATGCTAAAAAATAACTCTCTAGATAAAGCAACGGGCCAAACATGCACAACCTGTGAATGGGAGGTAGAAGACATGGAGCTAAAGCAAGGCAAACCACTACACAGATAATTTTTTGGTGGTTCGGTCCTCCAGACCTACATCCACCCCTCACTCCCAACCGGAGTGAGGCTTCCACTAGTAACACTAGCACAGCAGACTCAGTCTGCAACAAATGCTGCCAAACAGCTTGACCAGGGGAACAACTTCCCCTCTTCCTCCCAACGGAGGGAACCCACAAGCAGCGCCCAGCTACTTGCATCCGGAGATCAAATCTCCCTTCTCCTGACCCACCAAGAGGAATCCACAAGTAGCATCCAGCTACTTTCGACCAGAGATCAAATCTCCCTTCTCCTGACCCACCAGGAGGAAACCAATCCCCAACAGGGCAATCGGAAAAATCACAAGGAAATGTAAACGAAACTAAGAAAAGGAAAATACAGTAATCAGAAAATTGTAGCTATGGTAGCACAATCGTGGCTCTCAACTAGAGCTAACTAGGATGGATATGATCCACGGTACAGCAGGAACAATTATTCAAGTAGCATTGCTTCTCTTCTCACTCTGCTCAAGCTCTCTATCTCTTTCTTTCTCTCTTCTTTTACTTATCCTTCTGGATCGTGGAAGCTCTCACTCTTGCTCTGCTTCAGTCAATCACAATCAGTCCCATTCAGACAGAGGAGTCTTCCTTATATATTAGCAGCGATTAGGGGGACATGCGCTCTCCACGATTCCCGCCAAGAGGCCTCAGTCCACGTGTCAGCATCCTGGTACCTCAGATCACGTGCCCTTCATTAGCACGATCAGCAACTACAGTCTGGTGGTGTCAACTCACTTGCTTCAAAAGGTTGACGCAGCCTTCAAGGGCATTCTACCAGCAAGACTTAAGTCTGCTGCGTTGACTCTATCAGCCTGCTGCGTTGACGCATTGATACATTCCAGCGAGTAACCAGCTTAGCCTTTTAACTGCTGCGTCGATGCTTCCAACCCATGGCGTTGACGCATTGATGATCCAGTGATCAAGTCTTCAACAGATGGGCGTGCTGCGTCGACGCTCTCATCATGCTGCGTTGACGCATTTCTGTTCCAGCAGCTGAAATTTGGATGGCTTCAGCCTTCTTGCGTCAAGGAGTGCGTTGACGCATTGTGCAGCTGCGTCCACCCTCTGGTCACCTTGTCATTCCATCAAGCTGCTGCATCGACCCAACGAGCTGCAGCGTCGACGCTGCCAAGGTACTCCAGAGGTTGCAAGGAGATACTTGAACTACTGCGTCCACGCTGCTTGTTTGTGGCGTTGACGCACGAACATGTACTTCAAGCCTGTCTTGCCTTGTATATTGGCGTCTCTTAAGCTGCTGCGTCGACGCTACTTCATAGTGGCATTGACGCATCGAGCACCCTGCATCCTTTTGTTCCTGTTAAACATTCATTAAAACTTAAGTGTCTATATCACTTAGCTTATCGTTGTCATCATCAAAACCAGGAGTACAACACTTCCATTGAAGGAACATGAAAGTGCACAGACCATGAAATGCGTATATACAAAACATGCACCAACGCTACAATGTTGAACATGCATCGGTTTGAACAGTGAATTGCATGGACTTTAGGTGCAAGGAAGAGAATGCGGATGGACCCTCATTACTGTGCTACAGGGACTAGCACGGACCTTGGTATGCTTAGAGCTGAAATGTGCACCGATGTTAGATATGCAGAATGCCCTAAATGCACAGACCTTCTACTAGATGAACAGTGACATGCACCGACTCTAGATGTGCGATGCAAAGACTTGCACCGACCTTTTATGGCCTTAGTCATAGACATGCATCGACCTAATGCGAGCCAAAACCTGCACCGACTTCCATTGCATGCGTGCAGCAAACCTGCACCGACCTAGTTTCGCATGAGCTGCTATGTGCACCTACTTGGAACAGTAGTTGCACCGACTATGTATAGGCTGAATGTAAGAAGTGCACTGACCTTGTATGCACACAAGGCAAATGTGCACAGACTTATGCATGCATATGTCACAGAGTGCACCGACTCAGTTAAGTGTAGACTAAGACATGCACAGACTTGGTGAGCAAATATGCACAGACCTATATGCATAAGATAGGAAGTGCACCGACCTTCATATGAACAGCTTGGATATGC
This sequence comes from Amorphophallus konjac, assembly GCA_022559845.1. Classification (NCBI taxonomy): domain Eukaryota; kingdom Viridiplantae; phylum Streptophyta; class Magnoliopsida; order Alismatales; family Araceae; genus Amorphophallus; species Amorphophallus konjac. Next base: position 165,244,367 of record CM040119.1, on the reverse strand, counting down.
ACTGACCTGCTACAGTACATGCACCGACCATGTGTATGCATGAGACACAAGCTTGCACCGACTTTATATGATATGAAATGAACTATGCACGGACCTCAGTCAGCCAAGACTCGAAGTAGCATCGACTTTGTGTATGCGTGAAGTGCAGCTAGCTTCGACCTTAGGCTGTTCGATGAAATGCCATGCACACTGAAATGGCTGCACACAAAGTGTTGGATAAAATGCCATGATCTCAGGTTATTCAACAAAATGTCATGTGCACAGAAATGCGTTGACTTAAAAATAATAAACTATATTGTTCTGACATCATCAAAACAGAAAATGCAACATCATCAAAACACAAAATGCAACATTCTCCCCATTTTTGATGATGGCAACAATATCAGTTTTGAAAAATTAATTTTTTATTTGAAGTCTGAAATATGCACAATATCCATGATATGCAAATGCTGACCCTCCATCACAATGACTCCCCCTGACAACATGAACACAAGAGAGTGAAGGCTACTCTCCCTTTCACTGATTGACCAGACAACAGAAGAAATTCAATTTCATTTTCATTCTCTCCCCCTTTGACATCATCAAAAGACAATGAAAGAGATATGGAGCTGCTGGATGAGTGAGAGGAAAAACACAGTATCATCATAGTGTAGAATGACCCATAATCATATCTTAAAAGATTAAGTAGGAGAACCAATTCAAGCGAAGATGCTTCAAATCAAGTAATCAAGAGGGACCTAGAGTGAGAGTGAAGTTTATCAACGTACATAAGATATGATGTATATAGACACGCTAAAATTGATGCTATGTTGAGTAAATCTCATGTCACCATGTGACGCCCCAAAGCGGACTTCAATATTGATTTAATATGAAGTTTTTCTATTTCTTATACATTAATTGTGATTTCTTGTTTTTTTTCTTGGGAAATTGGAATTAACGCCCTGATCAGGGGCGCTATTTAAATTGACGGCATGGACAGGGGCGCCGCGTTTAACAACGGACGACTACCAATACGGGCGTCATTTCCTGGATTTACTAAAAATTCCGAATTTCAAATAAAATGAAAATTGAAGAATTAACGTCTTTCATAAAGACGTTGATTATTTGACGTCTGTCTGGCAGGCGTCAGTTGATAATTTTAAATAAGGAAAGTTAATTGTTTCTATAATTAAATTCAGAAATTGATGACTTGATGGGAGTCGTTATTATAATTAATGCCTTTGGATGTGTCGTCATTTTCAATTGACGCCCTTCAGGGGGTCGTCATTTTCACTTCCGTCTCCCTTTCGCCTGCTTCTTTCCAGTAATGGTTCCTTCCTCATTTTGAGCCTTGTGTTCTACTGGGAAGGGAGTTTCTTGATGGAATATCTTTACCTTGTTTTAATCCTTATTCTCCAAGGATTTTTGGCCCTATAAATACCCCTCCTGGGTCTCTTCGCGCGAGAGATGAGAGAACACAAGAGAGCAGAGCTGCAGAGAGAAGAGTTAACGAGAGAACAAAGAAGAGAGTTGTTGTTTTGCAAGTTTCTTCTTCATCCGAACAGGCTTTTCTTCCAGGAGGATTCGTCTTCTTCCACAGACGAACTTCTGCCGCTACACCACCACATATTGAAGCTCTCCCTCTCTCCCCTTTTACTGCTGCACGCACAGCAGAAAGGATCTTTCTCTTTAATTGCTTAGTTTGTTTTTTTTTATCATTATCATCACACATTCTCTCTTCTTCTAGTTCTTGCTAGATAGCATACCCCATATATTTTGCATTAGCATATCGTTGCATTCACATCTTCCAAACCTTATTACTCCTCTTAAGGGTTTTAAAACCAAGCATACAAGGTGTGTTCATGCACAATTTGATTGATTTCATGCTCTTAGAACATTGATACTACACCCCTTTTGGCTAATCCATATCTCTGCTTGTTTTGTGTGTTCTTACAAGGTAATCAAAGCTAAAAACCCCCTTCATCGGCCGGCCGGTAGAAGGAGGAAGAAAGGGTTCACAATCTCCCACGCTCAACACAAGGTACACACGATCATTCTTTTCTTATTTGAGGTAACCCCTCTGGCGATCACATTCTCCTTTAGCATCCCACACATGCTCTTCCTCCTCCAATTAATTTTTAAGCTTTAGAAATTGAGTTTGAGTTTCATTCCCCATTAAGTGGATTTTTTCATAATCTACAAATTGGCGATCACGGTAGGACTTCTTTTATTTTTAGTTTGATTACCCCTCCATTGTGCTCCACGTAGCACCCTCTTATTGACACCCTCGCGTGTCCCTCCTTTGGTACCCTCGGTACCCCTCCATTGTGCTCCACGTAGCATCCTCTTATTGACACCCTCGCGTGTCCCTCCTTTGGTACCCTTGGTACCCCTCCATTGTGCTCCACATAGCACCCTCCCATTGACACCCTCACGTGTCCCTCCCATTGGTACCCTCGCGTACCCCTCCATTGTGCTCCACGTAGCACCTTTCCTATTGTGCACCACGTGCACACCTCCCACTGTTTAGGCCATTTTGGAGCCCCCATGTCATCTGTCATATCATCTGTTTAATAAGAAATCTGTTTTCTGTTGACTATCAGGGTTTCGGTTCATTGAGCTGAAATAACGCCCTTGTTGCTGCCGTTATTTTATAATTCACGCCTCTATCAGAGGCGTCATTTATTCATTCAACGCCTTACCGCAAGGCGCCATTTGCATTATTACTGTTCCTGTCCCCGCTCCCCGATCGCTGTTCATTGGTTTTGACGCCCTAACACCCAGGCATCATTTTATAATTGGACGCCTTACAGCAAGGCGTGATTTGCATTATTATTGTTCCTGGTTACTGTTCACTGTGATTCACGCCCTTTATAGAGGCGTCTCTTCATCATTTAACGCCTCACCCCAAGGCGTCATTTGCTATCTCACTGCCTGCAGTGACTAGCGCCTGCATCCCAGGCATTATTTATTTATTTGGCGACCCCATCTGAGTCGTCATTTTGTTCTGTGCCCACAGAACTGCTGCTCCTGTCTATTTGTTTGGCTGATATTATCTGATTATCATATCTGTTGATTGATATCATCTGTTTGCATTCATCTTGGCATACGGTTTGGGAGACCTCCTCTCCCTATACTTGTTAGGAGTTTTCACCCCTCTTGGTGAAGGAAGGACCCTCCATTGAGCATTCCGTCTCTTTGGACCGGAAATTCCTAAGCCAAGCCTCCGTAAGTCCTCGCACCCGTGGATTCCCTCACGGACGCTAGGCAGGTTGTACCATTGAAGTACCCGGAGTATAGTTGACCCATTCGTTGGAAAGGAGAGAAAATCTAGATACCCGGAGATTATACCCAAATTTTCAACCAGGATCCACCTTCGAAAGAAAGTACCTAATATTGAATCCACCCTAATTTCCAAGAGAAATCTTAAAATCTTGCGCTCATTACAACTTGTGTGTTTCTTTTGAAAAGGTGATATCTTTTGGGTTATATCTTATTGTGAGACATTCATCTCTTTCTCCTTAAGCATGAAATTACGTTCAGGTAAAATCGTCAACATGGCCAACTACGAGTACACATATGATGACTATGAGGAGGGTCATTTTGACTCGTTTAATGAGAATCCGTCTCAAAATCCTCTTTACTGTGATGGGATCTATGTTCCCTCTCCTACGCATGTCCACATGATGGACTCTACTCTTCCGGAGGTTGACCCTCCTTCCCAGGCTCAGCCTGCCACTTTGAACACCTCTGGGGATACTCCCTCCTCCCTCAATTTTAATGATGTTCTCAAGGTCCTTTCCCAGCTGGATGATTCCCAGCGCTATGCGGTTCAAGCCGCTTTGAAGGAAAAGTCTGTCCCCTCATCCTCCAATCCTCCCCAGGCCATGGCTGGTCATTCTACCAATTTTCCTAACGACCAGGCGGTCGCGTCCAGGGTGCCCTCGCGCCCCCCTACTCCGGTCATGACTATGCCGGCCCAACCGGTAAGTCATTCTGTTGCTAGGCCTCAGCAACCTTCTGCTCCCCAAATCTTGAGGAGGCCTACGCCACCTATGCCAAATTCATATTCTTTCCGACCGGCCCCAGTTGAATATGATGATCATACTTTGCTCCTCCAAAGGCTGGCCAGTATGGAGGAGCAGCTTAGAAAAGTCACCACATCAAATGCCACTCCCGAAATTATGCTTCCTCCGTTGCCGGTTTTCCACCTTCCACCGTCCGAGATGCCCAACTTTCGACGGTATAATGGCACGGGTAACCCGCACATCCATTTAAAGGATTTCTTGTATGAAGCATCCTTCTGGCAGGGCAACAAAACTTCACTGGCTTATCTTTTTAGGCGGTCTTTGGATGGTCCGGCGCTTGAATGGTTTTATTCCTTGGAGCCGGCTGATGCTGGCGATTTTGATGCAGTTCAAAGAAAGTTCCTACAGAAATACAAGGACCGTGTGGGTCCCTCCTTGTATGTTACAGATCTGGTTGCTGAAAAGATGAAGCCCGAGGAGGACTTCGTTTTATTTGCTGACAGATGGAGGGCCATGGCCGAGAAATTGAAAGACACATTGTTAGAGACGGAGCAAGTCAAAATGATTATTTCAAATTCTACTCCACAATTCCGTCATATCCTGGCCATGAATAAACTAAGCACTATGGAAGAGCTCTATGAAAGAGCTAGATATATACAGACGCAAATGAAGGATTTGCCAATCATGGGAATGTTTGAGCCTAGGCCAAAGGTGATAAAGAGGAATGTTAATATTGGCAATACTGGCGCAACTACTGAAGGCACCGTTACCAACGAGCAGGTGAGCGCGTTCGGCAATTCCACACCCTTCTGCCACCCTTCAAACCCAGGGCCGTCACCACAACAGCCCGCCTTCCATTATCAAGTCCACCAGCCAAATAACAACCCTCCTCAGACCTTACGGCCTCCTCCACCTCCTCAACAACAACCCCACATTGCTCCACCAAATCAAACCCCACAATATCACCAAGTGCCCCCACCGGCCAATTATGCACCACAACAATTTCAACAAAGAAGGCCTTTGGGTCCCCGAAGGGCACACTACTCCCCTCTTCCCGAAAGCTTATTGGATATCTTTAATGCCCTCATGGCTGCTAACCTACTCACATTGCCAAAGGAAAGAGCAATATGGCCCCAACATGTGGATACATCCCGGTATTGCGTCTTTCACCGACAACCGGGGCACAATATCGATCATTGCTTTCACTTCAAAGATTACATACATGACATGAATGATCAAGGTGATATTGATTGGGATGAAGTGAGGAAGGTCATTACTTCTCTAAAAGTCCGAAGGCCTCCTCGGCAGCTAGCAGCTCAACAGCATCAGCAACAAGGACAACCACAAGCTCCTCAACAACAACAGGTTCCTGCTCCTCAACCCAATATGGGGATTGTTAATAATCCACTACCGGAGCATCCGGTCCCAAATCAGCAAGTGAATATTGTCACCTCGATCCATGAAGTGGAGAGAGGACAAATTTGGCACAATGAAAATGCCTCTATCAGGGCTATTAATCAGAATTCTAATCCACCACCCTCATTGATAAGAAGGCACCAGCCTATCCCTCCTTCCCAACCACAATGTCCCCTTATACGCTCCCTCACTCCTGGGCCATCCAATGCCAATATCGTCCCTTCACGTCCCCTTCTTTTGCGCCAACACACAAATTCTCCATCACCCCAAAACCCTCCACCAAACATACCTCCTCTTATTCGTACCTCGCCGACAGCCGTCGCCCCTCCTGTTCCACCTCCATCTACCGCCACCATGCTTCCGAGGCCCCTTCTTGTTACACAATCACCATCACCTCATTCCAATAATCCACAGCCGGCAAGGCCCCTTATAAGAACCCTTCCTCCCACCAACCCTGCGCCTACACCCAACACCACTCCCTCTACTTCCTCTACCCCTTTACCCACACCAGTCCCGACAGAGGCGCAAATAACGATGGTGCTCCGTAGCGGACGGATGTTTCAACGAGTGTTTCCCCAGCGGGAGCAGGAGCCACCACAGGAACAAGGAGAGCAAGAACAAGAATCTACACAGGGCACGGAGTATGATTTATTGAAGCATCTGGACAGAACACCGGCCCGTATTTCTATTCTGGAACTGATTAAAAGATCTGCCACACATCAGCAAGCTTTGAAACAATACCTGCAAAAAGTAATGGTGAATGAAGATATCCCGGCCGAACAGGTTACTACTGTCTTAAACCCAGTTAGCAATCAGCCGGCTATTACTTTTTATGAACATGAGTTGGCTCCGCAGCCGGCCAGGAAATATGCACTGTGCATCACCATTGATATCAACAAAATAGCTGTGAAGCAATGTTTGGTTGATACTGGGGCATCCATTAATGTTTTGCCACCAAGCACTTTAAAGATGTGCGGCGTTCCGGAGAGTCAGATTCGGCCGTCCACTATAACAGTCACAGCTTATGATAACACAAGAAAGCCTCCATTGGGAATGATTACTCTAAAAGTTGGTTTGGGTCCAGTCTCAGTCACGACAGATTTCCATATTTTGGATATGGACCCGACATTTAATGGCATTTTGGGCCGCCCTTACATTCAGGAACTGGATGCCGTGCCTTCCACGAATCATCAATGCATCAAATTTCCACACAAAGGACGTATCATTAAAGTGACCAGTATGCCCATTTTGCTGACAGAAGATATACACTCCGCAACATCAGTGCCTTCCATGTGGCCTTCCAATATGCCTTTGCTCTCAGTGTTGGATGCTGCCGATCTGCGGCAAGACCCATGAGGTCATCATCTCCTTCAACCCCTTCCACCACACAGCTATCCAAGGGCAAGAAAAAGAAAGGTTTGATGAACACGCCCGGATGGAACATTTTAATGAAGATGGGGTACCGAACTGGTAAAGGCTTGGGTGCCAATCTCCAAGGGAGAGTTAAGCCTGTCAAGCCTCAAAAGATGATTCTCCGAGGTGGCCTCGGATATAAAGCACCAGGTAAAGAGGAAAAAGAACCGTGGTCCGTTATGACTTCCACTCTCAAGACTGACCGGCAACCTCTTACATGGACCCTTCAAACACATTTTGTAACAGGAGGTATTCAGAATGATGATGAGCATACTACAGTAATCACTTCTATGCTGGATTGTCAAGACGTACATGCACGGCAGTTTGCTCGCCATATAGCGCCACTAGCCACATATAAAGCTTTGGAGTCATTAAGGCCAGATAAGCGAAGGAAGATGGACGATCCTGAATGTGACTGGTATAGGTGGTTTGACATGAATGATATCTCTATTGCTCTGAGCCGCTTGTTCATGCCGACTGATCCAGAATTGCCGCCACTAATCCATGAGTTGATTGAAAAGCCAGCAGTAATTACAGATAAGAGGTAGCTTCTGAGTGACTATTCAGATACTGGTGAACTCGATGTGCCGTTTGGAGAGGGTTTCGATACAGACAGGCTGTGGGCCGGCCTTTTCTTTACCAAATCCATTCACCCGACGGCTGTTGTCCGTTTGATTGATCGGGTGTTTTTTTTAGACATCCCTAGGCCGCCTGCGGTCTTAATAAACTTCTCTCCAAGTTCACTACAAGTTTCTCTTCCAATTCCTCCCTTACTCCTCGAACAGTTTTCCAAACTCTCCATTACACCCCCTGCGTGGGTCATCATTGATTCAATCCTTCACCAAACTTTCAATTTCAACACTCTCCCCTGTTTCCACCTCCCATTGCTTTCTCCTTGAAAACGAAAAAAAAACGCCAAAATTCAAACTTCCCAATCCATCTCAGTTGAGGAGACCTCCTATCTTCTTCCCGAGTGTGTCCCGATCCCGGGGCCGCTCTTCCCGAATCTGTTAAGGGACCTCCCCTACCCCTCCGGTGAGGGGACTTCGTCTGTATTACCTCCTGTACCCACTTTTTCCTCTCCTCCTTCATCTTTATTGAATTCTAGTGATCAGTCTAGTTGTTCTTTTTCCTCTAGTTTTCAAACTCATGGGGTAGCTTCACATAAGAAATCCAAGGGTAAGCAGATTCCCCGTAGATTCTTGTTGGAGTTAGCTAAAAGATGTCAAGCTTGCCTAGCCATCCCAGAATTTGTGGAAAATCTGATCATCCTGCCAGAGATAGAATATGAGGATATTTATGCTTCTAATGAGGGTTTTGGTGTCTATGAGATTATGAATGATGAAGACCCTGTTGAAGAGGGGGATGAAAGTTATGAAGAATATGAGGACGAGGCTGATGCCTTTGCTAGTGGCATGAGGAGATTTGATGAACCATCAGCCTCAATAGAAGAGCCTACGAAAGAAATAAATCTGGGTACAGAAGAAGACCCTAGGATCATCCTCATTTCAAAGAACTTGCCGCCATCCGAAGAGGAGGCGCTCATTTTGGTTCTTCAAGAATACAAGGACACATTTGCATGGAGTTATGAAGATATGCCCAGACTAGATCCTGCGCTCGGTGAACATCGGCTTACACTTAAGCCAGGATCTGTCCCGGTCAAATAGCGGTTGAGACGTTTCCACCCTAATATGGCTTTAAAGATGAAAGAAGAGGTCGACAAGCTTCATAAGGCTAGATTTGTTAGAGTTGTCCTCTATCCCAATTGGGTGGCTAACATCGTCCCAGTCATGAAGAAAGATGGAAAGGTTCGAATTTGTATAGACTTCCGGGACCTCAACCGCGCGTGTCCTAAAGATGACTTCCCCCTCCCTCATATTGATGTTTTGATTGACAACACGGCAGGATCTGAGACTCTCTCCTTTATGGATGGCTTTTCAGGTTATAATCAGATTCGCTTGGCTGAGGAGGATCAAGAGAAAACATCGTTCACTACACCATGGGGAACATATTGCAATGTGGTCATGCCTTTTGGACTTAAGAATGTTGGAGCTATCTATCAAAGGGCTATGATGGCAATTTTTCATGATATGATCCACATTTATATAGAGGTGTATGTGGATGACCTGGTAGTAAAATCAAGAACAAGGATTGAGCATCCTGGGGTTCTAGCTAAAGTCTTGCAAAGAGCACGGGAGTATCATTTGAAAATGAATCCCAAGAAGTGCGTGTTTGGTGTTTCATCAGGGAAGTTGCTTGGATTCATTGTAAGTAAGAGGGGTATTGAGATTGATCCCAATAAGGCGAAGGCCATAAGAGAAATGCCTCCTCTTAAGAATTTAAAAGAAGTTCGAGGATTGATCGGGAGGTTGCAATTTATTCGCCGATTTGTCTCTCAGCATTCACAAAGATGTAAGCCGTTCTACGAGCTTACTAAGCCGGGAGTCAAGTTTATTTGGGATGACAAGTGTCAGGCAGCTTTTGACGGATTGAAGGATTATCTCTCAAATCCTCCTATCCTGAGGCCGACAGTTCAGGGCAAACCGCTTGTTCTTTATATTTCTGTCCTGGATGACTCTGTAGGCGCTGTCCTAGCCCAAGTCAATGAAGAAGGAAAAGAGAGGGCAGCCTACTACTTGTCAAAACTCCTTAACCCCTGTGAGCAGAGGTACTCAGCCATAGAGAAGACTTGTGCAGCTTTAGTCTGGGTAGTTCAGAAACTCAAGCATTATTTCATAGCTCACGAGGTTCATCTCATTGCTCGTATGAATCCAATCAAGTTCCTTCTTGAAAAATCTGTTCTTACTGATCGGTTAGCACGATGGCAAAGCTTCCTCTCTCAGTTTGACATCATCTACATTCAGCCAAAAGCGATTAAAGGCTACGCCATAGCAGAACATCTTGCTTACCATCCTCTCCCTAGATTTGACCCTATTCGCTCAGAGTTTCCAGATGAGGAACTAATGTCCGTCAATCAATCCAATTCGATGTGGACGTTACATTTTGATGGAGCTTTGAATTCTAAAGGGAAGGGGATCGGCATTGTTCTTCTATCGCCGGAGGGTATCACTATTCCGCTCGCCTCTCAGCTTGCATTTCCAGTTACAAATAATATAGCTGAGTACGAGGCTCTTTTGGCCAGATTGGAGGCCGCTCATCAACTCGGTGTTACCCAATTGCAAATTGTAGGTGATAGTCAGCTTATTCTTCGCCAAGTGCTCTCCAAGTGCCGCACGCTCAATCATAAACTCAAGCCCTACCAAGAATTGACCTCTGCTTAGACCAAGCTTTTCACCAAATTGATCTTCGTTCACGTCCCTCGTGACCATAACATTCTAGCTGATGCTCTTGCTTCTCTCGCATCTTCCTTGGTTCTCCTTCTCGAAAGGGATTCCCACTCCATCACTGTTTGTAAGCGGCTCATTCCCGCTATTCAAGACCCATCTTTTCTTAGGATTAAGGAGGAGGTGCTTATGAAGGTTGAGCAAGGCAGAATTATTGAGAATAAAGAGGTCATGCTATTGGACTTGGAGGAGGAATTGGATGATGAAGAAAAGCCGTGGTATTATGAAATTGCTAAATATTGCTTGGATCAATCATATCCTGAAGAAGCCACAGCGGAAGAAAAGAAAGCCATCCGAAGGGTTGCCCAGCGATACACTCTAATTGGAGGTGTGCTTTACAGAAGAGGTCTCACTGGAGTTTTATTAAGATGCCTAGATGATGATGAATCTTGGAAAGTTGTGGAAGAGGCCCATTCGGGGGTGTGTGGTGGTCATGTCAATAGCCAGATGCTAGCTAAGAAGATCTTAAGGCTAGGCTTCTATTGGCCCACTCTAGAAGAGGATTGTTCTATCTATGTCCGAAGGTGTGTTAAGTGCCAACTGCACGCCGACAAAATTCATTCCCCTGCTTCTTCACTCCATCCTATGTTCTCCCCATGGCCTTTCTCCATGTGGGCTTTCGATATCATTGGACCTCTTGGTAATCCGGCCCTCCTCACGAAACAAAAGTCATTCATACTCACGGCGACGGAATACTTCACCAAGTGGGCGGAAGCGGAAGCTTACGTGGAGATAAAAGCGTCAACCGTCTACAAGTTCATAATGAAGAATATCATCGCAAGGTTCGACATCCCAAGTACCATCGTCACCGACAATGGACCGCAATTCATCTCTCAGGAACTTCAGGACCTCTGCAACAGGTATAACATTGCATTGCATCATTCATCTCCTTATTATCCACAGGGCAATGGCCAAGCAGAGGCGACTAATAAAACCTTGATCAAAATTGTCAAGAAAACGTGTGAGGCTAACAAATTTGTGGATTGGCCAGAAAAATTGGTTGAAGCTCTTTGGGCCTATCGTACTTCCATTCGTACCCCTACAGGGCAAACCCCTTTCACCCTCACTTATGGAATGGAGGCGGTAGTTCCCTATGAGATTCTTATTCCTTCTCTGTGAGTACAATTAGACAAGGAGCTCCCGATTGATGAGCGTCGCGAGTCTCTCCTTGCTCAGTTGGAACTCCTAGACGAGAAGCGCCTGGCCGCCGCCGAACATGCGCGTATTTATCAAAACAGGCTTTCACGTTTTTATCAAAAGAAAGTGATTGAGAGAAAATTCAAAGTTGGGGAATTGGTAATTAAAAGAATCTTTGTAAAACCAGGGGGACCTCGTTCAAAACTCCAACCTAACTGGGAAGGGCCTTTCGTCATAAAAGATGTTTTTCCTGGCAATGCTTACAAATTAATTAATGCTGAAGGTGAAGAGCTTGCTCACCCTTGGAATGGTCTTTACTTGAAGAAATACTACCCCTAAAAAAAATAAAGAAAAAGAAGAAAAACAAAATAAAAACAAAAAATAGTCAAATATATATATATATATATATATATGTAAAAAAAAATCAAGAAACATTTTGCAGATTAGCGCAATACATGGGACACGAACCTGAAAAATTCAAAATTTGTAATTCATTCTTCAATCTTAATGATTTAACTATAAGGTCAACTCACACACACTACACGCTTTACTCCTAAACTTGAGCGGCCCAGAATTCGAAGAAAGTCAGACCCAAACGGAGAGTGTACGAACCTTACCTATTCTCTCTTCTTCGGCTCGCGAGAGGGAGTTCGAGTCAGGGAATACTAACTGAACCTGCCCGTCGCCCAAGTAGGTAGAAGTCAAGGCCCAAAAGGGAGCAAAATGTTTAAAAGCTCAAGTACAATTAGGTTTTTATTTGTTGAAGAAGAAAAGAAAAGAAAAGAAAAGAAAAGAGAAATTCGCAAAAAGCATGTCAAGAGGGCAAAGTCCCCGCAGGGAAAACCCTGGTCGTAAGTATGCATGAATAAGGGTAAAAAAAAAGCAACAAAGTCTCCCTAAGCCAAAGACCGAATCCCAACGGGCATTAGGGCGGGGGAAGAAGGTTTTTCTTGATCTCAGCAACCTCCCGTGAGCTTCCTTTACTTATTCTTCCCTTTCGCCCTCTATGGTAGGTTATAAGCTCGAAGCACGGCAAAAGACCAACTAAGAAGGATGTGCCATGAGAGAATATGAGTAAAAGGAAGCATTTAATCACGTTGACCTTTTGTTAAGTCTTTTAAGAAAGATTAATGAATTTAAGATAGTGATTGAATAAGGTTTAAGGCCTTTACGTTGTGCCCAATCTCAACAAAAGCAAAAAAGATTGTTTTCCTTAAATAACGCCCTCTTAACAGACGTCATTTCCATAAATCGCGACTCCTCCTGGGTCGTCTTTTTTTTAAAATAAAAACCAAAAAATGTTTTTTTAAAGACGCCCTTTCTGGCAGTTGTCCATTTATAAATACACGCCCTACTTCGTGGCGTCATTCCTTAAATAACGCCTTCTTCCATGTCGTCATTTTTTAAAATCAAAATAAAAAAATGATGATTTTCTGAAAACAACGCCTCCCGTGGCGGCGTCAATTCAACAATTAACGCCATTCTCTAGGGTGTCATTTTCAAAACATTTTTCAAGAAAAAAAATATATATGATAAAATATGATAAAAATCCTGCTCATGTGTTTGATTGCATATTTGTGTGCCCATCTTTATTTTTAAGTTGGCATATGTTTGCTTGCATTCCCTTGGGTATTTTTCCATGATTTGCCTTCATTAATTAAAGGCTTGGCCCCTTGACCCGTTATCAAGGCCAAAGAGAAGACATCCCTTGCTTATTGAGCAAGGGGCCAAGTCGAACAGATGGATTAACCTGTTTGTTCAAGTGTGGAAGCACAGGGCAAAAGTAAAAGACGAGAAAGAAAAGAAGGTGCAAGTACACAACTACACAAGTGCTCAGGTAATAAAATCTCAATTTCATATATATATACATAATAAATGTCTGAGTACATGTGTGAGGGTGGAGGAGTACAAGTAAGTCTCTCAGCTCTCGCCTCCACCCTCCTCTCTCCTACTCTCTGCCTCACTCTCGTCCTCCCGACGAGGCGCTGGTGGAGGGGGCATGGGCCCCTGGGAAGTAGCTGGAGCTCGAGCCGGCTCCTCTGCCTCGCTCCTCTGCCGGAGAGAGGAACCCGCCACAAAAGTAGAGCTGGTGAAGCTGTACCCTGCAGCTCACGCCCACTCCCGACCTCGCTGAAGTCGCTCCTCGGTCGCTCATAGCCGCTCCTGTGCAACGGCTAGCTGGGCCCTCAAGGCTGTAAGATCCTGATCACAAGCTGATCGCTCCTCATGGTCACGGGCACGCTCCGCCTGGTACTGCTCACGGTCCCGGGCACGCTCCACCTGGTGCTGCTCACGATCCCGGGCACGCTCCGCCTCGTACAGCTCACGGTCCCGGACACGCTCCGCCTGGTGCTCCTCGCGCTCCTGAGCACGCTCTCTCCGCTCCATCTCGAGGGTGACTCGCAGCTCCGCCACCTCCTGAGGCAACTCCTCTCGCCGCCTCAAGGCTCGCTCCAGCTCCACGACCCGTTGCTCACGGATCGCCAACTCTGTCCCGGCCAGGGCAGCCCGGGTATGTGCCGCCTGTAACTGTGAAGACTGCAAACATTCAAACAAATCATCAGTTCCACATTTAATGCAATAATTCAATAATTCATAGAATAAGCAACATACAATTGAAAATAAATAACTCACCTGCGTGGCCATCGCCCGCTGTCCCTCCTCGATGCAAGTAAGAGCGGCCCGGAGCTCCTCGGTCTGTAAGAAAAGATTTTCATGAGTATATCACATAAATAATTTAATGCAAGGTTAAGTTTGAGTTTGAAATTTACCTGTGAGGTGAGGTCGCGCTCTGCCGCCTCGGCCCGTGCCACTGCCCCTGCTAGCTACTCTGCTAGTGTAGTCGCCTCTACACTAGGCCCTCTCGAGCTGGAGGCCTCTCCTATCTCTCTCCCTACTGCTCCCTGCTGGGCACGCTGCATTTATTGAGATCGTCAGTGGCTAATCATCAATAATTTAAAAAATCATTTGCATATAACCAAGGTCTCAAGGTCTGCCTGTGTGGTGGCTAGCGGTGCCTCTAGGCTGTGTAGGTGGGCCTGTGCATCCATCGCCACTATGTCCCGAGCATCCTGCATTCATCACATATTAATTGCATGATAGATATGCAAAGCATTTGCATTTAATATAGAAATAAGTGGATTCATACATACCCCTAGGACCCTCATCTGGGGTCGGCCAGCGTAAACCTCCCAGTAGCGTCGGAGGTACTCGGAGCTGTCGGTCGCCTGTGAAGTGACCCGAGTCCCGCCACGCTGCTAGTCTGCGTACTGGTCAGAGAACTGCACTCTCCAGTTGATCGCCTTCGTACGACCACACGTCTTCTTGCCTATACCCCGCGGCTCTCCTACCTCGATCCACTCCTGGTGTAGGTCGAGGGTCCTCATCACTAGCCTAAGCCGTAACGGCTCGATCTCGTTCAGGCAATGAACCCAAAGCTCATGCCCAAAGCGAGGTCGGCCCGCTATGACCCAGGGCTGGCCTTCATCGGTCATCCCCTCATAGGGTCTCCACCTCACCTGCATTCACAAACATGCATTCACATCATCATATCATCATCATATTTCACATAAAAAAATAAAATAAAATAAAAATTACATCAAGCATGCGTACCAGTGAGGCGGGGAAGTCGCGGAACTCCCGTCGCAGCACTCGCAACTCGTAGGCGAGTGGGGCTCCGATCACCACCGGTAGCCAACGCCGTGCTGGAGGGAAGGACCCCTCATCTCCAGGCCGTGAGTCAGCGCGTCCCATCGGCATGAACAAGTGACTCCATATCTGCATTCATGCATCGCATTAGTAAAGCATTCATATGCATATGCATTCTAATAAGAAAAACAACAAAAAAATGCATACCTGAAGAAAAGGTGAAAAGCCACTGACTGTCGTCTCTCGACCTGTCCCCGTGGACAGGTCGGCTATCAAGTGCGCCAGCAGCGCTACTCCCCAGGCGTATCTACCCATGCCCTCTAAGTCCTCGAGTATCCCCAGGAAGCGACAGTTGATGACGTCGCCCTTCGTGCCGAGTAGTAGCCTCCCGAGCATCAAGAATAGAAACCTCCTCAAATCTCTGTCTGCCCTCTCCCTGTCAGCTGGATCCTGGCAGTAGGCAGCCCTAGCCCCATCTATCAATCTCTGCGAAAACTGCTCTAAGGACTCCCTAGATCTCTGCCTAGAGTCCCCCAACCCCATAGCTATGGTAAGGTCGGTGCGGAAGATGGTCCTGCACTCGCTCGGTGTCTCGTACACCGTCTCTAGCCCTAGTAGCCTCTAGGTAAGCTCACTATAATCAGGTAGGGTGATCCCGCTCACCGCCTCTTCATTTACCCTGAGCCCGGTAATTCTAGTGACATCCTCCAAACTAGGAACCATATGACCCCATGGCATCAGAAATGCCCGGCTAGACCTATCCCATCTCTCTCTCTCAAAACCTGAATCAAAGGCAGGTCTGGTCTGATTGGCTCAATGCTAAGGAAAGCCCCAAACCCCATAGCATCTATCCTAGCTCTCTGGAACTCGGGGAGGCCGTAATACGCTGCCCGGACCTGGACCCAAGAAATCCGTGTCCTCATCAGCCCCTGCATGCATATAAAAGAACTTTTTGCTTAAGTTTTCATGTGGAAATTCATTTAATCTCATTAACTGTGACATTTGCTGTTTGGCTAATTAATGACCTACCGTTGGTCGTGGTTTTCATGATTGACGCCCCTAAGGGCGACGTTATTTCCAAATAAGTTTCGGGTGATACTGTACGTTCATTTAATTGACGACCTACCCAGGGTCATTGTTTATCTAAGTGACGCCCCTATGGGCGACGTTGTTTTGAAAGTAATATTCTAAAAATCTGAAAAATTCAGAATTGACGCCTAACCCTGGGTCGTCAGTTACCTAAGTAACGCCCTGTGGGGGGGCGCGGTTCACAAAGTAATTTTCTATCCTAAAATTACATTTCTGGAAAATGTTGAAGTGACGGCCACCCTATGGTCGTTACATATCTAATTAACGTCCCGATGGGGGGCGTGGTTTTCCTGGTGTTTCAAGGTTTTAATGTGCGAAATTGAAATAACATAAACACATGCATTTTTAAATTTAAATGAAATCACAGGGAAATAATAGCATGGTGTAAAAACATGATAAATTTGAAATAACGACATGCTGCAGGGCGTGCCTTTTATGCGATTAATTATTTTCAGATATAATTAACGACCCACTATAGGTCGTCGTTTAAATTCACGACACCCCTGGGGGCGTCATTTTACTGTGTCTCTGGTTTTGTCATGCCCGAGGGCTATGGAAATGGGGAAATAATGGAAATAAAATAAAAAAATAGAGAATAGGGGTATGGGGACCTACCTTTTGACGTTCGGGACCGATCAACCCCCCACGGAGGGGTTGTATTGGTTGCCTTGGTCGTCGGAGCTGGCCGGGCCGACGGGCCATCGCCGCCGCCACCTCCGGTTCTCCTTCTTCTTCCTCACCACTCTTTCTCCTTCTTCTCCTTCGCCTTCTCCTTCGCCTCCTCCTTCTTCTTCTTCACTTCCTTCTTCTTCATCATCTTCTTCTTCTTCTTCGTCTCCTTCATCTTCTTCTTCTTCTTCGTCTCCGCTGGTGTCTCTTCGACCGCCGCAGGAGGGCCCCCCTCCACGGCTGCTTGTTCGTCTTCTAGGTCCACCACGTCGGGGGCCATAACCCTCTGCCGTTTCTGTCTGCCACCAGCCATCGGTTTGAGAGGAGAGTGAGAGAGTAGAGAGAGTGAGAATGAGAGAGAGGGAAATGGGGGCTCGGTTTGGGTTTGCATGAGGGAGGGAAGGAGAGAAGGAGATGAACGAAGAAAGGAGAAAGGGGGAAAGTAGGGTTTAACGGTCGAGAATAATTGACGCCCGAGTGGAAGACGTTTCTTGTTAACTTGACGGTTTGAGGAAAGGCGTGGTTTCTAGATTTGACGCCTTGAGGATGGACGTCAATTGTGATCTGAATGGGAGTTTGTAAACGTCGTCAGGCGCATTAATGGGAGTTGATTGATGTGAGTGGGCGTCATTATTACCCTTTGAATTTGACGACGACCAGAACGGGCGTCCATTTGTGAATACGCGATGTGAGTAAAGGCGTTTTTTCTAAGAAATTAAGGAATTATTTCGAAAATTATTTGAAAATTTGAATTGATTAACGCCTTGTTTAAAGACATGAGTTAAGAAACGCCAGTGCCTTGGGCGTCAATTATGAGTTTGAAATATAATGGACGGCTTCAACTGAGGCGTGTCTTAAGTAAGTAACGCCGTTGATATGGGCGCTGTTTAGAACAGAAGGATCGGAACACCTTGTTATCAGACAGAATTGCTTGAAATATCAGAACTGATCACTTTCATACATTGCTTTGGCTCAGATAAAAGAGGAATTCTTATTGCATTCATGAAAATCTTTGATTACATTTCCCTAAGCCACCATGGGCCTTATTTCCTTGAGAGCCAGTACATATGCTTTGCATTTATTCTCTTCTTCTTCTGCATGAGTCTTGGATTTGTGGAGAAGTGCCACTTTCCATTGAGCCATTATGGTCCTGATTTCTTCATGGTCACCACTTGAGCATAGCTCCCTTTTCTTGATTGGAGGAAGGTGAGAAGGCCCTTCGAAAAGATGTCGGGGAAGTCCGAGTTGTGGGAGGCATCGGTGTGCATTGTAAAGGATGAAGTCGGTATCGCCAACCAAACGGAGCTCGATGCCGGAGGATAACCTTGAGCGAAGTTCTTGGGTTTTGAGAAAACCCGGTGTACATGTGAAATTGCTCTTTGGCATTGTTTTGAAGTAATATCTCCATTCATTCCTCTTCTTGAGCTTGGGAACTCTATTAGTAACTCTTTCACATAAGCCCAATGAGCTTGTCATATACCGAAGTGGACTCTTGGAGAAGATTTTGGAGGCCGCTTGGTTTGCTTGACATGGATCAAACATAAAGTGTAAATCTATCCAACATACTAGAAGAAGCATTGATCCGAATAAGGGCCGTCCTAGTGAAGCCGAGGTGGGCCCATTGTATAGGTTGGCTAGTATTGCCCCACCTATTCTCTTTCCCTCCCACATGCTTGCTATTGCACTCAAGTGTTGTTCCTCTAAATGATCCTCCAATGAAGGGAATAACAAAGCTCCACTTACACATATGACAAACCCCTTCATCACTCTCTCCAAAAGGGCTTCATCTCCTTGAGCCTTATCCATGTTTTTATATACCTAAGAAGCCAACTTCAAAAGATTGATTCCCTTGTTGGCCTTCATTTGATTCACCAAATTTGAGCTTTGGACAAGACTCATGAGCATATCATGGGCTTGTATGGGCTTGGTCATATGGGCCATCTTTGTTTCCTCTCATTGCTTCATCTTCTTCAAACCCAAGAGCATCTCCACTTCTTCTAGGAGGATGGTTGCTTCAAAGGTTGGGAATAGAAAAGTATGGGTGTGAGGGTGCCATAAATCTATAAGAGCTCCAATGGAAGCCCAATCAAGATGGATATCATTATAATGGGTAGCATGAGTGATGAGGCCTAGAAGGTTCCACTTAGCAAGGAAGGATCTCATGTCTAGAGAGAGCTTGGAGAGTAACAAGGGAAGCCACTTGACCTTTAGAAACCTTCTTGGACCAGGAATAATGGGGTAATCCTGAAAACATAAAAGAAAGAAGAAGAAGGAAGAGAATAATAATCAGAAATTTTGAACAGGAAGAAAGACAGTACAGAATAAAAGCTTCAACATCGAGAACACTTACTTGGCCCTTGGTGATTTTCTCACTTATATGGCCTGGCAATTCAGAAATTCTTGGGAAATTCATCCTTGGCTTTTTGAAAAGCCTTTGCTGCATCAGTTGATTCATCATTTTGACAGTATTGCTGGTTCTTCTGCTTCTATTCCTCTGTCTGCTTGACAAAAAAAAATAGCTTCAATGCTCTGCTCTGCTTCTGCTTGGTTCTTTCTATCTATTACAAAAGATAGCTTCGTCTCTATGCTTCGATGATCTTGATGCTTGAAAAACACCAAGAGTTGCCCTATTTATAATGTTTTGAACGTTAATGAGTATCATGATTTGAGTTTGAATCAAACAATTTGCTGGAAGTTTAGTTCCGAGATGGAAACGAAAACAGGTAATTGACGACGCGCTGTTTGGTGTCATTTTTTTAATTAACGACATCTTCAGGGTCGTCATTTATCCAACACCTCCATGTAGGGCGTTATTTGCGTTCCAATTCCAAGTTACACCTTTAAAGCGATTAACGCCTCAGTGCACGTCATCATTTCTTGTTTTGACGCTGATCAGAAGGGTCGTCATTTTCTGAGCTTGTGCGTTTAAATTACTTTGGTTATTTCATGAACTTAAGTGTTGTTATATCATGATTAAATTATTTTTATCAAGCACTTATGATCATATTTTAAGCTAATGATCTTTTGAGCTTTGAAGTGCAGGTTGTGCAAGTCTGAGCATCGTGGGTGCAAAGTCTCTAAGTCTATACACTCTAAGCATTCCATTCATAAGTCTGTACATTGCACTCACCCAAGTCCATACGTTCCATTCTCAAAGTCTGCACGTCCAAAGTCTACACATTTTGAAGTCTGTACATTGCATTTCGGAAGTCTATACATCTCATCCATCCAAGTCTATACATCCTTCATCAAGTCTATACGTTCCATTCCCTTCATCAAGTCTATACATCCTTCACCAAGTCTATATGTTCTATTCCCTTCACCAAGTCTATACATCCTTCACCAAGTCTATACATCCCATCCCTAAGTCTATACACTCCATTCCTCAAAGTCTGTACATTCCAAAGTCTATACACTACATTTCATAAGTCCATACATTCCCCAAGTCTATACATTCTCTAAATCTAAGTCTATACATTCTGAAGTCTGTACATTGCATAAATTCCAAAAAAAAATCCAATAAAAATTCAAATAAATTCTCAAAATTCCAATAAAAATTCATAAATTCTCAAAATTCCAATAAAAATTCATAAATTCTCAAAATTCCAATAAAAATTCAAAAAAATTCTAATAAAAATTCAAAAGAATCTCAAAATTCTATTAAAAATTCAACAATTCTCAAAATTCTAATAAAAATTCAAAAAAATTTCAAAATTCTAATAAAAATTCAAAAAAATTCTCAAATTTCCAATAAAAATTCATAAATTCTCAAAATTTCAATAAATTCTAAAAATTCCAAAATTCTCAAAACTCCAAAAAAAAATCCAAATAAATCCTAAAAAAAATCTAAAAAATTCAAATCAATGTTGTTGAGTATGCTTTATGCATCTTTATATCATGGCTAATGAAATTTTGAGTGTAGTTTAAGAAGCTCTTGGGCCTCAGCATCCAAGCCCCACGGTGACTGCACCTCATTTCTCAGTTACCATATACTCATGTTATCACCATCTTCATGTATTTCTCCTGTATGTATTGTTACTATATGTTTTCTACGCTATTATAACATATCAAGGACCTTGTGGTTCTGATGATCCTGGAATTTGAGTTCCCCTTCATAAAAAATAGTGATAATTCCAAGGGAATCTTGATCACACAGATAGGCCGTTGAGTCATTCAAGGTTTGGGACGATGGTTCCACTTTCTGAGTTGATACGTGAACAAACGGGCTTCGGCTTAGTGTTAGCGTAGAGATCTGGATTCTTGACCAAATCTAGGTGGCTTAGCAATATTATCCTTGATTATCTTTTATTTTAGTTTATTTTAATTTTTCTTTTAGCCCAGTATGCATCATGCAGGACTTTGAGCTTAATGATGAAAATCTTCATATTACGCCAATAATGAAGGTCGCTCGTTCTTAATTGAGTTGACATGAGATATTCCATTCCAAATCAAGTACTTTATTCTCCGTGAAGCTGCTCAGGCTGGTCCCTTGAAAACCATCCATTTGCTGGATCCTTATCTCAATTCACTTTACTTTTCTGTAAATCCACCTTGGTTGTAGCACGTCCACATTAGCTGGTAACCGCTCTCCAATGGTGCCTCCCTGTCGTGCCCTCGCGCACATTTTGTTTATTTAGTTTACTCTCCTTTATCCAGCTGATCGATGCTTTCTCAGAATTGTCCGGAGTTGTTTCATTCAGAATCTTGGAAAGATTTCCAACGCTTAGTGTCAGAGGCGTGTCACATCACACCTTGGCATCTATTTATCAGTTCGTTCCACCTTATTCCGCTTGTTTCATTTTTCGCTTCATTCCATCTCACTCCCTTGCAAAGCAGACGCCAAGGCGGGGCAGCTGTAGACACGCTAAAATTGATGCTATGTTGAGTAAAACTCATGTCACCATATGACGCCCCAAAGCGGACTTCAATATTCATTTAATATGAAGTTTTTCTATTTCTTATACATTAATTGTGATTTCTTGTTTTTTTCTTGGGAAATTGGAATTAACGCCCTGATCAGGGGCGCTATTTAAATTGACGGCATGGACAGGGGCGCCACGTTTAACAATGGACGACTACCAATATGGGCGTCATTTCCTGGATTTACTAAAAATTCGGAATTTCAAATAAAATGAAAACTGAAGAATTAACGTCTTTCATAAAGACGTTGATTATTTGACGTCTGTCTGGCAGGCGTCAGTTGATAATTTTAAATAAGGAAAGTTAATTATTTCTATAATTAAATTCAGAAATTGACGACTTGATGGGAGTCGTTATTATAATTAACGCCTTTGGATGTGTCATCATTTTCAATTGACGCCCTTCAGGGGGTCGTCATTTTCACTTCCGTCTCCCTTTCGCCTGCTTCTTTCCAGTAATGGTTCCTTCCTCATTTTGAGCCTTGTGTTCGATTGGGAAGGGAGTTTCTTGATGGAAGATCTTTACCTTGTTTTAATCCTTGTTCTCCAAGGATTTTTGGCCCTATAAATACCCCTCCTGAGTCTCTTCGCGCGAGAGATGAGAGAACACAAGAGAGCAGAGCTGCAGAGAGAAGAGTTAACGAGAGAACAGAGAAGTGAGTTGTTGTTTTGCATGTTTCTTCTTCATCCGAATAGGCTTTTCTTCCAGGAGGATTCTTCTTCTTCCATAGACGAACTTCTGCCGCTACACCACCACATATTGAAGCTCTCCCTCTCTCCCCTTTTACTGCTGCACGCACAGCAGAAAGGATCTTTCTCTTTAATTACTTAGTTTGTTTTTTTTTATCATTATCATCACACATTCTCTCTTCTTCTAGTTCTTGCTAGATAGCATACCCCATATATTTTGCATTAGCATATCGTTGCATTCACATCTTCCAAACCTTATTACTCCTCTTAGGGGTTTTAAAACCAAGCATACAAGGTGTGTTCATGCACAATTTGATTGATTTCATGCTCTTAGAACATTGATACTACACCCCTTTTGGCTAATCCATATCTTTGCTTATTTTATGTGTTCTTACAAGGTAATCAAAGCTAAAAACCCCCTTCATCGGCCGGCCGGTAGAAGGAGGAAGAAAGGGTTCACAATCTCCCACGCTCAACACAAGGTACACGCGATCATTCTTTTCTTATTTGAGGTAGCCCCTCTGGCGATCACATTCTCTTTTAGCATCCCACGCATGCTCTTCCTCCCCCAATTAATTTTTAAGCTTTAGAAATTGAGTTTGAGTTTCATTCCCCATTAAGTGGATTTTTTCATAATCTACAATGTAGAGTAAAAATGATCAGGTATGTCAAGAGTGATCGGACCTAAAAACTGTACTACGTAGACTGCAAGAAAGTGATCCACAGAAATGGTTCTTGAAGTATTGAGGACAAACATTCCACAGAAATGAGCAAAGACAAGGGATTTGACTGAATGTTCTTTAATGAGCAGTAAAAACATCAATAAGTAATTTGGTAGATCACACCTTTTGACATGAGGAGACACCTTGACTAGAGGCTGGAATCTCCAATTACTCAGTGTGAGAACCGCATTACC
Organism: Amorphophallus konjac; assembly: GCA_022559845.1. NCBI lineage: Eukaryota > Viridiplantae > Streptophyta > Magnoliopsida > Alismatales > Araceae > Amorphophallus > Amorphophallus konjac. The sequence goes on along the minus strand of CM040119.1, from coordinate 165,221,119 downwards.
TTTATTTAGAGAATAGAGTTAGTAACTGAGATGACTTTTTACGTGAGGGGACACCTTGATTAGAGGCCAGACTCCCCAGTTACTCACCACCTTATTACCATTGCTCTGTCATGATCAGATAATCTTTAGAGAATTTTTTTTGTAATATTTAATCAGAGATAATTTGACACCTCATGACATAGGAAGGTTTTCATTTCTTTGATGAATCACCTAGTTTCTCAATAATCAGACCATTGCTCTGAATATAGTTTTCCCCTTAAATTTTTGATATGGAATGTTTGAAGACAATACTAGAAGAGTTGTTTCTGAAAGAATTTGATTCCAGAAGTCTAGGTTTCATGTTTTTAGCAGATTTCATGACATACGAGTTTATCTTGATCAATGATCATGAAATATGTAAGGAGATATACTTCTGACACTTTATCCAAGTCTCTACTAATTTATTAGATAGAAGATTCTAGCTATCTTTCAGTTGCTCAGACTTAAGGATTTAATAAGAGTATGAGATTCTACTCTCTATGAATGGGTTGTATAAATTCTTTCAAGAGATGCAGCAACATTCTCTCAAGATCTTTTGACTTAGTCAAGCTTTACAGACTGACCAGCTAGAGATGCTCTACCTGACATGCACTATATGCAAGAATGTCTAATGCAAAAATTCCTTCACAAAGACAACTCCCCCTCATAGAGTGATCTGATATTCAAGCATGTCAAATGCAATATGCAACTAATCAAGCCTCTCAACTTATCAGCTCACACAGAGACAAAACTCCCCCTCACATGATGAACTAACATGCAGACATAACTACTAGAAAAATATTAATATAAGGCAAAATTCTTCTACCTTTTAAAGTGTCAAAATTCGCCTTTTAAAGTCTTAGAAGGCGAAAAGAGGGCGGATTATATTCTGCCTTCTATGCCACTGTCTTCTATGTAAATAGACGGCAGAAAGTGAATTTTAGAAGGCGGAAACTTTAAAAGGCAGAAATGAAAGTTTTAGAAGGTAATTTTTTTCGCCTTATAAACTCGTGATTGAAGGCATTTATATGCGCCCTCTATTATTTTTTAGAAGACGATAATTTCTGCCTTCTAAGATCTATATAGAAGGCATATATTTTTGCTTTCTATTTCTTTTAGATGGCAAATTTTTTTACCTTATAAGTTCTCAAAATAAGTCACTAGAAGGTAAAATTTTCTGCCTTCTATACTAACTTCAAAATATAAACTATTATCTTTTAAAAGGAGTTTTTTTCTCCATATAACCTGTTATATTTAATGATAGTTCTTCTTTAAAAAATTCTCATAAATAAAATTTGATGACAAATAAAAATTTCCTCTAAATATAGAATGAAACTATTCTCTCACAAAAGAAGATTGTAAAATTTAAAATATAATATCAAATGACAAAAAGATACAAAGTCATAAGTCCACAACTCTTCATAACATGACATCCACAATATGATATCCATATGATTCTGATAATATGCACTCAAAGTGCATTTGACATACACAACTCTATTTATACATCTTCAAAAAAAAATGTCCACAACTATCCAAATATAACAACCACATAATCTTCATAACTTTATAAGCATTCTTCATCATCTTCTCTTGAAAGTACCTACAAAAAGATCAACAACTATTTTTAAAAAGACATTATAAAAGTTACTATGAAATAGACACATTTTATACAAAATTTATAAAATACTTACAGTGACATAAGAGATCATGTAGTTATACTGAGTATCTCTTAGTTAATCATTCCTCTCGAGCAACTGAAATAAAATTTAAGTATGAAAAAATAATAAAAATAACATATAAATTTTGTAAATTAAAGCACTAAGAACTTACAAGATTTTTAATCCATGGACTAGACTTTCCTTCACATTGTCTCAATGTTTTTTTACAACTTTGTAGGCAACCTCATATTGGGACATAAGACTTTAGTCACATGAATTTCATAATATTCAACACTCAAAGATTGTCCATCCACCTTTTTTTCTGGATCCTTGTTAATTACTTTTCCTTCGGTCACTCGATCAAAAGTAAACCCAAGTAGATAGCATATACTCTTTTCATAAAAGATATGAAAATTAATTAAATAACAGTAAATAATGAAACATTTATTTCTTTAAATATAGATTATAAACGCATATATACAACATACCGATTCTTCTTGTTCAACATTATTGCGATCACTTGGTTGACGAGGCTACAAATATAAAAAGACCATCATTTGATTAAGTTGAAACTAAATCTCACTAGATAATAAATATATAAGATCATCTTAAGTCACATTTCATAGCTTTATAAAATACTTACTGGTGAAGGAACCACATAACTACCAGCCGAAGAGCGAGCTATTGCAGCACGATTAACACCATTGTCCCTATTAGATCTCTCATCTAAGGCATCATTATTTTCAACAACAACCTCAAACTCAAAAGAAAAATTTATATTTGTAATTTCATATAAGAGAAAAATATAAACTCCATAAATATTTAGAAATACTGAATTAAAAATGTATACAAGAAATACATACATCTTCATTTCTTCCATTGATCACATTTTGCAGCTGTTCTTGTAAAGATTTGTAATTTGTTTCCATCTCAAGCATTTTATTTTTCATAGAAGCAAATTCTTCTCTCATTTCACATGCAGCTTGACAATCATGTGCAAACTTACCATATTTCTTCTTTGAGCCATATATATCTGTAGAAGTGACAAATGAACCATAACATCTAGGTTTGCCTGGATGTTCTTTTCCTAACACTTGAGTTAAGATTTCATTTTCATTTATAATGACAACATTCACAGAATCATCTGTAGAATGATCTTCTACTATTTTATCTATGTCAACCTAAAAATAAAATATAATCATATATGTTAGTCAAAACTGGAAGATAAAAAATATGATATGAACTTGCAAGAATATAAACACATACAAATTTTTCAGCTACAAGGTCAGTGGATGGCTCTCCATTCTTCTTTGTATACATCATCTTAAATATTTGGATCAGCGACATTTTTTTCCAATTTGCTCCTCCTTCAGTCATAAAAAATTTTCAAGTTAATAATAACTATACATTCATATAGAGAAATGTTAACAAAATAAAAAATATATATAAATGAAGCATAAATAATAATATAAGATTTACATAGTCATGTTATCGGAAAGTAATACTCTTTGGTCCCGTCATAGAAATCATCCCTTCTTTTACACGATTTCTCTTATTGATCTCTGAAATTCTCTTTATAAATTGTCAAAAAAATATTAATTATGACAAATTAATAATAAATGTTTCATAACACATATAATTCGAACAAAATTTTTACCTTTGCAGTATCACCTTTCCAATGTTGGACTAAATTCTTCCATTGTTCCTCGACTATAAATTGGTGTGGACATGGATTATCCCCATCGGGATTGAAATAATCTTTCTTTAATCTTTCCTTATAATCTTTCCACTTCTTAGCTAGCGAGACAACCACATAATTCTCATGACGATCATCAAGTTCATACTTCGACTGCAAAATAAATAATAAATTTATTAGGAATCTAAGGAGATAAATTACTATGAAAATAACAAAATCAGATGGAATGTAAATTACCTTCACTAATTCTAAACATTCATTGATATTTTGTTCTTGCATGTATCTCCAATCGAATACATCAATTGGCAGTAAATCACCATTGCGAGTCATACTACCTAAAAAATGTGCAAATCCAAAAGCATTGGTACTAAATGGTCTATTTAGCTCATCAAACTCAAGTTTAATACGTTGTCCAGGTGGCATATTGTATATATTCCTTTTCATTGTTGGACCACGAGTTCTCTTTTTTGAAGATGGCGTATTTATTTGTGTCGAAGGAATTGAATTTCCATCATTTAAATTTGAAGGAGTGTGTGATGCATTTCTAACTTGGAGTTGTGATGTTTGTGATGCAGGATGAGAGTCACTCTGAAAATTGATCGTACTTTGTTGTTCACGAATTGTAATCTCCTTAGCTTTCTTACGAGTGACTCTAGTTCTATCCATCACTTCAAAAATCTACACATAGAGATAAATAAAAATCAATCATACTAATCAAGTTCTATTATACTAATCAAGAAAAATTACATAAAGAGATTAAAAAGATAGAACATACGAATCAAGTTCTCTTGCATCTATATCTTTCCTTGAAATATCTATTTCTCCAATTTCAGTTAAAATATTTTCTATGGCATCCTCTTTGTGTGTAGTGCTTTGAAGTAAAGTTTCAATTATATCATCATTTTTTTATCTCCCATGGCATATGCATCTCGTGGCTTTGTTTTCACAACTACATGCCAAGGCTTTTCACGTGGATTGCCTATATAAAAAACTTGTTGGGCTTGAGAAGCAAACACAAATAGCTCTTCAGTATGTAAAAGACAATTAAGATTCACAAGAGTAAAACCATGTTTGTCCACCTTGAGCCCATCTTTATGAAAAATATTTATCCAATCACATTTGAATAAAATAATACCAAATTATCCATAATAATCCAAATATATCATATCTTTGACAATTCCATAATAAGACACCATTCCTTGATCCGGAGTTTGTGCTGTTACAAGAATTCCACTATTTTGACATTTTCCTCTATTGTCTCTCTCTTGAGTATGAAATCTTATCCCATTAATGTCAAAACCTGTATAATATCGAACCCGATTTGATGGTCCCTTTGCTAACCATCTAAGCATTTTTGATGCTTGTTCATCTAAACAAACACAAAACTCATACACCTACAAAAAAAATAAAGAATGATATTCGTATATTGAAATAAAATTTAATTATACATAGTCATATAGAATTAACTTACATGATTTTTAAACCACCCTGGAAACTCCTTGAAATGAATGCCATCAATATCCTTTGGTGTAGCACCAATATTGATTGCTTTTAACTCATTGATATGTTTCCTATGTACATGTAACAGTTGTGACTTTAATAACAAAAATAATACTGATAATATGATAAGATTGTAATAAGCAATTAAAGTACTTACTCAATATATGGTTTCAATGCATCACAATTAAACAAGACATATCTGATAGCTTGTTGCATCGCTGGATCATCTAAATTCCTCCAACCCCCCTCCTTTAAGAGGGCGACCATCGCATGCAAATATTTCAAATCCATGGACTATAATGTGATCATTACCACCATTTTCTTGAACTATCACATTCTTAACACTTCCTTCACTATTGTCACTTAAGTATCTTGAACAAAAATTCATGCACTCTTTTGCCAAATAACCTTGAGCAATTGATGCCTCAACATATCTTCTATTACGAACGTATGACTTCAATGTCATAAGAAACCTACATAAATTAAATATAATCTGAATTATAATATCTTCACTGTGATAAATTTAAAAATGTCAACATTATTAAAAATAGAAATTCAAACCTCTCAACAAAGTACATCCAACGATATTGAAATGGACCACCTAACTTGACATCTTCAACTAAGTGAACTACTAGATGCACAATCACATCAAAGAAAGATGGTGGAAATTTTTTTTCCATGTTACAAAGCACTTCTGCTATGTCCAAATCTATTTTAGACAATATGTCAATATCAAGTTCTTTCGAACAAATATTCCTAAAATATGAGGACAAACTAGTCAAAGTGGAAATAACATGTGCTAGCAATACTTTCCGAAGAGCAATTGGAAGTAGTTGTTGCAATAAAATATGACAATCATGACTTTTCAATCCCATAACTTTCCTCCCTTCAACTTGCACACATTGTGAGATATTAGAAGCATATCATCTGGGAACTTTTACAGCTTTTAACACCCGAAGAAAGTCAACTCTCTCTTCCTTTGACATTGTAAAACAAGCAGCAGGCAAACACAATTTATTGGTTACACTGTTCACATATGGGTGGAGTGATGATCTTATCTTCATTTCTTGTAAATCAAGACGAGCATTATAATTGTCCTTTTATTTACCCTCAATACCTAAAAAAGTATATATCAAACTCTCACATACATTCTTTTCAATGTGCATCACATCCAAGTTATGACGTAATTCTATGATTTTCCAATATGGCAATTGGAAGAAGATACTTTCTTTCCTCCATCCTGTCTTATATGATTGTTGACCTTTAGATTTTCTTTTTTGCCCAACTGTTTGCTTAAACGAATTCAATTGTTCCATCACATCAATAGTAGATAGTCTTCTAGGTTTTTCTCTTAATTCAATTTTTCCATCAAAACAGAACATTGAGTGCGAAATTTATGATTTGATTTAAGAAATCATCGTTGATGAATGTAACAATGTTTACCAGAATGCTTCAACCATTGTCCTTCAGTCTCATCATTACATACAGGACAAGCTTTCTCACCTTTAGTGCTCCATCCAGATAAATAAGCATACCTAGGAAACTCATTAATGGTCCACAATATAACAGCTTGCATCTTAAATAATTCTTTTCTAACAACATCGTACGTCTCCACACCTTCATGCCATAGTAATTTCAATTCATGAATAAGAGGCTGAAGATATACATCAATTTTCATTCCTGGTGACTTCTCACCGGGTATGATATAAGATAAAATCAAATTGGATTCTTTCATGCACATCCATGGTGGCAAATTATAAGGTATTAAAACAACATGCCATATACTGTAAGTACTTGATAATGATCTAAATGGGTTAAACCCATCACTTGCCAAACCAAGTCTCACATTACGAATCTCTGATGAAAATGATATATGTTCACGATCAAAATCTTGCCAGACTATATAGTCAGCTGGATGTCTCAATTTTCCATCATTTTTTGTGCGACCTTCTGCATGCCATGTCATAAAGGAGGCTATTTTTGAAGACATGTATAACCTTTGTAATCTTGGTATTAAAGGAAAATAGCGTAATATTTTTTTGCTATTTTTTTTCCTTTGTTCATATCCCATCTATTTGAACCACATCCTGCATACTTGTGTAAACCATCAGTCTTTGTTCCATGCCAAAATAACATGCAATCATTTTCACATGCATCTATTTTTTCATAATCAAGTCCCAGATCTTTTATCATCTTTCTTGTTTGATAGAAAGTCTTAGATATTTCATTAGGCTGTGGAAATGCATCTCTCAATAATTCTAATAGTGCAGTGACAGATGTATCAGACCACCCATAAAGAGATTTTATGTTAAACAACTTAAAAAGAAATGAGAGTTTGCTATATTTCTTGCATCCCGGGTATAACTCCTTTTCATCATTTTCCAACAACTTATAAAATTTTTCAGGATCAATACCAATTTTATTTCCAATCTCATTTTGTTGCTCCATCTCTTTCTCATGTATCAATGGAACTCCGAAAGCATCATGAATCATTCTATACATATCATCATCAACTATATTATTACTTGATGATGCAATATCAGTATGCTGCATTACTCTTTTTTCTCCATGAAATGTCCAGATAGTGTATGACAACATCATACCTTTCAATAGTAAATGTTCAGCAACTTCCTTTGGTGATAATAATGCAAGGTTCCAACAATGTTTACATGGACATCTAATGATCTTATTTGATCTTGCATTTTCTATGGCAACCTTCAAGAATTCAGTCACCCCACTTAAGTATTCTGGACTATTACGAGACTTGCCTATCCAACTTCAATCCATCTTAACAGGTAGACCAGAATATATAAAATTATAAATAGTTACTCATGTATGAAAAATCTATAACAAGTTCTATCAAGTTCAATAATAAAATGAGCCACCACCCAAGCTCGCTGGATTTCTATCAAGTTCAATAATAAAATGAGCCACCACCTAGAGTTGCTGGATTTCTATCAAGTTCAATGATAAAATGAGCCACCACCCAGGCTCGCTGGATCACATACCTTTGTAAGATTACGATGGTCTCAACTTTGAGCTTTAACTGGACGATAATCTCAATTTGAGGCCCTCAACTCACACTTTTCTTGAAATAACCTAAAACATTGAAAAATATAGTAATTGACAAATCCTGGGTCAAAAAGAAACACCCAGACTATAGTAATATAGTCTAATGTTCAAAGAAGAAAGTTGTAGAGAGCTTGGATTCCCAATCTGAAACATTAAAAAGTTGACTAGGTGTGTCTAGGCTTTAGACACATCACATAAACATGTGTTCCTCAAAACATAAAGAAGATTATTCCAGTGGAAAAGCACATGCATTTACTCTCATATTAGATATTCATTATGGTGTCACCCATATCATATGTGCTAATGAGATGGATCATGTTCTTGGTTTGGTGGGTGAGATGTCTTGGGCACGATGTTTTCTCTAATGGCCTGGGTAAAAGGCCTTTCTAATTCTCAGGACAAATTAGTCATTGTACCCCTTTGCCTATTCAAAAATATGGCTGGAAAATAAACATGACATGTGTCAGATAACAAGGCAAAAAATTTAGTGGTTGTATCTAAATCAAGAACTTGAAGGATTTGAAAACAAGTAGCTCAAAGAGAAAAAAATGAAAAAGTAAGAAAAGCATTGAAGAGTGATGAATTGTCAGGAACCTTATGTTGCATTAGATATTTTAAAGGGGTTGATGTTTGCTGGGCATAATGCATGTTACACTTGGACACCTTTACTGAAATTTCTCCTTTGATGAATTTTCTCTTCGTCTACTTTAATTCCATTCCGAAACTCTATCGATAATTCATTACCAAGCCAAGAGAAATTGGGATGTTTTTCAAGCTACGACATATTACCCTTCGTGATATTAAAGTGCCATCGGTAAATTGGAGGATACACTGAGAATTAGACCTAACAACCAGAACTTCTCAATCCCAACCAAAAGACTTGGGCTTCTTGCATAGTTAAAGATGCACTAGCCAACAGAATGAATTAAAATGGAGAGACGATCTTCCTGCTCAAGATCATGAGAACCATGGAAAAGATCATCTTGATTCTGCATAAAATTTCAAGGGAAATCCTGTGAAACTCTAGGATATGCCTTATCCTAGGCCATTTACAAATCAAACCTCTTCTTAGCTTTGAGCAATAAAAGTAGAATCTCATGAGCCATCGAAATACATCTTCAAGTTTTCTGACTTGAATAAATGCATATTGATAAACATCAATCAGTCTACTGATAATTGTAACCAGTCCACAAATGTTGGAATGACAGGCATGAGGGGCAGTTGAGGCACTTAGACCACCTCTAACACAATGCTACTAAGTCATACTGTCAAACTCAAAACCCAGGTTACTAGGAAGAGATGCCCAGAACAAAGATAGGTATAGATTTGCTTGTATCTGGTATTGGACACTTGGACTGAATGTGTTTCACCAAAAATTGGCCTGACAAGATGTCATCCTTTGCTAGACGTCATGTCCTCAAGTTTTAACAATGAAAACCAATTGATCTCAGCTGGAATCTAGGAGTAGTTAATGTGGTGGATGGTCCAACAATTGGATGAGAAGCTACAATTTTTCAACGCATTAAATATTTCTCCCAAGTTTCAATGGTCTCCCTGTCCATCCATATTAACACCTAATGGAGCATTGTGAGAAATTAAAAATTGTTCATTTTTACATAAACCAACAAAAGCTTGTGCATCTCATAGGGATAACAAGTTCTCTGTGGCACGATATGCATCAGATGGAAAGACAAGATGCACAAGACATCATCATTTTTGTCTAATTTTATATTCTAACATTCTAGAAACTCAGACAAAGACAAAAGATAAACACATGTTCTCTGATCTTAGGGTCACACTATAGACACCGTTGACAAAATGCATGGAAGATATATCAAATACTGGAAGCCATGCAGATATTCCCAGAAATGCATTCCACAAATTTTGCTTACATGAAATTCTACAAAAGATGGAACATCTTTAAGATAAAATCTATCGAACTAAGAAACTTTGGATCGCTTGTCCACATCTAGCTGATCATATTGTGCAGAAAAATCATAGAAGAACATAAACACTAGACACACTTAATGGAATACGTCTCGATGTCAAAAGTGGGAGATTGTTAGAGTGTGGAGCCCGAACTCTTCATCGTGTGCCCTCGCACGCGGATCGACCTGCGCGGTCAGGTCGCGGGGTTCGACCTGCCCGGTCAGGTCGCGGGGGTCAAGGGGGCAGCGCCCCTTGCGGGGGTCAAGGGGGCGGAGCCCCCGGAAGAAAATTTATGTTTATAACATGGCACATCATTGAGGACTTTGGCTTCAAGTTCTAAATCACACTCGAGATCCACTCTATTAAATCTGTGGCAACTGAGTATTTGTTGTTGTCATAGCATGCATTTACAAAAGTAGCATAGGTTATATAGTCCACATTGTGGTCCTTATCCAGTAATTTATGAAAAAAGAAGGTTGCTTGTTCTAATGTTGCTTCCGAAGATAGCTTTCTCACTTAGATATTGGCAGTCTGAATTCGCAGTTTCTTATCAAGTATATCCAGCAGTACCATAGCATAGGAGGGTCATTCTTTGTCTCTGCTATTTGGCCTCTCAGTATAGGAGCGTGTTGGCCTTTACAAACTTTTTTTGTTTAACCTAATAAAAAATTGAGCATAGTTACTTCATTTACTTATGAAGCAGGGGACCTTGGTGGGGCTGCTACCGGAGGCGGTGAAGGAGCACCTGCTACCAACTATGATAGGGAAGATGCAACTACTATCGGAGGCGAGGAAGCAGGCGGCTCCTACTGGCGAGCGAGGCTGCCGGTGGCTGCTACCGGCGGATGCGCTACAGGCCGCTGCTACCGGATGGCGGGGAAGCAGGTAGCTGTGCTACCGGAGGCGGGGAACCAGGGGCTGCTGTCTGTGGGCGGGGAAGCAGGTAGGCGATTACTACCGGTGATGATGATTGTGATGGTGGCTGTGTTGGGAAGGACTTTTCCACGATGGGAAAGAGGGGAAGACGAGAGAGAGAAAGAGAGAGAGAGAGAGAGAGTTAGTTGGGGAGGTGAGGAGGCGGGGGAAAGAAATTCTATTAGCAGGGAAATCAAAAATCGGTGGTGTTTCCAAAGTTGAATAAAAGGCAGAATTTTAATAGTGTAGTCTAATTATTAAAATTTATAAGGCATTATTTAATATTCTACCTTCAATAAAGGATATTTATAATAAATAGAAGGCAAATTTTATTTTTTCCTTTTAACGTTTAATATATAAGTCACAATTTACTTCTGCCTTTTATATTTTTGCCTTATATATGTAAGTTTTTAGTTGTGTATCTCATGCTGAATGAGCTAATATGCAAAATAGAAACTCATCTTAATGCAAGATAACTGATGGTACTAGGCAGAGGTCTAGCCTCTACGCATGAGGTGGGTTTCCAGTCAGAAGATATCTGACATTCTCCCAGCTGTCATTTGATATACCAACAGGGTATGCACATAGATGCAATTTTATTGAAGTATGATAAATGTCTAGTGCTGATGTGTGCAAATGCTGACACAGAAGCATGGAGCATTTTATTCAAGGAGTTTAAAGTTCAAGAAGATTTAAAAATGCCTAATTCTCTCCTCAAAGTTATGAATTTGTCATTATCCAATGAGTTAGTGAAAATATCAGCTATTTGATTTGCAGTGCCAGCATGGATCAATTCAAAAGTTCCTTTAGACACCTCATTCCTAATAAAATGATGTCTGATTTCTATGTGTTTGGTTCGTGAATGCAAGACAGGATTCTTTGCAAGAATAATGGCACTAGTATTATCACAGTATATGGGTGTGCAGCCTAAGTCTACTTGGTAGTCCTGAAGCTAATTTTTAATCCAGATCACCTGTGTACCACAGCTCCCTGTAGCTATGTATTCAGCTTCTGCGGTGGAGAGGGCCACAGAGTGCTACTTCTTGGAACCCCAAGAAACTAGACACCCACCTAAGAACTGACAATGTCCACTAGTGCTCTTCCTATCTAGTTTGCAGCCAACGTAATAAGCATCAGTGTTTGAGATGAGCTCTAAAGCATTTGATGAAAGGTACCACAGACCTAAGTTAGGAGTTCCAGATATGTATCTAAAGATTCTTTTTACAGTAGCTAAATGTAATTCAGTAGGCCTAGATTGATATCTAGCACACATACCTACACTGAATTGGACATCAGGTCTCGAGGCAGTCAAATAGAGCAAGGATCTGATCATACCTCGGTATAGCTTTGCATCAATTTTTTGACCTGATTCATTTGCATCTAGAGAAGTATTGGTACCCATTGGAGTTGAGATGTGCTTCAAGTTATCCATCCCAAATCTCTTGAGAATTTCCATTGAATACTTGGTCTGACTGATGAAACACCCATCTTCCAATTGCTGCACCTGCAAACCAAGGAAATATTTTAGTTCACCTACCATGCTCATCTCAAATTCATTTGACATCATTTCAGCAAAGTCTCTGCACAGTTCAATACATGTTGAACCAAAAACTATGTCGTCTACATATACTTGAAGTATGATGAGGTTTTTATTTAGTACCTTTATAAACAAGGTCTGATCCACCTTACCTCTTCTGTAGCCCTTGCTGAGCAGAAATTCTGTCAGCCTTTCATACCATGCCCGAGGGGCCTGTTTCAGTCTATACAGGGCTTTGTTCAACCTGAAAACTTTGTGAGGATGTGAAGACAGTTGAAATCCAGGTGGTTGATCTACAAAAACATCTTCCTTAATAAGACCACTCAAAAATGTGCTTTTGACATCCATTTGATGAAGTTTCATATTTTTACAACATGCAAAAGCTAGTAGGATTCTTATAGCTTCTAACATAGCAACAGGAGCATATGATTCTTCAAAATCTACTCCGAACTCCTGGCAATAGCCTTTAGCTACTAATCTAGCTTTATTCCTGAAAACTATTACATCTTCATTCAATTCATTTTTAAAGACCCATTTTGTTCCAATGACAGTTACATTTTCAGGTCTAGGAACTAGTTCCCATACATTGTTTCTTTCAAACTGTCCTAGTTCCTCATTCATTGCATTAACCCAAGATTCATCGTTTAAGGCTTCCTCTATAGATTTGGGATCAATTTGAGACACTAACGCAACTAGGTCTTGATTATTTATATTTCTAAGAAAAGACCTTGTCCTAGGGGGATCATTCAAATTTCCTATAATGTTTTGAACTGGGTGGTCTTTCAGAAATCTAATATTTATTGAAGACTCACCTGCTTCAGCTGGCCTTACATGGTTTGGAGCATTTGGTGCTTCACTTGGCTGAATCTCCTCTTCTTGTTTATCTTCTAGGAATTCTCCATCATGCTTTGAATCCCTGTCATCATCTTCATGGTTAGTAGCATTCTTTGTTTCATCAAAAATGACATGTGGAGACTCTTCAATTTTTTGTTCAGTAATGTTGAAAACCCTATATGCTCTAGACACTTTAGAGTATCTTAAAAATATTCCAGGACAACTTTTAGCATCAAATTTATCGAGGTCCTTCTTGTCATTATTATGGATAAAACATTTAGCACCAAAAATTCTAAAGTGAGCCAAGTTTGGTTTCTTACCTTTTAATAGCTCATAAGGGGTTTTCTTATGCACTGGTCTTACCATGGCCCTGTTGATAGTATAGCATGCTGTGTTGGCCGCCTCTGCCCAGAACTTTCTTGGTAATTGGCTTTCAATCAACATAGTTCGGGCCATCTTCACAATGGTTTGGTTTCTTCTCTCCACAATTCTATTCTGCTCTGGTGTCCTGGGAGATGAAAATTTGTGTGTCGATCCTTCATTTTCACAAAAATCAGAAAACATGGAGTTTTTAAATTCACCTCCATGATCAGACTGGATTGAACAGATTTTGTGTTTTCCTTCTTGTTTGATCTTATTGAAAAACTATTTGAATTTTTGAAAAGCATCATTCTTGTTAGCTAAGAAAAAGATCCATGAAAATCTAGAATGATCATCAATAATCACATAACCGAACCTACTTCCATTTGGACTCTGAGTTCTAGTAGGATCGAAATGGTCCATATGAAGCAATTCCATTGGTCTAGAAGACAATGGCTCAGATCTCAGTTTAAAAGACTTCCGGGTTTGTTTACCCAGAGCACATGCATCACAGATTTTTGAATTTTAGTTGAATTTTATTTTAGGTAAACCTCTAACCAGATCAAATTTCACCAATTTACTTAACGTACTATAACTCGCATGACCTAAACGCCTATGCCAGTTAAAAGCATTATTGTCAAAGTCAGCGGAAAGATAAAGATTTGATTCAGAATTCTTGTTAAGATCTACCATGTAAACATTATTCACCCTATGTCCTAAAAATATCATTTTATCAGAATTCATTTCAAAGATTTTGCATGCATTATTGTCAAAAATAACTCTATGACCCTTGTCACATAGCTGACTGATGCTAAGCAAGTTATGTTGAAGACCATCTACCAGCAAAACTTTTTCAATCACATTGGAGGTGGACTTACCAACTGTCCCTATTTCTATGATCTTACCTTTATTCTTACCTCCAAATTTGAACATAGCTCCCATTTTCATTTCCAGTTTACTGAACTTTGTCTGATCACCTGTCATGTGCGTGGAACATCCACTATCTAGGTACCATCTATTGTGTTCGACTGCCAGACCAACCTGCAATCAAATCAGACACAAGGAAATTTTGGAACCCAAGAAAAGTTGGGTCCAAAGCAGTTACTCATTCCCTCCAAGACAATTTTAGGAATCCAGACTTGTCTGGTTCCCTTCCTATGAATAGAATTTTTATTTTCAGCTTGTAAAGTTTTATTAACTCTGATTCTTGGATTTTGATGAAATTTGTTCTTGATGGCATGTGAGTTGTTCCAATTATAGGTTTTTCGCTGTGGGTTATTCCAGAACCTTTTCTGATAGGGAAAACTTTGTGAGGGTTTAGGGTGAACCCAATTTTGCATGTTATGATTCCAGTTTTTGTTTTGATTGGGCCATCTATTTTGTATCCACTGTGTTGAAGCATTCCAATTGTTGCCATGATTCATTTTCCTAAAATGAGCAGGGTTTGCTCTGTAGACATCCGGGCTCCTTGAGGTAGTAGTCTTGCTACTATGATGCATTGCAACCTTAGCATGAAAGTTTTTGTTGGTGACTCTTGATGGAATGGACTTTGTTTTCACAGATTCTTGGGATTTTCGGCTTGAGCTGGAAGGGGTGTCCAGCTTTTCCTTTCCCTTCTCTGAACAGAAGGTTACTATCTTAAATTCAAATGGCCTTTTATCGGTGGGATTGTATCCCAAACCTTCTTTGTTGAAATTCACCCTATAGTATGGTATCTAGGTTATAATTTCCTTGCATAGATTTTTCTAGGGTGTTTTTCTTATCTTCAAGATCCTTTTTCAGCTTTTCACTCATCTTCTGTAACTCAGAATTGACAATGTTTATGGCATCATATTTTTCAGACACAAGATGATTTTCCTGTTGCAAATCATGAAATCTTACCTTGAATTCATCCAGATTCTTGTTTGCTTGTTCAAAGTCATCTTGGAGGTTTTTATTCTCAATCTTTAAGGAGTTTAATTCTTGAATTTCTTTCTTCAGATCATCATTTTCCTTTTTCAAGTAGTTTCCTTCCTCGTCTACACTATTTAGTTTTTTCTTAAGCATTTTGTAGTCCTTTGTTTGACAATTAAATTTATCAAGTAAATCTGCATAAGCATCCTCGCAATCATCTATACTATATTATTCAAAAGGGATGCTTACCTGAGTGTCTGTGTCGTCCATCAGACACAATCTTTCCTCTTCTTCTTCAAAAGAATTTCCTTCAACATCCTCCTCCTCGTCACTCCAGGTGCAGACCATTGCTTTGGACTTTTTCTTTTGCACCTTGGTGTTCTTCTTCTTAAGTTCAGGGCAATCATTTTTCATATGGCCCGGCCTGTGACAATGAAAACAAGTAAGTTTTTCAGTGGCCTTGTATTTGCCAGACTTGGAGTTAAAATTCTTACCAGATGATTGATGTTTTCTTTTCCTAAACTTCTTTGCTTTGGATCTCAAGAACTGTTCAAATCTGCGGGTCAGTAAGGCTTGCTCATCTTGATCAAGATTTGATAAGTTTTCAAACTCCTCACTACTGCTGCTATAACTAATACTACTGCTACTACCACTGCCACTAGGAGACCCCTTAAGAGCAATGTTCTTGCCCTTCTTATTTACCTCTTCAACATTCTTTTTCAACGTTATTTCATAAGTCATCAGAGATCCAATTAATTCTGTGATAGTCATTTTAGACAGATCCCTGGATTCTTCTATGACGGTGGCCTTAGTATTCCACACGGGAGACATCGATCTAAGAATATTTTGGACTACATCCTTTTCAGAAATCTATTTTCCAAAACCGTTAAGACTGTTTGTGATCAACGACAGTCTGGCATACATATTAGTGATTGTCTCTTCAGATTTCATTTTAAACAATTCATACTTGGAGGTGAGCATCTTTACCTTCATTTCCTTAACTTGGGATGTACCTTCATACATGAGTTCAAGTTCGTCCCACATCTTCTTAGCCATCTTGCAAGCAGAAATCCTCGCGTATTCCTCAGGATGGACTGTGCACTATATTATGTTGAGTGCCGTCCAGTTGACAGTTGAAAGCCTGATGTGTTCCCTTGTCCATGTATCCTCATCTGGTGGGATCTCGAATGGTCCTGTTTTAATTACCCTCCATAGTTCGTGACTTTGCGCTCTTAAGAACACCTCCATTCTGTTCTTCCAGTAGAGATAATTGACACCATCAAAGAAAGGAGGTATGGTAATCGAATGTCCCTCGGCAATGAAGCTGCGAGGAGTATTAGTTCTAGGTCTACCCTGGTCGTTGGACCACATCATGGGTAACCTGCTCGGACACCAATTGATAGAAACACAGAGAGTAATCTAGAAGGGGGGGATGAATAAATCACCCCCAATTTGAAAACTTATAATGGAGGATAGCGAAGAGAACCCAAGAGAAGAGATGCAGAATGCTTCACACACGATAGGAAAATACACTCACAACAAAATGTATGCTCCAGATAGCAATCGGTGATACACAGCTCAATGATCGAGCAGAAGATGGACAAAGTAGCCAACGAAGATAGCAACCTTCACCAACCAATGATAGGAAATCTCACAATAACCAGAGCAACAACCACATAAGGAGACAAAGGATTTTTTAGGTGGTTCGATTGCCCACAGAAATCTACGTCCACCCCTCATCCACACCGAACGATGATTCCACTAGCTCAGGCTAGAAAAGCAGACTCAGTCTACAACAACGGCTCCCTAACAACTTGCCCAGAGGAACACTCTCCTCTCTTCCTCCAACCCAGAGGGAAAACACTAGTAACACCCAATCACTAGCAACTGGAGACATAGTCTCCCTTCCTCCAAACCGGAGGGAACCCACATAGGACACCCCGCCACTTGCAAATCAGAGACACAGTCTCCCTTCCTCTATACCAGAGGGAACATAGAAATCACAGACGATAATACTCGGATCAAAACGTAGACCAAGAAATGAGAAAAACACCGGAGAATGTAGCTTCAAAGAAGCATAAACACAATCACTAGCTGGCTGCTCTCAAACTCTCTTTCACTTCCTGTTGGCTTGAACAAGGTTTCTCACGCTCTCTCTTGCTCCTGGAGATGCTCTCTTTTCAGGTGGAGATGATGGGAGCTTTTACGGCCGCTTTTTTCAGCCCCCTTCTTCGAAGGGTAGTGAATCCTTATATATAAGAACATGGGCTCGTATGGATGAGGCAACAGAACCCTACTGAAACTCCATTGGTCCACGTGTTAGGGAATAGAATGTTCCTTTCCTCAGATCACGTGCCTTTCATTTGCCCCTTTATCCACGAGCCAGCCTTCTACCATTTCAAAGATCACGTGCCTCTTCTGTGAATGAGATTGTTCCCTTAGGTTCAGTCAAACAGGATGTGCACTGATCTTAACTTGCTGTTAATGAGACATGCTCGGACCATTGGTAGCACACAACAAAACATGCATGGACCTTCCATTGAAGGAACAGGAAAGTGCACAGACCATGAAATGCGTATATACAAAACATGCATCGATGCTATAGTGAGCCTAAGGCTGAACATGCATCGGTTTGAACAGTGAATTGCACAGACTTCAGGTGCAAGGAAGAGAACGTGCACGGACCCTCATTACTATGCTACACGGACTAGTACAGACCTTGGTATGCTTAGAGCTAAAATGTGCACTGATGTTAGATATGCAGAATGGACTAAATGCACAGACCTTCTACTAGATGAAAAGTGACATGCACTGACTCTAGATGTGCGATGCAAAGACTTGCACCGACCTTTTATGGCCTTAGTCATAGACATGCACCGACCTAATGCGAGCCAAAACCTGCACTGACTTCCCTTGCATGCGTGCAGCAAACCTGCACCGACCTAGTTTCGCATGAGCTACTATGTGCACCTACTTGGAACAGTAGTTGCACGGACTATGTATAAGCTGAATGCAAGAAGTGCACTGACCTTGTATGCACACAAGGCAAATGTGCACGGACTTATGCATGCGTATGTCACAGAGTGCACCGACTCAGTTAAGTGTAGACTAAGACATGCACAGACTTGGTGAGAAAATATGCACAGACCTATATGCATAAGACAGGAAGTGCACCGACCTTCATATGAGCAGCTTGGGTATGCATTGACCTGCTACAGTACATGCACCGACCGTGTGTATGCATGAGACACAAGCTTGCACCGACTTTATATGATATGAAATGAACTATGCACAGACCTCAGTTAGCCATGACTCGAAGTAGCATCGACTTTGTGTATGCGTGAAGTGCAGCTAGCTTCGACCTTCGGCTATTCGATGAAATGCCATGCACACTGAAATGGCTGCACATAGAGTGTTGGATAAAATGCCATGATCTCAAGTTATTCAGCAAAATGTCATGTGCACAGAAATGCGTTGACTTAAAAATAATAAACTATATTGTTCTGACATCATTAAAACACAAAATGCAACATCATCAAAACACAAAATGCAGCATACTCTGAGCACAAGAGTCTCAAATATCTATTCTCTCAGAAGGAATTAAACATAAGACAAAGACGTTGGCTAGAGCATCTCAAGGATTTCGACTTCATAATACAATACCATCTTGGAAAGGGTAATCTAGTAGCCGATGTCCTTAGTCGAAAGCCGAGAGCGTTATTGGCCAACTGCATGATCTAAGAATGGAAGTTACTAGAACAATTCTCTAAGATGGATATAAGCACGGACAAGGAGAAAGGGTGTATCACCCTATCGCACATGAGGATACAACCATATCTACTCTCCAAAATCCAAGGAGTTCAAGATGATGACCCAGTACTGGTAGAAATAAAAGGCAAGTTAGAAGAACAACCTGATTTCAAGCAAGCATCAAATGGAAGATTATTGTTCTGAGAAAGGACTTGTGTACCAAATTATCTGAAATTGAAGAAGAAAATTTTAGAAGAAGCTCATCGATCAAGGTACATAATACATCTCGGATCAACCAAGATATACCAAGACTTTAAACGGACCTTTTGGTGGCCCAACATGAAAAGGGAGGTAGCGGATTTTGTGTCTCGCTGTCTCACGTGCCAACAAGTCAAGGTGGAACACCAAAAGCTTGCCGATAAGCTACATCCGCTAGACATTCCCAAGTGGAACTGGGAAGATATTGACATGGACTTTATAATGGGTCTGTCTAAATCTAAAGGAGGACATGATGGAATATGGGTCATTATAGATCAATTGACTGAGACGGCACACTTCTTGCCTATAAAGAGTCGATGGTCTGTTGATGTTCTAGCTGCCATGTACATAAAAGAAGTTGTCAGACTGCATGGAGTTCCTATTTCGATCGTGTCTGACCAAGACCCGCGCTTCACTTCTCATTTCTGAAAGGGTCTACAACATTCGTTGGGGACAAGACTCAACCTTAGTACAACTTTTCATCCTTAAAAGGATGGTCAGATTGAGAGAACGAATCAAGTTGTAGAAGACATGCTACGAGCTTGTATCATTGATTTTGGTGGAAGCTGGCATGATCATCTACCCCTGGTCGAGTTTGCATATAACTACAGTTACCAGGCAAGTATCTAAATGGCACCTTTCGAGGCACTATACGGAAGGAGTTGCCGATCCCCCTTATGCTAGGATGAAGTTGGCGCAAAGTAACTACTAGGCCTGGAGATGGTAAAGGATACCACCGAGAAGATTCAACTCATAAGAGAGAGACTCCAGATAACTCAGTCTAGATAGAAGACTTACGTCGATATTAGAAGGAGATACCTCGAGTTCCAAGTTGGAGATCATGTCTTTCTTAAGGTTTCCCCAAGACGAGGTATTAGAAGATTTGGTGTTAAGGACAAGCTTACACCAAGATACATCGGTCCCTTCGGAGTGCTAGAAAGAGTTGGCGAGGTTGCCTATCGGATTGCCTTGCCTCCGCAACTATTCGAAGTACACAATGTATTTCTTATTTCTATGCTCAAAAAGTATGTTCATGATCCATCTCACGTCATAGATCATGACAACCTGGTGATATAAAAGGATCTCACTTATGAACAAAGGCCTTTGAAGATTCTTGATCGCGAGGTTCATGCACTAAGGAACAAAACTATTCCCATGGTCAAGGTACAATGGAGCAAGTGCTTAGAGCAAGAAGCCACATGGGAGACTGAGGAATCTATGAAGAAGAGATTCCCAGACTTATTTCAAAATCGTAAGTACTCTGCACCCTCCGTGTCTATATGCAATTGAATTTAGGGATCAACTTTTTTTAAGTGGGGGAGGGTGTAGCACCCCGTATAAATTATAAGAATAAAATTTTCTAAATGAATTAAACATAAGAAATCTTATAGTCAAAGGCCCAAGTCACACAAATTATAAAACCCAAAAGATTAAACCAAAAGGGCTTAACCTTTATATGAGCCTTAAACATAAACCCCCTCACTTAAGACATATGGGCCTCTCGTATGAGAGTTTAGCCTCAGAGCTAAAGGGCCTTAACCAATAGTTGGTGGGCCAAAGAGCTTTAAAAGGGTGGGCCTTTAGCCCATGAACTTTCCCACGCCTAAAATGATGCATGGGATATATATAGTTATATACATATACATATATATATATTATGAAGGGTTGTGTTATAAAACCCAAAATCTTACCATGTTCAGAGCTTGCATGGGAAAGAACTCTAGGGTTTTTATCTTCAAGTGGGGAAGACGGCTGATGATTTAGAAAGATAGAGCTTATCTTATAGAATTATACGTAAACTAGGAATCCATACACTTAATAGGATTCAATTCTTTATAAATAGAACCCTCAATCGAACGCGGGAGCATCTTTGCTGCAATTGTTCGTCGTCATTCGTGAAGGAGAGCATCATCTACTTTCTCCCTTCCTCCTATTGTCGTTTGAGCTACTGCCATTGAAGCCACGAAGGGGTTTTGCATCTTCTTCTTCTACGTCTATCGTAGCAACCGTGCTGAAGCTTCATCTTCTTCACGAAGTACTGCAGTTGCTGCTGCTGCTGCTGCATATCTATCTTCCTCCGTTCGAGTATAGTTCCTGATCAAGCTGTTGTTGTTGCAGTTGCTCTTGTTATCCTTAGATCTCTTCGTTTCCATCGTCCAGATCAACCCTTACGAGGCAGGTGTTCTCAAGATTCGAAGCACAATCTGATATTCAAAGTCAATTCATGCATATAGGTCGTAGGGCGTTGATTCCATGGTTTCTGTTTGAGTTTTATGAAGCTTTACTGAGTTTCAGTAAATAGCGGCCAGGTCATGGGTGCCTATTGAATGAACGCCCGCGCGAGCTGTCACCAATTCTTCTGAAATAGCGATAGTAGTCAGGGCGTCGTTTAATGAGCGACCTTTTCCAAATTCGCTAATTCTCTAGTGTATCTAATAAATACTACATGCTAAAAATTAACTATCTATGTAACCTGACATTAAAAATTCTACATGAGCATGATTCTGGAATCTGTATATTTTTCTTTGTTTATTCATGTCTTCACTTTCCTGATTATGAAAACTCCAAGTCTGTGAACAATGTTATGTGTCTGAAAATGTAGCTGCCCGATGCGTAGCATCAGACAAAGAATGAGCGATAGTCTGATTGTTGCTATTTAAAGAATGAGCGCCCCTATACAGTGGCGTCTATTTATAAAATAATTCGTAAATAGAAAATATATGGAAATTATGAAGCTGTGACATTAAAGTAGGCATTATTTAAAGATTGGAGGCTGTTCTGAATGGTCGTCAATTAGAATGAAATTATGTTGATTTTGGAAAATTACAAGAATTAGCGCCCGTCCATACATTCGCTAATTCTTAGTAATTTAAATTAGATTTATGTAAAATGTAAGATTGAGCGACCCTCCAGAGAGCGGCTATTTCTTGATATAGCAACCTTTGATAAGGTGCCAATTCTTCTCTCTCAGTTTTATCGCATTTTCTTGGCCCATATCGCAAGTCTATTGACACTATCATCTCACATCCATAGATGGGATTTCTATTTTTGATTCTATCGATTACACACTAACTCTCGGTGATGTTTGAACCCTCTGCGGGATATTCCTTCCTTCGGACTGATGATTTCTTCATAGAGACCTCCGTAAGTCTACGCTAGTCTTGGATTCCCTCAAGGCAGCCGAGCAGGATGTACCCTAAAAATCCATAACACCATGTCTTGTCACGTCACTCTGAAGAAACGTGATGTCTTAACCCTCTTAGAGTGTTGTTTCTGGCCTCTTTGAGAAGTTTGTTCTTTGCTAGTAATTGGTGACACTGACTTGAGCGCCAGAAGGAATTGGCGACCAGTCGAGTGGCATTATTTCCCTGATTTAGCGACCTGAGCCTGGGCGCTATTTCATCGAGCCTGTACTATTCATAGGAATTAGCGACAAAAAAGTGGGCGCTATTTCTGTAATTGATGGCGACTGAGTGGGCGCCAATTACCCAGTTTCACGACATGTCTCGATTTTCATGTGATTTAATGATTAGTCATACTTGTTCAAGTTCTGCCCTTGAATTCCTGCATTCGTGAAATCTACCTTATCATCCTACAATGGTTTATTCTTGGAATTCTATATTGGCTATAAACTATAGTGGATGTCTAAAATATACATGACCCAATGCCTGCGCATATAGGGCCCAATCTGGTCCTGGGAGGAGCAACCGAAAGTACTTGTGCCCATGGGAGTTGATTGATCACGGTGTGGCATTGCACCGAAGTGCATGACTAGCTTGATTTATGACATTCAATGACTCGAACTTGACTTGACTTGACATGACTTGCGTGGCCCAGAATGGGTAATTACTTGCTTGATGTTATAATAGCCAATTCACGTGACATAACTTGATATATTTACATGCTTGACCATCTTGATACATTTTACATGAATATTTTGAAATCTTGCTAGTTCATTAACTCTTGATACTCTCTCTCTCTCTCTCGGCATTTTCATGCGTACATGCATAGCTAGACTTGCATTCATGTAACATGTAATTTACTTAAAGCAAGCTTGTACTTGAGATATAATTCCTACTGAGCGTTCGCTCACCTAGTGGTTTCCCCTATTTTTTAGGTAATTCTAATGACGAGAATCAATCGGATGGGAACGGGAATGAGTGAAGAGCCTAGAGCCGTCTCAACTATCGATGTCGTTATCTAGTCGTGTCTTTTCCTTTTTCTTGAGTCTATCATTGTAATTTTCTTTTATTGAGTCTAGAATGTCCTTTAGTATTGTTTTATTGAGATTATGTAATAGATTTACTTTAATGGTTAGTATGAATAAGTTGGATTTGGTTATCTTGCAATTTGCGCATGTCTGATTATAAGGTCGAATTTCTTTTGCTCTGATTGACATGAATAATATAAGCTCGTCACGCGTATCGGGTTCCTTCCATGCTCGGGGCGTGACAACCCCTCTCTGCTAGTGCTCTGTCATGTCCTGCTGTGTCGACCCTATCTTCTCAGGGCGTCGACGCAAGGCAGCCTCACAGAAGCGGCTTCAAACGCATCTTTAAAGGCTACATCGACGCACCCCACTTGCTACGTCGACACAAAACATGTTAGCTTGTAAGCAGTTCAAGCGGGACACTGGTCGCGTCGACTCCAGCCTCACCTTGGTGCCTAGCAACTCACAAGACTAGAAACTGTGTTGACGCAAGACACTAAGTGCGTCGATGCACATGAGGATCTGACTTAACAAAATAAGCTTCGTTAATTACGCAACGTCCTCGAGGGTCAAAGTTGGAAGCCTCCAAAACATGCGTTTCAAGGTCGAAAAGAGGATCCTAGGACACTGAACTGTCCTCCATCATCATGAGACAGTCTGAACAACTTTTTGGAAGAAAGATCTGCCAGATGGAGGTTTTAGGAAATGTCTTTTTCATGGTGTCCTTTTTTCTACAAGTCAACCAATCCCATTTTGTTCTAGAAAAGCTCTTAGGACAGAGGATCGTGTTAGGTGCTCTGATACCAATTGTTATGTGTTCTGAATCATAGATAGTGTATGGAAGGTTGATCTAGAGGGGGGGTGAATAGATCTGCCCCCTCTTTTCAATGAACACAGTGGAAGAAAATAACTCTTCACACAAGAGATAAACGCGTACACTAGATGCTATAGCAGATATGGGGAACATTCCTAAGCAAACATCTAGCGAGAAAGTAATCACACTGGCATGCCACACTGGATAGTAGATTTTTTAGGTGGTTCAGTCTGCTACCCACAGACCTACGTCCACCCCTCACTCAACCCGAGTGAGGCTTCCCTTGCACAAAGCAATAACGCAGACTCAGTCTGCAACAAACGCTGATACACAGCTTAACTCGGAGGAACATACTCCTCCCTTCTTCTGAAAGACCCAAAAGGAAAACGTGAACAACTTCTAGCTGTTCACAACCCAGTGGAATGAATCCTCTCTTCTTCTGCTACACAGAAGGAACCCGGAGAAACACTTCTCTCTTCCTCTGAAACCACAGAGGGAACCCGGAGAAACACTTCTCCCTTCCTTTGAAACCATAGAGGGAACCCAACCCCTGAACAGGATGTCAGAAGTACAATAAAGAAAATGGAAAAGAAAAACAACAAATGTTGAACTAATATAGTGCAAAGAAAGCTCTCAATGTGAAACCAGGAATGTAGCTTCCTATGGAAGCACTTTGACTGTAATGCGAGTCTTGGCTTGGCTTCTCTTCCTCTTCCTCTCAACACTCTTTCTCTTTCTCTCTGAACTGCAACAGCTCTCTCTCCCTCAGATTCTTCTCTCATTTCTCTTCCTCTCTTCTCCTCTCTTTTGCTCTTCCTCTTCTTGCGGGCTCCCTCTCTTTGATTTTTCTTTTCTCTACGTAGCACTCCTCGCAGCTCTCTCCTCTTCTTCTTTCTTCTTCTTTTTGATCTCTCACTCACTGATGCAGCCCTTCTTCGTAGCCTTCCCCCTCCCTCTTAGAACATGCTCTCTTCTGCATGCTGGAGGTGGTCACTCTCTTGTTCGAACGTGCTCTCCCTTTTTATGTCCTTCTTCGAACTGGTGATGCAGGATGGATGACACGACCGGGCTAAGACGTACGATGGACTCGAGGTGCGGCCAGCACTAGAACGCTAAAGGCAAGCCGGGCGGCTGACCACCGTCGTGTTCTTCGGGTGGAGACGTCTCTTAACAGATACTCTAACTAGCCCGACGATCATCCCTTGCGAGGGAAACGCGAGATCGCAGCGGGTGAGAAACCACTGTCGCCTAGGGTATACAATTCGAGCTCGGTGCTCGATTGGAGCTAAGGAACGGTTCTCACTCTCACAATCGCGGTGATTTGAAGTTTGGATACGGTCCTAATTCTCATAAACACAGTATGATAGAAAACATACTAAATAAACAAATGCTAGGATAGGAACGTCGCGCGTACCTCCACGACTAGCACGTGGGGAAGAAATCTCGGCCAAATCCGAACAACCCCGAGACACACAAATAATTAGTTATTACAATTTTAGAAACTTAGCCCACTCAACGCAGGGAGGTAATGGGCTACAACAGCAAAATTCGGGGCAGCTGGAACACGGGTTGATGGGCCGCACTGGTAGGAGACGAGGGTGGGGGGGGGGCGAGTCGGGGCCGATCGGGTGAGCCGATTGGAAGCCGACTGGTTCTGCCCGCGCTGGTCACCTGGTGCAACAGACTTGCGGAAGTCGGTACGGCTGGATCCGACGTCCAATCGGGGTGCCGTATGTTGGAGTACGTCGGTGACTGGATGAAGAACGTTTTAGCCAGGTAGCGCGATCAGATCTGATCAGATTTGGGTGTGACGGTGCCTGCACCAGGCCTCTAGTTCTGCTCGCACAAAATTGCACAGATAGATAAATAATTATGGGAAAAATGGTTCCCAATGTCGGACATGGTCGCCGCTTGTTGCAGATTGTCGGCGACGTCCAGAGGAAGGATCTGACCAAGGGGTTTGGTCAGATCGGCAAGGAGAGAGACGGGGAAGCTTCTGCAATTGGCTTCTGGATCTGGGTCGGATCTGCACAGGGTGGTCGGCGCAGTCCAACGAAAAGCTTTACCACGCCCAGCCCGGACCTCGGATCGGCACGAAACTGGCGGCGATGCGGAGCTGACAGAATAAGGCACACCCTATGAATATTTGAGCTCCAAAGGTGCCGTGAGCAGGGCTGGAGAATGTTTGGATCAGAGATGTAGATCTTTGGACTACCAGGACGGAGAGAGATGCGCGGCGCCACGGCTCGAATTGTTGCCGGAGATCCGCAGCTCTGATCGGCACGAAACCAGTGCCAAAACACTCATGACTCGCAGAAGCACCTCTAGTAATTTTACAAAGACTTGATCCGAAGAGGATGAGGCGGTGGGAGATTCGGGAACTGGGGAAGATTTTTGGATGGGCAGAAATAGCACAACACATGAACGGATGATAACGGGCCTCGGTGTCGCACCTCGACGTCGGGGAGTCGCACCCCAGCTAGATCCTGTCACGGGATCTAGGGCTTGAGCATCACACTCAAGGGATAACAGAAGAGAATCACTCTCTTCACAAGAACACTCTTCATTCAAAATATCGAAATTTTATTATTCCTTTACAAGACACTATACATAGGTTTATATAGAAGGGAAGGAAGGGGGTTGGAAAAATGGCATGGGGAGAGGGGAAGAGAGAGGGGGGCAGCCTCCCATCATTTTCAAGATGGGAAGGTCGACCAAGCCATGGGGGAGGGTGAGAAGGAGCCAAATTTGAATGGTTAAAGGGAAGAGAGAGGGTGGCCATGTAAAGGAAGGAGGGTGGAATTCCACCCTTGGACCATGAAAAAGGAGGGGGGGGCTTTCCACTAGCCACCTTCCACCCAAGCATTCACACCTAGCCACCATTTGTTTTCACACCTAGCCTTGATCCCTTTCACACTAGTAACCCTTTCACACTAGTAACCCTTTCACACTTGCCCCTTTTACACTTGATTGGCCCTATTCACACTATGCCCCTTTCACACTTGATCCCTGTTCACACTATGCCCCTTTTCACACTTGATCCCTGTTCACACTATGCCCCCTTTCACACTTGATCCCTCTTGGCCCATTACAATAGTAATTGTCCATGTAGACTAAATGGGGCCCACACAAGGCTAATCAAGGTGAAAGCTTGGTCGATGCGTCCACGTCCTCCTCGAGCCAAAGGTACTCTGCTGTGTCGTCGTTCCCGGCATGTACGGTGGCGTGTGTCCTCACCAATTCTCCCCGGGTGGGAGAAACTCGACCCTATGGAGTAGGGGTCTCGAGGCTTGAGCTCTCCGCGTGTGACGTGTGATCAATGCATTGTTCGTCACGGGGCATCCTCGCCAACGCTCTAAGAAGTGTTGGTGGGCTTCGTTCCTGGCGGTGTTCACTTGCTCATCCAGTATACGATCTATATGCTTGCGTTGAGGATGGAAGAGGTGGACTCTCGGGTGGTGTGTCACTTATAACAGGAGGAGAAAGCCCAAGAACTCACTAGGGATCACCGCGGGGTTCTGATATTCTACCAAATCTGAAGCATTTGAGCGTCGAACTAAAACCATAGTTGTCTGGCAGTTCAATAACGTACACATTCAAACCCACTTGTTTCACGACTCGGAAAGGGTTCGCATCGCGGGCCTAGAGTTTCTTTACGGTCCCCAAGGGGAAACCATTTAGGTATGACCCTAATCATGATGTACTCTCCCTTTCAGAACTCACGGGTGTGGGGTCGTGCATCAGCTAACCCCTTATATGTGCATGGCTGGCCTTTTACTGGAACACGACTTTATGCAAACTCCAATTGCACGACAAACAAACTGTATATGCAAAACTGACTCATACATGACCTTAGACAACCATAAGTAATACTCGCATACAAATGACGCAACCCAAAGTTTGGGACTCCTAGGCATCTAACATGTACCTACTGACTTCTTAATGGGGGTTTAGAGGTTTGGGAGGATCACACCCAATTGCACATTGTTCTGGGGCTGAGTACCCGGGACGACAGCGTGCTCTTCTAAAAGCTCATCAAAGAACTCCTCCGCGAGTTCTGGATCTGGCTCATAGCTGACCAGCACTAGCTCCGGTGTGGGGTCACAAGCTAGAGTGTCTGAAATAGTCAGTGATTCCCGGGTCAGACACATAGGCGCATAATGGCCAACTCCACCACGCCTATAGCACTGGTCACGTGGCCCTGTGCTTGAGGACGTTCCACCGGTCATCGGCCCCTTTCCCTTGTCTTCTCAACAGGCCGGGGGTGGTGGGAGCTGGGATCGGGCAGGCAATACGGGCTGCTGAGGGTGTGGGGTGGAGAATGGTGCTTGTTGGTGAGGGGAAGGGTCCCTTGGAGGGAGAGGGCGAGGCCTGAGAGCAGTGGGGTCCTGGTGAGGGGGTTGGGATTCTGGGGGATGAGCCACCGGAAACCGGCTATAAGAACTGGGCGTGGTCCAAGAGTCATACCCACGCGGATAGATGGTCCCCGGTCACTGGACGGGAGCGAACTATGACTCAAATTGCTCTAACTCGAGAGCGACCTGATATGTGTCCTCCAGGGTGGTCGCATTGCGACGAAAAAGCTCATACTGATAGTGAGGCCACAGACCATGACGGAAGCGGGAAACGGGCATGGTGCCCTCTTCCGTAACTCTACATCGCAAATAGTATTCATCAAACTCAGCGATGTACTAGGTCACAGACCGATCCCCTTGGCTGAGACTCTGCCACCTGTCAATGAGCCTCTGACGGTACGTGGCAGGAATGTACTTTTTTCTATGTTTATCCTTCATCTCATTCCAAGTGTCAACCTGGGGCTCCTGGCGCTGAAACAACAAACTCTCTACATTGCTCCAATAAGTTTGTGTTTGCCCTGACAGCTTCATTTTAGCAAACTTGACTCTCCGGTGATCCGTCATCTCGAACCACTCGAAGTACCGGTCCATGCCGGCCTCCCAATCAAGATAGACCTTCGGGTCCAAGGACCCGTCAAATGTGGGAGGGTCTGCTCGCACGGTCCTGAGGACTCTATCATCGTCTTCATCCCTTGGCTGATGAAAGCCACGATGGCGTCGGCCATACCCCTCATAAGCATTATCAGATCCATAGTCCTCTAGACCAAGGTCACGATGCTGTGGTTCGATGGCTCGGTGAGGGGCGGGCTGAAGAGTGGGTGCGGGCTGGTCTTGGGCCACGGGAGCGGGCTGGACCTGGACCATGGGAGCGGATTGGGCTACCGTGAGAGCAGGTGCGGGTGGGCCCTGGGCCGCTCCGGGAGGATCTTCGTGTGACATCCTATCCAACCATCCGACCAGACCTTGGATAGATCTTTCGGATGACTCCATATGCTCCTCCATGGCTCTAAGGCGACCATCCACATTGTCGGAGAAGCTCTGAAAGGTAGCCTCGGACTGGTCCAACAGAGCCATGATGGCGATCATCGCCTCATGCAAGGAGTGAAAGTCTCCCGAGGCAGCATCTCGGGGGTTTGCCATAGGCGTGGGGAGATGGTATTGGGTACCTCACCGGGTGGGCATGCAACGACAGAAAGGTTGGAATGCACTGACCATTACAAACTGAGGAACCTAGACTCCAATATCCGGTACGTGGCGGAGGTATGATCCAAAGATCGAACTCATGCAAGTGTGCAACCTTCCCAATAGGCATGACCCATCATTCCAGGAACACCTTTTAATATACCGGGTATAGGAATGGAATCCGACACTACCCTAGATTCAAACCACTCTCTGATACCAAGTTGATGCGGGACGGATGACATGATCGGGCTAAGACATATGGCGGACTCGAGGTGCGGCCAGCGCTAGCACGCTAAAGGCAAGCCGGGCGGCTGACCACCGTGGTGTTCTCTAGGTGGAGACGTCTCTCAACAGAAACTCTAACTAGCCCGACGATTGTCCCTTGCGAGGGAAACGCGGGATCGTAGCGGTTAAGGAACCAATGTCGCCTAGGGTATACAATTCGAGCTCGGTGCTCGATTGGAGCTAAGGAACGGTTCTCACTTTCGCAATCGCGGTGATTTGAAGTTTGGATACAGTCCTAATTCTCACAATCGCAGCATGATAGAAAATATAATTCTCACAAATGCAACACGATAGACATATACTAAATAAGCAAATGTTGGGATAGGAACATCGCGCGTACCTCCACGACTAGCGCGTGGGGAAGAAATCCCGGCCGAATCTGAACAACCCCGAGACACATAAATAATTAATTATTACAATTTCAGAAACTTGGCCCACTCCACGTAGGGAGGTAATGGGCTACAATAGGGAAATTCGGGGCTGCTGAACACGGGTTGACGGGCCGCACTCGTAGGAGAGGGGGGGGGCAAGTCAGGCCCGATCGGGTGAGCCGATTGGAAGCCGACTGGTTCTGCCCGCGCTGGTCACCCAGCGCAGCAGACTTGCGAAAGTCAGTACGGCTGGATCCGACGTCTGATCGGGGTGCCTTTGTTGGAGTACGTCGGTGACTAGATGAAGAACGTCTCGGTCTGGTGGCGTGATCAGATCTGGGCGTGACGGTGCCTGCACCAGGCCTCTGGTTCTGCTCGCACAAAACTGCACAGATAGATAAATAATTATGAGAAAAATGGTTCCCAGTGTTAGACAGGGTCGCCGTTTGTTACAGATTGTCGAGGACGTCCAGAGGAAGGATCTGACGAAAGGGTTTGGTCAGATCGGCAAGGAGAGAGATGGGGAAGCTTCTGCAATTGGTTTATGGATCTGGGTTGGATATGCGCAGGGTGGTCAGCGCAGACCCACGAAAAGCTTCACCATGCCCATCACGGACCTCGGATCGACACGAAACTGGCGGCGATGCGGAGCTGACAGAAATAAGCACCCTATGAAGATTTCAGCTCCAAAGGTGCCGTGAGTAGGGCTGGAGAATTTTTGGATCAGAGATGTAGATCTCTGGACTGCCAGGATGGAGAGAGCTGTGCGGCGCCACGGCTCGAATTGTTACCGGAGATCCGCGACTCTGATCGGCACGAAACCAGTGCCAAAATACTCATGACTCGCAGAAACACCTTTGGTAATTTTACCAGGACCTTATCTGAAGAGGATGAGGCGGTGGGTGATTCGAGAACCGGAGAAGATTTCTGGACGGGCGGAAACAACACAGCACACGAACGGACGATAACGGGCCTCAGCGTCGCACCTCGGCATCGGGGAGTCGCACCCTAGCTAGATCTGATCACGGGATCTAGGGCTTGAGCATCACTCTCAAGGGATAACAGAAGAGAATCACTCTCTTCACAAGAACACTCTTCATTCAAAATCTCAAATTTTCATTATTCCTTTACAAGACACTATACATGGGTTTATATAAAAGGGAAGAAAGGGGGAGGGGGTTGGAAAAATGGCATGGGGAGAGGGGAAGAGAGAGGGGGGCAGCCTCCCATCATTTTCAAGATGGGAAGGTCGACCAAGCCATGGGGGAGGGTGAGAAGGAGCCAAATTTGAATGGTTAAAGGGGGGGTGGCCAAATAAAGGAAGGAGGGTGGAATTCCACCCTTGGACCATGAAGGGGGGGGGCTTTCCACTAGCCACCTTCCACCCAAGCATTCACACCTAGCCACCATTTGTTTTCACACCTGGCCTTGATCCCTTTCACACTAGTAACCCTTTCACAGTAGTAACCCTTTCACACTTGTGACCCATTCACACTTGCCCCTTTTACACTTGATTGGCCCCATTCACACTATGCCCCTTTCACACTTGATCCCTATTCACACTATGCCCCTTTTCACACTTGATCCCTGTTCACACTATGCCCCCTTTCACACTTGATCCCTTTTGGCCCATTACAATAGTAATTATCCACATAGACTAAATGGGGCCCACACAAGGCTAATCAAGTTGAAAGCTTGGTCGATGCGTCCACATCCTCCTCGAGCCGAAGGTACTTAATTGTGTCGTCGTTCCCGACATGTACGTCGACATGTGTCCTCACCAACTGGGCTTCTACTTTTGCTTCAGACAATATTCTCTTTTTGCATGCATGGCACAAAGCCTGTTGTCCCAGATTTGGTAGCATGAGATCAGGATCGTTCAGATCCATAGAGACTTCCAGATCCTGAGAAGAGTGGCCACTGATTGGCTCGAAGGTGATGAGGAACGGTGGTTTCTCATTGGCCTGCCAATCCTCTTCTTGCAATACAGCAGATTGAGAGTTCTTCTTCCTCAAGGCAAAACCCATTTTTGGATGAAACCCTCTCCAGGAGTTCTGCAATTGGTCCAGCTATAAAGATGAGATTATTTTCTGCCAGAAGATCTTATAGAACCTTGAACCAATGAAGCACGTCCCTTTCAATCACTTAGACTTCAACTACTGGACCCAGATCCTTCTCACGTGCTAGCTCGCAAAGGACACTTCCAGAGTTCATACTGAGTTCGTCGACGCATTTCCCATGTAGAGTTGACGCATCCTTCTTCGAATTGGCCACTTGTTACCGTTAGGCAGAGGAGCCATCACCTTTAATCTATTTGTCACCCTTGGGTGTACATTTTTCACCCTTAGGCGTTGGTCATCTGTCGCCCTTGCTCTGCATTGTAGTTCATCTTTTTTGTGAACTTCATATAACTGGAGTCGACTTGAGCAGGTCCCGAAGTCGACTTCCCTCCTTGTAACTTCATGCAATAGGGCCTGTTGCCCATTTTTCACCCTTACTTAGCTATTTTTCACCCTTAGATACCTATTTGTCACCCTTAGGTATCTATTTGTCACCCTTATGCTTCTTCAGTTCACCCTTGTTCATGTGAGCATTTTGAACTGTGTGGAGTTGAGTTGACAGAGGTCAACATAATTGGATCACTATAGTTGATAGGGTTTGACTGAAGCTTGGACTAGATCGAGCTTGACATGTGTTGACTTTGACTTAGGCCAACTTTGACTTGATTAGCTTGAAGTATAAACTTGCTGGGTCACTTTGACTATGGTTGATTTTGACAAAAATCCACTTTGACTGAGCTGGCTTGACTGCAATCATCGCCCTTTGCAAACATTATCAACTTTCTTCCTCTTCTTTTGTGCTCTTCAACCTTTGCTTTCATACCAATCTATTTGTTACATATTTGTTAACACTTGCCATGACTGCTTACGGCGTACCACCATTGCACAGATTGTGCTGCTGGCTTGTTCATGCTAGCAGATGAGATTTGATTCTGCTTGATAACCAACCGCAGACTCAATTTGGATTATGCTGAGTCTTGAAGAAATTCTGCTGCCATGGGCGAAGGCACTAAGCCGTTGATTAGCACGAGCTGGAATTCATAGAAGAGATACTACCGGTTCTGCTCAAACCATCTATATGAAGACCATTAGAACATAAGAATGATTTCATCCTTTGATCTTGAAAGAGGTTAATCAGTGTCATCCAATGCTTAGGGAAGCTCCAGAATCAACATAATAGGGTTAGGAAACCCATACAAGGTTGAATCCTTCGAACAGCTTGATTGTTCTTCATATTTCACTGCTAAGAGCCATTTGTCACCGTTAGGAAGCTATTTGTCACCCTTATCGGCTATTTGTCAACTCTAACGAGTTATTTGTCACCCTTATCGCCCGTTAGCCGTCGTCTTCGAAAGCTTCTCCAACTTAACGTGACAAGTCGACTTCATATGTAGCTCAAGTCAACTTCGCTTCATGCAGATTTCATGCAATGGGCTCTTTTCACTCTCATGAGCTATTTGTCATCGGTATGGACCTATTTGTCACCACTAACCAGTATTTTTCACCTTTATCTGGCCATTTGTCAGCGATAACATGCTGTGTAGTCCGCTCTTGATTTTCACACTTCTGGCCATTACTTTGTTCAAATTTGAACATGTCTTCACATAGCTCATGGATATTCATGTATTAACATAATCAAACAACCATTGACATCATCAAGAGCATATGAGGCATGACACTATTAAAATCATGAAGAGTTCTTATCATAATGACTCATTGTGTGTGACATCATCAAAACCATAGTTTAATGAGTCATAGTGTATGACATCATCAAAATCACAAGGACACAACATTCACCCCCTTTTTGATGATGGCAACACTATGAGTCATTATAGTCATTTAACCATAAATGTCAATGAGTATGCAATGAGACCCAAAGTGCACAAGACTCATCATGACTCTTTCCTTCTCAAAAATGTCTCCCCCTTTGTACTGATACCAACAGATAATGCATTCAATTACCCAAATGCAAATGACTGCAAATGACTCATCAAATTCTTCTCCCCCTTTGACATCAGCAAAAAGGATGGAGTTTGGTACGTAGGCTGAATAAGGAGAGGAGTCTGATACCAATTGAGGAAAGGTTAGAGTTGAATAGGATTACATGAAAAGCAATGACAAGTTTCAACATATGTGAAAGATTTTAGCAACAAGAATTTGCAATGACAATTTCATCAGCAGTGACATTCCAAAGTAGCACAAGTAGAGTGTTGTCAAAAAATAATTGGAAGAATTATTTCATGGAGTTCAAGAGGTCATTGTATTAGAAGAATTACAATCTGAAACACTATTCATTAGTCAAGCTTGCAATTTTCAGATTCTTCTGGTATAAGATTTTTATGACACAGCCCTTATTTTTGGCTTGGTTTAAGTGTAATAAATTTAGAGTTTATTAATTAAACCCATTGAATCATTTTGCACTCAGACTTAATAGAAATAAACCAAGGCTACATGTTTAATTCTAGTTAAACCTCCCTTAACCCTACTCATTAAAAAAAATGTGTAACGACCTGAGAATCCGGTTACCGGGAAGGCCCGATAACCCAAGACTCGAACCGCCGCCCACGAGCCGGGAGGGCTCGGAAGGGCTAAAAAAGGAGTGTGAAGGTACAAAGAAATAAGAAATAAAGCATGACAATTCAACAATTAACAGAAATAAATAAACAACTACAACAGAGTCCAGTCCAACAGAAAGTACAGTCTAAAGTAGTAAAACGTACCACATGCCAAGTGAACACTCGGCCCGGCAAGCTGGCAACTAAGAACCTCCGTACCGCACCCTCGAACCTCGAGGAAGAACCGTCGCACCTGAAACGTAGGGGTGAGCCTCCTGTCACTGGCCCAGTAGGGATCCCGCGGAACCCCAACTGAGAAACAACGGCGGCACGGAAAGAAGTAACTACGAAAGTAGGAAAGTAACTACGTTGGCCGGTAAAACCTCGGCTCTATAGCTACTCCTACTATACCAGAAAACACGACCTAGTCTCCCGTCGGGGGACAACCAAGCCACTCAGCCGACCACCCGATTCCACGATCGGGGACCGCCAAACACGAACCGCCCTAGCCACGCTACTAGGAAAATGCCACAATACCTCCGTAGCGGAGGCCTGCCCTCACAAAAGGGCCCGAGCCAAAACCACACGGTCAGGGAACACGGTCACGACCTCACCGTCATGAACACAACGCTGTCTGGGGAAAGGCCCTTGGTGACGCTCACCGGAAACCCCAGACCTCGACTCCGGGAACACTCCCGAAACCACTCACAAAGTCCCGTCTCACGGACGGAAACAAAACCCGGGACACGATAATTCACGCCATGTGATGGGAGCACCACCCACTAGAAGAACGACGGGATGCGTCCCCTGACGTCTTACACCGCGTCACCAGTGTCTAGCTATAACGCCCCAGGTGGAGACTCAGACACACTCAGTAACCAGTACCACAGAACAAGGACTAGTTCGGGTCGCGCTTGCCGGCGCCGTCCGACACCCCCAACCTCGTGTGCACACTCAGACCATACGCCATTGGCCTATCCTCTAGCTGGTAATTCCCCCTAAGCCAGGACTCGACTGTACGTGGGGGCCCTACGGTAACCAGCCTACTCACCGTCTCTCTCGGGTCAGCCGCTCTACCACTCCCGGGTGGGTCAGCACACGCGTGCCGTAAGAAGGCTACGACTAGTGGACGTGTCACAGAACGTGAACACTGAAAACCATGCACGCACCCATTGCGAGTAACGTGAAGCAACAGGTGGCTCAAAGCCACTCTACTCTGGATAGCCCACTAGACCTACTAAACCCAACGGCCTTTGAGTCACAAGACTCGGGGTCAAGATCGTTGCACACGACAACACTGAGCCGTCAATCTGGCCTAATCTCTAGGTCCAAAACCATAATGCAATAACTCACGAGGTAGTTCACAACTACCGAGACCCATCCCTCGAGGAGGGAACTTAAGAAACCTCCAGCCCCAGGCTGGGAGACTGGACTCACCGTCCAAGGCCACACATTTGGCCCACTTGGAATCCACCTTCCGGAGAAACAACGACGTGCGGGGAAACCTCACCGTACTCACACCGATACACGGTGACCCGACCTAGCAAGAACACGGAAGCCCGGAACACCTGGGTCACCCGGACCTGCCAAGCCCACGGGCACGCTTATCAAGGTAACGCGGTACCTCCAGACAGCCCAAAAGCACGGTCATGAAACCCACGGGGTGTCCGGGACACTCACGAGGCTAAAGGTTGACCACTGGGTCACAACCAGGTCGATCGGAGACCAACACAACACAATCGAACGCTAGAGGGTCGCCCGGACCCTTAAACTCATGGGCACACTAATCGAGGTAAATGGAACCTCCGGACACCCAAAGACACTGTCACAGAACTCCACGGGGTGTACGGGACACACACGGCCCAAGGGGAGCACGATCAGCCGTAGACTACCCGCCCTGGGCTGCCCGGTTGGTCACCTCAAGATCGCACTACCCTCGTATAGCGCGTTCAGGCAGAACGCACTATACATACCTAGCGTGTTCAACAAGATCGCGCTATACTTCTATAGCACGTTCAGAACAGAACGCGCTATAGGCCTATAGCGCGAAAACACAGAATGCGCTACTCACCCGTAGTGCGACAAAACCACCTTACTGTTCATCTTCCTCGATAAACGTGCTCTGTCGGGGCGGCACGACCTCCAAGAACGCGCTACCTGAACCTAGCGTGTTCTCAGTCTGAAACCGGAAGAACGGGAAAACGGCGTGAAATCCATTCCATGCCCCATCCACCCCCAGGTGAAGGTGAAATAAAAGGGGAAAACATTCCCCAACCTCTCTAGCACCGAGAAGGCCCATTTAAACCCCAAAAACACGATCAAAACACAAGATTCGACTCACACACCCAAAAACATGCATTTCCCCCAAATCCCTCGAATAAGCCCACTCAGTTCACCATGGCCTACAAAACTCGTAAGAAATGAAGTACGCGAGCTTGGGGTCCATCTCCCTACCTCCACCGAAGATTTGACGCGCCGTGGATGCCGATCCACGAAAAAAAATGCCGTTTAAACCCTCGCCGGTTCATGATCCCACGAACTGCCTCCACCATCGCGATCCTTGTCCCGAGCCCGTCGCTCCACGTCCCACGAGCCACGCCGCCCCGCCCTCGCTGCCTCCGTCGACCGCCCGGAGTGAGAGGGGGAGAGGAGAGAACGTGAGTGAAGAGAGAGGGAGGGAAGAGAGAAATGAGAGATGGGGAGAGAGAAAAAGGAGGTTAATATATAGAAAATCCAAAAATTCTCAAAAATACCAAAAAATAGAAAATCACATTTCCGCGATACTCGGAACGCACCGATCACAACGGTACCACTCTCGCCCAGGTGAACAGCCCGGTTCACCCGCAACGAGGTTCCGAAGGCATTACCAAAACACACACCGGGAATCGAAAAACACACGCGGAACGCATTCCGGCCTCCGAAATAGCTCCGGACCGTGCTGATCCGAACACGAAAGATGTCTGAAACATCATTTCGGACACAACGGAGCCAGATACACCAAAAACGTAGATCCGAGACCTGAGAAGAAGGATCCAAAAAATCTGGGGCATCACAAAATGACTCCCTTAGGAGTAGCTCAAGACTAGTATTGAGATTAAACACATTAGACATTTCTGATTTAGTCCTTAGTGTTACAACACTTTTTGGTCATAGTTTTAGAATTTTCTTTTTGGCTCATAATTTTTTAGAGTAGTCAAGTATAGCCCACACCTTTTGACATAAGAGTGCACGTTGATCAGACGCCAGCACCCCTAGTTACTAAGTGAGACTTACTATTCTACTTCACTTTGAGCAGAGATAGCAGAGGCACTTCATGACTAAGTCCAATACATTTTTTGATGAAGGGCTTAGTTTCTCAGTGAACTCTTAGCCATTGCTCTGCCTTGAGCATTGATTCACAATTTTTATCATGTGCTACCCTTT
Organism: Amorphophallus konjac; assembly: GCA_022559845.1. NCBI lineage: Eukaryota > Viridiplantae > Streptophyta > Magnoliopsida > Alismatales > Araceae > Amorphophallus > Amorphophallus konjac. The sequence continues at coordinate 165,182,441 of CM040119.1, read as the reverse complement.
AGAATTTTTCAGATTCTTTTATGTTTAAGAACAATACTTAATCCAAGTTTCTCAACTAAGGTTGCCGTAGACCTTAAATTTTTAGATTTTAGGAGATTTCACGGGACACAACATGTGGGAATTGGTTGAGGCCTATTAAGTTTTGAGTGCAATCTTTTTCAAAGAATTTTATTTTTTAAACTCTTGAATTCATTAGGCTTAAACCAACAATTTTATTCATGGGTAATCATATAATCTTATAAAAGAGATTCCTATAAAAGATTTGCTCAGATTAATGAATTTGTGAACAGATTGGAATATGCTGAGCACAATGTAGTTCAATGTGTTTCAATAGGATTCAACAATGAAGGTAGTTTAGGATTCAATAATGAAGGCAATTTTTCAAGAAAGATCAAGTAGACTGGTTTTAAGATTTACAGAAGTAGCATGGATGCCAATGTATGAGAATGTCTGAAACCAAATGTTGACATCAATGGGAGGAGACTCCTCTTGAGAGAGTGTAAGCTAAGATCTTAGAGAAGCTCCCCTTGAGAGAATGTTGGATTTTGAAAGAAGATTTTCAAGATTAAGGCAGAGGATGAATTGTGATCAAGAATTTTCTAAAAAGACCACCCCTTTTTCAGCAAATGCAAGGAGTTTGAAGTCCATAGAATAGAAGCAAGTCATTTACTCTCAGATTCATGAGAATATCGAGTGAGGAATGATGAGAGTGAGCCAGAGAGACAAGGCTTGTCAGAAATTTTAAGGCAGACAGATGAAGTTGACTTGTACAGTCTTTAGGTCGACTTGAATGATTCAAACGGAAGTGAGCATTTACAGTGTACTGTAGAGAAGTCGACTTGTACAGTCCTGAAGTCGACTTGAGCTTTTCCAGAATCACCTCTCAATTCAAATTGACTCTAAATGGATGCATGGACTTTTTGAGTCTTCTATTATTAATGACATGCATTCAAATGATGCCAGATTGGTAATGGCTCCCCCTGACTAAATGCAGATTGTGCATGAGATAGATGCAAATCACAGCATGGGACACATATTCCCTTTAACTAAATGCATCTATTCATGATGAAGATGCTATGCATTCCAAGCATATTCGCTAAGCTGTGCATAAGCATGCAAAGAAACACATGTGCGTTGAACATGAATCAAATATGTTTCTCTTTGGACAACACAAGGGTGTGTATGCACTTCAAATGAATTTTTGGACTTAGACACAATGAATGTGCAACTTGATCAAGCAAGAGCAGATGGATGCATGCTCCTTACTCCCCCTTATTGAATGCATTGAATAGGTAAACTTAAACATGAAAAAATCATGCAAGGGAGTATGCTCAACAAGATCTCTTGAAGGAATTGCATGCTTCAAATGCAGGATTGACCCATGGTACCAGGCGGATAACTTAAATCCTAGGATCACCTCACACATGGCGTGGGTTTCCAGATAGACATAATTTGTCCTTCTGCCAACATACCATTTTATATACCATTTGGGGTCATGTATGAAAATGCATCACGAGTTCAATTTAAATAAATTTAAGCATGCATGTAAACATATGCAGCACAAAGCATGCATTAAACCTTCCTGCAGCACATTTGAAGAGATTTCAATTGTTCAGCATGATATATGCAGACATGAAAACATATGTAGCCAACTTCAGAATCCTACGGCAAAGCTAGTTATTGTCGGGGGTTTTTATGCCGATGACCGGGGTGAAGGAAGGGATACAGCGGGGGAAGGAAAATACGGGAGTTTGATGTATCTCGGGTATCCTCCTTACGGTTGTATGTCTTTCACGGTGGTATCGGGCACTCTCCTCTTACGGAAAGTCGAAAAGGGTCGAATGGCATGAACATGTAAGGGTATGGGTTAGCTGGATAGGGTGCGGGCGTGCCAGTCGATTTCACGACAATCACCCATGGAACCAAGGGTTGACCGGGGAAGCGTCACCGGGACGCGACACGTGGGCTCGAGAGATTGGGCGAGACATGGAGAGAAGGGGTTCCACGGGTGCGAGTGAGCAGGCGATTGTGGGAATCGTGTACTAGACGTCTTTCCCCATCAACCGCAAGCAACCAGTGTTTATTTACATCATATTGAATCTGAACACCTTCGTTCCATGCTGAAGAGAAGCATGTATATACTTGAAGCCGTGGGTAGAGGGCCGGGAGTATTCCGCAGCTGTGGGTGCGCTTTCGACTGAGGGGTGTTTACTGGAGTCAGGATGTTAGGCATGTATGCTGAGTGGTGTAGGTAGAAAGCTGAGGACCCGAATGCGGGCGCTTGTATTCCACTGGTTTTATGCTACATGAGGGCCGCGTGGGCCTTACAAATAGGCCGAGGGGGCCAAAGTACAACTGGCGCAAGTCGCGGGACAACTCCGACACATGGGTCGGTCCCCGGGTCATTGCGTAATAAAGCAGATATCCGCGTGTTTTATAGAAACTCTTTATAAAGGGATCGATGTGAGCCTGACTGCCTTGGTGGTGGGGGCGGACGTGGACTGGCGCCTGGAGGAGGTCGGACGTGGCTTGAGGTGAGCGGTCGGGTCCGGGTCTTGGACGGCGAGTGTCGTCATGCTGGGGAGTCGAGGTCGGCCCCGGGACTATGATTCCCGAGCCAGAGGTCCGACTAGACTCGAGTTGTTAATCCGAGTGGCCAATGGTCGGCTGGGGGGGTGAGTAGTAGGCACGTGATTCTGTGTCAATATTAGGTGCGGCATCATGGAGTGCGTTTTGTCACCGTAAGTTGGTGTACACGGGCGGACCCGGGATGTGGGTGTACTCACCGTTGACATAATCACCTTACATGCGGAGAGGATGGACTTGTGTGAGACGGCTAAATGCCGGTTGAGGGAAGTACACGTGACATACCCTCGGCGTGTGTGAGCCGACTAGCAAGCCAACCGCGCGCACACTTAGCTTCTCGCGTTCCCGACCCTTGCCGAAAGCCTCGGGAGTCCGAGGGTGCGGCAGTTAGGTCGGGGGTGTTTGTCCGTCCGTCTGTGCATCTGCTTGTGCATGCATTCATTCATTCATTGCCCCTTGAGCTTCTAAGGGGAGAATTTATAGGAAGTTGAAGGGGTAGGGGGTGGGGTTTCGGCGGACCAAGTTGAGGGTTCAACTTGGTCTGGGTAAACCGCTCAAAAAATAATAATAATATTATTTTTATTTTTCTTTTTTGGTTTCACGGAGAGGGGGAGGGAGGTTTAGGTGGACCAGTCCAAGGGGCTTGTTTGGTCCGCCTAAACACCTCCCCCAGGGGGGGTTTTGGCTGACCAGCCCCATGGGCTGGTCTGGTCCGCCTAAACCCCTCTTCAGAGGGTTTTTTTTTGTTAAAAAAAATCTTTTTTTAAATTTTTGGATGGAGTTTAGGCGGACCAGCATGAGGGGGCAGGCTGGTCCGCCTAAACCCCCTCCCCAAGGGGTTTAGGCGTGTTGCATCCCCTAGTTGGTGTTTGGTTTCAATGATATCAAAACGATTGTGTTTGTGTGTGTATGTGTTTCATTGAGCAACATGTGTATATCGTGATTGATGAGTTGAAAGATGGCTTTAAGGTTCACTCTTGAAAGTCATATAAATCCTTGGTGTTTAAGGAACTAATGCTATATTTATCTTGGCTTGTAGGAACAAAATCCATGGCTCATGCTTGAAACTTAAAGGAGTCCATTAATGAAGCTCTTCTTACAAAAGGTAGTTAACTCATTCATTGCCTTATGTCGACTCCCACTATGTTTCATACATTTCATCAAACAGGTTTTCAATGCCTTGGTTTGGTATTTTCATGCATTTTCCTCATAAGGTTTTTGGGCTTGAAATATCCTCAACCTAGTAACTTGAAATTTGATGAATGTGATTTTAATGATTCTCAACTCATTATATGGACTCATGGTCATTTGGTTTGGCAATTCAAGTGAATGTGCTTAATGTGTGCTTGAAAGTTGATCAAGTTAATTCATGTGAAACTTGGTGAAATTGGGTATTTGATATTCACATATATTGCTCACATGCATGACTAAGTGATTTCACATTTGGCTAAGTTCCGGGTTATTTTCATGCACATCTTCCATGAGCTCTCTTTGCATTGAAAGTGTTTCATGCATATTCATATGGGGTCTTAGTCTTGGTGACTTTTGGGTCTTATATTGATTCATATGAGTTTTGACGTATTTGTCTTGAATGGGTTTCATGTATAGCAAATACATGTCTTAATGACTGCATTTTTGCTTAAGGATTTGGTGATTTGAAAATGCCTTCATGCATATACTTCATGGAGTATTGAAGCTTCTTATTGTTGAGCTTATGAAAGATTCAAGAAAGCTAATTTCATATTAAAGCTTCCATGAATATGTATATGGTTAAATATGTTTTGGTTGGTTGAGGATAGAAGACAAAATCGTGCTGAAGTGGATTCATTGAAGAATATTTGAGTGATCTTGTTGAAAGTGACATATTTGGTGCTTATATTTTGATTATGATCTAACCTCTTACTTTATCATGTCTTTTAGGATGAAAATTCATGGTTGATCTTCATTGGATTATGGTAATATCTAATCACTTTTATTCCCTTGAATTCATAGAGGTTTGAAGTGTTTTGCTAACCCAAACAGGCAGGGGTCGACCCTCAGTGCTTCTGGACAAAACGGAAGCCTTTGTATGTTGTCTTCCTGCAGGGGTCGAGCCCTGTATGCTGGAATTGTTTTTTTTGTTCTGTCCGCCCTCTGGTTGCTCGAGGGTCGACCCATGGGGTCGACCCATTATGGCACGAGATTTGTGAATCCGATTGAAACCCATTCTAAACCCCATGAAACTTTACCAAACTACCCCCCATTGGTTACTAAACATATAAGGGTGTTTATAACATGTATTGGGAGGGTTTTATGAGTCTTTTCCCCACTCTTTGGTATATATATATGTGAACTCCGAATTTGTGGAAAAATACCCTAATGCTTGTTTGTTCTTTCTTGTAGGAGAAGAAAAGGGGGAAAACAAGGGAGGAGCTCTTGCAAGGTGATTTTGATCTACTTGGAGTGATTTTTGGAGCTCGTGGAAGAAGAAGAAAAGGAGCGGATCGACGAGAGGATCAAGATGACGCAAGAATCACCATCATCCGATCCGAGAGTCAAGCATCTACATCCATTGGCTTTGCAAATCAAAGGGGAAACATCTTCTACATCTTATTCCTGCTTATTTGAGATGTTTGTCATGAGTTTTATTTTGATTTGAGCATATTGGGATATTTGTGTTTATTTTCCGAACTCTAGAGATATTCGTGTGTGTGAACCGTCTACGTACGATTGTGTTTATTGTGCTGCAGTTGTTGCAGCATGTGTGTGTGTGTGCTGCTGGGTTCATGATCTAGAGCATTTGGGGTTTGTCCCCGTGTTGCTGTGTCTACAACGTGAGGAGGGTTCTCCTTGTGGGGGAGTTATCCCCGTGTGTGTGTAGGCGTCGTCTTGCGTGTGTTTGGAGCGTCGTCTCCGTTTGGGGATTTATCTCCGAGTGAAGCCTCACCGGTTCGGTGAGGGGTGGACGTAGGGAGCCCGTCGTGGTCCCGAACCACCGTAAAAATCCCTTTGTCTTGTGATTTGCTTTGTGGGATTGTATGGTTTGCATGTTTTATCGGTTCATGTGATCGTATGAGATCGGTAACATTGAGAGAATTTAATTATCTTGTTTAGTTAAATCTTCAATCTTGTTAATATTATTAATTCCGTTGCGTTAGCTTTTAAATTTACCATCGATCGTGGGGGACAATTCAACCCCCCTTCTTGTCTACTCGCCTACCCGGGGACCAACAATTGGTATCAGAGCCACGGCTCTATCTTCTAGGGTTTAACGACCTTTAGAGTGATCCCTCGGCGAGTTTTATTTAGCAACATGTCTAGCTTTACTCTTCCTTCTCGTTATGATGGAAATAATTACATTTCTTGGAAAAATAGCATGTGTGCTTATCTTAGTTTTAATGAACATGAAATCTGAAAAGTCATATGTGATGGTCCACATAAACTTCCGTCAAAAGAAAGAAAATGGAATGATAAGCATGTGAACAAAAATGAAATTAACCTTCGAGCTTTGAATTTTCTTAGGAGCAACATAGAGTCCAATGTTCTATCTCAAATTTCTTCGTACAGGTCAGTGAGAGATTTGTGGGATCAACTGGCAAAATTTGAAGCTAATGAAAAGACTTCACAAGTCAGCTCAAGCTCAATGGCCAGTGATGAAGAAAGCAAAGAAAGCTCAGAGGTAAGATCCGAAGGTGAGGAAATTCCTTTTGAAGAGCTAATGGAGCTTTATGAGGAATTGTTAGGTAGATACAAAAGGTCAAATCTGAAAATAAGAAATTGACAAAGAAGATTGAAGATGTTGTGAATTCCCATGCTTCATGTGAAAATGCGCATACTAACTCCTCTTATGAAAACTGTAACACTTTTAAAAAGGAAAATGAAGCTTTGAAGTCAAAAAATGAATGCTTGGAAAGACAAAATGAAGATATGGAATCTAGAATAAATGAGCTTGATAAAGAAATTTTTGACATGCATAAAGAACACACCTTGGCCGCAAAATCTGATAGATCTTTGAATCTTGAAAATGATTGTCATGATTTGCATGAGCAAATTGAAACATTATTGTCTAAAATTTCCATGCTTGAGAAAAATGAAGAATCTCTTAAGAACAAGCTAGCTTCACTGTCTGACGATGATAAGATGTTTGAAAAACTTCTTGATTCTGAAATTGATGACAAAGGCATCATGAATGAAAATGAAGAACTTAAAAAAGAAAAATGTGCTTTATTGATTTAGATTTCTCTACTTGAAGGTAGTTTGAAAAGTTTTGATAAACTTGAAAAAGAAAACATGTTGTTGAAATCTGAAAATGAACAAATACTTGCTAGGATTCCCAAACTTGTTGAAACTGAGAAAGTCCTTGAGAAATTGACTGAAAAATTACATTCTATAAATGTTGAAAAAAAGAACTCAAGGAAGAAAATGAAAACTTCAAATCTGTGAATTACTTGTTGAATGATAAATTTTGTGCCTGCGGAGAAGAAATCACAAGTGCCGAATTGCATGTTTCTGCTCTTGAAGAAGAAGTGCGAAGCTTAAAAGATGATTTGTCTAGATTTGTCAAAGGGAAGAAAAATTTGGATAAAGTGTTGGGTGTTAAGGTGAACTTTCAAAAAGAGGGTCTTGGATACACCCCGGTCAACAAAAAGTCTTTTGAATCTAAATTGAAAACATCATTTGTTCATGAATCCGATATTCCGAGCACTTCTAAAGCACCACCTCCAATTGCATAAATGAAGAATTCTGAAAATAGATTTGAGAAAATAAAGAATGTCAAACCAACCATGCTAAATGGATTTTAAAAACCGAAGTCTAATGTTGAATGCTTCTATTGTGGTATGTTTGGACATGTGATGGATGATTGTGTTGTCATGAAAGAGGATGACAAACTTGTATGCCAAAAGAAAAATATTTTCAAATCACAAAGAAATATTTCTTACTTTCATTGTGATAAACTAGGCCACACGATGAAAAATTATTTTTCAAAGCAGAAAGTTGAACAAAATACTTTCAAGAGAAAAAGGAATGTTTCTTATTTTTATTGTCACAAACTTGGCCATGTCATTGATAATTATTTTGTGAAATAAAATGATGATTTTCATGTCATGAATGCTATGTTTAATGTTCAAGGCAAATTCAGAAATGAACATGTATCTCATGCTCAAAGGTTTGTATCCTCTAAGAAAAACGTGCTTCCAAAAACTCATACAAATAATAAAAAGTCATTCCGTAGACCCACAACTCCTTGTTGCTTTCATTGTGGAAAATACGGTCATGTTATGAATGAATGTTGGTTTTTGAAAACTGGGAATTTGTATGTTTCTAGAATGAATGCTAGGTTTGATTTTGTTAGACCTAGAAATTTTGGAAATAGAAGAAGAAATTTTTTGAAAACTCTCTTTATCATGTTAAAAGAAAATCTTTTGCCAGAGTTATCACTCCTCAATGCTTTTATTGTGGAAACTATGGACATATCATTGAGGATTGTAGGATCATGAAGAATGATGATATTGTGGTAACAAAAAAGAAGAAAGTGTTTGGTGGCAATGCTACTAACATCAAGGGACCCAAAAAGGCTTGGGTGCCCAAATCCGTTGAATGAATTGGCTTTGATGCTAGTGTGCCTTGAGGTAAGTAAAGAATGAAAGGGGTTCCAATAAAAAGGAAGAAGGCACACTCAACCGGTAAAATCCCAACTTTACTTCTTTCACTGTCAAATTGGTATTTTTGATATTTTCCTTCTTGCTACTCTGGTATGTTCTGAATTCTTTACAAGTCATACATGTACTCATCGAATGAATTTTTGGTATATCAAATGGTGATATGTGAAATGACATGTTAGGCTTGTCAAGAAGCTATCACTATGCGTGAGTTGGGTCTTCGGATCAAAGTTCTCCGCCTTGTACCAAAATTCAGAAATTGAATTATTTGGCTTATGATGAATCATGTGTTTTGAATGAATTGAATTTACCTTTGAACTGCAATATCTTTTAAACTGAATCTGAAAAATTCCCTTGTTTTAAAAAGGTAAAACTTCTGAACTGTGGACTTACTTGATCAAATGCAACAATTGATGTTGGATGTTGACCATGGCTCAGTTTGAAGCTCATTGACCATGTGTGATTGCTTTGCTAAATTGATAAGTTGTTTTAAACACTTGTCTTGCTCTTTTGCCAAAGTCTATGTGAAATCTGTTGAACATTTGATTATTTGCTTATTCACACATGTAGGGGATATCATGTTCAAACTGAAGCTTATGTCTTATGCAAGGTTACTTTTGAATGATCATGGTTGAATATTTAGGTTCGAAGGAAAATGGTTCATCATGAAAAAATCTGAAATAAAATGCTCATGGTTCTGTGCTAAACTCATTGAAAATCCATCTCATGCATTCACTTGCTTCATGCTTTTCTTAAATGCTCAAGTCATTACAAAAATTGAAAACTAGCATAAAAAGAATGCATTGACATTTTTGCATATCATTCACATACTACGCATATAAAATGACAAAAAGATGCATATTGCATATTCATGCATATAGAGCATATGCATATATTTCATGATAATCGCATATCTTGATTTATGAACGCTTACATGAATGTTTCATGAATCCTTACATGCTTTTAAGTATTTGCCCTATGAAACTATTTCTTGATCTTTCTAAGGCCTTACCTCCTTGCTAAATAATAATGCAGTATTTTTATTCATATGTGATACACGTCATACACTAAGGGAGAGGATTCATTTCCGACCGTACATACATTTAGGGGTAGTCATAGCCATGTCTTGTTAAATTCATTCTATACATGCAAACAAAACTTTACCCCCACACTCTTGCACACAATGAATTTAATGACTTTACTTGATAAAGATTTAAAAAATTCCTTCCAACACTTTAAAGGAAACTTGAATCTCTACATGGACATTAAAGAGTAATCATGAGGAAAAAGTTGCCTACCCCACAAAAATTTAATAAGTGGAACGTGGATCCGAGTAACCGAGAATTCCCCCTGAAATAAAGGAGGAAACTCGTGTCGAAAGAAGAAACAAATCCATATGTGTGACGAATCCAAGTAGCAGGGAATCCCCATTGCGACACATGAGGAAACTCGCGCCGAAAGGTGAAGTCCATTAAAAGAAATAAAATGGGGGTTGTGCGAAGCTACCGATAGTAGAGAATATAAAGTGAAAGTGTAGAGAGGAGATTACCTTCTAGTGTTCTTTAGAAAATCTGAAAATCCATATATTTTGAAGCCCATTATTCATTGCATCACTTTTCACATGGGCATTTTTGTGATGTATGTATTTTATGAATTTACCTACATTTATGGTTTATGTAGTACATATAGTTGTGTATGCATAAATCTTTTAGTTATGCTACATGTCTTACATTCTTGAATTTGAATCACATATTCTTTTCTTAACCCGTGCCTCATTTAAGGGGAGTTACTATATGTAATATTTGTGTGCATGACGATTGTGCTTGTGTGCTTGCATGTTCATGCATTCCCATTTGGTCTAATTCTGAGCATAAACCTTACATTTGAAGAAAAGAAGTCACCATGTGCATAACTTCATATCTTGCATGATTAGCATTCACATAGTGCATTTTCATTACATTTGAAAGATGAAGCTCATCGTGTGCATATTTTTATGTATGGCATTTTCAGCATGCATATAGTTCATACATGATATCATATTAAGAAATTCACACTTTTCAACAATTGGTATAGTTCATTTTGAAATACATCATTTTGAACACATTATGTTGCATGAATGCTGAAATGAGTTCTTCTAACTTTTGGCATCATATCTTTGGGGCCAACTCTTCAAGAATTGAAATTAGAAATCTTTGGGCCTTTAATTTGAACAACATTTGGTATCATATTTTTGAGCCTTTGATTAGCATCACTTGGTATTTGCATTGGTATCATATCTTTTGGCCTAACATGTTCATATCATGTCACATAATCCCCTATCTTTTTGTAGATGACAAAAAGGGGGAGAATGTTTGGTGTGTGCTCAATGCTTTATGAATGATGTTATTTTAGGGGAGATTTGGAGAATTGGTGTATGTGCCCAATGTTAATCTTAATTCTTAATGTTCGATCTCTCATAAAGATGTTTGCAAATCTGTATTATCACACACAACATTTTGTCATCATCAAAAAGGGGGATATTATTGCATCCCCTAGTTGGTGTTTGATTTCAATGATATCAAAACGATTGTGTTTGTGTGTGTATGTGTTTCATTGAGCAACATATGTATATCATGATTGATGAGTTGAAAGATGGCTTCAAGGCTCACTCTTGAAAGTCATATGAATCCTTGGTGTTTAAGGAACTAATGCTATATTTATCTTGGCTTGTAGGAATAAAATCCATGGCTCATGCTTGAAACTTAAAGGAGTCCATCAATGAAGCTCTTCTTGTAAAATAGACTTAACTCATTCATTGCCTTATGTCGACTCCCACTATGTTTCATACATTTCATCAAATAGGTTTTCAATGCCTTGGTTGGATATTTTCATGCATTTTTCTCATAAGATTTTTGGGCTTGAAATATCCTCAACCTAGTAACTTGAAATTTGATGAATGTGATTCTAATGATTCTCAACTCATTATATGGACTCATGGTCATTTGGTTTTGACAATTCAAGTGAATGTGATTAATGTGTGCTTGAAAGTTGATTAAGTTAATTCATGTGAAACTTGGTGAAATTGGGTATTTGATATTCACATATATTGCTCACATGCATGACAAAGTGATTTCACATTTGGCTAAGTTCCGGGTTGTTTCATGCACATCTTCCGTGAGCTCTATTTGCATTGAAAGTGTTTCATGCATATTCATATGGGGTCTTAGTCTTGGTGACTTTTGGGTCTTATATTGATTCATATGAGTTTTGAAGTATTTGTCTTGAATGGGTTTCATGTATAGCAAATACATGTCTTAATGACTGCATTTTTGCTTAAGGATTTGGTGATTTGAAAATGCCTTCATGCATATACTTCATGGAGTATTGAAGCTTCTTATTGTTGAGCTTATGAAAGATTCAAGAAAGCTAATTTCATATTAAAGCTTCCATGAATATGTATATGGTTAAATATGTTTTGGTTGGTTGAGGATAGAAGACAAAATCGTGCTGAAGTGGATTCATTGAAGAATATTTGAGTGATCTTGTTGAAAGTGACATATTTGGTGCTTATATTTTGATAATGATCTAACCTCTTACTTTATCATTTCTTTTAGGATGAAAATTTATGGTTGATCTTCATTGGATTATGATAATATCTAATCACTTTTATTCCCTTGAATTCATAGGAGTTTGAAGTGTTTTTCTAACCCAAACAGGCTGGGGTCGACCCCTGCAGGCAGACAACATAAAAAGGTTTCTGTTTTGTCCAGAAGCACTGAGGGGGTCGAGCCCTGTGTGCTGGAATTGTTTTTTTTGTTCTGTCCGCCCTCTGGTTGCTCGAGGGTCGACCCATGGGGTCGACCCATTCCGACACGAGATTTGCGAATCCGATTGAAACCCATTCTAAACCTCATGAAACTTTACCAAACTACCCCCCATTGGTTACTAAACATATAAGCGTGTTTATAACATGTATTGGGAGGGTTTTATGAGTCTTTTCCCCACTCTTTGGTATATATATATATATATGTGAACTCCGAATTTATGAAAAAATACCCTAATGTTTGTTTGTTCATTCTTGTAGGAGAAGAAAAGGGGGAAAATAAGGGAGGAGCTCTTGCAAGGTAGTTTTGATCTACTTGGAGTGATTTTTAGAGCTCGTGGAAGAAGAAGAAAAGGAGCGGATCGACGAGAGGATCAAGAGGACGTAAGAATCGCCATCATCCGATCCGAGAGTCAAGCATCTACATCCATTGGCTTTGCAAATCAAAGGGAAAACATCTTATACATCTTATTCCTACTTATTTGAGATGTTTGTCATGGGTTTTATTTTGATTTGAGCATATTGGGATATTTGTGTTTATTTTTCGAACACTAGAGATATTCGTGTGTGTGAACCGTCTACGTACGGTTGTGTTAATTGTGCTACGGTTGTTGCAGCATGTGTGTGTGTGCTACTGGATTAACGATCTAGAGCGTTTGGGGTTCATCCCCGTGTTGCTTTGTCTAAAGCGTGAGGAGGGTTCTCCTTGTAGGGAGTTATCCCCGTGTGTGTGTAGGCGTCATCCTGCGTGTGTTTAGAGCGTCGTCTCCGTTTGGGGATTTATTCCCGAGTGAAGCCTCACCAGTTCGGTGAGGGGTGGATGTAGGGAGCCCGTTGTGATCCCGAACCACCTTAAAAATCCCTTTGTCTTGTGGTTTGCTTTGTGGAATTGTATGGTTTGCTTGTTTTATCTGTTCATGTGATCGTGTGAGATCGACGAGATTGAGAGATTTTAATTATCTTGTTTAGTTAAATCTTCAATCTCTTTAATATTGTTAATTCTGTTGCGTTAGCTTTTAAATTTACCATCGATCGTGGGGGACAATTCAACCCCCCTTCTTGTCTACTCGCCTACCCGGGTACCAACAAGGCGGACCAGCCTGGGGGTCCAGGCTGGTCCGCCTAAACCCTCCCCCGGAGAGGGGGTTTAGGCGGACCAGCCTGACGAGGGGGGGTTTAGGCGGGCTAGAGTGGAGAGAGAGAAAGGGGCGGCCCCACCCTCTATAAAATCTGGATTTTTGTTATTTTCTCATTAATTTGGCTAAAAAGAAAAGGACAAAAGGATACTAGAAGGATACTGGTTGGCCGGCCACGTGTGTACGAGGAACGCGGGTGTTGACGTTGGACTTGTGCGACCCTGAGCTCCCGTTGGTGAGTTCCTCATTGTCGGATCCTTCCACGCACGGGTACGGAGGATCTTGTACTGAATTGGGGGATACTGGGACTTGAGGATGGCCTTGGGGCTGTTGGGCTGGGAGGAGGGTGCGTCCCCCAAGGGGGTTCGCCCTTTCTAGGGCGCGGCCACGGCCTGGGGCGCGCTCCCTCCCGGGTGAGCTGCGGCCCCGAGAGATGGCCCTCGGGGGTCTTCTATCATTGTCTGGGAGTGTCCTTTAAAGGATACAAGGTGTTCGGACGCCGGGATTAGCCCGTGGGGGCTATTATTGTAAAGTCGTAGTTGTCGCTCATACGGTGCTCGGGTGAATGCCCCACACACCCCGGGTTGTCGAACGGCCTGGGTAACTGGCTAAGAGGCCTTGGAATGGGCCTTGGGCTGAGAGTATGAGCTTGTGGGGGCTGAGAGGAAGCACCTTGGGCACACGGGCTCGGCCTCGTGATGTGTGTCACGTTGTACGGCGGGTTGGCAGGGTAGCCTCGGGTTAGCCCGATAGCTAAATATAAGTGGCTCGTGGCCACGTGTCTGAGGGTCGAGGATAGCCCCGACTTGCTAGAGGGTCGTTGTAGAACCCGGGTAGTATGCTGGCACCGCGGGTCTGCCTGTGGTTTGCTGTAGAAAGGCTGGAATATATGCACTCACAAGATGTTCGGGAAAATGCCTGATACACATGTGTGAGCCGTATATGTGTACTGCGGGCCTCCAAAGCCTGTGGTTGACTTATTTGGGTTCCCCTTTGGCCCTGGAGGGTTGAAAGAAGGTGTCCCGGGGTAGCCCCTTGGCCTCTTTACTGAGTGCCATGTGGCGTGGCTTTGTAGTTGGGGGCACCCCTGGGCTGGCCGGGTGGTTTGTATAGAATGCGAACAAAGTCCGCCACTAAGGGGTCGAGAGTGATCCTGGTTAGTTGTTAATGCTACCGTACACCTTGGCTAGCGGGTTAGGGCCGTTGGTCGGTCCCACTAGGTTGCTAGAGGGGTCGGGTAGCCCATGCCTTAAAGGTGTTCGGTGAAATTCCCGAGCCCTTGTTTCTTGGTATTTTGCTGGGGAAATTGTCCGGGTACAACAAATGCCCCCCACGGGTCATGCATCGGAGGCGGAGATGAGGGCCTACGGCCCGTGAACCTCTCCTTCTGAGTTGTTATAGTTGTATTTTGACGCTTCATGTGCTTTTGCTTTATTGTATTGCATGTGTTGAATTTCTGGCATGCTGACCATTTTTGGTGTTCTGTCTTGCAGTTATGGCACGATTAGGTGGAGATGAGAGGGTCCCGAGGCGTGTGGTCCGAGAGGATTGGGTGAGGAGGATCGAGTGGCTCATGCCCCCCTTGGGCCCTCCAGTCATCACTGTAGCTAATGTGGAGCAGCTTGACTTGGGGCTCACGACTGTGGCAGAGGACCCCGTTGGCGAGCGCGGCAACAGAGTTGGGGCTGTGGAGCTGGCCCGGGTGTCGGAGGTGGGTGGGCTTTACACCTACGATCGCAGTGGCGGCTACCCAGTGGAGTTCTCTCTTGACTGTCACTTATTCAAGTTCAGCAGGCGCTTTGTTCCACCAGGCATGGAGGAGGGGGACTCTCGGGTTGCCGGAGCCCTTCGCCGACTGGAGCGGGCGATCTTGGTGGGCAGAGACAGTTTGCACGGGATCGTTCTCTGCGGCTTTCTGAGTTTCTCCGGGGACTACTGGATACAGTGTCAGTTCCCCAGTGCTGAGTGCCTGGGCTTCTTCGACAGGGCGGACCAGTTCGGAGTCCGCATTGGAGTGATGGGTCCCGCTTCCTGGGATTTGCACGGACACCACCAGGCAGTCCAGGGTTAGTGTTGGAGCCATCAGGGCTGGAGTATGCCGGGGAGGGCTATGACGACCACGGCCTTCTGTCCGAGATTCTACGATAGAGTGTTGTTCGCTGGTATGGCCACTGGGCGGTGATTCCTTCACACAGATACTGCAAGGGAGCTACCGAGTGGCTGATGGGCATAGTACACCAGTACCGGGTGCTGCTGGACCGGGTTGACATCAGATATGTTGTGACCGCAGCTTTGTACGGATACCCGTGCTACATGGGGCTTCTACAGGCGTTGACAGAGTGCTTCAACCGCAGGTGGAAAACTGTGGGGACGGCCGAAGGAGAGACTTCATTAGATCTATGGTCTCTATTCAGGATTTCAGGGTTGCCGATCAGCGGCAAGGGGTACAAGGAGGTAGTACTGGATGACCTCCATCGCAGCCACACAAACGGGCATGGAAGATACCAGGTTCCTTACATGGTGAGGACACCAAAGCACGAGTACGGCTCGACTCACGAGCCGTCGGTACCGGACCCGCAGCACGACTCGGTCGACACCGACCTCTTTGTGGTTGGGGGACAGTCTGGAGTCGCCACCAGAGTAGTGATATTTCAGTATGTATTTTATACGTATTTGTATGGTATACATATTTGGACGTATTTGGTGTGTATTTGGCATGTATTTTGGATTGTATTTGGCTTGTATTATCTTGGGTTTTTATATTGGGTCAATGGTAGAATAATTGACCATGTATTTGTATTTTTATTTATTTTGGTCTAAAGGGGGAAAATTATGATCCAAGGGGATTATTTAATGGCAAGCCCCTTATGTTGACATGAGGGAGGGGCGCCCCCTCCTTTGTCTCTTATGGGGTGATTATTTTAATCACCTTGTCCCCCATTTCCCTAATATGCCCCTTTGACCAAGGGTATTCCAGGTCTTTTGGCTAGGTCTAGGGTTACATTATATAATGTCTCTAGTGTATTTTGGTGGAACTTAATGAAAAAATTACAAGGAATATTGCTTGGTGCGCCCCCCCTCTCTCTCTTGGTGTTCTTCCTCCTCCCACATCCAATTCTCTTCAGATCAGATCCTAGATCTCTACCTCCATCAAATTTCTTCATCCTCTTCTCTTCCTCTATCTTCTGTAATCGTTCACCGCCGCCGTTCGTGCCACCGTTGAGCCACCACAAGCCGGTCATCTTCTTGCTGCCCCGAAACTTAGAGTTGCAGGACAGCAGCCCGGTGAAGGATCTAGTATGGGAGATCCGACCGTTGGGTCGTTGCTAAAATTTGAGGGTAGGTTTCCCCCATCAGAGGCCATTTCCAGTTAACGTTTTAGGTTGATCAAAGCCCGTTTGCCCCCATTTCCAGCCACCTGTTCATCTTCCCCAAAGTCTGCCTGTGTGTAGGTCTGCGTGATAGATCTTGGCATCCGATTTTTCCACCCCATCAAATGTTGTCCAAATTTCAGAAAAGAGCTATGTGCGTCTCCATCACCCACCCCTCTACCCACCATAAAAATCTCAGGTCCTAATTCGATCATTTGATCCTCGGTGAAAGCCCTTAATCAGGGAGGTTAAGTTCTGTCCAGCCTGTTCTGTATTTCGAGATAGAGTGCTCAGTCATCTTTCAGTCGCTCCCATCTTCAATCCAACCATTGCACGGAGCTGTAATTCCATTATGTCGTATAATTTTGAGTCCTCTTTCCAATGGAACCTTTTGTGCCTCGATCTGACATCGGAGTTGAGCATACCAGCCAATCCCGTCATAGTGCGCAGATCTGGACAGAAATACAGCTTCGGGACAACCTTGGGAATTAATTCCCAAGAAATTGCCCGACTTCGTTCTGGTGATCGCCGCTCCCGGGGATCGACCCGGGACACTCCAGGAGTGCCCCCATCAGTGGCTGCAGCCAGGAGCCACCTCGGACGCCACCGTACTAGCAGCGGGTCCCACGTACCATCCTGTGGGTCCGAGCGCCATCGACTGCTGCCCGCCAACCCGAGATTAATGCTCCCGGACCCCACGTGTCGCCTATTACCTTCCTGCGTCGAGTGGGCTTTAAAATCACTTTTGTAATTAATAATTATTGCTGTACCAGGAGTTCCAGATCTCGGCCGGGAAGTCTTCCCCACGCCCCGAGCGTGGAGGTACACTCGCCACCCTCCCTTTTGTCGTTTGCTTAGCTAGTATACGTTCTAGATGCCACTGCATGTGAGTAGGATATCTTATTAGCTTGTTATATGTTTAATCACTGCCGTGAGTCGAGAGTGCGAGACCCATCTTGTGAAAACCACCCGAGTCTCAAAGCCGGTTTCCCAATCATGCAATATCGTCATGTTTCCCTCGCTGGGGATGACTGTGAGTTAGTGCTTCTTGTTTGGGGCATGATCGCCTCTTCTAGAGCTTGTACGGTGCCGCATTGTAGTATCGTTGCTGGTCGCGTCGTCTTGCTAGTCGAGTCGTCCTTTAGAGTCCAAGGTCGCAACCCGTCCGAGTCGAGTCCCGTATTCGTCCCGCATCAAATTGGTATCAGAGCCGGTTTGAGTCTAGGGTAGTCGGTCCCAGGTGCTCCATTCCATCTGGTATATCCAAAGGTGTTGCCCGAACATTAGGTTACGCCTATCGGGAAGGTCGCACACTTGCGAGAGAGGATCTTCAGATCCCGAAACTCTGCCACGTACCGGATACTAGAGTCTAGGTCGTCCGTCGTTTGCATTAGTCCGTCCATATTGGTCCTAGTGAGTCACCCTACCTTAGCTCCCTCTAGGTCCTCACCCATTGCATGCCAACCCGTGGAGGTGCCCAATACCATCGCCCTGACACTATGGGTGACCCCCGAGGTGTCAACCCAGGAGGCCAAACTTTGGAGGACTTGGTAGCTCTACTCATGGATCACATGGACCAGTCCGATCAAACTCTTATGGAGCATATGCAAAGGTCCAACAAAACTCTTAGGGAGCATACCGAGCAAATAGAGGGCCGTTTCAAGGCCATGGAGGACCGAGCTGAGGCTTCCGACTGATCTATCCAAGGTTTGGTTGGAAGGATGGAGAATGTGGAGAGAGTGCTATCTCGACCCCTGAGGTGGCTCCTCGGGCGCCCCCTCTGGCGCTTGCTATTCAGCCCACCCCACTTAGGGCCACGGAGCAACAGCCACGTGCCCCTGATGTTGAGGACTACGGGTCCGAAAATGAGTATGGGGGAGATAGCCAACGCCGTCGTGGTCACCGACCACAAAGGGATGATGGGGACAAGCGGGTCCTTAGGACGGTGTGAGCAAACCCTCCCACTTTCGACGGGTCCTTGGACCCGAAGGTCTATCTTGATTGGGAGGCCGGCATGGACCGGTATTTCGAGTGGTTTGAGATGTCGGACCAACGAAAAGTCAAGTTTGTCAAGATGAAACTGCTAGGGTAGGCACAAACTTACTGGAGAAATATGAGAACCTGCTGTTTTGCCGTAAGGAGCCCCAGGTAGAAACGTGGGATGAGATGAGGTCCAAGCTTAGGAAGAAATACCTCCCGACCTCCTACCGTCAATGTCTCATAGACAGATGGCAGAGTCTCACCCAAGGAGACGAATCTATCTCCGATTACATCGCCGAGTTTGATGAATATTTCTTGTGATGTGACGCCACAGAGGAGAGCTCCCTTATTGTCTCCCGTTTTAGGTGTGGTCTGCGGCCACACCTACAGTATGAGCTTTTCCGCCGCAAGGTGGACAAGCTGGAGGATGCGTACCAGGTTGCTCTCGAGGTGGAGCAATTTGAAGCGGAGTTTGCTCCTACTCCGCACCAGGGGGTCTCATATCCGTGTGTGTCTGATCCTAGGACCACGCCTGGTTCGTACACTCGGTGGCCTACGGCCCGCCCCCAGGAACCTAATCACCAGGACCTTGCTACTCCAAGGCGCCCCCTCCCTCCAAGGGATCCTCCCCTTCGCCAGCACGCACCCGTCCCTGCCCCTAGACCGGCCGAACCCGCCATGCCGACTCGACCACCCCTACTTCCTACACCCCCAGTCCGTCCAATGGATAAGGGTAAGGGGCCGATGGTTGGTGGAACATCCCAGGGCTTCGGGACTCAGGGAACCCGCTATAGGTGTGGTGGGGTTGGCCACTATTCATCCAAGTGTCCCACTCGGGAATCGCTTGTCATCTCTGACCCTTCTTCCAGCGACCCCACACCTGAGCTGGTGCCAATTAGCTACGAGGCTTATCAGGATTTAGCAGATGAGTTCTTTGATGAACTCCTAGAGGGAGAGCCAGTCGATGTCTCGGGTACCCAGCATCAGAGTGATGTACAGTTGGGAGTAGTCAGGTGCATCCTTACCCAGCATCAGAGTGATATACAGTTGGGAGTAGTCAGGTGCATCCTTACCCAGCCCCAGGTGAGTGACGACTGGTGTCGTACCGCCATCTTCCATACATTTTATAGGCTGGAAGAAAAGGCCTGCAAGGTGATCATTGATAGCTGGAGTTGCATTAACGCCATCTCTACGGGCACGGTTAAGCGTCTGGGTTTGACGCCCGTAGATCACCCTGCACCATATAGAGTTTCTTGGGTGGATTCTACTTCCTTCCCGATCAGGCTGAGATGTCTGGTGCCACTACCGTTCCAGGCTTACCATGATGAGATCTGGTGTGATGTGTTGCCTATGGAGGTAGGTAGCATTATCCTAGGTAGACCTTGGCTGTTTGATCGGGATGCCACCCTCCAAGGTCAGTCAAACACTTGCACATTCGACCACGGGGGCCATAGGATCACCCTCCATCCCACCCAGCCGAAGGATCCTTCTGTCTGAGGACCAGTCGGTCCCAACACTTCCACCCGTCCTAGTCAACGGACAGTTGGTCCTTCCACCTCATCCTCGACGTGGGCTGCTACTTCTTCGACTACTCCTAGCACAGGAGGCCTCCCACCCCGGAGGATAATGATGATTAGCCCACGAGAGATGGAACAAGAGGTGACCGGGGGTATCCCTATCCTTATCGTTGTTGTCCGAGGAGTGGAGGATGTCGCTCCTAGGTCTGATGATGAGCACCCCCCAGAGGTAGTCGCGATCCTCCAGGACTTTTCTGATGTCTTCCCGGAAGACCTCCCCGAAGGCCTTCTCCCTATGAGGGACATTCAGCATGAGATCGACCTTGTCCCGGGCTCGTCCTTGCCTAACCTTCCCCACTATAGGATGAGTCCCACGGACCATGCCGAACTTCAAAGGTAGGTCGAGGAGTTGATGAGTTGGTGATCTCTTACGGACAGCAAGAGCCCTTGCGCTGTTCCCGCATTGTTAGCCCCGAAGAAGGATGGCACATGGAGGATGTGTGTTGATAGCCGTGCGATCAACAAGATCACGGTGAAGTATCGCTTTCCCATTCCCCGATTAGATGATTTGTTAGACATGATGTCGGGAGCCACTATCTTTTCAAAGATAGATATTCGTAGTGGCTATCACCTGGTATGGATCAGGCTTGGGGATGAATGGAAGACGACATTCAAGACCAAGGATGGTCTTTATGAGTGGTTGGTTATGCCCTTTGGGCTTTCCAACGCCCCTAGTACCTTCATGCGGTTGATGACCCAGGTTTTACGCCCTATGATAGGGGTCTTCTTGGTCGTCTACTTTGATGACATTATTATCTACAGCCGCACTAGAGAGGACCACTTAGACCACCTTAGGCAGGTCTGTGTCGTTCTGAGGCGATAGAGCTTATTCACCAACCTGAAGAAGTGTGCCTTCATGACTGATCAGATCACTTTCCTTGGGTTCATTGTGTCTAGAGATGGAGTCTCCGCTGATTTGGAGAAGATTAGGGCCATCAGGGAGTGGCCCTAGCCCCTCACCCTCCACGATGCCCGGAGCTTCCATGGCTTAGCGACGTTCTATCGTCACTTCATTCGTGGTTTCAGTTCTATCACTGCCCCGATCACTGATTTCATTAAGAAGGGGGCATTCGTATGGACTAAGGCTGCAGTCACGGCCTTTCAGGACATTAAGGAGCGCATGACCCAGGCACCTATCCTTGCTTTACCTGATTTTTCCAAGGTGTTTGAGGTCACATGTGATGCTTCTGGAGTAGGCATTGGTGGTGTCTTGAGTCAGGAGTCCCACCCCATAGCATTCTTTAGCGAGAAGCTTAATGATGCCAAACTGCGATATTCCACATATGACAAAGAATTTTACGCAGTTGTCCAGGCATTCCGGTATTGGAGGCATTATCTTTTGCACCAAGAGTTTGTCCTCTTTTCTGATCATGAGACCTTACGATTCCTCTATACCCAAAAGAAGCTGAACGCTCGCCACAGTCGTTGGGTGGAGTATCTCTAGGAGTATACCTTTGTGCTCAAGCACAAGGCAGGGTCGGAGAACAAGGTCGCCGATGCGCTGAGTCGGTGGATGATGATGTTGACCACCATGAGTGTTGAGGTGGTAGGGTTAGAGAGGCTGAAGGATGCTTATGCTGATTGTCTGGATTTCGGTCCGATCTATGCAGCCCTTCAGGCTGGTCCATTGCGTGATTATAGAGAGTTTGTGCTATAGAAGGGTCACCTATTCCGGGATATTCATGACTTTCTTACGTGGGAGATACACGCGGGAGGTCTTGCTGGCCACTTCGGCCGGAACAAGACCATAGAGTCGGTTGAGCATAGATTCTATTGGCCTAGCTTGAAGAGAGATGTCGCTCGCATCGTGGCCCAATGCCACACATGCACCATGGCCAAAAAAAAAGAAGCAGAATACCGGCCTCTATACTCCCCTCTCCATCCCGGATAGTCCATGGCAGGACATTAGCATGGACTTTGTGTTGGGATTGCCCCGCACCCTCCGACGGCATGACTCTATCTTTGTGGTTGTAGACAAGTTCTCGAAGATGGCATTATTCATTCCGTGATCCAAAACCTCAGATGCCTCTTGAGTTGTCGGTCTATTCTTTTCCCACTATGTCTCCAGGTTCGGACTTCCTCGCAATATGGTGTTTAATAGGGATGTGCGCTTTACTAGCTATTTCTGGAAAACCCTATGGCACATGATGGGCACCCAACTGAAATTCTCCACTGCATACCACCCCCTGACCGATGGTCAAACTGAGGTAGTCAATAGGAGTTTGGGGGATCTTCTTAGGTGTCTTGTCTGAGACCGAGTCATGGATTGAGATTTGGTCTTACCCTTAGCAGAGTTTACATATAACGATTCGGTCAATAGGTCTACAAGTATGAGCCCCTTCGAGATTGTCATAGGCCGTCGACCTAGGAAGCCCATAGACCTAGTCACATCTCCCATCCAGTCATGTGTGTCCTATTGAGTGGTGATAGGCAGATCTAGAGGAGAGGGGTGAAAAGATCAGCCCCTTTTTACCCTTCTTTGCGGAATTAAAAATAAGATATAACACAAATGATAATGATATAGATATTAGTTAATAGCTAAGAAGCTGGACACACAAATCATATCCATGGACGGTCCTACCAAACTTCTACCCCTAGAACATAGAAGAAAGCAAACCACAAGACACAATCCTTAAGGTGGTTCGGTCTCAATCTATAGACATACGTCCACCCCTCACACAACACAGTGAGGCTTCACTAGTGCAAAAGCACAGCCGCTGATTCACAGCTTCTATCAGAGACATACACTCTCACAACTCCGCTGCCACACAGCTTGAGGGGTCACAACCCAAAACACTCCGCTGCCAAACAGCTTGAGGGATCATAACCCAAAACACACAGACCGGTGACCACACCATCTATCTTCCTACTCACAGGTAGGGAACGAATGATATGAAGTGTGTTTTGAAGAAAAGCAAACTGAAAATGAAACATCCAGATAGAGTATCATAATGAAGCACTATGAGAAAGAAGTCTCCTGTCTGGGAAAGAGCTTGAGGGCTCCTTGGCTCTCTTCTTGTTCTTCCTGGTTCTTTACCACAACCCTTGTGAGAGGATGATGATCTAGCTTTCAACTTTCAAGGGTTCTAGACGGAGCTTCATGAGACCTTCCTGCTTGCAAGGAGTCCTCTCCTCATGAGGAAGAGGATCATCTTCTTTTTGTTGCACTCACGCCAGCAGCATCACCAGGAAGAAGATGACTTTGTCAGCAAGCTTCTAGCTTTTCTTTTCTCTACTTGCTTGCCTTGGTGTCGAACTGGAGCTCATCCTCCTGATATATTGGTGTCCTTCAGCGACACCAACGTTGTCCCCTTTTCAAGCTAAACCCAGAATGTCACATCCACATAATTTGATTTGCTTCTATTTGTCTAGTTGACCCTTTTCTGTCAAGGCTACAGATATATGGGTAGGTAGGAGACAATATCAGCATAAGTACAGTCCTTTCAGGAGATTTCTCTGCCAGACCACTGTCCTATGATAAAGTAGCCTCTTTGACAGCTTTTTCCAGAGTGAACGGATCCTCCAGGACAAGTCCCGGATCCTAAAAATGGCTTCTATCAGTTTCAGACCCGTTCTGGTTGAACACGAATGTGTCGACACTTTCCACACAGTGTGTCGAGACATCCCAATAAATAACTTGAAGATAGCTTTAGAACCGTTCTGGTCGAACACTGATGTGACGACACTTTACATACAGTGCGTCGAGACATCCATTGAAACCTTGAAGATCTGTGGCTGAAGTGTCGAGACAACACGATACTGTGCTGGGACATATGTGCTTGGTTCCTAGATGACACCATGACTGTGTCGAGACATCGTCAAATGGTGTCGAGACAGAAGCGCCATGTGCAGAGTTGTCACGCGAAGGTGTCGACACTTTTCACCCAGTGTGTCGAGACATCAATTAATCCAAAGGCTGGATAGACAATGGCTTCAGCTTGATTTCTTCTAGAGGTGTCGAGACATTGGTTAGATGTGTCGACACTTTCTTTTTTGCTGGAGCTCAACAGTTCGTATACCAACATGCTTTCTTCTGGATGTGACGAGACATCATCAGATGGTGTCGAGACATCACTTAGAGAAATTCTCCTGCACTTGTTTAGTCCATTCATTAAACCAAAATATGTTAGATATTCCTCAAATATCTACTACTGATTTTTGATTTGTTATCATCAAAACCAGGGGACACAACATTCTCCCCCTTTTTGATGATGACAACCATGAATCATTATAACCAAGCATTCATGTAGCATTACACAATTTGGTTGAGGAACCATCAAACAAGTGAAATTTATCCATTCAACACAACAACTGAACGTTAGCATTTTTCAACAAAAAGCTTGTTTCATTGATCAACCAAAGTTTCATACAGATCAAAGAAGACATGTATTCAAGCATTTACATTGCACTGACTAAATGCAAAATCTAAAATATAGATGAAAAAGGCTAACTACATGCTAGATGCTAGATGATGCTTGTCTTCTCAGTAGATCTTCAGTACTTCTCTCCCTTTGTCATCAGCAAGGAGGGGGTGAAGGAGGAGGCTGCTGTGGAGGAGGCATGGAGCTAGAGCTGGCGAGGTGAAGGATCTGTGCCTCTTGAAATTCTTGTTGCAGGTGGGAGATTGCTGCTGCTAGAGAATCAACCCTCTGATTTAGCTGCTCATCCCTTTGTCTGACAAACCTGTGTAAAGTCTTGATATTTTCATTGATGTCTTTGAGCCAGGTATAAATCATCTCACAAATGTATTCTATCTCAGCCCTCTGTTGGGAGCCTTATGGTGGTAAACGAGAAGAGGTGGCTTCTGTTTGAGGAGGAGGGCACCATTTATCACATGTGTCATCCAAGGCAGGTTGGAGTTAAGCTTTATGCAGACGGATGAGTTCCAAAATTTCAGAACCAACCATATCCAGTTTGTTATACACCACATCCATTTTGGCCTCAGCTTTGGTGGTGATGTTGACTATTCTAGCTATGTCAGTGTAGACTGTGTCTGTAAGCTTGGATGAGGCATCAAGTAGCTTGTTGCATTCAGAATACACCTTCCCTTTCATCCGTTGGGAGGCATCCAGTAGTCGAGAAGTAGTAGCATTAACTGTTCTCTCCAAATTGGAGGTGGCATCAAGAGATCTGTTGGTCTCTGTGGTCATGTGTGCTCGGATGGATGTAGTTGCGGCAGCCACTTGTTCAGCTAGCTGATTGGAGGAGTCCATCAGTTTGGCACACTTAAGGTTGATATGACCTTGCTCTTCTCGGATGTCATATGCATGCCTTACCATTTCTGTAGTCTTTTCTTGGGTTTCAAGGTGAATTTGCCTGAGCCTCTTCATTATTGTCCCAGCTCTTTTACACACATTGATGATGGATTTCATGAAGTTTTTCAATCTTTCATCTGACTTTTGTTTGTCAAGCACAAAATTTTCCCATCTGCTGTTTTGGACTTGCTCATAATCAAGCTGTCTAGCTTCCATTCTGTCCACTTGCAGACTTAGTTGACGAAAAGAGGAGTTCATGCTCCCAAACTATGTAGTCAGAAACTTGATAAGAGTGGGTTGAATATCCATGGGACTGGCAGTGGCACCATGAGTTGTACCTCTTGAGGTGGATGCCTCTGCATGGAATTCTGGAGGAGCATCCCCTTTAGTGAAGATTTGGGGTTCAGGTTCAGGAGAGAGATGAGGTTGGATTCCAAAAGCTGTCATCATCCCAGGCTGGTCCATGGGATCTTTAGACTGCTGCTGCTGATGTGCCTGCTCAAAGTGAATGTTTGCATGGAACATTTCCTCATGCTGATCTAACTGTGCATCTAAAGCTGGCTGGTCCTGTGCAGGGTGTTCCTGTGGAGCTGGCTATACTGGAGGGTCGGGTAAATGTCTAGGCAGATTCCTTACAAGTTTGTCACCTTCCTTTTTGAAGTGTACGTAATTTTCTATGAACCTCATGCTGTAGACATTGCTCCTGGGGATAGGTATGGACTTTTCATTATCAAGAGGGATGCCAACCTTTTGAAAAATAGCAGTTAGCTGTGCGGCATAAGGTAGGCTATGCCGGTTGCAAGTGCAACTTTCCATAATCTGGAGCATGATCTCTGGAAGACAAACGTGGTAATTGTTGAACAAGCAGTAAAACAGGAACATATGGGTCTCAGTAAGTCTACTTCTACCACCCCCTTGTTGGGTAATCATGGTAGTGAAAATGTGATGCAATAGACGTTGAAAGGGGGGAAACCGATTGGTGTCAAAGGATTTGACAAGAAGTTGGGTTGCATCCTGAGAGTTTCGAGGCTTTCCTGTCAGGATGGTGTAAGCTACAGACAAGTCAATCTGAACCTCGGATTATATTTCCCCATCTAGGGGTATGTGTAAGGCTCTGTGTAGAAGCTTTGTTGTAAGCTTGACGGAGACCCCCTTTACTTCAATCCGAAGGACTTTCTTGTTCTCATCAAAAAACAAGTTCTTATAGAACTGCTGAACAAAAAATGGGTAGTATACCCTATAATCGGACAGAAATCATCGCCTTCCTTGGAACTCAAATGACCATATCAGTTCAGGAAAATACTCAAGCATCTCCTGGTCACTAAAATCCACATACCTGGGGAAGAGGATCCTGGTGGCATCACTTTCTTCTTCCCTAACTGAGGGAGCAGCTCTGGGCAGCGGAGAAATTGACGGCGCCTTGGCCATCCCTTTTTCCTTTGCGGACAGCCGTGGCCGCTTTGCCTTGGGTTGTGGCAACAAAACCCTTTCACTATTCGAGCCCTGGGCCTCGGCAGCCCTTCTCTTGGCTGGTTCTGCAGCTGGGTGATCGTCAATACTCTTGGAGCACCCTTCTATGGAAGCTTTTGAGGCAGCGGCTTTCTTGGATGAAGCCGCGTCTTTCTTCCTGCCGCGGGCGACCGGAGGAGCCCTGGAGAGTTAGAAGGAAGGGAGGAGAGAAGACGAGGACAGCGGGAGCTAGCTGGGGAGACGGTTTCACAGACGAAGGAGATGGAACAAGGGCGTTGACCTCCACGGTGAGAGTGTGCAGGGTCACCGGAGAACGGGTGTGAGAGTGAAATAGGGTTGAAATGAGGAAAGGTAAGAAAGGGGTTTTCACGTTCGAGTTAAATAAGGAAAGTTGAGATTTTGAGTTTTAAAATAACAACCTTGAAATCAGAAATGGCGTATATGCCCCTATGTTATGTTCAGAATGGTTTAAAGCTTATAAGCTCAGTTTTGAGTAATGAAGGTTTGAGAAAAAACCATTTTTACAACAAATAATAAGATTAAAATATTTGAGAGTTAAAGAAAATAGAACCAAACCCATTTGACTTACTTATCACGTTCAATTGGCATGATTGGAAAAGGAAGATAAGCAAGTATTGAAGGTGAACAAGAACCTTTTTATTTTGAAGCAAGGTGTAGAGTCAACCCCAAACCATTTTTTAAATTAATAAAACAGTCTGATATAGCATTCACTTTTTGACTCAAGGAAACACGTTGATTAGATGCCAAAGTCCCTGGTTACTCAGTGAGCTTATCTTTCTCAATTATTCTGAAAAGAGTTGACAGCCTTCATCATGACTAGATTAACCTTCATTTCATTGATGGAGGATCTAATTTCTCTGAAGATGAGGTCATTGCTCTGGAAATTGCAGTATGGTTTTTAAGAGGCGTATTCTCTAATTGACTTCATATTAGGTAACTTGTTTAAGGACAATACATGCCAATCAATTTATAAACCAAGAAGCCTATTTGCAGTGAACTTTCAGACGCTTAGGCAATGGTCATTTTCAATGACTTGATGAATATTTTAATCCAATTATGAGTGCAAGATTGGTAGAACTCAACGCAATGATTAACGAAAATGAGGATTATAAACAAGAAACCATTTCTTTAACAAGGAGTAAAACATATGAACTTACCCAGGGTTGTATAAATGAATGAAAACATTCTCAACTCCCCCTCACTTAATGCTCGGTGAAAAGTGAAGGTTGAGAGGCAAAAGATTTGAAATGGAAATGGAGGAGGCAGGGGGAAGAAGGAATCAGAAAAACTCTCCATTAGATCTTCAAACCCAAGAGCGGCTGAGAGACAGTCTCGACACATGACTAGAGGGTGTCGACTTGTTCAATAGACTTGTCCTTCATGTCTCGACACATAGCTGTAGGGTGTCGACCTGTTCAAAAGACATTGTTCTGCAAGTCCTGACACAAATTGGTAGGGTGTCGACCTCTGCAAGAGATTTTGTCCTGCATGTCTCGATACATGACTTGTTCAATAAACGTGCTCAGCCAGCTTCTGTGAGATTCTTTATTTCTGAAGATACACCTGCCAGCTTCTACTGCCAGTGCCTCTGACTTTCCTCTTTTAGAAAATCATTCAACCATGGTTTTATCTCTTTGCTGCCATTGAGATGTGCTTTATTGGATGCTAAAGCTTTAAACATGATTATGCACTATAAATCAACATGTATTTCTGACTCATGGTACTTGGCGGAGGCCTGTCCTCACGGATGAAGAGAGTTTCTTGATAGACATGGCATGTCTTTTCACTTCTCGACATTTGATATACCATTTAGTCAAGAGATGATATTTAACGAAAAACAACCAGAAATGCACACAAGTTCCCCCTGAGTGTGACCAACATTCAAAGCATGGTTTGTACAACTAATAGACCAGTTCCAGATCAAAGCAGACATGCTTGTTCCAATCATAGCAAAGACAAGTAACTTGAGAACTTAAAAGGAATAGATAGCTCAAACCTGATGGGATTGAGGTCTGCATAGACCGAGCTCTCTCCTTAATGTTGAAAACCTGTCATTGCTTAAGGGTTTTATGAAGATATCTGCAATCTGATTTTCTGAGTCAACAAAGTGGAGCTCAAAGTGATTTTTGAGGACTTCATCCCTTATAAAATGATGCCTAATTTCAATGTGTTTAGTCCTAGAGTGCATGACTGGATTCTTTGCAAGATTTATAGCACTTGTGTTATCACACAGAATGGGAACACAGCCAAGATCTATTTGATAGTCTTGGAGTTGGTGTTTGATCCATAATACTTGGGTGCCACAGCTCCCTGCAGCAACATATTCTGCCTCTACAGTTGAGAGGGCAACTGAGTGCTGTTTCTTGGAGGCCCAAGAAATCAAACACCCACTAAGAAATTGGCAATAGCCACTAGTGCTCTTGCGGTCCAGTTTACATCCAGCATAATATGCATCTGAATAAGAAATAAGTGAAAGTTCATCAGATGCAGGATACCATAATCCCAATTCTTGAGTGCCAGCAAGGTATCTAAAAATACGCTTGACAGCAGTCAAGTGGGACTCTCTAGGACTAGACTAAAATCTAGCACAATAGTAAACACTAAACTGAATGTCTGGTCTAGATGTAGTTAGATAGAGTAATGACCCGATCATACTTTTGTATCTCTTTACATCTACAAGTGTACCTTGTTTATCTGCATCCAGTGAAGTGACAGTCCCCATTGGAGTTCCTAATGGTTTGCAGTTTGTCAGATCAAACTTTTTCAACAACTCCTTCACATATTTAGCTTGATTGATAAAGCAGCCTTCATTGCTTTGATTAATCTGCAAGCCAAGAAGGAATTGAAGCTCACCCATTAGACTCATTTCAAATTCATTGGTCATGAGTTTTGCAAACTCCTCACACATTTGAGGTTTAGTGGACCCAAACACTATGTCATCCACATAAATCTGAACTATCAAGATACCCTTACCTTGTTTCTTTGTGAATAGTGTCTGGTCTACATTACCTCTTGAATACCCTTGTTCGGTGAGGTATGAGCTTAGTATGTCATACCAAGCTCTAGGTGCTTGCTTCAAGCCATATAAAGCCCTGTTCAACTTATAAACATGATCTTTGAAATATGTGCATTTAAAACCAGGGGGTTGCTCTACATAGACTTCTTCTTTAATAAGACCATTTAGAAAAGCACTCTTAACATCCATTTGCTGCAGTTTGATTTTATGAGAACATATAAATGCTAGCAAAATTCTAATGGCCTCTAGTCTAGCAACAGGTGCAAAAGATTCTTCATAATCTATGCCAAATTCTTGATTATACCCCTGAGCCACCAATCTGGATTTGTTTCTTATTATCTTTCCATCTTCACTTAGTTTATTTCTAAAAACCCATTTAGTTCCTATGACTGATTTCTCTTGAGGCCTGGGAACTCGATGCCAAACTTTGTTTCTTTCAAACTGGTTTAATTCATCATGTATGGAGTTTATCTAGTTATCATCTTTTAAGGCCTCTACAACATTTTTGGGTTTAGTTTGAGATACAAGAGCAAGTTGTTCAATTTCATCTAAAATTTTGAAATGAGACCTAGTTTTGGTTCGGTCATGCAGATTACCTAAGATGTTTTCTAAGGGATGGTCTTTTAACACTTTTAAATCAGGCTGAGTGTTACCTTCATCAACTTCGGTGACCGGATCATTACTTGGCCCTTCTTGGTCTTCATTTGCTTGTGTCTCCTCATGTGGAAGTTCCTCTTTTCCTTTTATGTTTAGGAATTCCCCATCATCATCTTCCTTGCAAGTGTTGACATGATCAATCTCATCAAAGGTGATGTGAGGAGATTCTTCCACACAAAGGGTTTGAAGATTATAGACTCTATAAGCTCTAGACTTATCAGAGTACCCAAGGAATATCCCTTCTTCGCTCTTGGGCTCAAACTTGTCCAGAACTCTTTTATCATTGTTATGAACAAAGCACTTTGACCCAAAAACTTTCATGTGAAAGAGAGATGGCCTTTTACCTTTTAGTAGCTCATACGGAGTCATTTTGGTGAGTGGCCTTACCATTGAGCGGTTGATGATATAACATGCAGTGTTTACCGCTTCTGCCCAAAATCTCCTAGGTAGATGCCTTTCAACCAGCATTGTGCGTGCCATCTCTATGAGAGTTCTGTTCTTCCTCTAAACTACCCCATTTTGTTCAGGGGTCCTTGGTGATGAAAACTTGTGAATGATTCCTTCAGTCCTACACAAATTCTCAAAGTCAGCATTGTCGAATTCACCACCATGATATGAAATTATGTTAAAAATCTTAAACCTACCATCTTGCTTCATTTGCATATACATTGCCTGAAACTCATCAAAGGCATTATTTTTATGTGCAAGATAAAATACCCAAGTGAATCTAGTAAAGTCATCTACTAAGACATAACAGTATCTTTTACCACTTAAGCTAGCTGTTTTGGTTGGACCAAACAAGTCCATGTGAATTAGTTCAAGTGGTTTAGATGATGAGTTTTCAGTTCTACTTTTAAATGACTTTCTAGTTTATTTTCCTTGAGCACATGCATCACAAATCTTAGTGTTCAGTTTGAATTTTATTTCAGGCAGACCTTTGATAATTGAATGGTTCACCAATTTATGAAGAGTATTGTAGCTAACATGACCTAGTCTGGGATGCCACAAACATGCTAATTCAGATTTGGATGCAGCAAGACAAAGATTGATGTGAGCAGGGTCATCTAAATCAATCATGTACACGTTATTGACTCTTTTACCAGAAAACTTGGTTTCTTTTGAATTAGGTTGCAAGATTCTACATTCATTAGAGTCAAAGACTACAGTGTGACCTTTATCACATAGTTGACTTATGCTCAACAAATTGTACTCCAGACCATCAACAAGTAATACATTATCAACTGAGTTGGAGGGGTTCTTACCAACTTTACCTGTACCAATGATCTTTCCTTTGTTGTTTCCTCCAAATGTGACATGTCCAGCTTCCTTTTCAACCAGGCGACAGAATTTGATTCTATCTCCAGTCATGTGTCTTGAGCAGCCACTGTCAAGATGCCAACGGTTGTGCACGGCTGTAAGACACTCCTGCACAAGGAATTAAGTGACAATGTTTGGAACCCAAGGACAATTGGGTCCCAATAATTTTTTCATTTCTGTAAAGCATGATAACACAGATTTTGAAATCCAGACTTTCTTAGCATTTTTGCTTTGCTAGGAGTTCTGGTTTTTCTTCTCCTTAGTCATTTGGACTTTATGGTTTTTGGGAATGGTGGAAAAAGATTGTTTGTTAGACCATTTGTTCCAGTTGGTTGGTCTAGAGGAATAGGAGGTGTTATAGTGCCTAGGTTGTTGAGGTTGAGTGAACCTATGACCGTAGGGAACTTAACTGCTCCTAACCTATGGAGGTGTCGACCTATAGAAGGTAAAGTCTCGACCTGTCTCACGTCCTATCCATCTATGGCTGTTTCTGGATGAAGGATGTGTCGGCCTCCTGTACTGAAAGTGTCGACCTGTTGGTGCAAACATGAGGTAATGTTGGGCGTTTGACAATGTGGGTGTCGACCTGTTTCATGGATTGTCCCGACCTGTTCCAACATTATAACTGTTTCTTCTATTGGAATGTGCAGGCTGATGGTTGGATGGGTGTCGGCCTGTTTGGGATTGTTGGTTAACCTTTTTGGGTTGTTCAGAAGTTTTGTTGATTAATTCTCCTACTTTTTTCCCTTTGTTTCCAACATTTTCATGGTGTATTATTTTGGAGGTTGATGCTTCAGAAGATGACACAAAGGTAGTAGTTTTTAACCCAAAAGTTTTCTTCTTGGCTGGCTCATACTGGTGCGGACACCCGAGCAGTTACGCCGAGCCATCGGTACCGCATGCGGAGCACGACTCGAGCCACCTCAGCTTCCATCTGGCTCAGAGACAGCCTGGAGACTCCTCCTTGAGTCTCCCCATTTATCATATTTATTTAGACTTTATTTGTGTGTAATGTGTGTTTATTTCATTTTATTCGGTTTGTAATTGTGATTGTAAGAGGGGCTTATGTGCAATTTGGACCCCTTGGGCCCCACGGGCCCCCCAAGCCCCTTCCCATTGATCCACCTCAGCCTAGGGTCCCATGTGGGGTCAGTCAACCATTCAAATGGTGGCTTCTAGAAGGGTGGGCCAAGTGGGGGACATTGGAATGAAAATGCCAACAATTCCAACCCACCCCCACCTACCATGTCCCCCCCTTGCCTCCCTAATCAATGGGCTGCCCCCCCCTTGTATTTTTAATTTTAATTTTAGTGGATGGTCACATGCAATCCCAGCCCTCCATCTCCGATCCCTAGATCCAACGGTTGAGGATTGATTAGACATGTAACCTATATATGCTTGTAATTTTCATTTTTGATGAATGAATGCCATTTGAACTTGGAAAATCCATGGAGCAGCCCTTGGGCACCGCCCCTCTCCCTCTCTCCCTCTCCTCCTTGCAGCTGGGAAGGCTGTATTCTGGTGGTGTGACTCCACCCCTATCAGTTCCGGTCAACGCTGCCGCCGCCACGAGCCGCCACCGCACCTCCATCGCAACCGTCGGAGTTTTGCCTTCCACCTGCAGCCGCCACTTCCACGAATTCTTGCCATCAACCACGAGCTCAGATCGATTTGGGATTTTGAGGGGATGTGCCAGAGGTGTCAAGCACGTCCCACAAAAATTGGTTGGTCATAAAGATCCCATTTGATAATTTTTCATTTTCTGCCAACTTTAATTACCAGATCTGTCTGCTTCCTGTTCTGATTTCCACCTTTCCTGAGTTTCACATCTCCGACCCATCTTTTGATTTTTTATGGAGCTCCCAACTTTACTGGGAGTTCCATCCATCAACCCCTCCACCCACGATTTTTCTTGATTTTTGATCAGCCCTCCACCTATTTTTCCAAATTCATTCTCATAGCTAGCTACAGTGCTATCCACCCTTTCCCACATCTGACCACCTTCCAGTAAACAAATCATAACAAATCACAGTCACCTCCAATAAGTTCACAAAAAATATCCCCGTTTTCCTTGTTTGAAATCCTACAACTTTCTTGAAGATCTTATGAGCTGAATCTGCCACCTACCTTGCGGTCAATAGCAGTTCTCAGACAACTCACCTACAGATCTGAGGTTTCGGGTACTGTACAACAGGAGCTTGTAAATTCAGTAAAGTCTAGATCCGACCAGATCCAGCAGATCTCTCTGGGCCTAGATCGTAGGATTTCAAGAGAGCTTTCCGACGATAGCTCATGCGCCCCGATCCGACATCGGGATTGATCGCAACGGCCATTCTCCCCGGAGCGCGCGTCGGAGGACAGAACCAGAAGTCCGTGGGCAGCTAGTTCACGAATTGGGAATCGGGGCCGATCGACCCCCGATCGGTGTTTCCGCCGACCGCCGTCCGTGGAGGCGCGCCCCCAGGGGTCCCCATCACAGCGGGTCCCACCCCTGCAGATCCGGAGGACAACGCCGTCCGTGGGCCCCACGGACCCGTAGAATCCGCCGTTCGGAAAGCACAAAAACACGGAGTTCGGCACTGCCGGGCGACATCAAGATGCTGCCCTGTCAACCCGATTTGCGTGATTCCCGGGCCCCACATGTGACCTTTTACCTCCCTGCGTGGAGTGGGTCAAATTATTGTACTGTTGTAATATTGTTAACTGGGAGTTCGTGAATTCGCCGTGGTTGTCTTCGCCACGCCGGGTGCGTGGAGGTAAAGGTCTCAACTTCTTGGCATTCGCTTGCTAGTTTAGTATATGGTCTTTTGACGCTGCGGAGAGCGATAGGTACTAGCCCGCGAGTCCATGTCACCTCTGTGAGTGTGAGAGTGACCCGTCCCGTGACTCGATCCGAGTCCGGAAGTGAGTCGACTACCCGTGAACTCTGCCGGTTCTTCAACCGCGCACAATCCGCGTTTCCCTCGCTTGGGACGATGAGTAAGCTTGCGTTTGTGTTAGCGACGTATAGCCCATAGGAGCTCTCCGTGTCGGGCCTAGTGTCTCTCCCATCATGTGTTGCTGGCCGTGTCCGCATCTAGAGTCCGAGGTTCATACCACGTAGAGTCGGTCCCCGTGTCCGTCCCGCATCAGTTTGGTATCAGAGCAGGTTGAGTCTAGGGTAGTCTTGCATAAGTCTTGCATGCATCATGGTCTAAGTCGAGTCTAGGATCATCATTTGTTTTCAAAAAAAAAGGTGTTTTAAAATTATATTTCTTCCCGATAATTCGGTATCTTAAAAGGTGTTGTCCGAACGTTAGGCTACGCCTATCGGGAGGTCGCACACTTGTGGGAGTGATCTTCGGATCGATTAACTCCGCCACGTACCGGATGTTGGTTTAAGTCTAGGTGCATTAGTCGGTGTTTGCATCTGTTTGTGTCTCCTAGTTTGTGTGTAGTCCAATAAGAGTCAGTCGGTCTTGTCCAAGTGTCGGCATGTCTAGCATGTAGTTCCACCAAATTCACATGGAATCCCCATCACTCGGGAAATATGGCCGTTGGTCCACCCATGGGCTTGGCAACCACCCACTCCACTTCCGTAGGCCCGAAGCCTCGGATTTTTATGGCTCCAATGGCCCGGGCGACTACCTCAAGTGGGAGGCCGCCATGGACACATACTTTGATTGTTATACCATGTCCGAAGCCGGGCAATTCTATTTTGCCAAGGAGAGGCTTCTACACGAGGCCGCCGAAAAGTGGGACCACATTGAGCACTTAAGAGAGGTTAGGAGGCAATGGCCCATCGAATCATGGTGGGACATGAAGAGAGAGCTTAGGAAGGTCTACGTGCCCCAACCGGTCACCTCCAACCGGTCCCACCCAATCACTTCCAACCAAGTGGGTCCTAGTCGGAGGCAAAGAGCCCCACACGTAGATGAGCCAAGACCCAATCCTAGGACGGTTGACTACGGGCGAGTCCACCATGATATCCCTATTCCAACCAACTCCGTTGCCGAACTTATGCAAATGATCTTGGACCGATTGGATGGGGTGGATAGGACATGTACTCCTAGTGATGTACTCCTACCCGAGCCTAAGGAGGTAGCAACTGGTAGCCCCAACCCAATGCCATCTATAGTGCCATCCCGAGGTCCTCTCCACATCTTGGTGGATCCTCTTTCCCCACCCACGAGAGCTCTATTGCCTACACCCCCTGTCCGTCAGGAAGATAAGGGTAAGGACACACTTATCAAGGAGCGTAGTGGATCACGACAGCAGTGTTATCGCTGCCAGGGGATTGGCCACTTTGCCGGGCAGTGTCCCACTCATACCTCTCTAGCCCTAGGGGACAAAAGGGTTAGAGAAGCCTCACTCTCCGATCTTTATTCGGAGCCACCTCAGCCACAGCTACCCATGTTTCTAACGGGAAAGCTACTTATAGCCGAGCCACTCCTCAGCTGGCTTAAGAGTGGCCTGGCCCCATCTCCCCTCCCATCTATGAACCTTATCCTACCTTTGGTGCCAATCAATTCATTTCACACCACTTTCCGGTCTAGTCACTATGTGAATACATTGGATGACCTTCTTAAAGGGTTGGACCGGCAATTGACATTTACGCACTTGTTGGCTCCAGGCTTCGACCGACCCACAGGTCGTAGTTTCACTCATCCCGCTTTAGGGTCCATCACCTCCGTGTACACCGTGGGCCATATCACCATGGAGGTTCTTTTACTCCTCCCCTTACCGGCCGAGCCTGACTTCACTCCTTTTTTCCCGAGGGAGGAGCCCTATCTTCTATACACTGTCCCATCTACTTCGGTGGATGAAGGTGACCATCAACACCTTCTAGAATTCCACACATGGGACATTGAGATGAGGGAATCCATATCGAGGGGTCACACATTCTTTGATCCTTTCGATCCCTTTCTTCGTGGGCCCCTTGGCCCACAACCTCCCTTCCACTTCTTTAAAGGAGGTCACCATTCTACCCCTCCCCTATGGACCGGGCCATCGGCACCCACCGAGTCCGTTCACGGGCGAGAGACACCCGACCCTACTGTCCCACCCAAACCTCCCAAATCCAAAGGACCGTCTTATGATTGTACCGACCCTCGGTCTCACCTAGGGTATGCATGGCACACATTCGGATGTCCTGGACCACCTTGCATATGATTGGGTTTGACTAACATTAGGTTTGTGTGCATCTGTGTGTTTTTCATTTTGTTAGGCATGTTAGGAGTTTGCATGACGACATCTGTCGTCACATTGAGTCCAGCAATGCACGTTACAAAGAGCTAGCCGATGCTCACCGACACCACTGAGAGTTCCAAGAGGCTAAATATGTCATGATCAGGGTAAGACCTGAACGGTTTCCCTCGGGAACCGTTAAGAAGTTGCAAGCTCGCGGAGCCGGTCCATTTAGAGTGTTGAAACGCGTTGGATCCAATGCGTATGTTGTGGACCTGCCCAAGGAATACGGTATAAGCTCTACTTTTAATGTTTCGGTTCTAGTCGCATATAGGGACCCAGCGGTGATCCCTAGTGAGCCTTTCGAGCCATCTCCTTCCATTGAGAGTGAGCCCACACCTGAGTGTCCACCTCCAGCCCCTTTGTCACGGCAGCGTGAGCATATAGATCATATACTGGATGAGCAGGTGACAGTTACCAGGAGTGGATCCTACCCGTGCTACCTAGTGCGATGGAGAGGATGGCCCGCTACCGAGGACACATGGATCACGCATGGCGAGTTGCAGCGGATTGATCCGGACCTTTGGAGTGATACCGGAGCGACGCAGACCCTTACTCGACAGGGTCGAGTTTCTCCCACCCAGGGAGAATTGGTGCGGACACCCGAGCAGTTACGCCGAGCCATCGATACCGCATGCGGAGCACGACTCAAGCCACCTCAGCGTCCATCTGGCTCAGAGACAGCCTGGAGACTCCTCCTTGAGTCTCCCCATTTATCATATTTGTTTAGACTTTATTTGTGTGTAATGTGTGTTTATTTCATTTTATTCGGTTTGCAATTGTGATTGTAAGAGGGGCTTATGTGCAATTTGGACCCCTTGGGCCCCACGGGCCCCCCAAGCCCCTTCCCCTTGATCCATCTCAGCCTAGGGTCTCATGTGGGGTCAGTCAACCATTCAAATGGTGGCTTCTAGAAGGGTGGGCCAAGTGGGGGACATTGGAATGAAAATGCCAACAATTCCAACCCACCCCCACCTACCATGTCCCCCCCTTGCCTCCCTAATCAATGGGCTGCCCCCCCCCCCCTTGTATTTTTAATTTTAATTTTAGTGGATGGTCACATGCAATCCCAGCCCTCCATCTCCGATCCCTAGATCCAACGGTTGAGGATTGATTAGACATGTAACCTATATATGCTTGTAATTTTCATTTTTGATGAATGAATGCCATTTGAACTTGGAAAATCCATGGAGCAGCCCTTGGGCACCCCCCCTCTCCCTCTCTCCCTCTCCTCCTTGCAGCTGGGAAGGCTGTATTCTGGTGGTGTGACTCCACCCCTATCAGTTCCGGTCAACGCTGCCGCCGCCACGAGCCGCCACCGCACCTCCATCGCAACCGTCGGAGTTTTGCCTTCCACCTGTAGCCGCCACTTCCACGAATTCTTGCCATCAACCACGAGCTTAGATCGATTTGGGATTTTGAGGGGATGTGCCAGAGGTGTCAAGCACGTCCCACAAAAATTGGTTGGTCATAAAGATCCCCTTTGATAATTTTTCATTTTCTGCCAACTTTAATTACCAATCTGTCTACTTCCTATTCTGATTTCCACCTTTCCTGAGTTTCACATCTCCGACCCATCTTTTGATTTTTTCTGGAGCTCCCAACTTTATTAGGAGTTCCATCCAGCAACCTCGCCACCCAAGATTTTTCTTGATTTTTGATCAGCCCTCCACATATTTTTCAAAATATGTTCTCAGAGCTAGCTACAGTGCTGTCCACCTGTTCCCAGATCCGACCACCTTCTAGTAAACAAATCATAACAAATCACCGTCACCTCCAATCAGTCCACAAAAAATATTCTCGTTTTCCTTGTTCGCAATCCTACAACTTTTATGAAGAGTTTTGGAGCTGAATCTGCCATCTACCATGCGGTCAATGACAGTTCTCAGACAACTCACCTGCAGATCTGAGGTTTCGAGTACTGTACAACAGGAGCTTGTAAATTCAGTAAAGTCCAGATATAACCAAATCCAGCAGATCTCTCTGGGCCTAGATTGAAGGATTTCAAGAGAGCTTTCCAGCGATAGCTCATGCGCCCTGATCTGACGTCGGGATTGATTGCAACGGCCATTCTCGCCGCAGCGCGTGTCGGAGGACAGAACCAGAAATCCGTCGGCAGCTAGTTCAGGAATTGGAAATCTGGGCCGATCGACCCCCGATCGGTATTTTCGGCCGACCGCCGTCCGTGGAGGCGCGCCACCAGGGGTCCCCTTCACAGCGGGTCCCACCCCCGCAGATCCGGAGGACAGCGCCGTCCGTGGTCCCCACGGACCCGTAGAATCTGCCGATCGGAAAGCACGAAAACGCGGAGTTCGGCACCGCCGGGTGACATCAAGATGCTACCCGTCAACCCGATTTGCGTGATTCTCGGGCCCCACATGTGACCTTTTACCTCCCTGCGTGGAGTGGGTCAAATTATTGTACTGTTGTAATATTGTTAACCGGGAGTCCGTGAATTGGCCGGGGTTGTCTTCGCCACACCGGGTGCGTGGAGGTAAAGGTCTCAACTTCTCGGCATTCGCTTGCTAGTTTAGTATATGGTCTTTTGCCGCTGCCGAGAGCAATAGGTACTAGCCCGTGAGTCCATGTCACCGCTGTGAGTGTGAGAGTGACCCGTCCCATGACTCGATCCGTCTCCAGAAGTGAGTCGACTACCCGTGAACTCTACCGGTTCTTCAACCGCGCACGATCCGCGTTTCCCTCACTTGGGACAACGAGTGAGCTTACATTTCTGTTAGCGACGTATAGCCCATAGGAGCTCTCTGTGTCGGGCCTAGTGTCTCTCCTATCATGTGTTGCTAGTCGTGTCCGCATCTAGAGTCCGAGGTTCATACCACGTAGAGTCGGTCCCCGTGTCCGTCCCGCATCACATACCCTAGCCCTTCTCTGTTGAAGTTTATTTTAGTTCCTAGCAGGGCGTTGAAGTTCTCACTTCCATCAATAAATTTTTCAAGAGCAGTTTATTTATCTGCTAGGTCCTTCTGAAATTTTTCATTTTCTTTCAACAGTTATGAATTGACTAGTTTGAAGGCTTCTGATTTTTCATTGCACAGATTGTTGTCCTTCACATAGATTTACATTTTTAGCTTCTGTTCATCAATTTCATCTCTCAGTCTTTCATTTTTATCCTCCAAATCTTTCATCTCTTTTCTTCCTTCTTCAAGATTTTCATTCATTTTTCTTAGATCTTCAATTTCAGTTTCTAGAGAGATTATCTTTTCATTGAGGGCTTTATCTTAGCTACAAGAGTCAACCTTCTTCTTTAAAGTTTTGTTTTATTTTCTGTACACTTCATACTTATCCATCAATTCGAAGTAAGCTTGTTCCCAATCATCAGTAGAGAAGTGCTCAAAGTGAGAGCTCACCTCGCGGTCATTTTCTCCTTTGGCCATTAGGCAGAGATCATCTTTTTCTTCCACAGAGGAGTTGTCTTCAGTCTCTTCCTCTTCTTCATCACTCCAAGTACACACCATGGCCTGCTTCTTCTTACTCTTCCACTTGGGCATAGCTTTCTTAGCTCCTTGTAGACACTCAGACTTGATGTGTCCTGGTTTCCTGCAAGAGTAGCAGACAAGCTTTTTAGATTTTTTAACATTTTCAGGTCTTGGCCTGAAACCTCTTTTTACCTAGGACTTCTTCTTAGTGAAGCATGTACCTTCCTTTCTTAAAAATCTTCTGAACTTCCTTGTCAATAGAGCAACTTCATCCTCTTCAGTGTTGCTACTTGAAGGCTCTTCATCTTCAGATAAGTCCTTAGTGCTTGGTCCAACTTTAAGAGCCAGAGGCTTCTTTTTACTTACCTCAGCCTCTTTGTTCTTCAGATTCATCTCACAGGTCATCAGGGACCCTATGAGTTCTTCTACCTTGATGGTTGTTAAGTCTTTTGATTCGTCAACCACTGTGGCCTTTGTATGCCAAATAGGTGTTAGTGATCTCAAAATCTTTCTTACTATCTCCTGCTCAGAATAGGTCTTACCTAGCTCAGTCAAGCCATTAGTGCGCACGGTTAGCCTAGCATACATGTCCGAAATGAACTCATCAGATTTCATTCTAAACTTTTCATATTCAGACACTAACATGTTTGCTTTGGTTGCACGTACCTGCTGTGTCCCTTCATATATTACCTCAAGGCGGTCCCACATTTTCTTTGCAGTGGTGCAAGTTGACACCCTTGAGTACTCAGTTAGATGAAGGGAGCACTGCATGATGTGCTTGGCACCCCAGTTCAGCGTTGATTGCCTGATCTGTTCTTTTGTCCAGGTATCTTTGTCCGGAGGCAGCTCAAATGGTCCCTTGCTGATCACTCGCCAGACTTCATGATCCTGGGCTCTAATGAAGACCTGCATGCGATTTTTCCAGTAAGGATAATTTGTCCCAGTAAAAAAGGGAGGTCTATTTACAGAATGTCCTTTGGCCATAGGACCTTTAGTTGCCATATCACTAGTTCTCTCAAGGTCGTTAGACCACATACAGAGAGACTAGCTATGATACCACATGTTGAGTGGTGATAGGTAGATCTAGAGGGGAGAGGTGAATAGATCAGCCCCTTTTTGCCATTCTTTGCAGAAATAAAAATAAGATCTAACACAAATCATAATGATATAGATATTAGTTAATAGCTAAGAAGCTGGACACATAAATGATATCCATGGACGGTCCTACCAAGCTTCTACCGCTAGAACATAGAGGAAAGCAAACCACAAGACACAATCCTTAAGGTGGTTCGGTGTCAATGTAGAGACCTACGTCCACCCCTCACACAACACGGTGATGCTTCACTAGTGTAAAAGCACAACCACTGATTCACAGCTTCTATCAGAGAGATACACTCTCACAACTCTGCTGCCACACAGCTTGAGGGGTCACAACCCAAAACACTCCGCTGCTAAACAGCTTGAGGGATCACAACCCAAAACACACAGACCGGTGACCACACCGTCTGTCTTCCTACTCACAGGTAGGGAACGAATGATATGAAGTGTGTTTTGAAGAAAAGCAAATTGAAAATGAAACAACCAGATAGAGTATCGTAATGAAGCACTATGAGAAAGAAGTCTCCTGTCTGGGAAAGAGCTTGACGGCTCCTTGGCTCTCTTCTTGTTCATCCTGGTTCTTCACCATAATCCTTGTGAGAGGATGATGATCTAGCTTTCAGCTTTCTAGGGTTCTGGACGGAGCTTCATGAGACCTTCCTACTTGCAAGGAGTCCTCTCCTCGTGAGGAAGAGGATCATCTTCTTTTTGTTGCATTCACGCCAGCAGCATCACCAGGAAGAAGATGACTTCGTCAGCAAGCTTCTAGCTTTTCTTTTCTCTGCTTTCTTGCCTTGGTGTCGAACTGGAGCTCATCCTCCTGATATATTGGTGTCCTTCAGCGACACCAACGTTGTCACCTTCTCAAGCTAAACCCAGAATGTCACATCCACATAATTTGATTTGCTTCTATTTGTCTAGTTGACCCTTTTCTATCAAGGCTGCAGATATGTGGGTAGGTATGAGACAATATCAGCATAAGTACAGTCCTTTCAGGGGATTTCTCTGCCAGACCACTATCCTCTGATAAAGTAGCCTCTTTGACGGCTATTTTCAGAGTGAACGGATCCTCCAGGACAAGTCTGGATCCTGAAAATGGCTTCTATCGATTTCAGACCCGTTTTGGTCGAACACGAATGTGTCGACACTTTTCACACAGTGTGTCGAGACATCCCATTAAATAACTTGAAGATAGCTTCAGAACCATTCTGATCGAACACTGAAGTGTCGACACTTTACACACAGTGTGTCGAGACATCCATTGAAACCTTGAAGATCCGTGGCTGAAGTGTCGAGACAACACGATATTGTGTCGGGACATATGTGCTTGGTTCCGAGATGACACCATGACTGTGTTGAGACATCGTCAAACGGTGTCGAGATAGAAGCGCCATGTGCAGAGTTGTCACGCGAAGGTGTTGACACTTTTCACCCAATGTGTCGAGACATCAATTAATCCAAAGGCTGGACAGACAACGGCTTCAGCTTGATTTCTTCTGGAGGTGTCGAGACATTGGTTAGATGTGTCGACACATTCTTTTCTGCTGGAGCTCAACCGTTCATATATCAACATGATTTCTTCTAGATGTGTCGAGACATCATCAGATGGTGTCGAGACATCACTTAGAGAAATTTTCTTGCACTTGTTTAGTCCATTCATTAAACCAAAATATGTTAGATATTCCTCAAATATCTAATAATGATTTATGATTTGTTATCATCAAAACCAGGGGACACAACATGTTCGAGTTAGCCGAGTCTTTTGCCAGTCATATTAGGCAGTTGCATGAGCATATCCGTCGTCACATTGAGTCCAACAACGCACGATACAAAGAATTGGCTGATGCCCATAGGCATCACCATGAGTTTCAGGACGGTGATTCTATCATGATCAGGGTTAGACCTGAACGGTTTCCCTCAGGAGCCATGAAGAAGTTGCATGCTCGCAGTGCCGGTCCCTTTCGAGTAGTGAGGTGAGTCAGATCAAACGCATATATTATGGACTTGCTAGAGGATTACAGGATCAGCTCCACTTTTAATATCTCAGATCTCATCGCTTATAGGGACCCAGCAGTGATACCCAGTGAGCCCTTTGAGCCGTGTCCACCCACTGTGAGTGACACCACCCTAGAGTGTCCACCTCCAGCCTTGTTACCTCAGTAGCGAGAGCAGATCTGGTACGAAACATCCGACTGTTGGATCATTACGAAACATTGAGGGTAGATTCCCCCCATCAGAGGCCATTCCCAGTTCAATTTTTAGGTCGATTAGAGCCCATTTGCCCCCATTTCCAGCCACATGTTCATCTTCCCCAAAGTCTGCCTGTGTGCAGGTCTGCGGGATAGTTCTTGGCATCCGATTTTTCCACCCCATCAAATGTTGTCCAAATTTCACAAAAGAGCTATTTGCGTCTCCATATCCGTCACCCTCCCCTCTACCCACCATAAAAATCCCAGGTCCTAATTCGATCATTTGATCCTCGATCAAAGCCCTTGATCAGGGAGGTTAAGTTCTGTCCAGCTTGTTCTATATTTTGGGATAGAGTGCTCAGTCATCTTGCAGTCGCTCCCATTTTCAATCCAACCGCTGGATGGAGTTTTAGTTCTAGTATGTCGTAGGATTTCAAGTCCTCTTTCCAACGGTACCTTTTGTGCCTCGATCCGACGTCGGAGATGAGCGTACCCGCCGAACTCGTCGGAGTGCACAGATCTGGATAGAAACACAGCTGCGGGACAGCCTTGGGAATTAATTCCCAAGAAATTGCTTG
This sequence comes from Amorphophallus konjac, assembly GCA_022559845.1. Classification (NCBI taxonomy): domain Eukaryota; kingdom Viridiplantae; phylum Streptophyta; class Magnoliopsida; order Alismatales; family Araceae; genus Amorphophallus; species Amorphophallus konjac. The sequence continues at coordinate 165,138,089 of CM040119.1, read as the reverse complement.
ACTTCGTTCCGGTGATCGCCGCTCCCGGGGATCGACCTGGGACACTCCAGGAGCGCCCCCGTTAGTCGCTGCAGCCAGGAGCCACCCCGGACGCCGCCTTACTAGCAGCGGGTCCCACATACCATCCTGCGGGCCCGAGTGAACGGAGCTGAACCGGCCAACCGCGTCCGCCCGAGCGCCATCGACTGCTGCCCGCCAACCCGAGATTGGTGCTCCTAGACCCCACGTGTCACCTGTTACCTCCCTGCGTGGAGTGGGCTGTAGAATCACTTTTGTAATTAATAATTATTACTGTACCGGGAGTTCCGGATCTCGGCCGGGAAGTCTTCCCCACGCCCCGAGCGTGGAGGTACACTCGCCACCCTCCCTTTTATATTTACTTAGCTAGTATACATTCTAGATGCCGCTGTATGTGAGTAGGATATCTTATTGGCTTGTTATATGTTTAATCACTGTTGGGAGTTGAGAGTACGAGACCCGTCCCGTGACTCGTTCCGAGCACGAGAGTGAGCTGACCACCCGAGTCTCAAAGCCGGTTTCCCAACCGTGCAAGATCATCACGTTTCCCTCGTTGGGGACTACTGTGAGTTAGTGCTTCTTGTTTGGGGCATGATCGCCTCTTCTGGAGCTCGTTCGGTGTTGCGTTGTAGTATCATTGCTGGTCGTGTCGTCTTGCTACTCGAGTCGTCCTTTAGAGTCCAAGGTCGCAACCCGTCCGAGTCGAGTCCCGTAGTCGTCCCGCATCATTACAGCTACCGGTATTTGATGATGATGTGGGGGGATTTAGCCCTAGCCGGGAGAGTGAGAGCAGCACAGACTCCCAGAGTGCCGCTGAACACGTGGGTCCGCCACTTCTACAACGGGCCCTTCTGCTTTTATCAGGAGTTTGTGAGAGACCAGACTCCATGGGAGGAGTACACAGAGGTGGAGCTATGGTTCCGGACGTACACCCGGTACATCTATGCACCACAGGAGGGGTGGAACCCCCATGGGTTGCCGGACATGACCCATCTAGCGGCGTACTTAGTGTACTGGTTGGTGACGTTTATGGTCCCACACGGGGAAGACGGCCAGCTAAGGGTGGAGTTGTTGTGGCATGCGTGCCTACTGGCAGAGGGACGAAGGTTGGCCTTAGCTCCGGCGGCTCTGGCCAACGTTTACCAGGATCTTTAGGGTGCTGGCGGCGCACTCGGCGCCACGTAAGCAGAGTTTGCTTCTGCCGACCCACTACCTCAGTGTGTGGGCTGGTCTGCTATTTTTGGGGTTGGTGACTCACGGGTGCATGGCGAACCAGGCAGCACCACTGCTATTCAGCTTCACTGGGTAGTCGGAAGGAGACGTAGTCACACAGTTGGAGGGGGCTAGGAGAGTTTTGTGCTACTTGCCTGGTAGGGGCGAGGAGGGGCTTCCCTTTGTTGGTGCCACCAGAGACTCCCACCTGATTCTGGTGCCTTCGAGTGGCGGGGCAGCCTGCGCTCTTCCTTATCAGCGGGAGCCGAATGCGGCATTGTACACAGAGTGGGTGATGAGTACCCGGCTGGCGATGCTAACTCTACACTGGTCTGTGATGAGCTTCCTGGAGCCATATTACCCGCACAGGTTTGCGCGGAACTTTGGGTACGAGCAGGGGATCCCGCCGAACCAGGAGTTCCCTCTAGCGGGTTGTCAGTACAGAGGCCAGGATACGCACTTGCTAGTTGCGGTGTGGTGGGACTTCTACTGTCGTTGGGAGCCGGAGCGAGTGCCGACGCCTGGGCCGAGACGTAGGGGACAGTTCGACGTCCATTATGCTAGGTGGTGGTTTGAGCATAGTGACCTGTACTGGCAGAAGGCCTCGGTGATCCGAAAAGTTGAGGAGGCCCATCTCTTGAGAAAGGATCTGCCGCCCATTGCGCTAGACGACGAGTACCTGCGGACTCGCTTCTCTCGGATCCGCCGGGAGGTAGAGCGGCTGGCACAGCAGGTGACTCGGGGCAGCCGGAGCTCACTGTCTACAGGACGGAGCGGCAACGAGGCACTGAAGCTCCTCAGGCAGGCGCGGCCGACGCCTGAAGGTACTGGAGCCGGGGTGCCTTGATTGGGGGCGTCGAGGACTTGGTGGAGCCAGTTCCTAGTTGACTACGGGTTTGAGAAGAAGGGCCCATTGGACCAAGTGCTCCCTGAGGGGAGCTTTGCAGACACGGCGATTGATGACTGGAGGCGTCATATCACCCACGCGATCGGGTCGGCTAGACCCGTGGAGCTCGTGTCCCTCATCGAGTGCGCCTACACCCCGAGGGACGTGAAGGAGGCAGTCGCGAAGGCTGCACGGGTCCTGGGCTTGAAGCCGGAGCAGTTGGTTCCTCTGCCGCTGACCCCCTTTGCGGCTTCAGGTGAGACCTCTTTGTTAGCCTGTTGCCCCCGCTTTGTTGTTTTCTGGGGTACATGATTGAGGCATTTTATGCGATTATGTTTTTTGGTAGGCTCTGCGGCGGACTAGGATCACCCCTCCACGGGGGCGTCTTCTGGGGACGGTGACGAGGCCCTCCAGCCCCGGCAGAATCGCCCCCGGGTAGAGACTAGAGCTAGGGAGGCCGGTGAGTCCTCTCGGGGACCCCCTGCTGGGGAACATATTGAGGCGAAATCGACTCTGAGTAAGCGCTATATCCACCTGCTTGCTTCATATTGATTCAGCCTTTATGATCGGCTAACCTTGTGCTATTGGATTTGCTTTTCATAGCGCCACTGGAGGCCGGGGCTAACATGGCCTTCTCGCCACCTCAGAAGATCGACCCACTATCTGACGACGGGGTCGATTGCGAGATAGATATGGAGGGGTTCCTTTGTCTGATGGACGAGGCTGCCCCCAATATTGAGACCTTTCCCCATTTCGAGTCATGGAAGGTTTTAAAGGATGCCCAGCCAAGTAAATAATTCTGAGATCGAGCATGTTGTGTTTATGGCTGTACTTGATCCTGGGAGTTGACATAGTTGCTGGTGTCATGCAGAGGTGGCCGGGGCGTCAGAGACCGCAGCTCCCTCTGAGATGCGGGGCGAGGTGCCCCTATCGGTTGATGGGCAGGAGCCAGCAACGACCCAGGATGGCTCGGATAAGTATTGAATCGCTACGGAGGGCATTACCCTTCCGTTGTACAATTGCTGGGCCGCAGACATTGAATGGGTTTATGTTGTTACTTGCCCGGTGAGGATTCAGTCGCCACTCTGGAGATGATTCAGGAGCTAGTCCGTACTGGCCCATCGGTGTCCCTTCCCTCCTTTGAGGGGGAGCCTAGAGGGAGGAGTCCTTCAGTGCCGCCCATAGCTGGAGAAACGTCCAGTCTGTTACCGAATCTATTGGCGGGGATGGGTCGTGTTTCCCTGCCAGCTGTAGTGTCGGCCTGCACTGTGGGACTAGTTGGGTCTTCGAGCATGGGACCCTCAGGTATGTAGATGGGGACTTAACCATTTCTGGTAAGCCCTTTGTGTTGATTGTCTGCTAGTGCTGAGATCATGTTGGCATTGTTCACAGGTACTCCTTCGCCTCTAGAAGAGGGTGAGCTACCCCGTGACAGGGCTGAGGTGGTGGAAGAGGGGCCCGCGGGAGTGGCTCCAATTGAGGGCGACGAGGAGATCATCGACATTGAGAAGGTTTCGGAGGGGAGCGCTCCAGCCGGTGAGTTTCCTATTCGCAACTCTTAGCTGGAGAGCCGCCCTTGTATGAAGCTGGGTCATGTAGTGACCTTGTTTACTTTGTTGGCTTGCAAGAGCTTATGGTTCAGCCACCTCTAAGAGTTCGTCAGAGGCTTCGTCGAGCTCTCCAGATGACGGCAGCTTGGAGATGGAAACGGAGGAGAGTTTGAGCTTGAGCTCTTCGTCCTCTGGGGTCTCTACTAGTAGGGAGGTTTCGACGGGGACCACTTCTGGAGGTATATGGTGGTTCTTCCCATCCTCATTTGGTGTTTGTTTGCTCTATATGGCAGAGTGCTGATGTTCTTGGGTTGCCCACAGCGTCAGGGTCTGGAGAGGAGCACACGTCGACTCCTGACGAGGGTGGGCATGAGGAGCCCCCTGTACCACCCGTGCTTGCTGGGGACGACCGGATGGTGGAGGAATCACTGCCCTCTCCGACCTCGGAGGGTTATGCTGTTGAGGTGGAGGAGCGGTTGCCTTCCCCGACCCCGGTAGATGATGCCACAGGGATAGCCAGACTTGCTCCAGGTAAGGAGCCAAGACTTGTCTTTTTTTCTCTCAGGTTTTTCACCTTATCTGCCAAAGGAAGTCTTGCATGTATTGCTCACTCCCTTTGGTGTTTGTTGGGACTATGCAGGTTCCACTGGAATGCTAACCATGTCTGGTGACCTCTCCCTAGGTTTAGGGATCGAGTGGCCTACATCTGCTTCTCCGCCAGAGCCATTGCTGGAGGCGAGTGGAGGTGCCACCCAGCTCCAGCGGGCGCGAGGCTACACACAGAGCGACCCTCATCCTTCTCTAGAGGATCTGAGGCAATGGCTGCGGGAGTGCACCCAAGGCTACCACGCGCTTGGCTTCCCACGCGAGCTCAGGATGTCAGGGTTAGCTGGGATCTGGGCCGAGTACCTGTGACTCCGTGAGGCTCAAGAGCAGAGGGCTCAGAGGCTAGTGGCGATCCGAGAGGCGCAGGAGCAGTGGGCTCAGCTTGTGTCAGCCGTGGTGAAGTAGAGAAGTCAAGCCGAGGTGACTGCGTTGGCATCTCAGGAGCGCGCTGCACAGCTGAGGGAGGTGGAGAGCTGGGCTGAGGCCTTGAGGAAGGCCTGGGAGGAGCAGCAGGCAGTCACCGAGCACGTCCGAGCTGAGTGGCAGGTGGCCGAGATGACAGCCGGAGCTAGCGCTCAGCTCTTGTCTACCTTGAAGGTGGAGCTTGCGACTGCGGACTCTCACCTTGTGACGCTGGAGGGGACAGAGCCTGAGATTTGATTGTATCTCTCTCCTTTCTTGTTTGTGCTATCTAGAGTGTATGGATTTTGTCACCCCAAGGGCATGTCTTGGGCTCCTTTTACAGAGTATTAATGACAGACTCCAGATCTTTTGTTTGCTAGGTTGTTCCCTTCCTTTTTTGATGAAATGGAGTGGTGTGCATGAACTGGCGACCACTTATCATTAGTCATGCTTGTTTGTTCTACGATACACTGGCATGAGTGATAGGGGACAACATGCACTGGGTTTTGGGAACCCGATGTTAGAAAGTGGAGGCTGAGCACTGGGTAGCAGGAGAAAGAAAAGGCTATATGTGGGGGCCAATCCTCTTGGAGGGTGAAAGCCTGTATACCTGGGAACCAACGTAGGCCCATAAGAACGGAGCAGTTTACATGGTTTAGGGTTGCAGAGGTGATTCTGGAGGGTGTATTGACCCCGAATCGGATGGTGGAGTATTGGCTAGCATTATGTCGTTAGCCAAAAAATTGGATTCGCATGTGTCTTAGAAACTGGGATTGAGCTGGCTGGGTGGCCTGGGAAGACGTGGCAACCAAGATCGAAACTGGGACAAGGACTGGAAATTGAAATTGGGACTGTGACTAGAAATGGGGACTGGAGCTGAAGCCAGCTGGGTGACCTGGGAGGGTGTGATAGCTGGGAGCTATAGCTGGGCCGGCTGGCTGGCCTGTAGAGGCGTTGTAGCCAAAACTGGAGCTGGAAGCTAAGCGGCTAATTTGTGAGGGCATTATAGCCGAAACTGGGGCTGGAGACTGGGCAGCTGGCCTATAAAGGCGTTGTAGCCGAAACTAGGACTGGAGATTGGGCGGCTGGCCTGTGAAGGCATTGTAGCCGGAGCTGGAACTGGGCTGGCAGCTGGCCTGTGAAGGTGTTGTAGTCGGAGCTGGGAGCTGGCGGCTGTCCTGTGAAGGCGTTGTAGCCAGGACTAGAAGCTGGGACTTGGGGTGACCGACCATTGGGGGTGCAGTGGTCACCATTGTTGTGGAGTGGTGTTAAGCTAGCTATCGGCGAGGTGTCGCGGTCGATAGCTTTCATCCGCGAGGAGTAGAGAGGGAGAGAGTTTTTTTTCGCTTTACTAGCTCTACCGCCCTTGCGGGTTTTCGCTAGAGCTGGCCCCCTCTTGCTCTTTTTGGTGCGCCCTTACAGGTTTTCACACCGAGGGGTTACCCGATTTTGCTTGAGGTGCCCTTTCGGGTTTTCACCTCAGTTGGGTTGGTGGCAATTTTTGCACATAGCCGCCCCCTTGTAATGGAGCCGACCAGGCCCGCCGGGGTATCTCCCTTTTTAACCCCATTCTCTTCTTTTTTTTTCTTTATATTTTTTGGAGACTTCCATCCATAGCGTGTTGCCGTCAAGGGACGTGACCTGGAACTGGAAGGTGTGGGTAGTCGAATATTGTTCCGCCATTAATAAAGGTTTTTACAAATCCTCATGCCATGGTGGCGAAGGGCCACTTTGTCATGACAAGATATGACTGGAGTTATGGCTGGTGGATCAAGGATTATAGGAGAGAACTGGGATTATAATAAAACTTAAATGCTCTGGATTTGCAGGGGATGTAGGATGTAGTGGCGTAGAATGATAAGTGTCTGGAGATGTGCTGGGACGGAAGTCTACTGGGATGGTGACTAGGAGTTTGATTGTCACAGGGACTGGTTGACCTGTGGTGTCGAAGCAAGGGCCGAAGGTTGGACAAGCTGGGTGGTGGTAGTGCATGGCTAACTGGGAATTATAGGGTTCATGCTCTAGCAGTGTAAGTTGATTAAAGACTGGCTCTTGGTGAGGCTAACGGCTCACCGATGAGTGGGTGGAAGGCCATTCCGACTGGTGGGGAGAGAAAGATTTTCTCGTAATCGGCTCTACTGCCCTTTCGGGTTTTCGCTAGAGTCGACCCCCTTTAGCCTTTTTCGACGCGCCCTAGCAGGTTTTCATGTCGAGGGGTTTTCCAATTTTACCTGAGGTGCTCTCCCAGGTTTCCAGCTCAGCCGGGTTGCTGGCCTTTTTGCCCTCGGCCGCTTCCTTGAGGAAGAGAACGACCGAGTCTGCCGGGGTATCTTTATTTTTTACCCCATTTTCTGTTTGTATTTTTTTTTTGATTTTTACTTACCTGAGGGCCTGATGGCTGGACTACTGCTGTGGTAGAGGCACCCCTGCTATCATCGTGGCAAGGACGAAGGCGGGGAGTTAACCCCTGAAGGTGACTGGCGGTGGTTCTGGGAGGGCTTGGCTAACCCTGTTGCTCAGTTGGAGATTGGAAGGAATGACTGGTTAGAACTCCCCTCCTCCCGCAGGGAGGGGCCGATTTCACTGGTAGTAGCTGGGGCGTGCGCCTTAGTCTAGTTGACGCGTGAACTCATGCTCTGGTGCATAATATAGCTTCATATGTTTTCCGTTGAGAGGCAGGAAAAGTCTATGACCTTTGTGATCGACAACCATGTAAGCCCCACCCTCGTAGACATTGTGGATGATGTATGGACCTCGCCAATTCGGCTATAATTTTCCACTGGAGTGCCCTGCCATGTCATCCTTTTCCTTGATCATGACGAGGTCGCCTTGCTTGAAAGCTCGCTGCTTGATGAGCTTATCATAGGCCCGGGCCATGCGGGCCTTGTATACTTGCAGGTGTTTGTAGGCTTCGAGCCATTTGCCTTCTAGATCAGCAAGCTCTTCTAGGCTTCTCTGGTACTCACTTTCGTCTGGGCCAGCAAGGCCGGTGTGGACCGCCACACGGTAAGAAGCTAACTGGACTTCGATGGGGATAATGGCTTCTATCTTGTAAGCAAGAGAGAACGGCGAGCACCCCGTGGGGGTTTTATAGACCGTTCTATAGGCCCATAATGCTTCGAACACCTTCTCACCCCGATCACATTTCGGTGGCTAAACATCTTAGCCAGGAGCTTGCAGAGGGTCTTGTTGAAGGCTTCCGCTAAACCGTTAGCCTGGGGGTTGTAGACCGAAGAGGTTCTCTAGTCGATGTGGAATTTGGCCGCCAGCTGGTATACGGCCTTATTCTTGAATAGTGTCCCGTTGTTGGACACTATGCGACTGGGAGTACCGAATCAGTATATGATGTTGTGCCGGACGAATCTAGCAACGATTTCCCCGGTGACCTCTCACAAGGGAAGGGCCTTCGCACATCAGGAGAAGTAGTCGGTGGTGGCCAAAATGTATTTGTGGCTCTTAGAAGGTGGCGGGAAAGGCCCCGCGATGTCCATGCCCCACTCTGCAAATGGCCAGGTAGGGGCTGTAGGACGCAATGGATTAGGAGGTCTTCTGGGTACTGGGCCAAAGGCTTGGCATTGATAGCATGTACGGGCGTATTGGACTCAATCCGCGTACATGGTTGGCCAATAGAAACCCTTGAGCTTGATATTGGGCTTCATTCAGTCTCCGGCCTGGTGCGCGCCGCACAACCCGGAGTGGACCTCCTACATGACGGCTTGAGCCTCCGCGAGAGAGACACATCTCAGAAGAATAGACTTGTCCTTCTCATGGACGAGTCGGTACAAGGAGTCGCCGATCAGCTCATAGGAGGCCGCTCGACGGAGCAGTCGAACCCTTTGAGCCCGGTCAGGGGGGGAGCCACCCTTTCTTGAATTTGATGATGGGCGCACGCCAATCCTCCTCTTCTGGAGACATGCTCTGATCAAGGTCGTGGACCTCGTAAATGGTGAGACCGGTGTTGCCTTCGAGTGAGCTCGGCATCAGCCTTCTGTGTTTGATGATGATGTCGACCTCGCCCTGGGGCGGGAGCTTGATGGCCGCGGCCAGTTTCGCCAGGGCGTCTGCTTGGGCGTTGCTGCTTCTGGGGATATGATCTATTTCGAAGAAATAGAACTTCTGGGTTAATCTGGTGATGGCGGTATGGTACGAAACCAACTCTGGCTTCTGCACGTCATAGATGTCGAGGACCTACCGGACTATCAGTTGGGAGTCCCCGTAGGCCTTGAGGCATTTGATGCCCATGTGGAGAGCCATCTGGAGCCCAATGAGTAGAGCTTCATACTCAGCTTCGTTGTTTATCAGAGGTTTCATGAGAGAACAGGAGTTGTACAGAACTCCGCCCTGAGGAGTCAGGAAAACAATGCCGGCACCTGCCACGGTGGCTGGATCTTGGTTACTCCGAGTAATCCCTCGGGAAGCGCCATCTAAGTAGAGCTCCCAGCAAGGTATGATGGTTGTGAGAGCACTTTGCTACAAGTAATGCAAGACATCTCCACTCTGTTCAACCGGTTGTTATGATTGAGCAGCAAGGGACTCCTCGTCCGGGAGCTCCGAGCTGAAAGGTGAGTCGTCTGGCACTGGATGGGCTGCCAAGAATTCAGACATGCCCTGTCCCTTGATTGCTTTCCTGGGAATACAAGTAATGTCGTACTCCATCAGTAGGAGCGCCCATCTTCCCAGTCAGCCTGAGAGGATAGGTTGCCGAAGGAGATGCTTCAGGGGGTCGTGCTTGGATATAAGCTCGACTCGATGGGAAAGGAGATAATGACGTAGCTTCTTAACTGCGAACACCAATGCCAAGCAAACCTTCTCCATAGGGGAGTAGCGGTACTCGGCACCGATTAGCTTCCGGCTGAGGTAATATAGGGGCTGCTCTTTACCTTCCTTATTGATTTACGCCAATAGAGCTCCTAGCGTAGCATCCATGGCAGCAATATAAAGGATGAGGGGTTTACCCTTGATTGGTGCCCCCAGGACTGGGGGAGTAAGGAGGTACTCCTTGATTTGCTCGAAAGCCGCCTAGCATTCCGAGTCCCATGTAAACGAGGCGTCTTTCTTCATCAGCTTGCCGAAAGGCGCGCATCGACCGAAGAGGTTAGAAATAAACCTCCGAATGTAGGTCAACCTCCGTTGGAAGGACTTGAGCTCGGTGATGTTGCTGGGTGGTGGAAGCTCCTGGATTACTTTAATCTTGCTGGGATCCACCTCGATTCCTCGATACCTGACGATGAAGCCGAAAAACTTGCCATTGGATACGCCAAAGGCGCATTTCATGGGGTTCATCTTGAGCCCGTATTGCCGGAGACGGTCAAAGACTTGGCGTAAATCGTGCAAATGGTCTTTGCGTCTTTTAGTCTTGACGACAAGGTCATCGACATAGCATTCGACGGTGTTGTGCAACATCTCATCGAATATTTTGGTCATGGCCCTCTGGTAAGTAGCGCCGGCATTCTTCAAACCGAAGGGCATGCGCTTGTAGTTGAAAATCCCCTTGGGGGATCTAAAAGCTATGTGGCCCTTGTCTTTGAGGGACATCCAGATTTGATTATAATCAGATGACCTGTCTATGGAAGACAAGGCCTCATGCCCGGTGGTCATGTCAACCATGGTTTCTATAATCAGGACTGGAAAGTCATCCTTCGGACAGGCTTTGTTGAGGTCCCGGAAGTCGACGCAGATGCGGACTTGACCACTCTTCTTCTTGACTAGGACTATGTTGGCGAGCCAAATCGGGTAGATACACGGCTCGATGAAATCGACCTCTGCCATTTTATGGACTTCGGCCGAAACCTGGAGCTCTAGCTCATGGTGCATGAGCCGCTGTGGCTGTTTAACTATAGTGACCGAGAGAGAAATGGCTAGCTCGTGCTTTGCTATAGAGGGGTCTAGCCCTGGCATCTCCTTGTATGTCCAGGTGAAGTAGTCTTTGTATTCGAGTAGGAGTTGCTTGTAGTCATGCCTCTCTGCCTCGGTAAGGAGAGCACTAACAAACGTTGGCTGGGGAGCTTCATCTTCGCCCAAGTTGATTTCGACGAGCTCATCCACGGTCGCCTGGCCACCGTCCTCTAGCTCGGGAGGAGCGGGTTGGAAGTCGATGAAATCCTCATCATCGGTGTCGGCTTCATGTATTTCTCGACTTTCGAATCCACTGGTCGATACCGATGGGACTGGAGAGTCGTTGTTGCTGGGATCCATCGAGGATTGGTCTAGGCTGCCAATTTCTGGCCAGCAATTGCCCGCTAGAGTTGTCAAGGTTTCCGCGAGGTTGCCTGCTTGAGCTGACAATCCCTCGTGGTAAGCATCTTGGCTAGTGATGGGGACATCAAAGGCTATTTCATTATACGTGTGGAACATATTTGTGTATTATGGCTTGTACTGGCTTGTATTAATGTCTTTGTTTGGCTTTTTTTCGTTTGGGCTCCTTTGTCAGGCTTTTAATAAGCCATTGGGCCACATTCCATGTAGAGTCCATTAAGGGGTTTCATTTATTAGAGTCCATTAAGGGGGTTATGTCATATTGGATCTTAAGGCCTTCATAATGGACCTTAAAGCCACTTAAGGCCCAATTGGGCTTCTGCCTCTCATGGGCCACCTAGGTTGGAAGGTCCATAGGCTAAGTATGGGTTCATGGGCCAAGTGGATGGTCTGGGCCCATAGTTGCCATCTTTTGGCCCATGAAGGGGGCGCCCCCTATTTTGTCCTTATTAGGCTAGTTTGATTACATGTGTAATATGCTTTGACCACATGGGATAAATTAGGATTCAACATTCCCAAGGTACCCTTCACCCACCCTAGATCTGAGGGTATGGGAGGTCAATTGCCAAGGGTGCCAATTTCATACATAAACCATGTATTTTCCATTTACTAGAATTAATGAAGAAAAATTATTGTGAATTGCCAAGAAAAGCAAAGGTGCGCCCCTCTCCCTCTCCCCTACTGTTCTTATTCTTCCTCCAGCCTTCCAGGGTGTGAAGCCCTCTCTATCTCTCCCTCTTCCCCTCTGAGTTCTATCTCTAACGCCGCCGCCGAGCCACCACGAGCATTCTTCCGAAGTGCTGTCCAGGGTTCTATTTTGCTGGATAGAGGCCTACTACGGGATTTTTTGCTCTCAACTCCCAGATCTTCTGGCTCTGAAATTTTCAATGTAGGTTCCCCACGTGATTCCCCACCTCCAGTAAATTTTCCTTTCCATTTAAGTTCTCCAGCATTCCAGATCTGCCAGTGTTCTGTTTTGTGTCACAGCAACTGAGTTCATCCAAAGTTCGACCCCCTTCTCCATGTCTGAATGAGTTGAAACTTTTATTGGTGATTCTGTCCACCTAAGCCCCCTTCCACGAAATTTTTTGAGAATTTTAGATCTCGTTTACATTTTCTAAAAATCTTTGTCTTTTCCCAAATTTATGTTGCCCCCTGCAGTCCATATCCGACCACCCAGTGTTAGAAATTCCATTTCCCCAACCAAACCTCCACCATAAATTCCATAAAAAATATCACCGTCTTCCGCACTTTCCCCCATCCAATGTTCATCAAGGACCCAACACCCAGCTCCGACGTTGGAGTCGCGGTCAACGCATGTTCTCTGTCAGATCTCAGTCTTCCTAACAAGTCTGAGACCGAGGATAGTCTGATTCAAAATTCCACCATCAAAAATACGGCGGCAACAAAAATCCTGGAACAACATAGGGCTGAAGTATTTCGGGTTAGCTTTCCAACGTCACCAGTTTCGTGCCGATCCGACATCCGTGCTGGTCGCAGCAAATTTTGTCGCCGGAGCGCGCAGGCCTGAGATAGAAGTTCAGATCCGTGGACAACAAGCTTTCACATGACGGTCAGAGCCGCCTCGCCTTCCACGAGGTGAACCAGGGCGTACCCCTCCTAGGGAGTATCCCCCCAGGAGTCCTCTTCGCACCGGGACCCATCCCGCCCAATTCGGAGGTCCGAGCAGTATGTGGGCCCCACGTTAGTTGGTACGCATTGCCGCCGGAGCTACACAAAATGCTGCCCGCCAACCCGAACCGCTACTCCCGGGTCCCACCTTGTAGCCCTTTACCTCCCCATGTGGAGTGGGCCGTAATATTCATTACTGTAATTTGATTATTTCCTATTCCGGGAGTACAAGTTCGACGGGGTCGTCTTCCCCACGCCGGGTAGCGTGAAGGTATCGTAGTCGCTCCCCACTCGGCATTTTGTTTTATTTCGTATATATTTCTATATGCCACTACTAGAGAGCATGATATGATAATTAGCTCACCAAATATTGTTAATCACTACTGCGAGAGAGAGCGAGACCACCCCGTGACCCGATCTGGGCACGAAATTGTGACTTGACCACCCTAGCTCTTTGCCAGTTTCTCAACCGCGCACGTCCGAACGCTTCCCTCGCTAGGGACGATCGTGAGTTTGCATAGAGTCCAAGGATCGCATATCAACTTGATGTCGAGTCCGCTGTCCGTCCCGCATCAGTTTGGTATCAGAGTGAGTCGAGTCAAGGGTAGTCTTGTTAAAAAAAAGTGTCTAAGTCTAGGTGTCACATTACATACCTTTATTTGGTATATAAAAAGGTGTTGTCCGAATGATAGGTAACGCCTATAGGGAAGGCCTCACACTCGCGTCGAGAGGAGCTTCAGATCCCGCAACTCCGCCAGGTACCGGATCTTGGTTGTGTCTAGGTTCATAGTCGAGTCGACATTCCAACCTTGCATTGTCATTTTAGAGTCTTGTCACCGTGTGTCTGCATGTCCACTACCCGCCACCCCCATGGCCGTCCCCCGAGACCATGCGTCGGATTGGTCATCCTTGGTGGCCGAATTCAATGCTTTCATGGCCCGACACCCGACCCCTAAGCCAACAACCGAGTTATTCCAACACCCTCTCATTTCTACTGCCACTCTACCAAATGGGTCCACAACGGAACTCGATTTCATCTATATGGAGTCGGATAATTAGGTTTCCCTGGATATCGTTGAGTCCCTCTCCCAGACTGGCGAGATTTTCCGCAATGGTGATTTAGCCTTTGTCAAGTTCGAAAAGAAGATTGGCTCTGATCTTTACTTCGATGGTGCATGGTGTAAAATCGGTACGCTAGCAGGACCATGCATTATATTAGGGCGACCTTGGTTGGAAGAAAGGAGAGCGACCTTTGACCGGGATAGGAGGACCTGCACCTTATACCCACCTGACCTACCCGACAAGTTCATCTTCCACGACGACATTCAACCACCCACCTCCGTGTCACCAACCACCCAGCCCCAGCGGCCCGTTCCGCCTCCGGACTCGCATCCACCACCTCTCCCGGAGCCCACCCATGTGGCCCCCTGTAGTGGGATTAGCCACCTCCCCAACCAGTGTCCTTCACCTTTCCTTATCTTAGAGGACACACATACCGAGGATGTCCCAACCGTGCCTACTCTAGTGAGTTATGAGGCTGACCAAGAGTTGGCCGAGGAGTACCTTACTAATGTTTGGGGGTTAGAGAGTGCTCCAATAGAGGGCTAGAGATTGTTAGTTACCCCAATTCCACCGATCATCCCGGACCTGTTTGTCCCTCCCACTTTGTCCTCGGAGGACCCCACCATCCCACTTATACCCGTCTCTCCAATGGTAGCACATCCGTTATTGACTACCATACCATTGTCGACACCTTTTGTAGACAAGGTATGGTTTGACTTCTGCCATGCGTACGAGAGACCGCATCCGGGCTTCCTTCTTGTCATACTTCACATCACATGTCCGGATTACATTCCCGTCACCCGCCTCCTGATCCTCCCACACTTTCATACCCGAGGGCGAGTCTTCTCAAACCGGCGACGGTTAACGAGGGAATAAACTCACGGCATCAAGTTGTGGGTTAGTCTATCTTTACACCTAGTGTATGTAGACGGTGCCCAACATTTCCACCGAGTCTTCCTTAGTAAGTCCTTTCATGTGTCGTTAGTCGTAGCAAGTTATTAGTTGGTGTCTCTCCGTCTGTCCACATACCATAGTCTATGAGTCGCTTTTGTTTCTTTATGCAGTTGTCTGTCGAGTGCATAGTGAGTCTGCATAGTGTTGAACATATCTGAGTGATTTTGATGATAACAAAACCCAGGATATTTATCTCCCATGTACTTTGTTTTCAAGCAAAGCTTCATGTTTTAAACCATCATTTTCACCCCATGTCATATTTGTGTTAATGAATCCTTCCATGTGTTTATTCGAGTATAAACCAACTTGTAATTAACTATAACACAAGCCCATTTAAATCATCGAACAAATGGATAGCTTCAAGTGAGCTAACACATGACTTTTGCAGGATTGGAGATTGGCGGTCGACCTGTGGACCCTTGGAGGTCGACCTAAAATAACAGAACTGAAATCTGGGAATCTGTGAACCTGGCGGTCGACCGCCAGGAGCTAGCAGTCGACCTATTTTCCCAGCAGCCAAATGACTACAGGACGGCCAATGGCGGTTGACCGCTGGCCTCTGTAGGTTGACCGCCAGCCCTGAGCTGCCAACAATTGTTGACTTTTTATCATTTCGACAAAAGGCATTCCTCTTGGATTTGTTTAATCCCAAAGCAACCAAACTCTCCAGAAATTATGGATCTGGTCTGGGGGAGTCCTTGGACCATTCAAGAACCTATAAAACATATACAAGAGGGATTGGAAAACCCTAATGCTTAGAGTGGATCAAGGAGGCTACCAAAGGTGGGAAGGAGGAAGCTTGCACTATAGACGTGAACAGTGCTTCGAGAAGATTTCTTCATCCTTCTTCCTCCTTTCTAGAGTGAAGATCAAGCTATATCTGAAGAAGATCAAGCCTGGATCAAGTCGACCTCAAGCTGCATCCAAAGAATCCTTCATCAACTAAGGGGGAGCATTAATCAATCTCTTGTTCTTGTGTTCTATCAATTTCACATCCTTCTCAGCTTCAAGTGTGTTTTGATTGTAATCTTAAATCTTTTGTGTGTATGTGAGGATCTTCACAGATCTCTGTGTGTGTGTGTGCAGTCAAGGTTGATTACTTTTGTGTGTGTGTGGTTGATCTTGTAACACTCTACAAGATAGTGTGTGCTTCCTCACTATCGGTGAGGGGTGGACGTAGGTTGCCATTGTGGCATCCGAACCACCTTAAAATTACTGTCTCCTCGTGGTTTGTGCCTTATCTCCTTTCCCCCTTCTGTGACTACTTGTGAATCTAGTCATTCTGCTTCTTTTAGATCTTGTGTGTTATTCATCTTCACTTAAATCCTTCGGTATACCAAAAGTTGGATTCGGACCGACAAGGTCATTCTTGCCGAAAAGATAACAGTTTGTGTGATGTAACACCGACCTATGGACCTATTTTGCAAGCATTCAAGTTTTGAGCAACGGACTCACACTAGCGAGCTCACCCGTATGGCGCACACTTAGTGCCCGATGGCGACTAGGCGATGTTGGAGAGGGTCCGAGGCGGGACCTTGAGACTCCAATGGTTGGCTAGCTTGGGGAGAACCCCAAATGGACCTAGGATGCCCAAATCATGAGCGGCCAACACACCAAGGGTGTGGGTTAAGTGGATGCTCTCACAACTCGCCCGCGGTGGTCACTCAATTTGGTAGCAATTTAAGATCGGACACTCTCTTACCGCTGACGGAGTAACTATAGCAATACTAAGCTAAGCAAGTCCATTACAGCAATGAGAGATGTTCAAGAGCTCACCTAGCCGGCGTGAAGACGCCGACTCCGGCCGGAGACGGGGGCGAGCGGGGAGGCGAGGGTATACACCCGCATGCCGCGTCGGTGTCGCTTCAATCTGAAATGGAAAGATTACACCACTACGCCTCTCGCAGGAGGGGTGATCTTAGGGTGGGGATTAATCTTATTACATCCAATACTACCTCCACGCAGGGAGGGGCCTTCAGCCGGCCAAGCGGGGTGGGGGAGTTATGAAGAAAACCCGACGTTCGGATCGTTGCCGGTTCTGCCAATCTTCAGAGTTGCTGGATAGTAGGGCGGTGATGATGCTGCCAAAAATTCCACAGAGCTCAGAACTTGATGAGACTTGCGCCAAAAGCTTGCCAACGGACCAAGGATGACCTCTGAATTTTGGCTGTGCTTGGTAAAGTCGTTGCTGGCCGGGGCAGAGTCTGGAACCGGACTGATTGGTTCTGCCTCTGTCTAGTGCAGAACAATGTGGCTGGTTGCAGAGGGTGCCACAATCTCTACAAAGCTATGATTGAGACGAGACCTGAACCGTTGGAACCGTGGTCAAGTCTTCTTTCTGTTGGCACCAACGGCGTGGTCGGAAAATGTCGGAGAAGACCGGGATGATCAGATGAGTAGAGGGGTGTCAGTTGTGGCTTCTGTAAATTGACCTGACATACTTGGAGTAGAAAATTCGTAACTTTTGATGCCGATGTCCAAATGCAGCTATTCTTCTTGAGGATGAAAGAGGACTTGAGAGGGAAGATTTTTTCTGAAGAACACATGATCTGAATCCCAAAAGGTTCATCGTGGTCGAGCTTCCACTCTCGCTCTGGTTCCCTGCCTGAGAGGTCCTGCGCAGTCGAGGGAGAATCGCTCCTACCGTCAGCTCGGAACTCAGATGTCGACGAAACCACCTCGCCTTAAAAGCTCTCTGGACGACCTTTCCAGAGATGTAGGCCTTGACACCAGAAGGACCAGGGAGAGGCCGGATCCGATCCAACTTTCAAGACCCAACTCTGCTGCCTGCGACCTGCTATCTGAAACTGCAAACCAGCAAGATTAAGGGAATGGGAGAGAGGGTAGCATAGCTTGGGAGTGGTGGCTGATGGTTTGTGGAGGGGGGAGGGATGTGGCTAGGATCTTCCAAGAGGTCTAGGGGGGCAGGGATGGGTGGAGGAAGAGCTGGAGCTGCAAAGGGGGGTGGGGGGAAGATGGAGGTGCACAAGAGAGATGGTGAGTAGGAGAGGAGGTGGGGGGCGAACTTGGCTGTTGGGGGGAGATGGAATTCGACCTAGGGTGGTTTAGGAGGTGGGGAGATGGAAGGGCACAGCCCTAGGGAGAGGGAAATTCGAATTTGGGCTTAGGGAAGAGCCCCTTCAACCTTGGGGAGAGGATAGGGTTGCTTGGGAGAGTGGAAAGGTGCCTAGGAGAAGGGGTTTCCACCTAGGGGTTGGAGGGGGAGTTGAATGAATGCATGGGGAAGGGGAAGGGGCCTTAATGAGGGGTGAATGGGGAGGAGAGAGAATGAATTTCGAAATTGGGGTGGGGAGGAGAGAGAGAGGGGGCACAACCCACTTAGAGAGAGTGATAGTAAGAGAGAGAGAGAGAGGGAGATATTGAGAGGGAACTAGAAGGCGTGGAAATTTTCTGGATTCATTATTCAAGCATTAGTTGTTACAAATGAGAGAGGGGTGGGACTATTTATAGACTCCACACTTTTCCTAAGACCAAACTGACCCTGACAAACTAACTAATGACCAAACAGTCTAAGGGAGGGGCGCCCCTGGGCCTAGCCCAATGAATTGGGCCCATTAACCTATCAAACCAACATAATGACTCAATACTTAGGAAAATGACTCAACAACCTAGGTACATGACTCAAATAAAGGGAAAATTACATGATATTGACTCAAAGAAAATGTGAAGATTACATGACTAGACTCAAAAATACATGACTAACATAATGGCGCTTGCTGACGAACAATCCGAGTCCGGAGAAAATATGGAGGGGCAAGGGATGCCCTCATCATACCCCCGGGGTGGGGAAAACTCGACCTCGTTGAGTATGGGTCCACCAAGGAAGTAGTACATCGAACTGCGGCTCTGGGCGATCCACGATCTCCATACTCAACCCGCGACCATAGTCGGGGAACGACGCTTCAGCTCGACAAAGTGGCTCGGTCATACCCTCATGCTGGCGATAGGATCTTGCTTGCCTGGTATTGCCGCCGTGTGCTCACGTCGGGCTCTCAAGCTATTTGTGGTGGCACTCCGAGGGTGTCTCTCACAAGGGTAGGTGTAAGCTCGAGGCACTCACTAGGATCCACCGCGGTGCCCTTAGAGGGTGCCGGATCCGCCACATGGGAAGTGGGGTGAATCCCAAAACCCATTTGAAAGTCCAACCCATAAGCTGGGTTGCCAAAGCCACTCAGATCTTGGCAAGATCCAAGTCCTCGTGCCCTCAGATTGGAGGTGACCCTAAAGTAGAGCCACTCCAAAGCCATCATCACCAAGTTGTCAACTTGAAACTCAAAGTGGTGCTTAGGAGTTTGTGCTCGCTTCTTGTGAATCCCACCGCTTGTTGCTTGATACTTGCTTGAATGCATATGCCATGCACTATGATGCGATGTGAGTTGACAATGTATGGTATGCAAAGGTGGTCCAGGACAACCACATATAGACCTATCATGCATTGATGTTATGAGGACGTTGAATGATTTGGGAGGACCGGGGCATCCATAGGTAGGCATGGTGGTGACAAATGATGGGGGACCCGGACATCCATGTATGCTCCTTTCATGCTTATGACTCATGATGAAAGAGGGTGGACCATTACATCCAAATATGGTCCACTTATGCTTCCTACTTGACATGTGGGTGATGTGGATGAATGTACCCGACGGACTAATCATGCCAAGCGGTGTGATGTGCCAAGACATATGAATTCCTTTCCCAAAGATGACTTCCTCATGTGGGATGGTGGGGTGGCCTTTGAGCTTCCACTCAAAAGGGTCAAAGGGATCTAGGTAGGTGGATATGGGGTGGGGCACTTTCTTGATCTCTAGGCGGGTGTTGCCTAAGGTCATGATTTCTATGGTGTAACCTGGGTCATGGATGAGGTGGGCTTGGCCCAACATGGTGTGTGGGGGTAGGAAAGGGTGGGTGGTGGGTGATGTGGGTGGGTCACGTGGGTACCCATACTCCCAAAGGAAGGGATCAAAGGGGTCATGGACTGGGTTTTCTAGAAGAAGAGACTCTATGCCCATATGGTCTTCACACGGTGGGTCCTCCTCCCTCAAGGTACCAAGGTCGTTAGTGGGCCAGTCGATCAATGTACTTGGGATCTCAATGGAAGTGGGGTGGATCATGATGGGTTTTTCATCCATAGGGAGAATGAGAAGGAGGTCACTAGTGTAGCAACCAATGGTGAAGACCGAGGTGATAGAACCATCACATGGGTGGATTAGACTAAGACTTTTTGGGTGGGCCTTTCCTAAGGTCAATAAGCAAGTTAACCCTAGTTGCCATTCTAAACCCTTGAGGAGATCATCCCAACCTTCTACCTCATAGTAGGATTGTATTGTGGTGTGATAGGAGTAGAGGGGGGCAATTTGGGATGGGTATCCCAACGGTGAGGGAGGTGGGGGTGAGCTAGGAAGGGTGGGTCCTTGTTTGAGCCATTGGAGTATGACTTCATTCATGGTGAAGGTGTGTGGCTTTTGCTGATCCGGACTAGGAGAGGTGGGTGGAAGTGGAGGTTCTTGGATTTCCTCTAGGGTAGGTTTTTGTTCGGGACTAGCATCTATTTCCATGTGGATGGGTGTGTGGGTTTCAATTCCTAGTGTTAATGGGTTGGGTAGGTCTAATGCGGGAGAATTGGTGATAGCTGGAGCATGGTGCACTTGGGGTGGTGGGCAAGGGTGGACTTGGATTTGGATAGGAAGGGGAAGTAGAGGAGGCCTAGGTTGGGGAAAGATTGGTGTAGGAAGCGGGAGGTGGGTTGGGTGAGGGGTTTTGGGTTGGGGGGTGATGGCCATTATGGGCCTAGGTGGAGGGGTGGTCATGGGGTCCACTTGGGTTTGAGTGGTGAAGGTTGGATGAGTGGTGGTCCTTATGGAGGGAATCGGGCCTGTTAAGGGTCTCTTGCCCTTGGGATCATTTGGGGTGGAGGTGGGGGTTAAAGGGGCTTGACTAGTGTAGGTTAGGGGAGGGGGTTTTGGTTGGGGTGTGGGGGACCTTATGGGGTTGGGTGAGGAGGTGGAGGCCTTAGATACTTGGGTTTTAGGGGTGAGGTTTTGGTCGGGTGGGGTTGAGAGAGTGGGAGTGCTCCTTGGGCTTTGGTAACCTGGGTAGGAAGGGGACATATATTTTACCCTAAGTTGCTCCTTCATGTCCTTCCAAGTGGTGATGGGAGTTTCCCTTCTAAGTACCTTTAGCCCGACAATTTGCATCCAATAAGTTTCTGCCCGTTTGGTAAGTTGCATTTTGGCAACCCATGCCTTTTCATCCTCGGACATAGGATACCAAGTGAAGTATTGATCCATTGTAGCTTCCCAATCTAAATATTCTCTAGGAGAGGTTCCATCAAAGGTGGGAAGTGGGAAAGGGACCATCCTATCATCCGTCCTTGGGGCGGGCCTATTTTCTCCAAGTTGGTTGAGTCGGCCCGATATGTTATCAAGCCGCTCATTGGCATAGGTCAAGGCTTTCATGAAGTAGTTGACATGGCCAGGGAAGTTATGGGTGTTAGTGGTAGGCATCTCTTGGTGGCTTGGACTTATGGAGTGGGCCGATTGGTAAGGTCGATATGAGGTGGCCATACTAGGGGACAAGAGTGATGCACTTGAAGACTCTAAATGCATAGACATGCCCTAGGACCAACTTGATAGAGACAAGTTGTGAACTTGCTCTGATACCACTTGATGTAACACCGACCTATGGACCTATTTTGTACGCATTCAAGTTTTGAGCAACGGACTCACACTAGCGAGCTCACCCGTATGGCGCACACTTAGTGCCCGATGGCGACTAGGCGATGTTGGAGAGGGTCCGAGGCGGGACCTTGAGACTCCAATGGTTGGCTAGCTTGGGGAGAACCCCAAATGGACCTAGGATGCCCAAATCATGAGCGGCCAACACACCAAGGGTGTGGGTTAAGTGGATGCTCTCACAACTCGCCCACGGTGGTCACTCAATTTGGTGGCAATTTAAGATCGGACACTCTCTTACCGCCGACGGAGTAACTATAACAATACTAAGCTAAGCAAGTCCATTACAGCAATGAGAGATGTTCAAGAGCTCACCTAGCCGGCGTGAAGACGCCGACTCTGGCCGGAGACGGGGGCGAGCGGGGAGGCGAGGGTATACACCCGCACGCCGTGTCGGTGTCGCTTCAACCTGAAATGGAAAGATTACACCACTACGCCTCTCGCAGGAGGGGTGATCTTAGGGTGGGGATTAATCTTATTACATCCAATACTACCTCCACGCAGGGAGGGGCCTTCAGCCGGCCAAGCGGGGTGGGGGAGTTATGAAGAAAACCTGACGTTCGGATCGTTGTCGGTTCTGCCAATCTTCAGAGTTGCTGGACAGTAGGGCGGTGATGATGCTGCCAAAAATTCCACAGAGCTCAGAACTTGATGAGACTTGCGCCAAACGCTTTCCAACAGACCAAGGATGACTTCTGAATTTTTGCTGTGCTTGGTAAGGTCGTTGGTGGCCGGGGCAGAGTCTGGAACCGGACTGATTGGTTCTGCCTCTGTCTGGTGCAGAACAATGTGGCTGGTTGCAGAGGGTGCCACGATCTCTACCAAGCTCGGATTGAGACGAGACCTGAACCGTTGGAACCGTGGTCGAGTCTTCTTTCTGTAGGCACCAACGGCGTGGTCGGCAGATGTCTGAGAAGACCGGGACGATCAGATGAGTAGAGGGGTGTCGGTTCTGGCTTCTGTAAACGGACCTGACATACTTAGAGTAGAAAATTCATAACTTTAGATGCCGATGTCCAAATGAAGGTCTTCTTCTTGAGGATGAAAGAGGACTTGAGAGGGACGATTTTTTCTGAAGAACACTTGATCTTAATCCCAAAAGGTTCGTCGTGGTCGAGCTTGCACTCTCGCTCTGGTTCCCTGCCTGAGAGGTCCTGCGCAGTAGAGGGAGAATCGCTCCTACCGGCAGCTCGGAACTCAGATGTCGACGAAACCACCTCGCCTTAAAAGCTCTCTGGACGACCTTTCCAGAGATGTAGGCTTTGACACCAGAAGGACCCAGGAGAGGCCGGATCCGATGCAACTTTCTAGACCCAACTCTGCTGCCTGCGACCTGCTATCTGAAACTGCAAACCAACAAGATTAAGGGAATGGGAGAAAGGGTAGCATAGCTTGGGAGTGATGGCTGATGGTTTGTGGAGGGAGGAGGGACGTGTCTAGGATCTTCCAAGAGGTCTAGGGGGGCAGGGATGGGTGGAGGAAGAGCTGGAGCTGCAAAGGGTGGTGGGGGGAAGATGGAGGTGCACAAGAGAGATGGTGAGTAGGAGAGGAGGTGGGGGGCGAACTTGGCTGTTGGGGGGAGATGGAATTCGACCTAGGGTGGTTTAGGAGGTGGGGAGATGGAAGGGCACAGCCCTAGGGAGAGGGAAATTCGAATGTGGGCTTAGGGAAGAGCCCCTTCAACCTTGGGGAGAGGAAGGGTTGCTTGGGAGAGTGGAAAGGTGCCTAGGAGAAGGGGTTTCCACCTGGGGGTTGGAGGGGGAATTGAATGAGTGCATGGGGAAGGGGAAGGGGCCTTAATGAGGGGTGAATGGGGAGGAGAGAGAATGAATTTCGAAATTCGGGTGGGGAGGAGAGAGAGAGGGGGCACAACCCACTTAGAGAGAGTGATAGTAAGAGAGAGAGAGAGAGGGAGATATTGAGAGGGAACTAGAAGGTGTGGAAATTTTCTGGATTCATTATTCAAGCATAAGTTGTTACAAATGAGAGAGGGGTGTGACTATTTATAGACTCCACACTTTTCCTAAGACCAAACTGACCCTGACAAACTAACTAATGACCAAACAGTCTAAGGGAGGGGCGCCCCTGGGCCTAGCCCAATGAATTGGGCCCATTAACCTATCAAACCAACATAATGACTCAATACTTAGGAAAATGACTCAACAACCTAGGTACATGACTAAAATAAAGGGAAAATTACATGATATTGACTCAAAGAAAATGTGATGATTACATGACTAGACTCAAAAATACATGACTAACATAATGGCGCTTGCTAACGAACAATCCGAGTCCGGAGAAAATGTGGAGGGGCAAGGGATGCCCTCATCATTGCATGAGTAAATCTACGGATCTATTAACTCCGCCGAGTACCAAGGGTTTATGCAGTGGTTGTTTTGAGAGATATAGTCTGTTTTGCTTGCGGCCCTCTTGTGTCCTCTCGAAATCGTTATCTTGGTTTTATTTTATAAAAAAATTGTTATCACCCAATTCACCCCCCCTCTTGGGTGTCATTTAACCTCGGGACTTCAATTGGTATCAGAGCTACGGCTCTTCTCTTTCAGATCTAATGATCTAGAGTAAGATTCGGTTAAATGGCAAACAAGGGTATGATGCCCGAGGGCCACTCCATCAACCGTCCTCCCTACTTTGACGGTTCAAACTACTCATACTGGAAAAACAGAATGCATGTCTTTCTAAGAGCTCAAGAGTACGAAGTTTGGAGAGTTGTGGACAAGGGTCCTCATAAACTAGGGGATGATGAAGATAAATGGGCACATGAGGAAATCAAGAAATGCACCGCTAATTATAATGCCATGAATATCATGCAATGTGCTATACACCCTAATGATTTCTCTCGTGTCTCTACGTGCAGCTCGGCCAAGGAAATGTGGGACAAGCTGCGACTCATATATGAGGGAACTTCACAAGTCAAGGAGACCAAGGCAAATCTCCTAGTCACTGACTATGAGCTTTTTAAGATGAAACCTGAAGAAACCATCTCTGAAATGTTTGCAAGGCTAACAGAGATCACGAATGGTCTCAAGAGTCTCGGGAAAGAGTACTCAAATTCCGACCTTGTAAGGAAATTGTTAAGGTCCCTACCATCAGCTTGGCACACAAAGGCCACGGTAATTGAAGACTCAAAGAACCTGTCTACTCTCACCTTGGATGAACTCATAGGGTCACTCATGACCTATGAGATAAATATTAAGAGGACAGTTGATGAAGACATTAAAAAGAAGAAGGTCATTGGACTGAAAGCTCATCACTCCGATAATGAATTTCAAGAAAGTGAATCAAGTGACGGAAGCAATGAAGAGGAAGAATTGGCAATGATAACTCACCAAGTGAGAAGATTTCTAAGGAAAAAGGGAAACTTTCAGGGAAACTTTAGGAAAGGGCCAAGAAAGCCCACACAGACCAAAGGCGAGTCAAGCAAGCCAAGTAGCATCATATGCTACGAAAGTAAGAAGCTCGGGCACATGAGAGGTGAATGTCCGGATCTGAAAAAGAAATTCAAGAAGGATAATTTCAAGAAACCCAAAGCCATGGTCGCCACATGGAGCGACGATGAAGATGAACCATCTGATGAAGAGATTCAAGAACTTGTGGAAAGCTTGTGCCTCATGGCACATGAAGATGAATCTACAGAGGTAAACTCTGACCCTGATTTCATTTTTAATGAACAATGGGAATCTGAATATGAAAAATTGTACACAAAATACAAGAAGATCAGATCTGAAAACAAAATTCTTAAACAGAAACTTGATGACTTATAACATGAAGATATCTTTGTCAAATTTGAAAAACTGGAACAGGAATGGTTTGATGTGATACGACATGCAGCGGAGGACAATGATACCAATTTGATGTGATATGACTCCCTTGGACCTAGGATAGCAAGCAACACACGAGTTGGCAACGTCGCACTAGCGGACTCACTCGCGTAGGCACACTCGGGTCCGAAGGAGGACCGGCGATGACGGTGAGGGTCCGGGGTTGGACCTCAAGGTTCCTAGGGTTTGGCTAGCTCGGAAGGGACCCCAATGGGCCAGGGATGCCCGATTTCAAGGGCGGCCGGCATGCCGAGGGCGTGGGATGCAATGGCTCTCTCTCAACTTGCTCCGCGGCGAACACACAAATTGATTGAATGGCGGGTCGATCGCTCGTCTCACTTCCGACGGGCAACTAAAAAAGCGATACTAAGCTAGCAATGGTAATAACCAGCAGCGAAGAGTGACCAGGAGCTCACCTGATCGGCGTGAAGACGCCGATCCCGGTCGGAGACGAGGGCGAGCGGGGAAGTGTGCTCCCTGCACACTGCGCCGGTGAAGCTTCAAAACATGTTCAAGAGTACAATTACTACACCTCGCGCAGGAGGGTGATCTCGGGGGTGGGAATTGGTTAATTACAAACAAACACTACCACCACGCAGGGTGGGGCGGTAAGCCGGCCAGGCGGGGATGGGAGGACGGACCGAAATGGTAGAAAGGAAATCAATGTGGGTTCAGCTGCAATCTGGACGGCTGGACAGGGTGTTGTTGTTGGCTCTTCCCCGGGCTCGTCCGGACTCCGAATTGAGCGAAACCACCTCGCAATGCTTCCTGACTTGAAGTCGGTGTTGTCTGAATTTTTGGGCGGCCTTTGGAGTCAGGGACTGGCGGCGCAGGCGACTGAACCAGGACAGCTGGTGTGGTCTCTGGCCGGACCTGTTCTGTAGAAGTAGGTTGCAGATGCTGTCACGGGCGCTCCCGAGCTCCGATTGGCACGAAATCAGAGGCGTCGTCTCCGTGGTCGAGGTAGCTTTCATCTGGATCGGTGGGGCTGCGATCTGAGGCCGTGGATGGTCGGTGTGCCCTGAAGAGTAGGCACTGGTCGCTGCAGGCTGCAGGAGGCAGATCCGCGCGACAGAGGGAGAAAATTTGTAACTCTGGCTCCTGGATGCCGAATGTCGTTCCGTTTCTTGCTTCTGGTCGTGGACGAATGGAGGAAGAATTTTGAAGAAGAGCCATTGGTCTGAATCCTCCACGATTAGTCGTGGTGCAGCGATGAGCCGGGTTGCAGACTCTGGCCGCAGCGACTACCAGATACGAGCAGTGGATTGCAGAAGTTTCCACGGCCGCTCCCGGATGCCGAATCACAAACCGTCGGAGCCACTGGAACCGTGGACGAAGCCTCTACACAGAAAAACTGACGGCAACACTTTCTGAAGTCGGGGTGGGCAGGAGGACTCCGATGAGTGGGAACTGGTCGCTGTAGACTGCAGGAGGCAGACCCGCGTGACTGAGGGAGAAACTTCGGAACTCTGGCTCCTGGATGTCGAATGCAGTTCCGCTTCTTGCTTCTGGTCGTGGACAGATGGAGGAAGAATTTTTAAGAAGAGACTTCAGCCTGATTCCTTCGCCGTTGGTCGTGAAGCAGCTTCCAATCGGGCTCAGGCTTTCTGCAGGTGGTGTCTGGCGCAGTCGAGGTAGGACAGCTCTCACGGGCGGCCACGAACTCGGAATTGCACGATTCTTTCTTGTCTGCGTAGGGGACTGGACGACCTTTCCAGAAAGGTAAGATACACCCTCAGATGTCGCCATACGAACTCGGGGTAGCTTCTGCAAGACGGGTCTTCTTCTGCTACCTGCAGACTTGACTAGGTAAAGGGGTGGTGGTGGAGCTTGGTTAAAGGGAATGGTGATGTAGCAATGGTGGGAGGGCTGGTGGTGATGGTAGGGGGAGTTTAGGGGTGTGGAGAGGAGAGGAGCAGGGGAGATGGAGGTGCTAGGAGAGAGGGGGATGGGGTGGTCGGCCAAGGCAATGGAGGTGGAGAGGGGTTGAGGGGTTCGACCCTAGGAGGGAGGGGAAGGGGGTGGACGACCTAGGGAGTTGATGGGCTGTATTGGGGAGAGGAAGAGTCTTCTAGGGAGGTGGATGGTTGCTTGGGGAAGGGGGATGGATGCTTTGGGACGGTGGAAGGGTGCTTGGGGAGGTGGAATGAGTAATGGAGAGAAGTAATGGGGCCTCGGGAGTTGAAGGGACTTGCCTAGGTGGCAAGTGAGGTGGCAAGGGGTGAGGAGAGAGGGGAATTTCGAAATTTAGAGAGAGAGGGAGGGAGGAGAGAGAGGGGGTTCGCCCCTAGGAGAGAGGGAGAGAGAGAATTAGAGAGAGAGAGAGCTAGAGAGAGAAGGAGAGAGATAGACTCAAGGGGATTCAAGTGGATTTCAAGCTTTCATTCATTCATCAATTAGCCTCTTCAAGTGGGGGATTGGGGTCCTTATAGAGGAAACCCACAATTTACAATAAGTCCTCACATTGTGGACAACTGACAGAAGACCAAAGGTTGGGGAAGGGGGCGCCCATGGGCCAGGCCCAATAGCCTACTAAGCTAGTTAATGAAACTTGGACTTAAGTAAATGACTAACTAACTTAGGTAATAGACTCAATAAAAGGCAAAATTACATGATAATGACTCAAGAAAATTGTGGAAATTATATAGCTAGACTCCAAAAATCATGGCGAGTAAAATGGCGAGTAGCAGGACCCTCGGAGGTATGTGAAGGAGTAAGCGATGTCCCCATCATACTCCCGGGGTGAGGAGAACTCAACTCCGTCGAGTAAGGGCCCACCGGGGGAGCAGCTCAGGGCGTCCTGCAATCTCCAAAACCAACCTGCACCTGCGACCAGGGGACGGCTCTTCATCCTCTCAAGGCGGCCCGGACACACCCTTGTGCTGGCATGGGAACCCAGCTTGCATAGTATTGCCCCTCTGTGTACACGTCGGGCTCTCAAGGCTGTTTGGTGGAAGCACTCCGGGGTGTCCCTCTTAAAGGAAGTTATAGGCTCAAAGTACTCACGGGGATTCACCGCGGTGCCCATGTAGGGTGCCGGATCAGCCGCATGATAATTGGGGTATATCCCATAGCCCATTAGTAAATCTAATCCATAAGCCAGTTTTGCCAAAGCCACTTGGAACATGAAAGGTCCAAATCCTCGTGCCCTCGATTTGGAGGTGGCCCTAAGATAGAGTCGTTCCAATGCCACCATTGCGAGGTTACCTCCTTGGATTTCAAAGTGCCACCCGTGAGTTATAGCCTGCTCATTATGATCGTTACTACCCGTATTTGGATGCTTGCTTGAATGAGTATGCTTTGAGTGATGGTGCGGTGGGGGTGGGAAGTATGTGGTATGCAAAGTGGGGCCGGGGCAACCGTACATAGACCTATCATTCATGGATGTGATGAGGCATCTTGTGGACTCAGGGGGGCCTGGGAAACCATAGGCGGATCTATTGTGTATGGCTGTGAGAATTACCGGGGGACCCGGACATCCACGTGTGCTCCATTCAAGTGTAAGGGCTATGAAGAATGTGGGTGGACCAGTACAACCAAATGTAGGCCAGTTATGCATTGAGCCTAAACTGTGTGTGACATGCATGGGAGGGCTGGACTCGTGACCCTTGTCGAATGATGTGACATACCAAGATGGGTGCTTTCTTCTCCTAGAGATGATGACCATGTGTGTGGGTATGGGGTGGCCTTTAAGCTCCCATTTGTAAGGGTCGAAGGGATCATAGTAGGTATGCATCATGGGGTGGGGCACTACCTTGTTCCCTAGGTGTATACTGCCCATGGTCATGGTTCCCTTGGTGTGGACTGGGTCTAGGACGAGGTGTGTTGGTTCTAGCATGGTTGGTGAGGGTAGGAGGGAGTGGGTGGTGGGTAGGGCGGTCAGGTCCCATGGGTTCATTGTCTTCCATAGGGTGGGATCAAAGGGGTCATGGAATGTGTTACCAAGGGTGAGGTATTCTTTCACCTCAAGGTCTCCAAATGGTGAGTCATCCTCCTCAAATGTAGTAATTGAACCGAAGTTCGAGGAGGGTTGGTTGGTCATGATTGGAGGGCTTGGCATCCTACCCGAGATAAGTAACTCCAATTCGCGGATAGCATCGGGCTCTTCGGGAATGGGGAGGGATAAAAGAAGGTCGTTAGTGTAGCAACCCATAGTGTAAATGGAAGAGATGGACCCGACACATAGATGTAGGAGGTTAAGACTCCTAGGTTGGTCGGCTACAGTGGTCAGCATGCCAGTTAGCTTCATTTGCCAAGTTAGACCCTCAAGAAAATCCCCTAATGTTTCCACCTGATAGGATGATTGGATTGTGGTGTGATAGGTGGATAAGGGTACTATAGGAAGGTTTTGCTCCATGGGTGGGTAAGCATGGACCATGAGATCTCCAAATGGGTTCTCCTTTAGCCAACGTGAAAGGGGTTCTCCTAAGATAAGCTCGGTCCCTATTAAGGAGGGTGGTGTAAGGTTAAGACCACCATGTGAAGTTCCTTCTTCTTCCTGGACATGGGTGATCTCTATGGCGGGGGTTGGTGTGTTCACCTTTATGGGGTCGGGTATGGGAATCATGTGTTCCGCTATCAAGGAGGTGAGATGGTCCCGTGAGGGTGTGGTGGTGAGGATAGGTGTGTGGTACCCCCGAGGTGGGAGGTAAAGGGGAACTTGGTTTGGGATCGGTAAGGGGAGAAGTGGAGGCCTAGGTTGGGGTTGGATAGGGATTGGTAGTGGAAGATGGATGGGTTGAGGAGGATTGGGTTGGTTGGTTTTAGGGGGTGTGTCTCTTTTAGGGGAAGATGGAGGGGTGGTTTTGGGGACCAAGGAAGTTTGTGGAGTGTGGGTTTGTGGGAGAGTTTTGGGTGGGGTGGTGGTGGCCATCATGGGCCTAGGTGGAGTGGACATGGGGACCACACGGGTTGGAATGGTGAGGGTGGAGTGAGCCATGATGCTTCCTCCACTTGGGATGGGAACTTCTCGGCCTAACCCATGATATTGTGATTCATACTCTTCTTCCCAATCGGGGGAGGCCTCATATTCCTCAACTTCAATCTCATTCCTTTGTGGTGTGGGGGTCTTGCTCTCCAAGGGAGTGGGAAGGCCTTTTGGCGATGGGGTGGTGCAAGTTGGAATTATTTGGGGTGGTGGAGTTTGGACCCTAAGGGAGGTCTTGGGTTGACTGGAAGGGGAAGGGGGAGTGGGAGTGCTCCTCGAGTGATGATTCACAAGGTGGGAGTGGGTAGGTTGGGGAGTGAAGATCTTCCTAATCTCACTCCTCATCTCTTCCAATGAGTCTATGGGTCCTTTGGTTTCCCATCTAAATTCATCCCGAGGTGACCAAGCTCTAGGGTCGTGGTTCCTTTTTGGTTCAAGCCGGTCAAGTCGGGTGGTGAGGGTATCAAGATAGTTATGAATCTTGTTGGTGAGAGTGTCAAATCGGTCCATGGATATTTGGGACATCTCCCTAGGGTGGTCATGCAATGGAGTGATGGAAACCATGATGCAAGGGAGACTCAAATGATAATGCCCAAGGACTAGACTCGTAGAGACAAGTCTAAAACTTGCTCTGATACCAAGTTGATGTGATACGACATGCAGCGGAGGACAATGATACCAATTTGATGTGATATGACTCCCTTGGACCTAGGATAGCAAGCAACACACGAGTTGGCAACGTCGCACTAGCGGACTCACTCGCGTAGGCACACTCGGGTCCGAAGGAGGACCGGCGATGACGGTGAGGGTCCGGGGTTGGACCTCAAGGTTCCAAGGGTTTGGCTAGCTCGGAAGGGACCCCAATGGGACAGGGATGCCCGATTTCAAGGGCGGCCGGCACGCCGAGGGCGTGGGATGCAATGGCTCTCTCTCAACTTGCTCCGCGGCGAACACACAAATTGATTGAATGGCGGGTCGATCGCTCGTCTCACTTCCGACGGGCAACTAAAAAAGCGATACTAAGCTAGCAATGGTAATAACCAGCAGCGAAGAGTGACCAGGAGCTCACCTGATCGGCGTGAAGACGCCGATCCCGGTCGGAGACGAGGGCGAGCGGGGAAGTGTGCTCCCCGCACACTGCGCCGGTGAAGCTTCAAAACCTGTTCAAGAGTACAATTACTACACCTCGCGCAGGAGGGTGATCTCGGGGGTGGGAATTGGTTAATTACAAACAAACACTACCACCACGCAGGGTGGGGCGGTAAGTCGGCCAGGCGGGGATGGGAGGACGGACCGAAATGGTAGAAAGGAAATCAATGTGGGTTCAGCTGCAATCTGGACGGCTAGACAGGGTGTTGTTGTTGGCTCTGCCCCGGGCTCGTCCGGACTCCGAATTGAGCGAAACCACCTCGCAATGCTTCCTGACTTGAAGTCGGTGTTGTCTGAATTTTGGGGCGGCCTTTGGAGTCAGGGACTGGCGGCGCAGGCGACTGAACCAGGACAGCTGGTGGCCAATTTGATGTGACACAATATGCAGGGGAGGATAATGATACTAATTTGATGTGACGCGACTCCCTTGGACCTAGGATAGCAAGCAGCACTATGAGTCGGCAACGTCACACAGGCGGTTTCGCTCGTGAAAGCACGCTCGGATCCGTAGGAGGACCGGCGATGGGGGTTAGGGTCCGAGTTTGGACCTCGCGGTTCCAAGGGTCGGCCGGATAGGGATAGATCCCAATGGGCCAGGGATGTCCGATTTCACGGGTAGCCGGCACACCGAGGGCGTGGGATGTGATGGAACTCTCTCAACTCGCTCCGCGGCGAACAC
Source organism: Amorphophallus konjac (assembly GCA_022559845.1). Lineage (NCBI taxonomy): Eukaryota > Viridiplantae > Streptophyta > Magnoliopsida > Alismatales > Araceae > Amorphophallus > Amorphophallus konjac. The sequence continues at coordinate 165,106,166 of CM040119.1, read as the reverse complement.
ACGAATTAATTGAATTGCGGGTCGGTCGCTCGTCTCACTTCCGACGGGCAACTAAGAGCGATACTAAGCTAGCAATGGTAATAACCAGCAGCGAAGAGTGGCCAGGAGCTCACCTGATCGACGTGAAGACGCCGATCCCGGTCGGAGACGAGGGCGAGCGGGGAAGTGTGCTCCCCGCACACTGCGCCGGTGAAGCTTCAAAACCTGTTCAAGAGTACAATTACTACACCTCGCGCAGGAGGGTGATCTCGGGAGTGGGAATTGATTAATTACAGCAAACACTACCACCACGCAGGGTGGGGCGGTAAGCCGGCCAGGCAAAGGGGCGAGGAAACTATGGAAAGAACTGAAATGATCTTCCCGAGTTCTGCTTGCTGCCCGATCTGCTGACCCGTCTGTGCTGTGGAAGTTCCCGAGCTCGCTGACTACCTCAGAATGGCATGGGACTGGCGCCACATTGATGGTGATTGGCTCCTGGAGGTCTGTAAATTCTGGCCGGGCTTCTGGTGGTCGTCGCTGGCCGGTAGGAGCTCTGCAACAGGACCGAAGTGTTCTGGTCTGCACAGGTTCCAGGAGCAGGGGCTTGAAGAACTGGCTGCCACGATCACTCCCGGAACTCAAATGTGGCGGGATCAGCTCTGGAGCGTCCGTGGTCGAGGTGGCTCTCAGCAGGAGTTGACGGAGCTGCAATCCGATGCTGAGAATGGACGGTGTACCCAGGAGAGTGGGCCCTGGTCGCTGTAGACTGCCAGAGACAGACCCGCGCTGCCGTGGGAGAAAATTCGTATCTCTGTCCTCCGATGTCCGAATGCCGATCCGCCACCTGATCCTGAACGGGGACAGAGAGGAGCAGAATGTTTATGAAGAAACCTGAGCCTGGTTCAGCCTTGGTTGATCGTGGCACTTCGCTCTTTCTGGTTCTGATTCTCTGCAGGGGCGGCACCACGTGGTTCCTGGTTCTGTAGCAGCCGGTTGCAGATGCTGTCACGGGCGCTCCCGGACTCCAAATGGCACGAAACCAGCGGCGTCGTCTCTGCGGTCGAGGTAGCTTTCAGCTGGAGTCGACAGAGATGCAATCCAAGGCCGAGAGCGGTCTGTGTGCCCTGAAGAGTGGCCACTGGTCGCTGCAAACTGCAGGAGGCAGACCCGCGCGACTGAGGGGAAAACTTCGCAACTCTGGCTCCCGGAAGCCGAATTAAATTCCGCTTCTTGCTTCTGGTCGTGGACAGATGGAGGAAGAGATTTGAAGAAGAAGCCTCAGCCTGATTCCATCGCCGTTGGTCGTGAAGTAGCTTTCAATCGGGCTCAGGCTCTCTGCAGGTGGCGTTTAGCGCAGTCGGGGTAGAACAGCCCTCACGGACGGCCACGAACCCGGAATGGAGTGATTCCACCTCGCCTGCGAAGAGCACAAGGAGGCCTTTCCAGAAAGATAGGCCACGCCACCAGCAGCACCAGGATGCAGTCTTGGATGTCGCTGCAACAGAATGCTAATCTGCCGGTCGGCCTGCACACAAAGCTGGAGTTTCTATGAGGGGAAAGATGGCTTCTTTGGTGAATGAAGGTGGAGGGGTGCGGCTAGGTGAAGCTAGGGGGGCTCTTGAGTGGTGGGGAGAAGGATGTGGAGGGGAAGAAATGGGCGAAATCAGCAGGGGGGGGTGGTGGAGAAGGTGGACGCAGCTAGGGGTTGTGGGGGTGGAGGGTGCGGCCTAAGCCAAGAGGGGGAGGAAGATGGAGGAGGGGCGAACTAGGGAGGATGGGGAAGTGTGGTGGTCGACCTAGGGAGGTGAAGAGGCTCCTTGGGGAGGGGAAAGGGCACTTGGATGGAGGAATATGGCTTGGGAAGGGTGGAGAGTGGCCTTGGGAAGGTGAAAGGGTGCTTGGGAAGGTGGAATAGTTAATGGAGAGAAGTAATGGGGCCTTGGGAGTTGAAGGGGCTTGCCTAGGTGGCAAGTGAGGTGGCAAGGGGTGAGGAGAGAGGGGAATTTCGAACTAGAGAGAGAGGGGGGGAGGAGAGAGAGGGGGTTCGCCCCAAGGAGATAGGGAGAGAGAATTAGAGAGGGAGAGAGAGAGAGAGCTAGAGAGAGAGGGAGAGAGAAGACTCAAGGGGATTCAAGTGGGTTCAATTTTCATTCATTCATCAATTACCCTCTTCAAGTGGGGGATTGGGGTCCTTATATAGGAAACCCACAATTTACAATAAGTCCTCACATTGTGGACAACTGACAGAAGACCAAAGGTTGGGGAAGGGGGCGCCCATGGGCCAGGCCCAATAGCCTACTAAGCTAGTTAATGAAACTTGGACTTAGGTAAATGACTAACTAACTTAGGTAATAGACTCAATAAAAGGCAAAATTACATGATAATGACTCAAGAAAATTGTGGAAATTATATAGCTAGACTCCAAAAATCATGGCGAGCAAAATGGCGAGTAGCAGGACCCTCGGAGGTATGTGAAGGAGTAAGCGATGTCCCCATCATGGTTTGAGGTCACAGAAGAAAGAGAAAGCCTATTACAAACAATTTCAGACCGTGATAAAGCCAAAGAAGAATTATCTTGCAAAGTAATTGAAGTGGAGAAAGCATGTGAGAAAATGAAAATTGAAGAACAAATTCTGAAATTCACAAACTCAGAACTTGAAAAGAAAACTGTGAGCTTGGAAAAAGAAGTGGATGATCTTCAGTCCACGTTATCTAAGTTTGTTAAGGGCAAGCAAAACCTAAATAATTTGTTGGGAGTGAAAGTCAATTTTCAAAAAGAAGGCCTTGGATACACTCCCAAAATAAAAAACCTTTTGAGCATAAGATCACCACATCTCTTGTCCATGAGAAAAGTCAAAACCATGCGTCATCTTCCAAGCCTGAACTCAAGCATTTTCAACCCAAATCACGACAGTTTCAAGGAAACTTTGCACCTGTCAATTGCTATCATTGTGGTAGATTTGGGCATGCTATTGTAAGTTGTTGGTTCAAACAAAACCCACCAAGAAATCATGCTTTTTGGACCAAGAGGAGATATACCAAGAACTGGACTAACTCCAACGGACCCAAACAATTGCATGAGAATTTTTCTTCCTGCAGATATGTCTTGAAGCCAGGGGGAGCAAATGGTATCTTGACAGCGGTTGCTCAAGGCATATGACAGGGGACAAGAAGGTGTTCTCTAAGCTGCAAGAAAAGGAAGGAGGCTTAGTTGCTTTTGACGGAAAGGACAAAGGTAAAATAATCGGAGTTGGAGACATAGGTAAGAATTCTGAGACTCTGATTGAAAATGTCCTTCTGGTGAAAGGTTTGAATCATAATTTGTTGAGCATAAGTCAATTATGTGATAAGGGTTTTAAGATTGTTTTTGATGTGACTCACTGTTTTGTCATGTGCAAAAATTCAAATGAAATCAAATTCATTGGTAAAAGGAGAAACAATGTGTACACCATTGATCTTGATGATGTTTCAGTTGATAATGTGTGTTTGGTAGCTAACAACCATGAGAATGCATGGCTATGGCACCGCAGACTAGGTCATGCTAGTTTTGGAGTGATATCTAAGTTGTCTAGACATGACTTGGTGATAGGTCTGCCCAAATTGAAATTTGAAAGCGATAATATCTGTGAAGCTTGCACGAAAGGCAAGTAAACACGAATCTCATTCAAAAACAAAAATATTGTTTCATCCGCTAGGCCATTGGAACTGTTGCATCTTGATCTTTTTGGTCCTACTAGAACATCTAGCCTAGGAGGAAAATCCTATGGCTTTGTGATTGTTGATGATTTCTCCAGATTCACATGGGTGCTATTTTTAGCTAATAAAAGTGATGCCGTGACGGAGTTTCAAGTGTTTTGCAGAAAAATTCAGATTGAAAAGGGTTACCTCATCACCACAATCCAGAGTGATCATGGTGGTGAATTTGAAAATCATGAATTCAACATGTTCTGTGAAGAGCAGGGGTACACACATAATTTTTCATCACCGAGGACGCCCCTGCAAAATGGAGTAGTAGAGAGAAAGAATAGAACATTGATAGACATGGCCCGGACCATGCTCAGTGAGAATTCCCTACCCAAGTATTTTTGGGCTGAAGCGGTAAGTACAACATGCTACATCATCAACAGGGCAATGGTAAGGCCCATTCTGAAGAAAACTCCATATGAGCTCTACAATGGTAAGAAGCCAAATATCTCTTATCTTAAACCCTTTGGATGCCCTTGCTATATCTTGAACAATGGTAAGTCCAATCTGGGTAAGTTTGATGAAAAGAGTGATAAAGGAATTTTTCTACGTTATGCACTCAATTCTAGAGCTTACCGATTATTCAATAAAAGGACTTTAGTTGTTGAAGAAAGTCCTCATGTTATTTTTGATGAATCCGAGTCAAAACTCACAAATCAAATTTCTTCCATCTTGGATGCAGATGAAGACCCTAAGAACTCATCAAATGTTAAAGCCAAGGATGAGCTATTGAAGGCAACCTCAAGCGAAAATGAGGAAGATGAGGATCCTACAATTGAGACACTGCAAGAACCACAAGTGCAGCATCCTGATCTGCCCAGCTCCTCCACATTTCTAAATGATCATCCAACTGCGAACATCATAGGTAATTTGGAGGATGGGGTGAAAACTAGGTCCTCTCTAAGGCAAGTTGAACAGGAGGACCTGATGGCCTTACTTTCACAAGTAGAGCCCAAGGACATTCATGAAGCTCTTCAAGATGAATCCTGGATTCAGGCGATGCATGAAGAGCTGCATCAGTTTGAAAGAAACGAGGTGTGGACTCTCGTGCCGCGTCCTAAGAACCATCCTACTATTGGAACTCGTTGGGTTTTCAGAAACAAGCTAAATGATGCGGGATTGATTGTGAGGAATAAGGCTCGGCTTGTGGCCAAGGGGTACAGCCAGGAGATGGGAATTGATTTTGATGAGTCCTTTGCATAGGTTGCTAGACTTGAAGCAGTCTGGATCTTACTGTCCTATGCTTGCTCTTTGAAATTCAAACTATTTCAAATGGATGTTAAATCTGCATTTCTTAACGGCTATATCAAGGAGGATGTCTTTGTAGAGCAGCCGCCAGGCTTTGAAGATTCCAAACATCCACGACACATGTACAAGCTCCAAAAGGCCTTGTACGGACTAAAACAAGCACCAAGGGCATGGTATGAACGGCTTACTTCTTTTCTGGCTGAAAATGGGTTCAAGAGAGGTAAGGTTGATCAAACAGTTTTCACAAGGAAATCAGGTAAGGACATTTTAGTGGTTCAAGTGTATGTGGATGACATTATTTTTGGAGCTTCTGATAATGCCTTATGCGAGGAATTTGCAAAGACTATGCAAGGAGAATTCGAGATGAGCTTAATGGGGGAGCTGAATTTCTTTCTTGGATTGCAGGTGAAACAAACTTCAGAAGGAATTTTCATCAATCAAGCCAAGTATACTATGGAATTGCTGAAGAAATATGGGATGGCGGAAGCAAAACCCATATCAACTCCCATGGCCACCACCACAAAGCTGGATAAGGATGAAAATGGTAAAACAGTAGATTCTACACTATTTCGAGGTATGATCGGATCACTACTGTACCTTATAGCGTGCCGCCCTGACATTCAATTCAGTGTATGTCTCTGTGCCCGTTTCCAGTCACGCCCTAAAGAATCTCACTTATCAGCTGTTAAACGGATTTTCAGATATCTAATTGGCACAATTGACTTTGGTTTGTGGTTTCCCATCGGTAGTTCTTTTGAGTTAATTGCTTATACCGATGCGGATTACGCCGGATGCATTATAGATCGTAAAAGTACAAGTGGGTACTATCAGTTTCTTGGCAGGTGCCTTGTTTCATGGGCCTCTATGAAACAGCATTCAGTAGCTCTCTCAACGGCCGAGGCTGAATATGTAGCTGCCGGAAGTTGTGGAGCCCAAGTACTTTGGATCAAAAATCAATTGCTTGATTTGAATGTTGAAGTGGATTATGTGCCCATCTTATGTGATAATACGAGTGTAATTAGTCTATCTAAAAACCCTGTTCAACACTCCAGAACCAAACACATTGACATTCGGCATCATTTTCTGAGAGATCATGTAGGTAAAGGGGTTTTTGAGTTCAAGTTCATTGACACACTTAATCAACTGGCTGACATCTTCACAAAACCCCTAAATCAGGATCAATTCAATAAGATTAGGAGAGAACTTGGCATGTGCAAGGGTGAGGGCATACGTACTTAGGTCTGCACTAGGTTGTTTCATCTTCGTTGGGTAGATTATGTGAGATGCATGCATTATGTGTGGTTCATTTCTATTGTGTATGACTATACCTAGCATGTGTGCCTGTACTTATATTTATATACACTTCTTCCTTGACATTTTCCTAAAACTGAATATTCCTTGACAAATAAATGTGGACTAGTGATCTAGTGCTCCTAGCAGTCTCCATTCAAGGGTTTCCATAGTCGACTCCTGCTTGCTATCTTTCTTGGCTTAGCAATAGAAAAGAAAAAGATTTAGAAACAAACAAACAAAAAGAAGGAAAAGAAAAAAAAATGATCTGTGAAAATGGGGGGTCCACAAGGTCATGGAGCCCACTTCCATCTCTGGTGGCCGCTGGCTATACACCTTTTCTCTAGGGGTGAACAATGGGGTTTCTATGCCCCAGCGGTCGACCGCTGGCTTCGTGCCGGTCGACTGCCAGCGGCGAACCAGCCCGATTCAGTAGCGTCTGAACCCCTTTTTAAGGGGGTTTTCTCCCCCCTTCTCTCATTCTATCACTTTCCCTTCTCTCTCCCTTACTCCACCTCAACCCTAGCACATCTCTCTCCAACCTTTCAAGCCCTAAAAACCCCACATCTTCCCTCCCCGAGAACGATCCGGTCGATTGTTTTCCATTTCGGCACGCCTCCTCGTCGGCGTTCGTGCGCTCGTGCCACCCTTCCCTGAGTTCCAGAGCGTGGCGACGGTGTTCTTAGTTCTTTCTGGTGTCTCCCTCTTCATCCCAAGGTAGAGGTCCTACCTCTCAAGAGGATCTTCTCTTCAGCGGGTTTCTTAGTCTAAAATGGCACCTAGACGGAGTGCTCGGCCTCTTCTCCAAGGGGAATCTAGTGCTCGGAGATGTGAAGCTCCGGCCACACCTCCACCACAAGCTCCCGCACGTAGGTTACCACCAAGGTCTATCATCGACCCTCGTCTTGTCGATTTTCAAGAGTTGAATGAAATCCTGCCCGACATTTATATAGTTTTTTCAATGCAACCGGGGTGGATTGACTTTGTCACTAGATACAACCGGTTTTATCCCTATCTGGTACAACAGTTCTATGGTAATTTGGTTGACAGAGATGGAAGATTATACACCATGGTTAAGGGCATTGAGATCCAAATTAATTCAGAATTATTCAATCGTGCCCTGGGAGTCTCTTCACATGGTGCAGACATGAATTTTGGGTATGGTGAGGTTGAGGCAAGTTTCATTGCCATGACGAGCTGTGATTTTGTGCGTGGTGTGAGTGACCTCATTGAGCTCAATGCCAACCACTTTCCCGCCTTGCAACGGGTTCTGCATCATATGTTTACTACACTTATTTATCCCAAGAGTGGCAGCCGAGATGAAGTGACGGAAGTGCACCGATTCCTGTTCTATCATGCTATGAATGGTGACTTAATTAATATGGGATGGCTCATGACTCAACTGATAAGTCGATGCCGGACACATTTACGGCGGTCCCTGCCTTATGCTTCTCAACTCACTGGAGTGTTCACTTCTATTGGGATCCCATTGGAGGATGAGCAGTTTGTTCTGGTCCGCCATGATGACATTTATAATGAGCATAAGATTTTCTCAGATATGGGATATTGCCGTGCAGCAGATGGCACAATTCGTCGTGCTATCCCAGTTTATGGGGAAGAGAATGTCAGTGAAGACGAACAAGATCCGAACCCAGAGCAAGATCACCAAGATGCCCCTGCACCAGTCCAGCCCGACGATGTGCCTCCTCCAGCGGCTCTCCCTCCACCACCGTAGTACTTTCATAGGGAGTCTTCTGCTCAGGGTGCTGGGCATTCCACTTGGGGAGACTATGAGGCTCTCGACCGGCGTCTTTTAGGCATAAAAACCCGCATTGACTCCTCTCTTGGGCGTCTGGACACTTTTATGGATACCATGACTGGACGAATGGACACCTTCACTCATGCTCTGGATGATATCTCTATCCACATGGCCACTCTCTTTGCCAGCCATGAAGATAACCGTGAGGCCTTTCGCATCACCAACCATACCCTTCTTTCCCTCCGTAACCAGTTCCGTCATTATGATGATCTTCTCCACGGCATTGAGGATCATCTTCCTCCTGCTCCTGCTCCTACTCCTGCTAGTTCCCCCCATGGTGATGGTCCACCGGATGGTGTTCCTGGTGAGGAAGCTGAGGATCACCCTGCTGTGTAGCTGTTGTTGGGTCTCTAGTGTTACTTTTGTCCACTTTTTGTATCCCATACCTCTCCTATTTGCTGATGTCAAAGGGGGAGAAGTAGGCTATTAGGCTCATATATATGCTATGTGTGTGTGTGTGTGCCTGCTTGCATGCATGTTTGTCGTTTGCATTTTAGGTTGAGCACGTTGTATTGCATTTGGTTATTTGGTTATATTGCATTAGTGGTTTGCATTTAGTGGTTGCATTCCCTCTTTCACCTCTTGCATTCCGTGTACCCTGTATGGATCTAATGAGAATGAATGGAAGAATGCACTCCTTGAATTCACAAGATTGGCTCTCTCCTATCTCACTTCCTGTCAATATGGCAAATAAGTATTGAATGGCTGGTATGGATTTGTTGACGTGCTTGTGTTGGAAGTGAAATGTTGCGTTGATATGGACGTGTTGAATGCCTTCACATCGTGAGTTCAAATGTTTCAACTTGATGGATTTCAACTGAATTTCAAATGAGATTGACGTCGCTTCCAAAACTCTCTCACAGGCACATTGGTGAAAATGCAAATCTAATGCCTAGTTTTTGTCATCATCAAAAAGGGGGAGATTGTTGAACATATCTAACTGATTTTGATAATAACAAAACCCAGGACATTTATCTCCCATGTACTTTGTTTTCAAGCGAAGCTTCATGTTTTAAACCATCATTTTCACCCCATGTCATATTTGTGTTAATGAATCCTTCCATGTGTTTATTCAAGTATAAACCAACTTGTAATTAACTATAACACAAGCCCATTTCAATCATCGAACAAATGGATAGCTTCAAGTGAGCTAACACTTGACTTTTGCAGGATTGGAGATTGGCGGTCGACCTGTGGACCCTTGGAGGTCGACCTAAAATAACAGAACTGAAATATGGGAATCTGTGAACCTGGCAGTCGACCGCCTGGAGCTAGCAGTCGACCTATTTTCTCAGCAGCCAAATGGCTACAGGATGGCCAATGGCGGTTGACCGTTGGCCTCTGTAGGTCAACCGCCAGCCCCGAGCTGCCAACAATTGTTGACTTTTTATCATTTCGACAAAAGGCATTCCTCTTGGATTTGTTTAATCCCAAAGCAACCAAACTCTCCAGAAATTGTGGATCTGGTCTGGGGGAGTCCTTGGACCATTCAACAACCTATAAAGCATATACAAGAGGGATTAGAAAACCCTAATGCTTAGAGTGGATCAAGGAGGCTACCAAAGGTGGGAAGGAGGAAGCTTGCACTGTAGACGTGAATAGTGCTCCGAGAAGATTTCTTCATCCTTCTTCCTCCTTTCTAGAGTGAAGATCAAGCTATATCTGAAGAAGATCAAGTTTGGATCAAGTCGACCTCAAGCTGCATCCAAAGAATCCTTCATCAACTAAGGGGGAGCATTAATCAATCTCTTGTTCTTGTGTTCTTTCAATTTCACATCCTTCTCAGCTTCAAGTGTGTTTTGATTGTAATCTTAAATCTTTTGTGTGTGTGTTTGTGTGCAGTAAAGGCTTATTGCTTTTGTGTGTGTGTGGTTGATCTTGTAACACTCGACAAGATAGTGTGTGGTTCCTCACTGTTGGTGAGGGGTGGACGTAGGTTGCCATTGTGGCATCCGAACCACCTTAAAATTGTTGTCTCCTCGTGGTTTGCGCCTTATCTCCTTTCCCCCTTCTGTGACTACTTGTGAATCTAGTCATTCTGCTTCTTTTAGATCTTGTGTGTTATTCATCTTCACTTAAATCCTTCGGTATATCAAAAGCTGGATTCGGACCGACAAGGTCATTCTTGCCGAAAAGATAACAGTTTGCGTGAGTTAATCTACGGATCTATTTACTCCGCCGAGTACCAAGGGTTTATGCAATGGTTGTTTTGAGAGATATAGTCTGTTTTGCTTGCGGCCCTCTTGTGTCCTCTCGAAATCGTTATCTTGGTTTTATTTTAAAAAAAAAATTGTTATCACCCAATTCACCCCCCCTCTTGGGTGTCATTTAACCTCGGGACTTCACATACATGGAGTGGAGTCGGTCTTTGGCAGCTCGCGTTGTCCCTTTCAAGTGTGAGGCAAGTTGGCTCTATTGCATACATTGTAGCCTTGCCGGAGTATGGGATCAGCTCTACATCCATGTCCCGGATCTAGTCACCTACAGGGACACATCAGTGATTCCTAGTGAGTCTTCGAGCCGCCTCCTCCCCTTTGAGAGTGACCCCACCCTAGAGTGTCCACCACTAGCCTCGTTCCCACATCAGCTTGTGCATATCGAGTATATACGGAATGAGCAGGTGACAATTACTTGGAGTGGAGCGTACCTGCGCTACTTGGTAGGGTGACGGATCCGCCGAAGCTACTTGAGCAGCCGCACCCCTTACTCGACGAGGTCGAGTTCCTCCCGCCCGGGGAGAATTGATGGGGGCATCAAAGGCTATTTCATTATGCGTGTGGAACGTATTTGTGTATTATGGCTTGTACTGGCTTGTATTAGTGTGTTTGTTTGATTTTTTTTCATTTGGGCTCCTTTGTAAGGCTTTTAATAAGCCATTGGGCCACATTCCATGTAGAGTCCATTAAGGGGTTTCATTTGTTAGAGTCCATTAAGGGGGTTATGTCATATTGGACCTTAAGGCCTTCATAATGGACCTTAAAGCCACTTAAGGCCCAATTGGGCTTCTGCCTCTCATGGGCCACCTAGGTTGGAAGGTCCATAGGCTAAGTATGGGTTCATGGGCCAAGTGGATGGTTTGAGCCCATAGTTGCCATCTTTTGGCCCATGAAGGGGGCGCCCCCTATTTTGTCCTTATTAGGCTAGTTTGATTACATGTGTAATATGCTTTGACCACATGGGATAAATTAGGATTTGACATTCCCAAGGTACCCTTCACCCACCCTAGATCTGAGGGTATGGGAGGTCAATTGCCAAGGGTGTCAATTTCATACATAAACCATGTATTTTCCATTTACTAGAATTAATGAAGAAAAATTATTATGAATTGCCAAGAGAAGAAAGGGTGCGCCCCTCTCCCTCTCCCCTACTTTTCTTCTTCTTCCTCCAGCCTTCCAGGGTGTGAAGCCGTCTCTATCTCTCCCTCTGCCCCTCTGAGTTCTATCTCTGCAGCCGCCGTTCGTGCCGCCGACGTGCCACCGCGAGCATTCTTTCGAAGTGTTATCCAGAGTTCTGTTCTGCTGGATAGAGGCATACTACGGAATTTTTAGCTCTCTACTCCCAGATCTTCTGGCTCTGAAATTTTCAAGGTAGGTTCCCCACGTGATTCCCCACCTCCAATAAATTTCCTTAGAATTTAGGCCATCATCCAATTTTCCTTTCCATTTAAGTTCCCCAGCTTTCCAGATCTGTCGGTGTTCTTATTTGTGTCACAACAACTGAGTTCATCCAAAGTTCGACCCCCTTCCCCATGTCTTAATGAGTTGAAACTTTTATTAGGGATTCTGTCCACCTAAGCCCCCTTCCACGAATTGTTTTGAGAATTTTAGATCTCGTTTACATTTTCTAAAAATCTCTGTCTTTTCCCAAATCTGTGCTGCCCCCTGCAGTCCAGATCCGACCACCCAGTGTTAGAAATTTCATTTCCCCAACCAAACCTCCACTATAAATTCTACAAAAAATATCACCTCTTCCTCACTTTCCCCTATCCAATGTTCATCAAGGACCCAACACCCAGTTCCGATGTTGGAGTGGCGGTCAACGCATGTTCTAAGTCAGATATCAGTCTGCCTGACCAGATCTGAGACTAAGGACAGTCCGATTCAAAATTCCACCATCAAAAATATGGCCGCAACAAAAATCCTGGAACAACAGAGGGTCGAAGTATTTCGAGTTAGCTTTCCAACGGCACCAGTTTCGCGCCGATTTGACATCCTTGCTGGTCGCAGTAAATTTTGTCGCCGGAGCACGCAGGCTTGAGATAGAAGTTCAGATCCGTGGACAGCAAGCTTCCACGTGATGGTCGGAGCCGCCTCACCTTCCACGAGGCAAACCAGGGCGTTCCCCTCCTAGGGAGAGTCCCCCTAGGAGTCCTCTTCGCAGCTGGACCCATCACGCCCAATTCGGAGGTCCGAGCAGTACGTGGGCCCCATGTTCGTAGGTACGCGTTGCCGTCGGCGCTACACAAAACGCTGCCCGCCAACCAGAACTGCTACTCCCGGGTCCCACCTTGTAGCCCTTTACCTCCCTGCGTGGAGTGGGCAGTAATATTCATTGCTGTAATTTAATCATTTCCTATTTCGGGAGTATAAGTTCGGCTGGGGTCGTCTTCCCCACGCCCGGTAGCGTGGAGGTATCGTAGTCGCTCCCCACTCGGCATTTTACTTTATTTCATATATATTTTTATATGCCACTGGTAGAGAGCATGATACGATAATTAGCTCGCCAAATATTGTTAATCACTGTTGCGAGAGAGAGCGAGACCGTCCCGTGACCCGATCCAGGCATGAAATTGTGAGTTGACTACCCTAGCTCTTTGCCAGTTTGTCAACCGCGCACGTCCGAACGCTTCCCTCGCTAGGTACGATCGCGAGTTTGCACAGAGTCCAAGGATCGCATATCAACTTGGAGTCAAGTCCGCTATCCGTCTCGCATCAGCTTGCTCCCTCGTCAAGAGAGTCCGCTGAACCAAGGCCGTCACCCGACGGGGTGCCGGGCGGAGCTTTTTTAGCCCCGACGTGTTGGCAGGGAGGCGAGGAAGATTCCTTGACTGCTTGAACTGGTGTGCTAGTTTTGACGGGGATCGGGATCATGATCTCCTCTTCCTCGTCCCCGGAGCTTTCGAATTTGGCTTTGACTCTACCTTGGTCATCAACTGGCAGTGTCAAGCCTATGGCGTTGATTGCGTAGTAGACGTGAAAGTCCGGGTCTTGGTCGTAGCCAACTCTCCTGGTATCCTTATGAAAGGACGGGGGTTGCCTCCGGACCTGGGAAGGGGTCCACAGTCGGTGAAAATATTCACGTCGCGCGGAACCTTGCCATTGAGGGATGTGTTGCTTCAGACACATTTCCCGAATGTGTAGCAACAGGTCATCCAGTACTTGGACGGCTTCACAGGTGTCATCGGCTTGCCTGGACCAGCCGAAGTAGTCAGCCGGTGGGGCTTGAGGGACCGTGTCTCCCTTATAGAAGACAATGGGTTTGTCCCTATTAGCCTTCTTCTTGTTTCGGAGTTGTCGCTTGAAGGTGACAATGAATGTCGTCAGCAACTCGACGCTGTGCTTCTCGGATGCACATGGGAGCTGGATGCAGTATGGTGGCAAGCATATACTCTTGGTGATAGCTCAGCTAATAAGATTAGCCTCGAAGTCTATCTGGTGCCTCTCGGGGTGATCTGGGGTTGGCTTGTAGCCGAGGTGCAGCCGATGAAGCTTGGCCTTGATGCGGGACACTATGCGAACTAGGACTCTAGGTGCTAAGATGACCAAATGGACTCCTACGACCAGCAACGTCACGACGATCCGAATAGCTTAACTCAACACCTTAGATTCCCAAGCAGAGAGTAAGCCATATAAGAAGAAAGTCAAGCTCGCAAGCCCCCCTAGGAGGGAAGCGCGTGGATCCGCACGGTTGAGAAACCGGCGAGCCTAGGGTGGTCGACTCCACACTCGTGACTCGGATAAGTCACGGGATGATCACACTCTCTCACCGCAGCAGTGAATAATAAAATAAGTATACGAGCTAGGACCCTACTACTCTCACTAGCAGCGGCATCAAGAGTGAATACTAAAGGAGCAAGCTAACCATGCAAGGAAGCGGACGCATGCCTCCACGCTCAAGGCGTGGGGAAGAAACCCGGCCAAGTCACACGATCACCGGTACAAGCTAAAAATAGATACAATCCAAACTAATGTCCACTCCTCGCAGGGAGGTAAAAGGCTACAAAGTATCTCCGGGATCGTGCAAGGTGGGGTGATGGGTACCAGGTCGGTGTAGCTTGTCACCCACGTACGGCCGCGGACGGTGGTACTCATGAACCGATCTGAACTTCGCAGCAAGGAGGGCGAGTCCCGGGCCCCAAGGAGGAAGCACGACCCCTGGAAGTGGGAAGCAAGGGTTGCTGAATGCTCTGGAAGACGCCGGACGCCGTCGGCATGGGAGGGAAGCTCCGGTGCGGCCGTCGAGTGGGCGGGCAGACTGCTGGCCAATCTGCCCGGAGCTGGGAAGCAGCAGGGGAGAGGGCTCGGTGCGCCCTTTTCTGAGTAGCCGCCGGTCACGAAACCCGGCGTGGATGCTGTTGGGGATGTCCCAGGGACACCAGTGGATGGGCGGTGGCAGCGGAGCACCGTCGGAGCCCTGGCGAATTACGTCGCGAGACTAGTGCAGTCTTAACTTTCTGCCTGCAGCAGGATAGGGGGTGGGAGATGGGGTTGGAACCGGGGTTTCCTAGAAGCAAACGGGGCGGGGCTTTCTCTGGTGGAGAGGTGAGAGTCATGGGGTGAATGGATGGAAGTGGCAGGGTGGCGGACAGTGGAGGTTTTGGGCGTAGGAGGCAGAGATAGCCAGGGTTCAGTTCTGCAATCCAGTGCAGTCAGAACTGAGGACTGGATGGTGGGGGTGGAAAGTATGAAAAGTGGGGGTCCCAAGTCTGTGAGAAAATTACAGAAGGTGGATTTGGGTGTGTAATGGCAGTGCTCAAAACCCCAGGTCGTTCTAAGGAGAATTGGGGGTAGTCCCTTTGGAGGTGATGGAGTGCTGTCCCACCCTGACTGCACACAGGCAGTGGGCGTGACTGCAAGGACTCCAAAGGCAACTTTTTGCACAGGAGGATTTTGGACGTGGGATTTTCAGGAGAGATAGAGGAAACGTAAGGGAACAACTTCTCTGAAGAGGTGATGGGGTTTTGAGAATAAAAAATGGGGGTAAATGGTCGTCTTTCCCGGCTCTGTCCAGTGGGCAAATACCCAGGGACAGTCCGCGTAGAGCGCAAAGGCTATGAAGGAAACTTTTTACCCCAGACGAATTAGGGTTTGGGATTTTCAGGGGAGGTGGGGGACGTGGAGGGGAAGAAGTTTTCAGAAGGGGTCGGGGTGGTTTGATGAACGGACATGGGCGTACCAACCTGATCTTCCCAACCTAATACTGCAGGCAGATGCACTCGGGAACAACAAGAACAGCAGGGTAGCCAAGGATCCTCCACACCGCAGCACCACCACGATGAGGAACTCCGGACTTTGTAGGACGTCGAGGTGGTCACCTCCTATCAGCACCAGCAGCCGGAACTTCAAGGGAGATGGTCTAAGGTGTCGCACCCTAGGAAAAAGAAAGGGGGAGGGAGAGAGGTGGGTGTCACACCCACAAGAGGGAGGGAATAAACTTGCGCAGCCAACCAAGGATTCTTCCAAATAAAATGTTCATTTTTTTTCGGCATACATAAGAGAGTATATATATGGGGGGGGGGGCAATTAGGGTTGAAACCCTAGCCAAGAGAGAAAGAAAAAGGGGCGCCAATTATTTTGGGAAGGGCTTGTGAGACCCTCTCCTAGAATCAAGGAGGAGGGGCGCACAAGGCTCCTCAATTCAAGGAAGGGGGGCGGATGCCACCTTCCAAGAGGAGGAAAGGATAAGGGGGCGCCCAAACCCTAGCCCAAGGTGGTGGGCGCACCACCCATGGTGGGCCTCCAAGGGACTGGGGGCGGCCAGCCCAATTGGGCCCTGGAGAGGGACCAACAAGGTGGCCCATTAGCCTGACAACCTATAAAATGCAACATAAGCTACTAATAAGGTCCAACTGGCCGCAGCTCGGCCTACAAAAAAAATCCATAATGATAGAAAAAAGAAAACTCCAGCTCATGGGTAGCTCTCTGGATCCTCTCCAAGCCAAAGCGAAGTCTGCATGTCCCGAACCATGCTGCGTGTCCTGTAATGTCGATCTGCCGCGTCGCGCCGATCTCGAGCTCGAGTGTCCTCACCAACTCTCCCCGGGCGGAAAGAACTCGACCCCATCGAGTATGGGTCTCGATCGCTCCGGTATCGCTCGAGCAAGTCTGGATCTATCCTCTCAAGCTCTGCCCCAGTGATCCATGTGTCCTCAGACGCGGGCCGTCCTCTCCAACGAACCAAGTAGCGATGATACGCGCCACTCCTCGTGGTAGTCACCTGCTCATCGAGTATAGACTCTATCTGCTCACGCTGCTGAGGTGACAAGGCCGGAAGTGGACTCTCAAGGGATGGCTCGCTCACAAGGGGTGGAGTAGGCCCTAATAACTCACTAGATCCGAGATGTTGAATGTGTAGCTAATACCGTAGTCCTCTGGCAAGTCTACAACATATGCATTGGATCCAACTTGCCTCAGAACTCTAAAAGAGCTAGCACCACGAGCCTGTAATTTCTTCACGGCTCTAGAAGGAAACGGTTCTGGTCTGACCCGGATCATGACATAATCTCCCTCCTGGAACTCGCGAGGGTGTCTATGAGCATCGGCCAATTCTCTATATCGCGCGTTGCTGGACTCAAGGTAGTGATGATGATGCAGACTCCGAACTAGCTATGTGGACTCATACCTATGCGAATGCAGGGGTGGTCCTGGACATCCAAACATGAACCTAGCATGCCTATGACGTCTACCGGACTTGACAACATGGGGAGGACCTGGACAACCAAAGTTGTACCTATCATGCACATGTGTCCTACTAAATGTGGTAGACTCAGGGGGACTAGTAAGTCCAAACTCACTCATGACATTACCCCTACATGATGGTGGACATGGTGAAACATCAGAGAGAGACTGGGACTTCTTTCTTTCCAAGCTCTGGAGTGTGGATGCATGCATGGAAGGGGTGTGATAATGGACCTCCTCGACAAGGTGGGGGAAAGAATACGAGTCGAGAGGCTCACTAGGGAGGGGATCGAAAGGGTCAAAGGAATGAATGCCACCTCCCGATAGGTCCCTTCACTATACTTGCCCATGTTTGACATTCGCCCAGGTGCAGATGATCACCTTCAGGCACTCTAATGGATGAGGCAAGGGGCTCATGAGGAAGGCAAGGAAGACAAGGTTCCTCCCTCGGGACTGTAATACCATAAGAGGGGACAAAGTCAACCTCATCGGGTATGGGAAAGAATAAAAGGACCTCGGAAGTGATATGACCTTTGGTGTATGGCGAGGTAATGGACCCCAAAGCAGGGAGCGTGAAGCTATGACTATAGGGTTGGTCAGACCCTAAGGCCAACATATATGTCAACTCCCATTGACAATCTAAACTCCTAAGGAAGTCCTTCACATTTTCAAGAAAGCAGAAGGACCGAAAAATCGTGTGAAAGGAGTTAAGGGGTACTACTGGGAGAGCTGGTTCCATGGGTGGGTAACAAGGAATCGAAGCATCTAGAATGGGACCCTTCCTTAACCAGCTAGCTAAAGACTCTCCAATGATAAGTTTGCCTTTGGAAGGCAAGGATGGCTCAAGATGAGGATTGAAGGGCAAAGGTCGTTGCAAGGTTGGGGCTAGGGTGACAAATAGACTGGTGTCATTGGATGGTGCCTCACCTTGGCCCACTAGGATCTCTATGGGATTGCTCTCTAACCCCTCAACCTCGGCGTGGTACTTCTTGGTCAACTCCCGGTCAACCTCGTAACTCACCGGAATACGCTTAGGTGGGGCATCCTCTGAATGTGTGTCCTCTAAGATAGGGGAACATGAAGGACACGGGTCTGAGAAATGGCCCATCCCACTACAGGGGGCCATAGGGGTGGGCCCCGGGAGTGGTTGGGGACATGAGCCCGGAGGCGGAGTGGATCGCTGGGGGTGGGTGGCTAGCGACACAGAGGTGGTCGGCGTAGCGCCATTGTGGAAGATGAACTCGCTAGGAAGGTGAGATGGGTGTAAGGTGCAGGTCCTCCTGTCCAGGTCGATGGTCACACTTTTCTCCTCCAACCAAGTTCGCCCTAAAATGATGCATGGACCAGCAAGTGTGCCGATCTTGCACCATGCGCCATCGTGATATAGAACGGGGCCGAACCACCGTTGAAGCTCGATAAAAGCTAAGCCACCGCGGAGAACAATCTCCCCAGTCTTAGAGAGAGACTCAACAATGTCCTGTGAGACACAATTAGATGGAACCTTACTGATGAAGTTGATCTCCGTATGCAACCCATTAGGTAGGATGGCCGCGGACACGACAGAGCGTTGGAACGACTCGGTCATCGGTATAGGGATCGGGTCTCCCAACGACTGAGTGGTTGGGCCGACACCCGGGGGTCGTGCCATAAGAGCCTCGAATTGGGCCACCAGGGATGACCAATCTGACACGTGGGCTCGAGGAGCTGCCATGGGGCTGGCGGGTAGTTGGACATGCATATGCAAGACCCCGACATGACTCTAAATGGTGATGTAAAAGAGGTGGAATGCAGAATCAAAGGGAACTTGTATCCGATACGTGGCGGAGGTATGATCCGAAGACCGAGCTCACGCAAGTGTGCTACCTTCCCGATAGGCATAACCTATCATTCTGGCAACACCTATTGATATACCGAATAAGGGGCTGACATGCCATGCATAAGACTACCCTAGATAAACCTGGCTCTGATACCAAAGTTGATGCGGGACACTATGCGAACTAGGACTCTAGGTGCTAAGATGACCAAATGGACTCCTACGACCAGCAACGTCATGACGATCCGAATAGCTTAACTCAACACCTTAGATTCACAAGCAGGGACTAAGCCATATAACAAGAAAGTCAAGCTCGCAAACGCCCCTAGGAGGGAAGCGCATGGATCCGCGCGGTTGAGAAACCGGCGAGCCTAGGGTGGTCGACTCCACACTTGTGACTCGGATAAGTCACGGGACGGTCACACTCTCTCACCGCAGCAGTGAATAATGAAATAAGTATACGAGCTAGGACCCTACAGCGCTCACTAGCAGCGGCATCAAGAGTGAATACTAAAGGAGCAAGCTAACCATGCAAGGAAGCGGACGCATACCTCCACGATCAGGGCGTGGGGAAGAAACCCGGCCAAGTCACACGATCACCGGTACAAGCTAAAAATACATACAATCCAAACTAATGTCCACTCTTCGCAGGGTGGTAAAAGGCTAAAAAGTATCTCCGGGATCGTGCGAGGTGGGGTGACAGGTACCGGGTCGGTGTAGCTTGTCGCCCACGTACGGCCGCGGACGGTGGTACTCACGAACAGATCTGAACTTCGCAGCAAGGAGGGCGAGTCCCGGGCCCCAAGGAGGAAGCACGATCCCTGGAAGTGGGAAGCGAGGGTTGCTGAACACTCTGGAAGACGCCGGATGCCGTCGGCACGGGAGGGAAGCTCCGGTGCGGCCGTCGAGCGGGCCGGCAGACTGCTGGCCAATCTGCCAGGAGTTGGGAAGTAGCAGGGTAGAGGGCTCGGTGCGCTCCTTTCTGAGTAGCCGCCGGTCACGAAACCCAGCGTGGATGCTGTTGGGGATGTCCCAGGGACACCAGTGGATGGCCGGTGGCAGCGGAGCACCGTCAGAGCCCTGGCGAATTACGTCATGAGACTAGTGCAGTCTGAACTTTCTGCCTGCAGCAGGATAGGGGGTGGGAGATGGGGTTGGAACCGAAGTTTCCTAGAGGCAAACGGGGCAGGGCTTTCTCTGGTGGAGAGGTGAGAGTCGTGGAGTGAATGGATGGCAGTGGCGGGGTGGCGGGTAGTGGAGGTTTTGGGCGTAGGAGGCAGAGATAGCCAGGGTTCAATTCTGCAATCCAGTGTAGTCAGAACAGAGGACTGGATGGTGGGGGTGGAAAGTATGAAAAGTGGGGGTCCAAAGTCTGTGAGAAAATTACAGAAGGTGGATTTGGGTGTGTAATGGTAGTGCTCAAAACCCTAGGTCGTTCTGAGGAGAATTGGGGGTAGTCCCTTTGGAGGTGATGGAGTACTGTCCCACCCGGACTGCACACAGGCAGTGGGTGCGACTGCAAGGACTCCAAAGGCAACTTTTTGCACAGGAGGATTTTGGACGTGGGCTTTTCAGGAGAGATATAGGAAACGTAGGGGCACAACTTCTCTGAAGAGGTGATGGGGTTTTGAGAATGGAAAATGGGGGTAAAAGGTCGTCCTTCCTGGCTCTGTCCAGTGGGCAAATACCCAGGGACAGTCCGCGTAGAGCGCAAGGGCTATGAAGGGAACTTTGACCCCAGACGAATTAGGGTTTGGGATTTTCAGGGGAGGTGGGGGACGTGGAGGGGAAGAAGTTTTCAGAAGGGGTCGGGGTGGTTTGATGAACGGACATGGGCGTACCAACCTGATCTTCCCGACCTAATACTGCAGGCAGATGCACTCGGGAACACCAAGAACAACAGGGTAGCCAAGGATCCTCCACACCGCAGCACCACCACGATGAGGAACTCCAGACTTTGTAGGAAGTCGAAGAGGTCACCTCCTATCAGCACCAGCAGCCGGAACTTCAGGGGAGATGGTCTAGGGCGTCGCACCCTAGGAAGAAGAAAGGGGGAGGGAGAGAGGTGGGTGTCACACCCACAAGAGGGAGGGAATAAACTTGCACAGCCAACCAAGGATTCTTCCAAATAAAATGTTCATTTTTTTTTCGGCATACATAAGAGAGTATATATATGGGGGGGGGCAATTAGGGTTGAAACCCTAGCCAAGAGAGAAAGAAAAAGGGGCGCCAATTATTTTGGGAAGGGCTTGTGCCACCCTCTCCTAGAATCAAGGAGGAGGGGCGCACAAGACTCCTCAATTCAAGGAAGGGGGGCGGCTGCCACCTTCCAAGAAGAGGAAAGGATAAGGGGGCACCCAAACCCTAGCCCAAGGTGGTGGGCGCACCACCCAAGGTGGGTCTCCAAGAGACTGGGGGCGGCCAACCCAATCGGGCCCTGGAGAGGGACCAACAAGGTGGCCCATTAGCCTGACAACCTATAAAATGCAACATAAGCTACTAATAAGGTCCAACTGGCCACAACTCGGCCTACAAAAAAAATCCATAATGATAGAAAAAAGAAAACTCCAGCTCATGGGTAGCTCTCTAGATCCTCTCCAAGCCAAAGCGAAGTCTGCACGTCCCGAACCGTGCTGCGTGTCCTATAATGTCGATCTGCCGCGTCGCGTCGATCTTGAACTCGAGTGTCCTCACCAGGCCTTCTCCTCATCAATAGAGAAGAGATCATCATCGTCTCCCTCTGAGAGCCAACCGTTGCTCCTTCTCTTAATCACAGATTACGGACTAATCCCCTTGAAGTACAGCGCAGCGTTGGCCAGGTTGCATTCTACCGGTGTGAACGGTGACAGGTCTGCAAAGACCGTGTGCTGCTCCTCGTCCTTGGCATACTTGATGCATTGGTGGAGAGTTGACGGGACGACCCAATTTTCGTGGAGCCATTATCTGCCCAGTAGCATCTTATAAGACGTGTTGGAGTCAATGAAGTAGAACGTTGCCTTGGAGGCGAAGTCATCAAGCACCAAATCAACATCCACCCGGCCGAGGACATCCTCGGTGTTTTGGTTAAAGCCGTATATCTTGACCGCCTGAACCTTCTGGAGGTATGGGGTTAGATATACAGTCTTCAATGTCTTGAGCGGCATGATGTTAACAGCAGTGCCAACGTCTACCAGGATTCGGTTTACATCATGCCCGTTGATCTTCCCCTCCATGTAGAGAGGACGGTTGTGGCACGGAGGGGAGAGCAGCATGTCTTTCTCCGTGAAGGAGATGGTGGCTGTGAAGGCTTCATAGGCAGCCACCTTCATTTCCGTGGCATGCGCTTCATAGTCTTCCGGCTCTTGGAGTATCTTGATAAGAGTTTCTCTTAGGTCCTTACTCCAAGCGATGGCTTCCCAAATTATGATGCTGGCAGAGAAGCGCTTTATCTGGTGGAGGACCTTCCGGTCGGCTCGGGCTCGAGCATCCTCCAAGGAAGGTAGTATGTCAGGCTGGGCTTTCTGCGAGCTGCTGTGCTGCTCCCCGTCGGGAAGTTGCACTGCCTTGCCCTTACTATCGGGATCGGACTGACTTTGATCGCCGGTGGACTCCTTGAATAGGGGTGCCAATGATGGCTCTTTTGGGGGTGACTTGCGGGCTGGCTCGTCCTTACCGTACAGTCCTGCTTGCTCTACTACAGAAGTCGATACTTGTGCAGGGGCTGGGAGATTGGCAATATCCTCTTCAGTGCCGGAAGGATCGAAGATACCGGGTCCCCTCTGAACTTCTACTTATGCAATGGGAGCCGGTTCCTCTCCTCGAAAGAGGATGATTCGTTCCGGGTCGAAAGTGGACGGGTGAAGGGGTAGCTTGGGAACCTTACCACGACCTCTGCCGCGTCCCCGACTGCGACCTCGGCCACGACTGGCGTGCTTTGGAGCTGGCTGTAGACCAAGAGGGGCAATGGTTCTTTGCCTAGTTATGGAGGCCATGGGCTCGCCTCGCCGAGAAGCGTTGATATTATCAGGAGGTGGGATGGCCACCATGTTGCAGGTGCAGCCTCGAAGCATTTCTTCTAGCTACTCTGTGGTGATCTCCTTGTCTTTATAGCACAAGGAGAGCTCGTCCGGGATCAAGAGCATTTCGCCGTTCTTGAGCTTTTGGATAATTTCTTGGACCCAATTTCTAAGGCGGGCTCGTTTCTGCATTTCTTCCCACGAGATATAGCTGTCGAGTGGGAGAGCTCCAGTAGGATGAGGAGGAACGTATTCCTCCACTCATCAATGAGCAGCTGGAGCCTTTAGAGAGGCGTCGTCTCGGTCGGGGATTGCAGGGCGGCTGCTTGTTCAGCTTGTTTCTTGAGCTGCCTTCTAAGGTTCTTCCTCCTATTTTTGTCTTGTCTCTTGGCAATAGCGGTCTCCAAGAGAGTAGGGGGCGAGGTGTTGGGGCCGGAGTTGATAAATTCCGAGGAGGGTGTCCCCAGGGTAGTGCCTTGGTGGGGAGAGGTCGACAACTCTTCTTCGCTCGAATTTCAATCCAGGCGCCTTTCGCTCGTTGTATTTGGAAGGTGGCGTTGATTGCCTACTCGATTACCTCGAGCGGTAACTCTTGGTATGCCAGAATACTGGGACTGGCATCTGAAGACGTATGCGTAGTTTGGTGCCTTACCCGCGTTGGCGACAGGAGCTTATGAAGAGTGGGTTGACTGGTGTTGGCATCCGAAGATGTATGCGCGGTTTGATGCCTTAGCCGCGATGGCGACAGCTTTTGTCGAGAAGTGGACTGAGAGATGTGCTTGTTGTCCTGATCCTTAGCCTTGCCTTTGTAATCACGCTGAGGCCTGGGTCCGGCGACAGCCGAAGGCGTCGTAGGATGTTGTTTCTCTGGGCAGTTACCTTGACTCTGTGGACTAACTGTGCCCTATAACGGTAGGCCCTCCGCTTGAATCGAAGCCACTGAAGACTCCGAAGATGTCTTCTTTGTACTTCGGATTGTGTTAAAGGGTAGGCAGGGAGGACCCAGTGACCCATCAGCTGAGGGAGTGTGACAAGGCTGGGCCAGGACCTCACCCTACTTTTGCTTTCCCTTCCTATCCACGGACGCTGGAGACGGAGATAGGACAAGGGAAGGACGAGAGAGAGCTGAGGAGCCCGTCGTTGTCTCACCCACCATGACATCCTCTCGGCTGAGAAGGACCGGGAGGAGCCTAGCGGTGTCTTCTTCAGGGAAAGGGAGAGATTCTAGTTCCCGCCAGGACCTCCACCGCACAGCCGAAGTGGTAGGGGTTGGCTGGCTGGATGATGATGTCAGGGATCCCGCAGGGGTCAGAGGAGAAAGAGAATGGATGACGTTGACCGAGAAGTTAGTCAGCTCTATCTCTTGACTGGCATCCTGCTCTCTACGCCTTTGCAATCGCTCAAGCGCTTCTTGGTAGTTGGCTCGGAACTCGAGCCATTCTGGTGGATGCCGGTAAGGCAATCTGTGCCCATTTTCTTGAGGGGAGTCTGGCCACTCTGGCTCATCCCTGGCGATGCTCAGGGTTTCTTTGACAGCTTGCCGCAGCCTGACGAGTGACATGGAGTTCCCCTCTGCATCGATCTGCTCCCACCAGATCTGTTCCTAGATGAGGTGTTGAACTTCTTCACAGGACTCGATCATGTGACAGATTCTAGCGTGGAAAGGGCAGTATTGGGGGTGACTATGGTCCCAATGGGTGTAGTCTGCCAGCGAGTCGCGGGGCATGATTTGCCCCCTCTCGATGAGGATATCGAAGAGTCACCGGGTTCTGTCCCTGGGGAAGGAGAGGGGTCTGTGATCATGCTAGGGCCTCCACCCCAGATACCAGAGCGAATGTTCGCCCTAACTAGTACGGGGCTCCTCTCCTTCCACGTCGAAAAGTGAGAATGCGGCCATCATATGGATGACATTGACAGAGTAGTGAACCACACGTGCTGCCTTAGCTGGCCTGGTCCATGTATGTGGTTGCGGGGGATCGACGAGACCACTCTTCATTTTAACGAGGCTGTCTCGGATCAACTTCTGCGCTTGAGTCTTGAAGACGTAGCAATCTTCAATTGAGTGACCCAACATGCAATGATATAGGTAATAGCTGGGATCATGCGGATTTCTGGCAGCTCTACGATCTTCTGGGTCATATAGAGGTCGAAGAGCATCTTCGTATGTTCCTTCTTGAAGGAGAAGGGTGTCTTCATGCGCTCCGAGAAGGAGGGAACGGTCGGCTTATCCACTGGCTTATTGTCAGAGCCGCTGGATTCGGTCTCCTTATTGGCTTTAGCGGCAGGGGTGAACTCTATGATATTCACCTCCTTACCAGGCTGGCGTTCTCGCGCTTGCTTCCCCTTTGCCGTAGTATAGCTCGGGTTATCGGTGAAGAACATCCTTATTTCGGCGACTATCGAATTGAGTTGGTTGAAGCCTTTGATGTTGGTGCCAAGGAGCTTCTCGCTGACCTCGGCCGCCAAGCCTCGATGGCATATGGTAATGGCATCCTTCTGAACGGGTGGATACACACACCTTATGCTGAGGTCTCGCCACTTCTTGATGAAGTCGAGGGCGCTCTCGCCCTTCCTTTGCCGGAGAGAACATAGCTCGGCCAAGGAAATCTTCCGCTCAGCTATTTGAAAGCGGTCGAGGAACTTCTTCTGGAGATCCGCCCAGTTGATCACTGAGTTAGGCTTCAGGCGGGAGTACGATTGGAAGGCTGTTCCTGTAAGCGAAATGGTGAAGTAGCGGAGGAGGTACGACTCATCCAACGCTAACTCACCCATGGCCATAACATAGTAGGCCAAGTGTTCATGTGGCGACCCCTGCCCGTCAAACTTCTGCAGCTTCGGGGGCTTGGCGTACTCTGGGGGAAGCTTTTTCAGTTGGTGATGAAGCGGGTAGGGTACACTATAGAGGTCTACTTTGACAACCCCTTCACCATACTGGGCGAGCTTTGTCTCAACAATACGCTCGATCATCTAGGGTTGTGCCAGGAGATTTTCTAGCACTGGCATATTGGAAGCTCGTGGCTGGGCCTCAACCGGAGGTGTACCATACCCAGCTGCCAACGGGGTTCGGGCAATCGCGGCTGAGGTGTTGGCAACATCACGGGTAGCTGGCGGTGCCAGTGCCTCGGCCTGGGGCCTAGCAGGTTGCTGGGGATGAAGGTCCAGTTCTTGGAGGAGGTCTTACAGGAGGGCCTTCAGATGCTGGTTCTCCTTCACGAGAGTGTCGAGGGTCACATCTTGAACCTCGTTCGAAGGAGGGTCATTGTTGACCGGCTCTGAGTTGATAGGAGGGTCGCGGTGTTCAACCAAGACCTCTTCCGCACGTTCCGACAACTGTGGTCCGGCAGAAGTGCCGATGTGAGCAGTTGGGGGAAGTGGTGAAACCTGATGGCGCGGCCTCCTGAAATGGGATAGGGGCTGATTCAGGTCATCAGACTGGGTGTCCGGCTAGTGTATGGTGGTGTAGCACGCGAACACTCGAACTGCGTCGTTGATGAATCGGGCCATCCGCTTCCTGTGTGGGTGCCGCTCGGGGCGAGCAGGCGCCCCTAGTCTGTCAAAGACTGAGGTGCGTTGCAGAGGGGGCTCACTCTCGATATCGGTCGGAGGAGAGTCCGGGACAGGCTGTTGGAGGGCCCGGGAATGGGCTCACCTTTGCCTCCGCTTGCTTGTGCAGGGGGCATTAGATGACTAGGCGTCATCAGACGGTGCTACTGTGGGGCCAGTTGCATCATGCCTAATGCCACGTCTGAGTGCTCGCAGGGGGTTTCTAATACGCGCCCTTCGAACGGCTTGAGCTTCCTTTGGGGTGACCTAGATTCTCCTTAAGTCGGATTGCTGGTCTCCCTTGTCGCTGTTTTTCTGATGAGTTGTCTTGGGAGCTCATTTACCGTGCTGCCGTGGGTGCCCCTGGACTGCTGCCGAGGAACCCACTCCTCTGAGCTTTACCTCGTCCCCTCGCATTTGCGGCAAGAGGTCAAAACGGTTGGAGGTAGAGATGGTGGGAACGGTCCGCTCCTGGGGTATGATTGGTTCACCCCCATTGAGGCGAATCCTCAAGTCACTGACAAGAATAGTCTTGCCAGAGTTGCTGGTTGCAGCGGCGAGCCATCTGCCTTTGTGGCCATGGCGACGCTTCTTCTGGGGAGCGGAGGAAGACTGTGCCCCGAGATGGTAGACCGAGAAGACCCGACCTGTGACGACCGGCAGCAGGGAGCTGTCAGTAGGGAGTACTAGGACCGGCCCCCGGGGTAAGAGACCCACGTCGAGAGTCGATGGCTGGGCGACTTGGGTATAAGCCCTTGCCCACGCTGATAGAAGCATCGCCGATGCTCGAGATGGCACTCTTGCACCAGGAGACAATGCCGTTGGCAGTGCTAAGGTGTCGGCAACCCGAGGTTGATGACCTGTGTTGAGTGTCGGCGAGGTCCGGGCTCGGGTCGAAAGGCCCGAGGAAGGTGCTGAAGAACCTTGCCCCCTGGGTAGGAGACCCTCGGGGAGAGCCTGTTCAACTGGAGCTTGGAACCGGGGTCCCGATTAGAATGTCGGAGAGCCGCGAACCCGGGGATGAGAGCCCGTATTAGGTGCCGACTGAAGCCAGCCTCGGGGTTGAAGGCCCGAGGAAACTGCTGAGGTGTCACGCCCCGAGCGCAGAAGATTACCCGGAGGCGTGACGCGTCTATATAGATCGTGTCAATCATGTAAATATCAGAGTGCGCAAATAACTAAGATTTAACTCAAAATTTAATACAAATAGTACGAGCTGAAAATTGTCACAATTAATCAAAGGACAATTGCATGTGTTCCCAGAGTCCAACGACTAGGCTTCAAATCTTGAGCAGTTCTAATCAAGTTGACTAATACAAATGACATAGATGAATTGATACAATTGACATAAGTGAACTAATACAATAACAAAAGGGACATGATAATTTGATAACTTCACTCTAACACTCATCACTCAGTCTCATTCCCTTCCGAGTGTTGGTTGGCATCCAAATTAGCCGAAAATATTAGAAAACAACTAGATGCGCGAATCGCTCAGTAGGAATTACATCTCAAGATTTAACAGGCTTTAAGTGGTTTACAAGTTCAATTAATGTCAGTAAAACTATGCATGTAGATGAGTAGATATCAAGGATTGTAAAAATCGACAGAGCAGTGAAGGAATTACAAGTGAGAGTATAAGGATTCCAACTTCAATGCAGCAATAGCAAGAGATTCAAGCAAGTAATAACTGGAATTAACAAAATCTTTCCAAGAGAGTAAGAACTCATGTCAAGCAAGTAATAGAAAGTAATATAAATTCAAGCATGAATAATTAGAATTGGCTATTTATCAATTTCATTCAAGCAAAAATTTACCCTTCTGCGGGTCTCAAGTCAAATCAATCAAGTAATATCACGAGAATGAGTGGAATGTCTAAAGCCTAGCAAGCAAGTACTCCGGTGTAATGCCAAACACCGTGGTCAATAAACTCTCATGGGCACAAGTACCTTCGGGTGCTCCTCCCAGGACCAGACCGGGCCCTATATGCACAGCATTAATCATGTTTGTTGACATCCACTCTCATTTATAGCCAATAGAGAATTTCAAGGTTTGACCAGTATGATATATAAGGTGGAATTATGGAATGGAATCCAAGGGCGCATTGATGTGTAGGGATGAACTAGGAGTGGAAACCAGTAACGTTTGACACACGGAAAAAAAACTAGATAGGAGAGGTGCCTTATGGGCCACCTGACAATTTTAGAAACGACACCCTCACTGTGAGATGCCCTTCCTGGGAATTATACAGGGTTTAGAGGACCCTGTCAGGAGTTAAATATCACCTCTCAGGCTGCCATCTATAAGTGGAGATGGCAAAAGTGAAAGCCTAACGATCAGGTTAACACAATGATCCAGTTGTGTTGACTCAGCAGTTCATCGCGTCAACCCTGCAGTTCATCGCGTCAACCCTGCGAACAGGCTGGGTCGACCCTGTGAACAGGCAGGGTCGACTCTGCAGTTCATCGCGTCAACGCGGTGAACAGGCAGGGTCGACCCTGTCAACAGGCAAGGTCGACTCTACTGTTCACTGCGTCAACGCGGTGAACAGGCAGGGTCGACTCTGCCAACAGGCAGGGTCGACCCTATCATCGCGTCAACGCGGTGAACTGGCAGGGTCGACTCTACAGTTCAAATCTGCTCAAAATGGCTTAAGGTATTAATCTTTGATTAAGCTAGGGTATTAACCTTTGATTTAAGTTTATTTAGGTAAAACTGATGACATGGATAGATAGAGAAAACTGTAAGGATTATAGATCTTTATTTATGCACTCGTTTCATGCTTTAGTTGCTTAAATATCAGATTTTTAACATGACGTATCATACAAGTTTTCATTTTTAAAGGAACTAAATGGAGACAAGGTTTCTAGATAGGCTACTTAACAGATTAATTAGGTATGCTAATTAGTTAGTAGATCAACTAACATGTTAATTAGGTATGTTAACAGGTTAGTTAAACTAATAAGTTACGTAAAAACACGATAAAACTTACGTTAGACGGATATATCGTATGGATATGAAGCTAATACATGCCAACTACCCTAGATTGAAGCTAATACATGCTAATCAATGCTAGTCATCTTGGGTATAAGGCTACTACATGCTAATTATCTTAGGTACGAGGCTAATACATGCTAATCATCCTAGATTTAAGCTAACACATGCTAATTATTCTAGGTATGAGACTAATACTTGCTAATTATCTTAGGTATGAAGATAATACACGCTAATCATCCTAGATTTAAGCCAACACATGCTAATTATTCTAGGTATGAGACTACTACTTGCTAATACATGCTAGTTATTCTGGGTATAAGGCTAATACATGCTAATTATCTTAGGTATGAAGCTAATACATGCTAATCGTCCTAGATTTAAGCTAACACATACTAATTATTCTAGGTATGAGACTAATACTTGCTAATACATGCTAATTATTCTGAGTATAAAGCTAATACATGCTAATTATCTTAGGTATGAAGCTAATACATGCTAATCATCCTAGATTTAAGCTAACGCATACTTTATAAACACTAAATATTGCATGGAAATGAGCCTAAGACTAAATGCCTAGACTAATCATCCTAGATTAGCTACTAGTTTAGTTAAAAGTTGAGAACACCTACCTCTGTGAAGTGACAGTAGTTGTAGCAAATGGAAGAAGCAACTCTTCCCTTCTCTGCAACCCTTCAGAAGTGTCTCCCCTTCTCAACAGCAGGCCTTCTAGCCAATGAAGGTTTGCTTCGTTAGGAGTACAATATACGGTTTGAGTTGGCAAGAGGGGAAATAAGATCCGTAAAAATCGGATCTCAGTGGGATGCCAGCTTATATAGGCTGTTGGGGATAAGGAAATCGAAAGGTTGTCCGGTGGATTGTAGCTCCTATGAGAGGGTGGTTTATTTATTTTAAACTTCCCACTTAACTTTCATGATTTTTATCTTTAAAATTTGATGGAGTTAGTTAATGAAATTTCATGGATAAGATCCTTATATTTTTCTCTATTTTTACATATAATTTTTTTTGAAAAATTCTTTTTAAATAAAAAGTGCTACTATTCATTACACTATTCACGTATGAAGAGGACAGATGCCAACGCAGGTTTGTCAAAAAAATCACAAGCCTGGAGGGGGGTCGTGTATTGCTAGCCTATTTGGCACAAAAAGTAAATTATGGATGCTAGGATTTGAACCCTAGTCATTGGGTTGAAAGATAAATTACTTAACCAACTACACTAGGAAGCCACTTGTTAAGTGAATGCTCTTTACATATAATAACTACGTGTTCCAACTTCTTACTTAATCTAGAGTTTATCTAATATATTTTTTTGGGGGAAATATTATTAATAAATAAATATATATATATATATTTGTACGGGATGCTACACCCTCCCCCACTTAAAAGAATTTGGTCCCCAAATTCAATTACATTATACAGAGACAAGGAGGGTGAGAATTACTTACAGACTAGAATAATTCTGGAATTCTCCTTCTCATAGACTCCTCGGTTTCCCATGTAGCTTCTTGTTCTAAGCAACGATTCCATTGAATTTTTACCATAGGGATCGTCTTGTTCCTTAGAACTCGGATTTCTTGGTCGAGGATCTTTACTGGCCTTTGCTCATAGGTGAGGTCCTTCTGTATCACCATTCAGTGTGATCGATGACGTGTGAGAAATCGTGCACGTATTTCTTTAGCATAGAAATATGAAATACGTTGTGCACTTTTGACAGTTGTGGAGGTAGGGCGATACGATAAGCCACTTCGCCTACCCTTTCTAGTACTTCGAATGGACCGATAAAGCTTGGTGTTAATTTGCCTTTAACACCGAATCTTCTAATACCTCGGTCTGGAGATACCTTGAGGAAAACATGATCTCCGACTTGAAATTCCAGGTCTCGCCTTCTGTTATCGGCATAAGATTTCTGCCTGGACTGTGCTATCATTAACCTTTCTCTAATGAGTTGTATCTTCTCAGTAGAATCTCGCACCATGTCAGGACCTAGAATTTGTTTTTCACCGACTTCATCCCAGCATATGGGAGATCGGCAACTTCTACCATATAATGCCTCAAAAGGTGCCATTTGTATGCTGGCTTGATAGCTGTTGTTATATGCAAATTCGACTAGTGGTAAGTGGTCATTCCAACTACCACCGAAGTCTATAATGCATGCCCTTAACATATCTTCCACAACTTGATTAGTCCTCTCGGTCTGTCCATCTGTCTGGGGATGAAAAGTAGTGTTGTAGTTGAGTCTCGTCCCCAAGGAGTGTTGCAGGCTCTTCCAGAAATAAGAGGTGAAGCGCGGGTCTCGGTCAGATACGATCGAGACGGGAACTCCATGCAATCTAACCATTTCATTCATATACAAGGCATCAAGTACGTCGATTGACCATCGACTTTTGATGGGTAAGAAATGGGCCGATTTAGTTAACCGGTCGATAATTACCCAAATTCCATCATATCCTCCCCTAGACTTGGGCAAACCCATGATAAAGTCCATGCCAATGTCTTCCCACTTCCACTTGGGAATATCCAGCGGATGTAGCTTTCCGGCGGGTTTTTGATGTTCCGCCTTCACTTGTTGGCATGTGAGGCAACGAGACACAAAGTCTGCTACCTCCTTTTTCATGTTAGACCACCAGAAAGTTCTTTTCAAGTCTTGGTACATCTTAGTGGCTCCAGGGTGGATTGTGTACCTCGATCTATGAGCTTCTTCAAGAATCTTCTTCTTCAATTCGGGACAGTCGGGCACACATGTCCGTTCATGAAATAATAATCTGCCATCAGGTGTCATCTTGAAATCCAGTCTCTCGTCCAGCTTGCTCTTTATCTCCACTAGCGAGGGATCCTCTTCTTGTAACTTCTTGATTTCAGGTAGCAAATCTAGATGTAAGCTCATATGAGATAGAATAATACACATGTTCTTCTCATCTGTGCTGATATCAAGCTCAGAGAATTTCTCCAGCAGTTTCCATTCTTGTATCATGTAGTTGGCCAATATTGTTCTCGGCTTTCGACTAAGGACATCAACTACGGAATTACCCTTACCAGGATGGTACTGTATAGTGAAGTCGAAATCCTTGAGATACTCGAGCCAACGCCTTTGCCGCATGTTCAGTTCCTTTTGGGAGAATAAGTACTTGAGGCTTTTATGATCGGAGTACACAGTGAATTGTTCTCCGTAGAAATAGTGCCTCCAGATCTTTAAAGCGAATACTACTGCGGCCAGTTCTAAGTCGTGAACTGGGTAGTTCTCTTCATGTTTCTTCAATTGTCAGGAAGAGTATGCAATGACTCTCCCATTCTGCATCAATACACATCCGAGGCTAATACCAGAAGCATCGGTATATACCTCGTATTTTTCTCCTTCCATTGGTAATGATAAGACTGGAGCAGTGGTCAAGAGATCCTTCAAAGTTTGAAAACTCTTTTCACAGTCTTCCTTCCACTCATAAGGCCCTTCCTTGTGGGTTAACCTGGTCAGGGGAACAGCAATTTTGGAGAAGTCCTTTATAAAACGCCGGTAGTAACCAGCTAGACCCAAGAAGCTTCGAATCTCAGTTACATTTATGGGTCGTTCCTAGTTCTTCACGGCTTCGACCTTTGATGGGTCAACAGCAATTCCGTTCTTCGAAATGATATGGCCTAAGAAGGATACTTCCTCGAGCCAAAACTCGCATTTGCTGAATTTGACATATAGCTTGTTTCCCCTTAATATCTGCAATGCCTTCTTGAGGTGTTCTTCATGATCCTCTTCGGTCTTTGAATAGATCAGAATATCATCAATAAAGACCACAAGAAATTGGTCTAAATAGGGCCTGAATATGCTATTCATTAACTGCATAAAAGCTGCGGGGGCATTTGTTAGTCCGAAAGGCATAACAGTAAATTCGTAATGCCCATACCTGCTTCGGAATGCAGTTTTATGAATATCTTCTTCTTTGATCTTCAATTGGTGGTAACCAGAACGAAGATCAATCTTGGAGAAATATAAAGCTCCAGATAGTTGATCGAACAGCTCATCAATCCTTGGCAGTGGATACTTGTTCTTGATTATAAGGTGATTTAGCTGTCGATAATCTATGCATAATCTCATCGATCCGTCCTTCTTTTTGATGAATAGCACGGGTGCTCCCCATGGGGAAGTACTCGGCCTGATGAAACCCTTGTTCAATAACTCCATTAGCTGCTCTTTTAGTTCCTTCAGCTCAGCAGGGGACATTCTGTATGGTGCCCTAGAAATAGGATGAGCACCAGGGACAAGGTCGATTGTGAACGACACTTCCCTTTTCGGGGGTAAGCCGGTTAAATCTTCTGGAAAAACATCGGGAAAATACCGAATTACACGGATGTCTTCAAGTTTAACCTTCTCGACTTCCGTGGCAGTCACGAATGCTATGAAAGTCATGCATCCCTTATTCATAAGTTTACTAGCTCGGAGTGCTAATATAAAAAGTGATTTACTCCGAGGGCTATTGTAAACTAGCTCTTGGAAATCTACGAAAGTTACCTTGCCATGCCGGCAGTCTACAGTTGCTTGGTATGTGGATAGCCAGTCGGCACCTAGTATGACATCATAACCCTTTATATCTAGGCATATCAGGTTAGCAGGTAAATTATTTCCCTTAATCATCACTTCACAGTTTGGATAGTGATAAGTGCTATCAGACTCATTCCCAAGAGGTGTAGATATGACCAAATCTAACAGTTCATGTTTCTTAAAAAATGAAGCAGCAAAGTTCTTGGAAACGAATGAATGAGTTGCTCCGGTATCGAATAAAACTTGAGCAGTTTTTGAACAAATAGTGAGAATACCTTCCACAATTCCACCTTTAGTGGGTTCCGTCTCTTGGAGAGCTTGCAGACAGCCTTGTTTCTTTACCGGACGCTTCTCGTCTTTGGTGTCTTGTTCCTTCATCAGTGGGCAGTCTGGGATTCGATGCTCTCGGCTCCCACATCGAAGACAAGCTCCTAACTTTCTCCAGCATTCCTCGGTCTTATGACCAGCTTTATCACAATACTTGCGAATCTCCTTTGATGGTGTGGTGGTGGAGAATGGCATGTCATTCTTCTGGAATTTCTTCGCCTTAGAGGGCTCCCCTCCCATGAAGAATCACTTCTTGTTGAAGGATTGTTTGAATTTTCCCGGGCTTGTGACGGGTTCCTTCTTGTCTCTTCCTCGGATTCTCTCAGATAATTCGGTGGCGTCTTCCAGCAGTTGAGCACGCCGAACCATCTCTGAATAGACTTGGATGTTCATCGGGGCAAGTTGTGTGATATAATGGGGCCAAAGCCCGTTGAGGAATCTTCTCGCCTTCATCTTTTCTGTACACACCAAGTGGGGTGCATACCTAGACAATCTGGAGAACTGGGCCTCATACTCGGCCACTTTCAAGCCCCGTTGTTTTAGAACGGCGAATTCCGTGGCCTTCTTTTCCTGGATATGATCGGAGAAGTACTTGTTGTTGAAATGCTCCGTGAATTCATCCCATGTAACATGGTATTCTGGTAGTGTTGCTTCTATGGATTCCCACCAGCATCGAGCGTCCCGCTCAAGTTGGAATACAGCCAGTAAAACTTTCTCCTCATCTGTGCATTGCATTACACGGAAGATTCGTTCCATCTCCTTTAGCCAATTCTCGGCATCCTCGGGATCGGACGAACCTGTGAACCTTGGTGGGTTCATGTTACGGAAACTCCTGTGGAGGTCACCCGCTCCACGGTTAGCTCCGCCTTGGGCCACTTGCTGTAGTGCCTGTGTAAGGCCCTGCACGGTGCGCTGCATCTCGCGCCATTGTGCTCTTTCAGCAGCCATGATCCTACAAAATATTTAGAGTGTTTAAGTAAGATAAGGGTCGGTTTTTACTTATAATGGTAAAGTCATTAGAAATCGTAACCCATGGCTCTATCCATCTCACCAGGTAAGGTCTACTTATATCCTTAGACTTCTCTAACCCTGGACTTAGATTTTTACCTATCCTTGGACTCAAGTTTTTACTTAGATTTCAATTTCTAAATATTTATATTTTTTTTCTAGTTCCCTAGGTTTGAAAACCTAGGCTCTGATACCACGAAGATTGTCACGTCCCGAGCGCGGAAGATTACCCGGAGGCATGACGCGTCTATATAGATCGTGTCAATCATGTAAATATCAGAGTGCGTAAATAACTAAGATTTAACTCGAAATTTAATACAAATAGTACGAGCTGACAATTGTCACAATTAATCAAAGGACAATTACATGTGTTCCCAGAGTCCAACGACTAGGCTTCAAATCTTGAGCAGTTCTAATCAAGTTGACTAATACAAATGACATAGATGAATTGATACAATTGACATAAGTGAACTAATACAATAACAAAAGGGACATGACAATTTGATAACTTCACTCTAACACTCATCACTCAGTCTCATTCCCTTCCGAGTGTTGGTTGGCATCCAAATTACCTGAAAATATTAGAAAATAACTAGATGAGCGAATCGCTCAGTAGGAATTACATCTCAAGATTTAACAGGCTTTAAGTGGTTTACAAGTTCAATTAATGTCAGTAAAACTATGCATGTAGATGAGTAGATATCAAGGATTGTAAAAATCGACAAGAGCAGTGAAGGAATAACAAGTGAGAGTATAAGGATTCCAACTTCAATGCAGCAATAGCAAGAGATTCAAGCAAGTAATAACTGGAATTAACGAAATCTTTCCAAGAGAGTAAGAACTCATGTCAAGCAAGTAATAGAAAGTAATATAAATTCAAGCATGAATAATTGGAATTGGCTATTTATCAATTTCATTCAAGCAAAAATTTACCCTTCTGCAGGTCTCAAGTCAAATCAATCAAGTAATATCACGAGAATGAGTGGAATGTCTAAAGCCTAGCAAGCAAGTACTACGGTGTAATGTCAAACACCGTGGTCAATAAACTCTCATGGGCACAAGTACCTTCGGGTGCTCCTCCCAGGACCAGACCGGGCCCTATATGCACAGCATTAATCATGTTTGTTGACATCCACTCTCATTTATAGCCAATAGGGAATTTCAAGGTTTGACCAGTATGATATATAAGGTGGAATTATGGAATGGAATCCAAGGGCACATTGATGTGTAGGGATGAACTAGGAGTGGAAACCAGTAACGTTTGATACACGGAAAAAAAACTAGATAGGAGAGGTGCCTTATGGGCCACCTGAAAATTTTAGAAATGACACCCTCACTGTGGGATGCCCTTCCTGGGAATTATACAGGGTTTAGAGGACCCTGTCAGTAGTTAAATATCACCTCTCAGGCTGCCATCTATTAGTGGAGATGGCAAAAGTGAAAGGCTAACGATCAAGTTAACGCAATGAGCCAGTTGTGTTGACTCAGCAGTTCATCGCGTCAACCCTGCAGTTCATCACGTCAACCCTGCGAACAGGCAGGGTCGACCCTGTGAACAGGCAGGGTCGACTCTGCAGTTCATCGCGTCAACGCGGTGAACAGGCAGGGTTGACCCTGTCAACAGGCAGGGTCGACTCTGCCAATAAGCAGGGTCGACCCCTGTCAACAGGCAGGGTCGACTCTGCCGTTCACTGCGTCAACGATGTGAACAGGCAGGGTCGACCCTGTCAACAGGCAGGGTCGACTCTGCCGTTCACTTCGTCAACGCGGTGAATAGGCAGGGTCGACCCTGTCAACAGGCAGGGTCGACTCTATCGTTCACTGCGTCAACGCGGTGAACAGGCAGGGTCAACCCTGTCAACAGGCAGGGTCGACTCTGCCAACAGGCAGGGTCGACTCTGCCGTTCATCGCGTCAACGCGGTGAACTGGCAGGGTCGACTCTACAGTTCAAATCTGCTCAAAATGGCTTAAGGTATTAATCTTTGATTAAGCTAGGGTATTAACCTTTGATTTAAGTTTATTTAGGTAAAACTGATGACATGGATAGATAGAGAAAACTGTAAGGATTATAGATCTTTATTTATGCACTCGTTTCATGCTTTAGTTGCTTAAATATCAGATTTTTAACATGACGTATCATACAAGTTTTCATTTTTAAAGGAACTAAATGGAGACAAGGTTTCTAGATAGGCTACCTAACAGATTAATTAGGTATGCTAATTAGCTAGTAGATCAACTAACATGTTAATTAGGTATGTTAACAGGTTAGTTAAACTAATAAGTTACGTAAAAACACGATAAAACTTGCGTTAGACGGATATATCGTATGGATATGAAGCTAATACATGCCAACTACCCTAGATTGAAGCTAATACATGCTAATCAATGCTAATCATCTTGGGTATAAGGCTACTACATGCTAATTATCTTAGGTACGAGGCTAATACATGCTAATCATCCTAGATTTAAGCTAACACATGCTAATTATTCTAGATATGAGACTAATACTTGCTAATTATCTTGGGTATAAAGCTAATACACGTTAATCATCCTAGATTTAAGCCAACACATGCTAATTATTCTAGATATGAGACTACTACTTGCTAATACAAGCTAGTTATTCTGGGTATAAGGCTAATACATGCTAATTATCTTAGGTATGAAGCTAATACATGCTAATCGTCCTAGATTTAAGCTAACACATACTAATTATTCTAGGTATGAGACTAATACTTGCTAATACATGCTAATTATTCTGGGTATAAAGCTAATACATGCTAATTATCTTAGGTATGAAGCTAATACATGCTAATCATCCTAGATTTAAGCTAACATATGCTTTATAAACACTAAATATCGCATGAAAATGAGCCTAAGACTAAATACCTAGACTAATCATCCTAGATTAGCTACTAGTTTAGTTAAAAGTTGAGAACACCTACCTCTGTGAAGTGGCAGTAGTTGTAGCAAATGGAAGAAGCAACTCTTCCCTTCTCTGCAACCCTTCAGAAGTGTCTCCCCTTCTCAACAGTAGGCCTTCTAGCTAACGAAGGTTTGCTTCGTTAGGAGTATAATATAAGGTTTGAGTTGGCAAGAGGGGAAACAAGATCCGTGAAAATCGGATCTCAGTGGGATGCCAACTTATACAGGCTGTTGGGGATAAGGAAATCAAAAGGTTGTCCGGTGGATTGTAGCTCCTATGAGAGGGTGGTTTATTTATTTTAAACTTCTCACTTAACTTTAATGATTTTTATCTTTAAACTTTGATGGAGTTATTTAATGAAATTTCATGGATAAGATCCTTATATTTTTCTCTATTTTTACATATAATTTTTTTTGAAAAATTCTTTTTAAATAAAAAGTGATACTATTCATGGCACTATTCACGTATGAAAAGGACAGATGCCAACGCAGGTTTGTCAAAAAAATCACAAGCCTGGAGGGGGGTCGTGTATTGCTAGCCTATCGTATATAATTATTTGGCACAAAAAGTAAATTGTGGATGCTAGGATTTGAACACTGGTCATTGGGTTAAAAGATAAGTTACTTAACCAACTACACTACGAAGCCACTTATTAAGTGAATACTCTTTACATCTGATAACTACGTGTTCCAACTTCTTACTTAATCTAGAGTTTATCTAATAAATTTCTTTTTTTTGGAAATAATATTAATATATATATATATATATATATATATATTTTTTATACGGGATGCTACATGAGGAATCGTGAACCCGGGGCTAAGAGCCCGTGTTCGGTGCTGGCTAAAGATGGCCTCGGGGTTGGAGGCCCAAGGAAGATGCTGAGGAGCTGTGAACCTGGAGCTGAGAGCCCGTGTTGGGTGCCGGCTGAAGCTGGCCTCGGGGTTGGAGGCCCGAGGGAGATGCTGAGGTAACGACCAAAATTTGGGGCGCGGGGCCCATGCCCGAGATCGGACGAGGCTGGCCTCTGGAGCAAACGCTTACCCGGTCCGGTGATGATCTGGGG
Organism: Amorphophallus konjac; assembly: GCA_022559845.1. NCBI lineage: Eukaryota > Viridiplantae > Streptophyta > Magnoliopsida > Alismatales > Araceae > Amorphophallus > Amorphophallus konjac. The sequence continues at coordinate 165,066,973 of CM040119.1, read as the reverse complement.
GCCTAGCAGGGGCCAGTGGTGGCGGTCCGGTACCTGGTGCTCAGGTGGGCCACCGGGGTTGGAGGTGTGCGTGGCACATCGACCACGAGAGCCGACGGAGAAACTAGGGTTGGTTGAGAAGCAACCACAAGGATGACACCGAAAAAGTAGGGCGATCTGATGACGGGGGGGAAGCTGCCGAAAGTAATCGACGTCGCCAAGTAGCCCACCCGGGCATGGGTGGCAATGACATTGGGACCGTAAGTGATGGCCGCCATGGTTACTGGAGCGCTGACTGCTGCGGAGGCGACGGTTGCTGACAGTCGCCAAGCGTAGTCTGACAGTCAAAACGTGAACCAGAATCTGTTAGAGAATGCGCGCGTGAGTACCCTGTTCTGCCTCTCCTGCAAGGACAGGGAAAGGGCACTAGGGCTTCAGGGCTGGCATATGCTTTTCTTCAGCAAAAAGAAGGAAGGCAGGAGACGTCCCACCGGGTGTGCCATCCTCTCTGTTGTCGGGGGTTTTTATGCCGATGATCGGGGTGAAGGAAGGGATACAACGGGGGAAGGAAAATACGGGAGTTTGATGTATCTTCGGTATCCTCCTTACGGTTGCATGCCTTTCATGGCTGTATCGGGCACTCTCCTCTTACGGAAAGTCGAAAAGGGTCGAATGGCACGGAAATGTAAGGTTATGGGTTAGCTAGACAGGGTGCGGGAGTGCCAGTCGATTTCTCGACAATCACCCATGGAACCAAGGGTTGACCGGGGAAGCGTCACCAGGGCGCGACACGTGGGCTCGAGAGATCGGGCGACACGTGGAGAGAATGGGTTCTATGGGTGCGAGTGCGCAGGCGATTGTGGGAATCGTGTACTGGACGTCTTTCTCCACCGGCCGTAAGCAATCGGTGTTTATTTACTTCGGATTGAATCCGAACACCTTCGTTCCATGCTGAAGAGAAGCATGTATAGATCTGAAGCCATGGGTAGAGGGCTGGGAGCATTCTACAACTGTGGGTGCGCTTTCGACTGAGGGGTGTTTACTGGAGTCAGGATGTTAGGCACGTATGCCGAGTGGTGTAGGTAGAAAGCTGAGGACTCGAATGCGGGCGCTTGTATTCCACTGGCTTATGCTGCATGAGGGCGCGTGGGCCTTACAAATAGGCTGAGGGGGCCAAAGTACAACTGGTGCAAGCAACGGGACAACTCCGACGCGTGGGTCAATCCCCGGGTCATTGCGTAATAAAGCGGATATCCACGTGTTTTACAGAAACTCTTTATAAAGGGATCGATGCGAGCCCGACTGCCTTGGTGGCGGGGGCGGACGTGGACTGGCGCCTAGTGAACGTTGGACGCGGCTTGAGGTGAGCGATCGGGTCTGGGTCTCGGACGATGAGTGTCGTCATGCTAGGGAGTCGAGGTCGGCCTGGGACTATGATTCTCGGGCCAGAGGTCTGACTAAACTCGAGTTGTTAATCCGAGTGAAAAATGGCTGGCTGGGGGGGGTGAGAAGTAGGCACGCGATTCTGTGTCAGAATTAGGTGCGACATCATGGAGTGCATTTCGTCACCGTAAGTTGGCATACACGGGTGGACCCGGGATGCGAGTGTACTCACCATTGACATAATCACCTTACATGCGACGAGGATGGACTTGTGTGAGACGGCTAAACGCCAGATGATGGAAGTACACGTGACATACCATCGGCATGTGTGAGCCGACTAGCAAGCCAACCGCGCGCTCACTTAGCTTCTCGTGTTCCCGACCCTTGCTGAAAGCCTCGGGAGTCCAAGGGTGCGGCATTTAGGTCGGGGGTGTTTGTCCGTCCGTCTGTGCGTCTGCTTGTGCATGCATTCATTCATTCGTTGCCCCTTGAGCTTCTAAGGGGATAATTTATAGGAAGTTGAAGGGGTGAGGTGGGGTTTAGGCGGACCAAGTTGAGGGTTCGACTTGGTCCGGGTAAACCCCTCAAAAATATTATTATTATTATTATTATTATAGTTTTTTTTGGTTTCACGGAGTGGGGGAGGGAGGTTTAGGCGGACCAGCCCAAGGGGCTAGTTTGGTCTGCCTAAACCCCTCCCCCAGGGGGGGTTTAGGAGGACCAGCCCCATGGGTTGGTCTGGTCCGCCTAAACACCTCTTCGGAGATTTTTTTTTAAAAAATCTTTTTTTATTTTTGGATGGGGTTTAGGCGGACTAGCCTGAGGGGGTAGGCTAGTCCGCCTAAACCCTCCCCCAGGGGGGGTTTAGGCGGGCTGGTTGGGTGCCTTTTTTAATTTTAAAAAGCTTTCTTTTTATTGTAATGGGGTTTAGGCGGACCAACCTGAGGGGTCCACCTAAACCCCCTCCCCAGGGGGTTAAGGCGGGCTAGAATGGAAAGAGAGAGAGGGGCGGCCCCACCCTCTATAAAATCTGGATTTTTGTTATTTTCTCTCTAATTTGGCAATGAAGAAAAGGACAAAAGGATACTAGAAGGATACTGGTTGGCCGGCCACGTGTGTATGAGGAACGCGGGTGTTGACGTTGGACTTGCGCGACCCTGAGCTCCCGTTGGTGAGTTCCTCGTTGTCGGATCCTTCCACGCACCGGTACGGCGAATCTTGTACTAAACTGAGGGATACTGGGACTTGAGGACGGCCTTGGGGCCGTTGGGCTGGGAGGAGGGGGCGTTCCCCAAGGGGGTCGCCCTCCCTGGGGCGCGGCCACGGCCCGGGGCGTGCTCCCTCCCAAGTGAGACGCGGCCCCGAGGGATGGCCCTCGGTGTCTATCGTTGTCTAGGAGTGTGCTTTAAAGGATATAAGGTCTTAGGACGTCGGGATCAGTCCGTGGGGGCTATTGTTGTAAAGTCGTAGTTGTCGCTCGTACGGTGCTCGGGTGAATGCCCGACACACCCTGGGTTGTCGAACGGCCTGGATAACTGACTGAGAGGCCTTGGAATGGGCCTTAGGCTGAGAGTATGAGCTTTTGGGGGCTGAGAGGAAGCACCTTGGGCACACGGGCCCGGCCTCGTGATGTGTGCCATGTTGTACGGCGTGTTGGCAGGGTAGCCTCGGGTTGGCCCGAGAGCTAAATATAAGTGGCTTGTGGCCACGTATCTGAGGGTCGAGGATAGCCCCGACTTGCTGGAGGGTAGTTGTAGAACTCGGGTAGTATGCTAGGACCACGGGTCGGCCCGTGGTTTGCTGTAGAAAGGCTGGAATATATGTGTTCACAAGATGTTCGGGAAAATGCCCGATACACATGTGTGAGCCGTATATGTGTACTGCGGGCCTCCAAAGCCCGTGGTTGACTTATTTGGGTTCCCCTTTGGCCTTGGAGGGTTGAAAGAAGGCGTCCTGAGGTAGCCCCCTTGCCTCTTTACTTAGTGCCACGTGGCGTGGCTTTGTAGTTTGGGGCACCCCTGGGGTGGCCCGGTGATTTGTATAGAATGTGAACAAAGTCCGCCACTGAGGGGTTAGGAGTGATCCCGATTAGTTGTTAATGCTACCGTACACCTCGGCTAGCGGGTTGGGGCCGTTGGTCGGGCCCACTGGGTTGCCGGAGGGGCCTTGTTGCCCATGCCTTAAAGGTGTTAGGGGAAATTCCTGAGCCCTTGTTCCTTGGTATTTTGCTGGGGAAATTGTCCGTGTACAACCCCAGTCTAACAGAATAATCATGAATTCGTATTGATTGAAACATGATGTGCAACTATAACTAGGATGAAGATTAAAGCAGACCTACAAACAAGGGTCATGAACACAAAGATTGGGGTTATATCAAACCAGGGTGCCTTGCTTATTTAATGAACCCCCTTTATTTCCTTGCTCCAAGGCACACCTACAAGAACAAATTCTCATTTTCTGTTTAAAGGTACCCAAGATCTCTTGGGTCCTAAAAAGTTAGTAGCACCTTTCACATGTTCTGTCCATGAATTCGAGGCATGCTGATCATCAGATTTCATAATAAAACAATCATTCATAACATGCCCTACCTTTCCACAGTAAAGACAATGAATAGAAGCATTTATTTTTTTTCTTCAGAGAGTATGCATGATGTTTCTGTAGGAAGGCAGTAGTTCTACCATTTCTATCATGGAAATTATGATTTCCTTTCACATGCTAACAGTCCTTGACTGTGTGGCCGGTCCTTCTACAGTTATGACAGTGAGGCCTCTTGTTTGAGAACAATTTTGGCCTTCTTTGGACAGTTGTTTTTCTACAAGCTCTTAATTCATCATTTTTAAAAACCAAGCAATCATGCATAACATGGCCTTATCTATTACAATAGAAACACTGAATTGTTCCTTTCTTCACGACATGATTTTTAACATGCATATGAGAGTTTTGAAATGAACCTTTTTGTTTGAATTCATTTTGGAATCTTTGAAACCGTTCAATTTCTTGCATGCATTCTTCTCATCAAATTTCACGACATTATAATCATGCATCATGCGACCTATTCTACCATAATAATAACATGAAATTTTCTTCTTGTGTACATGTGAGTGTGTGGCATTCTCATGTACAACATGAACTGTGGTAGCATGATTCTTTTTGACCATTTTTTGCATATCATTGACCTTTTTCTATTTTTCACTTTGTTTCAGATTTTTATGATTTTTAGCCTATTTCGAATTCTTTTGGGCAGTGAATTGGAAGACCGATGTGTTAGAGGTACTGGTTGACTCAGAGCTGCACACAAATGAGGTATAAAGTTTGTTTTCAAAATTTTTCTTATTCACTGGGTTGTAACCCAGACCCTCCTTTTGGAAATTCACTCTAACTCCCAACAGCTTATCCAAATATTCCTGGCCACCAACAAATTTAGTTAGTGAGCTTTTCAAGTCCTAAATTTCATTTTCAAGGGATGTAATATGTAGCTCATAACTAACAATTTCTTGTTCACTGCAGACAGCACATTCATTCAACACTTTATTTGCAATTTTGTAACTTTCAATTTCCTGTTCTCGCACATGAACTTTTTCATATTCATCATTGATTGTAGTGGATTTTCCTTTTTGATAGTAACCTCTCTGACATGACAGTATTCAGCACCATCAACTTTTTGTTTTGTTCCTTTAAATTTTCATTTTCTTTTACAAGGTTTTCATCATTGGGCATTGAGTTTAGTTTCTCATTCAGTTCTTCCTTTACCTGTTCAAGGTCCAATACCTTCGATAGCATGTGTCTTTTTTCTTCTTTCAACGAGTCAATTAGTTTTTCTTGCCACTCAAGATCAGAATGGAGACCTTCATTTATTTTTTTTAGAAATTAATAATTTTTGCATGTAGAATTAACGGAACATGAATTTTCAGTTTCTTTTATAAGTTTTCTGTTTTGGGTTTCAGAATTTTCAAGACTATTCTGAAGTTCTGCATTTTCATTTCTCAAAGAGACAATCAATTCCTTGTGTGCTTCAATATCAACCAACCAGTTTTCACATACTTCCTCTAAGTGTAAACATTTTGTACAGGAGGATTTTGACAATTTTTGTTATGTTCCCTTTTTCAGCTTTTTGCTTTTGGATTTCACTTTCTTGTATTTTCTAAGCAGATCCTCATACTCTTCTATCAATTCATCAAATGCAATCTCATCAGATTCAGAAGTTATCTTGTCATGCCCCAAGCACAGAAGGAATCCGGTACGCGTGACGGGTTTATATCAATCATGTCAATCAGAGCATAAGGAATTCGACATATAGACAGAGCGCGCAAGAGTAGAGATAATAAACCAAATCTTTTATTTCATTAATAACTCCAAGGAAAATTTAATTACATACTCTTTTATTGCCAAAGTAAAGTTACTATACTCAATAAAAGGTAAAATACAATAATGACTAAAGAAAGATGAAAAGACATTACTAGATAACGTCTTCAATAGGCGAAATGGTTTTACACTCTTCACTCGTGTCCATTCCCATCCGAATGATCTTCATCATCAGAATTACTTAAAAAAAGGGGAAAAACTAGGGTGAGCGAATGCTCAGTAGGAATTATATCTCAAGTACAAGCTTGCTTTAAGTAAATTACATGTTACATGAATGCAAGTATAGCTAGGCATGAACGCATGATAATATCGAGAGTGAATAACAAGATTCGGTATAGATGGACTTGCAAGATTTCAAGATATTCATGTAAAGCTAGCAAGTTCAAGTATGCAATTATCAAGTCATCTCATGAGGATTGACTATTAGAATTTCAAACAAGTAAATACCCATTTCGGGCCATGCAAGTCATGTCAAGTCAAGTCAAGCACGAGATTCGTGGAATGCCATAATCAAACAAGTTATGCACTTCGGTGCAATGCCACACCGTGATCAATATAGCTCCCATGAGCACAAGTACTTTCGGGTACTCCTCTCAGGACCAGATCGGGCCCTATATGCGCCAACATTGAGTCATGTATATATTTTTAGACATCCACTATAGTTTATAGCCAATAGAGTTCCAAAGGAATAAGCCATTGTAGGATGATAAGGTAAATTTCACGGAATGAAGGAGTTCAAGGACAGAACTTGAACAAGGATGACATATCGAGAAATCGCATGAAAAATCATAACATATCATGAAACTAGATAATTGGCATCCACTCAGATAACCACAGATTACAGAAATGGCGTCCACTATGGTGGTCGCTCATTCCTGTGAACAGTACATGCACAAAGAAATAGCGTCTATATGACGGCCGCTAAATCAGTAAATCTGCACCCACTTGTTGGTCGCCAATTCATTTTGGTGTCCAAGTCGTAGTCGCAGTTTCCAGATAGAAATAGACTTCTCAAAGAGGCCAGAATAGTGCTCTAAGAGGACTAAAGTATCACGTTTCTTCAGAGTGACGTGACAAGTAAGGGTTCTAGGGTTTTTAGGGTACAACCTGCTCGGCTGCCTTGAGGGAATCTAAGGCTAGTGTGGACTTACGAAGGTTTCAATGAAGAAAGCACCAGTCCGAAGGAAGGAATATCCTGCGGAGGGTCTAATCATCACCAAGAGTTGAGGTGTAAGCGTAAAACAACGTGAAATAGGGACTCCATCTACGAACGTGAGATGAGAGTGCCAAAAAACCCGCAGTATGGGTCAAAATCTGATAAATATGAGAAAAAGGAATTTGCGCCCAGATAGACAGGCGCTAAATTAGGAATTAGCGTCTACTATCAAGTCGCCATATCATTATTTATGAAAATTCAGAATAAATATTTCAGGGATTAGCGACCCTTTAAACATGTGCTAAATCAACATATAATAGTTTCAATTTAATATTTCAATAAATGGGTGACCTTCCAAGAAGGCGCCATACCATAATATAGCGACCAAGTGATGGTCATAAATTCTTACTTTCGGATATATTTCAATTTTTTAGCAAATAACAGGAATCTGCACCTCTGTGGAGGGGCGCCAGTTCAAGAATGAATGCCTGTCCAAACGTGCGCTAATTCTTCTATGTATAAACTTTGCATGACATCAGGCAGGTACGTAGCTAGACACAAGGTACTATTTATTTCCAGTGAAATAGCATGAATAGTAGTACAACAAGATGTACATGGAATTTTTTAAAACTGAAGACATGAACATGTAGGGAAAAATAATAAGACTCTAGAAACATGCTCATAATAAATTTTACATAATATGTTCCATAGTTATTTAATTTTTAACATGGGTTAATTATTAAATCATATTACAGGAAATATCGTTAGTCACTTGGTCACACGCTATTCAGGAATTTGCGCCCGCCTACTCGGTCACTCATTAATCTATGGCCACTACACTGGTTGCTATTTCTTATGCAAACAGAAAAGCTAAAAATACGTTAAACTCAAGAACAAGGACACAAGGAAACAAAATATAAACATGATCCCAATGAGCTACATGCATGCAATCTATTAGTAGTCATCTTGGGCTTCAGATTCTTGAGAAAACCTACCTTGTGTGTGGATGGGAACGACGAACGGAAGAGAAGATATGAGGGGAATTATAATAACAACGGCAGCAGCAACTGCAATTGCAACAGTAGCCGAAACAACTTCAGCAAAGAACGTAGAAGAAGAAAGACAGCCTTCCTCGCACGACTGCGGCAATAGCGGAAGAACGGAAGAAGAAGTAGGGCTTCTTCTCTCCGTTCACGGCAGAACGATACAGCAACATGACGAAGACGACGAGGACAACGTTGACGCAAGGGAAGCAGAACGAGTTACAGTAGTAGCCGGAGCTCCATCGAGAGGGGGTTATATATATATATATATATATATATATATATAGGGTTGAGGTTTTAAGCTTCCTAATGGGATGTAAATTCACACGTAAGAGTCCTAGTTAGTTTTAAATTTTCCATGCACAACCCTTCCTATCTAAATGTGCAGCCGCTTTCCCAAAAGAACCAAAAACCCTAAAGTCTCATGCATGTTCTAAGGGGATAGAAAAACCTAGGTGTATTGTAAAAAGCCCTTAAGTATTTATGCATTTATGTCTATGTCCCTACAACTGTTGGCAACACCTTTAAGGCCCATTATCCTTAAGCCAATTTTCCATACATGAGGCCCATGTAGGTTAAGGCCTTTAGTGTGTTTATGGCCCATTGATGATGGTTTTGGTTGGCTTAAGATTTTTGTTTAATTTTGGCCCTTTGTTTATTTATCTAGGAGATCCTATTATGTGTTAAATTCATTTAGGAAATTTTATTCTTTTTAATTATATCCGAGGTGCTACACCCTCCCCCACTTAAAATAATTTGGTCCCCAAATTCAATTCTATATAGACATGGTGAACATGCGGCAAAGGTGATGGCTTGAATATCTCAACGATTTTGACTTCACTATACAATATCATCATGGTAAGGGTAATTCTGTAGCTGATGCCCTCAGTCGAAAGCTGAGAGCAATATTGGCCAACTTTAGGATTCAAGAATGGAAGTTGCTGCAGAAATTCTCTGAACTCAATATCAATACAGACAAGAATAACATGTGTATTATTCTATCCCACATAAGTCTACACCTGGATTTGCTACCTGAAATTAAGAAGCTACAAGAAGAAGATCCTGCACTAGTTGAAATAAAGGACAAGCTAGACAAGAGACCCGATTTCAAGCTGGCACCCGATGGTAGATTGCTATTCCATGAACGGACATGTGTACCCAACTGTCCTGAGTTGAAAAAGAAGGTTCTTGAAGAAGCTCATCGATCGAGGTACACGATCCACCCTTGAGCCACTAAGATGTACAAAGACTTGAAACGAACTTTTTGGTGGCCTAATATGAAAAGAGAGGTAGCGGACTTCGTATCTCGTTGCCTGACATGCCAACAGATGAAAGCGGAACATCAGAAACCCGTTGGAAAATTACATCCGCTAGATATTCCCAAGTGGAAGTGGGAAGATATCGGCATGGACTTTATCATGGGCTTGCCCAAGTCTAGGGGCGGACATGATGGAATTTGGATAATCATTGACTGTCTAACTAAACCGGCTCATTTCTTTCCTATCAAGAGCCGATGGTAAGTTGATGTACTTGCTGCCCTGTATATTAAGGAGATGGTTAGATTGCATGGAGTCCCTGTGTCAATTGTATATGATAGAGACCCACGCTTTACCTCTCATTTATGGAAGAGTCTACAACACTCTCTGGGGATGAAACTCAACTTCAGCACTGCTTTCCATCCCCAGACAGATGGATAGACCAAAAGGATAAATCAAGTTGTTGAAGATATGTTAAGAGCATTTATTATAGATTTCGGCAGAAGTTGGCATGACCACTTACCCCTAGCCGAATTCGCATATAATAACAACTATCAAGCCAGTATCCAAATGGCACCTTTTGAGGCACTCTATGGCAGGAGTTGTCGATCTCCAATATGCTGGGACGAAGTCGGTGAAAAACAAATTCTAGGCCCAGATATGGTGAGAGATTCAATTGAGAAGATACACCTCATTCGGGAAAGGCTAAAGATAGCACAGTCCAGGTAGAAGTCATATGCTGACAATAGAAGAAGAGATCTGGAATTCTAAGTTGGAGATCATATTTTTCTTAAGGTATCTCCCGGCCGATATTAGAAGATTCGGTGTTAAAGGTAAACTTACACCAAGGTTTATTGGTCCATTTGAAGTGCTGAAAGAGTGGGCGAGGTGGCTTACCGCATTGCATTGCTTCCACAACTATCAAAAGTGCACAATATATTCCATGTTTCTATGCTGAAGACATACGTACACGATCCTTCCCATGTCATTGACCACGCTGATTTGGTAATACAAAAGGACCTTACTGCCGAGCAAAATCCAATGAAGATCCTCGACCGAGAAGTTCAAGTTTTAAGGAACAAGACGATCCCTATGCTGAAAATCCAATGGAATCAATGCTTAGAACAAGAAGCTACATGGGAAACTGAGGAGTCTATGAAAAGAAGATTTTCGGAGCTATTCTAGTCTGTAAGTAGTCTACACCCTCTATGTCGTCTTGCATACAGTTGAATTTGGGGACCAAATTCTTTAAGTGAGGGAGGGTGTAGCACCCCCAATAAAATAATAGAGAAGTTGAACTTCTTAAATAAACAATCCTACATGAAGGCCTTATAAAAAGAACCATACCTTATGAGGGCTACTATATAAATATACAAAGCCCAACATCACTTAAATGCCAACACATGGATAGTACGTAGTAGGGTTTCTCTTTTTCCAACCCAAAAGGAATGGACGCCCCTTACCAGGGCGCCATTCACCAAATGGAGCCCCCATGCAAGGGCGCCATTTCCTTCAGGGGCCACCAAGCAATTATATATTAATATATGCATACATCTTAAAGACTAACATGTGAAGGTTGCAGTTAGTGTCTAAATCCATGAAGAATGGACGCCCTCATGCAGAAGCGTCATTTACATGAACAAGGTCTCCCATTTAAAGGGTGCCCCTATACTAGGGCGTCATTTCCAAAGTGCTTCTAGAAGACTTGAGACACGAACAACCTCATTTATCTGGCAAAGAACCATCCTCTGACTATGGACAACAATGATCTAGGATCTTGTTCCCCAACCAAACCCGCAAGGCAATAAACCAATGCTTTGCATTGGCAACCAGATTTCCTATAACTATTTCCCTCTGTAGCACAGGCAGAGGCTACTGCCGTTATCAGTGCTGCTTGTAGAAGGGAATATTTCCCTTCTTTCCTTCAAAAAACTGAAGGGAGGTCTTCTTCCTACATTCTACATCCTGCTATTGGAGCTTTGCAGTGGAGAGCGTGCCTTACTTTATTCTCTAAAGCTCTACTGAGAAGGGGCTTGGCTTGGATTTCTTCCTCCTTCTACTTCCTGTACCACGTGTATCACTCCAAAAAGGTAGGTGTTCTCAAGATCTAGCCCAACCTGTAGCTAAAGTAGGGTAACATAACATGCTAGTATAATCCATCTGTCATGCCATACAGCCTGTTCATAGTCTATAGCATGAACATACTCTATAGCATGTTACACGGGTTTTAAGTAGAACAACTATAGCCTGTTACACCAGTTATTACATAGTCTATTACATATTCTGTTATACTGATTTTACGGGATTCGAATATATCATGTCACACTAGTTTTTACAGCCTTAAAATATCATGTTTAGCCCTAGTATATAACCTGTTTTACAAGATATACATATGAGGTTTAAAAACCCAGAATGTCCAGCCCTCAAGTAAAGGGCGCCCCTCACTAGGGCGCCATTTTCTGAATGGGCACCCTTGTCAAGGGCGCCATTTAATTGAAGACACTTCACAGTGTCGTCGATTCATTTCCAGCAAATAATAATCAACACATTCAAAAATTTATATCTATGAAACTAAACCATAAAATTCTTGCATGAGTATGATTCTGTGATCCTGATATTTTTCTCTACCTATACATGTCCTTAATTCCTGATTCCAAGAAACTTTGGAAATATGAATAGTGCATGACCCAACTGAATAGGCACCCCTGGCCAGGGCACCATTTACTTCAATTGATGACCCTCCATAGGGTCGTCATTTAAATGAAGACCCCCTGGGGAGGCGCCAATTCCTTTTCCAGCAAATTATAGACACCCCGTTAAAAAAATTAAAATATATGAAACTGAAACCCAACAAATCTGCATGAACATAATTCTGAACTCCCGATAATTTTCTCTATCTACCCATGACATTGTTTCCTGATTTCGTGAATAGTGTTATGAGTCTTGAGATGTACCTGCCCGATGTAAATAGGGCCAAATGAATTGGCGCCCTAGCTAGGGGCACTAATTTGTTGAATAGTGACCTCCAGAGAGTAGTCATTTAAATGAAGACTCTCTGCAGGGGTGCCATTGTCCTATATATAGAAATTTGAAAGAAGCCCTAACCCCCAAACGCCAATTTCATGAAAGCCTGCCTAACCCAAGGCGCCAATTCCCTGAAAGATTGCCTATCCCCCAGGCGCTAATTCCTGAAAGTAGGGCTAACCCTTGGGCGCCAATTTAGTGAGGCAGCCTGCTAGCCGCCAATTTCATCTAGATGATTCAGTGAGCAACATATTTCCGTTCTGATTCCTGATTTGTCTTGTGGTTTATACCGACATAACCCTAGTTCATCTCTTGCATGATATATGCCTCTGAACTCCATTCCATGACAGTCTACCTTGTGTATATCCTACAATGGTCAACCCTTGAAATTCTATATTGGCTATAAATGAGAGTGGATGTCAAAAGGAATACATGAAATGCTGTGCATATAGGGCCCGATCTGGTTCTGGGAGGAGCGCCCGAAAGTACTTGTGCCCATGGGAGTTGAATGATCACGGTGTTTAAGCATTGCACCGAAGTACTTACTTGCTTGCTTGACTTGAGACATTCCACACTACTCTCTCATGACACTACTTGCTTGACTTGACTTGCATGGCCCAGAATGGGCAATACTTGACTTGCGTGGCCAGAAAAAGGGCAAAGTACTTGCTTGATTAAAATAGCCAATTCCAGTAACACGTACTTGATATTACTTACTTGAACATGAACTTTGCTTGCTGGAACATGATTCTTACTTGCTTGTACATGAGTTCTGGCTTGCCTGAAAAGTGGCATAAACATCTAGAAAGTTCTTGATATCCTGCTTGTCAAATACTTGAAATCATGCGATACTCTCTCTATATAGTTCTTGATCTCTTACTTGTTCCTCATGCATAGCTATACCTACATTTCAAGTAACATGTAAACTACTTAAAGATTGCTCGAACTTGAGATGTAATTCCTACTGAGCGATTCACTCAGCTAGTTGAAATTCTAACATTTTTTAGGTAGTATGGATAGCGACCACCATCCGGATGGAAATGAAATCGAGTGAAGAGTGCTAGAACGTCAATCGTCTACTGTGAGCTAGCTGCATCCTGATTATCTAGGGTCCTTACCTTTGTGTTCCAGCTATGTCAGTTATATCAGTTTAGTTGATTAAATTTACTAAGGCTCGTAGCCTAGTAGTTGGATTTGAATAATGTATGTCATGGACGAGAATTATCATCAATTGGTTAATTGTAAGAATTTGTTATCTTGGACTATTGGTATCATTTTAGAAATTAAATCTTAGTTACTATTTTAATTTTTTGCGCACTTTGTCTTTTGTCAAATATATATATATATATATATACTGCTCTGATTAAATGGTTCTATATAAGTTGGCCACGACTCGGGTATCTTCCGCGCTCAGGGCGTGACACTTAATGATGTATGTGGACCCAAATTATCTTGAGTTCCAAAATTCTTTTTTAAATGTGTCTTGCAGGTTAGTCTGGCAGCCATGCACAACAGATGGTACTTGGATAGTGGTTGTTCGCGGCATATGACTGGAGACCAGACTGAATTTAGCAAGCTAGAGATGAAGGTAGGAGGAATGGTCAAGTTTGGAGGGAAAAACAAAAGTAAGTGTGGACATACTTTTGGGATTATCTATTTATTTATTCATTTGTTTATTCATTTATTTATTTATTGAGTGTGTAGGCATGTCAGTCACGTAAGTGACGATTTATTCAGGCTTCAAAGAAGCCACATGTGCGCACCGTCTGACTGATCAGAAGATTATGGATATCGTGTCGGGACAGAAACCCGACGTGCCGTAAAGGCCACGACGTTAATTACATCCCCTCGAAGAGGGGAAAACCCTTGATTGATTACCAGAAAAATGGGCCTTATGGCCTGAAATTAACATTAAAGAAACGAGATTAATGAAATTCACGAATCGTGTGAAAAAGCCCCTCGATGGGGTAAAAATGTTTAAATCATGTTGGTCGCTTACCGACCATTTCATGTACGGTCGGAAGTCCATATTAAAAGCGTGATGAAGACGGTGATAAACCCGTGCAAGTGTCTGCCAAGCGTTCGGCGAGTTTAATAAGAATGCAGGATTAGATCTCAATCAGAATGGATCAGATTCGATGGGCTATTGGCCCGGGGCAATACCAAGTCATGGCCATATTGGGGGATGATCCCTGAGGTCCAAACCCGTCTTGCCGAGGCATCATTGACATTTCCTTCATACCGAGTCTCGGGAAGCGGGGTCCGGAGCGGCCATTATCATGTTTTCGTTATTTGGTTGTTTGATTTATTTATTTAGTGTTTTATTTTATTTTTGTTATTATTAATTTTTTTTAGATGCATGGATGCATTTTCTTTTGTTTATTTGTTATCATTCTCATTATTGCATTTTTTTATTTGGTTGTTGGATTTTCTTTTATTTGATTATTATTATTATTATTTCTTGTGTTTGATTACTTATCCCTTTGAGAGTCTAGTTGTTTTATTTATTTATTTTTGTTGTTAATATTAAGTCATTTGCACCCTTTTATTGCTAACTTGCTTTGTTTCCTTTTTTTTGTTTTCCTTTTGTTTTATTCCCATTTCGATTTTTTCCTTTTCCTTTTGATTTTGATTTTGATTTTTTTATGTTATTCTTTCTTTTGTGTTGGCTTTCTTAGATCTATTTATTTATCTATGTTAACACAAATAAATGAAGAAAGGGGTTGGAGACGCAAAAATGAATAGTGCATGGCGCCGATTCATCACGTTTGAACACCGTTGCATGGGTTGTGTGTGTAAAATATGAATTTAGTGGGTTTAGGGTGTTAAGCATGTATTACGTTGGTGCATGTATTACGTGTGTGCATGTGAAGGGAACGAGTGTTGGTTAGTGAGTGTTAAAAAAGGGGTAAATAAAAAAGGGGAATAGTGCCCGTGCCAATTCATCCCGTTATGGCATCGTGTGTGTGTTGAACATGTGTATGTGTTAACGTGAGAAGGTGTATTGGCGCAGTCGAGTGTTGTGCGAATGTGAAGAGATGTGAGTGTTACGGTGCCAGGAGAGTGAGGAATGGGAGAGTGTGTATCGGCGCAGTTCAAGATGGGAGATAAAGCGGGATGGATCGGTGCATGTAAAAGGAGGTGAGGGTGAATGGATCGGCACAGTGGAAAAGAGGTGGAGAGAACAGTAGGGGTGAACCGACGGGTGAGGGAAGTGATACGGCGCATGGGGGTTTTGTGAGGGAGTCAATTCATCACTTGCTGAGGGGTTGACATGAAGCTACAGCGGGCGACGCAGTGGAGCCAGATAGAGACTTTTTTTATTTGGGCTTTTAAGTAGATTTTGGTTCATTTAACAAAGTGGATCGTGGGGTTTAAAAAATGTAGAATTTTTGTTCTTGATGCGTGAGGGTCTTTTAATTCATTTTCTTTGTTCTTGTTCTTATAGTTAGCATTGTTAAGACATGTTTTTCTTTAACCGCGTTCCTAGCAGAATTTCGACAGCACCTCTTCTAGACCCAGGGTTTGCGGGGTGTAAAAGAGAGACGCGCCCACTGATAAGTCCGAGACGGCCTCAAAAGTCATGGGTACACCGAGTGGCTACCCTCAAACCCGGGTTGGGCACGGGACCCCGAGGACTAGCCTACGAGGGGCCCCGGCCGCTGTTTAGCGTGCTTTTCTTTCGTTCGCGTATCGATCAACCAATCGACTAACTGGTAATCAACTGACTGATTGACGACGCGGGCGTACCAGTCACATGAGTGGCGATTTTATTGTGCGCTCATTCTGACCCATGTCGGGTGAATGTGAGGTTCGGTCGGGACCAGCAGTCCGCCATACCATAAAGGTTATGACGTTAATTACATCCCCCACGAGGAGGGAACACCTTTGATTAATTGCCGAGATAACGGGCTGTCGAAGCCGGAAAAAGAACTACATGATGATTATAGCAATGACAGACAGGATGCAGCATTAATCATGCAGAAGATGCGTAGTTTAATGGGAAAATGGATCCTCGGTACGTGGCGGAGGACGCAGGTCCGAAGACCACCATCGCGCGTGACGAAGGCTTCCGGCCAGACATGATCCGGCTTTCAGTCGACGCCATTTAATATACCCGGGGATCTATGCATGCATGCACACAAGACATTCATGATTATATTGAATATGAACATAGCGCCACGAAGGCGTTGGTGATCGACCACATTTATTGCCCCTCGTCGAGAGGAGGAAGGACGACATGAGTATGATAGCGAAAGCATGAATGCTAACAGATACGATGATGATGACGATGCAACTCAGGCTCGCTTGGCCCCTCTTTTATTCAATTTACTGTCAGATATAGCTTATTGACATCGCCCCCGAGAGAGGAAACTCGTCCCGAGGCAAGCGAGTGAGTAAAATATCAAAAGGGTTTCAAAACCGGTGCGGTTACGACTTACACGGCGCGGCAGAGCGTAGGTATAGTGGCTAATACGGCGCGGCCATGACTAACAGCTTAAGACGGCGCGAGAGCTTGGGGGCGCGCCAGTCTGGGGTGCGCCGGAAAGTCGCAAGGGGAAAAAAAATGGATATGAGTGTGGCCTTAATCCGGTGCGGGGGGTACCGCGCCGGATTAGGGCGCGCCGGGGGACTCCGCGCCGTTTTAGCCCAAATTCTATTTCTTTGGACCTCCTTTGAGTTTGTTGGGCCCATTTGGGGGACTTTGAGTCCATTGAGGCCAAGAAATTTTATTAGATTGAAGTCCAGAGTCCTCCGAGGATGACATGTTAAGTCAGTACGATGTTCATACTCGAGGACTGGGGTAATTAGATTCGGAGCAATTGATAATCAAGGTTTTCATAAACTTAATCTATCCAGAATTGGACAGCATCTCCCCCGGATTGCAAAGAATTGCAGGGGATAAGCGGGGTCATGTTCACCTGTGGAACAAGCCCCTACATCGCCGGTCTGCACAATGTCAGCCAGCAAATCCCAGTGGATGGAGTACCCCGAGGACTAGCCTACTAGGGGCACCCAAAGTTCCATGGGGAGAAGAAATAGAGGGAGGAAGCCGTCGACAGTGGGAACGATGCCCCGAGGGCTAGCCTATGAGGGGTGACGGACCCATAGTCGATGGTTCATCCCATGGAGAGATTGACCATTGGGAGAGCGGGACTCCGAGGGCTAGCCTACAAGGAGCACGCATCTCCCGGTCTCGATCGGGTCTTAATTTGTGGGGGTTGAGTTTCGTTGAACCAGGGCCCCGTCACTGTCTCCAGTGGCTTCAAGGGAATGCCCACCATCGAGAGATGGAGCCCCCCCCCCGGTCACCCAGCAATCGTCAAGAAACAGCAGAGGAATGTCCCCCTCCCCGGACGATCGAAACATTGGGAAACCCTCAGAGCGGTGTGGATGAATATGGTGCATGGGAGCAGTAGATGCATAAACGAAACGAGATCGTTACAGGGGCATTTGCTCGAACGGTTGAAAAGCAAAGTTCGAGAGGGGTGGATCCCTTGTATAGTGGATAGAGGCACACGCAGAGGCGCGGCTCTATCCATGAGGATAAGAACGATGCAAAAATCCCTGAATCATGTGTAAAGCGAATGATCGAAAGAAAACCCCCGGGGAGGGGTGTTTCTATAGCCCACGATGGTTCGCGGCATAGCTGAGGCTTCGATGGAATCGGAATTACAGCTACATCGAAGAGAATCCAACATACGCATTGACACAAGTGAGAGAGATAGAGATTCTGAATATCAGCTCGGCCTGTTGGCCTAATCATTCGCATACGTATCACTATTCAAAGATGAAAAACGAACGAATGTTTACATTGAGAATCCGGCATCGACACCACTGCCAGAATGCCGTTCATCGACGCCGAGGAACATACAATGGCAGGATGAATCACAGAGGAGGGGAGGGGTCGGCTCATATCATTGCCATCCCTCCCCTCTTCGGTTTACAACCAGTAGACGGAGATTTGGGGGGATCGGCGGGAGATAGGGGAGAAACAACGCCGGTGCCCACCTGTTACCGAAAACAGAGTATCGTAACTCAGTCGGGGAAGAAGAAGGTCACCGGCGGAGGACGCCCAGGAGAGGCGCTATTCTTCTCTCTGGAATTCTCTCTCGATCCCTCCTCTTCTCTCTACTTTTCTTTTTTTGAAGCCTCCCTCTCGAGAGTCTCTCTTTTCTTTCTCTTCTTTCTTCTTCTTTCTTCTTCTTTGTTTCCGTCTGGCCTCTCTCTTCTTTGTTCTCGAAGAACCCTATATATAGAGGCCTGAGTTCGAACTTGAACCGGCGTGGGATTAGCGCGCCGGGAAGAGCCTTCAAGGCTTACCGCGCCGGGGTTGGACACCCTCAGGGTGATTTGCGCGCCGGCCTAAGGGCTGAAGATGGGCTTTAGCGCGTCGGGATCAGGGGCATCGAATGAGGGGCACGGCGGTTTAAGGCGCGCCGGGCTAATGCTCCTCGTGCGCTACAAGCCAGTCGATGAGTCCGGGGATGATTCCGGGAGTCATCGTGAACATTATCTCGCCAATGCCCATCGAAACCTTGGCATGATGTTTTGTCGAAGGTCCCAGGTCAACGTACGGCCGTTCTTGAGACTCCAGATAGCTTTGACTTGATCGTACGGGCTTTCTGCCGACACGGCCTTTGGCTCTACGCTCCATGCTGTTGGTCCGGCCTGGCTCGTACTCAGTGCTCTCTAGGAGGTTGGATAGTCGGGAGATAGTTCCGCCTGAGCCGGGCGATCATTCGGCCACTAATGGGCCCATCTTGGCGGGAAGCCGTGCCCATGCCGGGCGATCGGGATCTTCCGCCGTCAGAGCTTTCGGTTCTCCGTTTCGGGAAGCCGGGGGGACTCCTTTATCCTCAGGAGAGCCTTTCATGAGGTGGGTATCCACCGGGTAGATCGTCGTCCTTGATCGGACAACAGGTGTAGTGTATGCAGCATGATAGAGTCAATGCCGATTCATTGGGCAGGCTTGGTCGCACCGCCAGTTGGTTGTGAATTCGTCCCGGCTCCCTTGAGGTGAAGTCCCCGTATCTATACGGAGTGACTCGAGGCTCTGACAGCTTGAGAAGTCTTCAATAGGTTGATCTTTGTCGGCTTCCGTGCTTCGGTGGGCCGGATCATTCGTCTTTATGGCTTGTTCGCCGGTGATCATATTTTGGGTGCCAACAGCGGCCCATGGGCAGTTGTATTCGAATTTCAGGTCAAGACTTATTATGTTGGCTATCGGCAGGCCTTTTCTATTCACCTTCCGAACGGAGTTTCTCCAGGGGTCATGCCATGAGAAGGTAGGTCCTGGAGGCCCTGGGGTGATCATTGTAAACAATGGAATAGCGACCCCTCGACGAGTGAAAGGGAAACATAAGCCCAATTCAATTTGAGAGGAATGCCGGAGCCCTCACAACTCATTGTTGTGAGTGAGAAGGCGACCGTCGTCTCCATGGAGACATGCTATACATTAATAGGTCAAGGTAAAACACACCTATGGTGATGAGGAGAAATACCAGAACTGGGGGAATAGGATGGAGACCATAATAGCTTAAAGAAGATGAGATTTTATTCATTGCAAAAGAAGCAGAGGGTACACGAAGGGGGATACATCGTTTAAGAGGAGGGAAGAAAACATAACAACGATAAAAAAAAATATCAAGAGAATAAAGCAGTGGGGGGGAGGGGGGTGGACGAAGCATATGCTCCTCCCCCCTTGGACCCTCACCTCTGTCACTCGCTTATTTCACTCACCCTTTCTCTTCACTCTACAGGAGCACAGGTAGACATATCTCTTTTTTTCTCATGGGGCCTAGCCTCTATCCTATAGCAGCTTCTTTGTCTTCTCATTAGCTGAACTGAAGAGCCAGAGACTTTCAACTAGACCTCTTCCCCCCTTTTTTATAGGGAGCGGAGATGGGAAGTAGCCCCCACCCCTCCTTCTCTTTCTTCTTTTCCCGCCCGAGGATGCTTTAGATCCTAACGCAGGGTGGCAGGCAGCAGATCAGTGTCTTCACGAGAGTGGCCGAGGTCGACGTCGAGGGCCTGCCACCATCGAGGTGTCATCCTGAGCATGAGACAGACGAAGTTGCATTCATCTACGAGTAAAGCCCCGCTTTAACCATTAGTTGACAAGTAGCTAACCCCCCCCTTTGGGCATGGATCTCTTGCCAACCACTGGTTAAGGGGATGACCTCCCTTGTTGTTTATTTCCTTGAACGAAACAAAGTAATATTTTGATGAAGGGACATTCCTCGCACCGCATCACATGGGAGTTTGGAGGGCACTGATTCATATTGGCCGTGTCGGTTCACTTTACTATGGGTGGTCGGCGCCGATCCATGCTTGTTGGGGGCGCCGATTCATGGAGCAAGGAAGGCTTGTGCGACGGCTCAAATGGCTACAAGGATCTTGTGTCGTATCAAGTGTGTTGTATCATGTAGCAAGGGAGTGTGCGCCGTATCATGAGGCTTGCTTTTTGTGCCGATTCAAGAAGCCAAGGGAGGTGTGCCGTATCACTTGGCGAAAAAGGTGTGCCGATTCACTTCGCCAAAAAGGTGTGCCGATTCACTTGGCCAAGGGGAATGTTGGTAAATGTCATAGTCTTTGTCACTTCGTTGACTCCAAACTGGCTCGGACGATAGATTGACATCCAGTACTGCCTTAGTTTCGGTGAACCATCAGGGGATTTATTTCGAAGCTCCTGGGCTTCGGTTTGCAATTCTGAGTGGTTTCTGACACGTGGCGAACCCACATTAGATTACTCGGGTTTCATCTTGATTCGGCCTTCGACACTGTGAATTGTGTCCTTAAGTCTACTCCATGCATGTGGAGAGCGTCTTCATCGAGTGGGCAATCACTCAAAGTGTTTTTGCCCTCATTGGACAGCTCTTCGGCCTCCTGCAGACCTTTCTGGCATAATGTGTGTCCCGATCGGGTCACTCGGGTTTTATGCTGATATTGCCTTCGGCACTGTGACATTGTGTCCTTAAGCCTGCTCCATGCCTCTAGGGAACGTCTTCATCAAGTGGGCAATCACTCAAAGTGTTTTCCCCCTCATTGGGCAGCACTTTGGCCTCCTACGGACCTTTTCGGCATAATGTGTACCCGGATCGGGTCACTCAAGTTTTATGCTGATATTACCTTTGGCACCCTATTTTGAGGGATCGGGGATATTTCCTCAGCCCAGGAAGCTTCCTTATCAGGTGGTGGACCACCAGGTGTATTTTCGTGTTAATCGAATGAGATATAGGGTTTGTTCAGCTTGACGAGACCCAAAGTTCTTGCTAGTGGATTTTTTGGGTGTCCACAAATGCCCCCCACTCGCAGGTGCCGCGAGCAAGGAACGAGAGCGGGGCCTACGAGTGTATCTTCTTGTCCAGTAAGTGGTCGACATCGGCGTAGAACATCATCGACTTCACATGAATGGCCTTGGCCACGCACTATATCGATTGGTTTTGACAAAGAGCTGGACGCTAATCCAGATAACATCATCAGCATTGGACCTATGCTAACGCAAGGAAATAGGTTCATCTGGCCTTAGACGTAGGGTCTAAGCCATTGGAATGCATCGATTGACCTTGACTGAGAGCCAGACACCAATCATGATGATATTGTCGACATCAGGTATGAGTTATTGCAAGGGCATCGGGTTCATCTGGCCTTAGACGGAAGGTCTAAGCCATTAGGTCGTATTGAACATCACGGTGGGACGGACAGCTAGTGTTGGATGAAATAGGGTTGTTTATTTATGGATGTTGAACCCCCTGTGTGAATATTCTAATAGTTGATTTTTGATGATGACCAAACACTATATTAGACTAGAACTTTTGATGGGTGAATAAATTTAGTCTAACTCTTTTTGAAATGCTTTACTATATATCACCTTTTCTTTCTCTTGGTTCATGAATTACTAATGTTACCAGTGATATACTTGCAGGATCAAGATCATCTATCTTGAGTAAGTGCTTTGAGTCATGTTTGTCAAAGTTTTGATCTAACTCCATTTTTGTGTTCTTACAGAAATCTGGAATGAAGTTAAAATCCTAAAACAATTGAAGAATGATTGGTGAGATCCACACAAAACCTTAACCCTTGCTTAGTTAATTTTCTTCATTAGTTGTCATGGGTTGATCGTTGTTCATATCCAGCTCATGGAATTCATTAACTTGTTTATTTTGATGGGGTGGACCCCAAGGGTCATCCCCATGGTGGCTGTTAGCCTTATTCCTTCTTTTTGTTAAGAAGTTGTTTGTGGGTCGACCCCATGGGTCGACCCCTAGGCGGTCCTGAACCCACAGGTTTTCAGTTTTGTGCATAACGTGTGTGGGTCGACCCAATGGGTCGACCCTTTTTGGCACCCGAAACTTTCGGGTAACTCACAGTTTTTAGTTTTTAGAAAGAATGCGCTATGGGTCGACCCCTGGAAAATATTCTTGTCGGGCTTTTAACCCGTGCGTCGTGGGTCGACCCAATGGGTCGACCCATAGTGTTACGGACCGGCAGTCCGGTTCGTGATCCGTTTCGCGGCCACCATTTTTATTCCTCGTTTTGCCCTAATGTTGGGAGATCCGAGGTTCCATCTTGTCACACGTGTCCCCTCTCCTTGGGACTATAAATAACAATGATTAGGGCATCCCAAAGGCTAGGAGAAAAATAGAGAACATTCGATCTAATGGTGTTTTTGTCTTGTAGGAAGAAGAAAGCTCGCGGGAGCCCTTCCATGCGCAGATAGATGCCTTCCTCTTCGAAAATGGGTCGATCCCCGTGCTGATCAGATGCATCCTGAGCAAGAACCGAAGCTCTCCTTCCTTATTTGAAGCCGGGCAACTAGGATCTCGAGCTGCACATCAATATCTGGGATTCTTCATGAAGATCTGTCCTCATCCTACCGCATCAACCAAGCTATGAAAAACCACAGCTACACCATCATTTGAAAGGGGGATTTCTGGCGATTTCAAGATCCTTATTCCATTTATCCTGTTCATTCTATTTCTAGTCTAAAGAATCATTGTGTATTTGAACTTCTATCTTGAACGAAATACTCTGTGTGTGTGTGTGTGTGCGTTTGCTGGTCGCAGAGCATGCGTGTGTGTGGCTATGTGATTCACAGCGTGTGTGTGTGTGTGTGTGTGGGTTTTCACTCTTTAGTGGAAGCTTTCCTCACATTGTGAGGGGTGGACGTAGGGGTCACTGTGGTGAACCTGAACCACCTTAAATTCTATTGTTCATCATGGTTTGCTTCTACGTTATTACACGAGTGGGCTTCTAGTCGAGTTGAGTGTCATTCATATCTCATCCTTTCAGATCTCATTACATCTCCGATGTTCGTGTGTTTTCATCATCGGGTGAGAAGAGTGTGCTTCAATCATTATCCTTCCATTTCATCTTCTGGAAAAGTTGGTTGTTAAATTTTTATTGCCAATCAATTCACCCCTCCCCTCTTGATTGCCATCTACCGGGGACAACAATTGGTATCAGAGCACGGTCTCTGATTTTTACTGATCTCACGATCTTAGAGTAAGATCCAGTAAATGGCAAACAAGGGGCAGATGCCCGAAGGGCACTCTATACATAGACCTCCGTTCTTCGATGGGTCAAATTATTCATATTGGAAGAATCGGATGTATGTATTCCTGAGGGCTCAGGAATTTGAAATTTGACATGTTATCAGTAATGGTCCATATAAATTGCCTCCCAAAGAGGAAGAGTGGGGAGAAGATCATATCAAGAAGTGCATAGCTAATTTCAAAGCCATGAATATAATTCAATGTGCAATTCATCCAAACGAGTACTCACGAATTTCGATGTGTGCTTCCGCGCAGGAGATGTGGAACAAACTTCGTTTAATGTATGAAGGAACATCAGAAGTGAAGGAGACTAAAGCGAATTTGCTCGTCCGGGACTACGAATTATTCATGATGAAGCCGGATGAAAACATTTCAGAAATGTTTGCTAGATTGTTGGAGATCACCAATGGGCTGAAGGCACTTGGGAAGGAATACTCCAACCAAGATCTTGTGAGGAAGGTATTAAGGTCCCTCTCATCACAGTGGCATACTAAGGCCACGGTCATTGAAGATTCAAAGAACCTTACCACTCTGACCCTTGATGAGCTAATTGGGTCATTAATGACCTATGAGCTGAACATAAAATGGAATGAGGAAGATGTCAAGAAAAAGAAGCCGATCTCAAGCATGGCCTTGAAGACCAATCTCCAAAGATCGGATGACAGTGAAGATGGATCTGGTTCAAACAGTGAGGATGAAGAGCTGGTGGCCATGATAACACAAAGGGCCAGAAAATTCATTAGAAGGTCCAGAAGAGCAGGAGCTCCATTCAGAAGAGGGCCAAGGAAAATGATTCCAAGAAGGGAGAAAGCAGTAAGAAAGAAGAGATTATCTGCTATGAATGTAAAAAACCAGAGCACATGCATGGAGAGTGTCCCGAACTTTAGAAAAAACTCAAGAAAGGGAAGTTCAAGAAGCCTAAGGCAATGGTGGCAACGTGGAGCGATGAGGATGACACTGAAGACAAATCAGAAGATGAATTGGACGAGCTTGTCCAAACATTGTGTCTAATGGCGGATGATGAAGACTCCAATGAGGTACATTCTGAAACTGATGATCTCTCATGTGAGCAATGGGAAATTGCTTATGAAGCCTTGTATGACAAATGCAAAAAGTTAAAGTCTGAAAACAGAATGTTAAAGAAAAAGATTGACCAAAGCATATCGAATGAATCTCCATGTCTGAAATGTGCTGAATTATCATCCAAGCTTGAAACACTATCTTACGACAATGAAATGCTCATTTCCAAAGTCATTTTGTTTGAAGAAGAACTAACATGTTTAAAAGAAGAACAACATAATGATGAAAAATCCATGAATGCCATTGAAGAAGTGAATGCAAAAGTCCAAGCCTTGGAAAAGGATAAAATGGAACTTGAAGAAGAAAAAGGGGTTTTAATGGATGAGGTGAAAGATCTGAAAGATTCACTAGCCAGATTTGTCAAAGGGAAGCAAAATCTAGACACCATGTTAGGAATGAGAGTGAACTTTAGAAAGGAAGGACTAGGCTATGAGCCATGCAACCAGAAAGCTTTCGTAAACAAAACTCAAACTTCCTTTGTGAATGCTAATGCATCATGTTCTTCACATAAAAAGAGTGAGAAATACATTCCAACTCACAAACCATTCGTGAATGATTACAAGAAAAGAAATCATAACAAAAAGGTTGTTTCATGTTTCTACTGTGGAATGTATGGTCACACCATGCATACATGTAGGTTAATGTTGGCTGATTAGAAACAATTTGCAAGAAAGTCAATGTGGTTGAATAGATCAAGAGCTTCTAACCGATATGGACCCAAGCAAGCTTGGGTACCAAAATCATAGAAGTCTTCTTGTTTTGATGATATATAGGTCTGCATGAAGGCTCAAAGAAACAAATGGTACCTCGATAGCGGATGCTCGCGACACATGTCCGGAAACAAAGAAATCTTTGCAGACCTCATGGAAAAGGATGGTGGACTTGTTGCCTTCGGGGGCAAGGACAAAGGAAAAATCGTTGGAGAAGGTAAGATTGGTAAGGGATCTCCTCATAGTGTGGAAAATGTTTTGTTGGTCAAAGGTGTCAATCATAACTTACTTAGTATTAGTCAACTTTGCGATAAAGGGTGCAATGTGATTTTTGACTCCACGCACTACACTGTTATAAATAAAACCACACAGGAAATAATGTTCATAGGCGTTAGACAAAATAATGTATATATGATAGACTTAGATGACACATCACACAATAATGTTTGCTTAGTTGCAAATAACTCTGACAATGCTTGGTTGCGGCATCGCCGTCTTGGGCATGCCAGTTTTAACGTTCTTTCAAAGTTGTCCAGAAATGATTTGGTTATTGGAATGCCAAAGCTGAAGTTTGAACCTGACAAAGTGTGTGAGGCATGCAGCAAAGGTAAGCAAACAAGAGCCTCTTTCAAAAGCAAGAATGATGTGACTACCACTAGGCCTCTTGAAGTTCTTCATATTGATTTGTTTGGTCCTAGTAGAACTCACAGTCTAGGTGGTAAGTTATATGGCTTTGTCATTGTAGACGACTTCTCACGATTTTGTTGGGTATACTTTTTGTCACATAAAAATGATGCTTTGAAGGAATTTGAAGGTTTTTGCAGGAAAGTGGAGATTGAGAAGGGATGTTCCATCAAGAGAATTCAAAGTGATCATGGTAAGGAGTTCGAGAACAATGATTTTGATGAATTTTGTAGGGAGCACGGATACTCGCATACATTTTCAGCACCAAGAACTCCAGAACAAAATGGCATCGTGGAGAGACAGAACAGAACCCTTATTGAGATGGCTCGGACAATGCTAAGCGAGAACAACCTTCCTAGGTACTTTTGGGCGGAAGCCGTTAGCACGGCATGCTACATCATAAACCGAGCTATGGTAAGACCAATCTTGAGAAAACCCCATATGAACTCTTTAAAGGTAAGAAGCCAAATATCTCTCACTTGAAACCATTTGGATCAATTTGCTATATTCTTAATAATGGAAAATCTGATTTGGGCAAATTCGATGCAAAAAGCGATCGCGGAATCTTTCTTGGGTACTCTCTTACTTCTAGAGCATATTGTGGATTCCTTTAAAATCCACACTTTGGGGAAAGGTTAAAAAGGAAGAGAAAAGGGAAACATTAAATAATGGTGGAGATGAAACAATGCACGAGGTGCACAAGGGGAGTGTGTGATCGCCAGAGGGTTTACCTCAATAAAAAAAAAGAATAAGATCGCATGTACCTGGTGAAAGATGGGATGCGGGATGAATGTGGATCTCCTCCTCCAACTCCAATCGGCCGGCCGACGAAGTGGGTTTTCTTGATTGATTACCTTGTAAGAAAGACAATGAAAGACAAGCAAAAGAAAGGGGATCAGCCAAAGTGCAGTAATACCACTCCAAAAACAAACAACATAAAATGATGAAACGACGTTAACATGCGCACCTCTCTTTTGTTTTCTTTTTAGAACCCCTAGCAGAGAACTAGGGAAGGAGCTAACATGCTAAATGCAGTAAAAGAACTGACGGCAGGAGACAATAGTGATGCCAAAATATGATGAACAACAAACAAGCTATATATATATATCGCCCTGCTCTCCCTGACGAGAGTAAAGGGAGCCGGAGAGACGCTGGATGGATGCAGAGGGATGAAGAAAAAAACAATGCTCGAAAGAGGAAGCTCTGCGTGCTTGAATACTTAAAAATCTTCAACCTTTTGAGTTGTTGTTGTTGTTAACCTTTTACACGATCAAACCAGATTTTCTTTTATAGTGTCAATCAGATGTGATCAAACAAGGGAATTGATAAGAACGGGTAATGAGGCATCCAAGGAAGGATTAAGATCGGACAAGAGTCCAAAGACAGCAGGGAACTGTGAGGGAAAGATGGGGAAAAGAAAGACTCTGGAGTGAAACACGCCTTAATACAGGGCGTCTATTTATGAATTGACGACCTTCACAGAGACATTTCTTGAAAAACGACCTAGGAAAGGGCGTTTCTTCCTGGATTTAATTTTGGAAATGAAAACCTCCTCCGTTTGGAAACTGAGATAACACGCCTGAGATAACGGCGTTAATTAAAATCACGCCCTGAGGAAAGGCGTTACTCACAAAATGCCTTTTATTTTGAAAATAGATAATTCCAGAAATTAAGGGATAACACCAGGAATTGACGCCCTCATCTACGGTCGTCCTTTCTTTGAAAACGCCCTACAACAGGTCGTTATTTGTGAAATTAACGCCCTTAATCAAGTCGTGACTCACAAAAATACAGGAAAAATGCAGAAAAACTCACAAAAATAGAAAAACTTTATGTTATAGGAATATTGAAGTCCACTTGGGGCATTTATATAATAACATGAGATTTGGTCAACAAAACGTCAATTTTGGCGTGTCTACAGCTGCCCCGCCTTGGCGTCTGCTTTGCAAGGGAGTGAGACGGAAATGGAGCGAAGTGTAATGAAAGGAATGAAGTGGAACGAGCTGATAAGGAGACGCCAAGGTGTGATGTGACACGCCTCAGACACTAAGCATTGGAAATCTTTCCAAGATTCTGAGTGAAACAATTCTGAGTGGTTCCAAGGAAACAATCGATTTGTTGGATAAAAGGAGATTAAACTAAATAATAAAGGGTGTGCGCGTGGGCACGACAGGGAAAGACCATTGGAGAGTGATTACCAGCCAATGTGGACATGCTGCAACCAAGGTAAATTTTGCAGAAAAGTAAAGAGAATTGGGATAAAGATCCAACAAAAGGAACACTTTCAAGGAATCAGCCTGAATGGCTTCAAATAGAACGAAGTACTTGATTTAAAGTGGAATATCTCATGTCAATTCAATCAAGAGCGAGTGAACTTCATTATTGCCATAATATGAAGATTTTCAGCATTAAACTCAAAGTCCTACATGATGCATGCTGGGCTAAAAGAAAAGGTTAAAACAAACTAAAAATAGAAAATAATCAAGGATAATATTGCTAAGCTGTTTAGGTCTGGTCAAGAATCCATATCTCTGAGCTAACACTAAGCCGAACTCCGTTTGTCCACGTATCAACTCAGAAAGTGGAACCATCGTCCCAAACTTTTAACAACTCGACGGCCTATCCGTGTGATCAAGATTCTCCTGAAATCGTCATCGTTTTTTTTTTTTTGATGAAGGGGAACTCAAATTTCAGGTTCATCAGAACCACAAGGTCCTTGACATAATATAATAGCGTAGATATCATATAGTAACAATGCTTACAAGAAACAGATACAAGGTGATGATGCTGCCCCTACGGGTGATCCAAACGCCTCGAATCCTGCAAACTTCTGCACTTTGAAACTTATTAGACTTCATTTATCAATTCAGAATATGACATGATCATAAGTGCTTAATCATAAACAATTTATCAAATAATAGCACTTAAGTTCATTCAAAAGCATTGGGAAGGCAAAAACGTACGCCAATAAAACACGCCTAAGAATAGGGCGTTAACAGCATGAAAGACGCCGTTCCATAGGTCGTTAATTGTTAAAACACGTCCTACTCAAAGGCGTCACCAAGAAAGGAAGCTTAGAAGAAACACGACCTCATCAAGACACGACCATGCCAAATGTCGTCTCATCAAAAAAATACGCCCTTTTATAGGGCGTAACCAACAGAAAAAGCTTGGAAGAAACACGTCCTTATCAAAGGCGTTACATTAAACACGACCAGTATAAGGTCGTTAAATCAAAAATACACGCCCTTACACAAGGCGTGAATTAGCCCGATCCTCCGTTTCTAAATCAAGAACATAGTCCTTAACCCAATCAAACTTCTATCTTCGGGGCTCTTTAGGACTCTTCGAATCCTTATAAAACGGCAGACTTTCTTAACCAAATCATCAGAATTCTTCTGCGGCCGAACTGCTTCGTTTCTTTCTTTTCCTGCTGGCCTCTTATTCTCTTCTGTTCTCAACTGCTGGCGGCGATGGACAGAATAGTGAAGAAACCTAAGATTTCTACTCCTAGAATCTCTGAAATACAAGGGCACATAAGCAATCGAATTGCTTTGAATCAGGTAAGCTTTAATTTCCTTTACTGTGCATGTAACCCTTCATTGTTCTGTCGAACTGCTCACTTATTTCTTTGTTGCTGAACTCTTCTGTCCAATACTTCATATGCTCATGTACCTCTTTTTTTTTTTGTTTTCTTCCTCTCTTCTCACAGGAGTACCCAAATCTTCCAGGGGCTAGAAGACATGTCCAAATCAAATGGTTGCCCCTCATCCTCTCCAAGTTCACATCAGACATGAGGGTATATGTAGCTAGATGGCATCTCTTGGGGTTGATAACCCATGCCAAGCATTATGATCAAATCCACATAGATTGGGCTGCCATAGGAGCATTGATTGAGACATGGCATCCTTCCACCCATACTTTCTTATTTTCCACTTTTGAGGCCACCATCTTGCTGGAGGAAGTAGAGATGATCCTAGGCTTGAAAAGGATGAAGCACGGAGAAGAAGAAAAGATGGCCATCATGCCAAGGCCCATCTCCTCCCACGAGTTGCTAACCTCGTTAATACCTAGCCCGAATATAGTGAACCAAATCAAGGTCACTAAAGGAGTTAACCTCTTGAAGCTCGCCTCGTGGGTGTACAAGAGAGCGGATCAAGCTAAAGAGGAAGAGGAGATAGAAAGAGTGACCAAAGCCTTCGTGGTGTGCTTGGCAGGAGCACTCCTATTCCCATCCACGGAGGACTTTCTAGAGGAGTCCCAATTGAGCGCAGTGGTGAGCTTATGGGAAGAAGAGAGAGTTGGACCGGCGATCCTAGCATATCTCTATAGCGGGCTTACAGCGGCGTCCATGGGAAGGCCCATTTACGGGTGCATGCTAGCACTCTCAAGTTGGGTTGATCTACACTTCAAATTCGACTCATGCCACGAAGCCCAACAACCTTCAAGAATTTTCTCAAAGAGCCCACTCTCATATATAACCGGCTCATTAGGCATAAGCAATAGAGTGACCAACCGGATTCCTCAAATCAAGAAGAGAGGGGATTGGAGGGAGCACTTAAAGGTAATGCCAAAGAATCTTTTTACTTGTGCCCCGGGTGTATTCAAAATGCAGGAACTTCGTGCACGCTTCTCCATCGGGACGGACCTTCGTCTTATCGGTGCTTCGGACTTCGTTTTATATAATGCACACCGGTGCCTTCCTCAGCTTGGGCTCCCAAGGCAACACTTAGAAGACATCTCTCATCTTCCTCCAATCAAATCAAGGGATCTAGGCAACAATGAAGATGGTGAGGAGGTTATCACCATTCAAGCTCTATGGAGGCTAAGCAAGCTTCATCAACCTGTAGAAGACTTGGACGAAGACAAAGAACAGTGGAAAAATTATGTAACTTCATTGAGGAAATTAAGGCCCAAAGTGGCTCATTAGTCATTGTAGTTCCTCTTTTCAAAATAATAAAGATTGTTTTCTGATTGAGCCAACTGCCACTGTGATTATGATCGAAATCATCCAAAAAACTGTGATGTTGTGAATAACGCCTGTAAGAATGCCGTGAATTCACAAATACACGCCTTACCTAAAGGCGCTTCCAGTGGGCCTTTGTCAACAGATGACGCCTGCAGAGTGGGCGTAACTTTAAATAACGACCTCAGACAAGGCGTGACTAGATTCAAACCAAAAGAATATAATCGTTGACTCTTCCAAAATAACGCCTTTTCCTTGGTCACGTTTCAAGTGTAACACGCCTTTACAAGAGGCGTCACTTCAACAGCAATAATGACTTCTCTCACATCAATCAACGCCCATTCAATGCGTCTGACGACGGTTATCGTTCCCCATGCAAAAGAAATTAACGCCTTAATCATCGTCGTTAACTTTTATAAAACGCCCAAGGGATGGACGTGAATTCCATTAAAAACGCCTTTCTTAAGGGCGTGTCTCATTTTCGAAACCCAAAAGCCGTCGGGCCCCTTCTTCTTCCTCCTTCCATTCTCATTTCACCCCTTTTCTGTGCAAACCCTAACCGAAGCCCCCCCCCCGAAGCCTCTCTCTCAATCTCCTCTCTCTCATTCTCTCAAACATTCTCTCAATCTTAGCCATGGCCAAACGCCAAAGAGTCAGCGCCCCAGATGTGGTCGATCTCGATGCCTCCCACGCCCAAGAGGAAGAACTTTCTGTGGAGGAGCTCGCCATCGTGGCTTTTGAAGAAGAGCCGGCGACGGCCGGCGGCGACGAGGCCGACGGAGCAACAGCAGATGCAGAAGATGCAGACGGTGGAGAAGAAGAAGGAGAAGAAGAAGGAGAAGAAGAAGGACCGCCGCGCACGGCGGCGGTCGCTCCCCGGGGGCAACTCCGGCGGCCCAGACGGCCACTGCCACGGCCACAACCCCAGAAACACAAGAAGGTAGGTTCCCCCTCCCTAATTCCATTTTATTTTATTTTATTTATATTTTTCTTGATTTTTCATGGCCATCGGGGACGAAATCTGCAACCCAGAAAAAACACGCCCCCATCGGGGGCGTTACTCTCAAAGAAAACGCCCTAACCCAGGGCGTTAATTATTTCAAATTTCTGAAAATCAATTAACCTCCATGGAAAACGCCCTGAAGCATGTCATTTCTTAAAACTTATGATTTTTCATGATTTCCATGCTCATTAAACAATTTCCAAAAATATTTTCATGAATTATTTTGCATGCTGTCAGTTATTTGATTTTTCTGTTAAATTGAGAAACCCACGCCCTCCAGTAGGGCGTTAATTCAACAAGAGACGCCCAAACCAGAGGGCGTCGCTTCATTCATTAACGATTCAAAATTAACCACCTTTAGGAAAACGCCCTACCCCAGGGCGTTAATTCAATAAGAAACGCCCAACACCGAGGCGTGATTAGAAAAATGTTTCAGAAATAGCGAAACAGCCACCAAAATACGCCTAAGACTGGGGCGTGATTAACATAAAAAATGCCCTTAGTAAGGGCGTTACATTAAAGTTCATTCTGAAAAACGCCCCCCACCGGGGCGTGAATTTATCAAGAAACGACCTGAGGGTGGCCGTGAATTCCAAAAATGCTAAAATTCAATATTTAACCCAAATCAAATGTAATTCCACATGGATACTCAAATAATTAAGAAAAATAATTCTCTTTTAATACCTGCAGGGGTTGATGAGGACCCGTATCTCATGGGTCATGGTCTGGGCAGCATACCAGGGTCTCCCCGACTTCCAGAGGGTTAGGGTAGAGGCCATGGGGTTTGGGGCTTTTCTATCCATCGAGCCTTTTAGACCTGACCTAGCACTGATCCAGGTTTTGAGGGAGAGATGGGATAGGGTTAGCCGGACTTTTCTGATGCCCTGGGGGCATATGGTTCCTAGTTTAGAGGATGTAGCCAGGATCACAGGTTTACGGGTGGATGGTGAGGCCGTGAGTGGGTTCACCTATTCTGACTATACGGAGATGGCCCAGAGGCTACTAGGGCTTGAGATGGTCTATGTGGGACCTAGCTAGTGTAGGACCATTTTCCGTACGGACCTGACTACGGTGATGGGTCTAGGAGATGCCAGGCATAGGTCGGGGGAGACCTTAGGTGAGTTTGCACAGCGACTGACCGACGGGGTGAGAGCGGCATGCTGCCAGGACCCGACTGACCATGAGAGAGCGGACCGAGACCTGAGGAGGTTCCTGCTGCTGTTGCTCGGGAGATTATTGCTGGGGACGAAAGCCGATGTCATCAACTGCCGCTTCTTAGGCATCCTTGAGGATCTGGAGACGGTTGGCACATATGCTTGGGGAGCGGCCCTGCTGGCGCATTTGATGGCCGATCTGTCCACGGGGACAGGCCGTGAGACGACCGTCAGTGGCTTCTCACCTCTTCTTCAGGTATGCAATTTCTCATTTCTTATCTTTTCCTTCTTATTATGATGCATGTGAATATAGTACTAATTGCAATGCATGGATGTAGGTGTGGAGCCACCTATACATGCCGATGGGGCGCGTTGACCCACGGCCAGGAGCTGAGGGATCCTTCCCTCTGGCGCGACGCTGGGTGCCTGTTATCTTTGGCGCCCCACTTGACTACGAGTTGTGGGTTCTACGGAGAGAGTTCCGCGACTTCCCTCCCTCGCTGGTATGTATGAATGAATGATATGCATTTCTTTTTGTTGTTTATTTGAATATGATGAAATGATAATGATGCGTGTTCATGAATGCAGGTGCAGTGGAGACCATATGAGGGGATGACCGATGAGGGCCAGCCTTGGGTCGTATCGGGGCGACCTCGCTTCGGGCGTGAGCTGTGGCTACACTGCTTGAGCGAGATTAAGCCGTTACGGCTTCGGCTGGTGATGAGGACCCTGGGCCTGCCCCAGGAGTGGATCGAGGTCGGAGAGCCTCGAGGGATTGGCAAGAAGACCCGCGGTCGCACCAAGACGACCGACTGGAGGGTGCGATTCGAGGAGCAGTACGCCGACTGGCAGCGAGGCGGGACCACAGTCGTTTCCCACGCGACTGACAGCTCCGAGTACCTCCGGCGCTACTGGGAGGTTCACGCCGGCAGACCTCAGATGAGGGTCTTAGGGGTATGTATGAATGCAATGATTTCTAAATTAAATGCAAATGCTTATGTAACTATTATGCGATTAACATGTAATGAATGCAGGATGCGAGGGACATAGCGGCGATAGATGCACAGGCCCACCTCCACATCCTGGAGGACCAGCTAGCTGCCACACGGGCAGACTTGGAGACCCTGGTGAGTGTTTAAATTATTCCTATATGCAAATGAATTTTTTTGTTGTTGTGTTGAATTAATGATTAGCCACTGACGGTCTTAATGAATGCAGCGTGCCCAGCAGGGAGCAGCGAGGAGAGATCCAGGGGAGGCCTCCAGCTCGAGGGGGCCTAGTGCAGAGGTGACTGCACTGACGGAGCAGCTGGCTGGTGCGATAGCGCGAGCCGAGGTGGCGGAGCGTGACCTTGCTTCACGGGTAAATTCTGAACTTGAAACCTCATTCAAATAATGATTAGATATAAATTGTGCACTGATAAAAATTCATTTTTACAGACTGAAGAGCTTCGAGCCACTCTTATCTGCGTAGATGAGGGCTTCCGAGTGACGAGCTCACAGGTGCGTGACCTACCTTTAGTCACATGTTGTTATTTCATTTCATGAATTATTGAACTGTGGAACTGATGATTTGTTTACCTGTTTGTAGGCTGCTCAGCTGAAGGCGATACGTACCGAGTTGTCGATCCGCGATCAGCAGATCGTAGAGCTTCAGCGGGCCTTGCAGCAACGCAGTGAGCTTCCTCAGGACGTAGCCGAGCTGCGAGTTGCCCTGGAGCTGGAGAGGAGGGAGCGTGCTCGGGAGCGCGAGGAGCGGGCTCGTGAGCGGGAGGAGCACCAGGCGGAGCGTGCCCGGTTCCAGGAGCAGTTGTTGGCACGAGAGCGTGAGCTGGCGGACTCGAGGACCCAGTTGATCCTTTCCCAGGAGCGGCTTCGAGTGTCCGAGGAGCGGTTGCAACGAGGCCGTGAGCGAGCACGGGCTGCGGGGTACTCCTTCACCAGCTCCACCTTTGTGGCGGGTTCTTCCCTCCGAGAGAGGAGCGAGGCAGGAGGACACGTTCGGGTTCCGGCCTCTTCACGGGGGCCTATGCCTCCTCCACCGGTGCCAGTTCGGGATGGTGAGGAGGAGGTTGAGAGCAGGAGAGTAGAGGAGGGTGGAGGCGAGAGTTGAGAGTTCTGTACTTGTACTCCTCCACCTGCACACCTGTACATGATAGACATGATGATATATATATATATATGAGATTTGAGCTTTTGTTACCTGAGCACTTGTGTGGTTGTGGACTTGTGTTTGTGTACTTTTTTCTTCTCACGTCCCTCGTGTTTGCTTTACTTTGCCCTGTATCTGCAGCTGCGGTTTTCACTTGAACAAACAGGTTAATTCATCTGTTCGACTTGGCCCCTTGCCCGATGAGCAAGGGGTATAAATATTTTGACCTTAATAATGGGTCAAGGGGCCAAGCCTTTAATAAGGCAAAATGAAATAATCAAAACTCGGGGATGCCTCATGCAATCACACGTATGCAAACAATAATTAAAAGATGTCCAGGCAAGAATGCAATTCATGCAACATGAAGAATTTATTTTTGTTCTTTTCAGTATATATATATATATTTTTGAGGATTTTTCTAAAAAACACGCCTTAGATTAGGCCGTTACTATCGTGAAAGACGCCCTTGGAGACGGCGTTACCGTGCAAAGATTATTGAATTTTGTTGAAAACACGACCTTCCAGGAGGCGTTATTTTTAAAGAAACGACTATGATCTAGGCGTGAATCAGTATAAAAGCGCCTTGAACAAAGGCGTTAATTTTTATTCCTCCCAAATTGGGCTGATAAAGAAATTAAGGTGGTGGGCCCTACTTGGTCATCTTCTAAGTTCCATTAACCTTTCTTGAATAATTAAAAGGGGAATTGGCGTGAATATGGTTAAACTTATAGACAAGATTTCGTACAGTGCATTCTCTTCAGTTTGTCTCGACCATTCTGCTGGTTCATGACTTTTCCAAAAATAAAAGAGAAGCTATGAGGAAGCCCACAAAAGATTCAAAGATGCCTGAGGCAAAGCTACCTCCCCTATCCTTATGCCTGTTGGGGTTCGGTCTTTGGCGTAGGGACGCTTTGTTGCCTTTTTTGCCTCTTCATAATGCATGCATACGCCCAAGGTTTTCCTTGCGGGGACTTTGCCCTCTTGACATGCTTTTCTTTTCACTATTTGACTTTCACTTCGGAATTGATTTGCATTGAATAGATTTGAACTGATGAACAACCTAATTGTACTTGGGCTTTTGTGGCATTTGTTCCCTTTTGGGCCCTGACTTCCTCCTACTAGGGCGGCGGATAGGCTTGGCGTGTCTACCTCAAGACCTCCCTTCCTCCCTTGTGGGCCGAAGAAGAAAAGAATGGATATCGTCTTTCGCCTTTAGTTTGATTTCGACTTTCCATCAGATTTTGCACTGCTTGAGCTCAAGAGTAAAGTGTGTAGTGTGTGCGGGGTCAACTCCCATTTTAAATTAGCAAGACTGACAAATGGATTCTGGATTTTGACCTTTCGGACCGGGGACCTTTGCATGTCATGTCAGCCCAAAAGGGAGAACCATGAAAGAAAACTCTTTTGTTTTGGATTTTGGAAATATTCAGATTTTTTTTGGATTATCTGGGAGATTTCTATTTTCTTTGGATTTTTATGAAGTTTTCAATTTTTGTTTGGATTTTTGTTCAGGGGTAATATTTCTTGAGATACAAACCATTCCAGGGGTGAGTTAATTCCTCTCCTTCAGCATTAACCAGTTTATAAGCATTGCCAGGATAAACATCTTTTATGACAAACGGCCCTTCCCAATTTGGTTGGAGCTTTGAACGAGGGCCTCCCGGCTTTACAAAAATTCTTTTGATTACCATTTCACCGACCTTAAATTTTCTCTCAATTACCTTCTTTTGATAAAAACGTGAGAGCCTGTTTTGGTAAACGCGCGCATGCTCAGTGGCGACCAGACGCTTCTCATCTAGGAGTTCCAATTGGGCAAGGAGTGAATCACGACGTTCATCGATAGAGAGCTCCTCATCCAATTGTACTCGCAGAGAGGGGATAAGAATCTCATAAGGGACTACGGCCTCCATTCCATAAGTAAGGGCAAAAGGAGTTTGCCTAGTGGGGGTTCGAATAGAAGTGCGGTAGGCCCAAAGAGCTTCAACCAGCTTGTCTGGCCAATCCGAGAATTTATTAGCCTCGCACGTCTTCTTAACAATCTTGATTAAGGTTTTATTAGTGGCCTCTGCTTGGCCATTGCCCTGCGGATAATAGGGAGAAGAATGATGCAATGCAATGTTATACCTGTTGCAGAGATCCTTGAGATCTTGGGAGATAAATTGAGGTCCATTGTCGGTGACGATGGTGCTCGGGATGCCGAACCTCGTGATGATGTTCTTCATGATAAATTTGCAGACGGTTGATGCTTTAATTTCCACGTAAGCTTCTGCTTCCGCCCACTTGGTGAAGTACTCCGTTGCCGTGAGAATGAATGATTTTTGCTTGGTCAGGAGGTTCGAATCACCAAGAGGTCCAATGATATCAAAAGCCCACATGGAAAAAGGCCATGGGGAGGACGTAGGATGGAGTGAAGAAGCAGGAGAATGAATCTTGTCGGCGTGCAGTTGGCACTTAACACACCTTCGAACATAGATAGAACAATCCTCTTCTAGAGTGGGCCAATAGAACCCTAGTCTAAGAATCTTCTTAGCTAGCATCTGGCTGTTCACATGACCACCACACACACCAGAATGCGCCTCTTCCACAACTTTCCAAGATTCATCATCATCGAGGCATCTCAATAAAACACCGGTGAGCCCTCTTCTGTAGAGCACACCTCCAACCAAAGTATAACGTTGAGCCACTCTCCTAATTGCTTTCTTTTCTTCTGTTGTGGCTTCCTCGGGATAAGACTGATCATCACAGTATCTGGCAATCTCATAATACCAAGGCTTTTCTTCGTCAGCCAACTCTTCTTGCCAATCCAATAGCATGACCTCTTTGCCTTCAAGAGCTTCTTTCCGTCTAACCTTCTCAAGCACTTGATCCCTAATATCAAGAAAAGCACGATCCCTAATGGCTGGAGTATCACGCTGATGAATCAGGGGGACATGAAAATCACGCTCAGGAGGGAAGACTAAAGCGGAAGCTAAAGAAGCAAGTGCGTCAGCCAAGATGTTCAGGCTACGCGGGACATGAACGAAAATCAATTTAGTGAAGAGTTTGGCGTAAGCTGAAGCGAGTTCCTGGTAGGGCTTGAGCTTAGGATGGATGGTGCGGCACTTGACCAACACTTGGCGTAGAATAAGCTGACTGTCACCGACAATTCGCAAATGAGTGACACCATATTGATGAGCGGTTTTAAGACCAGCCAAAAGAGCTTCATACTCGGCTATGTTATTGGTGACGGGAAAAGTGAGCCGAGCAGCAAATGGAATGGTGACCCCTTCGGGTGTTAAAAGAACCATGCCGATCCCTCTTCCTTGAGAATTAAGAGCTCCGTCAAAATGTAACGTCCACATAGGATCATGGGATTGATTCATGGACATTAATTCTTCATCTGGGAACTCTGAATTGACAGGATCAAAGCGGGGGAGAGGGTGGTGAGCAAGATGTTCGGCAATGGCATAACCTTTGATAGCTTTTTGCTGAATGTAAGTGATGTCAAATTGAGAAAGGAAGCTTTGCCAGCGTGCCAATCGATCAGTGAGGACAGGTTCTTCAAGGAGGAATTTGATTGGATTCATGCGAGCAATGAGGTGAACCTCGTGAGCTAGGAAATAGTGTTTTAGCTTCTGAACTACCCAAACCAAAGGTGCACAAGTTTTCTCCATGGCTGAGTATCTCTGCTCACAGGGGTTAAGGAGTTTAGATAAGTAGTATGCTGCCCTCTCTTTACCTTCCTCATCCACTTGAGCTAAGACAGCACCTACGGAGTCATCCAGGACTGAAACATAAAGAATAAGTGGCTTGCCTGGAATTGGCGGCCTCAGGACAGGAGGATTGACCAAATAATCCTTCAATCCGTCAAAGGCTGCCTGACATTTATCATCCCAATTAAACTTGACTCCTGGCTTAGTAAGCTCGTAAAACGGCCTACATCTTTGTGAATGCTGGGAGACGAAGCGGCGAATAAATTGCAACCTCCCGATTAATCCTCGAACTTCCTTCAAATTTTTGGGAGGAGGCATATCTCTAATGGCCTTCGCCTTGTTGGGATCAACTTCAATTCCCCTCTTGCTAACGATAAATCCAAGTAATTTCCCTGAAGAAACGCCAAATACGCACTTCTTGGGGTTCATTTTCAATTGAAATTCTCGTGATCTCTGCAAAACCTTAGCCAGAACCCCAGGATGCTCAATCCTTGTTCTTGATTTCACAACCAGGTCATCCACATACACCTCAATATAAATATGAATCATGTCATGAAAAATTGCCATCATAGCCCTTTGATAAGTGGCTCCAGCATTCTTAAGTCCAAAGGGCATGACCACATAACAATATGTGCCCCATGGTGTAGTGAATGAAGTTTTCTCTTGATCTTCCTCGGCCAGGCGAATCTGATTATAGCCTGAAAAGCCATCCATGAAAGAAAGAGTCTCAAATCCTGCCGTGTTATCAATCAACACATCAATATGAGGGAGGGGGAAGTCATCTTTAGGACACGCTCGGTTGAGGTCCCGAAAATCTATGCAAATTCGAACTTTTCCATCTTTCTTCATAACCGGGACAATGTTAGCCACCCAATTGGGATAGAGGACGACTCTAACGAAACTAGCCTTATGGAGTTTATCGACCTCTTCTTTCATTTTCAAGGCCATGCTAGGGTGGAAACGCCTCAACCGTTGTTTTACCGGGACAGACCCTGGCTTAAGTGTAAGACGGTGTTCAACGAGCGCAGGGTCTAATCCAGGCATATCTTCATAACTCCATGCGAACGTGTCCTTGTATTCTTGAAGAACTAAGATGAGCGCCTTCTCTTCGGAGGGCGGCAAATTTTTGCTTATGAGGACAATCCTAGGGTCTTCCTCGGTACCCAAATTGATTTCTTTGGTAGGTTCTTCTACTGAGGCTGATGGTTCGTCGAATCTTTTTATACCACTAGCAAAAGCATCAGCCTCGTCCTCATATTCTTCATAACTTTCATCCCCTTCTTCAATAGGGTCTTCATCATTCATGATTTCATAGACACCCAAACCCTCATCAGAAGCAACAAAATCCTCATGTTCTAACTCCGGCAGGATAATTGGATCTTCCACAAACTCGGGGAGAGCTAAACAAGCTTGGCATCTAATGGCCAATTCCAACAAAAATCGGCGAGGAATCTGCTTACCCTTGGCCTTCTTGTGTGAATTTACCCCATGATTTTTATTAGAAGAAGAGGAAGAAAGGGAGGAAGAGCAACTAGCTTGATTATAAGGGAAAGAAGGAGGTGATAAAGTGGATACAGGAGGTGATACAGGGGAGGGCCCCTCACCGGAGGGGGAGAAAAGACTTACCAAGGAATCTTGGAAGAGCGACCCCTGGGTTGGGACGCGCTCGGGAGAAAAGTATGAGGTCTCCTCAATAGAAATGGAGGATTGGAATGTTGGAGATTTGGCGTTTTTTTTTCGTTTTCATGTTTTTCTTCATTTTTACTTTCTTTTTCAAGTAAAAAGCAATGTGAAGGGAGAACAGTAGGTGGAGTGGAAATTGCAAGTTTGGAGAAAGATTTAATCAAAGATGGCCCACGCGGGGGCGAGATGGAGATTTTGGAAAACCGCTCGAGGAGCGAAGGAGCAATAGGGAAGGACATCTGAATTGAATTGGGAGATAAGTTGATGGTAATCGGTGGTGGTCGCGGCACGTGACCAAACCAACGGGAATAGAGAGGAGCCAACACCAATGGATGCACAGAAGTGAGGGAGAAAAGGCCGGCCCACAGCCTATCCACGGAAAATCCTTCTTCAAAGGGGACATCTGGCTCCCCCGTATCTGTGTAGTCACTTAACATCTGCCTTTTATCTGTGATTGTGGCAGGCATTTCAATCAGTTCTTGAATCAATGGCGGCCATTCTGGATCTGTCGACATGAACAGGCGGCTTAAAGAGAAAGTGATGTCATTCATGTCAAACCACCTGTACCAGTCACATTCCGGATCGCCCATTTTTCTTCTTTTATCTGGCCTTAACGACTCCAGGGCTTTGTAAGTAGCCAATGGGGCAATGTGACGAGCAAACTGTCTGGCGTGCACATCCTGACAATCAAGTAATGAAGTAACGACGGTAGTCTGTTCATTGTTCTGAACGCCACCGGTGACAAAATGTGTCTTTAAAGTCCAGGTGAGCGGCTGGCGATCTGGCTTGAAGGTGGACGTCATAACAGCCCACGGCTCTCCTTTATTCTTGCCCGGTGTTTTGTAGCCTAAGCCGCCTCGTGCAACCACTTTTTGAGGCTTAATGGGCCTAATCTTGCCCTGGAGTTTAGCGCCCAGGCCCTTGCCATCTTGATATCCCATCCTTATCAGAATGTTCCAGCCGGGGGTATTCATCATATTTTTCTTTTTCTTCTTCCCCTTAGAAGGCAGGGGTGTCATGGC
This sequence comes from Amorphophallus konjac, assembly GCA_022559845.1. NCBI lineage: Eukaryota > Viridiplantae > Streptophyta > Magnoliopsida > Alismatales > Araceae > Amorphophallus > Amorphophallus konjac. Next base: position 165,025,067 of record CM040119.1, on the reverse strand, counting down.
AATGGTGGTAACAGTCTCAGATAGCATCGGTCGTGGACAGTGAATGTCCAACACAGATAATAATGGCTTGTTGGCTGGCCACATGGAAGGAACTGATGAAGCTACATGTATGTCCTCCTCTGGTAAGATCGGCACGCTGGTCACCTTGATAATGCGGCCCTTGTGCGGAAACTTAAGGCACTGATGGTTTGTAGAGGGCACTGCGTCAAGCTGCTGAATATAAGGGCGACCCAGGATACCATTAAAGGTCGGGTCCATATCCAGAATATGGAAATCTGACGTAATGGTGGCTGGACCCAAACTGACTTTGAGAGTAATCATACCCAGAGGGGGTTTCTTTGTATTGTCATATGCTGTGACAGTAATGGTGGATGGCCGTATCTGGCTCTCAGGGATACCGCATAGCTTCAGAGTGCTCGGAGGCAACACATTGATAGATGCACCGGTGTCTACCAAACATTGCTTAACAGCCACCTTGTTGATATCAACCGTGATACACAGGGCATATTTTCTTGCCGGTAGAGGTGCTAACTCATGTTCATGGAATGTGATTGCCGGCTGACTGCTGGTAGGGGTTAAGACTGTAATTATCTGTTCAACCGGGAGGTCCTCATTGACCATAACCTTCTGCAGGTATTCCTTCAAGACCAGCTGATGAGTGGTGGACCTCTTGATTAATTCAAGAATGGAGATTCTGGCTGGAGTGCGATCCAAGTGCTTTAACAGATCATACTGAGTTCCCGGCACTGAATCCTGTTCTTGTTCTTGCTCTTGCGTCCCCTGTACGGGCTCTAGCTCTCTCTGTGGGAAAACACGGTGGAACATCCGTCCACTACGGAGTGGCGCTACGCCTTGACGCGCCTCTGTCGGGGCAATATTAGGAGGAGGGTTGGAAGAGGAGGAAGGAATGTCGGTAGCGGAGACCCTGCTAGGGGATACCAAAGGGGAATTCAATGAAAGGGGCGCCCTCGTAGGAGGCGTAGTAGTGGTGGTGTTTAATAAAGATGCCCCCGTGGGAGGCATGGGAGGAGTATTTGAAGAAGGTGCCCTCGCAGGAGGCGTGAGAGAAGAAAGGGATATCCGAATGCGAGGGGTATTGGCAGGTGGTGGAATAAGGAGAGATCGTGGCACAAAAGGTGGTTGTACTGATGGTGGAGGAACTCTTGCCGGTGTAGGAGTGGTAGAGGGGGTAGCGGGTGCTGGCGGTGAACGGAGTAGGAGTGGTCTGGAGGGCGCGGATGTAGGATTGGTGGTGGAAGGTGGAATGGCCGGTTGCTGTGGTGGTAAGCGGTTAAGAAGAGAGCGAGCCGGCAAGGCCATGGAATCGGTGGTAGTAGGTGGGTTGACGGGGCGTAAAAGAGAACGTCCCGATAGGAGACTAGAAGGAGAAGGAGGAACGCGCAAAAGGCGCGGAGTTTGATTTTGGTTTGGATCATGGTGGAATGCCCCGACAGAGGCGTTTTCTTCGTGCCATCCCTGCCCTCTCTCCACCTCGTAGAGAGACGTGACAGGGTTCACGTGTTGATTAGGAGCGTGCTCCGGCAATGGATTACGGACAATCCCCATATCCTGCTGGGGTGCTGGAGCTTGCTGTGGTTGAACTTGCTGCGGAGCTGGCTGCTGTTGTTGCTGATTTTGCTGTTGCCGATGCGGCCTTCTCTCTTTCATGGTGGCGATGACTTGCCTCATTTCATCCCAATTAATGCCACCCTGGTCATTCAAATCATAAATATGATCTCTGAAATGGAAACAACGATCAAGGTTGTGACCAGGGGCGCGGTGAAATGCACAGTAACGGGATGTGTCAACATTGTCGGGCCACACCGTTCTTTCTTTTGGTAGGACGAGCAGGTTGGCGGCCATCAAAGCATTAAAAATGTCAGGGAGACTCTCTGGGAGTGGCGGATAATGGGCCCTCTTGGGGCCAAGCGGTGGTCTCCGTTGTTGTTGGCCATAGTTGGAAGGTGGGGGGACCTGATGATAATGTGGTGGTGCTGGAGGGTCGGTGCGAGGCGCTTGGCTCGGTGATGGAGCAAAAGAAGGTTGGGGTGTGAAGTGGCGTTGTGGAGCGGAGGTAAAATGGGGGTTTTGCTGTGGGGGTGGCGGAGGTCGTGGGTTTGACTGGTGGTGGGGGTGGCCAACTACGCCAACCTGCTCGTTTGTGACAGTGCCCTCAGTCGTGGGCCCGCTGTTGACATTTGTATTCTTTTTAAACAGCCGAGGCTTCGGCTCAAACATGCCCATGATGGGCGAATCCTTCATTTGTGTTTGTATATAACGAGCTCTTTCATAGAGCTCTTCCATAGTTGTCAGCCGATTCATGGCCAAAATGTGCCGGAATTGAGGAGTTGCATTAGAAATGACCATTTTTACTTGTTCTTGTTCCGACAATGTGTCCTTCAATTTCTCGGCCATAGACCGCCACCTGTCAGCAAATATAATGAAGTCTTCATCGGGCTTCATTTTCTCAGCGACCAGATCTGTAACAGAAAGGGAAGGTCCCACCCGGTCTCTGTACTTTTGCAAGAATTTTCTTTGGATAACATCGAAATCGCCGGCATCAGCTGGCTCCAGAGAATAAAACCATTCGAGGGCGGGTCCCTCAAGAGATCTTCTGAATAAATAGGCCAGAGAGGCCTTATTGTCTTGCCAGAAAGAAGTCTCATATCGGAAGTCCTTTAAATGAATGAATGGGTTACCGGTCCCATTATATCGCCGGAAATTCGGCATTTCAGAAGGTGGTAAATGGAACACTGGCAACGTAGGAAGAGAAATTTCCGGAGCATTCTTAGTTGCTGTAACCTTCTTGAGCTGCTCCTCCATGCTGGCTAGCTTCTGAAGCAAGAGAGTGTTGGTATCGGGCTCGACTGGGGCCTGGTTTTGAATAAAAGAATGTGGTATAGGCGTTCGTAGAACCCGAGGAGGTTGGGAGGATTGATGCCTGACTGCTGAATAGCTCGCCTGCTGGGCCGGCATGGCCGCAGTAGGCGTTTGTGGACGAGAGGAGGGAGGATGCAAGACCGCCTGGTCATTAATGATTTGATGGCCACTCACGGCCGGAGGGGGATCAGAAGAAGAAGAAAGGACGGATTTCCCCTTTAAGGCGGCCTGAATGGCTTGCCGCTGGGAGTCGTCCAACTGGGAGAGAGCTTGGATCAAATCTGAGACATTAATGGATGGGGAAGGGTTCCCCGAAGTGTTGGAAGATGGAACTTGAGACGAAGGGTCCGCCTCATGGACAGTGGTATCGACCACATGGACTTGTGAGTAATGGGGGTGAGGAGGAAGGTAGTTCCCCTCATAATAAAAAGAATCCTGGGGAGGGTCCTCATATTGACCAAATATGTTCTCATTCTCATCATCATAAGAGTACCCGTGGCCTGACATGTTGATGGTTTTACCTGAACGGAGCTTCATTCTTAAGAAAGAGGATGTTCAATGAAGGAACTGTCACAAAATATACAATCCAAACAAGGCAATCAAATCACTCAACTATGTTTATGCAAACAAGGTTGGCAAGAAACGCAAGATTTTAATGTTTGATGTTTGAATTTAGGGTGGATTATTTGTGAAGGTTCACTCTTTTTGCCAAATGAGACCTAGTTTGATCCGAATGTAACCTCCGGGTCAACTAAGTTCTTCTCTCTTTTAACAACGTATAGGTTCTCTAAACTCCAGGTACTTCGAGGGTACAACCAGCCCGGCGTCCGTGAGGGAATCCACGGGTGCGGGGACTTATGGAGGTCTTGGAAAAGGGATTTCCGGTCCAAAGAGACGGAATGCTCAATGGAGGGTCGTCCCGATTCCAAGAAGGGTGTGTGGATCCTAGGATAGAGAGAGGAGGTCTCTCAACCAAGCCAGCAAACCAAGATGATCCAAGCAGTAATATAATATCAAGACAAATGCTAAGCAATGAATAATAGCCAATCTGTGAAAAAGAACAGTAAAGACACGCCCTTGGAAAGGTCGTGTTCACAGCAAGAGGAAAGACACGCCCTGTGGCAGGTCGTGACTAAATGAAAACACGGCAGCGTGGCTGTCGTAAATTCTGTGAGGGGCTCACAGACCGTAGGAAAAACACGCCTTAAGATTAGGCGTTATAAATAAAGGACGCCTGTAGCTGAGGGCGTCAAAACTCAGAGACACGCCCTGATGGAAGGCGCTGATAATAAATGAAACGCCTCTGAGAGGGGCGTTAATTCACAGACAGTATAATAAGGATGCAGCGAACGGCAGTTATGATAAAGAGAAACGCCCTAATGACAGCCGTTGACAAGAAATGAAACGCCTCGAAGAGGGGCGTTATTCCACAGACAGTATAATCAGCATGCAACAAACCGCAGTTATAGAAACAGACGCCCTGGAGATGGGCGTTAATCAATGAAACACGTCCCTGTAAGGGGCGCTAAATATCAGACGAGAAAATAGTGAAGATCAGGCAAGCATATGCAATAAAGACACGCCCTTGAGGGTGGCGTTAATTAATAAAAACACAGCCCTGTGAGGGGCGTTAAATCAAAAGACGCCCTCGTCGAAGGCGTTAATAAGCGGCAATTGACTGATCCGGGGAGTGTGCAGGGTGCACAATGGAGGGTGCCCGAGGGGCACAAAGGAAAGGGTACCGAGGGTACCGAGGGGAAAGGGCACGCGAGGGTGCCTAAGGGGAAAGGACACACGAGGGTGTCAATGGGAAAGGACACACGAGGGTGTCAAAGGGGAAAGGGCACACGAGGGTGCCAATGGAGATGGTAATCAACAAAGAAAACAGTGGATGTCCCACCGTGATCGCCAATTTGTGGATTCCTTTAAAATCCACACTTTGGGGAAAGGTTAAAAAGGAAGAGAAAAGGGAAACATTAAATAATGGTGGAGATGAAACAATGCACGAGGTGCACAAGGGGAGTGTGTGATCGCCAGAGGGTTTACCTCAATAAAAAAAAGAATAAGATCGCATGTACCTGGTGAAAGATGGGATGCGGGATGAATGTGGATCTCCTCCTCCAACTCCAATCGGCCGGCCGACGAAGTGGGTTTTCTTGATTGATTACCTTGTAAGAAAGACAATGAAAGACAAGCAAAAGAAAGGGGATCAGCCAAAGTGCAGTAATACCACTCCGAAAACAAACAACATAAAATGATGAAACGACGTTAACATGCGCACCTCTCTTTTGTTTTCTTTTTAGAACCCCTAGCAGAGAACTAGGGAAGGAGCTAACATGCTAAATGCAGTAAAAGAACTGACGGCAGGAGACAATAGTGATGCCAAAATATGATGAACAACAAACAAGCTATATATATATATCGCCCTGCTCTCCCTGACGAGAGTAAAGGGAACCGGAGAGACGCTGGACGGATGCAGAGGGATGAAGAAAAAAACAATGCTCGAAAGAGGAAGCTCTGCGTGCTTGAATACTTAAAAATCTTCAACCTTTTGAGTTGTTGTTGTTGTTAACCTTTTACACGATCAAACCAGATTTTCTTTTATAGTGTCAATCGGATGTGATCAAACAAGGGAATTGATAAGAACGGGTAATGAGGCATCCAAGGAAGGATTAAGATCGGGCAAGAGTCCATAGACAGCAGGGAACTGTGAGGGAAAGATGGGGAAAAGAAGGACTCTGGAGTGAAACACGCCTTAATACAGGGCGTCTATTTATGAATTGACGACCTTCACAGAGACGTTTCTTGAAAAACGACCTAGGAAAGGGCGTTTCTTCCTGGATTTAATTTTGGAAATGAAAACCTCCTCCGTTTGGAAACTGAGATAACCGCCTGAGATAACGGCGTTAATTAAAATCACGCCCTGAGGAAAGGCGTTACTCACAAAATGCCTTTTATTTTGAAAATAGATAATTCCAGAAATTAAGGGATAACACCAGGAATTGACGCCCTCATCTACGGTCGTCCTTTCTTTGAAAACGCCCTACAACAGGTCGTTATTTGTGAAATTAACGCCCTTAATCAAGTCGTGACTCACAAAAATACAGGAAAAATGCAGAAAAACTCACAAAAATAGAAAAACTTTATGTTATAGGAATATTGAAGTCCACTTGGGGCATTTATATAATAACATGAGATTTGGTCAACAAAACGTCAATTTTGGCGTGTCTACACATATCGGGTTTATAACCTGAGAACTCTTGTTGTAGAGGAGAGCCCTCATGTTATTATAGATGAATCATGGAATGAGAATGTTGATAAAAGCTCAAAATTGCAGGATGAAGAAGAAGAAACCAGTGAAGAGATTCCACCAATGGCGGCACAAGGTCAAGCAACTCTAGGAGAAGGATCGGAAAGCAAGGATGATGAAAATCAACAAGGACAGCAGCTTCCTCGACAATGGATTTTCCACAAAAGCCATCCCTCCGAGAATGTGATTGGTAATGTAGAAGATAGAGTGAAAACTCGATCTTCATCAAGGGAAGTTGACAATTTGGATTATCTAGCATTGTTCTCTCAATTTGAACCACACTCTCTTGATGAAGCCTTAAAGGATAATTCCTGGATCTTAGCCATGCAGGATGAACTACACCAGTTCCAAAGGAACAAAGTGTGGTTCCTTGTGCCACGTCCTAAAAGCCACTCCGTGATCGGAACCAAATGGATTTTCCGAAACAAGTTAAATGATCAAGGAGTGGTAATTAGGAATAAGGCCAGGCTTGTAGCCAAAGGCTATAGCCAAGAGATAGGAATTGACTTTGATGAGTCTTTTGCCCCTGTGGCAATACTTGAGGCTGTAAGAATTCTTTTAGCATTTGCATGCCATCATGATATTAAACTTTTTCAAATGGATGTGAAAAGTGCGTTGTAACACCCGTTAAAAAAAATAAAATAATAATAATAATAATAATAAATAAAATAATAATAATAATAATAATAATAAAATAAATAAAAAATAGAAAATAAATATGCATAGGAAACCTTTTACGAATATTAAATATTTAATTTCTTAATTTAATTTCTAATAGTTAAAAAGATACGAAATTATATTCTCATAGAATCAAAGAAATCAATTTTTGGATAATCAAACAAGTCAATTTCTTATTTAGAATTAATTTATAAACAATTTTCACTATAGACGTTATCATATAGAAAGTTTATTTCTCTAACAACTAACTTTCTAGTGTAGTTGGTTAAGTGACTTGCCTTTCAACCCGAGGACTAGGGTTCCAATCTTAGTAATACCCATTCTTTTTGTCCAGAATAGGGAAAAATGTCACTTTCAATCCAACCTGTCTAAGCTGGCCAGCTGCGCACTCCACCGACCCAGATCCGTGTTCTGCGGATCTTGCACCCCCTAGTGTCCACTTAATCATTCTAATCCCACCCCCACTTAATAATTCTAATCCCACGACCTCATACCTTATAACCAAGACCCAGCTACGTTAGCTGGGTGATGGTTGCTGTGCGTGGGAGACAAGGGTGGCAGATGTGTTGCAGAGGGAGTCTTCAGAGTTGCAGAGAGCATTTAAGGTAGGTGTTCTCAAACTTTTGACTAAATATTTAATGTAGTATGCAGGGTTTAGGATAGTTCACCTCCATGCGATGGTTTCACGTGTAACCCTGCAATATAAATCTACCTGATAATTGTCAAGATGGTTAAATGTGTTAATCTAGTAAAATGTTGCTACTATTAATTGTTAATGTTGTTAGAACAAATTGTCAATCTAGTTAAATATGGTTAATATGAATTGTTACTATAATGTTGTTAATATAAATTGTTAATGTTGTTAAAATAAATTGTTACTATAATTAAATGTTAATTAGATTGCAGTATTAGCTAATACCGGTGAATAGTTAGTTAATTGTTAAAATAGTTAAATGTAGTTAAATGATAGTTAACTGTATGACTGTTACACACCTAGGACACCCAGCAAGTTTATGTCAACTGTTAACCCGTTAAACGGGTAAAACCGTAAAGTATATATATATATATATATAGTTAAAGTACATATAGAGTTAAAGTATAGTTAATAAATGTTAATAAACGTCGACATTTCATATGTCCAGTACACCCATCACGTTAACACGTTATATATTGTTCATATATAGTAATAGTTATAATTAGCGTATGTTAACTGTACTATTGAAACTGTTAAAACATATATTAACTACACCTACCAAGCTAACTATATATATGTACGTATAGTTAACTGTTAACACCCGGCACACTATTAACTGTTACCAATATATATATAGTACTAGTTATATGTTAACACTAAGCAAACTTTTAACTACACAGTGTATATAATAAAGTGTCGACACCTAGCATATATATATATATATAGTGGAAGTTAGTAATGTCGACACTTACAATATATACAATAGTTATATATACAATATATGGTTAGCTGTTAACTACACCTAGCTAGTTAGTAATAGTTGACTGATAACTATTAAAACTGTTAACCGAATTAAGTTAAACCTGTTAACCGAATTAAGTTAAACATGTTAACCGAATTTTTGAAATTGTTAAAATAATAACAGTTTAATATGTTAACAAATTGAGACGGTTAAATAATAACAAACGTGTTAACAGTGCTGGCTGCCGACACCAATGTCGACACCTAGCTGTTAAAATTGTTACAGTGTATCTATGTTAACTGTTAAAATAACAGGTTAACAAATGTAAGTTAAAATAACTGTTAGTAGCATAATATGGTTAACTGTTAGTAGCATATAATGAATGACTGTTAGTTAATGTCGACACTTCCTAGCATTTAACCGTTAGTAGCATATATGTTAACTATTAGTTAATGTTTAGTAGCATATATGTTAACTGTTAGCAATGTCTACATCAGATAGTAACAGCTAAGACTGTGGTATATATAATGTTACTATAACTAACACTATCTATATAATGTCGACACCAATGTTAGTTACCTGTTAGTTATAGTTAACTGTTACTCACATTGTATATATAATGTTACTAACATGTATATCGTAATGACTATGACTGTTAACAAGTTAATTATGACTAATGTCGACATCGATCAAGGACCATAACCAAATGTCGACCCTGGGGTCGACATTTCTAACAGAGTGCTATTTTTCTAAAAATAATTTTATAAAAATAATTATACGAAAAACATGATAAAAATGAAAAATGTATACTCTTAAAATTTCACTCCAGGATCATTTCAAATAAAAAAAAGATAAACATCTTCAAAGATGGTTACTCTTAAAAATTTACGCTAAAACGTAACCGTCTTAATAATTTAACAAGTTAACTGTTCACAGTTTTACATATTAAGATACTATATGAGTAAATCACAGATCCGGGATACTATTAGTTAATCATACATTTAAAACGTATGATAGTTAACTGTAATAATTATAGTCAGTGTTTAGTTATATGTAATAGTTAACTATTACACTTGCAAGTCCAGAAACTCCACACATGGAAACCAAAAACCTCCTATAAATATTACTGTAGTCCAGAAGCTAGATAGTGCCCCAATTGTCTTACTATATACCCGTCTCACACGGTTCTCCGCGTTTTCCTACGTATAAATACACCTTGGATTCCAACCCGATCCACCTTATATTTCCTACTGGTCAACCCTTGAAATTCTATATTGGCTATAAAATGATGAATGAGAGTGGATGTCAAAAACATGACCTAATGCTGGCAAAAGGGCCCGGTCTGGTCCTGGGAGGAGCACCCGAAACCCATGGGAAAGATCTCTTGCTTGCCGACGTCTAGCATTACGCCGGGATACTTGATGATTGAGACATTCCACCCTCTCTACTTGACTTGCTTGACTTGCGTGGCCCGAATAGGCAATACTTGATTTGAATTTCATTTGAAATGAATTGATAAATAGCCAATTCTTATTCCACATGCTTGAAATTTTACCTTGGTTATTGTTGTTTAATTTTACCAGTTATCAATTGCTTGATTTCCAGTTACCATTTGCTTGATATCACGTAATTCTATTATTGAAGTTGAATTCAGCTTTTTGTCGATTTTTGAACTCCTTGATATCTACCTGTCTGCAGGCATAGGTTACTGCATTAAATGAACTTGTAATTACTTATAGCCTGTTAAAATTTGAGATGTAAATCCTACTGAGCGATTCGCTCATCTAGTTGTTCCTAACTATTTCAGGTGAATTGGAGACCGACCAGGATTCAGGAGGGGATGAGGTTGAGTGATGAGAGTAGTTAGTCATTATGTGGATGTAATCCTTATGAATAAAGTATTGTTGTAATAGAATGTTAAGTCGTAATTTCATATTTTAATCAAATAAAGGATACATGTTTGACCCTCAGTGGTTGTATTAATTTTAGTTCAAATCCAACTGTGTTAAATTTTAGATATTTGCGCACTCTGTAATTGTAAAGGAGGAAAAGTCCTTTTACTTCCCTAGCTCGCTTTGGTTCTCTATAAAGAACTCTCGCGTCGCGGGTAAGCTTCCGCGCTCGGGACGTGACAGACTTTCTTGGTATCAGAGCCTAGGATTTAAATTTTCCTAGGTAAAACATGTATTTAGTTCAAGGAGTAGAAATGTCTATCTAGGTAAACCCTAGCTAGAAGATAAAACTAGAAATGTCTTATTAGGATTTACCCAAGGGTAAAAATACATGTTATTCAGTGGTTAGATCGTACCCGGTGAGATGGGTAGAGACGTGGGCTAGTGTTGTAAAACCGACTACGTAAGATCTTTACCGTATTTGAATCCCTTGCAGGATCATGGCTGGACACTGGCGCGAGATGCAGCGCACGGTGCAAGGACTCACTGAGGCGCTACAGCAGGTGGCGCAAGGCGGAGCTCGCGGTGCTCACCGTGGAGCCGGTGATCTTCATCGGGATTTCCGTAACATGAACCCACCCAAGTTTGCGGGTTCGGTGGACCCCGACGATGCCGAGCATTGGCTCAAGGAGACCGAGAGGATCTTCCGCGTGATGCAATGCACGGACGAAGAGAAGGTCCTACTAGCCACATTCCAACTAGAGAGGGATGCGCGAAGCTGGTGGGAGTCCGTGGAGGCCACATTACCTGACGATCATGTCACGTGGGCGGAGTTTGTCGAACACTTCAACGGCAAGTACTTCTCGGACCGAGTGCAAGAGAAGAAGGCCGCGGAATTTGCCGCGCTGAAGCAATGGACTCGGAAGGTGGCCGAATATGAGGCCCAGTTCTCCAGACTTTCCCGTTATGCACCTCACTTGGTGTGTACGGAAAAGATGAAGGCGAGGAGATTTCTCAACGGGCTACGGCCCTAATATATTACCCAGCTTGCGCCGATGGACATCCACGTCTACTCAGAAATGGTTCGTGGTGCTCAGCTATTGGAGGACGCCACCGAATTTTCTGACAGAATTCGGGGCAAGGACAAGAAGGAGCAGGTTACCAGTTCGGGAAGCTTCAAACCACCTTTTGGCAAGAAGCGAACCTTTAATGGAGGCGAGTCTTCCAAGGCGAAGAGGTTCCAGAAAAATCACAAGCCATTCCTCGCTATCAGTAACAAGCCCTTCTCCGACGTTACTCCTTCTAAGGATATCTGCACTTATTGTGATAAAGCTGGTCATAAGACCGAGGACTGCTGGAGGAAACTGGGAGCGTGCCTCCGATGTGGGAGTCGAGATCACCAAATTCCCGACTGCCCGTTGATGAAGGAACAAGCTAGCAGGGATGAAAAGCGTCCAGTTAAGAGGCAAGGACGTCTGCAAGCTCTTCAAGGGATGAAATCTGTGGAAGGAGGAATCGTGGAAGGTACCTTGACTATTTGCTCTAAACCTGCTAGAGTTTTAATTGATACTGGAGCAACCCATTCATTTGTTTCCAAGAAGTTTACTGCCTCTCTTTCTAAAGAACCGGAACGGATAGATTTAATTATATCTACACCCCTTGAAAACAAATCGGATATCATGCATCATTATCCAAATTGCGAGGTTATGGTCCAAGACCACAATTTACCAGCCGACCTGATATGCCTTGACATGGAATGTTACGATGTCATATTGGGAGCCGACTGGTTATCAACCTACCAAGCAACGGTAGATTGTCGGCATGGCAAAATAGCTTTTGAAGATTATCCCGAGTTAGTTTTTAACAAATCTCGGAATAAAACTCTGCTTATCTCAGCTCTCCGAGCCAGTAAACTGGTGAAAAGAGGATGCCTGGCTTTTCTAGCTTTTGTAACTACCACTGAAATTGAGAAGACAAAGATTGATGACATTCGAGTGATTCGGGACTTCTCCGATGTATTTCCAGACGACTTACCTGGTTTACCTCCAGAGAGGGAAGTGTCATTCATCATAGATATGGTTCCGGGTGCCGGACCTGTTTCTAAAGCACCCTACAGGATGTCTCCTGCGGAACTGAAAGAGCTGAAGGAGCAGTTGATGGACTTACTGAAGAAAGGGTTTTATAGGCCGAGTACTTCCCCATGGGGAGCACCCGTGCTATTTGTTAAGAAGAAAGATGGTACATTGAGATTATGCATTGATTATCGACAGTTAAACAATCTTACATTCAAGAACAAGTACCCACTGCCGAGAATTGATGAGCTGTTCGACCAATTAACAGGAGCGAAGCATTTCTCCAAGATAGACCTTCGGTCTGGTTATCACCAATTGAGGATCAAAGAGGAAGATATTCACAAAACTGCATTTTGGAGTAGGTACGGGCATTACGAATTTACTGTTATGCCTTTTGGACTAACAAATGCGCCTGCAGCCTTTATGCAGTTAATGAACAGCATTTATCGGCCTTATTTAGACCGATTTATTGTAGTCTTCATTGATGATATACTGATCTACTCAAAGACTGAAGAGGATCATGAGGAACATCTCAAGAAGGCATTACAAGTATTGCGGGATAATAAATTATATGCAAAATTTAGCAAATGCCAGTTCTGGCTGGAGGAAGTATCCTTCTTGAGACATGTTATCTCCAAGAATGGAATTTCTGTTGATCCTGCAAAGGTCGAAGCCGTGCAAAATTGGGGACGACCAACGAATGCAACGAAGATTCGTAGCTTCTTGGGTTTAGCTGGTTATTACTGACGTTTCATTAAGGACTTCTCCAAGATTGTTGTTCCTCTCACCAGATTGACTCGCAAGGAGGTGTCTTATGAGTGGAATGAAGACTGTGAAAGGAGTTTCTTAACTCTAAAGAATTTATTGACCACTACACCGGTCTTGTCTCTTCCGATTGAAGGGGAGAAATACGAGGTATATACCGATGCATCTGGTATCGGCCTCGGATGTGTATTAATGCAGAATGGGAGAGTTATTCGTCCCGACAATTGAAGAAACATGAAGAGAATTATCCTGTGCACGATCTGGAGCTAGCCGCAGTAGTATTGGCTTTAAAAATCTGGAGGCATTATCTCTATGGAGAACAGTTTACAGTTTACTCCGACCATAAAAGCCTTAAATATTTATTCTCTCAGAAGGAGCTAAACATGCGGCAGCGGCGTTGGCTCGAGTATCTCAAGGATTTTGACTTCACTATACAATATCATCCTGGTAAAGGTAATTCCGTAGCAGATGCGCTAAGTCGGAAGCCGAGAGTCCTGGTAGCCAACTGTATGGTTCAGGAATGGAAACTACTAGAAAAATTCTCTGAACTCAATATCAACATGGGCGAAAATGATGGGAGTATTACTCTATCCCACTTAAGTATACATCCGGACTTGCTAACTGAAGTCAAGAGGTTGCAAGAAGAAGACCCGTTGTTGGTGGAAATAAAAGAAAAGCTGGATGAGAAGACCGATTTCAAGATGGCACCCGATGGAAGAATCTTATTCCATGAAAGGACGTGTGTGCCCGACAGTCCTGAGCTGAAGAAGAAGATTCTTGAAGAAGCCCATCGATCTAGATACACGATACATCCGGGAGCCACTAAAATGTACTAAGACATAAAAAGGACCTTCTGGTGGCCCAACATGAAAAGGGAAATAGCAGAGTTCGTGTCTCGATGTTTGACTTGCCTGCAGGTGAAGGCCGAACATCAAAAGCCCGCAGGGAAACTGCATCCACTAGATATTCCCAAGTGGAAATGGGAGGATATCGGCATGGACTTCATCATGGGTTTGCCCAAGTCTAGGGGCGGATATGATAGCATATGGGTAATCATCGATCGCCTTACTAAATCGGCTCATTTCTTACCTATTAAGAGTCGATGGTCGGTTGATGTTCTTGCCGCCTTGTATATCAAGGAAGTCACTAGACTACATGGAATTCCTGTGTCTATAGTATCTGACCGAGACCCTCGCTTCACATCTCACTTCTGGAAGGGTCTACAACGCTCTCTGGGAACGAAGCTTAATTTCAGCACAGCTTTCCACCCTCAGACAGATGGTCAGACGGAAAGGACTAATCAGGTTGTTGAAGACATGTTGCGAGCATCTATTATAGATTTCGGCGGGAGTTGGCATGACCACTTACCATTAGCCGAATTTGCCTACAATAACAGCTACCAAGCCAGTATTCAAATAGCACCCTTCGAGGCACTTTATGGCAGAAGCTGTAGGTCTCCGGTATGCTGGGAGGAGGTTGGTGAAAGACAACTCCTAGGTCCTGATATGGTCAGAGATTCCACTGAGAAGATTCTCCTTATCAGAGAGAGACTCAAGGTGGCTCAATGCAGGCAAAAAGCTTATGCTGATAATAGAAGGAGAGACTTGGAATTTCAAATCGGTGATCATGTATTTCTTAAGGTATCTCCCAGTCGAGGTATCCGAAGATTTGGTGTCAAAGGCAAGCTTACACCAAGATTCATCGGCCCATTTGAGGTGTTGGAAAGAGTGGGCGAGGTAGCCTACCGTGTTTCCCTACCTCCTCAGCTCTCGGAAGTGCATGACGTATTTCATGTTTCTATGTTAAAAAGATACGTGCACGATCCCTCTCATGTCATCGACCACACCAATTTGATGATTCAACAGGATCTTACCTACGAGCAAAGGCCGATGCGCGTCCTCGATCGAGAAATCCGGGTTCTAAGGAGCAAGACGATCCCTATGGTAAAAATTCAATGGAATCGATGCTCCGAGCAGGAAGCAACTTGGGAGACCGAGGAGTCAATGAAGAAAAGATATCCAGAACTATTTTAGACTGTAAGTATTCTATACGCTCTGAATTTCTCCTACATAGCAAAACTATCCTCATACAGTTGAATTTGGGGACCAAATTCTTTTAAGTAGGGGAGGATGTAACACCCGTTAAAAAAATAAAATAATAATAATAATAAATAAATAAAATAATAATAATAATAATAAAATAAATAAAAAAATAGAAAATAAATATGCATAGGAAACCTTTTACGAATATTAAATATTTAATTTCTTAATTTAATTTCTAATAGTTAAAAAGATACGAAATTATATTCTCATAGAATCAAAGAAATTAATTTTTGGATAATCAAACAAGTCAATTTCTTATTTAGAATTAATTTATAAACAATTTTCACTTTAGACGTTATCATATAGAAAGTTTATTTCTCTAACAACTAACTTTCTAGTGTAGTTGGTTAAGTGACTTGCCTTTCAACCCGAGGACTAGGGTTCCAATCCTAGTAATACCCATTCTTTTTGTCCAGAATAGGGAAAAATGTCACTTTCAATCCAACCTGTCTAAGCTGGCCAGCTGCGCACTCCACCGACCCAGATCTGTGTTCTGCGGATCTTGCACCCCCTAGTGTCCACTTAATCATTCTAATCCCACCCCCACTTAATAATTCTAATCCCACGACCTCATACCTTATAACCAAGACCCAGCTACGTTAGCTGGGTGATGGTTGCTGTGCGTGGGAGACAAGGGTGGCAGATGTGTTGCAGTGTTACAGAGGGAGTCTTCAGAGTTGCAGAGAGCATTTAAGGTAGGTGTTCTCAAACTTTTGACTAAATATTTAATGTAGTATGCAGGGTTTAGGATAGTTCACCTCCATGCGATGGTTTCACGTGTAACCTTGCAATATAAATCTACCTGATAATTGTCAAGATGGTTAAATGTGTTAATCTAGTAAAATGTTGCTACTATTAATTGTTAATGTTGTTAGAACAAATTGTCAATCTAGTTAAATATGGTTAATATGAATTGTTACTATAATGTTGTTAATATAAATTGTTAATGTTGTTAAAATAAATTGTTACTATAATTAAATGTTAATTAGATTACAGTATTAGCTAATACCGGTGAATAGTTAGTTAATTGTTAAAATAGTTAAATGTAGTTAAATGATAGTTAACTGTATGACTGTTACACACCTAGGACACCCAGCAAGTTTATGTCAACTGTTAACCCGTTAAACGGGTAAAACCGTAAAGTATATATATATATATATAGTTAAAGTACATATAGAGTTAAAGTATAGTTAATAAATGTTAATAAACGTCGACATTTCATATGTCCAGTACACCCATCACGTTAACACGTTATATATTGTTCATATATAGTAATAGTTATAATTAGCGTATGTTAACTGTACTATTGAAACTGTTAAAACATATATTAACTACACCTACCAAGCTAACTATATATATGTACGTATAGTTAACTGTTAACACCCGGCACACTATTAACTGTTACCAATATATATATAGTACTAGTTATATGTTAACACTAAGCAAACTTTTAACTACACAGTGTATATAATAAAGTGTCGACACCTAGCATATATATATATATAGTGGAAGTTAGTAATGTCGACACTTACAATATATACAATAGTTATATATACAATATATGGTTAGCTGTTAACTACACCTAGCTAGTTAGTAATAGTTGACTGATAACTATTAAAACTGTTAACCGAATTAAGTTAAACCTGTTAACCGAATTTTTGAAATTGTTAAAATAATAACAGTTAAATATGTTAACAAATTGAGACGGTTAAATAATAACAAACGTGTTGTTAAAATTGTTACAGTGTATCTATGTTAACTGTTAAAATAACAGGTTAACAAATGTAAGTTAAAATAACTGTTAGTAGCATAATATGGTTAACTGTTAGTAGCATATAATGAATGACTGTTAGTTAATGTCGACACTTCCTAGCATTTAACCGTTAGTAGCATATATGTTAACTATTAGTTAATGTTTAGTAGCATATATGTTAACTGTTAGCAATGTCTACATCAGATAGTAACAGCTAAGACTGTGGTATATATAATGTTACTATAACTAACACTATCTATATAATGTCGACACCAATGTTAGTTACCTGTTAGTTATAGTTAACTGTTACTCACATTGTATATATAATGTTACTAACATGTATATCGTAATGACTATGACTGTTAACAAGTTAATTATGACTAATGTCGACATCGATCAAGGACCATAACCAAATGTCGACCCTGGGGTCGACATTTCCAACAGAGTGCTATTTTTCTAAAAATAATTTTATAAAAATAATTATACGAAAAACATGATAAAAATGAAAAATGTATACTCTTAAAATTTCACTCCAGGATCATTTCAAATAAAAAAAAAGATAAAAATCTTCAAAGATGGTTACTCTTAAAAATTTACGCTAAAACGTAACCGTCTTAATAATTTAACAAGTTAACTGTTCACAGTTTTACAGATTAAGATACTATATGAGTAAATCACAGATCCGGGATACTGTTAGTTAATCATACATTTAAAACGTATGATAGTTAACTGTAATAATTATAGTCAGTGTTTAGTTATATGTAATAGTTAACTATTACACTTGCAAGTCCAGAAACTCCACACATGGAAACCAAAAACCTCCTGTAAATATTACTGTAGTCCAGAAGCTAGATAGTGCCCCAATTGTCTTACTATATACCCGTCTCGCACGGTTCTCCGCGTTTTCCTACGTATAAATACACCTTGGATTCCAACCCGATCCACCTTATATTTCCTACTGGTCAACCCTTGAAATTCTATATTGGCTATAAAATGATGAATGAGAGTGGATGTCAAAAACATGACCTAATGCTGGTAAAAGGGCCCGGTCTGGTCCTGGGAGGAGCACCCGAAACCCATGGGAAAGATCTCTTGCTTGCTGACGTCTAGCATTACGCCGGGATACTTGATGATTGAGACATTCCACCCTCTCTACTTGACTTGCTTGACTTGCGTGGCCCGAATGGGCAATACTTGATTTGAATTTCATTTGAAATGAATTGATAAATAGTCAATTCTTATTCCACATGCTTGAAATTTTACCTTGGTTATTGTTGCTTAATTTTACCAGTTTTCAATTGCTTGATTTCCAGTTACCATTTGCTTGATATCACGTAATTCTATTATTGAAGTTGAATTCAGCTTTTTGTCGATTTTTGAACTCCTTGATATCTACCTGTCTGCAGGCATAGGTTACTGCATTAAATGAACTTGTAATTACTTATAGCCTGTTAAAATTTGAGATGTAAATCCTACTGAGCGATTCGCTCATCTAGTTGTTCCTAACCATTTCAGGTGAATTGGAGACCGACCAGGATTCAGGAGGGGATGAGGTTGAGTGATGAGAGTAGTTAGTCATTATGTGGATGTAATCCTTATGAATAAAGTATTGTTGTAATAGAATGTTAAGTCGTAATTTCATATTTTAATCAAATAAAGGATACATGTTTGACCCTCAGTGGTTGTATTAATTTTAGTTCAAATCCAACTGTGTTAAATTTTAGATATTTGCGCACTCTGTAATTGTAAAGGAGGAAAAGTCCTTTTACTTCCCTAGCTCGCTTTGGTTCTCTATAAAGAACTCTCGCGCTGCGGGTAAGCTTCCGCGCTCGGGACGTGACATGCGTTTTTGAATGGCTTCATACAGGAGGATGTGTATGTAGAGCAGCCTCTAGGATTTGAAGATCACGCTTATCCAGATTATGTTTACAAATTGGACAAGGCACTTTACGGGTTGAAACAAGCTCCCCGCGCTTGGTACGACAGGCTGAGTTCTTTCCTTGTCGACAATGGGTTCAAACGTGGTAACATTGATCAAACCTTATTTACCAAAGTAAATGGTAAGAAAGTTTTAATTGTTCAAGTGTATGTCGATGACATAATTTTTGGCTCTACTGACGTCACCTTGAGTGAAAATTTTGTCAAACTTATGCAAGGTGAGTTTAAAATGAGTATGATGGGAGAATTGACCTTCTTCTTGGGCTTGCAGGTCAAACAAATGGTGGATGGTATCTTCATATGCCAAAGGAAGTATGCTCGAGACTTACTCACAAAGTACAATTTCAGCAAGGTGAAACCTCAACCCACACCCATGTCAACCTCAATCAAACTCGATCAAGATGAGAAAGGTAAATCCGTGGATCAAAATCTCTTTAGAAGCATGATAGGATCGCTGTTGTATTTAACTGCCAGCCGGCCCGACATTCAGTTTGCAGTTTGCTTATGTGCGAGATTTCAGTATGATCCAAAAGAAACACACATGTCGGCCGTGAAACGTATTTTTAGATATATTGCTGGTTCAGTACATTTGGGCTTATGGTTTCCGCGTAATTCGAGATTTGAACTGATTGCTTATTCTGACGCCGATTATGCAGGTTGTAAAGTGGATCGAAAGAGCACCAGTGGGTATTGCCAGTTCCTTGGGGGGTGCATGATCTCATGGGCCTCCAAGAAACAAAATTCAGTGGCCTTGTCAACCGCCGAAGCCGAATATGTGGCTCTTGGTAGTTGCATTGCCCAGGTGCTTTGGATCCAACAACAATTGATTGACTACGGCATCTCCTTCAAAAACACCTTAATTTTGTGCGATAACACCTCTGCTATAAACTTGTCAAAAAATCCGGTTCATCACTCTAGAACAAAGCATATCAAAATCAGGCATCATTTCATTCGTGATCATGTTAGTAAGGGTGATGTTGAAATAAACTTCATTGAAACAAATAATCAAATTGCCGACATATTTATCAAACCACTAAATGAAGAAAAATTTACATCTTTCAGGAGAGAGTTAGGGGTTTGTAGAATAGAGGAGTCGGATTCTTGAGGTTCTGCATTTTGCATCATACTTAGTGTTGCTAGCATGCATATCATGCATTTGTGTCTTTCATATAGTTGCATTCGATGGGTCTCCTTCTTCATGCATATGCACCATTTTGCTTGAATTGCAAATAAATTGAATTGTGTGAAATCTCCACCTTTGTATGAATTGCATTTCTTCTATTAAATATGTATGAACCCCTTCTTTGCACTCTTCTATGGCCACACTATTCTTTTTGGTTAAACAAGTGCATCTCTGTGGAGCTGATCAATCGAAATCTGAACTATGGAGAGTTTGGTAAATAAACTTCTAAGGGAATCTATCGCTTCCTTGAAACATCCTCCCCAATTGATTCAAACCTCAAATATATCTTATTTCCTTGACCTTCATTTGTTTTAATCAGTGGGGAATTGAGCCTATCCTCCTTGGTACTCCATGTCTTCATTTCAAAAGGAAATCTCCATCAAAACAGGGGATGGGTCGACCCATGGGGTCGACCCCTGTCAGTTCGCTCTAAACCGGGGCTCGGGCTACCCGTGGGTCGACCCATCGGGTCGACCCATTACGGGCGGTCGCGGTAAAACGCGAACCGTCCCGTTTCGGAAAGGGCGTGAACGCCCTCTTCTTCAACCCTAACACTATAACAATGCCCCAGCTCCCTAGATCGACTAGCCACCACCTCTTGGAAGCCTTGAAACCCTCTCTTGCAACCCAAAGCCGCTCCAGCCCTAAAGGCGAGATCTAACCGGTGGCTACTCGCGGGTTCCTTCTTGGCTGCGTCCGCAAGCATCCATCTTCCTCCCAAATCCACTGAGGTAAGGCCATGGTATTTGGAGAGTCACTATTTCTACGTGAGGGGCTCCTCTTCTCGAACCAACACGATCTAGAAAGCCTCTAGAGTCTCTAATCTGTCCGGTGATTCAGATGGCACCCAAAAGAAGGCCTTCTTGTCAGGGGGAGGAATCCAGCCGATCTGCTCGTCAGCGAGAGAGTTCCAGCCGCGCAAGAGAGATACGATCCAAGGATAAAGAGCTAGAAGCAATGAAATCACAAGCCTTGGCCTCCGGTAACAAAGCTGCTCACAGAAATATCCTCCGCTCTCGTGCAGTAGATTTTATGAACTTGGTTGAATACCTGCCAGGCTTAGTGGATATCATCTGTAGTCAACCTAATCTTGATCATTTCATGTCTGCACACCGTCGGGTCTATTACAAGCTGGTGATTCAGGTTTATGGCAATATGTCAATCAAGGCAAACAAGCAGTTTACTGTTGTAAATGGTGAAGTGATCACCTTGACTCCTGAATTTGTGGGTAGAGCTCTCGGTCTACCATATCATGAAGGTTACACATTTGGTGATCTTGATTTTGATGAAGAAGAGGTCTATCAAATGATGACCTCTGAGGAAATGGGAGACAGGTCCGTCGCCGGCCTGAATGCAAACCGTTTTCCCTCCATGCAGCGCATTCTACACCACATGTTGACGACCATTATTATACCAAAGGGTGGTGGAAGAGACAAAGTAACTGAATTCCACATGTTCCTATTTTTCTGTCTTATGAAGGGTCTCCCAATTAATTTTCCTGCTACTATATTGCTTCACATATCGGCATGCATGCAGCCTACGAACCGCACTCTACCATATGCAGCAGCTTTGACAACACTCTTTGAATCAGCTGGTATTAATTTGTCCAAAGAAAGATATCACACAATTCATGAGAATGACATTTACTCCATCCCCACAATTTGCAAGAATATGCATTATGAATTAATAGATGGTGTACTGGTTCGTAAGATCAAATCTGGTCAAGTTCAACAACAAGTCAACTCAGAAGAAGAAGAGGATAGTGAAGAAAATGAAGCAGATCAACCTCTACAACTAGAACTCCCTGATGAAGCACTGCCTGATGGGTTTCCTAAGTTGATCACTGAAAGATTGGATTCAATAGATTGCCGACTAGACAAGTATGGGGAGAGAATGGATGCCCTTATCAATGAAGTAACTGACTTGAGGATTTCCCATGTTGCCCACACTCAATCTTTCCAGAGGGTCACCTCCTTTCTTGAAGCAAACACTACTGCTCTGGACGCCCAAACCAGGATGTTTGAAGAAATGATGACTTTACTTAGAAGGTCACATGCTCCACCCTCTCCACCCTCGGACTAGGTTATGAAGCTCCTATGATGTTGCACAGTTATTAACCGGTTCTCCCTCTCCTTTTTGATGATGCCAAAGGGGGAGAAATTCAGATATATGTGTGTGCTTGGTTAACTATTATGTTATAGTATGTGTGGTGTGTGCTTGCTTGCATGTTTGCTTTCATTAGTCTGTCAGTTAGAAATGTTTAGTTAGAACTGTTGCATCTCATGGCATTGCACATGTAAGCATTTTTGTAACTCATGAACCCAGGCTTTGTAAGCCTTAAAAACTCTGTTGTTGGCTTGTAAACAATGGATGATGCTTTTGACTGGTCAATCTCACATTGCTTGAATGAGGCCCTGTGTTTTAAGGAATGATGCTTCCTAAATGGTTCAGCTTGGTGCATGGAAAGTATGTGTTTCAACTTTGTGGTCTCGGTTTGATGCAATGATTGGGTTCTCCCTCATTTGGTCTGTGGCCTTGATTTCATTCAGCTTGTTAACTCCTTTTGAGCTCATTTGGATATACATATGGAGGTTTTAGTGTTAAATTTCTGTTGAGGTGTCGATTCAGAAATTATGTATATAACTGTTTTCTTGTCAATCCTAAACTCTAGCATAGTATTTTGTCATCATCAAAATGGGGGAGATTGTTGAACCCCCTGTGTGAATATTCTAATAGTTGGTTTTTGATGATGACCAAACACTATATTAGACTAGAACTTTTGATGGGTGAATAAATTTAGTCTAACTCTTTTTGAAATGCTTTACTATATATCACCTTTTCTTTCTCTTGGTTCATGAATTACTAATGTTACCAGTGATATACTTGCAGGATCAAGATCATCTATCTTGAGTAAGTGCTTTGAGTCATGTTTGTCAAAGTTTTGATCTAACTCCATTTTTGTGTTCTTACAGAAATCTGGAATGAAGTTAAAATCCTAAAACAATTGAAGAATGATTGGTGAGATCCACACAAAACCTTAACCCTTGCTTAGTTAATTTTCTTCATTAGTTGTCATGGGTTGATCGTTGTTCATATCCAGCTCATGGAATTCATTAACTTGTTTATTTTGATGGGGTGGACCCCAAGGGTCATCCCCATGGTGGCTGTTAGCCTTATTCCTTCTTTTTGTTAAGAAGTTGTCTGTGGGTCGACCCCATGGGTCGACCCCTAGGCGGTCCTGAACCCACAGGTTTTCAGTTTTGTGCATAACGTGTGTGGGTCGACCTAATGGGTCGACCCTTTTTGGCACCCGAAACTTTCGGGTAACTCACAGTTTTTAGTTTTTAGAAAGAATGCGCTATGGGTCGACCCCATGGGTCGACCCCATGGGTCGACCCCTGGAAAATATTCTTGTCGGGCTTTTAACCCGTGCATCGTGGGTCGACCCAATGGGTCGACCCATAGTGTTACGGACCGGCAGTCCGGTTCGTGATCCGTTTCGCGGCCACCATTTTTATTCCTCGTTTTGCCCTAATGTTGGGAGATCCGAGATTCCATCTTGTCACACGTGTCCCCTCTCCTTGGGACTATAAATAACAATGATTAGGGCATCCCAAAGGCTAGGAGAAAAATAGAGAACATTCGATCTAATGGTGTTTTTGTCTTGTAGGAAGAAGAAAGCTCGCGGGAGCCCTTCCATGCGCAGATAGATGCCTTCCTCTTCGAAAATGGGTCGATCCCCATGCTGATCAGATGCATCCTGAGCAAGAACCGAAGCTCTCCTTCCTTATTTGAAGCCGGGCAACTAGGATCTCGAGCTGCACATCAATATCTGGGATTCTTCATGAAGATCTGTCCTCATCCTACCGCATCAACCAAGCTATGAAAAACCACAGCTACACCATCATTTGAAAGGGGGATTTCTGGCGATTTCAAGATCCTTATTCCATTTATCCTGTTCATTCTATTTCTAGTCTGAAGAATCATTGTGTATTTGAACTTCTATCTTGAACGAAATACTCTCTGTGTGTGTGTGTGCGTTTGCTGGTCGCAGAGCATGCGTGTGTGTGGCTGTGTGATTCACAGCGTGTGTGTGTGTGTGTGTGTGTGTGTGGGTTTTCACTCTTTAGTGGAAGCTTTCCTCACATTATGAGGGGTGGACGTAGGGGTCACTGTGGTGAACCTGAACCACCTTGAATTCTATTGTTCATCATGGTTTGCTTGTACGTTATTACACGAGTGGGCTTCTAGTCGAGTTGAGTGTCATTCATATCTCGTCCTTTCAGATCTCATTACATCTCCGCTGTTCGTGTGTTTTCATCATCGGGTGAGAAGAGTGTGCTTCAATCATTATCCTTCCATTTCATCTTCTGGAAAAGTTGGTTGTTAAATTTTTATTGCCAATCAATTCACCCCTCCCCTCTTGATTGCCATCTACCGGGGACAACAATGGACTTAGACGGAAGGTCTAGGTCAAAGGTTTATTCGTCAATACCGACAGGGTGCCGAAGGCTGACGTGGTTTATTCATCGACACAGGGTTAGTGTCAAGCAAGGGTCTTTTTATTCATCAAGTCCAGACGTAAGGTCTAGGCAGAAGGAAGGAGGTCTTTTTATTCGTTGACTTTGACGGAGGGTCCGAGTCAAAGCAATGGCCTTTTTGTTCTTGGTTTCAGATGGAAGGTCTGGACCACAGGTTTATTCGTCGGTGGGATAAAAGGGATTTTGATCTCCGGTGGGACTTGACGAGTCGACATCCCTCAGAGGCTTTGGTAGTGATTTTTTTCTTTTCTTTTTCTTTTCTCTCTTTCTTTTTTTCTCTTTTTTTGTGTTGGCTTGATTGACAATGGTTGAATATTCAACATCTGTCAACTTGATCGTCGACGGTTGAATATCTTGATCATCCTCAAACATCTGTTGGCACAGACGGCAACGGGTTGACATCTCCATCATCATTGACCATCATCAAACATCATCAAATCATCTTCGAACATCATCAAATCATCTTTGAACCTCATCGAACATCATCTAATCTTCGAACATCATCGAACATCATCGAATCATCGAACATCACTATCAGAGCATCAGTCGGTGCGGGCGCCAATGGTCTAACATCTTGAACATCTTCATCATCATCAAAGCATCTGTCGGTGCTGGCGCCAATGGTTTAACATCTTCATCTTCATCAAACATCTGTCGGCGCAGGCACCGATGGTTCAACATCTCCATCTTTACGTCTTCATCTTCATCGAACATCTGTCGGCATGAGCGCCAATAGTTTAACATCTTTCACATTTTGAGCATCTGTCGGGATGAATGTCGATGGCTGAACATCTTTAACATTGCTGGACATCTTGGAATATCTGTCGGGCTGAACACCGATGGTTGAACAACTTGAATATCTTTTGAACATCTTGAATAGATGTCAGCATGATCACCGACGGTTGAACATCGTCAACATCTTTGAATGTTTTCAAAAATCTATCGGGCTGAATGCTGACGATTGGATATCTTGAATATCCTTGAATATTCTCGAACATCTGTCAGGCTGAACGCCGACGGTTGAACATTGTTTGCATCCTTGAATATCTTTGAATCTTTTTTGATCATTTGTCAGGCTGAACGTCGATAGTTGGACATATTTGCCATCCTCTGAACATCCGTGGACATCTATCGGGCTGAACGCCGATGGCTTAATCATTTTGGATATTTTTGGATATTTTTGAACATCTGTCGGGCTGAATGCCGACGATTGAATCATCTTGCACATATTCGGATATCGTCAGATATCTTGCACATCTCTGAATATCGTTGGATATCCTAAATATTTTGGAATACCTTTGAATATTTGTGAATGAATGTCGACATGGATGCTGATAGTTGAATATTTGAATAGGTTAGGATATCTATCAGTCTGGCCACCGATGGTTAAACATCTTGAATATATATATATTTGAATATTTGTCAGCCTGGACGCCGACGGTCGAATATTTACAGGAATCTTGGCATATCTATCAGCACGGACGCCGATGGTCACATTATTCGGAACATTTTTAGATATCTGAGAACATTTGTTGGCCCAGGTGCCAACGGTTGAGCATCTTTGATATCTTTGAAGATCTTTGTGCATCTTTGCCATCGTGGAATCATCTGTCGGCTTGAATGTCGATGGTTGAACATCTTGGACATCACGAAACATCTGTCGAGCTGAGTGCCGGCAGTTGAATCATCTTAACATTGTTTGAGCATCTTCGAACATCGATCGGGCTGAGTGTCGATAGTTGACCAATTTTAACATCTATTGAATATCTTCGAATATCTGTCGGGCTGAGTGTCGGCGGTTGATCACCTTTAACATCTTGGCATATCTTCAAACATCTTCAAATATCTGTCGGGTTGAACGTTGACGATTGGACATCTTTAAAATCTTTTTGAATCTTTGAGCACCTATCGGGCTGAACGCCGATGGTTGAGCATCTTTAACATCTTTTTGAATTTTTGGGCATCTTGAATGTCTTTGGGTATTGTGGGACATCAATTTTTTTTGTGTGGACATCTTTGAACATCGTGGGAACATCATGAAGCACCTATCGGTCTGGACGCCGATAGTTGAACACCTTTGAACATCTTTGTAACGCCCTAGAATTTTCTAAGAATTTTTCGGATTAAAAATATAATTATATTAATTATTTAAGCATTTAATGGACTATTAAATGCATTATGGTGAATTAAATCTTATTAATAAGGCTCTATATTAATCCAAGAGGATTAGGCTCATCTAATAAATCCAATAGGCCCAAAAGGATTGTTTTGAACTTTAGCCCATGTTCTAGAAGCTAGGAATGAGCATAATCACAGAATAAAGAAGATAATTACTCCTTGGAATATAAATACAAGGATAATATTGGGGATAATAACAAAAGAGTTTGAAGTATTCCTAATTCGGCGGCCACAACATAAAACGGTCTATCGCAAGACCGCTAACGGAAGAAAGCGGTCACCAAAGGACCGCTAACGACCTGCAGATTCCGTGAAAGAGGGAAAACGTGAAAAGGTTGGATTTTTCATGTCCAAGTCATCTAGAATTGACCCTATCAGCTAATTAGATAAGTCTAGAAGGATTGTAGATCAAATTGAAAGTCTAATTGGGACTCTAAGTTCGTTCTAATCCTCAAAAA
The DNA here is from genome assembly GCA_022559845.1 of Amorphophallus konjac. Classification (NCBI taxonomy): domain Eukaryota; kingdom Viridiplantae; phylum Streptophyta; class Magnoliopsida; order Alismatales; family Araceae; genus Amorphophallus; species Amorphophallus konjac. The sequence goes on along the minus strand of CM040119.1, from coordinate 164,997,881 downwards.
TCTAGCGAAAACCAGTAAATAGATCCCATATTTGGCCTATGCGACCCTTACTTTTGGCAGAGGTGGAACTCAGGTAAGGAGGACGAACTAGTGGTAAGTTTCTTCAAGGAATTTGTTTATTTTAGTTAGAACTGACTACTCTCCAATTTTCGTGCTAGGAGATCAAGCCTACAGGAGGTTAGAGTCTTCTAAAGTTGTTGATTCTACCTTAAGAACTCAGGAATTAGTGCATCGGACCCAAGAAGATCAAGAAAATCGGAGCCCTAAACAAGGTATTTAGCAAAAGTATCTTTAGAACTTTATGTTCCCCTTCATATCTTCTATCTATCCTCAAAATTTAACATCCATAGGTCATGGGAATCAGGAGATAGAGGGACGTGAAGTTGCTAGTTTAGCACAAGAAAGTGCAGGAACTAGGGCTTGATTACAATCAGAAATTCGAAGTCTAGGAGCATTATTAAAGGTAGGTTATCTCATGAAAGGCTCAACTTTATGTCAGAAATAAAATCCCTCTTGTTTCATTCGTTTTCATGCATTATATCTTGAGAATTTCATGTTTTTACTAGGACTATGCATCTAGTTTAGTCTTCATGCATAATACTTAGCCTAATGAAGAGAAAAATGGAATTCCTTATTGTTCATACAAACCTATGCATATAGTTGGCTTATATATGATCTATCATGATTGTGGAAGTTTATACATGTTGATTTCCATACATGATATATCTTAGATTAGTATTTTATATTATTTTCATTAAACTCGATTTTACACAGGAAGAAACGGTCTTTCTCTCGACCGCCAGGGAAGTCTAACGGTCGTACGATAGACCGCTAGCTAGAGATTAACGGTCCTCTATTTGACCGCTTTATGTTTCTGATTTTGTAATATTGGTAATCCGAACCACATTGCAGAATTAACCATAGTTAATATATATTAAGCCTAGTTAACTAAGTTTTAAGCTAGATTTAAGTACTGGTTTTATATACTTAGTTGATTTCATTATTTATCATAGTGGATTTCATGTTTTTATGCACATTGGTATTATTTTAACTTATGTTAATTTATGACCAAAAATGATATATTCTTGTAATAAATATTTGTTCAAAGGATTAGATGATTCATGATCACTATTTTAACATGGTTTTACATGATTCTCTTTCTCATCTAAGAGTAATTATCATAAGTACATGGCACATATTCTGGTATGCTATCATTAGTTACACTTTGCACGTTAGGAACATAATCTTAGACTTGATAACCTCTCCTTTGGATATTCCTTCCAATGGACTAGGAAATCTTGTTTCTAGGCCTCCGTAATTCTCCGTGAGCCTTGGATTCCCACTAGGACGTCGAGTTGGTTGTACCATTAAAGTCCAATTGTCTAGAAGGCACTTATACCAATGTTTTATATTCTGGATTATTTACGGCCTTCTGGTTGACCTTCAAAGACTGCTAGCAGCCTTACATTTGACCGCTAACGGATCCTAAACGGTACTACATTTGCCCGCTAAGACTCCAGATATCCTGTTTTAAAATATCGAACTGTCTTATCATTAACGGTCCTGTACTAGACCGCCAGGGACAAGAGATGGTCCAGTAAATGACCGCTAGCGTCGAGAGTTTGATTAACCCGGGGTTTGACTCAAGGGTTGATTTTCTTATGTTCCTAGATGGTTCAATTGATTATCTAGAACCTGTCACATTATTCCAAAGATACCTAAGTAATTTTGAGAGCTAAAGAATATACCGTTATGCTACCGATTTATTTTCATGGCATAACCTAGGTATTAAATATATTTATTGAAATCTCTTATTCTCAATAGAAGCACTCTTATTCTTGGTTACTTTATCATGGAACTATAGTTGAAATTGTACGTTCTTGGCCATATTATTGTTATAAATGTGGAAGTAGCTTGATTTATACTTGAAGATGCAGTTCGAGCACTGATTGTGTTCAAGGGCTCTATGCTAGTCCTCTAGGCTGATTATCGGAAACATGCTATATAAACCATTGGGTATGATGCTACTGACGTCGTATTACGCTAGGAGTACTTTCTTTATAAATAAGATAAAAGTCACGGAACTTGTATGAATATCCACATGAATTCACGAAGTACTTGTTACTAAGTGAAGAACACATTCTTGCTTGTTACATGACTTTCTAGTGCATAGCCTTCATGATTATGAAAAGTACATTCTTGTTACATTCTTGTTCATGAAAGGCCATAATCATATTCTTGCTTGATCATACTTGCTTAATCATACTCTCAATCTATCTTGTTACTTTGGCTTTATTCTCATGATTCATCGTATTGCATGATTTATCTTATTCTTTAGAGCTAAAACATTAATTACTTTAATATTGTCAATCATGTTGATACAAAGATACCTACTGGGCAAGTGTGCTCATTACCCTACTTTCCAATCTTTTTAAAGGAATTCTAGTGAATCGTATTTGGATTATTCAAGTGATGGATCCGAGAGTGATTGATGGTTCGAGAGAAGCCATAGTTACTCTAGTCAAGAGTCAAATATGTAATTTTCACCTTTTGAGTCTAGTTGGTCAATGAGTCAAGATCATGTACTAGATTGTTATTATCAATAAAAGATAGCTTTTTGATCAATTATTATCTCCATTCATCTTATGTGTGAATGATTACGCTCTGATTATTATTGTCACTTGAGGCTTCTCTTGCCAGCTGTTCACGGTCCCGAATATCTTCCGCTGTACATAAATCTCGGGGCGTGACAATTAAAGTGGTATCAGAGCACTAGGACTAGAAGTCCTAGGGAAAAATCATGTCATAGGTTAAGTCCAAGGCTTAAGGACCCACACCTATGAAACTAGGAAATAAATTCCCAACCTATGAGAGGAATTAGGTAGGACCTTGGATGAGATAGAATTTAGAATTTCACTTATTCCATTAAAAATTAACAAATTCATTATTTTTCTCAGGTACCTTATTTTCCTCATAATGGCTCATCACGTAGATTAGAACGGTATGCAAGTTACCGTCGCTGGTCTTACTCAAGCATTACAAACCATGGCGCAAGCTGGCGTAGGAGCAAGAGAGGGAGATTTACATCGTAATTTTTGGAGCTTAAATCCTCCTTGATTTTCGGGTTCCTCTAATCCTGATGAAGCTGAAAATTGGATAGACGAGCTGAACCGCATCTTTGAAGTGATGCAGTGTGCGGATCAAGATAAGGTTCGTTTGGCAACATTTCATTTGAATAAGGATGCCCGTACATGGTGGAAGTCTGTGCCTGCACCACCAGCTAATGCACCTTATACATGGGAATGTTTTCTTACGCTCTTCCGAGCCAAGTACTTTTCCGAGCATATTAAGGAGAGAAAGGCTATGGAATTTGCCTCATTACGCTAGGGCATGATGTTAGTGGTAGAATATGAACTTCAGTTCTCCAAGCTAGCACCTGTGGAACGCGCTTTCTCGTCCTCTTCTTTTTTGATATATATATATATATATATGTGAATTATTTATTGATTTATTGGCGTGCCAGTCACCGGGGTGATAATTTTATTATGCGCTCGATCTGACTTTTAATCAGTCGATTGTGAAGTTCGAGTCGGGACCCAAAGTCCGTCATACCATAAAGGCTATGACGTTAATTACGCCCTTCCTAAGAAGGACAACCCTTCATTAAACGCCAAAAATAGGAGGAAGGTAGCGGCAAAAATAAGACTCAAGCGAGAGAGACGATTGGTTCATCAGCAGGGCGTAAAATGGCCTGAATGAAGCAAGGATACATCAAATGCGGAGCAAATCCAGCGGCATGTCCCCATTACCTTGGACTATACCAGATGGGGATAGGAAACCACCCATGCAGCGGCAGGGTGGGATCCATAAAAGATCGGGTATATCTAACCCGGAATCCGGATAAGGACCGGTGCGACATGGCACACCCTGTGCAGGCGTGATGTCTTATTGATATCCCCCTTCGGAAGACCATAGGAGAACATGCAAGGGTAGAACTCCGTGGGCCAGCGGGGTTAGGAGAGAATACCATGATCACTCAAGGTGATACGAATGAATTTTGGCAGCATATCCCCTTTATCTTGGATTATGCCAAGAGGAGATAAACCATCATCCACGGGATGCAGGGATGAAAGCCGAAAAAGAAGGGGGGCACCAGGCCCAGGACCATCGCCCACATCCATAGCATCGATTGATGTTCCTTCGGAACTAGTCTGAGCACATGTAGTGACATAGCCCTTTAGGTCCATAAGGTTATAAAGAGATCCGGATCGGAACAGAACAATGTAGGGGAGGTCCTCCCCATTGATTTATTTCCTGAGGGATGCCAAGTGTTCTCCGTGTATCCCTTGGATGGGTACAATATGGGGATCAAGGTTTAGGCCAAGAAGAAAGAGGTTCTCGGCGTAAGGATCAGGAGTATGGCCCAGCTTCTCGGCGTGGGCAGAAGGGAGCTCCCGGCGCGCCATGAAGGGGGTTATCGGCCTAGGCCAAAGGGAGGAAGAAGAGGATCTCGACGCGGGAGTTCCCGGCGCGCGCCGCGCCAGGAACTATTCACGCCGAGAAGGTGCTGGGCTTGAGCACCGTGAGGGCTCATGGGGTTTTACGGTACCCTGTTTTGGGTTTTTTTCATGGGATTCAGACATGGCCTGGGGAATGGATTCAGGAGGCAAGTGAGGAAAGAGCCAGGGGCCTACCAGGTTGACAGCAGAGGGTCACAGATGAAAGGGGTTCGAGGGATCAGAGTCACCGGGCCTTCGAGCTCTCAGGAACAGGCTTCACGCCATCAGTATTGCCGACCATCCAGGAGATCGAGAGACGACAAACTCTGATCCCTGTAATGGCCCTAGTGGCTTGAGAAATTTGAGAAGAAAATCACGGACTCCGCGACGTTTAAATCATCGATGACATCCAGGGAGAGAGGGGGGAAACAAGGCCCAGAAATCCACAGTGAGGATTGGGGCTTTGTTGGCTCCGTCCCATCCTAAACAGGCATGCATATAAAGGGGAGCCGGCAGATGATTAACGTGTCGAGCTTGGATGAATTGAATTGGGCGGCATATCCCCCGGGCTTATAGACATGCCAAATAGGGATAGGAAGCCATCCACGTAGCGACGGGATGGAATCCAGATAAACAGCGGGAGATCTTCCCCTTTGAACTCCCTGCTCGGTTGGAGGGTCTATGATATTCATTTTCCTGATGGATAGAGTCAAGCGGGGTGCGTATCGATCACACTCCCTTGGCCTTCCGGGGTTCACCCTATCGGATAGAATTTCGGCAGTGTTTCCCCTTCTTTCGGGTCATGCCAAAGGAAATAGGCCATCATCCACGGGTACGGGATGATAACCGAAAAGAAGGCTTGGGCTCCCTGATGATGCAGGTGCCCATGGCAATGCTTGCTATCCCCTCAAGAACCGTCGGGGCTTATACAGTGGTATGGCCCCTTAGGTTATAGGGTTATAAATGGATTTGATCTAAGATGATGTAGGGGGGGTTTCCTCCCGTTAATCTCATCCCTGAGGTACATATGGCGACCATGAATATCCCCTTCAGCCGATATAACAGGTTGGACAAGGGTTGAAAGGCAGATGAAGAGACAGGCTCCTGGTATGATTGTATTGGCCTGAAAGGAGGCTCTCGGCGCGGATTGATTAGCCAAAGAGGGGCTCTCGGCATAGGAAGATGAACAGGCAAGGGGGTTCTCGGCGCTCTGGTTCCCGGCGTGCTCACCATTGCGCCGAGGGCTGTTGCTGCCGAGAAGCTCCGACAGCCCTGTTTTGGAATTCAGATTTGATTGGGGCCGTATCTGGGGATCAAATCAGTCTGGCACTGTGGACTTCGATGCCATGGCATTAGGGTTTTGCTGAGGGACCGAAGGGTCAAGGTCATCACTTATCAGAACCTCCTAGGATCGCATTCATCTACAGACGGGACACATCTTCTATAGCCAACAATTCAGGAAATCAAGAGATTAATGTCTCCGATTCCTAAACGGCTTGGGGGCCTCGCAAGAAACTCAGATGCCTGCGAAGAATCTGCCATCGAGACAGGAGGGGAGAGGGAAACAGGACCCAATAACCCATTAGATAAGGATTGGGGCCCTAACTTCCTTCCTCTTTGAAGCACAGACTCACGGGGATGACTCTGAAAACTGAAACGTCTAGAATATTGGACGTTCAGATGAAAGATACATTCATAGGAAGACAGAGGGCAAAACTTTGATTGCCTAATATCAAGCACGACAACCACTAAATTTCATTTCATCTCATTATCACCACTTACATCGACTGCAAGGCTAAAGCCGAGAAACGGGTAAGGGGAGGAACAGAGGCAGGGAAGAAAAGAACTCTCGACCTCATCTGAATAGCTAAAGCATGAAGGCATATACCATTACATACATAGGAAATAAAAATAAAAGCAAACAGGGGGGGGGAGGGTGGAGCATTGACTCCTCTCCCTCCCCCGAGCAGCCCACCTGGAGCTTCTTCTTCTTCTTCTCTTCTTCTTTCTTTTCAGTAGGGTCTCTTCTCTCTTTTCTATCTGTTTTCTGGATGAGGTTTTCTTTTCTCTCCTTTGTCTTTTTCTTTTTTGTTCGTCTCGAGAGAAAGGGGGTTTTATAGGCATAGCACCCCCTCCCTATCGGCATGATCATCTCGGCGCCCGGTTGATGAGCTCCCGGCACGCCTTATTCGGAGGCAGTAGGCTTCCCGGCGCCCCTTCCTCATATGGGTCTTGTTGGGCTCTCGGCGCCACACGGCTGGGCCCGTTTAGATCTTTTAGTCTTTTATGCTTCCTCATCAGTAAGCTTGAGCTGTTAAAGCCGCTTAATCTATCCCTTCATTTGTCGGTCCCTCGAGTCCGTCAGGCTAGGCGAAGGCCCATCAATTGGTGAGTTAGCATAGCTTCATCAGAATATTTCTGGGGATTTTCATCAGTCAGTGGACAGCAGTTCTTCATCAGTACTGCCGTCTGAGCGACGACAACACCGGACATCAGCTTGACCGGGGAGGGCTTCAGCCGGGTGGTAGCTTCAGTGATAAATCTTCCGTAATCCTGGTCTTGCAGGGACTTCCGGGATCTTCATCTTTCACTCAATCTTTCATTATGTCTCGTTTCTATTGTCTGTTATATTTCAGGTGTCAACAAATGCCCCCCACTTGCAGTTAGCGAGAGTGCAGAATAAATGACACGGTGCCTGCAGGTGCATAATTTAGCATCTGAACCCATTTCTCAGTTTGGGACTGCTAATCATCTTTCATTTTGCAGCTTGGAAGCTTCTTTGCATGGACTTTTCTTGTAATTTCTTTCAATTACTTTTGATCTCTTTGTTTTGAATACTCTCGTCACGGCTCTCTCGGCCTTTAGCTTCTCGGCGCAATCACCGGTAGGGACTCTCGGCGCGCCCGGCAAGGGGGCTCTCGGCAGCACTTCTCGGCGTGCCTTTTGGCCGAATGGGGCTCTCGGCCTGGGGTTCTCGGCGGCCGTTTCTCGGCGTGCCTTTCGGCCGAAGGGGGCTCTTGGCCTGGGGGGTTCTCGGCGCGCCTTTGACCGCGCTGAGAACCTCTTCGCTTCGGGCTTCTTTTTAAGGCGCCGAAAGCCTCCTTCCTTGTCATTTGATACTGCCTCTTCTCTCTCTTCAATTTCTTTTCCTTCTCGGCGGTGGCGGCGAGTTCCTCCCCTCCGGCCGTCCATCTTTCTTCCCCTCTCATTAGACTTCGCCCGGGTAGGACGTTCTTTGGGGATTTAATCCCTTTTGCTTTCGGGATCGCCCCCTCTTGGTTGGCGACTCCCTATTCTCCTTGGGCAGACCCCGAATAAGGGGAGATGCTGCTGAAATTTTCAAGGGCTTCATATAATAATCCTTACGAAACAGCCTCTTATCTTAGGTCTTTTACTTAACATTTCTTTTTCCTGACTGCAGATATTGCAATGGCTTTCGACTCTGCTGCTGCATCCTCTGGAGCTGTCGGGGCCAATTCGTCAGCCCAGCCAGATATATCACGGGCCACAGTAAACTGGCTGAATGTGCACAGTCTAGACTTCGAATACAAAAAAATCGCTTCCGTTGATGAATCGTCTAATTCTGAAACCGACACGGTGTCAACATCCCGGGTATACTCCACTGGCATGGAAACATGCTTCAGACGGGGCACTGATTATCATCCGGATTTCCCGGAGGACAAGCACTTGATGCCGTTTATCCGGACTTTCACCGTGGGTGGAATGCGAGACTATCGAATAGCTCGTGCAGTTGAAGCCGCAATTCTGGTCGAGAGAGACAGCCTGAAAGATTCAGTGTATCGTGGGACGGTTATATATCTTCCCGGGGAGAAGCGTGACTGGGATGCAGTCCTTGGCATATCAGAGCTGGAGCCGGAAAAGAAAATGCTGGCCCGGGCCCCGGAGTTCACACCTGCTCGGTGGGATAATGCGAGTGGCCGAGTCCATAGGGAGAAGCCCAGCTACGGTCTCTTCCTGGCACCAGTAAAGTGGGGGTACCGCGAAGAGCCTTTTGTGCTGAATTGTTCGGCCGTTCAGTTCAAGTATCATTTGGCCGCTGGTTAGTTTGGGGATACCAAGATCACTGACGCCCACCTATTTCGAGTAGGAGCAGTGGAGTTTACTGAGTTTTTTCTGAAGGAATATGCCCCTCTACTGATCAGAGCCGGGGTATATCATAGTGTCTTTGCTTCCAGATTTCGATATCCCATATCCCGAGGGTTATGCTGTGGAATGTTTGAAGTGTTCTGCCCTTTATTCAACATATTTTATACAGCAGAGGGTGAGACATCTCTTGACCTCTGGAGTCTATCACAGCTTTCCGGACTGCCTATTGATGGCGAGCCGTATGAAGAAGTCTGCTTGGCAGATTCTGAGAAGGATAGTTCCGATGGTGAAGGCAAGTGTTCCCTTGGCTTCTCATACCGATATCTAATGAAGGCATATCGCTCCATCTGTCTGGCGTACAGTAGAGGGTCATCCCAAGGCTATCATCCCTGAGAGAAAGGCAGCAAGCTGAGGGTCCGGATAGGGCAGTGGATTCAGTATTTCTTTGACGGCCCCTTGAAATATGCAGACTTCCCTTCCATGGGTCCGACGGCCAGCAAGCAGATAAGGACTCCTCGCTATAAGTCAGAGCTGCCATCTTCATTGCGCCGTGCAGGCAGAGGTGGTCCCAACCCAGCAGGTGTAGACCCCATCACACATTGCGCGGCTTACTTCACATTCTGGTTGTACACTTTCGCTCTCCCTCAAGGGGACGAGACAATCATCCGGCCAGAAGCTATATACCCGGCCTGTCAGATGGCCTGGGGAATGAGGTTGTCGCTCTGCCCGGTGGCCTTGTGTTTAATCTACAAATCTTTGGGAGATTTGTACAAGCATCGGACTCCCCGTTCTTTGAGGACTGTGGGTCCTTTTCATTTTTTCAATGCCTGGGTCTGCAGTTTATTTCCTGAATTGGCTCCCAGAACTTTGCAGGCAGATACGGTATTGCCCAGAATGATTGAGTTTGCCAGTGCTGAACCTGGTCCTTTCTATGATCAGCTGTTCAAAATAAGGGGCCGACTGATAAAGGTGCCGGTGGATGCCCCTGGCAGCATTCATTTCTAGAGCTTGGCGGCAGGTTCAGCTCCTTTGATTCATTCTCAGAGAGAGTGCAAGCTGGAAGAGGTAGAGACCTATGTCCATCATGTCTCAGGGCTTAATACTACTCGCTCTATTCTGGAGCCGGAGCTGGTCAGATGGGCCATGGCCATTCGGCCTAGTGTCTTAGTTTTCAGAAAGGGTGGTCTGCTTCTTCTGGAACCATACTATCCATTCCGCTTTGGGCGGAACTTTGGTTATGACCAGCATATCCCTACATCAGTCGCTCAATTTCCCCTGGATAGCCGGGCTAAGCATGGGTCCGCCATTGTCAGCGATGGCCGGTTGTGGTGGGATTTCTATCATCGCCAGGATGGCGCAGTTTTCAGAGTTCCCACCGTTTCCAACCGTGTACCCCGGGTAACATCAGAATACATCAAATGGTGGAACATTCGAACCAGCTTTTACAGGGATAGTAGAGGTGCATTCTGGGACATGGCCGAGCGTTCCTTTTTGAAACAACAGCCCGGACCAGTGTTTGACATCCCCGAGGCCCACCTGAAGAGGCTTTATTCACAGCACCAGAGGGAGGCAGAGAAATATCTGGCCCAGCGTCGGGCTTTGAAGGAAAAAGATTCCGACCCGCCTGCTCCTGTCTTTGCTGCTATCAACGAGGACACTTTCATGTAGAGCTTGAAACATCTGTGCCGTGTGGGGGGCGCTCGTTTGGAGGCGCAACAATACCCATTTCCTGTCGAAGAGCCGCTCCTGGCAGTAGTCCCTTGGAGGGGTCCGACAGATAGATTCCATCCATATAGGACGTTTGTGCGTAGGGAGGACAGGACTCAGACGTACTACAAGCAAACGTCTTGGCTGTTCATTCTGCTGAACTTACATGGGTTGTCTGCGGAAAGCCCGCTAGCCGGCATCTTGAATAAGCCGCTGTTCATCTCCTTTCATTATGTCGACGGTTGGGGCATGGACCACCTCGACCTATTTCGATGCCTTGACTCACGTGGTCATAGTGATCTAGCAGCTTTAGTGGAGAAATGCCAGATATTTGGTGATGTCTGCTGGCTTATCAAGGAGGCTGCTTTCTGCTCCAAGGAGGTAGCTTATCTGTACTGGCCGCTCTCTGTCTTTTATGATGGCCCAGCAGGTACGATCTTTTCTTTTCTGACTGTAGTGCTTTCTGATAAATATTTAAACTCTGCATTTACTGACCTCATTGCTTCTCTGCCGTCTTCAACAGACAGGCCGGATATAAAGCGCCAGGGGCTATACAGAAAGATCATTGCGCAGGCTGAGAAGCCTACTTATTATGAAGTCCCTGCAGCAGCACCGACTACCACTCCCCTGCCTCCTGGCAAGAAGAGAAAGGTTTCTGCGGTCAAGGCTGCAGTCGGGAAGGCCAGGAAGGCCAAGAAGGCTCATGCTCAGCAGTCGGCTTCGGTAGCGATGGACACTGGGACCCCTCTCCCTGATATTCCCTCATTTAATGAGTTCGAATCTCAAAGGGAGGCTGCTCAGACATCGGTTCAGGGTAACATCAATAGCCTGCAGTTGCATTCTTCATCCTCTTTTGCTGGATTTTAAAGAAGTCCTTGAATCTGACCCCTCCCTTTTGCACAGCCCAAGAGCCAGTTGTGGCATCTTCTGTGGTGGAGACCAAGCTGCCTTCTCCCACGCCGGCTAGTGAGGCGGAGGGTAAGCATGCCTTTTTCATCTTTTTCTGCATATTTCAATTACTTTTCATTGTCCCTCTCACAAGATTTTCCCTATAGTGACGGTCGGGGAGGAGAATGAAATTACGGGAGAGGCTGGCGATATCACTCAGCCACAGGAGGGTCATAAGACCCAGACGAAACGGGGCCTCGTCCCTGTGAGGTGTATAGTTACCCGGTCTTCTTCCAGGCAGACGTTAGAAATGGCGGTCCCACCCGTGGATAGTGTAAAAATCTCTTCTAGTAGCTCCGCGACCGCTTCTGAGGCAGATGGAGAGGAAGCAGGTTTCAGCGAGAGCGAGACGGAGGGTGTTTCCAAATCAGAGGCCCCATCCGCATGCACCGCCATTGTTCCATTATTCACCCCCTCCAAGTTGCTGGTGCCATCTCCTGAGGAGGAATTACAAGAAGAGTTCGCCGGCTTGGATACCGAGGCAGATATAACTCCTCCTTTTGTTGCTTCAGCAGCGGGACTTTCTCCTCCTCTGCACTCCTTTGAGGACATTGACATTATATTAGAAGTGAGTCTCTTTTCTTCTCCACATTGTTTCCCATTTTTATCCGCTGCTTGATGCTATATTGATCTGTTCACAGGAATCCCCTGTTGCTAGCCCGGTGATGACTGCAGCCTTTGAAGCCACTCTGTCTGACGCCTTGGCCATTGTTCCTGCTTCGACAGTAGCCTGGGCAGGCATTCCTGAGATAATCCGCCCTGTGCCGGTGAGGGTTCAATCCTCTACGGACTTAGCATTGTTGGACTTGAGGACTTCGGGGGAAAGCCCGGCTCTCATCAAGGTCCTGGATTTCAGAGCTGAGATGGACCCAATTAGGGGTTCCGCCTTTATACCGGCCAACGTGCTGACCATTGCGCCGGAATCGGCAATTCCCATAGCATCAATCATGGAGAGTGAACCCTTGCCTCTCCGGGCTGTGACCCCTGCAGCCCTGACATTGAAGGAACTGGCTGTTGCAGCGGGGGTGGAAGAAGGAGAGATAGCCGTTACAGAAATTGAAGTATTGTCTATAACTGCCCCGGAATCTATCTCCATACTTTCGGAATCTGAGGAGGAGGTACCCTGCGAAGAGGATGTTGAAGGTGCGGGTATTGCATTAGAGACCTAGGAAGCAACCATTCCGGCACTTACTGGGGTTACCCCCGCGAGCATCCAAACGGTGACCCTCGATGAGATGGAGGTGGAAGGTCCCTCAGCTTCGTCAGAGGTTGTGGAGAGAGCTCAGTTGGCGCCTTCGGCAGACCTCCCGTCTTCTTCTTCTCAGCCAGATATCACCCTATGGGCAGACATTGACAGTGAAGTAACCTTTGAAGTGGCTCCACTTCCCTTGCTTGGCTTTGCTTCACCTGAGAGTTTTGTCTGGCAACATCTGGACATGTTGCGCCAGCTAGTGGAATCCTAGCCCGGACTAACTTATCCGCAGTTGAAGGAGATAGCCGAGTGTTTCACCGCCGGTTTACAGGCAATGGGTTGTCCTCTAGAGATATGGACCCAGCGGGTTCTGTTGCTGTTAAAATTTGTACATCGCCGGGATTTCTTGGCGCACATTATGTCTGACAGACTGGCGGCTTTGAAGTTGCAAAGGATGGAGTGCAAATCTGAGCTAGAAAAAATGAACTTTATTCTTCAAGAGCGACAGTGCCAACTGCAGTCTCTGGCGCAGCGGGAGCAGTTCGTGCGCGGCCGAATAACCATTCTGGAGGCTGAACTGTCTGGTCTCCGAGCTGAGCTGCCGTAGATAACAACTTCCCGGCCGCAGCTCGAGGAAGAAGCAGCGCTATTGGAGGGGCAGGTGGCATCCTTTCGGGATGAGTCTGTTCGACTGCAGGAGGAGGAAACTCGACTTCATGAACTAGGGGCCGCCCCCTATGTGGGTCTTCTGGCCTTCGAAGACATCTTCCGGCGGCCATGAATCATTTCTTTTCTTTTTTCTTTTGTCTTCTATTGCGATACAATGTCTCTTCGGGGACCCTCTATGTACTCCCTTTTTTAATGAAAAGGACTCTTTGGCTCTATATGTATCCATCCCTTTTTTTTTCTTTTGCATGTGGTTTTATCACTGTGGGAAGTGGGGTAGTGGTTTTAGCAGTCCTTCATGCGAATGACTCGTACTAGGCAGGAGAGCATCCACCCCTTCATAGAAAGGATGGGGGACTCGCTCCACCGCGTGACGGCATCCGAGGAGGTGCTTAAACCGAATTCTGTTGGTAGCAGCAAATGTCCTCCTTGGCCATATGTGCTGCGGGGGAGACAACTTGCAGGAATATGAATAAAGAAGTTCCATCAGAGTAGACGTAAGGTCTAGACTGGGCAGAGGTTATAGCAGGCAGGACATTAAAGGGTGTATAGTTTTCATCAAGACAGACGTAGGGTCTGAACTGGATAGGATTTCATCATTGATCGGGCGAGGTGCCGGTCGATCAATAGCTGGTTCCATCATCGATATTGGGATCATATCGATGCAAGGGAGCTTCATAGGTTTCACCAGAATAGACGAAAGGTCCAAACTGGCAGGATTTCATCATTGATCGGGCGAGGTGCCGATCGATCAATAGTTGGTTTCATCATCGATATAGGGTTTATATCGACGCAAAGAAAGTGTTATAAGTTTCATCAGAATAGACGAAAGGTCTAAACTAGCAGGGTTTCATCATTGATCGGGCGAGGTGCCGGTCGATCAACAGTTGGTTTCATCATCGATATTCGGTTTATATCGACGCAAAGAAAATGTTATAAGTTTCATCAGAATAGATGAAAGGTATAAATTGGCAGGGTTTCATCATTGATCGGGCGAGGTGCCGGTCGATCAACAGTTGGTTTCATCATCGATATTGGGTTTATATCGATGCAAAGAGTCTCATAGGTTTCATCAGTATAGACGTAAGGTCTAGACCGGACAGAGGATTTCATCATTGATCGGGCGAGGTGCCGGTCGATCAACGGTGGGACGTATGTAAGGGTGTAGGTCTCGTCAGGACAGACGTAAGGTCTATTCCAGCAGGTTTTATGGCGGGTGGGACTTTGCCAAGAAATACGTAGGTTTCATCAGGACAGACGTGAGGTCTGAGCTGGACAGGCTTTATCAGAATGGTGATGGGTTTCATTGTCGGTGGGACATTTGAAAGAGGGTATGTAGATTTCATCAGAGTGAACGTAAGGTCTACCCCGGAAAGGCTTTATCATCGGTGGGGCATAGAGCCAGATGACCGACGGAAGGCTTCATCAGTAAAGGGGAGGTGAAGGCAGCGTGCCGGTCGGCGTGGGACTTTTGAATTACCACATTACTGACCTAAGTGCCCTTTCGGGTTTTCACCAGAGCCAGCCCCCTCTTGCTTTTGCCCACGCGCCCTTTCGGGTTTTCACGTGACGGGGTACCCGATTTTGCCTGCAGTGCCCTTTCGGGTTTTCACCACAGCTGGGTTTCGGCCATTTTTGCCCTTGTCCAGAACGCCTGAACAAACCTGGCGGGGTATCTCTATTTTTAACCCCATTTTGTCTCTTCTTTTTCTTCTTCCCTTTTTCTTTTTTCTTTTCTTCTCTCTCTTTTTTTTTTAGAGAGTGACAGGTCAGAATGTTATTATATCACGATAAGGGGTGACTTGGCTAGGGTTGAGTGCCGCCAGACCAAGAAAAGAGGGTAGCTCGGTTAGGGCGGAGTGCCGCTAAACCAAGAAAAAGGTAGCTTGGCCAGGGCGGCGTGCTGCCAGACCAAGAAAGATGGTAGCTTGGCTAGGGCGGAGTGCCGCTAAACCAAGGAAGAGTAGCTCGGTTATGGCGGAGTGCCGTTAAACTAAGAAAAAGGTAGCTTGGCCAGGGCGGTGTGCCGCTAGACCAAGAAAGAGTAGCTCGGTTAGGGCGGAGTGCCGCTAGACTGAGGAAGAGGGCAGCTTGGTTAGGGCGGAATGCCGCTAAACCAAGGAAGGTAGCTTGGTTAGGGCGGACTGCCGCTAAACCAAGGAAGAGTAGCTCGGTTAGGGCGGAATGCCGCTGAACCAAGAAAAAGGGTAGCTTGTCTAGGGCGGGGTGCCACTAAACCAAGCAAGGTAGCTCGGTTAGGGCGGAGTGCCGTTAAACCAAGAAAAAGGTAGCTTGGCCAGGGCGGTGTGCCGCTAGACCAAGGAAAGAGGGTAGCTCGGTTAGGGCGGAGTGCCGCTAAACCAAGGAGGAGTAGCTTTTGTCCGATTACTCGGAGAATGTTGGTTGTGCAGCATGATACAGCTTTAGGTGTCTACCGTTGAGTGGCGAGGATCGGATTTCCCCTCGATGGTTAACAACCATGTAGGCCCCTCCTTCGTAGACCCTCTGTATCACATAAGGGCCCTCCCAATTAGCATTTAGCTTTCCTTTTGGGTTGGACGCCATGGCTTCTTTTTTCTTGACCATGATGAGGTCACCTTTCTTAAATTCTCGTCCTTTTACGAGTTTGTTGAATGCAGTGGCCATGCGGGCCTGATACATTTAGATATTCTTCTAAGCTTGGAGGCGCTTCCCTTCCAATTCAGCCAATTCTTCTAACCTTCTTTCAACATTGGTTTGTTCGCCACGGGCCAGGTCATATTGGACTACCACTCTGAGTGACGGGACTTCCAGCTCTAGCGGAACCACTGCTTCTGAGCCGTATACCAATGAGTATGGTGAGCACCCTGTAGGTGTCTTGAAGACAGTGCGGTATGCCCACAGAGCTTTATACATTTTCTCTTCCCAGTCCTTTTTGTTAGAACCAACGACCTTGGCCAGCAAGGTGCAGAGAGTCTTGTTAAAAGCTTCTGCCAATCCGTTTGCCTGCGGATTGTAAGGAGTGGAAGTCCTCCATTCGATCTTATACTTTTCGGCAAGCCGATAGACTTTCTGATTTCTGAAATGACTTCCATTGTCAGATATTATTCGGCTGGGGATCCCGAACCGGAAGATGATGTTCTGCTTGATGAATCTGGCGACCAGTTCACCAGTCACTTCTCTTAATGCTATAGCCTCCGCCCATCTGGAGAAGTAATCTGTTATGGCTAGTATGTACTTATGTCCGGCCGAGGAAGTCGACAGTGGACCGACTACATCAGTTCCCCATTGCGCAAACGGCCAACTGGGAACTGTAGGATGCAGAGTCGTAGGAGGCCTTCGAGGCACAGTAGCATGCTCCTAGCATTTCTGGCATGATTTTACAAATTTACAGCAGTCTTCGAACATGGTGGGCCAATAGTAGCCCAGCTTTTTGATTTCTATCTTCATCTTGGGACCAGCCTGGTGGGCACCTGCTGTCCCAGCATGTACTTCTTTCATCGCTTGCCAAGCTTCCTCAGTGGACAGGCAGCGGAGTAGAATCTTCTTGCGCGCATCTGCCATTGTTCGGAACAGAGTCCCATTTCTGAATTCATAAGAATCTTTGATTCTCAGAAGTTTCATCTTCTCCTCTCTTTTCTGCGGTAGCTGTTGGTGCAGGAACCACTGTAGCAAGTGCTGTCTCCAGTCAGATGCCTGTTCTGTGCTAACAGTAGCGACTTCTTCTTCTTCGGGGCACCCTTCTAGCATACTGGGGACTTGCCGCCAGTTCATAACAACAATGTTCAGTGTCTCATTTGGCGGTTCTGCTAGTGAGCTGGCTAGCTTTGCCAGTGCATCAGCCTGGGCATTATGTCCACGGCCCACATGCCTGAGCTCAATATGATAGAATTTCGCCATGAGGCTCACAGCCTTTTGGTGATAGGGATTCAGTTCTGGCTTTCGCACTTCGAACTCCCCTTGGATTTGCTTTATCACCAACATCGAATCCCCGAATACCTGAAGCATTTGGATACCCATGTTGAGGCTGATATGGAGTCCGATTATCAGAGCTTCATATTCGACTTCATTATTGGTGCAGGGCTTGTTTATAGAACAGGAAGTATGCACAACCTCCCCTTCCGGTGATCTCAGCACAATACCGGCTCCGGCCCGCATTCTGGTCTTTCCATCGGAGTCCGCCTCTATTCTGGATGCTCCATCAAAGAATGACTGCCACATAGCTGACTGAGCCTGGCAGGCTTCGAGCATCTCATCATCGGGTAATTCAGTCCCTAGCATATCATTTTCTGGCACAGGATGTTCTGCGAAGAAATCAGCCACGGCCTGTCCTTTTATCACCCTCTGGGGTGTATAGGTAATATCGAATTCCATCAGAATTACTGCCCATTTGCCCAACCGGCCCTTCAGTACTGGCTGAGTCAATATATATTTGAGCGGATCTGCTGCATATATCAATCTGACTTCATGTGACAACATATAGTGTCGGAGCTTTTTGACAGCAAAGACCAGTGCCAAGCAGGTCTTTTCTATGTAGCTATAACTTTCTTCAGTTCTAATCAGCCTCCTACTTAGGTAGTACAAGGCCTGTTCTCTGCCTTCTTTATTTATCTGTGCCAACATTGCCCCTAGGGAACAGTGTGTGGCTGCAATGTACAGTATTAAAGGTCTGCCTTTAATAGGTGCCCCCAGCACTGGAGGGGTCTTGAGATATTCTTTCAACTTCTCAAAAGCTTCCTGACAGCCATCGTCCCAGAGGAACGGTACATCTTTCATCATGAGCTTGTGGAAGGGGTGGCATCTTCCCGATAGATTAGATATAAATCGTCGGATGTAGGCCAGACGCCCTTGCAGGGATCTCAACTCGTGCAGATTCCTTGGTGGAGGGAGCTCCTGGATAGCTTTAATCTTGGACGGGTCGATTTCAATGCCCCTATGACGGACAATAAACCCGAGGAATTTTCCACTGGACACGCCAAAGGCGCATTTCATAGGGTTCATTTTGAGCTCATATTTGCGCAACCTCTGGAACACTATCCTCAGGTCTTGCAAATGGTCTTCTCTTCTGCTGGTTTTCACCACCAGATCGTCAATGTAGCACTCTACTTTCTTGAAGAGCAAATCATCAAAGATCTTTGTCATGGCTCTCTGGTAGGTAGCGCCGACATTCTTGAGGCCGAACGACATCCTTTTGTAGTGGAATATCCCCTTCGGGGTGCGGAATGCAGTGTGCACTCTGTCTTCTTCAGCAATCCAGATATGGTTGTATCCGGATGACCCATCCATAAATGATAGGGCCTCATGGCCAGTAGTTGCATCGATCATTACCTCAGTGATTGGCACCGGGAAATCATCTTTCGGGCAAGCCTTATTAAGGTCTCGGAAATCAACACATATTCTGATCTGCCCATTCTTCTTCTTTACGGGCACTATATTGGCCAGCCATGTAGTATACTGGTTTTCTTCGACAAAGCCTACATCAATCAGCTTGTCAACCTCTTTGTTAATCTGATTTATCAGTTCAGGACGCATTCTCCTGGAAGGCTGCTTTACAGGGTTAGCCTCTGGGTTTATTGCCAATCGATGATGTGCCACATCAGAACTCAGTCCCGGCATTTCATCATATGTCCATGCAAAGAAGTCTCGAAATTCCTTCAAAAACTATATATACTATTCCCTGGTAGCTGGCTCCAGCAGTGCACTGAGGAATGTCGGCCTTGGCTCATCTGCGGTTCCCAGATTTATTTCCACAAGCTCATCGACGGTGGCCTGACCTCCGTCTTCGACCTCGGGCGGGGCTTCTTGCAAGTCAATGAAGCCTCCCGGGATATAATCTTCTTCAGTTTCATGATTTTTTGTTTCATCATATTGGTCATCAGCGGGTGCTGGCTCATCATATACGGCCAAAATTGTTGTATTCTGTTCAGTGTGCCCCGAGGACGTAACTGGATCAGCAGGAAACTCAAAGACGGAGTCTTCTGCCCTTAGAGGCTCTTCTGATGCATACTCCCTTGAGAGATCATCATTCTGTAGAGCCCGGACTTCTTCCAGGATGCGCTCAAACTCCAAGCATTCCCTCAGCTCTTTGGCTGCTTGGTCTTCATCCGGGGCTCCCGTGTCAAACTTTGCTTCAGCATGGAACAGATCTTCTTTGGAAGGTAGGTCTTCCCAGCACCAATCTTTCTTTGTTTCATCAGACGTTCCCGTCCCTGGTTGATTGTCTGGGGCTTCATTGTCTGTTATGGACTGATAAATGATTTCTTCATCTTCCGAAGGGTACGGGTCGTAGTCCACCCCAGGGGAATCTTCATGCTGGTAGAAGGTAGAGATGACGTCCACCTCGGCCTCATAGTATTCTTGTAAAGTATAGCCCAGTCCCGGGTGCTGTGTGATCTTCCTCAATTCTTTATTATCTCGAGGCGGATCCCATAACTCCTTGAATGCTTTCTTCTGGGTGGCAAACTGTAGTGATGGCATTTTCATCTTAGAGAACATCTGCGAAACCCGCTGGGTAGTACAATCCAAGCCTGTAATCGGCACCATCCGATTCGCAGCTTCTTCAGGGACCATGCAGTCTTGATCATCTTCCTCGACTGACTCTCCGGTGTAGAATATAATGGGAGGCTCGCAGAAGCGAGGGACTTCCATAGTCCTCAGTGGTAGCACCGTCTGGTACTCAAGGCTGACGATGGGTTTAAATAAACCCTGTGGAACCTTCACCTGTATGTACCTATCTTTCATTTCTTCATCGGTGTCCTCTGGACGGATGCTAGGAGGGGTGATCCGAGCAAAGTCACCGGCATAAGAGATGTGAGATACCTCATGCTTTTTAATATAGCCCTTTGGTGGCGGGGGAGACCAATTTTTGCCTTCGTCGTCGACTTCTTCTGGCTGGCCACAGCCTCTTTCTTTTCACCCTTCTGTGACACCTCTGTGTAGTAGGATGCATCGAGCATATGACACTCGAATACTTCGAAGGGATGCAGATCTGCAAACACCCTTTCTTCTTTTCCTTCATGGCAGTATTTGATGCACTGATGTAGCGTGGATGGCACTATCTGATATTCATGCAGCCATGGTCTCCCCAGCAGGGCCTTATACGTGGTGTTGGAATCGATCACATAAAATCGTACCACGGTAGTGGGGTCACCCAATGTGAGGTTGAAATCAGCCACCCCAAGAGGTGTTTCACATTTCTGGTTGAACCCTGCAATTTTCATATCTCTGACCTTGGTAAGCTGCAGATCAAAGTAATATTTCTGATAGATGCGGTATGGGAGGATGTTCACAGCAGCCCCGGGATCTATCAGTATCCTGCTCAGCGGCTGACAGTTCAGGGAACCCTTCATATACAACGGCCTATTATGACCGGAATTCGGGATTAGCATATCATCTTCTGTGAATGTGATCGATTGCCCAGAATTCACTTCTGTTAAGAGTGCTTCATATTGTGTCGGCGACTGCAAGGCATCCACAATTGCTTGGCGGGCTTCTTCACTCAGAGAGAGGATTTCCCAGATGGAGAACCTGGTAGGGAGCTTCTTCAACATCTTCATGATTCGACTGCCTACCCGGACATTAGACAGTCTCATTTCTTCTGTCCATCGGGGACTTGGAGGTTCATGTGGTGCCTGTGGCCTTTGCTGCCCAGTCCCAGTTTCATTCTCTTCCCCTGTTTCCCGGGAGGCTTCTTCTGTAGCAACAGCCCCTGGCTTTGCTAGAGGGTCACTTCCTTCATTTTCTTCATGCTGCTTCTGCTTCCTAACCGCAGTCTGCTGGCATTTATTGCTTTTAGCTGGAGCAGTGTGAGCCAATTGCTCATTCTCCAAACTGGACAAGAATTCCAGGAATGAAGGAGCTTCTTCTTTCTCTTGGTACAAGCTGGCAGGGGGAGGAACCTGGACACCTCGTACCTCTGGTTCTGGGATCTGGTAGGGTTGCTCCCCTCTGAATATAATATTATGATTAGCTGGTGGTGGGCGCCCCCATCTTTTCCCAGAATGTGTTGCATGGGCTGAGGTAGAGGCCTCAGCATGGTTGGCTTCTAGCGGGGCATTTGATGCTTCAGCCTCATCATCCTCCCCGGGCAAGGAAAAGAGCACTGACAGGGTGTTACATTGTACTGTCGTGTCTTTCTTTCCCTTTTTGGACTTGGGCCGTCTCTTCTTCTTCTGGGAGTTTGGCTTTGCCAGCTCCTGCCCCCAGAAGGGCTCAGTCTCATCTTTTCTTTGTTCTGCCTCTGGCTGCTCTTCAATTTTCAATTCTTCGAGCTGCTCCCAGAGTATACAGTCTTTTACCAGCAGGTGTTCGGGCTTTTTCTGCTCATATCCATCGAGCTCATTGATATACTGCTGTAGACGCCTGGCTGTAGGACTTACTTCTTTATGTGCGGGTAGGGGAGTTTGTCTCCTCTGGTTGTGAGTAGGGATCCGGATGACTGGCCCGGTCTCAGCTGTGCGCCATATTGGCTTTGCTGGAGGCAGTTCAGGCCTTGGTGTGACACATCGAATAATCACCCCGCTGGTACTGGCTGCGGGAGTTTTCCTTCTATTCTTTATGGGTTTCGTCTGCCATCCCTCCTGATCCTTCAGTGGGGTGAGGAAACAAGCTTCATAGGTATGCCTGGTACATTCCTCAACGGCTTCCTTAGGCAGCTGCTGGTAAACTGAGATCATATTGGCGGCCATTCTCCAGGGCGGAGGCTCATGTGGATGAGGCGGCTTTACCTGATAATCTCCCAGCTACAGCTCACCCTTTTTAACCATTCCTTCCATGATATCTTTGAAGACATAACAATCCTCAATTGCGTGCCCCAGCGCACGGTGAAATGGACAGAACATCGGATCATTTCTCTTTGCCGCATCCTCGGGTCTCTTCAGTTCAGGCAATGTTACCTTGTTGAACTTATATGCCCAGTTAAATAGTGCTGCCGTCTTCTCCTTGGGAAAAGAATAAGCCTTCTTCATCTTGTCTCTTAGAGAGACCTTGTCTTTTCTTTCTGCTGCACCCTCAGGCGGGAGAGCTTCATCTGCCCCCTTCTTCCCTTTCTGCTGCTCGAAGGTTCTGAAATCGACGGTGTTGGCCTCAGAATGTGATGGTCGTCGATCATTAGATTTACCTTTCAGCACATTGGGAACATTGGCGGTTGGACGTTTGGACAAGAACGTCTCAACCTCCGCCACTATATTGTTTAATCGGTCAAATGTTCTGACATCTGCACCGATCATCTTTTCTAGCACCTCTCTCCTGAGGCTCTATTTACATATCTGCACTGCATCTTCTTGATGGGGGGGTCTTCTGCATCTCATGGCTAAGTTCCTCCATCTTTTGATGTAGTCCAGTGCAGTTTCATCTTGCTTCTGCCTGGTTGCATATAGCTCTGCTATTGTGATTTCTCTTTCAGTGACATGAAATATGTCGCGGAATTTTCTCTGCATATCAGGCCAATCAACCACCGATCCAGCTGGCAGGCTTGAATACCATTCAAAGGCTAACCCAGTAAGGGATGAGCCAAAGAACTTAAGCAGATAAGCTTCGTCGACTGCCAGGTCGCCCATGATTGTGGTGTAGTAAGCTATGTGCTCTCTGGGGGAGCCCTGGCCATTAAATTTTTCGAACTTAGGCGGCTTACTGACGCCTGGAGGTAGTCTCTTAGCAGCATATTGGGGAGGATATGGCACCTTGTACACATCATAGGTACTAACATCATCGCCAGTCTTCTCAGACAGCTTCATCTCCACAATTCTTTCAATCATCAGCTTGTGGGCTATGGCTGGATCTATGTCTTCTGGGAAGAAGTGAGCTTGTTGCTGACTATGAGGAGTTGTCATCACAGTGGTGCGCAAGGTGGGCGCGGTAGGCTGTGTCTGAGACGCAGAGGGCTGAGCTACTGTTTGCTATGGAACAGGTTGGCTCGGCGCTTTGCCCTTATCAGCCAGGAGAGGATTAGCTGGGATAGCCGTCTCTGTTGAGCTGGAAGTATGCCCGACAGGCTCGGCTTGCTTGGAGACCGGTGTAGCTTCATGTCTCTCATTGAGCTGTCTTCTGAGAGCATTGATCTCCTGCTGGTATCTTCTGAACATCATCTGGATCATGGGATCCGGGGTGGACGGGATCTGTATATCTTCTGAAGTCCCTTCAGCATCATCAATGAAGGGATTATCTCCCTCTTCCGCTGTCACCACATTAACCGTCATAGTGGTGATCTTGCAGGCTTCACCATCAGTCTTCATTTTATCTTTTGCCGCCTGGCCTCTTCTTGTGACAGGCCCGGGTCTGGTTGCCAGCCTGAGTAGCTCGTTTGGTTGAGTCGGTAGCATGTCTTGCCTCCTGACAAGTCCAGCCATGTTACAAGTGAAGATCTGCATCTTTCCCTTCTGCCTGTAGACTTTTCTTTTTGCCTGGTCGGGATATTTGAGTCGGTCAAAGACCGATATTCTTTCTTCAGGCTCTTCCCCACACAGGTCTTCTTTCCCATATCCGGCCCTGCGGCCTTCCCCATAATCATTGGAATCGGAGGAGGAGACTTCGAGCATCACTTCTTGAAGGGTTTCTTCCTCTTCTTCATCCACGGTGCCCAGGGCACGGGATAATCTTTGCTGACCGAGGGCAGAATTCCCCAGGTAGTGGAAGTAGTCTTGAGCCACTTGCTTCATCTCTTCTTGAGTGTGCCTTTGTGGCTCTGGTTGGAGCATCAGTCTTTCCTGGCCTCTTTGCTGATGAGCCAGTCTTGCCAGCTGAGCATTCAGATGCTCGGCTTTGGAATATCTAAATATATCAGCCTGTCTGGCACAGGCTCTTGGTCTTCTTGGAATGGCAGCAGTGACTGGTTCGCTTGTTCTCATTCTTTCTTCTTTCTCAAATCTTCTGTCGCCAGCCTGGCAGTAGTTGGCAGCAGCATCATAGTTCTTCCTTTGCCATCTTCTGCCCCCAGCCCTGGGATGGGGGACCGAGAGGTCTTGCTTCCGCTCATATTTTCTGCCCCTCATCCTGGGGCGAACAGTGGTCAGATTTCTTTCTTCATTTTCTTTCTCATCTTTCTTACCCCAAGCCCTGGGGTAAACAGCAGCATCATCTCTTATGTCTTTTTCTTCTCTTCTTCTGCTTTCTGCCCTGAAGCGGGCAACAGCATCCTCGGTAGCTTTCCCCTCATCTCGAGTTGGGGCCCAGCTCTGAATCTTCTTTGGTCGCCAGACCTATTTATATCTTGCTGGCTTGGGCGCCAGCGGCTTCCTCTCATCAGTTTCCCCGTTGGCCCTCCTGGTGGCCAGAACTTGGAACTTGTTGTCGATCTGGACGGTCGGGACAATCCTGTCCGGCCGGACTTCTCTCGGGTGACCGTTGAGGTTCACCCTAACGTCACCCATCATCATCGTCCTCCCAGAATTTGAGAGACGACGGTCGGCAGCAGCATACCGGCTCCTCCGGTTAGTTCTTTTCTTCATTTGGGCAGCAGCGGGGGCCGTGTCCCTCCTTTGAACATGATGAACATAGCAGGCGACGGCTGTCGAGGTCGTCCTTTCTGGTAAGCTACCCTTGTTATCAGCAGTCTTCATCGGGGCACTTGCAGTAGTGCCTTGCTCGTTGTTGTCGACCTGCAGAAGGTCGGTGAAGACGAGGCCCAGGCAGTTGGGCAGCCCGACAGCAGGGGGCATCGACCCGAATGACAGCGGTACCGCCAGGTAACCCTCTCAGACATGCACATCGATCGGTTGTTGGTCGAAGCACACGGACATGAGTCCAGTAGTCATTGTAGCTTCCTGTAAATAAGGAAAGCGCACAGAATCAGAAATTTGAGGGGGGCCCGCTGGGCCTCCTATTTTTGGCGTAGAGATGAAGGGAGACTCAGTCCCACCGGGCGTGCCAGACTTGTGGAACGTGCTTTCTCGTCCTCTTCTTTTTTGATATATATATATATATATATATGGATTATTTATTGATTTATTGACGTGCCAGTCACCGGGGTGACAATTTTATTATGCGCTCGATCTGACTTTTAATCAGTCGATTGTGAAGTTCGAGTCGGGACCCAAAGTCCGTCATACCATAAAGGCTATGACGTTAATTACGCCCTTCCTAAGAAGACAACCCTTGATTAAACGCCAAAAATAGGAGGAAGGTAGCGGCAAAAATAAGACTCAAGCGAGAGAGACGGTTGGTTCATCAGCAGGGCGTTAAATGGCCTGAATGAAGCAAGGATACATCAAATGCGGAGCAAATCCAGCGGCATGTCCCCATTACCTTGGACTATACCAGATGGGGATAGGAAACCACCCATGCAGCGGCAGGGTGGGATCCAAAAAGATCGGGTATATCTAACCCGGAATCCGGATAAGGACTGGTGCGACATGGCACACCCTATGCAGGCATGATGTCTTATTGATATCCCCCATCGGAAGACCATCGGAGAACATGCAAGGGCAGAACTCCGTGGGCCAGCGGGGTTAGGAGAGAATACCATGATCACTCAAGGTGATACGAATGAATTTTGGCAGCATATCCCCTTTATCTTGGATTATGCCAAGAGGAGATAAACCATCATCCACGGGATGCCGGGATGAAAGCCGGAAAAGAAGGGGGGCACCAGGCCCGGGACCATCGCCCACATCCATAGCATCGATTGATGTTCCTTTGGAACTAGTCTGAGCACATGTAGTGACATAGCCCTTTAGGTCCATAAGGTTATAAAGAAATCCAGATCGGAACAGAACAATGTAGGGGAGGTCCTCCCCATTGATTTATTTCCTGAGGGATGCCAAGTGTTCTCCGTGTATCCCTTGGATGGGTACAATATGGGGATCAAGGTTTAGGCCAAGAAGAAAGAGGTTCTCGGCGTAAGGATCAGGAGTATGGCCCAGCTTCTCGGCGTGGGCTGAAGGGAGCTCCCGGCGCGCCATGAAGGGGGTTATCGGCCTAGGCCAAAGGGAGGAAGAAGAGGATCTCGGCGTGGGAGTTCCCGGCGCGCGCCGCGCCGGGAACTATTCACGCCGAGAAGGTGCTGGGCTTGAGCACCGTGAGGGCTCATGGGGTTTTACGGTACCCTGTTTTGGGGGTTTTTCACGGGATTCAGACATGGCCTGGGGAATGGATTCAGGAGGCAAGTGAGGAAAGAGCCAGGGGCCTACCAGGTTGACAGCAGAGGGTCACAGATGAAAGGGGTTCGAGGGATCAGAGTCACTGGGCCTTCGAGCTCTCAGGAACAGGCTTCACGCCATCAGTATTGCCGACCATCCAGGAGATCGAGAGACGACAAACTCTGATCCCTGCAATGGCCCTAGTGGCTTGAGAAATTTGAGAAGAAAATCACGGACTCCGCGACGTTTAAATCATCGATGACATCCAGGGAGAGAGGGGGGAAACAAGGCCCAGAAATCCACAGTGAGGATTGGGGCTTTGTTGGCTCCGTCCCATCCTAAACAGGCATGCATATAAAGGGGAGCCGGCAGACGATTAACGTGTCGAGCTTGGATGAATTGAATTGGGTGGCATATCCCCCGGGCTTATAGACATGCCAAATAGGGATAGGAAGCCATCCACGTAGCGACGGGATGGAATCCAGATAAACAGCGGGGGATCTTCCCCTTTGAACTCCCTGCTCAGTTGGAGGGTCTATGATATTCATTTTCCTGATGGATAGAGTCAAGCGGGGTGCGTATCGATCACACTCCCTTGGCCTTCCGGGGTTCACCCTATCGGATAGAATTTCGGCAGCGTTTCCCCTTCTTTCGGGTCATGCCAAAGGAAATAGGCCGTCATCCACGGGTACGGGATGATAACCGAAAAGAAGGCTTGGGCTCCCTGATGATGCAGGTGCCCTTGGCAATGCTTGCTATCCCCTCAAGAACCGTCGGGGCTTATACAGTGGTATGGCCCCTTAGGTTATAGGGTTATGAATGGATTTGATCTAAGATGATGTAGGGGCGGTTTCCTCCCGTTAATCTCATCCCTGAGGTACATATGGTGACCATGAATATCCCCTTCAGCCGATATAACGGGTTGGACAAGGGTTGAAAGGCAGATGAAGAGACAGGCTCCTGGTATGATTGTATTGGCCTGAAAGGAGGCTCTCGGTGCGGATTGATTAGCCAAAGAGGGGCTCTCGGCATAGGAAGATGAACAGGCAAGGGGGTTCTCGGCGCGCTGGTTCCCGGCGTGCTCACCATTGCGCCGAGGGCTGTTGCTGCCGAGAAGCTCCGACAGCCCTGTTTTGGAATTCAGATTTGATTGGGGCCGTATCTGGGGATCAAATCAGTCTGGCACTGTGGACTTCGATGCCATGGCATTAGGGTTTTACTGAGGGACCGAAGGGTCAAGGTCATCACTTATCAGAACCTCCTGGGATCGCATTCGTCTACAGACGGGACACATCTTCTATAGCCAGCAATTCAGGAAATCAAGAGATTGATGTCTCCGATTCCTAAACGGCTTGGGGGCCTCGCAAGAAACTCAGATGCCTGCGAAGAATCTGCCATCGAGATAGGAGGGGAGAGGGAAACAGGACCCAATAACCCATTAGATAACGATTGGGGCCCTAACTTCCTTCCTCTTTGAAGCACAGACTCACGGGGATGACTCTGAAAACCGAAACGTCTAGAATATTGGACGTTCAGATGAAAGATACATTCATAGGAAGACAGAGGGCAAAACTTTGATTGCCTAATATCAAGCACGGCAACCACTAAATTTCATTTCATCTCATTATCACCACTTACATCGACTGCAAGGCTAAAGCCGAGAAACGGGTAAGGGGAGGAACAGAGGCAGGGAAGAAAAGAACTCTCGACCTCATCTGAATAGCTAAAGCATGAAGGCATATACCATTACATACAGAGGAAATCAAAATAAAAGCAAACATGGGGGGGAGGGTGGAGCATTGACTCCTCTCCCTCCCCCGAGCAGCCCACCTGGAGCTTCTTCTTCTTCTTCTCTTCTTCTTTCTTTTCAGTAGGGTCTCTTCTCTCTTTTCTATCTATTTTCTGGATGAGGTTTTCTTTTCTCTCCTTCATCTTTTTCTTTTTTGTTCGTCTCGAGAGAAAGGGGGTTTTATAGGCATAGCACCCCCTCCCTATCGGCATGATCATCTCGGCGCCCGGTTGATGAGCTCCCGGTGCACCTTATTCGGAGGCAGTAGGCTTCCCGGCGCCCCTTCCTCATATGGGTCTTGTTGGGCTCTCGGCGCCACACGGCTGGGCCTATTTAGATCTTTTAGTCTTTTATGCTTCCTCATCAGTAAGCTTGAGCTGTTAAAGCCGCTTAATCTCTCCCTTCATTTTTCGGTCCCTCGAGTCCGTCAGGCTAGGCGAAGGCCCATCAATTGGTGAGTTAGCATAGCTTCATCAGAATATTTCTGGGGATTTTCATCAGTTAGTGGACTGCAGTTCTTCATCAGTACTGCCGTCTGAGTGACGACAACACTGGACATCAGCTTGACCGGGGAGGGCTTCAGCCGGGTGGTAGCTTCAGTGATAAATCTTCCATAATCCTGGTCTTGCAGGGACTTCCGGGATCTTCATCTTTCACTCAATCTTTCATTATGTCTCGTTTCTATTGTCTGTTATATTTCAGGTGTCAACAGCACCCTATGCTCCTCACTTGATTAGCACAAATTTATTAAAGGCTAATCGATTTATGGACAGTTTTAGGCCTGGTGATATTCAACAACTTGGGACCCAGAATATACGTACTTACGCGGAGATGGTCCAACGGGCACATCTATGCGAGAGGACCTTAGAAAAGGTTGAAAAATTCAAAGGCAAGGGTGAGGAGCCAAGCCGAAGGTCAGATCGGTATAAGAAGAGAGAGAAGTTCAATATCACGGAACCCTACAAATACTGTGATAGCAAGAAAAGATCCCAGAATGGGAGTGGTGGTGGTATCCATAAAAATAAGAAAGTTAAGGAAGAAGATAAGCAAGTAGCCACAACTTGTGCTTTTTGCGAGAAATTCAGTCACTCAGCCGAAGAGTGCTTGAAACGCCTCGGCACTTGTTTACGTTGTGGCAGCCGGGAGCACCACGTACCGGATTGCCCGCTTATGAAGGAGCTATCTTCCGGGAGTGGACGTAAGCGTCATGCTCTTTTAAATGCTATTCTGGAAGAGGAAGAAGCGCCCCCGAATGATGGGCTAATGGAAGGTACTATCTAAATCTATTCCCATCCTGCATTCGTACTATTTGATATTGGTGCTTCTCATTCCTTTATATCTACTTCTTTCGCAAAAACTTTACCTATTTCATCAGTTCCTTTACCTTCGGACCTTGCTATTACTACACCTTTAGGTCCAGGAACAAAACTTACAAACTACTATCATGATAGTGAAGTAGTGGTAGAAGGTCACAACCTACCAGCAAACCTCGTATGCCTTGACATGGAGGGCTACGATGCTATTCTAGGTGTGGATTGGTTAGTAGACCACGATGCCTACATCAATTGCCGCAACCAAATTATCTCTTTTCGAAAACCTGGTCTTCCAAGGTTTTCCTTCCTTGGTATCAAATATAGGAAGCATCCTGCCATAATTTCATCTCTGCACGCTTGCAAATTAATTTCGCAAGGATGTGTAGCTTTTCTTGCTTCCGTAATCCTCACCGAGTCTAAGGAAATCATTTTAGAGGATATTCCTATTGTCAATAAGTTTCCCGATGTATTTCCGTTGGATTTACCCGGTTTACCACCCAAAAGGGAAGTAAACTTCTTTATTGAACTTATTCCTGGGGCAGCACCTATTTCAATATCTCCCTACAGGATGTCCCCCACAGAACTCAAGGAATTAAAGAAGCAGGTTCAGGAGTTATTAGACAAGGGTTTCATTCGACCTAGCACATCCCCTTGGGGTGTGCCAGTTCTATTTGTCAAAAAGAAGGATGGATCTCTCACGCTGTGTATCGATTACCAATGATTGAATCAGCTTATTATCAAGAATAAGTATCTATTGCCACGTATCGATGAACTCTTTGACCAGCTTTCAGGAGCAGAATATTTTTCCAAAATAGACCACATGTCTGGTTACCATCAGCCCAGGTTTAAAGATGAAGACATTTACAAAACTGCTTTTAGGAGTAGATATGGCCACTATGAATTAGTCGTAATGCCATTCGGGTTAACCAATGCCCTGACAACTTTTATGCAACTTATGAATAATGTATTCAGGCCTTATCTTGACCAGTTTATTGTCGTCTTCATTGACGATATTTTTATTTATTCCAAGACTAAGGAAGAACATGAAGAGCACTAAAGAATAGCCTTGCAAACGCTAAGAGAGCACAAACTTTATGCAAAGCTTAGTTAAGTGCGAGTTCTGGCTTAAGGAGGTTTCTTTCCTTGGCCATATTATCTCAAAGGAAGGAATCACTGTAGATCTTTCTAAGATAGAAGCTGTTAAGAACTGGAGCCGGCCAACGATCGTATCAGAGGTAAGAAGTTTTGTAGGTCTGGCTGGATACTATAGGTGATTTATTAAAGATTTCTCGAAGATCGCCATTCCTTTGACTCGACTCACAAGAAAGGAGAATCCTTTTGTATGGTCGAAGGACTACGAAGAGTGTTTTCAAACTCTTAAGGATCACCTTACTACAGCCCCTATTTTGACATTACCCGTTGAGGGTGGTGGTTTTGAAGTCTTTACGGATGCGTCTGGCATTAGCCTAGGATGCGTCCTTATGCAAAATGGAAAGGTGATTTGTTACTCATCAAGATAGCTGAAGTGTCATGAAGAAAATTACCCTGTGCATGATCTAGAATTAGCTGTGGTTATATTCGCATTAAAGATTTGGTGACCTTACCTTTATGGGTAGAAATTCACTATATTTTCAGATCATAAAAGTCTGAAATATCTCTTTACCCAGAAAGAGTTGAATATGCGACAATGCAGATGGTTGGAGTATCTCAAGAACTTTGACTTCACTATTCAATATCATCTAGAGAAAGCAAATGTTGTAGCTGACGCTCTTAGTAGAAGACCGATGGCAACACTAGCAAGCCTCAAAGAAGGTATAACTTATCTTATCAAAGATTTCTCTTACTTAAATCTTGATATTGACAGGGAAGAAGATAGATGTATAATTGCCACTATAAGGTCTTAACCTTCATTGATTGAGGATATAGTCAAATTGCAAGAGAATGATCCTACATTGATGGAAATCAAGGATAACATTGATCAAAGATCGAAATTCTCTATCTCACATGATGGAAGACTATTGTTTAAGGATAGAATTTTTGTGCCGAATCATGATGACAATAAGAAATTGATCATGAGGGAAGCACATAAATCAAGGTATGCTATTCACCCTGGTGCTACCAAGATGTACCAAGACTTGAAAAGAAACTTTGGTGGCCCAATATGAAAATAGAAGTAGCGAAATTTGTATCCCGCTGTCTCACTTGTCAACACGTAAAGGTAGAATATTTAAAACCCGCTGGGAAATTGCAACCCTTGAATATTCCCGAATAGAAATGGGAAAGTATAGGGATGGATTTCATCATGGGGTTACCTAGGACAAAAGGAGGACATGATGGTATATGGGTAATCATAGACCGATTGACTAAATCTGCACATTTTCTACCAATCAAAAGTCGATGGTATGTGGAGGTACTAGTAGCATTATACATGAAGGAGATTCTCAAATTACATGGTGTCCCAGTCACCATCATATATGACCGAGATCCTCGGTTTACATCATAATTCTGGAAGGGTCTACAACATTCTTTAGGGACCTGATTAAATTTTAGCACTATATTCCATCCACAAACTGATGGTCAAATTGAAAGGAAAAATCAAAGGGTGGAAGATATGCTTAGGGCATGTGCTATTGACTTTGGAGGAAGTTGGCACGATCACTTGCCTCTAGTGAATTCTCATACAACAATAGCTACCAAGCTAGTATTCAGATGGCACCATTTGATGCTTTATATGGCAGAAGCTGTCGTTTTCCTATTTGTTAGAATGAAGTAGGAGAAAGGCAAATTCTCGGTCCCGACATTATTAGGGATACTACCGAGAAGATAAAGCTTATTCGGGAAAGACTTCATATGGCCCAAGATAGACAGAAATCGTATGCTGATAATCGAAGGCGCGACCTAGAATTTCAAGTAGGAGACCATGTATTTCTTAAGGTTTCTCCAGGTCGGGGTATTCGAAGATTTGGTATTAAGGGCAAGCTTAGTCCAAGATTCATTGGCCCCTTTGAGATTCTTGAAAGGATTGGTGAAGTTGCATATAGAATAGCTTTTCCGCCGTAATTATCCGAAGTTCATGATGTGATGTGAAACGACTTATGGAATGTAGCAACTAGATAAATAACCCTCGGACTTATCGAACACAAGCATAATTCACAAATTAGAGACTATCGTAGACGATCGCTCACCGATGTGCACGCTCCACCCAAGGGTGACTCGGTGATGCCGAGTCGAGGGTGGTGGGACAAGACCCTTACTGGTAGAGGGCCAGCAAGGCTAAGAATATGTTCCCCCCAAAGATATGGAAGCCCGAAGTGATGGGCTGACCGAGTGCCACAAGGGACTCGGATCACTCTCTCCCTCCATGGTGGTCACTCGAAAGCGAGGGTGCTTTAAGACCGGGCCCTCTCTTACACTCCAGCGGAGCGTTGGCGGATATTAATTGAACAAGCATTAGGATATGAGCAAGGATTGAGAGATTACCTGGCCGGTTGGAAGAAACCGACCCCGGTCGGAGATGTGGGCGAACGGGGAAGTGTGGTTTCCCCGCACACTGCGTCGATGAAGCTTCTCCCTGTTTAAATGATTACATGCACTACTCCTCACGCAAGAGGGTTGGACAAGGGGTGGGGAGTTGAGTGATTACAACAAACACTACCTCCCGCAGGGAGGGGCTTTAAGCCGGCCAGGCGGGGTGGGGAATGCCGAAGTAGAAGAGAGCCCGCGGTTCTCTCCGCTCAGTCTTGGCAGGATAGGAGGTCACTTCTGAAGACGCCACGGATCCGTCCGAAGTCATAAGTGGGCGAGACCAGCACCAAAACTTCCTGGGTTGGCCCAGGAATGCTTCAGAATTTTTGGAGAATTTAGCATGGTCGCCGGAGGCTGAAGAAGACTCTTCAACTGGACTCCTTGGTTCAGCTTCTGTCTGTTCCAGAATCAAAAGCGCTAGAAGATGTCCTCGTTCCGAGTGACTCCGAGCGCCGAAGGCTACGTAGATTCTATCGATACAACCGTGGGAGGGTCCTCTTAGAGCAACAACCAAAAAGAACACCATACGAGGTCAGAGTAGAGAGCTAGGGCCCATAGAGTGAAGGAGTGTCGGTCAGGCCCTGATTGGACTGATCTGCGCACCTGGGGGAGATTAAATGGGACGGGGAGCTCCAAACTCCGAACGATGCTCCGCTTGCTGCGTCGGACAGAGGATTGGTAGTATGTCGCCCCGGTCAAATGGCGCACCAAGGGGAACATGGATGTGGCTGCAGGAGCTTTTGCATTGTGGTTCTGATCTCCACCCGGATGCCGGATGCGCAGCCTGACGAGAACGATCTTCCTGGACAGCTCCAAACTCAGATTGAGGTGGGATCACCTCGCCTACGAAGATGACTTGAAAAGATTTCTAGAAATATATAGTATACCTTCTGGAATGTCGAGGTGGTGGTGGGGCAGACTCTGCAACCAGAGCCTTCAATACTGCCCTTGAACTGGCCTGAGCTGAATGGTAAACGGTGTAGAAAGGGGTGGGGATGGGCGAAGTTTCAACAAGGGGGAGGGTCTAAGGGCTGTGGGAAGTGGAGGGGGATGCTAGGGGGTTGATGATGAGGTTGGGAGGTGAGGAGGGGAGCTAGGAGGGTTGGAGCAAGTGGAGATGGAGTAGGGTGGGCAGGGTGCGCAGCTAGCCAAGGTGGGAGGTGGAAGGCTGGCTTGGTCGACCAAACCAAAGGGGAGGATGGGGTGTGCGACCAGGGGAGGTTGGGGGAGAGGGAGAGGCTGGGGCATAGCCCTCAAGGGGTGGGGAACTCAATTGGGGCCTTGGGGAGGTGAAAGGGTGGCTTGGGAAGGGGAAAGATGGCTTGGAGAGAGTGAAGGGGTGCCTAGGAATACCAAAGGTTGCTTTGGTAGATGGGGAAGTAATGGGACAATTGAATAGAGTATGGGGAGGGGAGAGGAGCTTTGATGAGTATTGAATGGGGTAGAGAGAGAGAGAAATTCAAAATTGGGGATGGGGGAAGAGAGAGAAAGGGTCGCCCCCTTCTTGGAGTGGTAGAGAGAGAGAGGGGAGAGAGGGGAAATGGGAAAGAGCTTCTCACTCTAAGAACACTCAACTGGATTTCAAATTTTCATTCAACTATTCATTAGTTTTCACAATGGGGTTGGGGTCCTATTTATATGAGCCCAACATTCTACATGACCATAATACCCTTGACATTTACACCAAAGACCAAGCATGTCCAAGGGTGGCTCAATGGGCCCAATTGATGGATTAGAGGCCCATTTGACTCTAAACATAGGTAAAGTACTTGCTAACGTAGGCACACGACTCAAATACAAAGGGAAATTACATGACAAGACTCACATAAGGGAAAAAAATGTTGTGACTCCTCTGTGTTGATGATGTTGACAATAGCTTTATTTCATTGGCAACAACTTGTTTTGATTGATTGGCAATTGTTTATGTTTTGATGAAACTATCTCTATCAGATTGTCTATGTGTTCTTTGCAGTAAGAGTCTATACATCGTCATACACACACACATGTCTACACATTGCACACACAAAGTCCATACATTGCATTATTGTGTTTGTGCATCGTTTAGAACATAAGTCTATACATTGCTGCATTGCTCGCACAGGCTAAGTCTATACATCGTCCATCTCAGTTGAGCTTCAAAGCCTGTACATCCACCGTCTCACTTGAGCTGTGAAGTCTATACACTGTCCGTCTTACTTAGTGTCTCATGCAGCGTCAGCTCAGTAAGTCTGTACATTGCAGTGGCTAATTCTGTACATTGTCCGTCTCTCTTAGCGTCTTATGCATTGGGCAAAGTCTATACATTGTAGATCACGTAACTAGCAAGTCTATACATTGCATTGTGGTGTTTGTGCTCAAAGTCTATACATTGCATGACATAGCCCAAAGTCTACACATTGCTGCATTGCTTGCATCTGCAAAGTCTATACATTGGCTGTTGTCCTGCAGCGTCATGCATCATTCTTCAAGTCCATACATTGCACTGTAGCATGCACGAACTTCAAGTCTATACATCGTTCGTCTCATTTAGCGTCTCAAGCATATGCTAAGTGTATACATTGCATCTCTGTTGTTGAAGTCTGTACAGCCTATCTGCGTCTCATTCAGCATCTCAAGTGGACTTGAAGTCTATACATTGGACCGTCAGTCTTAGCGTCTATGTGCATAGTCCATACATTACTGCATTGCTTGCACTTGTGAAGTCTATACATTGGCAGTTGTCATGCAGCATCAACACAAGTCTTTACATCCATTGCTTCAGTTCAATACCTGCTATGTGCATGCATTGCATCGGTGCATTGCTTCCTCTGTGCATATACTGCATCAGTGCATCCATCAGGCATACAGTCTATACACTAATGCATGTGAGGTCCTATCTGCACGATAATGTCTATACATGCATGCAGGCAGTCAAGTCTATACATTGCAGCTCACACATCTAGCAAGTCTGTACATTGAGTTCGCTTGTTGGCTTTCAAAGTCTACACATTGTGGATGTAGAGTCTATACATTCGTTTGCCTTGCATTGCATGGAGTCTGCACATTGTGTTGCTTTGTTCACACTTTGTCTTGCTAAGTCTACACATTGATGCACATTTACTTCTGCATATTTGATGTCTTTACAGGGCTTAAGCTCTGCATATACAAAGTCTAGACAACATTGCACGATGAGTCTGCATATTCATATAGCATTCAAGTCTGTACATTGTGCATCCTTTGAGTTGAAGTCCATACATCGTTCAGTTGTCTGTCCAAGTCTTTACATTGCGTAAGTCTATACATTGGCTGTTGAATGTTCTTCAAAGTCTGCACATTGCATTACACTTCAGCAAGTCTGTACAGCGGTTGCCTTCATATAGGAAGTTTGTACATCGCATAGCACTGCATATATGAAGTCTATACATTGCAGAGTCTGTACATTGCATTCGCATTCACAAAGTCTATACAGTGAAGTCTATACAATGCATTACACTCTACAAAGTCTGTACAGGGTTTTAGACTTAAACTGATAACTCTGTTCGATTGTTTGACAGGGACTCCTGGCTGAGATTGATGACATGGCTCGTGATCCAAGGAGGACGAGGTGCCCAGATGGTGACACGTGGAAGCAGCCCATCTAGGATGCTGCCATGTGGATGAAATTTCCTCGGATCAGGCGAATTCTCTGGGCGGGAAATGTGGAAGCCACGTGCCCTTATCCAATCTGCTGCTGGTAGATATATGAGCTTTCTTCTTCAGAAGGAGGCTGATCGATCGAGTGGTAAAGTCTATACAGTGAGACTGAAAGTCTGAAGCAGCAGAGAGCCACCGAGATCCACAGAGAAGAAAAGTAGAGAAGAGAAGAAAGAGAGAAAGGAGAGATGAGTTGAGAGAGTTCGATTGAGAGAGATGAGTTGAGAGAGGTTCATTGAGAGGTTGTAACTCAGACTCTTGGTTCAGATACCAGAGCTGAGATGTTTGCTCATTGAGAGCTATTTCCCTTCCGGGTTTTCTCATTTTCGTTTGCTTCTGTCTTTTGTTTCTGAATCTGTTTCTTCAAGCTGTGAGCCAACAATTGCAGTGGAGGTTTCCACTAGACAGGTGAAGCTGTAATCCTCAGCAGGCGAGACCAGGTCTCGGACGGCTAAGCTGTATCACCCAACAGTTGCAGAGGATTTGTTCCTCTGGTCGGCAAGCTGTAAAGCCCAGCGAAGCTATGTATATGCGGTTGTAGGCTAAGCTGTATTGCCCAACGGACGCAAGCTGTACTGCGCAGTAGTAAGCCATACTCGGTTGAGTGTGGGATGGACGTAGGTCTCCTGACCGAACCACCTAAAAATCCTGTGTGCCTTGTGTTTGTGTGATTGGCTATGAACTGTGTGCGATTGGATTTCCTGTTTACCTTCACAGTTTGATTCGCTTCTGTTCAAATCTAATATTCGAGTTAGTGATTTAGCAGATCTGCCTATATTCCGCATTAGAGCCTTATATTGGTTTTAAATTAGGCAATAGATCTATTCACCCCCCTCTAGATCCACTCTCCGTGGTAAGAGACTGCGTCCATCTAACATAACAAAAAATACATCATATGACTCGAACTAAAGAAGCAAATCAAGACCATACGCCATCGACGATCATCGAGGCCTGGAAAGATGAAGTGGCGGGAGATGTCCCCATCATACTCCCGGGGTGCGGAGAACTCGACTCTGTCGAGTAAGAGTCCTCCCTGCTCTCAGAGTGCTACAGTAGGGCCTCCCACGAATCTACCGATGGAGGCTGGCCCTTCCACCTAACAAGGTAGTGCTCATACACCTTGCTCCTGGTGGTGGTGACATGTTCATCCTGTTGTGACTCCTATATGTTGATGATGTTAACATGTAACTATACTTCATATGGCAACACATTGTTTTGATGAATTGGCAACACTGTTTATGTTTTGATGATATCACTTTATCAGATTGTCTGTGTGTTATATGCATTTTATCTTGTCTTCACACTGAACACACACTCAAAGTCTCAAAGTCCATACATCCATAATGCATTGGCTAAGTCTATACACTGCTGAACGTTATGTTCTTCAAAGTCTGTACATTGGTCTGCATAGGCTAAGTATATACAACGTCAGTTCATGCATTGTCTTAGGCAAAGTCTATACAGCCTTTTGCTTCGCCAAAGTCTGTACTTTGGTCTTCGATTTCAATGTCCATACATTGGGCTTTTACATGAGGTCTATACATTGTTGTTTGCAGTGCAAGTCCATACATTGGACTGCTCTTCAAAGTCTGCACATCAGTCTGTTATAGTAAGTCTGTACATTGGCTTCACATATTCAAGTCTGTACAGCCGTTTGCATTGGACTTAAAGTCTAGACATTGCACTGTTGCATACATTGTCTTCGTAATGTTTTTCTCCTTGACCTCGTGTCTTTGTCGCTTTGTGACTTCACCTCGTGTCGTTTTCATCGTCTTCGTGTCGTTTTTGTTCTATTGCGTGCAGGACATCGCAGCACCTCGTGTTGCTTTCTATGCCACTTCGTGTCATTCTCTGTGTAGTGTGTGTTTCTGTCACTACTGCACTTCGTGTCGTTCTCGTTTCACTTCGTGCTGTCTCTGCGTCTGAGTCTTCGTTTCTATTTCTGTCTTCGTGTTGTTTTCCTAAGACCTCGTGTCCTTCCTGTTTTGTAACTACACTTCGTGTCAGTGTTGTCTTTCGTCTTAGAGTTGGTGTCAGTCCAGTGTCTTCGTTAGTGTCTCAGGCTCTTGGTCAAGTCTGTACAGTCATTTGTTGATAAGTCTTCACATCGTGAAGTCTACACAATCAACTCCTTCACATTGCAAGTATGTACATTGCATCTTCATTTGTGAAGTCTACTCATTGCATTTTCATACAGCAAGTCTGTACATAGCTTTCACTTATATAAAGTCTATACATAGTTGTTCTTTAACCTGATCATCTGATACTCTGTCTGACAGGGATTCTCTACTGAGATTGCTGACATGGCTCGTGATCCCAAGAGGACAAGGTGACCAGATGCTGCCACGTGGATGGAAGCATCTCGAGTCTGGAGAATTCCTTGGGCGGGAAAACGTGGAAGCCACGCGCCCTTATCCAGCTGCTGCTGTTATAAATATCAGTCTTCATCTTCTATAGAGGCTGATCGAAGTTGGCGAAGTATATACATCCAGTCTGAAACAAGCAGCCACCGAGATCCACTGTGAGAGGAAGAAAAGCAGAGAAGAAGAAAAGGAGAGAAGAAGAAGAAGAGAGATGAGTTGAGAGAGTTATCGTGAGAGTTTGTGAATCAGTCTCTTGGTCCAGTTACCAGAGCTGATACTGCTCAACCTTGAGCTACAGTCGTTTTTGGCTTTCTTCCATTCGATTGTATGTTTCGTTTGCTTTTCAATCTTTGTTATTTTCCTTTGAAAACTCTTGTTCGATCAAGCTGTTAGTCAGCGGTTTCAAGCTGTGAGACAGCAGGTTGCAGAGGCGTTCCTCTGGTCGGCTAAGCTGTAATGCCCAGCAGAGCAAGCTATGATGCTCAGCTGTTGCAGAGGGTGTTCCTCTGGTCAGGATAAGCTGTAAGCCCCAGCCGTTGTTGGCAAGCTGTAAAGCCCAGCGGTTTGAAGCTGTGTATCAGCAGTAATCCACATTCGAGTTGAATGTGGGGTGGACGTAGGTCGGATTTACCGAACCACCTAAAAACCTTGTGCCTCTTGTGTGTGTCTTTCAGTGCATTGGTTGTGTTCATCTACTGTTCTTCTAATTCCGCATTTGATTCTAGGCATAATTTTTTAAATAGCCAGTTGATCTATTCACCCCCCCCCTCTAGATTCACATCCTGTGTTGATAGAGCCTTCCATCTAACTCCAACAATTGGTATCTGAGCTAGACTCTTCTACAGGGACTTACCGCCCGAAGAGGATAAGCACAGATGGACGGAAGAGGGATGATAGCTGAAGGGCAATCTACATCCAAGCCCCCGTACTTCGATGGAACCAACTACGCATACTGGAAGCATCGTATGTAGGTATTTTTGAGGGCAAAAGATTGTGAAATTTGGAAGGTAGTTAGCAAGGGACCTTTCGAGCTGTCTCCAAATGAAGACGTATGGACCAAGGAAGAAATCAGAAGATCCACGCTCAACTGGAGTGCAATCAATGCAATCCAGTGCTCTCTGCATCCCACCGAGTTCTCACGAATATCTGCCTGCTCCTCAGCGAAGGAAATGTGGGATGCACTTGAAGTCATCTATGAGGGTACTTCACAAGTCAGAGAGACTAAGACCAATCTACTGGTTTCAGAATACGAAGCCTTCAGGATGAAGCCTAATGAGACCATCAAGGAAATGTATGCTCGGCTGACTATTATCACAAATGGTCTCAGAGGCTTCGGGAAAAAATATTCTGAGTATGAAGTAGTTAGGAAGATCTTGCGATCCTTGACTCCAATTTGGCACACCAAGGCCACAGTAATGGAAGAGTCAAGAGATCTGCATAATACTAAGGCAGATGAGCTGATCGGATCTCTAATGGCTTATGAGATGAATATGCCAAAGATAGAGGAGGCTGACAGAAAGAGGAAGCCTATAGCTCTGAAGGTTGGTGCAAGCAGATCCAGTCGATCTAGCCCCAACGGATCATCAACTGAAGAGAGCTTGTTTGAAGAAGAAGTGGCAAATGTTGATATTGCCATGATTACTAGGGAATTCCGGAGATTTCTCAAGAAGGAAGGAAGAAGATTCAGCCGAAGAAATCCCAACAGTGGCCGCCGAGACACAAGGTACAAATCAAACCCTGTAAAGAAAGCTGAAACTAATGTTTGCTATCAATGCAGGAAGGCGGGTCACTTTAAAGCTGAATGTCTGACAAATCAGAACCTCAAGGACAAGTCCAAGAAGAAGGACACAAAAGGGAAAGCTATGGTGAGTACCTGGAGTGATGAGGACGAGGGATCCTTGAGCGTCACTTCGGACAGCAAAGTTGAAGCTGAGAAGCCAATCTGCCTCATGGCAACCAGCTCAGAAGATAGAGAGGAAGAATCTGATGAGGTATCCTCTCGCTATGAAAATTTTACTATTACTGATTGGATGGTTGCTTATGATGAACTTGCTGATAGAGTAGATGAGGTCAGAAAAGAAAACAGGCATCTACGAAGAAAAATTAAAATCATGCAAAACGATACTTCATTGTCTGATAAAATTACCTACTTAGAAACTGAGAACAATAATCTGAAACTCACATGTTCTGAATTTGAAGAAATCAATAAAGAACTGAAAATGTCTAAGGAAGAAAATGTGAGATTAGACAATGAAATTGATGCATGGAAACTGAAAATTCAGAATTATGAAAATGAGATAAAAAATGTTTCTGAAAAATATGAAGATGTCCTCAATGTGAATAATGAGTTGAAAAAATCTATTGATGAAGTTCAGAAAGACAATGAGGATAAGCTAAAAACAATTGAGAAAATGACCCAAGGATCTGAAAATTTAGATGCATTATTGGGGTCAAAGGTAAACTTCAGAAGAGAGGGCCTAGGATTCAACTCTAGTGCAACCAAAAGCTTTGGAATGAAAACTATTTCCTTTGTTGCACAAAAGGAGAAAGGACCTCTGATCAACATGAATTCTAATAATGCTGTAAAGAAAAATTTGAATCTGAAAAGGCTAAATGCAGAGGAGAAGGGCAAACAGAAAGTAGGTGAGCCTAGTAGAATTGGGACTTCCAAACCTAGCTCTAGTGCTCAACCCAAGGTTAGGGGTCAGCCTGTTCAGGTAAACAAACCCTATGTCAATGTCAAAAGGTCTTCACCACCATCATCACAGAAAAGGACCCAACCAAAACCTATGAATAGGTCAGCAGGGTCAAGGGTGCAGGGAAGACAAAATATTTTCAGAAGTCAGCCCAACCAATTCAATCCACCTAGAGTTCAGTTCTACTACCCCACACAGCCAATTTATCCTAATGGGCGTGGGTGGACTAGAACTCAAGGGATGTATACAGGGTATGTTCATCAACCTACACACTTTTACAGACCCTATGTCAGAAATTGGGAAAATGGGTATGGTAGTCGGATGCCTAGAAATTACCAACATTTCCACAGCCAGCCCAGGAACTACCATGGCCAAAACTTTATGAATGCAACCTGGCCGAAGCATTGGCACAATAACCAAAATTCTGTGATTAATTCTGTTGATGCATATAAGAAGAAAGTCAACAAGAAAGAGCAAAACAAAAAGAAATCTGGAAAATCCACTGAACAGAACTGCTTCAAACAAATGTGGATTCCCAAAACCATGCTTTCTTTCTTTACTTGCACTTCATCTGCATTGGAGCCCAATCAGACTTGGGTTCCAAACTCTTTGCCCTAATTGTGTATGCAGGTATGCCTGGCAGCCAAGAGCAACTTGTGGTACTTGGACAGTGGCTGCTCCAGGCATATGACAGGAGATAAGGCCAAGTTTTGCATGCTAACTGAAAAGCTAGGAGGCCTTGTCACCTTTGGAAGCAACACAAAGGGTAGGATCATTGGATCAGGTAAGGTAGGTAAGTGTTCTAACTGCTGCATTGATGATGTTATGCTGGTTGAAGGGTTAGCTTACAATTTACTTAGTATCAGCCAGTTGTGTGATAAGGGTCATAAGATTTTATTTGATTCTCAATGCTGCAAGGTTTTTGAACCTGATTCAGATATTTTAAAATTCTCTGGAAAGAGAATAAATAACACATACATGATAGATCTAGATGATATTCAGCATTCTAACCTATGTCTTACTGCCAATAGAGAAGATTTAGCATTTTTATGGCATCGTAGGTTAGGCCATGCTAGTTATACCATTTTGCATAAACTAAACAAGCATAGCATGGTTAGAGGACTTCCTGAAATTTTCTTCAAGAAAGAAAATAAATTCTGTGATGCATGCACTCAATCAAAGATAACTAGAAAGTCATTTAAGTCTAGAACTGAAAATCTGTCTTCCAAACCCTATGAGCTGATACACATGGATCTCTTTGGGCCAACCAGATCTGTCAGCTTATCAGGAAGGAGATATGGGTTTGTCATGGTAGATGACTTTTTTAGGTATACTTGGGTTTATTTCTTATCTAATAAGAGTGATGCTTTCTCAGAATTTCAGGAGTTCTATGTTAAAATAAATCAGAAAATTAAAAATATTTTGACTGATCAAGGAGGTGAGTTTGAAAACTCACAGTTTGATGAACTCTGCAGGTCAAATGGAATCAACCATAGGTACTCCTCACCAAGGACACCTGAGCAGAATGGGGTTGTGGAGAGAAGGAACAGAACCCTAGTGGAGATGGGTCGTACACTTCTTACTGAAGGTGGTCTACCAAGGAAATTTTGGGCTGAAGCAGTAAACACTGCCTGTTATGTAATTAACAGAGTCATGGTAAGACCTTCTACCCAGCAAACACCATATGAGATCTTAAAGGGTAAGAAACCTTCTATTACTCATTTCAAGGTTTTTGGCTGCAAATGTTTTATTCATATAAATGATAAAAGAGACCTTGATAAATTTGAACCTAAAGGTGAACCAGGAATCTTTCTTGGTTATTCTGAAAACACACGAGCATATAGAGTGTACAATCTGAACTCTAAAATTGTTGAAGAATCTCCACACATAATTTTTGATGAATCCTTGGTAAATTCTAACGTTGGTCAATGCAGGAATGAAGACAATGGTGGAATCTTGAAGGAAGGAGATCTTGAAGACAATTCAGAGGATGAAGAAGGACATACAGAACTTAATGAAGAGGAGTCTACAGTTCAGGGGGAGGTAAATCATAGACATGACAATTCAATTGTGAACATTAGATATCATAAAGATCATCCTGTAGATAATATAATTGAAAATCTGCATGAACCCCCTAGGACTAGAGGTCTCCTTAGAATTCAACATGAACTAAATGCATATGCTCTTGTCTCTCAAATTGAACCCAAGTCCATTGACTGTGCCCTCAAGGATATGCATTGGATTAATGCCATGCATGAGGAGCTTAATCAGTTCGACAGGAACAAGGTGTGGAACTTGGTCCCACCTCCTGATCAT
The DNA here is from genome assembly GCA_022559845.1 of Amorphophallus konjac. Lineage (NCBI taxonomy): Eukaryota > Viridiplantae > Streptophyta > Magnoliopsida > Alismatales > Araceae > Amorphophallus > Amorphophallus konjac. The sequence goes on along the minus strand of CM040119.1, from coordinate 164,954,036 downwards.
GGAACAGTCATAGGGACTAGGTGGGTCTTCAGGAATAAATCTGATGAATTAGGGAATATTGTTAAAAATAAAGCCAGACTTGTTGCTCAGGGGTACAACCAGGAGTTTGGTATTGACTTTGAAGAGTCATTTGCCCTTGTAGCTAGATTAGAAGCTGTTAGAATTTTATTAGCTTATGCATGTTCCCTAGGTATAATCCTCCAGCAGATGAATGTAAAATCTGCATTCTTGAATGGGGAAATTAACGAGGATGTCTATATTAGACAGCCCCCTGGATTTGAATGTCTAGATTTCCCTAATCATGTTTACAAATTAAATAAAGCTCTCTATGGTCTTAAGCAAGCTCCCAGAGCTTGGTACGACAGGTTGAGCAAGTTCCTCACTGATCAAAATTTACTAGAGGAGTAGTTGATCAGACCTTGTTTACAAAGGTGAGTGCTCTGAAATTTTTATTGTACAGATTTATGTGTATGATATCATTTTTGGGTCAACTAACCCCAAATTGTGTGAGGAATTTTCTGAAACAATGACTAATGAGTTTGAAATGAGCTCGATGGGTGAGCTCAAATTGTTTCTTGGACTGCAGGTCACACAAAAAAGGTGTCAATCAATTCTATTGAATTTGATCATAGGCAAGATGGTCCATAATGTTGAGTATCTAGGAGTATTGGCGTCTGATAAACGTATACTCTTATGCAAAAAGACTTTTGGTACCTGAATGCCCTAAATGAAACAATATTGAAAATGCTGTTCCTTAGAAGAAATTTCATGGATGTCAATTGTTTAATTTCAATACATGACCTGATTTCTCTTAACACATTTCACTGAGTCTATTAAAGTAAGATATTCTGAAACTGAATCTCTCATGTAAATATGACTCAGGTTTATTATTTTATCATGCATCTCTACCTTATCCAATGAATGTAGTGCATGAACTTTCATTTTTATAACATTTAAACCAGAAATTCAATTTCTAAGCCATTTCTAGGTTCATATGACTGAAGGTTTTGTGCTTTAATTGCTTAATTCATCAGATTTATTCCTGAAGACCCACCTAGTCCCTATGACTGTTCCATGATCAGGAGGTGGGACCAAGTTCCACACCTTGTTCCTGTCGAACTGATTAAGCTCCTCATGCATGGCATTAATCCAATGCATATCCTTGAGGGCACAGTCAATGGACTTGGGTTCAATTTGAGAGACAAGAGCATATGCATTTAGTTCATGTTGAATTCTAAGGAGACCTCTAGTCCTAGGGGGTTCATGCAGATTTCCAATTATATTATCTACAGGATGATCTTTAAGATATCTAATGTTCACAATTGAATTGTCATGTCTTTGATTTACCTCCCCCTGAACTGTAGACTCCTCTTCATTAAGTTCTGTATGTCCTTCTTTCTTTCTCTTCACTTGTCTTCACTTTCCCTCCTATTTCTTGATGGCAAAGGGGGAGAATATTGTCTGAATATTAGATTTAGGGGGAGTGTATTCAGGGGGAGTGTATTACATCATGGCATGGCAAAGAGGGAAATTTTTGTTAGCAGGGAGTTGCTTACATTTTGTAGCATGCAGCATGTCATTCATAGCATCTACATGCATCTGCATAACAATCTGAATAATAAATCATGTCTTTCATCAAAAATGCATCTGTATGACAGGATGTTGCTAATCTACATAATAGGGGGTTGCCATCATCAAAAAGGGGGAGATTGTTGTGACTCCTATATGTTGATGATGTTGACATGTAACTATACTTCATATGGCAACACATTGTTTTGATGAATTGGTAACACTGTTTATGTTTTGATGATATCACTTTATCAGATTGTCTGTGTGTTATATGCATTTTATCTTGTCTTCACACTGAACACACACTCAAAGTCTCAAAGTCCATACATCCATAATGCATTGGCTAAGTCTATACACTACTGAACGTTATGTTCTTCAAAGTCTGTACATTGGTCTGCATAGGCTAAGTATATACAACGTCAGTTCATGCATTGTCTTAGGCAAAGTCTATACAGCTTTTTGCTTCGCCAAAGTCTGTACTTTGGTCTTCGATTTCAATGTCCATACATTGGGCTTTTACATGAGGTCTATACATTGTTGTTTGCAGTGCAAGTCCATACATTGGACTGTTCTTCAAAGTCTGCACATCAGTCTGTTATAGTAAGTCTGTACAGTGGCTTCACATATTCAAGTCTGTACAACCGTTTGCATTGGACTTAAAGTCTAGACATTGCACTGTTGCATACATTATCTTCGTGATGTTTTTCTCCTTGACCTCGTGTCTTTGTCGCTTTGTGACTTCACCTCGTGTCATTTTCATCGTCTTCGTGTCGTTTTTGTTCTATTGCGTGCAGGACATCGTAGCACCTCGTGTTGCTTTCTGTGCCACTTCGTGTCGTTCTCTGTGTAGTGTGTGTTTCTGTCACTACTGCACTTCGTGTCGTTCTTGTTTCACTTCGTGCTGTCTCTGCGTCTGAGTCTTCGTTTCTATTTCTATCTTCGTGTTGTTTTCCTAAGACCTCGTGTCCTTCCTGTTTTGTAACTACACTTCGTGTCAGTGTTATCTTTCGTCTTAGAGTTGGTGTCAGTCCAGTGTCTTCGTTAGTGTCTCAGGCTCTTAGTCAAGTCTGTACAGTCATTTGTTGATAAGTCTTCACATCGTGAAGTCTACACAATCAACTCCTTCACATTGCAAGTATTTGCATCTTCATTTGTGAAGTCTACTCATTGCATTTTCATATAGCAAGTCTGTACATAGCTTTCACTTATATAAAGTCTATACAGAGTTGTTCTTTAACCTGATCATCCGATACTCTGTCTGACAGGGATTCTCTACTGAGATTGCTGACATGGCTCGTGATCCCAGGAGGACAAGGTGACCAGATGCTGCCACGTGGATGGAAGCATCTCGAGTCTGGAGAATTCCTTGGGCGGGAAAACGTGGAAGCCACGCGCCCTTATCCAGCAGCTGCTGTTATAAATATCAGTCTTCATCTTCTATAGAGGCTGATCGAAGTTGGCGAAGTATATACATCCAGTCTGAAACAAGCAGCCACCGAGATCCACTGTGAGAGGAAGAAAAGCAGAGAAGAAGAAAAGGAGAGAAGAAGAAGAAGAGAGATGAGTTGAGAGAGTTATCATGAGAGTTTGTGAATCAGTCTCTTGGTCCAGTTACCAGAGCTGATACTGCTCAACCTTGAGCTACAGTCGTTTTTGGCTTTCTTCCATTCGATTGTATGTTTCGTTTGCTTTTCAGTCTTTGTTATTTTCCTTTGAAAACTCTTGTTCGATCAAGCTGTTAGTCAGCGGTTTCAAGCTGTGAGGCAGCGGGTTGCAGAGGCGTTCCTCTGGTCGGCTAAGCTGTAATGCCCAGCAGAGCAAGCTGTGATGCTCAACTGTTGCAGAGGGTGTTCCTCTGGTCGGGATAAGCTGTAAGCCCCAGCCGTTGTTGGCAAGTTGTAAAGCCCAGCGGTTTGAAGCTGTGTATCAGCAGTAATCCACATTCGAGTTGAATGTGGGGTGGACGTAGGTCGGATTGACTGAACCACCTAAAAACCTTGTGCCTCTTGTGTGTTTCTTTCAGTGCATTGGTTGTGTTCGTCTACTGTTCTTCTAATTCCGCATTTGATTCTAGGCATAATTTTTTAAATAGCCAGTTGATCTATTCACCCCCCCCCCTCTAGATCCACATCCTGTGGTGATAGAGCCTTCCATCTAACTCCAACACATCCAATATCTGCTCAACTTGCTCACGCTGGTCTCTCTTGGTTGGTCGCTTTCTCTCAATGGTGGGTGCTCTCTCAAAGGAGGGAATGGGCTCAACATCCTCACTGGGTACCACCGTGGGGCCTTTGTATGGCACCAGGTCAGCCACATTAAATGTGGGACTTACTCCGTAATACTCGGGGAGGTCTAATTCATAAGCATTCGTGCCAATGAGCCTCAGAACCTGGAAGGGACCAGCCCCACAAGGCCTCAGTGATGTGACACGACCCCTTGGACCTAAAAATTTGCAAGCAATCGAACCGAACGGCGGACCCACTCAAGTGAACTCACTCGCGTCGCGCACACCCGAGTCCGTAGGTGGACCGGCGATAGTGGTGAGGGTCCGAGGATGGACCTCACCTTTCCGGAGGTTTGACTAGCTTGGGCTGTACCCCTAAGGGTCTGGGATGTCCTAATTCCGTGGGCGGCCAGCACGCCAAGGGCGTGGGATGTAGTGACTCTCTCTCAACTCGCTCCGCGGTGGCACTCAAATTGATGATATTTTGAGATCGGGCGCTCACTCACCGACCGACGGCACTAAGCAGCAATACTAAACAAGCCAAGCAATTCCAGTAGAGTAGGGCAACCCGAGGCTCACCTGATCGGTGTGAAGACACCGATCCCGGTCGGAGACGAGGGCGAGCGGGGAAGTGTGGATTCCCCGCACACTGCGCCGATGAAGCTTGATCCCTGTTTAATAATTGCAATCACTACACCTCACATAGGAGGGTGGACTTGGGGTGGGGATTTTTGTATTACAAGTCAAACACTACCTCCGCACAGGGAGGGGCGCTAAGCCGGCCAGGCGGGGAGGGGAGATAAGCTCGATCGCACCGATGGAGCACCCGGCCGAATCTGCCCGGGTCGGGGACAGCAAGATAGGGGGTCGATGTAGTCACCGCTGTGGGCTCTCCCAGACTCAGAACTTGATGAGACTTGCGCCAAAATGTCTCTGACATACCCAGGTAAGACTGTGATTTTTTTTGGGTGGTCCCGAAGTCGTCGCTGGTGGGAACGGGCTCTGGAACAGGTCCCCTGCGTGTAGAAGCAGACTGTTCCCAGGGGCAGCAGCGGATGGCCGAAGTCACCACGGTGGCTCCCAAAGTTTGAATGAGGTGAGACCAAGTCGAGGACGTCCGTGGATGAGCCTTCTTCGAGCAGCAGCCAAGAACAGCACTATAGGATGTCGGGGCGGTGAGGAGGAGTCCGTTGAGTGAGGGGCTGTCGGGGCAGGACCTAAACGGACTGTCTGCGCGCCCGGGGAAAAAAAATGGAAAAGGCACTTCCTTATGCCGAAAGGGACGCCGCTTTTTGGGTGTGGTGGATGACTCGTGGTTGCAGCTCTCGGCCAAGTGCTGCCTCCAGAAGTTGAAGGATGTGGCCGTGGTGGAGGTTCAAACAGGGGGGCAGAAACTGGGACAGGCAGCTTCTGATCTCATGCAGCAGGTTGCAGAGAGTGCCCCGACTGCTCCTGGACTCCGAATCACAAACCGCCAGAGTTTATGGAACTGTGGACGAGCCCTCTTTGCAGAAAAACTGACAAGGAAGCTGTCTGATGTCGGATAGGACTGGGGGACTCAGAAGAGCGGAAGCAGGTCGTTGCAGACTGTGGGAGGCAGACCCGCGCAGCCGAGGGAGAAAAATGAGAACATTGGCCTCCTGATGCCGAACACGGTTTTGCTTCTTATTCTGATAGAGGACTGGGGGAGGAAGAACTTTGTAGAAGGGCTCGTAGCCTGAATCTTCCTCCGTTTCTCGTGGTGCAGCTTCTAACCGGGCTCAGGTACTCTGCAGAGGGAGCCCATCACAGTCGGGGGAGAATTGGTACCACAATCTGTAGTGAAGTTGGAACGAGACGATTCCACCCCGCCTGCGAAGAAGACTGGAAGACCTTTCCGTCAATGTTTGGTGCACCTCCAGATGATGTCGGACAGCACCGGGGCAGTCTCTGCAAGTCGGGCTCCAACTGCTGCCTGCGAATTGAGATGGATAGGGTGATGAAAGGTGATGGGAGATGAAGTAGATGGGGTGGGAAATGGGGTGGATGGGTGTGGGGGTCTATTAGGGGGTGATTCAAGGTGTGGGAAGGGCAGAAAGGGGGCTGGGAGGTGGTCTAGCAAGTGTAGGGAGGGGGAGATGCGAATTTGGGTTGGGAAGGAGAGAGGGAGGAGAGATGTCTCCTTTGTTTTGAATGGTGGGTTAATGGAGGGGTTAATGGGGGCCTAGGGAATGGGAAGGGTTGCCTTGGGGAGGGGAAGGGGTGTTTGGGAGAAGGGATTCTCCCTTGGGAAAATGAAAGGTTGTATGGGGAAGGGGAAAGGTTGCTTGGGAGGAGGGAGAGGTGCCTAGGAGAAGGGGATTCCACCTAGGGGTTGGAGGGGACTTAAATGGGAGGTATGGGGAAGGGGGAGGGGTCTTAATTAGAGGTGAATAGGGAGGAGAGAGATTGAATTTCGAATTTTGGGGTGGGGATGAGAGAGAATGGGGTTCGCCCCCTTTAGAGAGAGAGAGAGAGAAATAGAGAGAGAGAGCTAGAGAGAGAAGGAGGCACAATTCTTGTGGATAATTCTTTTCTCAATAATTCATTAGCGCCAAATGGTGGGAGTGGGGTCCTATTTATAGGATTCCTACAATTTAACATAAGTCCCTGAATTTTGGACTACTAACAAGAAACCAAGGGGGTGGGGGCTTCCCTGGGCCTAGCCCATCTAATTGGGCCCAAATGACACATTAACCACTCTAAAGGGGGGCGAACCCCATTCTCTCTCATCCCCACCCCAAGGGAGAATCCCTTCTCCCAAACACCCCTTCCCCTCCCCAAGGCAACCCTTCCCATTCCCTAGGCCCCCATTAACCCCTCCATTAACCCACCATTCAAAACAAAGGAGACATCTCTCCTCCCTCTCTCCTTCCCAACCCAAATTCGCATCTCCCCCTCCCTCCACCTGCTAGACCACCTCCCAGCCCCCTTTCTGCCCTTCTCACACCTTGAATCACCCCCTAATAGACCCCCACATAGTTAGGTGTCACCCCCACACCCATCCACCCCATTTCCCACCCCATCTACTCCATCTCCCATCACCTTTCATCACCCTATCCATCTCAATTCGCAGGCAGCAGTTGGAGCCCGACTTGCAGAGACTGCCCCGGTGCTGTCCGACATCATCTGGAGGTGCACCATACATTGACGGAAAGGTCTTCCAGTCTTCTTCGCAGGTGGGGTGGAATCGTCTCGTTCTGACTTCACTACAGATCGTGGTACCAATTCTCCCCCGACTGCGCTGGGCTCCCTCTATAGAGTACCTGAGCCCGGTTAGAAGCTGCACCACGACAAACGGCGTAAGATTCAGGCTACGAGCCCTTCTACAAAGTTCTTCCTCCCCCAGTCCTCTATCATAATCAAGAAGCAGAACTGCGTTCGGCATCAGGAGGCCAACGTTCTCATTTTTCTCCCTCGGCTGCGTGGGTCTGCCTCCCACAGTCTGCAACGACCTGCTTCCGCTCTTCTGAGTCCCCCAGTCATCTCCGACATCAGACGGCTTCCTTGTCAGTTTTTATGCAAAGAGGGCTTGTCCACAGTTCCAGAAACTCTGGCGGTTTATGATTCGGAGTCGAGGAGCGGTCGGGGCACTCTCTGCAACCTGCTGCATGAGATCAGAAGCTGCCTGTCCCAGTTTCTGCCCCCCTGTTCGAACCTCCACCACGGCCACATCCTTCAACTTATGGAGGCGCCACTTGGCCGAGAGCTGCAACCACGAGTCATCCACCACTACCAAAAAGTGGCGTCCCTTTCAGCATCAGGAAGTGCCTTTTCCAATTTTTTTTCCCCGGGCGTGCAGATAGTCCATTTAGGTCCTCCCCCGACAGCCCCTCACTCAACGGACTCCTCCTCACTGCCCCCGACATCCTCTGGTACTGTTCTTGGTTGCTTCTCGAAGAAGACTCATCCACGGACGTCCTCGACTTGGTCTCGCCTCATTCGGACTTTGGGAGCCGTCGTGGTGACTTCGGCCATCCGCTGCTGCCCCTGGGAACAGTCTGCTTCTGCACGCAGGGGACCTGTTCCAGAGCATGTTCCCACCAGCGACGACTTCGGGACCGCCCACAAAAAATCACAGTTGTACCTGGGTACGTCAGCGACATTTTTCCGTAAGTCTCATCAAGTTCTGAGTCCGGGAGAGCTCACAGCGGCGACTACATCGACCCCCTGTCTTGCTGTCCCCGACCCGGGCAGATTCGGCCGGGTGCTCTGTCGGCGCGATCGAGCTAATCTCCCCTCCCCGCCTGGCCGGCTTAGCACCCCTCCCTGTGCGGAGGTAGTGTTTGACTTGTAATACAAAAATCCCCACCCCAAGTCCACCCTCCTGTGTGAGGTGTAGTGATTGTAATTATTAAATAGGGATCAAGCTTCATCGGCGCAGTGTGCGGGGAATCCACACTTCCCCGCTCGCCCTCGTCTCCGACCGGGATCGGTGTCTTCACACCGATCAGGTGAGCCTCGGGTTGCCCTACTCTACTAGAATTGCTTGGCTTGTTTAGTATTGCTGCTTAGTGTCGTCGGTCGGTGAGTGAGCGCCCGATCTCAAAATATCATCAATTTGAGTGCCACCGGAGAGCGAGTTGAGAGAGAGTCACTACATCCCACGCCCTTGGCGTGCTGGCCGCCCACGGAATTGGGGCATCCCAGACCCTTAGGGGTACAGCCCAAGCTAGTCAAACCTTCGGAAAGGCGAGGTCCATCCTCGGACCCTCACCACTATCGCCGGTCCACCTACGGACTCGGGTGTGCGCGACGCGAGTGAGTTCACTTGAGTGGGTCCGCCGTTCGGTTCGATTGCTTGCAAATTTTCAGGTCCAAGGGGTCGTGTCACATCACTCAGTTTTGAGATAGCTCCCGAGGAGAGCCTTTCAATACTCACCATCACAAAATCACCCACACAGGATTCTTGGTGGCGTCGGTGAGAGTCGGCCTATCTTTTTTAAGTCTCATTATTTTTGCTGATGTGCTTGCGAAGGTTTTCATGCAATTTTGTGAGTGCTGACCTCCTAGGGGTGATGGGTGGACCTGGGCAACTAAAAGTAGACCGAGCATGTCTAGACTCCCTATCAAGGGTTTTGAAAATTGGTGGGCCGGGGCATCCAAATGCGGACCTATCATGTGTGTGACCAATGATGAATGAGGGAGGACCGTTACACCCATATATAGACCAATCATGCATCCGACTTGACATGTGGGTGTCATGAATGAAAGGACCCGACTTACTATTCATGCCAAGTGATGTGATGTGCCAAGACATAGGAATTCCTTTCCCATAGATGACTTCCTTGTGTGGGGTGGTGGGGTGGACTTTGAGCTTCCACTCAAAAGGGTCGTAGGGATCTAGGAAGGTGGACATCTTGGAGAGAGGCTCCTCCTTAATCCCTATGTGTGTTTTGCCTAGAGTCACAGCTCCCATGGTGTAACCCGAGTGTAGGAAGGGGTGGATTGGGTCCAACATGGTGGGTTGGGGTAGGGAAAGGTGGGTGGTGGGTAAGGCGGTTAGGTCCCATGGGTTCCTTGGCTTCCATTGGGAGGGATCAAAGGGGTCATGGAATGGGTTGCCAAGGAAGAGGTATTCTATGTCCTCAAGGTCCTCAAATGGTGGTGGGTCATCCTCCTCTAATGAAACAATTGGGCCAAAGTTCTTGGTGGGTGGGTCAGCCATGAGGGGAGGGCTTGGCTTTCTACCCGAGACAACAAATTCTAGTTTGTGAATAAGGTCAGGTTCCTCGGATGTAGGGAGAAGAAAAAGGAGGTCACTAATGTAGCAACCCATAGTGCAGACTGAGGTGATGGACCCGACACATAGGTGAGTGAGGTCGAGCCCCTTAGGTCGGTCGATTCCCAATGCCAACATGCTAGTCAGCTCAAGTTGCCATTCTAGACCTTTGATAAGATCATCCAAAGTCTTCACCTCATTGGTGGAATGGAATGTGGTGTGGGAGGAGTTAATGGGTACTAAGTGGAAAGGGTGATCCAAGGTTGGGGTTTGTAATTTCAAGGCATGAGGGATGGGATTTTGCTTGAGCTATTTGATGATGAGTTCTCCTATGGTCACAACCTTTTGGGCGAAATTGATTGGCTTGGGGAGGTATGGGTTAATTGGGACGGGGATGAGTTGATGTCCTTCCTCTTTATTGATATGAGTATGGATTTCCTCAAAGGGTGGGGAAGGCTTTGGGTTCGTGTTCATTCCTGGGGATTCGGTCTTGTGGGCCGTGGTCTCCTCATGTTCACTCATGGCCTTGTTTATTCTTTTAAGCGGGTTGAGAGGGTCTTTTGGGGGTGGGGTGATGAAGGTTGGTGTATGGTGAACCCGGGGTGGAGGGTAAAGGGAAACTTGATTTGAGATTGGTAGGGAAAGTAGTGGAGGCCTAGGTTGGGGTAGGATTGGGGTTGGAAGAGGAAGGTGGGTTGGGTGAGGAGGTCTGGGTTGATTGAATTTGGGGGGTGCATCCCTTTTTGGGGATGATGGAGGGGCAGTGGTGGGGACCAAGGAGGCTTGTGGGGTATGGGTTTGGAGATGGATTGTGGATTGGGGGGTGGTGGCCGTCATGGGCCTAGGTGGAGGGCTGGACACGGGATCCACTTGGGTTTGAATGGTGAGCGTTGGGTGAGTGACTTTGGGTTGGGGAGTGGTGGTCATCATGGGGGGAGCTGGGTCGGTTAAGGGTCTCTTGCCCTTGGGATCTGCCGGTTGTGAAGGGATGGAAGTGGGTCGTCCTTGGATTTGGGGAGAGTTGGTGGTGGTGATCGGGGTTGGAATTATTGGGAGTGGTGAAATTTGGGCCCTAAGGGAGGTCTTGGGTTGATCAGGTGGGAATGGAGAGGGTGAGTGTAAAGGAGTGGTAGTGCTCCTCGGGCTTTGGCTAGCCGGGTGGGAAGGGGAGTGTTTGGGAGCGTAGGCTTCCCTAAGTTTGGCCTTCATTTCTTTTCAAGTGGCAATTGGGGCTTGCCCACGGAGCCTCCTTACACATTCAATAGTTGACCAATGATAGCTGGCTCGCTTGGAAAGGTGCATTTTGGCTAGGTTCACTTTCTTCTCCTTGGTCATGGTGTACCATTGAAAGAATTGGCCCACCGAAGCTTCCCACTCAAGATAATGGATTGGACCGTGGCATCCGTCAAAGGCGGGGGTTTTGAGTTTTAAGAGTTTTAAAAGATGACTATCCACGTGTTCTAGATGGGCACTCTCATTCACTCTTGGCGCAAGACCATTTCTCCTAAGTCGACCGAGTCGGGCATCGATGTCATCAAGCCGTCCAATAATGATGGGCATGGCCTTCATGAAGGAGTAGATGCAGTCAACCTTGTTGGCAGCGGGAATCCCACGGGGTTTGGGATCCTAGGGGAAAGATGAAGAAGAAGGATGTGACGGGTATGAGGTGGCCATTCTAGTGGACAAAGGTGATGCACCGGGTGAAAATGCAATGGCCCTAGGACTAGACTTAGTAGAGACAAGTCTAAAACTTGCATTGATACCATTTGATGTGAAACGACTTATGGAATACAACAACTAGACAAATAACCATCGGACTTATCCAACACAAGCACAATTCGCAAATTAGAGACTATCATAGATGGTCGCTCACCGATGCGTACGCTCAACCCAAGGGTGACTCGGTGATGCCGAGTCGAGGGTGGTGGGACTAGACCCTTGCTGGTAGAGGGCCAGCAAGTCTAAGAATGTGTTCCCCCCAAATATATGGAAGCCCGAAGTGATGGGCTGACCGAGTGCCACAAGGGACTCGGATCACTCTCTCCCTCCACGGTGGTCACTCGAAAGCGAGGGTGCTTTAGGACCGGGCGCTCTCTTACACTCCAACAGAGCATTGGCGGATATTAATTGAACAAGCACTAGGATATGAGCTAGGGTTTAGAGATTACCTGGCCGGTTTGAAGAAACCGGCCCCAGAGGGAGACGTGGGCGAGCGGGGAAGTGTGGCTTCCCCGCACACTGCGTCGATGAAGCTTCTCCCTGTTTAAATGATTACATGCACTACTCCTCACGCATGAGGGTTGGACAAGGGGTGGGGAGTTGAGTGATTACAACAAACACTACCTCCCGCAGGGAGGGGCTTTAAGCCGGCCAGGCGGGGTGGGGAATGCCGAAGTAGAAGAGAGCCCACGATTCTGTCCGCTCAGTCTTGGCAGGACAGGGGGTCACTGCTGAAGCTGCCACGGATCCGTCCAAAGTCAGAAGTGGGCAGGACCAGCACCAAAAGTTCATGGGTTGGCCCAGGAAGGCTTCAAAAGTTTTGGAGAATTTAGCGTGGTCGCCGGAGGCTGAAGAAGGCTCTTGAACTGGACTCCTTTGTTGTGCCCCTTGTGCTTTGTTGATGATGTGGTGTTTTAATGATAGCAACATAATTGAGTCACCACTTTGTCTTGAATATGTCTGATCTATTCTGTGGGAGATTCCATGAGTGTGCCATGTCTGAATTGTGAAGAATGCATGTGTATACTTGAGTCATGCTGTGATAAATTGGTTTGTGCTCTGTTCTGTGCATTGCTTCTCTGCTGATAATGTTCATGTTGCAGTTCATCAAGTCTATACATCCGTCTCACCGTTCACATGCATCAAGTATGAACAGCGTCCGTCTCATGTCATATGTGTTTACTTCATTCAAAACTTGGTACACAGTTTAACTGTGAGCATGGCATAAATCATGTCTGCATGTCTGTCTTTCACTAATATGGGTGCGGTGCAATGGCTGCGTTGACGCAGTGGATCAGCTGGGTTGACGCCATGCTGCTTTGTCTACTTTTTCTTGCGCATTAAGTCTTAAAGTCTGTACAGGGTAGTTCATGCATCACTCTCTTTGCCAAGTGTATACATCGGTCAGCATTGCATCTCGTTCGCGAAGTCCATACATTGGGCCATTCATCAAAGTCCATACAATACATAATGTTTGTCAAGCCAATACATTGCACTGTAGATGCATCGAAGGGAAGTATGCACATTGGTCTGTTCATATGAAGTCTGTACATTGGAAGTATATACAACGAACTGTTACATGCATCATTCCAGTTGTCTTCGTGTCATCATTTGTTCCATCGTGTGTTGAACACTGCAGCACCTCGTGCTACTTTCTGTGCCACCTCGTGTCGCTCCATCTGTGTCACCCCTATGTCTTCGAGTCTTCTGTATTCGTGTTGTTTCTTCCATGACCCCGTGTCTTTCTTGCTTTGTGATTACACTTCGTGTCGGTTTCTATTTTCATCTTCGAGTTGTTCTCAGCCCGTGTCGTCCTCGAGTTCGAGTCGTTTTCCTGTGTCTTCGTGTTATCTTTTGTTTTTTATGTCTTCGTGTTATCTTTTGTTTTTATGTCTTCGTGTTATCTTTTGTTTTTATGTCTTCGTGTTGTTTTTATGTCTTCGTGTTATTTTTATGTTTGAGTCTTCATGTTAGTTCTGTTTTTTATGTCTTCGTGTTATCTTTTATTTTTATGTCTTCGTGTTATTTTTATGTCTTCGTGTTATTTTTATGTTTGAGTCTTCATGTTAGTTCTATTTTTTATGTCTTCGTGTTATCTTTTATTTTTATGTCTTCGTGTTATTTTTTATGTTTGAGTCTTTATGTTAGTTCTGTTTTTATGTCTTCGTGTTGTTTCTTTCTATCTTCGTCCAGGTTTCCTCTGATCGCGTGTTTTACTACCATTTTGCTCCGTGTTATTTCCTTCTTCACCTCGTGTCGTTCTCTTTGTAGTGTTAGCCTTGTTACTGTATGCACTTCGTGTCGTTTTCTTTTTATCTCGTGCTGTAGTCATCTTATGTACCTCGTGTCGTTTTCTGTATAGTGCACCTTTTGCTGTTCTAAAGTCTATACATTCTATCCTTCTGATTAATCTCCTATGACTGGGTGACAGGTACTGTTCGTGGAGCCTATGCAGAGTGGGCACGTGATACGAGGTTGGCATCTGTCACGTGATTCGAGATGCAGAGGAGCCTCCATGTGGACTGAAGCATTTGGGCGTGAATCGTGGAGAGCACACGCCGCCCTAATCTGCTGCTGCTATATATGTGTCTTCTTCCTCTGAAGAAGGGGTGCGAGCGAGAGAGGGACTGAAGTAGAAGCAGCCAGAGAAGAAGAAGAAGTGCAGAAGAGAAAGAAGAGATAGAGAAGGCTGAGAGCTAGATCGAGAGAGCAGAAGAAGAAGAAAAAGAAAGAGAGATAGTGAGATACAGAGTGTGAGAAGAAGGAGAAGGCAGAAGCAGTGAGAAGAAGAAGAAGTAAGAAAGAAGAAGAAGAAGAAAAGAGAGTTCGTGCTGGGAGAAAGAGAGAAGCAGTAGAAGAAGTTCCTGCTGGATCGTGGATCAAATCTAGGCCAGCCAGCTCCTGAGAGAGCCACATTTGATTTTATCTTTTCAGCTTTCTGTTGCTGGGTTTTGATTTTCTTTTGAACTATTCACTTGTTGTTCTTCCGATTGCCCTTTGGGGATCGGGTTCCTCCTGTGGACTCAGGAGAAGGGAGATCTTGTGTCTTTGGTTTGCAAGTAGCTGGGTGCTACTTGTGTGTTCCCTCCTGGTTTGGAGGAAGGGAGGTTTGTTCCTCCGGTTCTGGTCTTGTGGGTTGCAAGGCTAGGTGTTCCCTCCGTGTCTGGAGGAAGAGAGACCGTGTGTCTCTGGTTTCCAAGTGGCTGGAAGCCACTTGTGGGTTCCCTCCTGGTTTGGAGGAAGGGAGATTCATCTCCGGTTCTGGTCTTGTGGGTTGCAAGGCTAGGTGTTCCCTCCTGGTCTGGAGGAAGAGAGACCGTGTGTCTCTGGTTTCCAAGTGGTTGGGAGTCACTTGGGGTGTCCCTCCGGTTGGGAGGAAGAGGGGAGGTTGTTCCCCTGGTCAAGCTGTTTGGCAGCCTTTGTTGCAGACTGAGTCTGCTGTGCTAGTGTTACTAGTGGAAGCCTCACTCTGGTTTGGAGTGAAGGGTGGACGTAGGTCTGTTGACCGAACCACCTAAAAACCCTGGTGTCCCTTGTGGTTTGATCTTCTTATATGTTCACTTAATTGCTGCACTTTAGATGCTTGCTTAGGATCGTTTGAGGGCTTCTTGAGTTACGGTCTTGCTTTGATCCTTCCAAGGTTCATCAGGCCATTTCTACAACAGTTTTAATTCCGCATTACTGAGTATTAGAGTTTTAATTAGGCTATTTTTGTAGAGGGATACATTCACCCCCCTCTGTATCCGGGCCTTGCACCCTAACAGTTGGTATCAGAGCGGTGTCTGCATACAAGGTCCAGCGACCTGCAGATTCGATCTTGCTGTCTTAGGTGCTATTTTTTTTTAGTGCATAATTGTTCCTGTTGCCTTGAACTTATTCGCTACTTGTTTTTCAACGGTTTTACCACCCGTCTTTAATGGTTCTGGTTTCAGTCAGTGGTACACTGCTTTACATGCCTATGTAAATTCTGCTAATCCTGATTTGTGGAAATTAATTTCACAAGGTCCTCACACCTTACCAACGAAAGTGTCCAAATGGACCGACAGACACAGATCAAAGGATGGAGAAAATCAGAAAGCCTTTAACCTGTTGAAAGCAGCTACTGACAGAGCCTTATGGTCTTGTCTTCATAATTGCAGCTCAGCAAAGGACATCATGGATAGGCTGAAGCAATTGCACAGGGTAAACGAGGACAACTGCATGATGGCTAACAGAAGTAATCCAATTGGCAGCAATCAAGGCAGCAGTCAGACTGAAGATGATGACGATGAGGTAAATCTCTTCGAGAATTTTTCTCTAGAAGATTGGGAGAATGCATATGCTGAATTATTTGAATCTCATGAACTGTTAAGAAAACAGTATAAAAAATTGAAGAAGGGTACTGGTTTAGATAGTTCAAGTTCTCCTTGTAGAAAGTGTGTTGAATTGAAAAATATTCATGATGCCTGTATGTCTGATTCTCTAATGTTGAAGAAACAAATTTCTTTATTGAAAACTGAGAATCAAGATCATGTGAAAGAAATCTCTGAACTTGAAAAGAAGCTTAGTCTAGCTAGTCATGATTCTGTTCAGAGCAAGGATTTACTGGAAGAAATTGAATGTGTTAAGTCTGAATTAAACAAGCTGAAATCTGAAAATGATTCTCTTAAAGAGTTCTCCCATAAAAATGATGAAAAATCATAGAAACTTAGACAGGAGAACAATTTGGTGATTGAAAAGATTAATGCCATAAAATCTGTAAACATAGAATTACAGAAAGATTCTGAAAAACAACAGGAATGTTTCATGAATGTCAGTCTCTCTCAAATGAATGGGTGCTTGATGCTGATCTCCTAGAGCAGAATAGTAAACTGGAAGAGGAAATCAATGAGTTGAAACATCTAAACACCCAGCTGATAGATAGGCTAATGACAATGGAAAAAGGCAAGTGTGTGAGTGTGGACAATTCTGATAGGTTGATGAATGCTGAACAAGAAATTGAGAGTCTGAAAACCATCAACTTAATGTTAAATGAAAATGTCAGTTGTAGTGAATGGAAAATAGCTGGATATGAGCTTACTATCACATCCCTTCAACAAGAAGTTGATGATCTTTACAAGTCCCTATCTGAAGCTGACAATGAAACAAAACTAAAACAGGAAGTTGAAAAACTCAAAAGTCTGAATGATGCCTTGCATCAACAAGCCATTTCCTGTGAAACAGATCTGTCCAAATATGAAGCTAAAATTGCTGATTTAAATTTTGAGATTAAAGATTTGCAAAATTCTCTATCAAAATTTGTCAAAGGTAAGGACAATCTGAATAAGCTTCTTGGAAAGAGTGATAACTTTGAGAGAAAAGGACTGGGGTATAGTCCGACAAATAAAAGGAGTAATGGGAATGAAACATCTACTATTTTTGTCAAAGCCACCAATCAGAACACAACCTCTGCTCCTTCTGTCTTCAAATTCACTGCACAAAAATCCACTGAAAAACCCAAAACTGTGGAACAAAATCAAAAACTGAAAAAGGGTGAAACTTCACAGAAGAAGGATAAAGACACTCCTGTTGCTATAAAGAAGGCTACACACAACTCACATGATCTCTCACACATTCATATTAAAAAGGGGTCATGTTATTATTGTGGGAAAGGAGGTCACATAATGGAGGATTGTGGATTGATGTTAAAGGATGAGCATGCTAGTGGAACTTTACATTCTAGAAACTCTTTTGATAGAAACCATGTTGCTAGGAAGCCTGATGCCTCATGTTATTATTGTGGGAAGCATGGTCATCTCATGAGTGAATGTTTTATCATGAAAGAAGATAATAAACAGCATGCCATGTTCCCCATTCATGTTCATGGTCCATATAGATCTAACCACAATCCTAGTCAGCACATTGTGTGCTTCAACTGCAATAAGCCTGGGCACAAGGCTGCTGAGTGCTGGTTTAGATCTACTTGGGGTAAAAATATTTTTCATAGAAGAAATTCTTTTGCTTGCTCCCACTGTGAGAAAAATGGGCATACAGTCAAGAACTGTTGGTATGTTCAAAAGAACTATGTTAAACCCCATTTTGTCAAATTCCCTGCAAAACCTTTTGTGAAAATTTCATGCTATAACTGTGGGAAGCCAGGCCATAAATCTGCTGAATGTTGGGTGGTTAAGAACAAGCATCAAACTGCTCATGCATATAACAGAAAATCTTATGAACATGTTTATAAACATCACCCTGCTGTCAATATGAATCATAAGAATCAAACACCAGCCATTTCATGTAGATACTGTGGAAAATTTGGACATTCTATGGATGACTGTTCACTGATGAAATTTGATGATAATGTTGCTATGAAAATGTTTAGAAAACCTGTCAGGGCTAACGCAGGACCCAAAGCTGCTTGGGTCCCTGCAGGATCAAGATGATCAATTACTTTGCAGGTGTGCCTTGGAGGGAGAAATAAAAGGGGTTAACCATGGCACTCAAAAAGGAAAACCCCATGACTCAACTCTTCAAGTTAGTTCTGAACATCTCGTTTTAAATTTCATCAACTAAAAATGCTGATTTGTCTGTTTGATATCTGAAATTGTTGAATTGTTTGCTTGATGGATGATGATCTCTTCTTGTCTAGCTGATCAGTCTGCATTCTAGAATGGTATCAGACTCAGCTACTGAGTTTACTTCTGCATATATGATACTCTTCTCTCACTGATTATTGCACTGAATAAATGGACTGCATGCTTGTTGTTGAATGCATAACTTGCTGATTGTGAATAATTCTTCAGTGTATAGAGTCATTGCATGTGTCTAATGTCTGCACACATTATTTGCATGACTGACTTTGAAGTTGTTCAATGCATAATAGGACTGCTTTGCACTGCATCATATGTTGAAAAATCTGAAAAAGGATGAAAATGCTTATAACTTGGATGCATAAATCTGAATTGATTGCATATCTGTCTCATGTATCCTTGGTGCATAATCTGTATGTAGGACAGTATATTGTATAGCATATCTCTTGCATCATGATGTCAGGGGGAGTCAATGCATTGCATATAGGTTGTCAAATGCATACTCATGTGAAAATTCATTGCATATCCTTTCATTGATTCTCTTTGACCAAACCTTGAGCATATTTTTGAAATCTTGAGCTTCAAAATCTCTCCTATCAATTGATAACAATTGGTATCATTTGGTATCAGAATTTCTATCAGTCATTCATGAAGATTTCAATGGGACTATCTCGATCATAAATCTGAAAATTCTTGAACTAGAAATCTTCTATTATACATTTTTATAAATGTCTGAAATAACTCATGTGGTTTAAGCTTAATGTATTCATGGAGTTTAACTTTAAAATCTCTTAACATATCTGAAGCTTGTTTAATAAACCTTAACCATCTGGTTCATGTTGAGTCTTGTGAAAACTTCTGAAATCTGCACTCTTGAATACATGACTTCAACTGATTAAGTACATGAAATTATTATTGACTTGAAGCAATGAATTTTTCTAAAAAGTCTAAAGGGTAATATCTGTCAGAGCAATGACCTTGGTCACTGAGAAACACATGTCCAAAGGACTGTGTCATGAGGTACCATAGTTAACTCTGATTAAGAATTCATTGAAATTCAGGCAGAGCAATGGCATGCACACTGAGAAATACAATTCACTCATCAAGAAATGATTTACAGTGTGTCATGATGTGTATATGCTATCTCTGTTCATATAAAGCATGATAGTTAGTCACACTAAGTGCTTAGGGATATTGGCCTCTGATCAAGGTATATCCTCTAGTTACAAGGTGTGCACTGAACTAGAGTGCTCTTAAAATTTGTAGCATGAAAATTGTTGAACGAATTGAAATATCTGAATATTGATGCAAAACTCATATTGCTACAACCCTAGACTAAATCATATGACTTCATAATTGCTTGACTTCAATACTGATGCATGTAATTCTGAAAGAAGTCAATAAATTTGATTGTGTAAGACAAAGGGAGGATAATCAAGATAAATATGAGGGCTTGGTTCATTTTTATTAAAACATGGTTTTAGATATCAATACAGAATTTTATTGATAAAATCTGCATACATTATGTTTAAACCATGCTGTTCAAAAAGCTCATTCAGAAGCCCCTATAATGGAAGACTTTGAAAACTTATGTTTTGGATTTATGAGAATGACATTTCCTTGAAAATCTGACTAAAATTCTTGTGGTTGAAGCCTCTTTAGAAACTTGCTAATTGAACCAGTTCTTGGCTCATTGACCTGAACTTCTCCTTGTTTGCCCCTGTGGTCTCCTCTCATCTATCTCATAAGATTCCACTTATTGAGGGGGAGCTTCCATGTCTTGCATCACTTGCATATCAATTGGCATCTATTCAGGGGGAGCATTCCTTGTCACACTGAATCATGTTCATATCATTTGTGACCTTGCATTCAAATCCCTCATGATCAGATTTATGCATGATCAACAAAAACTGTATAGTCAACTCCTTTCTTATCAGTTGACTGATTCTATCTGTATTTTTCTGACCATACAAATGTGAGGTGCCACTCCCATTATTACCTTGTTCACTTGCAGCCTTCTGAACCTCAAAATCTTTATGATGGTGGATTTCAGGTTGATTCCTGAGATGCATTTCTCTCCACACTGTTGGAATCTTCCATCTTGTTCTGCAATAAGTTCTGATTCTGTGGTATTTTCACCAGAATTCAGATTCTTTGAAATGGCTGATTTCAGATTGATTTATTGGATAACCAGAGTCCATTCTTGTGCTTCAGGGGGAGTTATGATTTATTTACATCTAAGGGTAGAGTAGTCAATCATGCATGTTGATAGGGGAGAGCTGTTTCATTGTCTTAAGGGAAATCTTCATTTTTAAGAACTATGACTAATTCTCTACCTTTATGTGTTGTCTTTGTGTGCTGCTTTTATGTGCTACAGTTGACTATCAAACATTTCCCTTCTTTTTGATTCTGTCAAAGGGGGAGAATAGTTTGATGAGTCAATGTGACTCATTATGTTGCCATCATCAAAAAGGGGGAGATTGTTGTGCCCCTTGTGCTTTGTTGATGATATGGTGTTTTAATGATAGCAACATAATTGAGTCACCACTTTGTCTTGAATATGTCTGATCTATTCTGTGGGAGATTGCATGAGTGTGCCATGTCTGAATTGTGAAGAATGCATGTGTATGCTTGAGTCATGCTGTGATAAATTGGTTTGTGCTCTGTTCTGTGCATTGCTTCTCTGCTGATAATGTTCATGTTGCAGTTCATCAAGTCTATACATCCGTCTCACTGTTCACATGCATCAAGTATGAACAACGTCCGTCTCATGTCATATGTGTTTACTTCATTCAGAACTTGGTACATAATTCAACTGTGAGCATGGCATAGATCATGTCTGCATGTCTGTCTTTCACTAATATGGGTGCGGTGCAAGGCTGCGTTGACACAGTGGATCAGCTGGGTTGACGCCATGCTGCTTTGTCTACTTTTTCTTGCGCATTAAGTCTTAAAGTCTGTACAGGGTAGTTCATGCATCACTCTCTTTGCCAAGTGTATACATCGGTCAGCATTGCATCTCGTTCGCGAAGTCCATACATTGGGCCATTCATCAAAGTCCATACATTGCATAATGTTTGTCAAGCCAATACATTGCACTGTAGATGCATCGAAGGGAAGTATGCACATTGGTCTGTTCATATGAAGTCTGTACATTGGAAGTATGTACAACGAACTGTTACACGCATCATTCTAGTTGTCTCCGTGTCATTATTTGTTCCATCGTGTGCTGAACACTGCAGCACCTCGTCCTACTTTCCGTGCCACCTCGTGTCGCTCCATCTATGTCACCCCTATGTCTTCGAGTCTTCTGTATTCGTGTTGTTTCTTCCAAGACCCCGTGTCTTTCTTGCTTTGTGATTACACTTCGTGTCGGTTTCTGTTTTCATCTTCGAGTTGTTCTCAGCCCGTGTCGTCCTCGAGTTCGAGTCGTTTTCTTGTGTCTTCGTGTTATCTTTTATTTTTTATGTCTTCGTGTTATCTTTTGTTTTTATGTCTTCGTGTTGTTTTTATGTCTTCGTGTTGTTTTTATGTTTGAGTCTTCATGTTAGTTCTATTTTTTATGTCTTCGTGTTATCTTTTATTTTTATGTCTTCGTGTTGTTTTTATGTCTTCGTGTTATTTTTATGTTTGAGTCTTCATGTTAGTTCTATTTTTTATGTCTTCGTGTTATCTTTTATTTTTATGTCTTCGTGTTATTTTTATGTCTTCGTGTTATTTTTTATGTTTGAGTCTTCATGTTAGTTCTGTTTTTATGTCTTCGTGTTGTTTCTTTCTATCTTCGTCCAAGTTTCCTCTGATCGCGTGTTTTACTACCGTTTTGCTCCGTGTTATTTCCTTCTTCACCTCGTGTCGTTCTCTTTGTAGTGTTAGCCTTGTTATTGTATGCACTTCGTGTCGTTTTCTTTTTATCTCGTGCTGTAGTCATCTTATGTACCTCGTGTCGTTTTCTGTATAGTGCACCTTTTGCTGTTCTAAAGTCTATACATTCTATCCTTCTGATTAATCTCCTATGACTGGGTGACAGGTACTGTTCGTGGAGCCTATGCAGAGTGGGCACGTGATACGAGGCTGACATCTGGCACGTGATTCGAGATGCAGAGGAGCCTCCACATGGACTGAAGCATTTGGGCGGGAATCGTGGAGAGCACACGCCGCCCTAATCTGCTGCTGCTATATATGTGTCTTCTTCCTCTGAAGAAGGGCGAGCGAGAGAGGGACTGAAGTAGAAGCAGCCAGAGAAGAAGAAGAAGTGCAGAAGAGAAAGAAGAGATAGAGAAGGCTGAGAGCTAGATCGAGAGAGCAAAAGAAGAAGAAAAAGAAAGAGAGAGTGAGATACAGAGTGTGAGAAGAAGGAGAAGGCAGAAGCAGTTAGAAGAAGAAGAAGTAAGAAAGAAGAAGAAGAAGAAAAGAGAGTTCGTGCTGGGAGAAAGAGAGAAGCAGTAGAAGAAGTTCCTGCTGGACCGTGGATCAAATCCCGGCCAGCCAGCTCCTGAGAGAGCCACATTTGATTTTATCTTTTCAGCTTTCTGTTGCTGGGTTTTGATTTTCTTTTGAACTATTCACTTGTTGTTCTTCCGATTGCCCTTTGGGGATCGGGTTCCTCCTGTGGACTCAGGAGAAGGGAGATCTTGTGTCTTTGGTTTGCAAGTAGATGGGTGCTACGTGTGTGTTCCCTCCTGGTTTGGAGGAAGGGAGGTTTGTTCCTCCGGTTCTGGTCTTGTGGGTTGCAAGACTAGGTGTTCCCTCCGTGTCTGGAGGAAGAGAGACCGTGTGTCTCTGGTTTCCAAGTGGCTAGAAGCCACTTGTGGGTTCCCTCCTGGTTTGGAGGAAGGGAGATTCATCTCCGGTTCTGGTCTTGTGGGTTGCAAGGCTAGGTGTTCCCTCCTGGTCTGGAGGAAGAGAGACCGTGTGTCTCTGGTTTCCAAGTGGTTGGGAGTCACTTAGGGTGTCCCTCCGGTTGGGAGGAAGAGGGGAGGTTGTTCCCCTGGTCAAGCTGTTTGGCAGCCTTTGTTGCAGACTGAGTCTGCTGTGCTAGTGTTACTAGTGGAAGCCTCACTCTGGTTTGGAGTGAGGGGTGGACGTAGGTCTGTTGACCGAACCACCTAAAAACCCTGGTGTCCCTTGTGGTTTGATCTTCTTATATGTTCACTTAATTGCTGCACTTTAGATGCTTGCTTAGGATCGTTTGAGGAATTCTTGAGTTGCTGTCTTGCTTTGATCCTTCCAAGGTTCATCAGGCCATTTCTGCTAAAGTTTTAATTCCGCATTACTGAGTATTAGAGTTTTAATTAGGCTATTTTTGTAGAGGGATACATTCACCCGCCTCTGTATCCGGGCCTTGCACCCTAACAGTTGGTATCAGAGTGGTGTCTGCATACAAGGTCCAGCGACCTGCAGATTCGATCTTGCTGTCTTAGGTGCTCATTTTTTTTTTAGTGCATAATTGTTCCTGTTGCCTTGAACTTATTTGCTACTTGTTTTTCAATGGCTTTACCACCCGTCTTTAATGGTTCTGGTTTCAGTCAGTGGTACACTGCTTTACATGCCTATGTAAATTCTGCTAATCCTGATTTATGGAAATTAATTTCACAAGGTCCTCACACCTTACCAACGAAAGTGTCCAAATGGACCGACAGACACAGATCAAAGGATGGAGAAAATCAGAAAGCCTTTAACCTGTTGAAAGCAGCTACTGACAGAGCCTTATGGTCTTGTCTTCATAATTGCAGCTCAGCAAAGGACATCATGGATAGGCTGAAGCAATTTCACAGGGTAAACGAGGACAACTGCATGATGGCTAACAGAAGTAATCCAATTGGCAGCAATCAAGGCAGCAGTCAGACTGAAGATGATGACGATGAGGTAAATCTCTTCGAGAATTTTTCTCTAGAAGATTGGGAGAATGCATATGCTGAATTATTTGAATCTCATGAACTGTTAAGAAAACAGTATAAAAAATTGAAGAAGGGTACTGGTTTAGATAGTTCGAGTTCTCCTTGTAGAAAGTGTGTTGAATTGAAAAATATTCATGATGCCTGTATGTCTGATTCTCTAATGTTGAAGAAACAAATTTCTTTATTGAAAACTGAGAATCAAGATCATGTGAAAGAAATCTCTGAACTTGAAAAGAAGCTTAGTCTAGCTAGTCATGATTCTGTTCAGAGCAAGGATTTACTGGAAGAAATTGAATGTGTTAAGTCTGAATTAAACAAGCTGAAATCTGAAAATGATTCTCTTAAAGAGTTCTCCAATAAAAATGATGAAAAATCATAGAAACTTAGACAGGAGAACAATTTGGTGATTGAAACGATTAATGCCATAAAATCTGTAAACATAGAATTACAGAAAGATTCTGAAAAATAACAGGAATGTTTCATGAATGTCAGTCTCTCTCAAATGAATGGGTGCTTGATGCTGATCTCCTAGAGCAGAATAGTAAACTGGAAGAGGAAATCAATGAGTTGAAACATCTAAACACCCAGCTGATAGATAGGCTAATGACAATGGAAAAAGGCAAGTGTGTGAGTGTGGACAATTCTGATAGGTTGATGAATGCTGAACAAGAAATTGAGAGTCTGAAAACCATCAACTTAATGTTAAATGAAAATGTCAGTTGTAGTGAACGGAAAATAGCTGGATATGAGCTTACTATCACATCCCTTCAACAAGAAGTTGATGATCTTTACAAGTCCCTATCTGAAGCTGACAATGAAACAAAACTAAAACAGGAAGTTGAAAAACTCAAAAGTCTGAATGATGCCTTGCATCAACAAGCCATTTCCTGTGAAACAGATCTGTCCAAATATGAAGCTAAAATTGCTGATTTAAATTTTGAGATTAAAGATTTGCAAAATTCTCTATCAAAATTTGTCAAAGGTAAGGACAATCTGAATAAGCTTCTTGGAAAGAGTGATAACTTTGAGAGAAAAGGACTGGGGTATAGTCCGACAAATAAAAGGAGTAATGGGAATGAAACATCTACTATTTTTGTCAAAGCCACCAATCAGAACACAACCTCTGCTCCTTTTGTCTTCAAATTCACTGCACAAAAATCCACTGAAAAACCCAAAACTGTGGAACAAAATCAAAAACTGAAAAAGGGTGAAACTTCATAGAAGAAGGATAAAGACACTCCTGTTGCTATAAAGAAGGCTACACACAACTCACATGATCTCTCACACATTCATATTAAAAAGGGGTCATGTTATTATTGTGGGAAAGGAGGTCACATAATGGAGGATTGTGGATTGATGTTAAAGGATGAGCATGCTAGTGGAACTTTACATTCTAGAAACTCTTTTGATAGAAACCATGTTGCTAGGAAGCCTGATGCCTCATGTTATTATTGTGGGAAGCATGGTCATCTCATGAGTGAATGTTTTATCATGAAAGAAGACAATAAACAGCATGCCATGTTCCCCATTCATGTTCATGGTCCATATAGATCTAACCACAATCCTAGTCAGCACATTGTGTGCTTCAACTGCAATAAGCCTGGGCACAAGGCTGCTGAGTGCTGGTTTAGATCTACTTGGGGTAAAAATATTTTTCATAGAAGAAATTCTTTTGCTTGCTCCCACTGTGAGAAAAATGGGCATACAGTCAAGAACTGTTGGTATGTTCAAAAGAACTATGTTAAACCCCATTTTGTCAAATTCCCTGCAAAACCTTTTGTGAAAATTTCATGCTATAACTGTGGGAAGCCAGGCCATAAATCTGCTGAATGTTGGGTGGTTAAGAACAAGCATCAAACTGCTCATGCATATAACAGAAAATCTTATGAACATGTTTATAAACATCACCCTGCTGTCAATATGAATCATAAGAATCAAACACCAGCCATTTCATGTAGATACTGTGGAAAATTTGGACATTCTATGGATGACTGTTCACTGATGAAATTTGATGATAATGTTGCTATGAAAATGTTTAGAAAACCTGTCAGGGCTAACGCAGGACCCAAAGCTGCTTGGGTCCCTGCAGGATCAAGATGATCAATTACTTTGCAGGTGTGCCTTGGAGGGAGAAATAAAAGGGGTTAACCATGGCACTCAAAAAGGAAAACCCCATGACTCAACTCTTCAGGTTAGTTCTGAACATCTCGTTTTAAATTTCATCAACTAAAAATGCTGATTTGTCTGTTTGATATCTGAAATTGTTGAATTGTTTGCTTGATGGATGATGATCTCTTCTTGTCTAGCTGATCAGTCTGCATTCTAGAATGGTATCAGACTCAGCTACTGAGTTTACTTCTGCATATATGATGCTCTTCTCTCACTGATTATTACACTGAATAAATGGACTGCATGCTTGTTGTTGAATGCATAACTTGCTGATTGTGAATAATTCTTGAGTGTATAGAGTCATTGCATGTGTCTAATGTCTGCACACATTATTTGCATGACTGACTTTGAAGTTGTTCAATGCATAATAGGACTGCTTTGCACTGCATCATATGTTGAAAAATCTGAAAAAGGATGAAAATGCTTATAACTTGGATGCATAAATCTGAATTGATTGCATATCTGTCTCATGTATCCTTGGTGCATAATCTGTATGTAGGACAGTATATTGTATAGCATATCTCTTGCATCATGATGTCAGGGGGAGTCAATGCATTGCATATAGGTTGTCAAATGCATACTCATGTGAAAATTCATTGCATATCCTTTCATTGAGTCTCTTTGACCAAACCTTGAGCATATTTTTGAAATCTTGAGCTTCAAAATCTCTCCTATCAATTGATAACAATTGGTATCATTTGGTATCAGAATTTCTATCAGTCATTCATGAAGATTTCAATGGGACTATCTCGATCATAAATCTGAAAATTCTTGAACTAGAAATCTTCTATTATACATTTTTATAAATGTCTGAAATAACTCATGTGGTTTAAGCTTAATGTATTCATGGAGTTTAACTTTAAAATCTCTTAACATATCTAAAGCTTGTTTAATAAACCTTAACCATCTGGTTCATGTTGAGTCTTGTGAAAACTTCTGAAATCTGCACTCTTGAATACATGACTTCAACTGATTAAGTACATGAAATTATTATTGACTTGAAGCAATGAATTTTTCTAAAAAGTCTAAAGGGTAATATCTGTCAGAGCAATGACCTTGGTCACTGAGAAACACATGTCCAAAGGACTGTGTCATGAGGTACCATAGTTAACTCTGATTAAGAATTCATTGAAATTCAGGCAGAGCAATGGCATGCACACTGAGAAATACAATTCACTCATCAAGAAATGATTTGCAGTGTGTCATGATGTGTATATACTATCTCTGTTCATATAAAGCATGATAGTTAGTCACACTAAGTGCTTAGGGATATTGGCCTCTGATCAAGGTATATCCTCTAGTTACAAGGTGTGCACCGAACTAGAGTGCTCTTAAAATTTGTAGCATGAAAATTGTTGAACGAATTGAAATATCTGAATATTGATGCAAAAATCATATTGCTACAACCCTAGACTAAATCATATGACTTCATAATTGCTTGACTTCAATACTGATGCATGTAATTCTGAAAGAAGTTAATAAATTTGATTGTGTAAGACAAAGAGAGGATAATCAAGATAAATATGAGGGCTTGGTTCATTTTTATTAAAACATGGTTTTAGATATCAATACAAAATTTTATTGATAAAATCTGCATACATCATGTTTAAACCATGCTGTTCAAAAAGTTCATTCATAAGCCCCTATAATGGAAGACTTTGAAAACTTATGTTTTGGATTTATGAGAATGACATTTCCTTGAAAATCTGACTGAAATTCTTGTAGTTGAAGCCTCTTTAGAAACTTGCTAATTGAACCAGTTCTTGGCTCATTGACCTGAACTTCTCCTTGTTTGCCCCTGTGGTCTCCTCTCATCTATCTCATAAGATTCCACTTATTGAGGGGGAGCTTCCATGTCTTGCATCACTTGCATATCAATTGGCATCTATTCAGGGGGAGCATTCCTTGTCACACTGAATCATGTTCATATCATTTGTGACCTTGCATTCAACTCCCTCATGATCAGATTTATGCATGATCAACAAAAACTGTATAGTCAACTCCTTTCTTATCAGTTGACTGATTCTATCTGTATTTTTCTGACCATACAAATGTGAGGTGCCACTCCCATTATTACCTTGTTCACTTGCAGCCTTTTGAACCTCAAAATCTTTATGATGGTGGATTTCAGGTTGATTCCTGAGATGCATTTCTCTCCACACTGTTGGAATCTTCCATCTTGTTCTGCAATAAGTTCTGATTCTGTGGTATTTTCACCAGAATTCAGATTCTTTGAAATGGCTGATTTCAGATTGATTTATTGGATAACCAGAGTCCATTCTTGTGCTTCAGGGGGAGTTATGATTTATTTACATCTAAGGGTAGAGTAATCAATCATGCATGTTGATAGGGGGAGAGCTGTTTCATTGTCTTAAGGGAAATCTTCATTTTTAAGAACTATGAATAATTCTCTACCTTTATGTGTTGTCTTTGTGTGCTGCTTTTATGTGCTACAGTTGACTATCAAAACATTTCCCTTCTTTTTGATTCTGTCAAAGGGGGAGAATAGTTTGATGAGTCAATGTGACTCATTATGTTGCCATCATCAAAAAGGGGGAGATTGTTGTGCCCCTTGTGCTTTGTTGATGATGTGGTGTTTTAATGATAGCAACATAATTGAGTCACCACTTTGTCTTGAATATGTCTGATCTATTCTGTGGGAGATTGCATGAGTGTGCCATGTCTGAATTGTGAAGAATGCATGTGTATGCTTGAGTCATGCTGTGATAAATTGGTTTGTGCTCTGTTCTGTGCATTGCTTCTCTGCTGATAATGTTCATGTTGCAGTTCATCAAGTCTATACATCCGTCTCACTGTTCACATGCATCAAGTATGAATAGCGTCCGTCTCATGTCATATGTGTTTACTTCATTCAGAACTTGGTACACAATTTAACTGTGAGCATGGCATAGATCATGTCTGCATGTCTGTCTTTCACTAATATGGGTGCGGTGCAAGGCTGCGTTGACGTAGTGGATCAGCTGGGTTGACGCCATGCTGCTTTGTCTACTCTTTCTTGCGCATTAAGTCTTAAAGTCTGTACAGGGTAGTTCATGCATCACTCTCTTTGCCAAGTGTATACATCGGTCAACATTGCATCTCGTTCGCGAAGTCCATACATTGGGCCATTCATCAAAGTCCATACATTGCATAATGTTTGTCAAGCCAATACATTGCACTGTAGATGCATCGAAGGGAAGTATGCACATTGGTCTGTTCATATGAAGTCTGTACATTGGAAGTATGTACAACGAACTGTTACACGCATCATTCCAGTTGTCTTCGTGTCATTATTTGCTCCATCGTGTGCTGAACACTGCAGCACCTCGTCCTACTTTCTATGCCACCTCGTGTCGCTCCATCTATGTCACCCCTATGTCTTCGAGTCTTCTGTATTCGTGTTGTTTCTTCCAAGACCCCGTGTCTTTCTTGCTTTGTGATTACACTTCGTGTCGGTTTCTGTTTTCATCTTCGAGTTGTTCTCAGCCCGTGTCGTCCTCGAGTTCGAGTCGTTTTCTTGTGTCTTCGTGTTATCTTTTATTTTTTATGTCTTCGTGTTATCTTTTGTTTTTATGTCTTCGTGTTGTTTTTATGTCTTCGTGTTGTTTTTATGTTTGAGTCTTCATGTTAGTTCTATTTTTTATGTCTTCGTGTTATCTTTTGGTTTTACGTCTTCGTGTTATCTTTTGTTTTTATGTCTTCGTGTTATTTTTATGTTTGAGTCTTCATGTTAGTTCTATTTTTTATGTCTTCGTGTTATCTTTTGTTTTTATGTCTTCGTGTTGTTTTTATGTCTTCGTGTTATTTTTTATGTTTGAGTCTTCATGTTAGTTCTGTTTTTATGTCTTCGTGTTGTTTCTTTCTATCTTCGTCCAGGTTTCCTCTGATCACGTGTTTTACTACCGTTTTGCTCCGTGTTATTTCCTTCTTCACCTCGTGTCGTTCTCTTTGTAGTGTTAGCCTTGTTATTGTATGCACTTCGTGTCGTTTTCTTTTTATCTCGTGCTGTAGTCATCTTATGTACCTCGTGTCGTTTTCTGTATAGTGCACCTTTTGCTGTTCTAAAGTCTATACATTCTATCCTTCTGATTAATCTCCTATGACTGGGTGACAGGTACTGTTTCTGGAGCCTATGCAGAGTGGGCACATGATACGAGGCTGGCATCTGGCACGTGATTCGAGATGCAGAGGAGCCTCCACGTGGACTGAAGCATTTGGGCGGGAATCGTGGAGAGCACACACCGCCCTAATCTGCTGCTGCTATATATGTGTCTTCTTCCTCTGAAGAAGGGGTGCGAGCGAGAGAGGGACTGAAGTAGAAGCAGCCAGAGAAGAAGAAGAAGTGCAGAAGAGAAAGAAGAGACAGAGAAGGCTGAGAGCTAGATCGAGAGAGCAGAAGAAGAAGAAAAAGAAAGAGAGACAGTGAGATACAGAGTGTGAGAAGAAGGAGAAGGCAGAAGCAGTGAGAAGAAGAAGAAGTAAGAAGGAAGAAGAAGAAGAAAAGAGAGTTCGTGCTGGGAGAAAGAGAGAAGCAGTAGAAGAAGTTCCTGCTGTACCGTGGATCAAATCCCGGCCAGCCAGCTCCTGAGAGAGCCACATTTGATTTTATCTTTTCAGCTTTCTGTTGCTGGGTTTTGATTTTCTTTTGAACTATTCACTTGTTGTTCTTCCGATTGCCCTTTGGGGATCGGGTTCCTCCTGTGGACTCAGGAGAAGGGAGATCTTGTGTCTTCGGTTTGCAAGTAGCTGGGTGCTACTTGTGTGTTCCCTCCTGGTTTGGAGGAAGGGAGGTTTATTCCTCCGGTTCTGGTCTTGTGGGTTGCAAGGCTAGGTGTTCCCTCCGTGTCTGGAGGAAGAGAGACCATGTGTCTCTGGTTTCCAAGTGGCTGGAAGCCACTTGTGGGTTCCCTCCTGGTTTGGAGGAAGGGAGATTCATCTCCGGTTCTGGTCTTGTGGGTTGCAAGGCTAGGTGTTCCCTCCTGGTCTGGAGGAAGAGAGACCGTGTGTCTCTGGTTTCCAAGTGGCTGGGAGTCACTTGTGGTGTCCCTCCGGTTGGGAGGAAGAGGGGAGGTTGTTCCCCTGGTCAAGCTATTTGGCAGCCTTTGTTGCAGACTGAGTCTGCTGTGCTAGTGTTACTAGTGGAAGCCTCACTCTGGTTTGGAGTGAGGGGTGGACGTAGGTCTGTTGACCGAACCACCTAAAAACCCTGGTGTCCCTTGTGGTTTGATCTTCTTATATGTTCACTTAATTGCTGCACTTTAGATGCTTGCTTAGGATTGTTTGAGGGCTTCTTGAGTTGCTGTCTTGCTTTGATCCTTCCAAGGTTCATCAGGCCATTTCTGCAACAGTTTTAATTCCGCATTACTGAGTATTAGAGTTTTAATTAGGCTATTTTTGTAGAGGGATACATTCACCCTCCTCTGTATCCGGGCCTTGCACCCTAACATCCTTGGTTCAGCTTTTGTTTGTTCTAGAATCAAAGGCGCTGGAAGATTTCCTCGTTCCGAGTGACTCCGAGCGCCGAAGGCTACGCAGATTCTATTGATACAACCGTGGGAGGGTCCTCTTAGAGCAGCAACCAGAAAGAACACCATACAAGGTCGGAGCAGAGAGCTAGGGCAAGTAGAGTGAAGGAGTGTCGGTCAGGCCCTGACTGGACTGATCTGCGCACCTGGGGGACATTAAATGGGACGGGGAGCTCCGAACTCTGAATGATGCTCCGCTTGCTGCGTTGGACAGAGGACTGGTAGTATCTCACCCCGGTCAAATGGCGCACCAATGGGAATAGGGATGTTGCCTCAGGAGCTTTTGCACTATGGTTCTGATCTCCACCCAGATGCCAGACGCGCAGCCTGACGAGAACGATCTTCCTGGACAGCTCCAAACTCAGATTGAGGCGGGATCACCTCGCCTACGAAGATGACTTGAAGGGCTTTCTATCAATATATGGTGTGCTTTCTGGAAGTTCGAGGTGGTGGCGGGGCAGAATCTGCAACTAGAGCCTTCAATACTGCCTGTGAACTGGCCTGAGCTGAATGGTAAACGGTGTAGAAAGGGGTGGGGATGGCGAAGTTTCAACAAGGGAGAAGGGTCTAAGGGTTGTGGGAGGTGGAGGGGGATGCTAGGGGGTTTATTGATGAGGTTGGGAGGTGAGGAGGGCAGAGCTAGGAGGGCTGGAGCAGGTGGAGATTGAGTAGGGTGGGCAGGGTGCGTAGCTGGCCAAGGTGGGAGGTGGAAGGCTGGCTTTGTCGACCAAACCAAAGGGGAGGAAGGGGTGTGCGACCAAGGGAGGTTGGGGGAGAGGGAGAGGCTGGGGCATAGCCCTCAATGGGTGGGGAACTCAATTGGGGCCTTGGGGAGGTGATAGGGTGGCTTGGGAAGGGGAAAGATGGCTTGGAGAGAGTGAAGGGGTGCCTAGGAATACCAAAGGTTGGTTTGGTAGATGGGGAAGTAATGGGACAATTGAATAGAGTATGGGGAGAAGAGGGGAGCTTTGATGAGTATTGAATGGGGTAGAGAGAGAGAGAGAAATTCGAAATTGGGGATGGGGGAAGAGAGAGAAAGGGTCGCCCCCTTCTTGGAGTGGTAGAGACAGAGAGAGGGGAGAGGGGGAGAATGGGAAAGAGTTTCTTACTCTAGGAACACTCAAATGGATTTCAAGTTTTCATTCAACTATTCATTAGTTTTCACAATGGGGTTGGGGTCCTATTTATAGGAGCCCAACATTCTACATGACCATAATACCCTTGACATGACTCACATAAGGGAAAAAAATTCATCATATGACTCGAAATAAAGAGGCAAATCAAGACCATACGCCATCGACGATCATCGGGGCCTGGAAAAGATGATGTGGCGGGAGATGTCCCCATCATGATGTATTTCACGTCTTAATGCTCAAGAAGTATGTAGCTGATCCATTTCATGTCATTACATACGACAACTTGGAAATTAAAAAGGACTTAACATACGACCAAAAGCCAATGAAGATCAACTGCGGAATAAAAGTATTCCTGCGGTCAAGATCTAGTGGACAAAAGCAGGAGAAATATGGGAAACGGAAGAAGCTATGCGCAAAAGATTTTCAGAATTATTAGAATGTAAGTACACTCTCCATAAATCCATGTATTGAATTTGGGGACAAATTCTTTTTAAGTGGGGGAGGGTGTAACACCCGAGAATTTTTTATGAACTTTTTGGATTAAAAATATAATTATATTAATTATTTAAGCATTTAATGGACTATTAACTGCATTATGGTGAATTAAATCTAATTAATAAGTCCCTATATTAATCCAAGAGGATTAGGCCCATCTAATAAATCCTATAGGCCCAAAAGGATTGTTTTGAACTTTAACCCATGTTCTAGAAGCTAGGAATGGGCTTAATCACGGAATAAAGAAGATAATTACTCCTTGGAATATAAATAAAAGCATAATGTTGGGGATAATAACAAAAGAGTTTGAAGTATTCCAAATTCAGAGCCCACAACATAAACGGTATATCGCGAGACCGCTAACGGAAGAAAACGGTCGCCAAAGGACCGCTAACGACCTGCAGATTCCGTGAAAGAGGGAAAACGTGAAAAGGTTAGATTTTTCATGTCCAAGTCATCTAGGATCGACCCTATCAGCTAATTAGATAAGTCTAGAAAGATTGTAGATCGAATTGAAAGTCTAATTGGGACTCTAAGTTCGTTCTAATCCTCAAAACCCTAGCCAAAACCTATAAATAGATCCTAGATTTAGCCTGTGCGACCCTTACTTTTGGCACGCATGGAACTCAGGTAAGGAGGACAAATTAGTGGTAAGTTTATTCTAGGAATTTATTTATTTTAGTTAGAACTAACTACTCTCCAATTTTCGTGCTAGGAGATCATGCCTACAGAAAATTAGAGTCTTCTAAAGTTGCTGATTCTACCTTAAGATCTCAGGAATTAGTGCATCTGACCCAAGAAGATCAAGAAAATCAGAGCCCTAAACAAGGTATTTAGCAAAAGTGTCTTTAGAACTTTATGTTCCCCATTATATATTCTATCTACTCTCAAAATTTCACGTCCATAGGTCAAGGGAATCAGGAGATAGAGGGACGTGAAGTTGTTGGTTGAGCACAAGAAAGTGTAGGAACTAGGGCTTGATTCCAATCAGAAATTCAAAGTCTAGGAGCATTATTAAAGGTAGGTTATCTCATGAAAGGCTCAACTTTTTGTCAGGAATAAAAGTCCTCTTGTTTCATTCGTTTTCATGCATTATATCTTCAGAATTTCATATTTTTACTAGGACTATGCATCTAGTTTAGTCTTCATGCATAAAACTTAGTCTAATGAAGAGAAAAATGGAATTCCTTGTTGTTCATACAAACCTATGCATATAGTTGGCCTATATACGATCTATCATGATTGTGGAAGTTTATACATGTTGATTTCCATGCATGATGTATCTTAGATTAGTATTTTATATTGTTTTCATTAAACTCAGTTTTACACAGGAAGAAATGGTCTTTCTCTCAACCGCCAGGGAAGTCCAACGGTCGTACGATAGTCCGCTAGCCAGAGATTAACGGTCCACTATTTGACCGCTTTATGTTTCTGATTTTGTAATATTGGTAATCCGAACCATATTGTAGAATTAACCATAGTTAATATATATTAAGCCTAGTTAACTAAGTTTTAAGCCTGATTTAAGTACTGGTTTTATATACTTAGTTAATTTCATTGTTTATCATAATGGATTTCATATTTTTATGCACGTTGGTATTATTTTAACTTATGTTAATTTATGACCAAAAATGATATATTCTTGTAATAAATATTTGTTCAAAGGAATAGATGATTCATGATCACTGTTTTAATATGGTTTTACATGATTCTCTTTCTCATCTAAGAGTCATTTTCATAAGTATATGGCACATATTTCGGTATATTGTCATTAGTTACACTTTGCACGTTAGGAACATAATCTTGGACTTGATAACCTCTCCTTTGGATATTCCTTCCAATGGACTAGGAAATCTTATTTCAAGGCCTCCATAATTCTCCATGAAACTGAGATTCCCACTAGGACGTCAAGTTGGTTGTACCATTAAAGCCCAATTATCTAGAAGTCACTTATATCGATGTTTTATATTCTGGATTATTAGCGCCCTTCTGGTTGACCGCCAAAGACTACTAGCGGCCTTACATTTGACCGCTAACGGATCCTAAACGGTACTGCATTCGACCGCTAAGACTCCAGATAATCTATTTTAAAATATCAAACTGTCTTATCATTAACGGTCCTGTACTAGACCACCAGGGATAAGAGACGGTCCAGTAAATGGCCGCTAGCATCTAGAGTTTGATTAACCCGGGGTTTGACTCAAGGGTTGATTTTCCTATGTTCCTAGATGGTCCAATTGATTATCTAGAACCTGTCACATTATTCCAAAGATACCTAAGTAATTTTGAGAGTTAAAGAATGTACCGTTATGCTGCCGATTTATTTTCATGGCATAACCTAGGTATTAAATACATTTATTGAAATCTCTTATTCTCAATAGAAGCACTCTTATTCTTGGTTACTTTATCATGGAACTATAGTTGAAATTGTACGTTCTTGACCATATTATTGTTATAAACATGGAAGTAGCTTGATTTATATTTGAAGATGCAGTTTGAGGACTGATTGTGTTCAAGGGCTCTATGCTAGTCCCCTCGGCTGGTTGTCGGAAACGTACTATATAAACCATGGGGTATGATGCTACTGGCGTCGCATTACACTGGGAGTACTTTATTTATAAATAAGTGAAAAGCCACGGAACATGGATGAATATCCACATGAATTCACGAAGTACTTGTTACTAAGTGAAGAACACATTCTTGCTTGTTACATGACTTTTTAGTGCATAGCCTTCATGGTTATGAAAAGTACATTCTTGTTATATTCTTGTTCATGAAAGGCCATAATTATATTCTTGCTTGATCATACTTGCTCAATCATATTCTCAATCTATCTTGTTACTTTGGCTTTATTCGCATGATTCATCGTATTGCATGATTTATCTTATTCTTTAGAGCTAAAAGATTAATTACTTTAATATTGCCAATCATGTTGATACGAAGATACCTACTGGGCAATTGTGCTCATTACCCTACTTTCTAATCTTTTTCAGGAAATTCTAGTGAATCAGATTCAGATTATTCAAGTGATGGATCCGAGAGTGATTGATGGTTCGAGAGAAGCCATAGTTAGTCTAGTCAAGAG
Organism: Amorphophallus konjac; assembly: GCA_022559845.1. Classification (NCBI taxonomy): domain Eukaryota; kingdom Viridiplantae; phylum Streptophyta; class Magnoliopsida; order Alismatales; family Araceae; genus Amorphophallus; species Amorphophallus konjac. Next base: position 164,917,926 of record CM040119.1, on the reverse strand, counting down.
TCAAATATGTAATTTTCACCTTTTGAGTCTAGTTGGTCAATGAGTCAAGATCATGTACTGAATTGTTATTATCAATAAAAGTCAGCTTTTTGATCAATTATTGTCTCCATTCATCTTATATGTGAATGATTGCGCTCTGATTATTATTGTCACTTGAGGCTTCTCTTGTCGGCTGTTCATGTTCCCGAATATCTTCCACTGTACATAAATCTTGGGGCGTGACAGTCTTTGAATGCCTGGCTAAGTATCTTGGACATCTTCGGGTATTCATCGGTTGGATGCCGGTGATTGAATATCACGAATATCTTTGGACATTTGTCGGCCCAGGTGCCAACGGTTTAGCATCTGGTTTTATTTGTTGATCATCATTCTTCATTGATCTTCTATTATCATTCATTATGACCTTGATCATCATCTTTACCATTCTGTCATCTTTCTCATCATTCTTCTTTTCATCATTTTTTCTTTTCATCATTTGTCAGGATATTCACGATCATTTCCTCGTCACCATCATCATTTAATTTTTTTTTGTCATCATTTTTTTCTATCATCATGATCTCCACGATCGTTTCATCACCATCATTCATCATGATTTACAGGCTCATCTCATCATCATTTCTATCGTCTCTTCATCAACTTTTTTCTTCTTTTTTTTATTACTATTTAGGTCTTCATCATTTGGATAGCCCCTATAATTGTTAGCCAATATGCAGTGCAGAAATCTGCGATAGAATGACCCGTGAAAGGCCTATATTATCATTTCATTCATCACTATCACAAGTGATCGTTGCCCCTAAGAGGGGGACACATCTGGCAACAGTTGTATGTAGACATGCCAAAATTGACATTACTATGAGTGCATCTCATATTACTTGTAATATCCCAATTTGACCCTCAAATCGAACTTGTTTAAGTGGTTTTCCCAATTTTTCTTGAATTTTTGATTTTTTTTCTACTTTCCCTTATTTTTTTCCTATTTTTTTAGATTTTCTAGGTATTTTTCTCCATTTTTACGGATTTTAAGGAATTAGTGGCTAGAATGATTGACACCATTTCTTTTTTTGAATAAAAAAGAAGAAGAAAAGGGAATGGGCGCCAACAAGGTTGGACGCCCATTCTTGTTTTTTGTATTTTTTTATTCATTCCAGGCAATCATTCTAAGCCATTTTGAGTGGGTTTTTGGGCTAGAAAAAATATGAAAAAAATATATTTAGAGTCAGCACACTTATACACACGTTCACAAAAAAAATAGAAAAAGAAATGGTGCCCACAGGGGTGCATGCATGGGCGCCCATTCTTTGTCATTTTATTTTGTTTTTTGTTTTTTTACGTCTGAGCACGTTGTCGCCTATTTCTGATTTTTTCCGGTTGAAATGCGCATTTTTTCTAATGAACGTCTAGAAAGCGAGATGTGCATTCTTTTCTTAATTTTGGAAACAAGTAGACTTGCCTTATTTGTTTTACAAATGACGTTTGTTTTAGTTGACATTTATTTTATAAACGTCAGCTATAGTTGATGCCATTTTTCTTGGAGGTTTTCGTGGATTTTCTTTCATATTCTTTTATTTGCTTATGTGCGTCTATTGTGTTTGACGTTTATTCTATAAAAGTCAGCTATATTCGATGCCATTTTCCTGAACTTTCTCAAACTCGTCCGCAGTTTCTTCTTTCCTCGTTTTACGATCCGTTTCAACTGGGGAAAGATTCCTGTGGCTTTCCGAAAATGGGGAGGACTCTTTCCGATATTTATCTCCTTTCTAAAATCAATTTTCCTAATTTTTCTCGGATTAAAACCCACGCATCTCCCCATATAAAAACCCTACTACTCTTGCTCAAAATAGGGGCCGATCTTAGTAACAGAGCGGAGGTGCTGCCCATGTGCTAGTTGAAGCAGGGAGCTCTCTGCGTCAAAGGCTTCATCCCTTCTGAGACTCCCTCCCGAGCGCTCATCCAAAGCCACAACCAAAGGAGAATAAGCCCAGGTTCTTTTTATCTTTCTCTGTTTCTTCTTCTTTTGTTTCATTGCATTAGCTCACACGCATGCATGCATCTTTCTGCTATTAATCTCACTTTCTCTACCGCATTGAGAACCTCCACCAGTGCAACACTTACACATACTTTATTTTTATATCATTCATCATATCTCCCACCCTTTGCATAGGGGTTTAAGGGGCGACACCCCCATCAGGTGTGTTCATTGACATGTTTTCATGTATACAAATTCACTTGGGATGTTGATACTACACCTTGGTTCTAATTCCCATTTTCTTGGTTGGTGTTTGTCTTTCTTGCAAGGGTAATCTAAAGAGGAACACTCTCCATCGGCCGGCCGGCTGGAAGAGAAGGAAGTCACTCACATCTCCCACGATTTAAGGTACTCCGCAATCCCTCCTCTTATTATTGTTTATTCCTTTTGAGGCCCGCTTGTCCTCTAGCGATCACACACTCCATCATAGCATCCATCGTATGCTCTTTCCCATTCTTAGCATCATTAGTTTAATCTAAGTTGATTTTTATTAGATCTACAAATTGGCGATCACGGTGGGACTTCCTACTATTTTTCTTTTGATTACCCTTCTCCATTAGGCACCCACGTGTGCCATCTCTCTTTTGCACCCACGGTGCATCTCCCATCAGTGCTCCACGAGCACTCTTTTCCTCTTATTTTCCAAAGTGATTGTTGATTTGCATGTTTATTAAATTCCTCTTCTGTTATCGTATTAAAAAAAATAAAAAAAATAGCGTCCAGTTCATTAGGCACTCATTGAATGAGCGCCCATAGTAACAGACGCCATTTTATGTGTTTTGTTTAAGTCCCTGGCCTTTAAAAAAAAAATTTGCGTCCAAGATAGTGGACGCCCATTCTTAAATGGACGACCACCACCTTTTTCGCCAATTCCTTTCATTTCAAATTTCACTTCCTTATTTCTTCTTCTGTGCATTCATCATTTCATTTGTTTTATTGTGCATATCGAATTGTTGTTTCTGTTTGTTCTTCACAGCATCTGTTATTTCTTTGTTGCATTGCCACTGTCACGTGTGTTTGCATTCACTATTTAGAGGGTTATCATTCTTTGGTATCCCTGTTGTATATGCCATATGTTTGTTCTTCACAGCATCTGTTATTTATTTGTTGCATTGCCACTGTCACGTGTGTTTGCATTCACTATTTATAGGGTTATCATTCTTTGATATTCCTATTGCATATACCATCATCGCATATCAATATTCAACTTTGCATCATTCTGTCTGGTGTTTCTATATTCCTGTGCATTAGTATTTGCATACATGGCATCTCGATTTGGGAGACCTCCTCTCCCCACACTTCTCGGATCCCATACCCCTCCATTGGTTAAGAAAATACCCTCCACTAAGCACTCCGTCTCTTTAAACCGGGATCTCCTAAACCAAGACCTCCATAAGTCCTCGCACCCGTGGATTCCCTGATGGAAGCTTGGGCAAGTTGTACCTTTTGAAGTCCCCGGGTTTAGTTGGCCTATACGTGGTGAGAATAAAGCTAGTTGGCATTGGAGCACAATCATATTGAAACTAGATTCATTACCTTGAGTGGATCATATCAAAATTTGCTAAAATCTTTAATTCCCCTCAAGGTTCAACAAATAAAATGAAGCATAAACATCCACTTGCTTTACATTTTTGCAATTGTGCTTTGACTGCATTTTGGTTAATTTTTGCATAATGTTTGGCTTGGATAACATGTCCAATAATCATGAGGATGCAAAACCTAGCACATCCTGCAATCCTCAATTTCATAATTCTCACCCCAATTCTTTCAAGGGACCACGTCCTCATTGTTATGGCCTTGCCCTACCTATGGGCAGACTCTAATCTCGTGGTCCCCCGCCTCATTCGCGAGCCACTATTCCTTCGGGACCGTCTCCTCCCGATGACGAGAAGGTCTCCTTGATCTTGCATGCTATAGATCATCTCACCCCTCAACAAGTCCAAGCCCTTAAGGCCGTTGTTGAAGGAGCATCCAATTATTCTCATCCTCCTTCCACTCCCATTCGGGTAGTCCCTCACCCGCCTCCCTATCCTGTTCATATTCCCATTCGGGTGGCTCATCACCCGCCTCCTTCCACACATGCCCCTCTTCGGGTGGTCCATCACCCGTCTCCCTCTTCTGTTCATACTCCTCTTCGGGTGGTCTCTCACCCGCCTCCTTCTATTCCTCCTCTTTCGCGGCCCCAAGGCCCTTTTATTCATGGCAACCCGGCATGACCGGGTACTTTTTGGGGTCACCCGTTAACCCCCCTCCACAGCCTTCTTATGCGGCCCCTGCTTCAAGGCCACTATGCCAACCCTCTACTTCCCTAGTTACACCCCTCCAACAAGTTATTGCTGATAAAGTCGCTTCATTGGAGGAACAACTAAAGAGGGTTACGAGCCCGTGGCCCGCTCCTCCTCCTCTTTCTCCAATCAATCCTCTTCACACCGTCCTGAACAACATTACAAAGATGGAGAAAGATTGGAAGGATAGGAGAGACGACTACGGCATCAATGCAAGTGAGCAAGAGCTAGCGAGTTTTAATGATCAAGTGGATGCCATCCACCCTCTACCCATCCACACCGCTTATCAATACAGCCCTCCGCTTCCGCATACACACTTACACTCACAAAATCCTCTGCAATACCATTACGTTTCACCACCCATTATTACGCCTCCACCACGGCGTCCACTTGAGCTTGACAATGAAGAGCCGGCATGTGAACAACTGAAGATGGCACGTGATGACGAAATTCCGAAGGCACCCATTCCGAGTTTCCTTCACTTTCCTCTCCCTCCACAACCACCTGATGAACCCCCTGCTCAGGACGATGCCACCATCCACGAACCAACCCCCATTTTTAAGACTTACTGGTGTTATGACGATGTGTCGATACTCCAATCACCCACGCCAACACATCATGAGTCCTCTCCTACCCCTAACACCTCTCGCCCCATCCGGCATTTCCTACGCACCAAACCTCCTTCCTCAACTCCTCCCATTATACCTTCAATAGCCTCCACAACACCGGCCTCCACCGAATCTCCCACTAAGCCTCCACACATTATACCAATAGCCTCCACTCCACCGGCCTCTGCCGAGCCCACCACCAAACCTTCTCCAATCAACCTCCCATTACCGCCGCCTTGGCCCTCCACTATACCTATAACCCCAAAACCAACTTTGCCTACCCCTCCATCTACCCCTATACCCAAACCCGTGGCAGATTCTAAGTAGGGTCCACCCCTTGTTGCACTCGAGCCAACCCCGTCTGTTTTCGAGCAAGGGGAGAACCTCGACGTTTTTCCATCGACACCTTCAATTACACCTCCGCCATCCATGGAGTCTTCTGCCTTCGCTTTACCTTCCGTTGCCACTCGGAGTGGGCGTATTGTTGCAAGCACTTGTGCCGAAGAGGATCTAGAGCCAGGCAAGAAGGATTTGACCACGGCTATGCTGTTCAAGATACAAGACTTTATTTGTCGGATGCCAATCTGGGTTTTTGTGCCGAGCATGGTTGAAGAGGCCAAGTCCCCACCGCTACTCACCAACGAAGAATGTCAAGTTTTGATGCTGTGTAAATCCATGTCCAAGGGCCGGGCATGGCGCCTCTTGTGTCAACCCTCCAATCTCAAACCCATTCTTCCGTACAAGGGGCGAATGCCCATTTTGTTCAACACTCTTCATATGCCACAATCCTTGGGCAACACGATGCTTCCAATTTTAACTTTTCAACTCCCTCACATTATTACTCTTTGCCCTCCAAGGGAGTTGTCATTTATTGTTGAAGCTTCGTCATGGACTTTTACTTTATCCATTGGGCCGTTTGGCTATACGCTTTCACTGCTATGGAGAGGCGAGCAGTCTTCTGCTAGGAGGGCTTCCGCCACCATATCCATCTTTTTGTCGATTACTGACTTCATCTTATGGGCCACTCCGTGGGTGAGAAGGAGGATCGCATCCTCTCACCCCTCGCATTCTTTGCATCTTAAGCACTCATTACATCCATTACATCGCATTAATTTGCATTTCTCCTTTCCCGGGTTTCCGGACCCGTATCTTCCCCGCCTTCCAGAACCTCCAGATCCTCCGGATTCCCCATCTCATTCAAATCTATCTTTGGGATCTCCGGGTCCCCTTACCCTTCTCGGGCATCGCGCCCCCTCCAATCTTCTCTCAGGGCATCGCGCCCCTTCCCACCTCTTATATCCGGATCATCTGGATTTTTTTCTGCTTGACAGGCGTCACGCCCCCTCCAAATTTCTCTCCGGACATCACGCCCACTCCCAACTCTTGCATCCGGACCCTCCGGATTTCTGTCTCGTCCTCCCGGGGCATCACTCCCCATGGTGTCTTATTCCTCCGGATCCTCCGGACTTCCTTTTCGGGCATCGCACCCCTTCCATTATCCCTTCCGGGCATTACACCCCTTTTTATCTTCCTCCTCCGAAACCTCCGGATCTCTCAGGGCATAACTCCCCTTCTGATTCTATTCATCCGGAGCCTCTAGACACTCCATCTTTTTTCCGATTCCTTCTCCTTCTCCTTCGGGACATCGCGTCCTTTATTCTCTTCTTCCTTTTAAATCATATCTTCCCATCTATTTTCTCAAGGCATCGCATCCCTTGATATTTTCTCCCTCCGGAACCTCCGGATTCTTCTTCCCATCATGATTCTCCTCCCTTGCCTCCGTACTCTCCAAATCCTCCTCTTTCCATCTACCAATTTCTCATTTTAATTCCTCCTGATCCCGGGTCCGACCCTACTTCTTCCACATCCACTGCTCTGGGCATCTGCCCGTTCTCCCACTGCTTTCGAGGCTTTAGTCCTCACTCTTCCTCTTGATTTTCCATTTATTCTGTACACCGTTCATGTGATCAGGGTCTCCGCACCTTAGTGAGAGAGTTCTAGCCCTCGCCTCTCTTCCTTTTCTCCTTATTCGTCTGAGTCTGGTCTTAGTACCACTCCTTCTTGTTAAGCCACTTCAAACCTCTCCTTCCTCCTTTTCCTGCCAAAGAGGACTATAAATCCAACGAGGATCAAGATCGCCTCCGGCAGCTGCTGCTTCATAAGGTTGCAAGGTAACATTTTTGCATAAGGTTTTCATTCATTCTTCACGTAAAATTTTCAAAATAAAAGTGCTTCTTAACACAATTATGAGTGGTAGTCAAGACCTTTATCCTAGGTCTTTATCTTTATTGAATTTCATAAAAGAGTCTTTAGGCTTGCTATGCAGCACTTTGACTATAAGAACCCCGCGTTGGGAGTTCGACATTCCATCCCCGCTTGTTAAGGGTAACCCTTAGCTGGGCACTCCACACACTTCACGGCGTCCTTAGCCGGCTTCCTTTGGTAAACACCGTTGCTGCTTTGGCCATGCCATGGGTATGCGTGAAAGTATTTTCTCTTCCTTACTCGACCGAGTACAGGGGCAAGAGGTTGACGGATAAGATGACCAACCTAGGTACTCCCCAATATGGGAGAAGTCTCAAATAGGGGCAGTCTTGACCCGGAATGAAGAGAGCTTTTCATGATAAATCTAGCCAAAAAGGGCTATATCAAAGTCAAAATTCAATAAATGAAAAATTATGAGATAAAGGCATGTCATGAGAGGCAAAGTCCCCGCAGGGAAAACCCTGGTCGTATGCATGTCAAGGGTCTAAAAATCAAAGGCAGAAAGCCTGGCGCAATAGACCACCTCTTTGAGGGGTAATGCATTGGAAGGAATTCGAACCCCGATATCTCCCAACCTGCATTAGGCTTATCTCCTTTTTTTTCTTCTCTTCTCCCTCCAAGACTGAGAGTTTCTCAAGTATGGCCTTAGTAGGGGCACCGTTAACTATGGATAGTCGGCTATAGGGCGCCACCTTAAATGCACACCCGGCTTTGGGCAGTCTTTAGTGAAAGGGGAAAGAACGAGGACCCCTAGCCAGTGATTTAAACATCTTTTGATGCTGCATTAGCAATGTCTAAAGTAAAATTTTAAAGAAATTGAACATTTTCAAAATTCTAAAAAAACAAATCAAATATTTTCCAAAATCCAAAAAAAAATTGAATACTTTTAAAATTAATAAAAATTGAATATTTTCAAAACCCATAAAAAATTTACATATTTCAAATAAAAAAATGTATTGCATTGTATTTTTCTGATGGTGTTTTCTACAGGGATGACCTTGCGAAGGATCGAGAACTTGGGATGAGTCCTCTTCGTTCATTGCTATCAATCTTTTAATTCTTCCCAATATTCTCATGATATGCCGCCCTAGGTACTTCGATTATCACCTCTCCTGAGCAATTCATTGCCAAATCCTCTGATTACTCTTGCCGCCCTGCGCATCATTCTCTTACAAGGCATTCTTGCCTATTTTTATCTGGGCATTTTTTATCATTCCAATCTACATCAATCAACTAATTAGCCAAGTTTCTCCTCCTCGTGAGAAACAATGCTAAAGCTCTAGTGATGAACATGCCTTGCATGCTTTGCCTTACTATGCTAATGATGCTTTGATACATGTTATGCTTGTTATGTTATACTTAATTACTTTATGCTTCATTATATCTTGGCTAATGAATTTTTGAGCGAAGGAAGAAGCTCTAGGTCCCACCGACTAGGCGTCATCATCGAAGCCTCACGGTGTTCTGCATTTCTCAGTTCCCTCATGCTTATTGCTATCACCATCTCTCCCTGTATGCATTCTTACTATATGTTATCTACGCTATTCGATCATATCAAGGACCTTGTGATTTTGGTAAATCTGGAATTTGAGTTCCCCTTCATAAAAAATAATGATGATTCCAGAGGAATCTTAGCCGTACGATAGGCCATTGAGCCGTCCAAGACTGGGGACGATAGTTCCTCTTTTACAAGTTAGTGTACAGATAAACGGGCTCCGGCTTAGTATCAGCTCGTGAAATCAGTTTCTTGACTCAGTCGAGGTAGTTTAACAACATTATCCTTGATTATCTTATATTTTTATTTGTTTTAAATATTTCCTTTAAACCCAACATGTATTCATGTAGGACTTTGAATTAACAATGGAAAATCATTCTGATAACTCGATTTTTGAGTGTCAGTTAACCCTAATTTTTTAAGATATGAGATATTCATTGCCGAATTGAGTCCTCAGTTCATCTTGTTGCCGTTTTGGGCTATTTTCTCGAAAACTCCTTTGTTTGGATTTCTATCTCTTATTTATTCTTCTTTTTTCTTAGATTCACTTTGGTTGCAGCACGTCCACATTGGCTGGTAACCGCTCTCTAATGGTGAAACCTAAAGGTTTGTGACCTAGGGTACTTCCACCGCGCTGGAAGTTGATCATTCTTTTATCTCCTTCGTGCCCACGTGCACACACCCTCCTTTATCCAAACAATCGTTGATTTCTTTGAATCCCCCCGAGACTTGCTTCATCTCGTGATGTTGATTCAATTCTTATCAGGTAATGTTGATTGCGTGTCTCATCACACCTTGGCATCTACTTTACAGTTCACTCCGTTCTCTTGCAAAGTAGACGCCAAGGCGGGGCAACTGTAGATACACCAAAATTGACATTACTATGAGTGCATCTCATATTACTTATAATACCCCAATTTGACCCTCAAATCGACCTTGTTTGAGTGGTTTTTCCCACTTTTTAGATTTTTGATTTTTTTCTACTTTCCCCTATTTCCCCCTACTTTTTAAAATTTTTTGGGTATTTTTTCCATTTTTACGGATTTTAAGGAATTAGTGGCTAGAATGATTGACGCCATTTTTTTTTGAATAAAAAAAAGAAGAAACAGGAATGGGCACCAACAAGGTTGGACGTCCATTCTTATTTTTTTTATTTTTTTATTCATTCCACGCAGTCATTCTAGGCCATTTTGAGTGGGTTTTTGGGCTGAAAAAAATATGAAAAAAATACATTTGGAGTGAGCACACTCAGACACACATTCACAAAAAAATTAAAAAAAATAAAAATAGAAAAAGAAATGGCGCCCACAAGGGTGGGCTCCCATTCCGTTTTGATTTTTATTTTTTTTGCGTCTGAGCACGTTGTCGCCCATTTCTGATTTTTTTCCAGTTGAAATGCGCATTTTTTCTAATGAACGTCTAGAAAGCCAGACGTGCATTTTTTTCTGAATTTTGGAAATAATTAGACTTGCCTTATTTGTGTTACAAATGATGTCTGTTTTAGTTGACGTTTATTTTATAAACGTCAGCTATAGTTGACGCCATTTTTCTTGGAGGTTTTCGTGGATTTTCTTTCATATTCTTTTATTTGCTTATGTGCATCTATTGTGTCTGACGTTTATTTTATAAACGTTAGCTATATCCGACGCCATTTTCTTAAAGTTTTCCAAACTCGTCCGTAGCTCCTTCTTTCCTCGTTTTACGATCCATTTCAACTAGGGAAAGGTTCCTGTGGCTTTGCGGAACTGGGGAAGGCTCTTTCCGATATTTATCTCATTTCTAAAATCAAGTTTTCTAATCTTTCTCGGATTAAAACCCACGCATCTCCCCATATAAAAACCCTACTACTCTTGCTCAAAATAGGGGCCGATTCAATAACAGAGAGGAGGTGCTGCCCATGTGCTGGTTGAAGGAGGGAGCTCTCTGCCTCAAAGGTTTCATCCCTTCTGAGACTCCCTCCCGAGCGCTCATCCAAAGCCACAGCCAAAGGAGAATAAGCCTAGGCTCTTTTTATCTTTCTCTGTTTCTTCTTCTTTTGTTTCATTGCATTAGCTCACACGCATGCATGCATCTTTCTGCTATATATTAATCTCACTTTCTCTACCGCGTTGAGAACCTCCACCAGTGCAACACTTGCACATACTTTATTTTTATATCATTCATCATATCTCCCACCCTTTGCATAGGGGTTTAAGGGGTGACACCCCCATTAGGTGTGTTCATTGACATGTTTTCACGTATACATATTCACTTGGGATGTTGATACCACACCTTGGTTCTAATTCCCATTTTCTTTGTTGGTGTTTATCTTTCTTGCAAGGGTAATCTAAAGAGGAACTCTCTTCGTCGGCCGGCCGACTGGAAGAGAAGGAAGTCACTCACATCTCCCACGCTTTAAGGTACTCCGCGATCCCTCCTCTTATTATTGTTTATTTCTTTTGAGGCCCACGTGTCCTCTGGCGATCACACACTCCATCATAGCATCCATCGTATGCTCTTTCCCATTCTTAGCGTCATTAGTTTAATCTAAGTGGATTTTTAATAGATCTACACCATACAGAGGCTTCTCGACATTTCACACATCTGTCCACAGAACGGGGTACCATTTATATCTTGCAGCATCCTTTCCGGCTTCCTGCCATAGCTCGAGGGTCTTGGAATACCCTTTAGAGCATATTGTTCTTTGGCTGGTGTGGTGCGGCCGTATTAGCTGCCTTCTTCAACCCGGGCATCTGATGAGGGCGCAGTGGGTCCACCATGTACTTGCCCATTCACAATTCTCCTCTCTTGATCAGGCCTTCAATGACATCTTTAAATATGTAGCAATCTTCAATGGAATGCCCCATCATTTGATGATATAGGTTGAATCAGGGATCGTCCCTCCTCTTGACATCGCTCGGTCCTTTCGACTCTGGGATCACAATTTTGTCACATTCTTGGGCCCAATCGAAGAGGGTCCGAGTCTTATATTTTGGGAAGGAATAGGGCTTCTTCATTTTATCCCTTAGCGAAGGTCCTTGTTCGGCAGGCTTAGCGGGAGAAACCCCAGCTGCCTCTTTCATTTTCCTCTGTTGTAGCTCGAAAGACTTAAAATCTGAGGTGCATATTTCCTCTTGCGCCCAATGCTTGCCGGCTGGTTCGTTCTTCCAACTCAGGGCGGCAGTAGACGGGTAATACTTTGCCAAGAAGGCCTCAACATCAGCTTCCAGCTTATTTAGATGTTCAAAGGTTATGACTTCGATGCCCATCTCCCTCTCTATGATTTCATCTTTCAGATTTCTTTCACATTTTCGAATGGCGTCCTCGTGACTCGGAGGGCACCTTCAACTTTCATGGGGATTTCCCCCTTTTCTTGTATAGTCCGAAGCAGACTCATCATCTCTTTGTTTAATTATTTGTAATTCGGCCTCGCTGGCTTCCCCCTCGACCAGCTTCATCTTGGCCGCTCGCTCGACCCTTGGCTTATTCATCACTGTCGAAGCTATCGAGCTCGAATGCTGGCCAGCTACTTGTAGAAGCGGGTTTATCCCTGACATCGTATGAGGTATCATGCCTGCCCCCTGATGCCCCCGGGAGGCTGAAGGATGTGTCAAAGGCATGTGTTGTAGCTGTTGAGAGGAGCTACCGCTTGTATAACCATCTGCTAGCCAAGGCGTAGCTGGTGGCGGTGAGGTCCCGAGTGACTCAACACCATCTTGCAAAGCCTCGGATGAAGGCCCGGCTTGCCCAGGTATGGCTAAGTATAATCCCATCTTGCTTAATTTTTTCTTTATCTCTTCAGCTTCTAGCAACCTTTGATATAGCTCTGCTACCATGGCAAGATCAGGCTGGGAAAAGTCCGGAGCACTACCCCCTATCTCGGTTTTAAGTAGATTCAACGGCGTCTTATCATCATCGCCGTGAACATCTTGTCCCCCGGAGGTTGACATTTCTGCCCCCATACCCTCACAGGGAGGAGGGGTATTATGACGTGCCTCCTCATCGGACGGTGGAAGGCATACTTCTTCATCTTCTTCTTCATTATCTTGGCTCGAGCTGGGTAAGATTGATAATGTATTGCAAGAGAGAACAATGCTCCTCTCTCTAGTCTTTGACATCTTCTTTTTTTTCTCCTTTGCGATCGGCGTACGCCCCTGTGACAGGTCATCTAGTACGCACAACACTTCTGATTTCCCTTTAGCGTCTCGTATCAGGCCCAGGTGTAACGCCCTGGATTTTTCAGATCATTTATCAGGTCAAGATCGGTAGGTTTCGGATCATTTTGTGGGCCTCGGATTGAGTTTTACGGCTTACGTGTGTTTTCGTCTGTCGGACCTTCGGAACGCCGTGTGGCGACCCGAGAATCCGGTTACCGGGAAGGCCCGATAACCCAAGACTCGAACCGCCGCCCACGAGCCGGGAGGGCTCGGAAGGGCTAAAAAGGAGTGTGGAGGTACAAAGAAATAGGAAATAAAGCAGGACAATTCAACAATTAACAGAAATAAATAAACAACTACATCAGAGTCTAGTCCAACAGAAAGTATAGTCTAAAGTAGTAAAACGTACCACATGTCAAGTGAACACTCGGCCCGGTAAGCTGGCAACTAAGAACCTCCGTACTGCACCCTCGAACCTCGAGGAAGAACTGTCGCACCTGAAACGCAAGGGTGAGCCTCCTGTCACTGGCCCAGTAGGGATCCCGCGAAACCCCAACTGAGAAACAATGGTGGTACGGAAAGAAGTAACCACGAAAGCAGGAAAGTAACTACGGTGGCCGGTAAAACCTCGGCTCTACAGCCACTCCTACTGTACCAGAAAACATGACATAGTCTACCGTCGGGGGACAACCAAGCCACGCACCTGACCACCCGATTCCACGATCGGGGACCACCAGACACGAACCTCCCTAGCCATGCTACTAGGAAAACGCCATGATACCTCCGTAGCGGAGGCCTGCCCTCACAAAAAGGGCCCGAGCCAAAACCACACAGTCAGGGAACACGGTCACGACCTCACCGTCGTGAACACAACGTTGTCTGGGGAAAGGCCCTCGGTGACGCTCACTGAAAACCCCAGACCTCGACTCCGGGAACACTCCCGAAACCACTCACGAAATTCTGTCTCGCAGACGAAAACAGAACCCGGTACACGACAACTCACGTCACGTGACAGGAGCACCACCCCCTAGAAGAATGACCGGATGCATCCCCTGACGTCTTACACCGCGTCACAAGTGTCTAGCTACAACGTCCCAGGCGGAGACTCAGACACACTCAGTAACCAGTACCACAGAACAAGGACTAGTTGGGGTCGCGCCTGATGGCGCCGTCCGACGCCCACAACCTCGTGTGCACACTTAGACCATACGCCCTAGGTGATGGGGACATCACCTGCCATCCCCAAGTTCACAGCTCATCTCCTCGCCTCGGTTGCATTCGGCATGGTCTAGTTATTTAATTTTAAGTCCTATGTAATTTTTATTTGAGTCGTTTGATGTATTTTCTCTTTTATTTGAGTCATGTCCCTAGGTCTTTTGTTTATTCCCCTAAGTTTGAGTGTCATTAGGTTGATTAGATTAGCTATTGGTCCCAATTCATTGGGCTAGGCCCAAGGGCTCCCCCTATCCCCTTAGTTATTTGTCTTTGAGTCAAATGTCAGGGACTTTTTGTAAAATGTGGGTTGCCTATATATAGGACCCCATTCCCCTCATTTTGAGTTAATGAATCAATGAATGAAAAACTTATCATTTTGAGAGTTCAAACTTCTTATCTAGTGGAGAGATTCCATTATTTGGGTGAGAGATCCTAGGGGAGAGATTCCCCACCCATCCCTCTCTTAATTTCTCTCTTTCACTCCCCTTTCTCTCTCCTCCACACCCAATTTTGATATTTTTCTCTCTCCTCCCCTCCCAACCACCTCCACCCTCCCACCTACCTCCATTAACTCTTCTACAACTTCCCACAAGCCATCATTACTTCCCCCTAGTCCCAATAGACCCTCCACCAATCCACACCCCACCCTCCAACCCCCAACTACCCATCCCCTTCCCCAAGAAGCCCTCCACCGTCCCAAGGCACCTCTTCCCATCCCCAAGACCACCATTGATCACCCACATTAAAGGAAATTCAAACTCACATTCCCTCCACTCACTTGTGCCCCCCTCACCTTCCCCCTTCTGCCCCCAAGCCCAAATTCGTAGCTCCTCCTCCCACCACCTATTAGACCCCCTTCCAGACCCTATTCTTCCCCTCCCACACCTTGGAACACCCCCTCCTAGACCCCCTCACAGCCAGGGTTCACCCCACACTCATCCACCTCCATTTCCCCTCCCATATACCCCATTCCCCCCCATCATCTTCAACCTCCAGTTTTCAGTTCGCAGGCAGCAGAAGAGTAGCAGTTTGCAGAGGTGACCCCGACCACATCCCAGTGAATCTGAAGGCCCAAGAGGAATCCACAAAAGCATCTACCGGTCTTCTTCGCAATGGCAGTGGTTTCATCTCCATCCGAGCTCCGTGCTGCCCGCGAGATCCGTTCTCCCACAACTGCGCAGAGCTGCCCTGGCTGAGCACCTGAACCGGAGTAGAAGCTTTACCACGATAAACCTCGGAAAAATCAGGCCAAGATTTCTTTTTCAAAGTTGTTCCTCGTCCTGTCTACCTTCAGAATCAAGAAGCGGAACTTTGATCGACATCCGTGGGCCAGAGTTATCAATTTTCTCCCTCGGGTACGCGGTTCTTCTTCCCACAGTCTGCACCGACCTGTCACCATTGTTCAGAGTCCACTGGTCTTCTCCGGCATCGTTTGGCTTCCCCGCCAGTTCTGCTGCAAAGAGGACTCGTCCACGGTTCCAACAACTACAGAGGTTCTTGATTCTGAGTCCGGGAGCTGTCGGGGCATCCTCTTCTTCCTGCTGTTAGAAACCTGAAGCTGTCAGTCCGAGAATCTGCCACCCTGTTTGAGCCTCCACCCAGACCAGCATCGATGCCAGAAGAAATCAAAAAAATTCTGAGGCATTCCATTTCTAGTTACGAAGAGTTCCCTACTAGTCCCGTCTTTAGCAAAATTCCCGATCAAGTTTTGCGGCTTCAACTCTATCTGCCTATCTCCTATCGCAGAGAGCAGGCAGATTCGGCTTCGCCATCTTTTCATTACTTTTAGTCCAAGTTCCCCTCCCCGCTTGGCCGGCTGAAGGCCCCTCCCTGTGTGGAGGTAGTTTTAGTTGTAATATCAATTAACCCCCACCCCAAGGTCCCCCTCCTGCGAGAGGTGTAGTATTGTAATCATTTGAGCAGGTCAAGCTACCCCGACGTAGCGTGTGGGGATACACTCGCCTCCCCGCTCGCCCTCGTCTCCGAGCAGGACCGGTTTCTTCAAACCGGTCGAGTAAGTGCTCTAACCTAGCTCCATTTTTTACTTGTTATTTGCAATATTAGTTCATAAACTCCGCTTGCCGTGAGAGTGAGAGCCTGATCCTTGAACTCCTTGCTTCAAGAGATCACCGTGGGGTGAGGAGTGTAACCTGTGCCTTGGCACCTCGTCGGCTCCCTTGAATTCTCCAGCCATACCCTTGGGGAAACAAATCATGGCCTTGCTGGCCCTCTACCAGCAAGGTCCCAGCCCACACAACCTTCACTTGGCATTGCCAAGTTACCCCGGGTCTTGGTGAGCATCGGGTGAGCGGTCGCCAATATCGGTCCATTTGATTGCAAATTGTGCTTGTTCATTTTGGTCCAAGGGTGTGTCACATCACTAGGCCTGTCCACTAGCTAGTAATTCCCCCTAAGCATGGACTCGACTGTACGTGGGGGCCCTATAGTAACTAGCCTACTCATCGTCTCTCTCGGGTCAGTAGCTCCACCACTCACAGGTGGGTCAGCACACGCGTGCCGTAAGAAGGCTACGACTAGTGGACGTGTCACAGAGCGTGGACACAGAAAACCACGTACGCACCCATCGCAAGTAACGCGAAGTAACAGGTGGCTCAAAGCCACCCGACTCTGGACGGCCCACTAGACCTACTAAACCCAACGGCCTTTGAGTCACAAGACTCGGGGTCAAGACCGTTGCACATGAAAACACTGAGCCGTCAATCTGGCCTAATCCTTAGGTCTAAAACAACGATGGGAAGACTCACGAGGCAGTTCACAACTGCCGAGACCCATCCCTCGAGGAGGGAACTTAAGAAACCTCTAGCCCCAGGCTGGGAGACTGGACTCACCGTCCAAGGCCACACGCTTGGCCCACTCGGAAGCCAACTTCCAGAGAAGCGACGACTTGCGGGGAAACCTCACCGCACTCACACCGATACACAGTGACTCGATCTAGCAAGAACACGGAAGCCCGGAACACCTGGGGTCACCTGGACCCACCAAACCCACGGGCATGCTTATCGAAGTAACACGGTACCTCCAGACACCCCAAAAACACGGTAACGAAACCCACGGGGTGTCCGGGACACTCACGTGGCCAAAGGTCGACCACTGGGTCACAACCGGGTCGAACGGAGACCAACACAACACAATCGAAACGCTAGAAGGTCACCCGGACCCTTAAACCCACGGGAACACTAATCGAGGTAAACGGACCTCCGGACACCCAAAGACATGGTCACGGAACTCCACAGGGTGTCCGGGACACATACGACCCAAGGGGAGCACGATCAGCCGTAGACTGCCCGCCCTGGGCATCTCGATAGGCCACCCCAAGAACGCGCTATCTTTGCATAGCGCGTTCAAACAGAACGCGCCATCCAAGCATAGCGCGTTCATCCTGAACGCGCTATACGTCCATAGCGCGACCAAACCAAGTCGCGCTATGATCCTATAGCACGACAATTCAGAACGCGCTGGGACCCTATAGCGCGACAGGAACTGCCTAACTGTTCATCTTCTCCGGTGAACGCGGCCCATCGGGGCGGCGCGACCCTTAAGAACGCCCTACTTAAGACTAGCGCGTTCTCAGTCCGTGCCTGAAAACGACGGAAACTGCAAAAAAACCCATTCCATGCCTCGTTCACCCCCAGGTGAAAGGGAAACAAAAGGGGAAACCTTCCCCAAGCCCCTAGGCATGCATCTAAACCCCTGGATCGACCAAAAACACCGTAAAACTGGAGATCCGGCTCATACCCCAAAAATATGCATTTCTCCAAATCCCTCGAATAAGCCCGCTCGGCTCACCATGGCTCACCTCGCCCGTGCCTCGCCTGCGCCGTCCCCACCTCGCCCGCGCTCCACCCCGTCGGCCGTCGGAGAGAGAGGGAGAGAGGAGAGAGCATGAGAAGAGAGAGGGAGAGAAGAGAGAAATGAGAGGGGAGAGAGAGAAAGGTTAATATATAGGAAAATCTAGAAATTCCAAAAAATATTAAAAATAGAAAATCACGCTTCCTCGATCATCGGAACACGCTGATCGCTGTGGTAACGTCCCGGCGTCGGAGAACGCAACGGTTCACCCTGTACGGGTTTCGAAGGTCCTACAGACGAAAACCACGCGTAAAACCCAAAACATAACCCGGGACCCACAAAGGCGCTCCGAAAATTACAGAAAATTACCGACGTGCTCCTCACAACACCACGGACCCAAGGAAACACATAGGCACACCACCAATGGGTCCGACAATCCGATAAAAATAGTCTCAAGCTCAATCGGACTCGATCTGAAACCCATGGATCCAGATCTGAAAAATCCGAGGCATTACAGCCCTCCCCCCTTAAAGAAATTTCGTCCTCGAAATTCAGGACTAGCACCAAGCCACAGGGGAAGAATGCCTCCACCAACAGACAACGTTGTCAGTGCCCCAGCACAGAAAATCTTGATTCACGTGAAAGTACCAATCAGGAGGGATACGGCCAGACCATAATCACGAACGACGCCACGCTCCGCACACCGCACAGACATCGGCCACCAGAGCTAGCATAACACAAGGCATAAGTCTGGTATCACCTCAGACACAACGAAAACCACTCACGGCATCGCTGCCACCCTCTCGCTCACCGAGGGAACGCAATCCTCACCATAAGAACCAATCCACCGGTCAACGCCCACGCTCGGTGGACCAACCAAACACCAGCTTCTCTGCCAGCTGACCACCACAAATTTGTCGGCTCCACGCCGAGGACCACTCCACACTCGGCAAGCCAAACGCCACAATAGCATGGGACCAACTCTGTCAGAACTCAAACTTTGACAAAGCTCCGATCCCATCTGGGAAAACACACCTCAGAAACAGCCACCAAAAGGCCTCACCTGCACGCGGCTCTCTCCATTCTCGAGCCCCTATAACCAACATCTTCTATCCGTGAAAGACCATCCACTGGTCACCAGACATTCGTCAACGGGAAACCTCCACCGGCCTAGCAGGCACGATCCAACACATGATAGGCCATCCGCTGACTCACGCACAGACCAACACCACATCCAGACCTATCATCATGCCAACTCTACCGTCTCAGGGGAGTATGGCGAAACCACATGACAAGATCTCCCCTCGGTCCTCACGTCACTCGACTCAGACTTACGGGGAATCCTCCCTTGCTGGCCACAGACTGAGGATCAATATCCAACGCCAACGTCTCATCAGAGACCTCCACACACAGGCATCGACCACCATCCTGTCTCATCAAATCCTATCTCATCGAACTCCATCTCAATTAATCCAAGAGGACGCCTACCAATCCCGACTCCCGCTCTTATCACAGAGCCACGGGACACACAACCTCTTACAATCTATGACACACTTCTCCAAAACACGATCTCATCCGTGAACGCAACCTTCAACGTAAGAACATGGTACTTATGCGGCAACCTCGCCAGCACATTTCCCTAACTCTCCACCTACCAGTGCCATGAACCACAATATCTCAAGCAATGGCACGGCAACAACATGTCTACGCCGCCGGAGACAATGCATATCAAGGGACCAATCCTCCACTGCTCTACACTTCCTCAGAAGTCCACCCGCAGCAACCAACGCTACGATCCGCACACTCTGATCCACACGCACAGCCACTGCATCGACAACTCGAGATCCACCAACTCGACAACCATCTGTAACCCTGCAGACTCCGATCCTCCGCACATCGGGAACCGCAACGCCAACCACAATTCTCGCGAACACCGCCCAGCCGGCACTCGTCCTTTCAGAACAATGCCAACACCCTTACACATCAGGGAACGGGCAAAGCTTCTCACAGGCAACCACCTTGCCAAAAACACGGAACACGTCTCACACGGATTTCATGGCACACAAAGGCCAACCAATCCGGACGCACAATGCAAGACGGCGAACCTTAACCAACCGCGATCTCCCCCAACCAAGGGAAGAACTCAATACACTTTCAACCAACGGAAGGAAAACTCCACACTCGACCTGACCTCGAGCCTCGCGCATGCTGGGAACAACACCTTCCAGCACAAAGAAAACCATCACTTCCGTCAGGTCAGCTCCTCCGACAACACTTACCAAGTGTCCCGTCGGACCACGCTCACAACATCTCTCGATGCACCATCGCTGCAATTCCTCGATTTGCAACACGCCACGCCAAGAGCCGCAACACGAGCCATAACAGGCAACCGCCAACGCTCATCCTCGAGTCCCGAAACTCACTACGGAACCTTCACATCTCGAGCCAAATCCTAGGTGAACACAACCCATTCACACGCAGAAGCGCAGGAGCGAGAACTTACTGGGACACCACAACCCAATCCTGCCTCGAAATCCACAAGACAATCGGGACCGACATGTCACTTCTGACACCACAGAGCATGACAAGGACATCAGGCTCGACAAATCAGTAGCTCAACAAAAAACCTTCCACTCACTCGAGCACAATTCTCGACCAGAGCACCCGCTCCAACACCTCAAACCACAACCTCAGCGCCTCAGGGGCTGGACAATCCTCAAGCTGGAGTGGCCAGACTCGACAACAGCTCCCTCAGAGCACACTCACAGCCACTTAACAGCGAACAATCCTTGCCAGCCACCTGACCTTGCTGCAAATTCCTCGAACGCAGCACCACAGCAACACACCCGCCGGTAACCTCTGCCCAACGCAACACAACCAGGGCCACCACCTAAGGGAGAAAGCTCTTGACCTCGATCCGCAGACCCTACGTCCGCACGAACGCCGTGAACAGCAACCACCCTCACCGCGCCACACAGCGCACTCAAGCTCTCAAGCGAGAAATAAAGCGGAAAACATGCACGAAACCCTATGCCAGCTACCGACTGTACTAGACCTTACGGACTCTGATCACTGCAATATCTTGAATTCCCATGTACGTCCACAACCACACTCTGATACCAACTGTGGCGACCCGAGAATCCGGTTACCGGGAAGGCCCGATAACCCGAGACTCGAACCGAGCCGGGAGGGCTCGGAAGGGCTAAAAAGGAGTGTGGAGGTACAAATAAATCAGAAATAAAGAAGTACAATTCAACAATTAACAGAAATAAACAAACAACTACAACAAAGTCCAGTCTAATAGAAAGTACAGTCTAAAGCAGTAAAATGTACCACATGCCAAGTGAACACTCGGCCCGACAAGCTGGCAACTAAGGACCTCCGTACTGCACCCTCGAACCTCGAGGAAGAACCGTCGCACCTGAAATGCAGGGGTGAGCCTCCTGTCACTGGCCCAGTAGGGATCCCGCGGAACCCCAACTGAGAAACAACGGCGGCACGGAAAGAAGTAACCACGAAAGCAGGAATGTAACTACGGTGGCCGATAAAACCTCGGCTCTACAGCCACTCCTACTGTACCAGAAAACACGACCTAGTCTCCCGTCGGGGGACAACCAAGCCACGCACCCGACCACCCGATTCCACGATCGGGGACCACTAGACACGAAACGCCCTAGCCACGCTACTAGGAAAACGCCACGATACCTCCGTAGTGGAGGCCTGCCCTCACAAAAAGGGCCCAAGCCAAACCACACGGTCAGGGAACACGGTCACGACCTCACCATCGTGAACACAACGTTGTCTGGGGAAAGGCCCTCGGTGATGCTCATCGGAAACCCCAGACCTCGACTCCGGGAACACTCCCGAAATCACTCACGAAGTCCCATCTCACGGACGGAAGCAGAACCCGGTACATGACAACTCACGTCAAGTGACAGGAGCACCACCCACTAGAAGAACGACCGGATGCGTCCCCTGACGTCTTACACCGCGTCACAAGTGTCTAGCTACAACGTCCCAGGCGGAGACTCAGACACACTCAGTAACCAGTACCACAGAACAAGGACTAGTTGGGGTCGCGCCTGCCGACACCGTCCGACGCCCCCAACCTCGTGTGCACACTCAGACCATACGCCCTAGGTCTATCCTCTAGCTGGTAATTCCCCCTAAGCCCAGACTCGGCTGTACATGGGGGCCCTACGGTAACCATCCTACTCACCGTCTCTCTCGGGTCAGCCGCTCCACCACTCCCAGGTGGGTCAGCACACGCGTGCCGTAAGAAGGCTACGACTAGTGGACGTGTCACAGAACGTGGACACAGAAAACCATGCACGCACCCATCGTGAGCAACTTGAAGTAACAGATGGATCAAAGCCACCCGACTCTGGATGGCCCACTAGACCTACTAAACCCAACGGCCTTTGAGTCACAAGACTCGGGGTGAAGACCATTGCACACGACAGCATTGAGCCGTCAATCTGGCTTAATCTCTAGGTCCAAAAAAATGATGGGAAGACTCACGAGATAGTTCACAACTGCCGAGACCCATCCCTCCCATCCCTCGAGGAGGGAACTTAAGAAACCTCCAGCCCCAGGTTGGGAGACTAGACTCACCGTCCAAGGCCACATGCTTGGCCCACTCGGAAGCCACCTTCCAGAGAAGCGACGACTTGCGGGGAAACCTCACCGCACTCACACCGATACACGGTGACTCGATCTAGCAAGAACACGGAAGCCCGGAACACCTGGGGTCACCTGGACCCACCAAGCCCATGGGCACGCTTATCGAGGTAACACGGTACCTCCAGACACCCCAAAAACACGGTAACGAAACCCACGGGGTGTCCCGGACACTCACGAGGCCAAAGGTCGACCACTGGGTCACAACCGGGTCGAACGGAGACCAACACAACACAATCGAAACGGTAGAAGGTCACCCGGACCCTTAAACCCACGGCAACACTAATCGAGGTAAACGGACCTCCGGACACCCAAAGACACAGTCACGGAACTGCACAGGGTGTCCGGGACACACACGGCCCAAGGGGAGCACGATCAGCCGTAGACTGCCCACCCTGGGCAGCCCGACAGGCCGCCCCAAGAACGCGCTATCTTTGCATAGCGCGTTCAAACAGAACGTGCCATCCAAGCATAGCGCGTTCATCCTAAATGCGCTACAAGTCCATAGCGCGACCAGACCAGGTCACGCTATGATCCTATAGCGCGACAATTCAGAACGCATTGGGACCCTATAGCGCGACGGGAACCACCTAACTGTTCATCTTCTCCGTTGAACGCGCCTCATCGGGGCGGCGCGACCCTCTAGAACACGCTACCTGAGACTAGCGCGTTCTTAGTCCGTGCCCGAAAATGGCGGAAGCCGTAGAAAAACCCATTCCACGCCCCGTTCACCCCTAGGTGAAGGGGAAACAAAAGGGGAAACCTTCCCCAAGCCCCTAGGCATGCATCTAAACCCCTGGATCGGCCAAAAACACTATAAAACGGGAGACCCGGCTCACACCCCAAAAATATGTATTTTCCCCAAATCCCTCGAATAAGCCCGCTCGGCACACCACGGCCTACAAAACTCACGGGATATGAAGTACGTGAGTTGAGGGTCCATCTCCCTACCTCCACCGAAGATTTTGCGCTCCGAGCTCGCCGATCCGCGAAGAAAACGCCGTTGAAGCCTCACCGGGACACGATCTCACGGCCGAGCTTCATCACGCCTCCACCGCCTCGATCCTCATCCATCCTCACCTGTGCCTCACCTGCGCCATCCCCACCTCGCCCGCGCTCCACCCCGTCGGCCTCCGGAGAGAGAGGGCGAGAGGAGAGAGCGTGAGAAGAGAGAGGGAGAGAAGAGAGAAATGAGAGGGGAGAGAGAGAAAGGTTAATATATAGGAAAATCTGGAAATACCAAAAAATACCAAAAAATAGAAAATCACGCGTCCACGATGCTCGGAACACGCTGATCGCTGTAGTAACGTCCCGGCATCGGAGAACGCAACGGTTCACCCTGTACGGGGTTCCGAAGGTCCTATAGATGGAAAACACGCGTAAAACCCAAAACGCAACCCGGGACCCACAAAGGCGCTCCAAAAATTACAGAAAACTACCGGCGTGCTCCTCACAACACCACGGACCAAAGGAAACACACGGGCACACCACCAATGGGTCCGATAATCCGGTAAAAATAGTCCGAAGCTCAATCGGACTCGATCCGAAACCCACAGATCCAGATCCGAAAAATTCGGGGGCATTACACGCCGTGTAGGGCGAACCGTTCCGTTCTCCGACTCCGAGACATTGCCACTGCGTTGTGCGCTTTCCGAGGATCGCGGAGGTAATTTTTTTTATTTTTGTTATTTTCTAGAATTTCTGGATTTTCTATATATATAAACCTCCTTTTTCTCTCTCCCTCACTCTCATTTCTCTTTTCTCTCCCTCTCTCTTCTCATGCTCTCTCCTCTCTCCCTATCTTCTCCAACGGCAGACGGAGGTGGACGGGGGCGAGGCGGTGAGGTTCGTGGGGCGTGGAGCGGCGAGGATGGAGCGAGGATCGAGGTGGAGGCGGGGCATTCATCGTTCGTGAGCTTGGGGCACCGGTGGTGGTTTCAAGGGGCATTTCATGACGGAACAGTGTCCACGGTGCGTGAAATCTTCGGTGGAGGTAGGGGGATGGTTCCCTAGCTCGAGTATTTCATTTTCGACGTGTTTTGTAGGGCGTGGTGAGCCGAGCGGGGTTTATTGCTCGTTTGGGGGAAGAATCATGTTTTTAGGGCGTGGGACGGTTTCGCCCGATCAAGCGAGGTTTCTCCTCTTTTCTCCCTCCATTTTTGGGTTTTGGGGTCAGGGGAATGATCCCCTATGTTTTCCCCTTCGATTGGGATCGAATGGGGGCGTGGAACCAAGCTCACGGCGGAGCTCGGTTCATCCACGGGAAACGCAGAGGGCGGCCACCTAGATGGCCGTCTGTGCCCTGGTATGGGAGGCCATGACCCTGGCGACCCAGGTGACTGGGTGGCCACAGGTCTGGCCGCCCAGGGGTGTTGGGCGGCCATGACCCTGGCCGCCCTGACCCATTAAGGCCCTGACTGGGCGGCCAAGTCGATAGCTGCCCAGCCCTCTGGGAGGCCCAAGGTGTGGCCGCCCAGGCAGTGGGGTACCCAGGTGCTGGGCGGCCCAAGGTGTGTCCGCCCAGGCCCCTGGGCTGCCAGATGGTTGGCCACCCAGCCCAGTCAGCCCCCAGGCAGCCGTGTTTCGCGATTTCTTGCCCCGAGGTGTCCGTATGCAGTACGGTTCAGTGGGAGAGGTGCCCACGTGACTCTTAGCAATCCGGGCTCCCTGTGTGGGTCATCACAGGCTATTCTTGTATGGGAATTTGTGTCTGTAGAGGTTGTTTTCCCCCGTGTGTTCTTGGCTTTGGTGTATCCATTAGGTTCAGTCACCGTGTATTGGCATGTGTGCGGTGGGTTATTCCCGCACGTCGTTGACGTCTTCGGAACATGGTTTCCGTGTGGGCCGTGCATGTAGCCTGTGGACTGTGAGTCCAATTGTCCAGTCTGGGGCTAGAGGGTTTTCTTCGTTCCCTTTGGAAGGGATTGAGCTCGGCGGTCACGAGCCACCTTGAGCAGTATACTACTGTGGTTTCTGACCTAGGGTAAGGCCAGATTGACGGCCTGGAGCTGTCTTGTACGATGGTCTTGACCCTGAGTCCTGCGACTCAAGGACCATTAGTTTAATAGGTTTTAGTGGACTGCCTCGAGTCTGGTGGCATGGTGCCACTTGTTTTCTGAGCTGGACGTGACAGGGTTTGTGAGTAGTATGTCCGTGTTCCGGTGGTTTCCACCGAGAGTCGTTTCTGTGGTGACCCCCAATGGTCATAGCTTCCTCGACACGTATGTGCCGACCCACCTGGAGTAGGTGGAGAGCTACAGTAGCTTGCCTAGGCACGCGTCTGCTGACTCACCTAGGGGGTAGGTGGATAGCTACACCCGAGAGAGACGGTTTTTAGGCTGGTTATCATAGGGTCCCCACGCGCAACCTTGTTGACACCCGTTTTATACCCAATAAGTCAGGTCATCTCCTTATTTATTCAATATGATGCTCCGAGTTGTTCACTCTTCATTGAATTCCTTTTAATCAGTTGAAGCCTATTTTCTGGGTCTCAATTCCTGGATTAGACCTGGTTTCTGGTGGCACTTCGTTCAAAAGCTTGGCAATCCCTCCATTCTATTTTCTTGAAAATCAATGATAATAACGGTCTGGACTAGGCGCGTCATTTCATAATAACGCATGAAGCCTAGGCCGTTAATCTTTGAAGAGTCCCAAGACTTAGGGCCTCGTTGTCCTTTGATAATAACGGTCTACTCCCTAGCCGTTGTTTCCTTATGACGCCCTATGCCCTGGCTGTTACTTACTTGCAGAGTCCTATTGTTTAGATCTTCTTCCCGTCGATCTTATCCTTTGGATAGGGTTGAAAATGACGGTCGTTCCTTGGAGCGTTATTTCCAAGTGGCGGTCTATCGTGCAACCGTTACTTCCTTCAGAGAGTCCTGACAGCTCATGCCTTTTCTCTACTACTCCGGGGACGAGATAGGGTTTTGGATTGGCATTATCTCCTTCAATTCTAATCCTCAGGACCTCTCGTTTGTTTCTTTGGACTCTTGTTGATATTATCCTCAAGGATTTGCTAAGGATTATCCTCCTTTCTTGGCTGATTTATCTTCAACTCGACCTGAGAGTTTGAGGGAGTCTATAAATAGAACCCTTGATTTCATGACCCAAGAGAGAGGAAGATTTGATTCACGACGAAGTGCTGCCAAATTCAGGAGCCATCTACATCCAGGAGGAGCTGCTTCCCACGTCCATCTTCCTAGTCAAGGGAGTAATTTTGGGTCTTAGCTTGTCAAGATCATCATCTTTGCATGCTCAAGTTTCCCTTGGTTTTATCAATCAAAAGCATTGTCCCTCCTCTTCCTCCACGTTTTTCACTGTTGCTAAGCATACACATATCCTCCTAAACTTAAAAAACGCCCAGAGGGGTTAAAAAACCAACAACTCCCCGGTAATCCCCTCTCCTTTTGATGTTCTTAAGCTTTTTAAGGATTGATGCTATACTTATGTTGAGGGCTAATTGAGGTCGTGTTGTTTTGCTTTCTACATCCTTGGCAGGTTTTACAGGATCCCTAGCACGAGGCCCAAGCCTTCTAGCCGGCTGGAAGAGTTGGAGTTCAAAGAATTCACATCTTTTCACTGCAGGTTATCTGACGGTCAGGTGCAGGAGCGTTATTTCCTTCTGGCGGTCTATCGCACGACCGTTACTTCCAAGCGACGCACAGGGTTTGGACCGTTATTTTCAAGTTGATCTGTAGGCTTTCCTTGGTTTTCTCTCCCGTGGGCGGGTGTTTCATCCACCTACTTCCAAGGTATATTCCAGTCTTTGACTCGTGTTTACTTTGGTGGCGATCACGACTTTCCTTAGTGTTGGGCACTAGCTGTCTTTTTCATCAAATCTCTTTATTCCCCTTGATTGTTCCACCCCTAGCGGTGTGTTTTTATTTATCTTTGCTCCACGCCCCGGCGTGTGTTTTTGTTTTTCCCTTAGCGTAATTTGATTGAGATAGCATGCCCATGCTAGAGTTAGATTTGATTGCCTAGGTTCATGTTCACATGTGCATAGGTTGAGCTGATCTTTGGTAGTTTATTTATCATCTCGCCATATCATTTTTCAAAACCCTCACAATCAACAAAAAAAGAAAGAATATAAGAAGAGATAGGTAAACAAACAATCAACAGATAATTTTTTGGCGATCACGGTGGGACGACTAGTGCCAATCGTGCTTCTGATTCCTGTTTAAACCTGCCATCATCTGTTTGTTCAGTTGTCTTTTGATCCCTTTGTTTTCACCCCTCTTTCTGGTTTTCTGAATCATATGACGGCCCTATCTCGGCGCGTTACAGTGTTCTGATGCGGGGACATCAGGCCGTCGCTTGTCTCTGTGGTGTGAGCTTTCACGGGTTTTCCTGTTACTTCAGTTTGTTTTTTGGTTCCCTGGCTCATACGACGGTCTGGAACCCCTGCGTTACATTATTTATGGCGGTCTGGTCTCTGACCGTTATTTGGCTCTGACGCAGGGGCCTTCGTCCGTCACTCTCCTGGCAGGTACGCATCCGAGGTGCAGTTATTTCCGCAGTTTTTGGCTGTGATTTATTGCTTGGGTGCTGCTTGATTTCTGCCATAATTCCATTCATATCTTCATATCATTATGTGCACCGTTGTTTGCTAGATTCTAGGCTAGACTTTGCATGCACTCCGGTGCACATAGGGTCATCCATCTTTTCATATATTAGACTGCATTTTCCTACCTTGTTGTGAGGACCTCTCGTCTCCATATTCCTTGGGGCCGACTAGGAAATCACAGCAGGGACCTCCATAAGTCCCCGCGAGCCGTGGATTCCCACACGGACGCCGGGCCGGTTGTACCTTTCCCCCCTTGTGTCTAGGGTTGCATAAGTGAAGGAGTGGTCACACTTAAAGTCAAGCCGAGTCCATATCCACCTCCTATCAGGAACCCATTTGGAGAGAGCACATATCAATCAATTCACTAAAGTTCCAAAGGAGAAACCATAAAGAAACTTTGTTTGCATCATCTTAAGCAACTTGGTTGGCTTTTGAGTGTCTTCATTCCCTATCACTTATATCTTGTTTGAATCACCTAGGTGCGGTTGCTCATTGTGTGTTTGTTGTGTTTGTTGTTTTGCATTTATCAAGGTTGTCCGTTGCATGTGGAGTTATTTTCGTTCGTCCGAATCATCTCCTCGAGTCGCTTCCTCCTTCACATTCTATTCCAATCCCCTCTTCGAATCTACCATGGCATCCTGCAATCCTCCTCGCTCCCAAGAGGATTCCCTTCCTCAAGGGCTCCTTGAGAACCCCCCGAGGGTTATTTCTTTCTCCGCCGGAGAGGGGACCGCCCCTCTCTCATCCTCCACTCCCATAGAAGGTGGTCAGGTCATCCCTTCTTTATCTGCTCCTTCCGCGGGCTCTGTCCTCCATATGATGGCCCAGTTGGATCCGACCCAACTCCAGGTCCTCTATCAGGCCATGCAAGGGTCCAATCCTCCTCCCTCCGCTACCGTCCAGGGGCACTCTAATTCTTCCATTATTGGGCCGTCTGTTCAGCCCACCCCGATTGAGCTCACCCCGGTCCAGCCCCGGACCATCACCTTTGCTGGCATGGAGATGGGTCAATCCTCCAATCCGACCCATCAATCTTTTGATAAAGGGAAATCGCCTATCCCCTCTCTTCCGATGGATTATCACCCCTCTGCTCTGGCGGCTCCACAGGTCCTCGTGGGCCCATCCGATTTCTTGCCCCAACAGCACGGGGTGGCCCAATTTCACTCCAATCCGGGTCTATCTCAGGCCCAGTATCCTTCTTACGGCCCCCCTAATTCCACTAGTTATCCTTCTGCTCCTTCCTATGGGCTCCCGCCCTCGGCAACCGCCATTCCTCCTGCTCACCAGATACAATCAACTCCCTTCACTGCCCCTGCTCCCTCTCGAGAGCAGGATTTGCTTAATAAGTGGGCCACCATGCAGCAACAACTTGATTTTCTTCAGAAGAAGGTGGGCCCACAATCCTTGGCTGATATTCCCGTCCCAAGCTTTCAGAACATCCGTTTCCCTCCGCAGTCTGAGCTCCCCAACTACCATAAGTATGATGGGAACAGCAATCCCTTCATCCATGTGAGGGATTTTCTGTATGAATCGGCGCAGTTCCAATATGATGATCGCCTTATGGCGTACCTATTCCGCCGATCATTGGATGGCGTTGCTCTGGAATGGTTTTATTCTCTGCCCCTAGAAGAGGCCGAGAGCTTCAAAGTGGTCAAGGACAAGTTTATTCAGCGGTTTCAAGATCGGGTCGGCCCGGAATATTCATTCACAGACCTGGTGGCCGAGAAAATGAAGCCGGATGAGGAATTCGCAACTTATGCAGATAGATGGAGGCAGATGGCCGCCAGGGTGCCCGGCCATATTCCAGAGGAAGAAAAAGTTAAACTGCTAATTTCAAATGCTTCGCCCACCTTCAAAAACATCCTGGCAATGAACGATATAGCCAATATGCATCAACTGTATAGCCGGGCGCGATTTATACAAACTCAGTTTAAGGACTCCCCTATCCATTCTCTTTTCGAAAACCAAAAGCCCAAGTACCATAAGAAACCACAGGGGCCGGTTACCGAAGGAGTCCAGACAAATGAGCAAGTACAAGCTGTTGCTTTTCCCTACCAAGCCGCACCATTCCGCTACAACCAAAGCCCCCGCAATCCGCAAAACTCCGCTCCGCAACACTTTCAAAACACTCCACAAAACCGTCCGCCTACCTTCACCATCCCGCAAAACACCTTCACTGCGCCACAACAACCACCACCATCACCGCAATACCATAACGTCCCTCCACCCGGCGGCTACAACAATAATAATCCCAACAGCAAGCGCCCGGCTCCCAGAAGAGCCCAGTATCCTCCATTGCCAGAGACACTTACAGACATATTCTCAGCGCTCATGGCAGTAAATGCAATTCAACTTCCTCCAGAAAGGACTGTTTGGAACCCAGCTGTTGATCAAACTAAGTATTGCATGTTCCACCGGCAGCCGGGTCACACTATAGAAGGATGCTTTCACTTTCGAGATCTCGTGTACGACTTACACGAAGGACAGAGAATATACTGGGCCGAGATGCATAGGGCCATTATGGAAATCAAAGAGAAGAGAAGGCAGCCGCAGGGGCAGCAAGTGCAGCAGCATCCAGCACCGCAGCCGCAGCAGCCGCCACAACAGCAGCCACCGCAGCAAGCACAAGATCTGGGCATCCATCAGAATCCGATGCCAAACCATCAACCCGCTCCTCCGCAACAGCCGCCAGCACCGGCACAAGTTAACGTAGTCCAACCACCGGCCTCCAACGCCGGGTGGTCATTTGATGATGATGGCGCCGCACCACAGGTCATGGCCTTCCACCACAAACCTTCCTTCATCCTCCCTACACAACCAACACCCTCTCCGCTCATCCCACCATTCACACCCGCTCCACCAAATCCGCTCACCATCCCGTCGTATCCTTCGCCAACCCCCATAACCGTCATCACACCACCATCCAATCCCGCACCTATCCTTACCCATCCATTCACCCTGCCTTCACCAGCATCCACGTCCATCACCACCCTACCACCCACCAATCCTTCACCTATCATCCGCGCATCCCCCATTAACTTCACCAACCCTCCGCTTTACCAAACTGCCTCCCCCACGCCACCTATTCTACTCATTCGCCCTGCAGGGCCCATCATACTATCCCCCGATGCCGCGGCAAATTGTGCTCTAAGGAGCGGGAAGATGTTCCATCGGAACTACGCCACTACTAGCAATCCCCAGTCTTCCCAACCGGTGGCTGAGCAAGAGGAAGCTGAACCGTTACCGGGGACTCAATATGATTTACTGCATCATCTAGATCGGGTACCCGCCAAGATATCTGTGCTGGAGTTAATCAAGAGGTCCACTCTCCATCAAGATGCACTGAGGGATTTTTTGCAGAAGGTCATGGTTAGTGAAGACATGGCAGTCGACAGTCTACCAACGGCACTAGCAACTATCTCTAAAGGGCCGGCAATCACATTCTCTGAGACCGAGCTTGCACCTCCGGGGGCTCGGCAAATGCCGCTCTGCATAACAATTACTTTGAACAAAGTCGACGTTGAAGCAGCACTGGTCGACACTGGGGCCTCAATTAATGTCTGCCCCCTCAGCACTCTCCGAGCCTGCAATATATCTGAGGAGTTACTACGGCCTACCCCCACCACTATAGCAGCATACGACAACTCAAGGCGGGCATGTCACGGGGTAGTCACTATTCAGGCTGAGCTCGGGCCTCTTTCCATGGCTGTAGAATTCTATGTACTTGATATCGACCCTATGTTCAAGGCTATCTTGGGTCGTCCCTGGATCGACACACTTGGCGCCGTGCCCTCTACCGCGCACCAATGCATTAAATTCCCTTTTCAAGGGAGGGTCGTCAAAGTTAAAAGTTTATCCACGGTACAGTCAGTGAAGGCCATCTCTGAACAGATTCTTCCTACTCTCTGGCCAAGCAGCCGGCCCGTGCTATCAGTGCTAGACCTAAACTTTCCTTGGGCGTACACCACTCCTAAGCCCGTCACTACCCCGGTCATTATCAAGGCAAAGCCGCAGATTCGAGATTCAAAGGGGTGGAACATTATATTGAAACTGGGCTATCAACCGGGGAGAGGCCTCGGTGCACAGCTGCAAGGGATGACCAAGCCCATACCAAAAGGAAGGAAAATGGGCAGACGAGGTCTCGGTTACAAGGAGACATCATTATCAATGATGGGTGACTCTGGGCCGCTTACCTGGGATTACCGTCAGCATTTTGTCAGAGGGCCCCCACAGCCGGGCACGTTAGCTGCGAAGCCAGTCCAGTCAGAAACCGACACGGTTTGTCCAGTCACCAGTCCACCCCCGTTGCCAAGGGGGCTAAATGACGATGTGATCGACTACAGCTGGGCCCTCCAGGGGCTGTTTTATGAATTGGCAGCCAGAAGCCACAGAAGGTTCAGCTTATGCAATGGAGGCCGAAGAAGCGGCCTGGTGATGATTCAAAGAAAGAAGGGAGCTCGCTGATTGCTCTTTCTCTATCTCCTTCTCATTTTCAGTGCATGATCCAGCTGAAGGGGTTTGTACCCCGTCCTCCTCCGATTATGATTAATCCATCCTTCAGTGATCCATTCCAGATTCCAATCAAACCTCCTGCTTATGGGCCTCGCTGCCCCATTAATCTGCCTGCTTTCCCCATCCCTCCGTTTTTTAACTCTCAAATCCACGAGATGTGGGGTTCCTCCTCTTGTGATCTTTTCTTCGATTGCATCTTTCCTGAGCTGTTCCCTATGCAGCTCTCGCCTCCTCCGTCGTGCTGCGTGGTCTCCACTGATCTCCAAAAAAAAACGTCAAATTTGAAACGGAGATTTCAGTGGAAGATTATGCTATCCTGTCTCCATCCTCCTCGTCCCAGGGGCACGAGTCCCCTGCTCCTTCCCTTCCATTAAGCTTCCTCTCTCCTAGGTCAGAGTTAGGGTCTAGCGAGTCTAGAGAAGTAGAGTCAGTTAGGTCTAAAGAAGTAGGGTCTTGTTCTAGGTCGTTCAACCCTTCCCCTCCTGAGCCGCGCTCGCTTGCGCATCCTTCCCGATCTATTCCTGATAGGTTCTTGCAAGATCTAGCTCAGCGGTGTCATGCTCTTTTGAAGTGCCCAGAATTCGTCGCCACGGCGATTGCGATTGAAGATGAAGAGGAAATAGAAGGGGTGTGGAGCGATGACGGATTAGGCGTCTATGAAGTGCTGGATGAGAAAGATCCAATTGATGAAGACAGCGATGTAGAGGACACTGCCGACTTATATGCAAAGGGACTGAAGAGATTCGACCAGCCGTCGACGGCAGTGGATGAACCTACGAAGGAAATCGACTTGGGAACGGAAGAAGATCCAAGGCCCATCAATATTTCAGCTAATCTCCCTCCACAGGTAGAAGAGGATCTAATTAAGGTACTGAGGGAGTATAGAGATTCTTTCGCCTGGTCTTATGAGGACATGCCAGGTCTTGATCCCTCCTTAGTGGAACACCGACTCGTGCTTAAACTAGGGGCAACACCTGTTAAACAAAAGTCAAGAAGATTTCACCCCCACATGGCCTTAAGGATCAAAGAAGAAGTCGATAAGTTATACAAGGCCAAGTTCGTCAGAGTAGTCTTATATCCCCAGTGGGTGGCGAACATAGTCCCTGTCCTCAAGAAGGATGGAAAAGTGCGCATATGCATTGATTTCAGGGACCTTAACAAAGCATGTCCTAAAGATGATTTCCCGCTGCCTCATATAGACGTCCTTGTTGATAACACTGCCGGGTACGAAGCTCTATCGTTCATGGATGGGTACTCGGGCTATAATCAGATCCGTCTCGCTCCTGAAGATCAAGAGAAAACTTCCTTCACCACGCCCTGGGGCACAAACTGCTATGTAGTTATGCCTTTTGGATTAAAGAACGCAGGCGCCACCTATCAAAGGGCGATGATGGCTATCTTCCATGACATGATGCACATCTAAATGGAAGCTTACGTGGATGACATTCTGGTGAAGTCAAGATCAAAGGAAGAACACCCCTCTATTTTGACTAAAGTGCTGCAGAGAGCCAGGGAGTACAAGCTAAAGATGAATCCGAAGAAGTGCGTATTCGGAGTCTCCTCGGGGAAGCTGCTAGGTTTCATAGTGAGCAAACGGGGGATCCAGATTGATCCTAACAAAGCACAGGCCATCACAGATATGCCTCCGCCAAAGAACATTACGGAACTTCGAGGACTGATTGGTAGATTGCAATTCATTAGAAGATTCATATCCCAGCATTCTCAAAGGTGCCGTCCGTTTTATGAATTACTCAAGGCGGGGGTCAAGTTCGAATGGAATCAAGATTGTCAAAAGGCCTATGAGGACCTCAAGGAATATCTATCCAATCCCCCGGTTTTGCAACCTCCTGTCCCTGGAAAACCCCTGATCCTATACATCTCGGTCATTGAGGACTCCCTAGGGGCGGTTTTAGCACAAGTGGATGACGAAGGAAAAGAGCGGGCTGCGTACTATCTTTCTCGGTTGTTTAATCCAGCTGAATCCAGGTACACCGCTATGGAGAAGACTTGTGCCGCCTTAGTGTGGGTAGTTCAGAAGCTTAAACATTACTTTCACGCCCACCCAGTTAGGCTGATCTCTAGAATGGACCCGATCCGTTATCTCTTAGAAAAGCCCGTTCTTTCTAGTAGGTTAGCTCGCTGGCAGAGCTTCCTCTCTCAATTCGATATCACCTTTGTCGTTCAGAAGGCAGTCAAAGGATACGCCATCGCTGAGCATCTTGCACATCTCCCTATTCCTCACACCGACTCTATTCAGGACGATTTCCCTGATGAGCATCTCTCTGTCCTTTCTCAGCATCCCTTCTGGTCTCTGCACTTTGATGGTGCGCTTAACTCACAGGGCCAAGGGATCGGTGCTGTCCTGCTTACTCCTGAGGGAGTAACCATCCCCTTCGCTTATCAACTTCGATTTCCTGCTACCAACAACATCGCTGAGTATGAGGCTCTCCTGGCCGGCTTGAAGCACGCCTATCTCTTAGGCGCGCGTTATTTAAACATCATAGGAGACTCTCAGCTCATCTTACGGCAAGTTCTGTCCACTTACCGTACCCGTGACCCCAAGCTCAAGCCCTATCAAGATTTGGTCATGCTCATCGCTAAGCGATTCCGCAAGCTAATCTATATCCATACTCCCCGTTCTCTGAACATTCTGACGGATGCATTGGCATCTCTGGCCTCCTCCTTATCCTTCCCTCTCAGTCGTAGTACTGAGACTGTCGTCGTCCAGAGGATGGACGCACCCTCTCTCCAGGATCCTTGGTTCACCAACCTTAGGAAGTCTGCAGAAGTGAGAGCTGAAAAGGAAGATCTCGAGGAGGTATCATTAACAGAACTAGAGGAGATTCTGGACGAAGAAGAATTGCCTTGGTATCATGAAATCGAATTATTTTGCAAAGAAGGGTCGTTCCCAGAAGGGGCAAAGGCTGAGCAGCGTAAAGCAATAAGAAGAGCCGCCGCAAGGTACACTATCATTGCAGGAGAACTATATAGGCGCGCTACTAATGGAATGCTCATGAGATGCTTAGATGATGTAGAAGCTTGGAAGGTGGCTGAAGTAGCCCATTCTAGTGAGTGTGGAGGTCATGTCAATGGCCAGGCTCTAGCAAAGAAGATCCTTAGGCAGGGTTACTATTGGCCCACTCTAGAGGAAGATTGCTCCCTCTATGTCCGGAGGTGTCTTAAATGTCAACTCCATGCTGATAAAATTCACTCTCCAGCTTCATCCCTCCATCCTATGACTGCTCCTTGGCCGTTCTCTATGTGGGCTTTCGACGTCGTTGGCCCACTCGGTGATCCTAATTCTCAGATCAAGCAGAAATCCTTCATTCTCACAGCAACTGAGTACTTCACCAAATGGGCCGAAGCCGAGGTGTACACAGAGATCAAAGCTACAACGGTGTGCCGCTTTATCATGAAGAATATCATCTCGCGGTTCGGAGTGCCAAGCAGCATCATCACCGACAACGGACCCCAGTTCGTCTCCCAGGAGCTTAAAGACCTCTGTAAGAAGTTCAAAATTACATTGCATCATTCGTCACCATATTACCCTCAAGGCAACGGTCAAGCCGAAGCCACTAATAAAACTCTTCTTAAAATCATTAAAAAAACATGCGAAGCGCATAAATTTTCTGATTGGCCTGAAAGATTGGTGGAAGCTCTGTGGGCTTACCGCACCTCCGTCCGTACTCCTACGGGACAAACTCCCTATTCTCTAACCTACGGGATGGAGGCGGTGCTCCTATATGAGATCTTAATCCCGTCACTCAGAGTACAGCTCGATAAGGAACTTAATCTCGATGAACGTCGAGAGGCGTTGCTGGTCCAACTGGAACTCCTAGATGAGAAGAGGATGAATGCGGCCGATCACGTATCTGTTTATCAAAAGAGAGTTTCGCGTTATTTTCAAAAGAAGGTAATTGAACGAAAATTTTGCAAGGGTGAAATGATTTTGAAACGCAAATTCATTCGATCTGCAGGTCCTAGGTCTAAATTGCAACCTAACTGGGAAGGGCCGTTCGTAATAAAAGAAGCTTATCCAGGGAATGCTTATCGTTTAGTAAACGCGGAAGGTGAGGAGCTCTCTCACCCGTGGAATGGGTTGTATCTTAAGCGTTTCTTTCCTTAAAAATCTAAACCATGTACTTTTTCGGCAATAAGAACTGCCTCCCTATCTTCAAAAGAGAGTCTTGAGTAAGGCAAACACACACAACACGACGCCCCTGGTCAGGTTCCTTGTTTAAAAAGACACGGTTTTTCCTTGGCCATGCTTTGGGGGAAAGTCAAAGTCCCTGTACGTTTCATCCTTCGGCTGCATCCAGGGGCAAGGAGTAAATAAGAAGGAGACAACCGATCCAAACTCCCTAACGAGAAGAGGTCTCAAATAGGGGCAAGTCCGTTATGACCTGACTCCACAAGAAAGAAAAGAAAAGAAAAACAAAGGAGTGCTCTTTACCATGAAATCAAAAGCATCATCTCAAGGTCTGTGAAAGAATTCTCAAAAGCTCCAAAAGAAAAAGAAGATTAGGCATGACAAGAGTGGCAGTACAGTTCCCCGCGGGACGTTATGAGCCCGGTCGCATGCATGCCTAAGTGGACAAAGGTTCGATGACGGACATAAAAAGTCCCGGCACAACAGACCGAATCTCTAATAAGGTTGTACGGTGAGGGAATCAAGTTCTAAAAACTTCCATACCTGGCCTAAGCTTACCCCCCATGTTCTTTTTTTCTTTTTAGGACTGAGACGAGTACCCTAGGTATGGCTTTGGTAAAAACACCGTCACGATGATCAGGTCTCGGCCAGGGGTTGCCACGCTATTGCACGCCGGTCTCGAGACTCAAGCTAAAACAAGAGAGGTCTCGTGTTGCTAGAGAGGCACTGGTTTTCCAAAAATCCAAAAAATAAATATTTCCACAATCCAAAAACAACAAATATTTTCAAAATCCAAAAACAACAAATATTTTCAAAATCCAAAAAAATAACGAATATTTTCCAAAACCCCCAAAATACCATCATATGCATAGCATGCATCGTGTTTTCATTATGTTTTCGCCTATTTAATAAGGCTCCACCCCTTGACCAAATATCAAGAAACGGTCATTATCTAACTTGCTTCAAGGCAAGGGGTTGAGTCTAAGAACAGAGCTAACTTGTTTAATGTCTAAGTGTGTGCAGAATACAGGGGCAAGCCCAAAGGTAAAAGCTCACAACTATGCAGGTTCAGAGCGTGTAACGCGCCAGGATCGGACCGTTACAGTCATATAACGGGCCCCTCTTTGACCGTCACTTCCCTTGGCATGGGCCCCTCGTCTTTTCGTTAAACCATCACTATGACGGTCTGAGACTCACCGTTACTTGAAATAACGGCTCAAGACCCATCCGTCACATCCTTCAGAGACTGAGCTCTTGTTACTTCCATTATGACGGCCTATCGCAGACCGTCATTTCCAAATAACGGCCCAGAGTACATCCGTCATATCCTCCAGAAACCCCATCTACTCACATCATTCTAGCATTCCACATGATGGAACCCAAGATCTTTTAACTATGGCAATCTTATCTCACTCAAGCAAAGATTAATGAAATATGAAATCAAAATTGATTGTCAATCTCATAACATCTTTCATAAGCAAAAGAAAATCAAGGTATATTCAACTTCTTATCCGCAAGAGGGCGGATTCTTCTCAACTCTTTCACGTAATCTCGGCGTGTTTCTTCGTTCTCTTCAACTTCTGCTTGCCACGGGCGCACCTTGCTGATCTCCCACATGGTCAGCGCGTTCCGGATCGCTCTTTCATCTTCCTCGGTCCCCATCTTCCTAGGTAGAAGGGGAGGATAGTGTGATAGTGCAGAAACGCCAATTCGAGGTAATCCGATCTGAAG
Source organism: Amorphophallus konjac (assembly GCA_022559845.1). Lineage (NCBI taxonomy): Eukaryota > Viridiplantae > Streptophyta > Magnoliopsida > Alismatales > Araceae > Amorphophallus > Amorphophallus konjac. The sequence goes on along the minus strand of CM040119.1, from coordinate 164,879,447 downwards.
ATGGCATCGGTGCGGGTTGTAGATCGCCATGGTAGTATTCCCTACTAGCTGGAGGTCGAGGCCTTGGCGCCGCGGTATTTTGAGAAGAGCACTTCGAAGAACGCTTGGTCGCATGATGAACTTTTCAAGAGGCAAAGCATTGAAGAAGAGGCGCCATTCATCCCGCGTTTTCTTATCCGCCGTCCTGCATTCAACATGAGAAGAATGTCCAAAAGCCCCTCCAATGAAGAAGAGGGGGTGGCTCCCGAAGATCCGGCTCGCCGAAGTTATATCTTCCTTGGGAAGGAATTTGATTCTCACTCCTATCCAACACTCAAGGAGTATCATGGAACCGAACAAAGGCCCTCCAAGGCAAGCCGAGCTTAGTCCTTCATAGAGGTATGAGAGGACCGCTTGAGAAATAGACATACCCCGCCACAGTCCACTAATAATGCTAAGATTTTGGATATCTAAGAGGTGGTCGGTTGTGGAGAAAAGGAAGACCCCGCACAAGCAAACCGCCACCGCCTTGGCTATTGCTTCGTGTCTCTCCCACTTATTTTTACAGTGAGACACTATCCATTGTGCCATAGGGATCATGTGAATGTGGCGCGGGCTGATCATGGTCCGCACGTCCTTTGGGTTATGAATGAAGTCGCTTAAGATCAAGGACGGATCAATAGGTTCTATTGTATAGCAAACCCGATCCTCATCCCCCAACTTAGTCTTAGGAAGGGCTAGGTAGGTCTCTACCTCCTCCAATAGGATGGTTGCTTCAAAGGAGGGGAAGATGAAGGTATGAGTTTGTGGATGCCATAGTTCCACAAGGGCTGAAAGGTATGGCCAATCCAAAGACAATTTCTGGAAGTTTTTGCCTAGAACCAAGAGGGGTTGGAGGTGCCATGCTTTGAGGATTGATACCACCTCTAAAGGGAGTGCCTTTACCATGGGAGCCACCCACTTCAGGTTGGAGTAACACCTTGGGCCAGGAAGAGGCTTGAAGAAGAAAAGAAGAAGGAAGGTTATGAAGAAAATTAAAGTGCAGCAAAAAAATCTGAACTTTGGATGAAGTCATGCAAGCTTACCACCCTTTGGACATTAGAGCTTAGATGCTTGGGGATCAAGGATAGCCGTTGAAGCTCCCCATGTTCTCTCCTTGCAGCCTTAGGGCCGGTGTAGATCTTCTCTTCCATAGCCGCCATCTCGAAGCACCTCTTCATCTTGATTTCTGCTTGTTAGGGAGAATTCTTCAACCCTAGAACAGAGGTTTTTGCAAGCTGCGATTTTGGATAAGTTTCCCAAGTTGCTGGGGCTTTTTATTAACTTTGGAAGGATAAGATTGGAGTTGGGAAATTTCTAGCAAGAGATTAAGTGTCTGAACCTCGGGCTCTAAGCTCTCACGGCCGAATCCGTTTTGGAAACGACCCAGACTCTGACGGTCTGTCGTAGGGCCGTTACTTCACTCTGGCGCACCTACCCTGGGCCGTCACTCTTTCTGTGGGTTGGGTTTTCCTTAAAACATGTTCTGTGGCTGTTTACGGTCTGGTCTCAGACCGTCACCTTTCAACGGACGAACCCTAATCCGTTATATCCTTCAAATCGCTCAAGTCTCTCTCTTCTGGGTTGAACGCCATGTAACGGTCAGGTTAGGACCGTCGTTTCGTTATGACGCGTCTCCTTCAGGCCGTCGCGTTTTCTGAGAATTAGTTCTAAAACCATGTTCTGCCATGAGCAACGGTCTGGTCTAGGACCGTTGTTTTCTTTTAACGCTCCTACCATGGGCCGCTATTTCCTCTGCAGCCCGGCTATCAAAATAAGATGTTTCATGAATGACGGCCTAAGGTAGGCGCGTCGTTTGATTATGACGGTCCAAGATCAGACCGTCATTTCCTCTGCTACTAAATTCAGGCATTTAGTCTATCCTTTGCCTAGACCTGGCGGTCTTTCACATCTGTACACCACACCTTCTCCACACAAGCATTCATTCACACATACACATCCATCATGCGTACTTTCAATCACTCATTCGTGCATATCCATTCACACATCCACATAAAAAAGTCAACAAAAATTTCATTTTCATAAAAAGGCATGTACAAGTGGTAAGAAAAGCATAAAAGTACATCGTTCGGCCGGCTTATCCGTCGGGCCGCCCTCATCCTCCCCATCCTCTGGTCTCCTCGTGGGCGGCGGTGCTTGGGAAGTGCTCTCCTCTGGCAGTCCCTGCTCTGCCCTCTCATTTCTCCGTTGGCCGGCGGAACTAACTAGGAAATCCCCAACCGAGCCACTAGGGGCAGCACTCTTATGAGCCCCGCTCCGGGAAGAACTCCGCTCTGGTGCCCGGCCTAGCATCCGGACCGTCTGCTCCATGGTCTGCAGCCTGATCTTCAGTGTGAAGATCTGGCGTCGCGTCTCCCGTGCCTCGGTCCGGTAGCGATCAAGATCCGCGGTCCCAAGGCGAAGGTCCTTCACCTCGGCCTGCGCCCGTGCTAAATCTACTCGAAGTCGCTCCATCTCCACATCGTCCACATGACGAGGGGTCTCTGCTCTCAGTCGGGCTATCTCTACCCGCACGAGCTCCGTCTCTGCTCGAGCTCGATCAGTCTCGGCCCGGCTCCTCTCTACCTCTGCCCTCGCCTGGGTGGCCTCCGCCACTGCCGCTGCCAGCTCTATCGCCTGTAGATTGCATTGCATTGCATATAGGTTAGTCATATAAATTTAATTAGCATAAGCATAATCATAAAGCATGTAAGTATCTTACCCGCTCCGCGAGGGTGGCCTCCGCCTCCTCTGCCCGGGCAACCGCCCGAGCAAAGTCAGCATCTCGCCCAGCCCTGTCTCCCGCAGGCTGCGAGGACGACGATGGGGCATCCGGTCCTGCTCATTGAGCTCCCTCTGCCCACTGCATTGTCATAGCCAAAGCATTAGCATCATGCATAATCATAGTCATATCATAAGCATTCAGAATCTCACTAGGAGCTCTAAAGCAGTCCGGTACTCATCCCGCTGCTGGATGGTAGAGTGGAGTAGTCCCTCTAGCTCAGCTATCCTCCCCTCAGGATCGAGCTGCATGTAGAAATCATGAGCCAGCATGTCACATCCGCATTTCATCATATAGAAAGAGTTTTTTAGTTTAGAATTGCATACCGGTCGTCGGGTACCTCGGTATACCCGGTCGCCGTAGTGTCGAGCAAAGGCCTTCAGGTAGGCCTCGTCGCTCTCTGCCCGCTCTTTCACAGCCCTGCCTCGCTGCCTCCAGTCGAGGACGTACTTCGCCTTCCGGGCACGCCAATCCACATTCCCACTAATACCTCTCGCCGACTTGCCTGGATGGTCGTCGGTGCGGCGTGGAAAGGTCACCTCGGGCTGGTGTAGTCCTCGGGTCCGCAAGATCAGCCTGTAGTGCAGAGGCTCGATGATATGGAGGCAGTGCAGCCAGACGTCTCGTCCCCGATACGATAGAGACGCCTCCACCCATGGCTGTCCTGTGTAACCCTCACCGCGGTAAGGGGTCCACCTCACCTGCAGGCATTTAGATCCATTAGCATTCGCACAACATGAGCACATATAGGCATATAAAGCATTTAAATTCTGGGCTCACCGATGTGTGTGGGTAGGATTCCAGGTCCTCCTGGATCATCCGGGTCTGTCTCAAGACCGACCCCGTATCCCTCGCCACCGACCATCGCCTCGCGATCGGTATCAGGCCAGGATGGAGTAATGCGCCTCTCCCAATGCCCGGGAGGTACAAATAGCTCCAGATCTACATTTAGGAATCAAGTCAGTTACATAAATCATCAATCATAGCATACATCATGGCATAGTAGAAAGCACTTAAGCGCATTTTTACCTGTAGGAAGGGCGAGAAGCCTCCCAGCATCGTCAGTCGGTCCGTGGTGCTCAACGAGTTGATCAGGAAGGCCAAGACCGCTGCTCCCCAGGCGTATTTCCTCACTCTGCTTAAATCCTCTATCAGCGGCAGCAGTCTGCAGCTGATGACATCCGCTCTGGTCGCGAACAGGAGCTTCCCGAACAACAGTATCAAGAAGCGCCTCATCACTCGATCCCCCTCCTCTCCTGCCTCTGCCACCACACGAGGGCGCACCTGGTCTATCACTCTGCTTAGATGCTCCTCGGGCAGTTCTCCCACGGCAATCGCTGCCCCTCTCAGCCCCAAACTCTCCTGCAGCACCGATCTCGAGAGCTGGGATGAAGACTGGCCCGGCCTGATCAGGTCCAACCCCAGTAGCTGCTGCGCTATCTCCCGATAGTCGCCGTACGTCCATCCTGTCACTGCAGCGCCGTGGACTCTCAAGCCTGTAATCCTCGTCATGTCTTCTAGCGTGGGGATCATGTGGCCCCACGGGAAGATGAACGCCCTGCTAACCGGGTCCCACCTCTCGTGCAAAGCGTACAGCAATGGCGTATCCATCCGGATCACCTCGATGCTGAGCATCTCGGCGAAACCCATCTCTGCAAGTCTGTCTCTCTGGTAGTCGGGCAGTGCCTGGTACACCGCCCGAATCTGCAACCATGAGATCCTCGATCTCCTCTTTCCCTGCATTGCATATTAGAGCACTAATTAGTCCATTCGCATCATATAGACATTGCATAAACATTAAATATCGAAAAGAAAAACAAAAATTTTAAAATTGAAAACCTAAAAAAGAGTTTGGAACCCTGGCAGAAGTAACGGCCCTGGGATGGGGCGTTACTTGTCTCTGACGGCCTTAGCCTGGAGCGTTAGAGGAGTGACGGTCGCTGGCGGGACCGTCACTTAGTCTGCCTGTAGGGAATTTCTCCCCTGCATCCCCATGACTTCCCACTTTGGCCAAATGGCCTACAAGTGTTCCTAGTGGGTTCATAGACCCATTTCTACCCTTATCCCCCACATGCATTCATAAATAAAAACATAAAAATCAAAAATTTAAAAATTAGGGCGGAGGGCCTACCTCATGGTCGAGGACCTTCCTCTTCTTCTTCTCTGGTTCCTTGGGTTCCTCTGCACCCAAGGAGGCTTCGGTTGGTTCTTCCACGACCGTGGGGACCTCCTCCTCTTCCCTTGGCTCCCTTCCCCTCGGTTCTTCCTCCACGGGCGGTGGGGTGGTCTCTCGTTCGAGCCGGCGGTGGAACCGCCTTATAGCCATCTTCTTTCCTCTCCCTCTCTTCTGAGGTGGTGGCTGCGGTGCCTCGTCGCCAGCCATTGGATTGTGGAGATGGAGGTCGCCGGTGGGTTTTTTTCTGGTTTGGCGTTTTGGTTGTTTGAGCATGAAATGAGACCGAACGGCCGTTCGGTTTGTTTTTTTTGAAAACTCAGGAGAAGAGACGGTCTATCGTTAGACCGTCACATCATTCTGACGCCCCCCTTTAAGGCCGTCGCTTGTGACGGACTGTTTTATTGAAGAATATGAACCGACTCGGTGTTGACGGACTAGGCTTAATCCGTTATTTTCATGTGACGCTCCTGAGTCAGGCCGTTATATGCTTGCAAGTTTCTTGATGAATGAATGGTCAAAATTAATGTTTAAACTTATCTCCATCATAAAAACATTTGATGAGTTTATCACACAGACAATGGTCATGCCTTAACTATTATCATAACTATCTTGTTGGCTAACCTATCTTTCATGAAAGGAACTATGAACAGAAGGCACGCTTCGCCGTCCGTTAAGCAGGTAAGTCAGGTATTGTATCTCGTTCCCTTATCCCTTAATGCATTACTATATGTTATCTATGATATATTATCTCGAGAACCGGCTGGTCATTCAGGTGTCCTGGGATCTGATGTTCCCCTTAAACAAAAATGATGATGATCTAAGTTCACATGAATAATCGTTGGATAGGCCGTTAGGTTGGAAAATTTGGGGACGATGGTTCTATCTTGCACGCCGTGGTAGCAGATGGTGTCTTGACTCTGGTTTCCCCAATCTAGCAATATTATTCTCGAGTATCTTGTTATTTTATCTTTCTTGGCATTTTGCTTTGAAGATTTGTTTTTCTTTAGCCCAGCATGCATCATACGCATTCTTTGAGCATTCATGAGCTTCATTTGTTCGAGAGGTCTCATTGACGGTGAACAGCTGTGTTCTTGATCCTGGATAAGGAGAATTATTCCACTCTGAATTTGAAGGTTTCCTTCGATTTGCTCGCTTGATCTGGTTGACTGAAGATTCCTGTCTGGAGTTTAGTCTCTTTCCTTTCCGTTGCCTCCGGCGGCCAGCCGTGTTTCCTTTCCTTAGTTAATTAAATCCTCCAGACTTGCATCCTTTGGTTAGCTATTTCCTTGTGATCAGTTTTGAAGTTTTTCCAGAAAATTCTTATCGCTTGTTGGTGAAGAACGGGTGTCGTTTACCTTAACGCCCTCTTTTTGATCCACTCCGCTTCATTTCCGCTTCATCTCCATGTTCCATTTCACTTTCGCTTCACTTCCGCTCGTTCCCCTGCAAAGAGGACGTTAAGGAGGGGCATCTGTTGACACCCGTTTTATACCCAATAAGTCGGGTCATCTCCTTATTTATTCAATATGATGCTCCGAGTTGTTCACTCTTCATTGAATTCCTTTTAATCAGTTGAAGCCTATTTTCTGGGTCTCAATTCCTGGATTAGACCTGGTTTCTGGTGGCACTTCGTTCAAAAGCTTGGCAATCCCTCCATTCTATTTTCTTGAAAATCAATGATAATAACGGTCTGGACTAGGCGCGTCATTTCATAATAACGCATGAAGCCTAGGCCGTTAATCTTTGAAGAGTCCCAAGACTTAGGGCCTCGTTGTCCTTTGATAATAACGGTCTACTCCCTAGCCGTTGTTTCCTTATGACGCCCTATGCCCTGGCCGTTACTTACTTGCAGAGTCCTATTGTTTAGATCTTCTTCCCGTCGATCTTATCCTTTGGATAGGGTTGAAAATGACGGTCGTTCCTTGGAGCGTTATTTCCAAGTGGCGGTCTATCGTGCAACCGTTACTTCCTTCAGAGAGTCCTGACAGCTCAGGCCTTTTCTCTGCTACTCCGGGGACGAGATAGGGTTTTGGATTGGCATTATCTCCTTCAATTCTAATCCTCAGGACCTCTCGTTTATTTCTTTGGACTCTTGTTGATATTATCCTCAAGGATTTGCTAAGGATTATCCTCCTTTCTTAGCTGATTTATCTTCAACTCGACCTGAGAGTTTGAGGGAGTCTATAAATAGAACCCTTGATTTCATGACCCAAGAGAGAGGAAGATTTGATTCACGACGAAGTGCTGCCAAATTCAGGAGCCATCTACATCCAGGAGGAGCTGCTTCCCACATCCATCTTCCAAGTCAAGGGAGTAATTTTGGGTCTTAGCTTGTCAAGATCATCATCTTTGCATGCTCAAGTTTCCCTTGGTTTTATCAATCAAAAGCATTGTCCCTCCTCTTCCTCCACGTTTTTCACTGTTGCTAAGCATACACATATCCTCCTAAACTTAAAAAACGCCCAGAGGGGTTAAAAAACCAACAACTCCCAGGTAATCCCATCTCCTTTTGATGTTCTTAAGCTTTTTAAGGATTGATGCTATACTTATGTTGAGGGCTAATTGAGGTCGTGTTGTTTTGCTTTCTACATCCTTGGCAGGTTTTACAGGATCCCTAGCACGAGGCCCAAGCCTTCTAGCCGGCTAGAAGGGTTGGAGTTCAAAGAATTCACATCTTTTCACTGCAGGTTATCTGACGGTCAGGTGCAGGAGCGTTATTTCCTTCTGGCGGTCTATCGCACGACCGTTACTTCCAAGCGACGCACAGGGTTTGGACCGTTATTTTCAAGTTGATCTGTAGGCTTTCCTTGGTTTTCTCTCCCGTGGGCGGGTGTTTCATCCACCTACTTCCAAGGTATATTCGAGTCTTTGACTCATGTTTACTTTGGTGGCGATCACGACTTTCCTTAGTGTTGGGCACTAGCTGTCTTTTTCATCAAATCTCTTTATTCCCCTTGATTGTTCCACCCCTAGCGGTGTGTTTTTATTTATCTTTGCTCCACGCCCCGGCGTGTGTTTTTGTTTTTCCCTTAGCGTAATTTGATTGAGATAGCATGCCCATGCTAGAGTTAGATTTGATTGCCTAGGTTCATGTTCACATGTGCATAGGTTGAGCTGATCTTTGGTAGTTTATTTATCATCTCGCCATATCATTTTTCAAAACCCTCACAATCAACAAAAAAAGAAAGAAGATAAGAAGAGATAGGTAAACAAACAATCAACAAACCTGAGTCCGGGCTTCGGGGGAAGAACCAGCTAGAGGGTCAGACCTAGGGCGCATGGTCTGTGTGTGCACACGTGGTTGGGGGCTGTCGGACCCGCACTGACGAGTGTGACCCCAACTAGTCCTTGTTCGTGGTACTAGTTACTGTTGAGTCTCTGTCTTCGCCTAAGGCGGCGTAGAGAGACACCTGAGGTGCAGTGTAAGACGTCAGTGGACGCATCCGGCCTTGCTTCTTGTGGGCAGGTGCCCCATCACTGGACGTGAGTTTTCGAGACCCTTGAGTCCGTTTTCTGACCACGAGGCGTGGTTTCCCAGATTGTTTCTATGTGTTTTCCGAGGTTGACGTAAGGGAAGCTCAGTTGGATTATCGAGGCTTCACACCCTTGGCTAGGTCGGGTTCACAACAGTGAGGTCGTCATGGTACCCGTGGACCAGGTGGTCCAAGTTAAGCACCGTCTTGGTGACAGGCCTTCGCGGCAGAGTCGCCGTGTGCTTTTCCTCGGTAGCCGTGGTGTTAGGTGGTTCGGTGGTCCCCCGACGGTGAGATCGGGGCATGTTTTTCACTACAGTAGGAGTAGTTGTAGCGCCGAGTTTTTACCGGCCACCCGTTTACTGTTCCTACTACAGTTACTGCTTTCCGTTACCGTCGTTGTTTACGGTTGGGGTTTCGTGGGACCCCTACTGAGCCAGTGATAGGAGGCTCACCCCTGCGTTTCAGGTGCGACGGTTCTTCCTCATGGTTCAAGGGTGCTGTGTTGAGGTTCTTAGTTGCTAGTTCACCGAGCCGAGTGTTCTCTCGGTGTGGGGTACGTTTCTCTGCCTTAGACTGTACTTTCTATTAGACTGGACTCTGTTGTAGTTATTTATTTATTTCTGTTAATTATTGAATTGTCCTACTTTATTTCATATTTCTTTGTACCTCCACACTTCTTTTAGCCCTTCTGAGTCCCGGCTCGTTGGCGGCGGGCCAGGATTCGAATGGTATCGGGTTCCTTTCCCGGTATCCAGATCTTGGGTTACTACACCAGGGGTTCTGAATGTCCCCATAGGATATGTTTATCGGTGTAAGCTGTGGAAGCTTCAGACACCTCTTCAGGTAATAGGTGGTATAAAGATACCATGTTGACTCCCCTCTTCAGATCAGGCAGCTCCGGTAGACATTGAGGATCCACTCTATGTTCATCCATCTGGAGCTCCACTTTCCTGATCAGACTTTCAATAATATTTTTAAATACATAATAGTCTTCAATAGGGTGCCCAAGTGCCTGATGGTATGGGCAGAATTGGGGATTATCTTTTCTTCGGGCATCATTGGGTCTCTTAGGCTCCGAAAGAGTGATTTTGTTGTACTTAGTGGCCCATTCAAACAGGACCGAGGTCCTCTCCTTAGGGAAGGAGTAGGGCTTGTTCATCCTGGCTCTCAAGAGGGGCCATCTTGCCACTCAGCCGGCTTGGCGGGAGGAGGTTGGGCGACCCCTTTATCTTTTTGTCGCTCGAACGCCTTGAAGTCGACCGTATGAACTTCCCTAGGCTCGGGCAACAGTAGGGGTAGAGAAACCACTAGTGAGGAAGGCCTCGATCTCTTCCATGACATTGTTTAGTCAGTCAAAAGACCTTATTTCAATTGCAATCATCTTTTCAAGGATCTCCCGCCTCGGGTTTTGTTTGCATATTTGCACCGCATCTTCTTGATGTGGCAGACGCCTACATCGCATGCTGAGATTCTGCCATATTTTAATGTACTCCAAGGCTATTTCATCATTCTTCTGCTTGGAGGCATATAGCTCGGCCATGGTGACCTCTCTTTCAGCAACATGGAACTGTTCCCGGAACTTCCGTTCCATATTTGGCCAATCGCTAATAGACCCGACCGATAGGTTTGAATACCATTCGAAGGCGAGGCCTATGAGGGAGGCTCCGAAGAACTTTAGAAGGTAGGATTCTTTTGTGGCTAGGTCGCCCATCACGTTAATATAATGTGCTATGTGCTCTTTAGGTGAGCCTTGCCCATTGAATTTATCAAATTTTAGCGGCTTGCTGATGCCAGTAGGTAGCTTTCTGGCAGCATGGTGAGCCGGATACGACACCTTGTAAACATCAAACGAGGCATGGTCATCATCGCCTCTATTGGTCAGCTTCTCTTCGATCATCTATTCTATCATTAATTTGTTTATCATCGCCGGGTCAACCAGGCTTGGACATGGTTGAGCTTGTTGCATCTGTGGCATCATTGGCGCCCTTGCTTGAGGTACATCCGCAGTTCCCTGATGCTGAGGAGCGGGCTGCAGTATCAGGGTCATGCCCCCAATGTAATTAGTTGCCAGATGAGAGGCCATCAGTGGAGTAGAGGCTTCGAATTCATCGGCACCTCGTTGCGAGATTCCAGGGAGAACTTCGGCCTGTTTCGAGGCTACATGATGTGCGCTCAGCTCGTTGAGCTGCCTTCTCAATATCTCAACTTCTTGTTGATATCTTTGCATCATCATCATCATAGTAGCCGGATCAGGCATAGGGGAGCCGGAGGCATGACCCTGCCCTTCTGATAGAATATCTGAAGCGGGCGCTAGTCTCTCGCCTTCCTCTTCGAAGGTGATCACATTTGCAGTCATCGCGATCAGATCCGCGCCAGTTTCTTCAGCGCAAGCTTGTGTTATCTCGGCTGCAGCTTCTGTAGGTGAGTTCCCATAGCGACCTGTCGCTCCAACCGTATTACAGGTGAATATCTGGAGATGCTTGTTTCTCCGAATCGTCATAGATTTTAGGGATCGCAGCGTCCTGGGAGAGGTGTCTTGAGGGTCGCGGGAGTGTCCCCAGACGGCTCGAATAGTATCATTTCGCCCTTTGGCAGAGCGTATCACATAATGCGGCACTTTGGCTGGTGCCGGAGACTTGTAGGTGCAGCGGCCTTGTATGGTTACCCCGCCGTGCTTCTCATCATGAGAGTAGATATTTGCCCGTCAAATGCAACCCGAGGGTGTTGGTTCAAGATGCGACGGGACCGACATCTCGATCTTCTCTTCTTATTCTTCTCTTCTTCTCACGAGTCTGTCAATCACAGTAGACCTTAGTGTAGTTGAAATCAGGGCCCGTGGTTGCTTGGGCACCCACATCTGCTTGCATCTGGCTGGCTTTGGGGCCAACCCGCCCTTCATCTTGGACTCGTAGTGGTCCATCTTACACTAGGCCAGCACTTGGAAGGTATTTCGCACCGGCACTATTGAAATCACTCTATTGGGTATAACTCTGGCCTGCCTGCCATTCAGGAATACTCGGACGCCTCCGATGAGCACAGACTTGCCCGAAGTGGATAGCTGGCTCCGCGGTGTGCCGGCATTCTTCTTGGCCGCCCTCTAGGTAGCCGAGTGTACGACGAGTTTAATAAGAATACATGATTAGATCCCAATCAGAATGGATTAGATTCGATGGGCTATTGGCCCGGGGCAATACCAAGTCATGGCCATACTCGGGGTAATCCCCGTGGTCCAAACCCGTCTTGCCGAGGTATCATTGATATTTCCTTCGTATCGAGTCTGGGGAAGCGGGGTCCGGAGCGGGTATTATCATGTTTTCGTTGTTTGATTATTTGATTTATTTATTTAGTGGTTTATTTTTTTGTTATTATTATTTTTTTTTGAAATGCATGGATGAATTTTCTTTTTTTATTTGTTATCGTTCTCATTTTTACATTTTTTTGTTTGGTTGTTTGATTTTCTTTTATTTGATTATTGCTATTATTATTTCTTGTGTTTGATTACTTATCCCCTTTGAGAGTCGAGTTGTTTTATTTATTTATTTTTGTTGTTATTATTAAGTCATTTGCACCCTTTTATTGCTACCTTACTTTGTTTCCTTTTTTATTTTCCTTTTGTTTTATTTCCATTTCGATTTTTTTCCTTTTGATTTTCCTTTTGATTTTTTTTATTATGTTATTCTTTCTATTGTGTTGGCTTTCTTAGATCTATTTATTTATATATGTCAACACAAATAAATGAAGGAAGGGGGCGGAGAAGCAAAAATGAATAGTGCATGGCGCCGATTAATCACGTTTGAACACCGTTGCATGGGTTGTGTGTGTTAAATATGCGTTTAGTGGGTTTAGGGTGTTAAGCATGTATTACGTTGGTGCATGTATTACGTGAGTGCATGTGAAGGGAATGAGGGTTGGTTAGTGAGTGTTAATGGATGTGCATGAGTGGAAATAAGAAAAGCAAAGGGGTAAATAAAAAAGGGGAACAATGCCCACATCCATTCATCACGTTATGGCATTGTGTGTGTGTTGAACATGTGTGTGTTAACGTGAGAAGGTGTATCGGCACTGTTGAGTGTTGTGCGAATGTGAAGAGATGTGAGTGTTACATGTAACGTCTTATAATTTTTTAAGAATTTTTTAAATTTATAATATAATTAAATTAATTATTAAAGCATTTAATAGGCTATTAAATATATTGTGGGGAAATAAATATAATTAATTAGACCCTAAATTAATCTAAGAGGATTAAGCCCATAGAATAAACCCAATAGGTCCAAGGGATTGTTTTGGACTATTAGCCCATGTTCTAGAATCTTAGAATAGGTGTATTCTCGGAATTTAAGAGATAATGACTCTTTAGAAGATAAGTTAAAAGATAATACCATGGATAATATCAAAAGAGTTTGAACCAGTTCAAATTTGGAGCTCACGATTGCTAGCGGTCTATCGCGGAACTGCTAGGGGAAAGTTGGCGATCCAGTCTTAGACCGTTAATTTCTGTCAGTTCCGTGAAATGAAGAAAGAGCGAAAAGATAGGATTTTTGACATTTTAACTCCTAGAGATTGCGGTGGAAGGACTGGTAAGCATTCTTAGGACTCTCAGAAGTTGGTTTGATGCCAAATAGGGACTCTAGAACTGATCTAATCCATGAAACCCTAGCAAAAACCAATAAATAGACCCTAGGTTTCACTTGCGCGACCCCTACGTTTGGCACGCGTGGAACTAAGGTAAGATGGCTTTCATTCAGGTAGGTTCTTTTGAGGTTTTTGTTCCTAATACTAAGGTCTAACTTGCCTCAAAATTTCGTGCTAGGAGATCAACCCATCACGAAGATAGAGGCACCTAAAGTTGCTGGTTCCACATCAACGACCCAGGAGACTATGCAACATTGTGGTGAAGATCAGGAAATTAGGGACCCAAAACGAGGTATTTAGAAGTTGCACCTTTAGAACTTTTTGTTCTCCTTTTTATATTCTTCTCACTCTCCAAATTTCACGTCTTTAGGTCAAGAGAATCAAGAGTTATTAGGACGTGAAGTTGCTATTTTAGCACAAGAAGTGTAGGGAACTAGGGTTAACTTCCAGGCTTAAATTAGAAGTCAAAAGCCAAGGACAGAGGTAGGTCATCTCATGAACGGCTAAAACATCATTCTAGGATTAAAAGCCCTCTTGTTGCACTTGATTTCATACTTTATAGACTGAGAATTTCATGTTTTAGTTGGGACTAAGCATCTAGTGCATCATTCATGAATATCTCTTAGGCTTAATTTAATTTGAAGAAACTCTCTGGTTATAACACACAAATCCCATGCATATTGTTGGCCTCTCTTCGTTCTATCATGGTAGAAGTTTTATATATGTTGATTCACAGGCATGATATGTCTTGGATTATCATTTAGTTCAATTGTTTAGTTTCTGTCAAGCCAAACGGCCTAAAAATGGACCGCCAGCATTGGTTAGCGGCCATACGATAAACCGCTTATAGATGATTAGCGGCCAGTATATAGACCGTTTGCGTTCATATGATTTCACCATTATAGAATCACAAACGGACGTATGATAGACCGCTTAAGCCCTACAAATGGCTGTAAGTTAGACCGCCAACGTTCTGAATTCTGTCAACCCGAGATTGAATAACGAACGGCCCATTAAACTTATAATATGCCTAGTTAATAATGCTCCAATCCTATTTTAAGTATGGTTTCTTACTATAAGTTTTATTACTGTCACAAACAATGGATTTCATGTTCTTTATGGTACTTGAGATTATTTTTAACATAAGTTAACTTTATGCCAAAATCATATACTTTTGTAATTAAATACATGTTTCTAAAGTTAGATGATTCATGGTTTACCTTGATCACTGTTTTAATGATCTCTTTCTCATCTATAGAGTCAATTTCATAAGTTCATGGCATATATCCCAATATATGGCCGTTAGTTACACCAATGCACATTAGGCACACAATCTTGGACTTGATAACCTCTCCTTTGGATATTCCTTCCAATGGACTAGGAAATCTTATTTCAAGGCCTCCGTAATTCTCCGTGAGCTGGGATTCCCTCCAGGACGCCGAGTTGGTTGTACCATTAAAGCCCATTGTCTAGAAAGCACTTATACCGGTGTTTTATATCTCTGGAACTTAGCAGCCTTATGGTTGACCGCCATAATCTGCTAGCGGACCTTCACTTGACCGCTAACAGATTCTTGACGGTTCTTTCTTTGACCGATAACGACTCCAGATAATCTATTTAAATATCAAACAGTCTTGTCCTTAACGGTCCAGAACTAGACCGCTTTCTTCATGAAACGGCCCAGTAAATGACTGCTATTTTTCTGAGTATAGATTAACCCGAGGTTTGACCCAAGGGTTAATATTCCTATGATCCTTGATAGTTTAATTGATTATCTAGAGCCTATCACATTATTTCAAAGATACCTAAGTAAATTGTGAAAGTTAAGAAATGTACCGTTATGCTACTGATTTATTTCCACGGCATAACCTAGCTATCAATGTGTTTATTGAACTCTTATTCTCAATAGAAGCATTCTTATTTTTGTTACTTTATCATGAAACTATCATTGAAATTGTACAATCTTGGCCACATTATTATACGTGGAAGTAGTTTATATGTGAAGATGCAGTTCGAGCACTGATTGTGTTCAAGGGCTCTATGCTAGTCCCCTCGACTGATTGTCAGAAACATACTATATAAACCATGGGGTATGATACTACTGGCGTCGCATTGCGCTGGGAGTACCTTCTTTATAAATAAGTGAAAATATTCATGGAAATCATGAAAATCTACATGAATTCATGAAGTACTTATTACTAAGTGAAGAGTGCATTCTTGTTTGTTACATGACTTGCTAGTACATTCTTGTTACATTCTTGCTGGATTATACTTGAATTGAGCAAATATGATTTAATCGCATTATACTACATTCATATTCTCATATCTGAAGCTTGATCATATCTTGTTACTTTGGCTTTAATCGCGTGTTTGATCGTATTTGCATGATTTATTTTTTTCTTTAGAGCTAAAGGTACTAATTACTTTAACAATGCCAATCATGTTGATGCGAATATACCTACTGGGCAAGTGTGCTCATTACCTTTTTTCCAATCCTTTTCAGGAAGTACTAGTGGGTCGGATTCGGATTCAGGTCATTCCAATGATGGGTCCGAGAGCGATTAAAGAGTGAAGACTTAGGAAGTTCTAAATGTCTAGATTGAGTCTATGTAATTTTCTCTTATTGAGTCTAGCAAATTTAAGAAAGTCAATGTCTCGTGTACTTGAATTATGGTTGCTTTTATTAATAAAAGTGAAGGTTTGAGTAAGTTATTGTGCAATTACTTTGTGTGATTGTTTTGCTCTCTTATTATTCTTGCTTGCAAGAGGCTTAGCATGTCGGCTGTTCGCATTCCCGATTATTTCCGCTGCATAATCTCGGGGCATGATAATTAAGTTGGTATCAGAGCCTAGACATAAGTAAGTCCTAGGATAATGTCATGTCATAGGTTAAGTCCAAGGCTTAGAGTCCCATACCTATGAACTAAGGAAGAAATTTCCTCACCTATGTGAGAATTGGGTAGAGCTCGGGAAGAGATAGTAAATTAGCTCTAGATTAACTGTTGTGTAGTGGACAGCGGATCTAGAGGGGAGGGGTGAATAGATCAGCCCCACTTTTCGCAATGTGGCCCTCTATATAGCTAGTTAAAATAAATTGCAGCGGAATAGAAACTAGCTTCCAAGTATGCTATGATTCACTTAGCAAGATAAGCAAGATATATAATAATTCGATCCTAAGCATGCACCTAGAACGATTCAATCACACAAGCAAACCACGCTAGATAGGATTTTTAAGGTGGTTCGGACTGAATCCTCAGCCCTACGTCCACCCCTCACCAAAACCCAGTGAGGCTTTACTTGTGCAGCGCACCAAACCGCAAATCAGAAACTACCGATTGCCTTCCTACTCACCACCTGGTAGGAACGTCAACTGTAAATTGGAACACCCTCTAATTGCCTTCCTACTAACCACCGGTAGGGATGAATCACACTTTCAATGTTTAACAATAATGAAAATGAAACAAATGTGAAGGAACTAAAACAAGAGATTGAGTTATGAGTGAAAATGAATTGGCCCTTGTATGAAATGTTGATCAGCAACAAGGCTCCTCTTGACTTCAACTCAATCTTCTTGATTCACCCTTGATTGGATGAATGTTCTTCACAGAGTACTGTTCACGTGAATAGTACCTCTTCCTTCAATTCTTCTCTCTTGATCTTCTCTTTGAATTTCTTTGAATGAATGAAGGAGATGATGAAGCTACCTTGAATCTTGATTGCTTATTTAGCTTCTAGGAGTTTGAATGCTTGAAATATCACCTTGAATGAACTTGAAAGAACTTGAATGGATGAAGATGATTTCCCTTGAAGAACTTGAATCAAACCGGCTTCCTTGGATCTCTTTGATAGCCTTGCTTTGATGTAATCTTCCTTGAAGATTGCTGGCTTTGATTTGAGCTTGATTCCTCTTTGATTAGATGAAGAACACCTTCACGAACTACTGTTCACGTGAACAGTAGCTCGTCTCCAAGCTCTCTTGCAGCCACCCTAGATCTCACAAGAAGCCCCTTGAAGTATTAGGGTTTCTAACCCCTCATGTGTTAGTTTTATAACCCTTGAATGGTCCATAGATGCCCCCTAGACTAGATCCACAAATCATGGAAGATTAGGTAAGGTTTGATTAAACAAATCCATGGAAAGGGGCTAGCCACGAGGTTGATTTCGAAGTCAAACAAGGTTGCATCGGGGCTGGCGGTCGACCTAAGGCTCCTGGCGGTCGACCGCCACTGAAACACCTGCAAACGGGTGATCCCTGGGAAATCCGGTCGACCGCCACTGGCTGGCGGTCGACCGCTACTGAAAAAGCCTGTAAAGGTGAGGCTCTGGCTGGGGCGGTCGACCGCCCCTGTGCTGGCGGTCGACCGCCAGCTGGGCAGAACCCGGCCCATCCCGGGTTGGTCCGTTATCCGCGTCAGCTTCATCGTTCAACTTCTTTAGCAGCCCGGTCATGTCCGTGGCATCTTCCTTGACTGTCTTGAAGATTTTATTATTGAATCTTCAATCAAATTTTGTTCCGGGGGCTCCGCCCCCAGAAACCCCCGCAAGGGGCGCTCCCCCCTTGACCCCCGCGACCTGACCGCGCAGGTCGATCCGCGTGCGAGGGCGCAACATTCAGCGTTCTCGTTCACCATTTCCACTTGATTCCTTGTCCATTCATTGGCGCACCTGTCATGAATAAAAACATCACGTATGTCAATCACATGAAGGTGAAAAACATCAATGACTCATAGTGTTTAGCCATTGTCAAAATCAAGAATACATTAGAACTCATATGACCATAGAATGATGTCGAATGACCCAAGTGACCATATGAACTCAAGTGATCATAGGGGCACAACATTCTCCCCCTTTTTGATGATAGCAACACTGTGAGTCATTATATGGCAGAGATATCCAATATGGCAAAGTGTATGACATATGCAACCTATGCAGCTCAAGATCCATGATAGTAAAACATGGGAATGCGGATTTGTATGCATGGATGATCAAAGCATGTGAATGCTATATGGGAATACTATGATGATCAAAGCATGTGAATGCTATATGGGAATGCTAGGCATAATGTGATATGGGAATGCTATGCATAATGTGACGGTTGCATGATGACAGATGAAACAGATGAAGGCTCTCCCCCTCAACAAGGACTCCCATGTCCACAACCTCAACAAGGACTCACAACAAGAATTCTCCCCCTTTGCCAACAACAAAAAGGAGCAATAAAGTGAAATATCTGTGAGACCAGAGCGGAAAGGAGTGAAGAGCAAGCCATTATATGCAAACCTGAAGCAAATTGTGAGCAACATGTATGGTTCAAAGCTAATGAATTCCGAATTCATCAACAGAGTTCGAAAAGCAGCTACATCCAAGATTTAATAGAAATGAACCAAAAAGACATATCATGGCAGTGCGTAACCGTCCCTTGTCTGATATATCTATATTCAATAACTAGAAAGGGAATAACACAAGAACTCGTATTGAGGCTAAACAATCATGACTAGAGCATGGAATTGTATGATTGAGGCAAGAGGTTTCATATTTTGATTTTCAATATCTGTAGTATATGAAGGCACATGACTCATATTTTACGAGCAGTCAAGTCTAGTACATGCCTCCTAGCCGTAAGAATACACGTTGTTTAGACGCCAATATCCCTAGGTATTTGGCAAGACTGACTGTAATGCTTCAGAATGAACAGAGATAGTAGAGTCGCGTCATGACATATCCGATCTCATTTCTATGATGAGAAGATATATTTCTCAGCAATTATGCTAGTGCTCTGCCTAGACTCCAAATAAAAGTAAGACAGAGATAATAGAGGCACATCATGACATATCATTCGTCACTTGATGTGATGACGTGACATATTTCTCCGTGCAACAATATCATTACTCTGTAAATAGATTTTCAAGAAGTCCAGCTCATCAAGATGTTTAAAAACAATACTAAGCTCTAGTGTATCACCAAGGTTGTCAAGACGTTTGGATTTTCAGATTTCAAGATAGTCATGCAAAACACAATATGCAGTCTCTAGTTAAGGTCTATTAAAGCTTCAGAACATAGATGATTTCAAACAAGATATATCAGAACTACAAGGAAATCATTAAATCTGAACCATTTTCATTGAATAGACAATCATTAGGGCATATAATAGAAAGCTCTTACACTATATGTCCATCTGTCTCGTGAACTCAAACCAGACTGTAAGCCACTGAAGTGCAGTTTGCAAGAGGTTAAGAGAATCAACAAAACTCCCCCTAAGGATATGCAATGGATACGCGAAGGGGTTATGTTTGCAATCAAGTGGAATGGCAAAGGAGGTTGGCCTAGTCACTCATGAAGGTGCCAGAAATGAAATGTATGACCCAACCTATGGTTGTACACTTATTAAATGCAACAGAATGAAGATGAAATATATGCATGAATGCTGTACAAGGACAACTCCCCCTTACTATATGACCTATATGCGACATTGACGCATGGTACTTGGCGGAGGTGAAACCTCACGCATATTGAGTGCTTCGTGACAAGCATAACTTGCCCTTCCATACATCAACATTTGATATACCATGGCCATGCGAGAATGATGCTACACAAACCATACAATGCATTATGAACATGAACTCAATTCGTTATTATGCAACTACATGCAATGTGACACCATATGCAAAAAGACATATTGACATATAAATAATGCATGAATGCAAAACACACAACTAATTGAACATGATCATCAATTCAAATTCTTATTGGCCTGAGGTCGGCAAAGACCAAGCTCCCTTCTGAGTGTTGAAAACCTATCATTACACAAGGGCTTGGTGAAAATATCAGCAATCTGATTCAATGTATCAACAAAATACAGTTCAAAGTTTTTCTTACTGACCTCATCTCTAATGAAGTGATGCCTAATCTCAATATGCTTAGTCCTAGAGTGCTGGACTGGATTTTTGACAAGGTTGATAGCACTAGTGTTATCACACAAAATCGGGACACAACCAAGATCCACCAAGTAGTCTTGGAGTTGGTGTTTAATCCACAACACTTGGGTGCCACAGCTCCCCGTAGCAACATATTCCGCCTCTGCGGTTGAGAGGGCAACAGAGTGTTGTTTCTTGGAGGCCCAAGAAACTAAACACCCGCCTAGAAACTGGCAATAGCCACTAGTACTCTTACGATCCAGCTTGCATCCAGCGTAATCCGCATCAGAATAAGATATAAGAGATAAATCACATGATGACGGATACCACAATCCCAAATGTTGAGTGCCGGCAAGATATCGAAGGATACGTTTGACGGCAGTCAAATGGGATTCTCTAGGACTAGCTTGAAATCTAGCACAAAGGTAAACACTAAACTGGATATCTGGTCGAGATGCAGTCAAATAAAGTAAAGAGCCAATCATACCTCTATAGACCTTTGCATCCACCAATTTACCATTTTCATCCGAATCTAGTGAAGTTGAGGTGCTCATAGGAGTTGCAATGATTTTACTGTTTGCCATGTCAAATCTTTTCAATAGCTCTTTAATGTATTTGGCTTGACTTATGAAGCACCCATCGTCTCCTTAGTTGACCTGCAAACCGAGAAAGAATTGAAGTTCTCCCATTAGGCTCATCTCAAATTCGCTAGTCATGAGGTTAGCAAATTCCTCACACATTTCAGATTTTGTAGAACCAAACACAATATCATCAACATAAATTTGAACAATCAAGATGTTCTTACCTTGCTTCTTGGTGAAGAGTGTTTGATCTACCTTACCTCGTGTGTACCCTTTTTCAATGAGGAATGAGCTTAGCCTTTCATACCAAGCTCTTGGTGCTTGCTTAAGTCCATAAAGCGCCCTGTCTAGCTTGTATACAAAATCTGCATTGTTAGAGTTCTCAAAGCCAGGGGGTTGCTCAACATAGACTTCTTCTTTGATCAAGCCATTCAAGAAAGCACTTTTAACATCCATTTGAAAAAGCTTTATTCTAAGGGAGCATGCAAAGGTAAGTAAAATTCTGATGGCTTCGAGTCTAGCAACTGGGGCGTAAGATTCATCAAAGTCGACCCCAAACTCTTGATTATACCCTTGAGCCACCAATCTAGCTTTGTTTCTGATTATCTTGCCTTCCTCACTTAATTTGTTCCTAAAAACCCATTTAGTGCCTATGACAGATTGTGATGAAGGTCTAGGAACAAGATGCCAAACTTTGTTTCTCTCAAACTGGTTTAACTCTTCTTGCATGGAATTTATCCAGTTTTCATTTTTTAATGCTTCATCAATATTTTTGGGTTCATGCTGCGAGACAAGAGCAAGTTGATCTAATTCTTCCACAATTTTAAAATGTGACCTTGTTCTAGGTGGGTCATTCAAGCTGCCAAGGACATTCTCCAAGGGATGATCCTTATGAGTTCTAATGTTTGTAGAATCGTACCTTCTTCTGGAGCTTGATCCCTTGCATTGCTTGATTCAGCTAGGTCACCGTCTTCTTTTATTTCTTCTTGTGGAGGATCACTCTTGTCCTTTATGCTTAGGAATTCCCCATCTTCATCATTTTTCCTACAAGAGTTATCATTGTTGGAATCATGATATTCATCAAAGGAAACGTGGGGTGATTCTTCCACAGTTTGACTTTTAATGTTATAAATTCTATAAGCCCTAGATCTATCAGAATATCTAAGAAATATACCTTCATCGCTCTTGGGCTCGAATTTATCTAGATCTCTTTTGTCATTATTGTGGATGAAGCATTTTGATCCAAACACTTTCATATGAGAGAGAGAGGGCTTTTTACCTTTTAGCAACTCATAAGGAGTCTTTTTGGTGTGTGGCCTTACCATAGAGCGGTTGATAATGTAACATGCCGAGTTTACCGCTTCAGCCCAAAATCTCCTTGGAAGTTGCCGTTCAGCAAGCATAGTTCTTGCCATCTCTACAAGTGTTCGGTTTCTCATTTCAACTACACCGTTTTGCTCCGGCGTTCTTGGTGAAGAGAATCGGTGTGAAATGCCTTCAGCCCTGCAAAGGTTATAGAAGTTAGCATTTTCAAATTCACCACCGTGATCAGATTGAATCTTGAAAAGTTTAAACTCACCATCCTGCTTTATCTTCATGTAGAGTGCCTGAAACTCATCAAAAGCATCATTTTTATGTGTGAGAAAGAAAACCCTTGTGAACCTAGAAAAATTATCCACCAAGACATATCCATATTTTCTACCACTTAAGCTAGCAGTTCTGGTTGGGCCAAATAGGTCCATATGAATTAGCTCGAGTGGTTTGGATGATGTATTTTCAGATCTTCCCTTGAATGATTTTCTAGTTTGTTTACCTAGGGCACATGCATCACACAATTTATTTTCTTGTTTAAAGGATAGTTCAGGCAAACCTTTTACCATTGAATGCTTCAAGAGTTTATGCAATACATTGTAGCTAGCATGTCCTAGTCTACGATGCCATAACCAAGCAATTTCAGATTTTGGTGCAGCAAGACAAAGGTTTAAATGAGCAGGATCATCTAAGTCAATCATGTAAACATTGTTAACTCTCTTACCAGAAAATTTTACCTTATCAGATTTTGGTTCAAGAATTCTGCATTCATGAGAGTCAAACAACACTTTGTGACCCTTATCACACAATTGACTTATGCTTAGAAGGTTATATTTCAATCCTTCAACTAGCAACACATTTCCAATGGAGTTGGAGAGATTCTTACCTACATTACCTGTTCCAATGATTTTTCCTTTGTTATTTCCTCCAAATGTGACGTATCCTCCTTCTTTTTCCTCCAAGAGACAAAATTTTGATTTGTCTCCCGTCATGTGTCTTGAGCAGCCGCTATCAAGGTACCACCTGTTATACATGGCTGCAAGACACTCCTGCACAAGCAATTAAGCAATGGTGTTTGGAACCCAACCACATTTGGGTCCCTTCAAACTTTTCAGAATTTCAAAACATGAAACTATTTCTTTTGGAATCCAAACCTTCTTAACATTCATGCTTTGTTTGCTTGGAGCAGGAAATTGGTTTTTCTTTTCAGCTTTGACATTCACATTTTGTTTAGAAGCTCTTTGTTGAATTTTGTGGAAGTTTGAGAAAGTTTGCTTCTTAAACCATTGAGGTCGTTGGTTGGTTTTGGGTTGAAAGTGATTGTTTTACCACCTAGGGGATTGAAACTTATAGGATTGCTGAATACATGAATCACAATTTCCCCAAAAGTATGGTGGTGGCCTATATGAGTGTGCAATGCAATTGTGGTGAAATCTGGAAGGTTGAGCATGCGATGGCCAAGGAAGTGTTGACCTATGTTGCGGCGAAGGTCGACCTTTCTTAGGCTTTTGGATAGACTTTTTGGGAATTTCAGTTACTACCTCTTCAATCTTTTCTTTTCCTTTGGATGTTATTTTTGAGGTTGAAGCATCAGAAGAGGAAACAAATGTGACTGTTTTTAACCCAATTGGCCTTTTTTTTGTAGGTTCAAAACCTAACCCTTCCTTGTTGAATTTTATTCTAGTACCTAGCAATGCATCTAGGTTTTCCCTTCCATCCACAAATTTTTCTAGAGATTGTTGTTTGTCCTTTAACTCTTTTTGTAGGTTTTCAATATTTTGCAAGAGTTAAGTGTTGACATGTTTGACAGCTTCATACTTCTCATTGCTTAATTTACTATCCTTTTCATGGGTTTGCATTTTGAGTTTCATGCTGTCAATTTCATTCCTTAAGTCCTCATTTTCAGTTTCCAAGTCAGCCATTTCTTTTCTTCATTCTTCCAAATCTTCAATCATTTTCTTAAGATCATCAATTTCAGTTTCAAGTAGAGCATTCTTATCATTCTTGTCATGATCATGCACAAAAGAATTGATTTTCTTTTTCAATAATTTATTTTCCTTTTTGTATATTTCATATTTTTCCATGAGTTGTATATATGCATCCTCCCAATCATCAATTGTATAATCTTCAAATGGAGAATTTACCTCAGTTTCTTCATCACCTTTGGCCATAAGACAGAAATCTTCTTTTTCTTTGTCCGATGAGCTAGTTCCATCATCACTTTCCTCTTCATCGCTCCATGTGGACACCATGGCCTTGTTCTTCTTCTTGCCCTTCCATTTGTCAGCTTTTCTGAATCTGTCGGGACAATCATTCTTGAAATGCCCTGGTTTGTTGCAAGAATAACAGATGATTTTGTCAGATTTCTTAGAGTTTTCAGAATTAGATTTGAAACTATTTCTTACCTTTGACCTTCCTCTCATGAAGCTCTTACCTTCCTTTCTCAGAAATTTTTTGAACTTACAAGTGAGCATGACTACGTCATCCTCTTCTCGCTCACTTTCCGAATCCTCACCTTCATCAGAAGAGCCTTGACGGCTGGGTCCTGCTTTAAGAGCTAGGGACTTTTTCTTAGGTGCCTCAGCCTCTTTGTTCTTGAGGTTGATCTCATAGGTCATCAATGACCCAATGAGTTCATCTACCTTGGTAGTTGCGAGATCTCTTGATTCTTCAACCACGGTAGCCTTTGTGTGCCATGCTGGAGTCAGTGATCTGAGAATCATTCTTACAATTTCTTGTTCTGAATATTTCTTTCCCAAATCAGTCAAACTGTTAGTAAGCACAGTTAATCGAGCATACATATCTTGAATTGATTCATCAGGCTTCATGCAGAACATTTCGTATTCAGAAACTAAGATATTAGCTTTTATTTCTCGTACCTGAGAGGTTCCTTCGTAGATTACCTCTAACTTATCCCACATTTGTTTTGCAGATGTGCAGGTGGCCACTCTTGAGAATTCTACTGGATGGAGTGAGCATTGCATGATGTGTTTAGCATTCCAATTGACAGTTGATTGCCTTATCTGTTCTTTGGTCCACAAGTCTTCATTTTCCGTAAGCTCATACGGACCTTTGCTGATCACTCGCCAAAGTTCGTAGTCTTGGGCGCGAATGAACACCTGCATGCGATGTTTCCAATAAGGATAGTTAGTTCCACTAAAATAAGTAGGCCTATTCACTGCATGTCCTTCGGGTAGAAAACCCTTGGACGCTGATCCACCATTTACCTCAAGGTCGTTGGACTCCATAATGAGAGATTAGGCTCTGATACCACTTGTTGTGTAGTGGACAGCGGATCTAGAGGGGAGGGGTGAATAGATCAGTCCCACTTTTCGCAATGTGGCCCTCTATATAGCTAGTTAAAATAAATTGCAGCGGAATAGAAACTAGCTTCCAAGTATGCTATGATTCACTTAGCAAGATAAGCAAGATATATAATAATTCGATCCTAAGCATGCACCTAGAACGATTCAATCACACAAGCAAACCACGCTAGACAGGATTTTTAAGGTGGTTCGGACTGAATCCTCAGCCCTACGTCCACCCCTCACCAAAACCCGGTGAGGCTTTAGTTTTGCAGCGCACCAAACCGCAAATCGGAAACTACCGATTGCCTTCCTACTCACCACCTGGTAGGGACGTCAACTGCAAATTGGAACACCCTCCAATTGCCTTCCTACTAACCACCGGTAGGGATGAATCACACTTTCAATGTTTAAAAATAATGAAAATGAAACAAATGTGAAGGAACTAAAACAAGAGATTGAGTTATGAGTGAAAATGAATTGGCCCTTGTATGAAATGTTGATCAGCAACAAGGCTCCTCTTGGCTTCAACTCAATCTTCTTGATTCACCCTTGATTGGATGAATGTTCTTCACGGAGTACTGTTCATGTGAACAGTACCTCTTTCTTCAATTCTTCTCTCTTGATCTTCTCTTTGAATTTCTTTGAATGAATGAAGGAGATGATGAAGCTACCTTGAATCTTGATTGCTTATTTAGCTTCTAGGAGTTTGAATGCTTGAAATATCACCTTGAATGAACTTGAAAGAACTTGAATGGATGAAGATGATTTCCCTTGAAGAACTTGAATCAAACCGGCTTCCTTAGATCACTTTGATAGCCTTGCTTTGATGTAATCTTCCTTGAAGATTGCTGGCTTTGATTTGAGCTTGATTCCTCTTTGATTGGATGAAGAACACCTTCACGAACTACTGTTCACGTGAACAGTAGCTCGTCTCCAAGCTCTCTTGCAGTCACCCTAGATCTCACAAGAAGCCCCTTGAAGCATTAGGGTTTCTAACCCCTCATGTGTTAGTTTTATAACCCTTGAATGGTCCATAGATGCCCCCTAGACCAGATCCACAAATCATGGAAGATTAGGTAAGGTTTGATTAAACAAATCCATGGAAAGGGGCTAGCCATGAGGTTGATTTCGAAGTCAAACAAGGTTGCATCGGGGCTGGCGGTCGACCTAAGGCTCCTGGCGGTCGACCGTCACTGAAGCACCTGTAAACGGGCGATCCCTGGGAAATCCGGTCGACCGCCACTGGCTGGCGGTCGACCGCTACTGAAAAAGCCTGTAGACGGTGAGGCTCTGGCTGGGGCGGTCGACCGCCCCTGTGCTGGCGGTCGACCGCCAGCTGGGCAGAACCTGGCCCATCCCGGGTTGGTCCGTTATTCGTGTCAGCTCCGTCGTTCAACTTCTTTAGCAGCCCGGTCATGTCCGTGGCATCTTCCTTGACTGTCTTGAAGATTTTATTATTGAGTCTTCAATCAAATTTTGTTCCGGGGGATCCGCCCCCGGAAACCCCCGCAAGGGGCGCTGCCCCCTTGACCCCCGCGACCTGACCGCGCAGGTCGATCCGCGTGCGAGGGCGCAACATTCAGCGTTCACGTTCACCACTTCCACTTGATTCCTTGTCCATTCATTGGCGCACCTGTCATGAACAAAAACATCACGTATGTCAATCACATGAAGGTGAAAAATATCAATGACTCATAGTGTTTAGCCATTATCAAAACCAAGAATACATTAGAACTCATATGACCATAGAATGATGTCGAATGACCCAAGTGACCATATGAACTCAAGTGATCATAGGGGCACAACATTAACCCTTTTAAATTCCATGAGAGTTAATGATTTGTTATTTCTCTCAGGTACAATATTATCTCAATGGCTCATCGCGTAGATTGGAACGGTATGCAAGAGACCGTTGCTGGTCTTACTCAAGCATTGCAAACTATGACGTAAGCTGGTGCAAGGGCAAGAGCTGGAGATTTACATCGTAACTTTAGGAGTGTAAACCCTCCGCAATTCTATGGTTCTTATAATCTAGATGAAGCTAAGAACTGGATTGATGAGATGAACCGTATATTTGAGGTCATGCAATGTGCTGACCAATAGAAAGTGCGTCTAGCCGCTTTTCAACTTAACAAAGATGCACATATATGGTGGAAGTTGGTTCCGGCACCGCCAGCAGATGCACCCCATACATGGAAAGGTTTTCTTACGCTATTCCGTGCCAAGTATTTTTTTGGGCACGTCAAGGAGCTAAAGGCTATGGAATTCGCTTCTTCACGTCAGGGCATGTTGTCGGTAGAAGAATATGAGCTTCAGTTTTCCAGGCTGGCGTCGTATGCTCATCATCAGGTCAGTACCGACTAATCGATTCATGGATGGTTTAAGACCCAATTTTATTCAGTAGCTCAGGACTCAAAATATCCGTACTTATGCGGAGATGGTCCAACGAGCATATCTGTGCAAAAGGACCTTAGAGAAGGTCAAAAAATTAAAAGAAAAAGGTGAAGAACTGAGCCGAAGATTAGATCGACGTGATAAGAAAGGCAAGTTCAGCATCACGGAACCCTATAAATCCCGTGATAGCAAGAAGAGATCCCGAAATGGGAGTGGTAGTGGTTACCATAAAAATAAGAAAGTCAAGGAGGAAGACAAACAGGTCGCCACGGCCTGTACTTTTTGTGAGAAGTTCGGTCATTCGGCCGAAGAATGTTGGAAGCACCTTGGCGCTTGTCTATGTTGTGACAGTTGGGAGCACCACATGCCGGATTGCCCCCTTATGAAGGAACTATCTTCTAGAAGTGGACGTAAGAGACGGGCTTGTCTCAATGCTATTTTAGATGAAGAAGCGCCCCCAAATGATGGGCTTATAGAAGGTACCGTTCACATTTGTTCCCATCCTGCTTTTGTGCTATTCGTTACTAGTGCTTATCATTCCTTTATATCTACCGCCTTTGCGAAGACCTTACCAGTTTCATAAGTTCATTTACCTTCGGACCTTGCTATTACAACACCTTTAGGTCCCAGAATCAAACTCACAAACTATTATCCTAATAGTGAGGTAAGGGTAGAAGGTCACAATCTCCCTGCAAACCTCGTATGCCTTGATATGGAGGGCTACGATGCTATATTAGGTATAGATTGGCTTGTAGATCATGATGCATATATAAATTGCCGTAACCGGATTATCTCTTTTCGGAAACCAGGTCTTCCAAGGTTTTCTTTCCTTGGTATCAAATATAGAAAGCATCCTACCATAATTTCATCTCTACACGCTTGCAAACTTATTTCGCAAGGATGTGTAGCTTTTCTTGCTTCTGTAATCCTCACCGAATCTAAAGAGATCGTCTTAGAAGACATCCCTATTGTCAATGAGTTTCCTGATGTATTTCCATTAGATTTACTCGGTTTACTACCCGAAAGGGAAGTAAACTTCTCCATTGAACTTATTCCCGGAGCCGCACCTATTTCAATAGCTCCCTACAGGTTGTCCCCCATAGAACCTAAGGAATTGAAGAAATCATTTCAGGAGTTATTAGATAACGGATTCATACGACCTAGCACATCCCCTTGGGGTGCGCCAGTTCTATTTGTCAGGAAAAAGGATAGATCTCTTAGGTTATGTATCGATTACCGACGATTGAATCAGCTTACTATCAAGAATAAGTTTCCGTTGCCGTGTATCGATGAGCTCTTTGATCAAATTTCGGGAGCAGAATATTTCTCCAAGATAGACCTCAGATCGGGATATCATCAGCTCAGGATTAAAGATGAAGATATTTACAAAACTACTTTTCTGAGTAGATATGGCCACTATGAATTTGTGGTAATGCCATTCGGGTTAACCAATACCCCGGCAGCTTTTATGCAACTGATGAATAATGTCTTCCAGCCTTATCTTGACCAGTTTGTAGTCGTCTTCATTGGTGACATCCTTATATATTCTAAGACCAAGGAAGAACATGAAGAGCACTTAAGGATAGCCTTGCAGATACTAAGAGAACACAAACTCTATGCGAAGCTTAGTAAGTGCGAGTTTTGGCTTAAGGAAGTGTCTTTCCTTGGCCATATTATTTCAAAGGAAGGTATCGCTGTCGATCCTTCTAAGGTGGAAGCTGTTAAGAATTGGAGCCAGCCAACAATTGTATCATAAGTAAGAAGCTTTCTAGGGCTAGCTAGCTATTATAGGAGATTTATTAAGGATTTCTCTAAGATCGCCATCCTTTTGACTAGACTTACAAGAAAAGAAAATCCTTTTGTATGGTCGAAAGACTACGAGGAGAGTTTTCTAACTCTTAAGGATCATCTCAACACAACCCCTATTCTGACATTATCCGTTGAGGGTGGTGGTTTTGAAGTCTATACGGATGCATCTGGCATTGACCTAGGATGTGTTCTCATGTAAAATCGGAAGGTGATTAGTTATTCCTCAAGACAATTGAAGCATCATGAAGAGAATTACCCTATGCATGATATGGAATTAGCTGCGGTTATTTTCACTTTGAAGATTTGGTGACATTACCTTTATGGGGAGAAATTCACTATATTCTCAGATCATAAAAGTCTGAAGTATTTTTTCACCCAGAAGAATTAAATATGCAACAACACAGATGGTTAGAGTATCTCAAGGACTTCAACTTTACAATTCAATATCATCCAGGGAAAGCAAATGTTGTGGCTGACGCTCTTAGCAGAAGACCAAGGGCTACTCTAGCAAGCCTCAGGAAAGGTATGAATTGTCTTATCAAAGATTTCTCTCGCTTGAATCTTGATATTGACAGGGAAGAAGATGGATGTATAATTGTCAATATAAGGTCTCAACCTACATTGATTGAGGATATAGTCAAATTACAGGAGAATGACCCTGCATTGATGAAGATCAAGGATAATATTGATCAGAGACCAAAATTTTCTATCTCAAATGATGGAAGACTACTCTTTAAAGGTAGGATTTGGGTGCCAAATCACAATGACACTAAGAAATTAATCATGGAAGAGGCACATAAGTCAAGGTATGATGTACATCCTGGTGCCACCAAAATGTATCAAGATTTGAAAAGAAACTTTTGGTGGCCCAACATGAAGAGGGAGGTAGCAGATTTTGTGTCCCGCTGTCTCACTTATCAACAGGTCAAGGCAGAACATTTAAAGCCCGTAGGTAAATTACACCCCTTGAATATTCCTGAGTAGAAGTGGGGAAGTATAAGGATGGATTTCATCATGGATTTACCTAAGACAAGAGGAGGACACGATGGTATATGGGTGATCATAGACCGATTGACTAAGTCTGCATATTTTCTACCGATTAAAAGTCGATGGTCTATGGATGTACTAGCAGCATTTTACAAGAGGGAAATTGTCAAATTGCACGGTGTCCCCGTCAGCATCATATCTGACCGAGATCCTCGGTTTACATCACAATTTTGGAAGGGTCTAGAACATTCTTTAGGGACTCGACTAAACTTTAGCACGATATTCCATCCACAAACTGATGGTCTAATAGCAAGGACAAATCAAGTGGTGAAAGATATGCTCAGGGCTTGTGCTATTGATTTTGGAGGATGTTGGCATGATCACTTGCCTCTAGTAGAATTTGCATACAACAATAGCTACCAAGCTAGTATTCAAATGGCACCGTTTGAAGCTTTATATGGAAGAAGCTGTCGTTCGCCTATTTGTTGGAATGAAGTAGGAGAAGGCAATTTCTAGGTCCCGACATTATTAGGTGTACTACCAAGAAGATAAAACTCATTCGAGAAAGACTTCAAATGGCACAAGACAGGCAGAAATCATATGCTGACAATCGAAGGCGCGACTTGGAGTTTCAAGTAGGTGACCATGTGTTCCTTAAAGTTTCTCCAGGTCGAGGTATTCAAAAATTTGGTATTAAGGGCAAGCTTACTCCAAGATTCATTGGCCCCTTTGAGATTCTCAAAAGGGTTGGTGAAGTTGCATATAGAATTGCTTTGCCCCCTCAATTAGCAGAAGTACATGATGTATTTCACGTCTCAATGCTCAAGAAGTATGTTCCTGATCCCTTCCATGTCATCACTTACGACAATCTGGAGATTAAGAAGGACTTAACATACAAGCAAAAGCCAATAAGGATTATTGAACGAGAGGTACGTCAACTACGGAATAAAACTATTCCTATGGTCAAGATCCAATGAACAAAATTATGGTCTCATGAAGTGACATGGGAAATGGAAGAAGCTATGCGCAAAAGATTTTCAGAATTATTTGAATGTAAGTGCACTCTCCATAAATCCATGCATTGAATTTGGGAATAAATTCTTTTTTAGTGGGGAAGGGTGTAACGCCTGAGAATTTTCTAAGAATTTTTTAGATTTAAAATATAATTTAATTAATTAATAAAGTATTTAATGGGCTATTAAATGCATTATGGGGAAATAAATCTAATTAATTAGGCTCTATATTAATCTAAGAGGATTAGGCCCATAGAATAAACCCAATAGGCCTAAGGGACTGTTTTGGACTATTAGCCCATGTTCTATAACCTTAGAATAGGTGCATTCTCAGAATTTAAGAGATAATGACTCTTTAGAAGATAAGTTAAAAGATAATACCATGAATAATATCAAAAGAGTTTGAACAAGTTCAAATTCGGAGCTCGCGATTGCTAGCGGTCTATCGCGGAACCACTAGGGGAAAGTTGGCGGTCCAGTCTTAGACCGCTAATTTCTGTCAGTTCCGTAAAATGAAGAAAGAGCGAAAAGATAAGATTTTTGACATTTTAACTCCTAGAGATCACGGTGGAAGGATTGGTAAGCATTCATAGGACTCTCAGAAGTTGGTTTGATGTCAAATAGGGACTCTAGAATTGATCTAATCCACGAAACCCTAGCAAAAATCTATAAATAGACCCTAGGTTTCACTAGCACGACCCCTATGATTGGCTCGCTTGGAACTAAGGTAAGACGGCTTTCATTCAGGTAGGTTCCATTTCGATTTTAATTCCTAATACTAAGGACTAACTTGCCTCAAACTTTCGTGCTAGGAGATCAACCCAACACGAAGATAGAGGCACCCAAAGTTGCTGGTTCCACATTAACGACCCAAGAGACTGTGCAACGGCATGGTGAAGATCAGGAAATTAGGGACCCAAAACGAGGTATTTAGAAGTTGTACCTTTAGAACTTTTTGTTCTCCTATTCATCTTCTTCCCACTCTCCAAATTTCACGTCTTTAGGTCAAGAGAATCAAGAGTTATAAGGACGTGAATTTGTTGTTTTAGCACAAGAAGTGCAGGAACTAGGGTTAACTTCCAGGCTTAAATTCGAAGTCAAAATCTAAGGACAGAGGTAGGTCATCTCATGAATGGCTAAAACATCATTCTAGGATTAAAAGCCTTCTTGTTGCACTTGATTTCATACTTTATAGACCAAGAATTTCATGTTTTAGTTGGGACTAAGCATCTAGTGCATCATTCATGAATATCTCTAAGCCTTAATTTAATTTGAAGAAACTCTCTGGTTATAACACACGAATCCCATGCATATTGTTGGCCTCTCTTCGTTCTATCATGGTAGAAGTTTTATATATGTTGATTTCCAGGCATGATATGTCTTGGATTATAATTTAGTTCAATTTTTTAGTTTCTGTCAAGCCAAATGGCCTAAAAATGTACCGCCAGCATTGGTTAGCGGCCATATGATAAACCACTTATAGATGATTAGCGGCCAGTATATAGACCGTTTTCGTTCATATGATTTCACCATTATAGAACCACAAACGGACGTACGATAGACCGCTTAAGCCCTACAAATGGCTATAAGTTAGACCGCCAACGTTCTGAATTCTGTCAACCCAAGATTGAATAAAGAACGGCCCATTAAACTTATAATATGCCTAGTTAATAATGCTCCAATCCTATTTTAAGTATGGTTTCTTACTATAAGTTTTATTACTGTCACAAACAATGGATTTCATGTTCTTTATGGTACTTGGGATTATTGTTAACATAAGTTAACTTTATGCCAAAATCTTATACTTTTGTAATTAAATACATGTTTCTAAAGTTAGATGATTCATGGTTTACCTTGATTACTGTTTTAATGATCTCTTTCTCATCTATAGAGTCAATTTCATAAGTTCATGGCATATATCCCAGTATATGATTGTTAGTTACACCTGTGCATATTAGGCACACAATCTTGGACTTGATAACCTCTCCTTTGGATATTCATTCCAATGGACTAGGAAATCTTGTTTCAAGGCCTCCGTAATTTTCCGTGAGCCTGGGATTCCCTCCATGACGTCGAGTTGGTTGTACCATTAAAGCCCATTGTCTAGAAAGCACTTATACCGGTGTTTTATATCTATGAAACTTAGCGGCCTTATGGTTGACCGCCATAATCTGCTAGCGGACCATCACTTGACCGCTAACGGATTCTTGACGGTTCTTTCTTTGACCGATAACGACTCCAGATAATCTATTTAAATATCGATAAGTCTTGTCCTTAACAATCCAGAACTAGACCAATTTCTCCATGAAACGGCTGAGTAAACGACCGCTATTTTTCTGAGTATAGATTAACCTGAGTGTTGACACCCATTTTATGAGCAATAAGTTGGGTTATTTCCTTGCTCATCTTTATGATGCACCGAGTTGTTCACCCTTACTAGGCCTTCTTGGTCAGTTTTGAGGACTGTTTCTTGGGTCACCTCTCCTTGGTTGGGTCTTGCTCCTCATTCTTTGTCCGCTGGATCAAGCTTAGCAAACCTTCATGCTATTTACCACCCCATTGTCTCTGGCGGCCTATCCCTGGTGCGTTTGCTGACGTGTAACGCTCCTTACTTCGACCGCTTAATGATGCCAGAGTCCAAAAGCCAATAGCCTTTCTCAAGCTTTATCTTATCTTATCCGTTGTGCTATAGCAGTTTATCGTGGGACCGTCATATGCTTCTGGCGCGTGAACCATCGACCGCCACCTTCTTGCAAAGTCCTGTTTACGAAAACTTCGCACGTTGGCTTTATCTATTGTTGGATAACGTTGGGTGGCAGTCCATTCTTCGGACGTCAAATGGCTATAGCAGTTTATCGTATGGCCGTTTCATCAGATAGAGAGTTCTAGCAGGACTGCACTTTCTCTGCTACACCGTGGCTGGATTAAGAGTTTGATCTGATGATTTCTCTCTCAATACACATCCTCAGAAGCTCCCGTTTGTTTCTATGGACTCTTGGGAGTATTATCTTCAAGGATTATCTAGTCTTTAGCCTAATTTCGAGTCATTATCCCTCCAACTCGAGCCTAGACTTTGAGGGTCTATAAATAGAACCCTTGACTTCATGGCTTGAAGAGGAGATTTCTAGAGTTCGCGTCGAAGTGCTGCCGCATCCTGGAGCTAGAATCAATCAAGGAGAACTGCTTCCTACGTCCATCTGCCTCCTAAGTCCAGGGAGTATCAAGTTCCAAGGGTCTTAGTGTTTTCTTGTGTCTTTAGTTCTGCTTTCCCCTCATAGCATCCAAAGCATCTTCCCTCTTCCTCTCTCACGTTCTTCCATCTTCTGCATCATTTTTAAACTTCCTCCTATCTTTTAAATTGCCCCACAGGGGTTAAAAAACCCAACCTCCCAGGTATCCACCCTTCTAATTGCATGTTTCTAGTTTTCTTTGTCTTATAGTTACTACACTTGTCACCGGGCTAATTTCGGTTGTTTCTCTATGTTCTCTACACGTTTTTGCAGGTTTCACAGGTCCATAGGACGAGGCCCAAGTCTTCTGGCCGGCTGGAAGAAGTGGAGATCAAAAGTCCCAAAGCTTGCTGTTCTGCAGTTCTCTGGCGGTTGTATATTGGAGCGCTAAGGTTCTCTAGCGGTTTATCGTGAGACCGCTAACTTCTCTAGCGTGCCAGTCTTCGACCCTTATTGTTCACAGAAGTGCAGTTTTTCTCTCTCCCGTGGGCGGATGTTGCATCCACCTATTTCCAAGGTATTTATCTTAGCTTTGGCTAGTTTAATACTTTGGTGGCGATCACAATCTTCTAGTTTGGGTAGTAGTCCTTTCCCTCTCCTCATATCTCTTTTTTACTTGCTTCTACTTGCTTGCTCCACACCCACGGTGTGTGCTTTCTTTTATTCCCTTGCTCCATGCCCCGGCGTGTGTTTTTCCTTTTCCCTTGCTTATTTCTGATAGAGATGGCATGTCCATGCTTAGATTCCATGCTGATTGCCTAGGTTCATGCTGCACATGTTCATAGGGTGATTGCATATTGCACATTGCTAATCCATATTTCTATTGTTGACATCACCTCTCATTTGCAAAGGAACCAATATAAACCAACAGAACTTTTTGACGATCACGGTGGGACAACTAGTGCCAATCGTGTTGGATCTCTATTTTACATGCTGTTCTTTATTTTACCCCAGTTGCCCGTGTTTTCCCCGGATTTTCCCTTTATTTCCTACTATTTCTAGTTCTCTGGGTCTGTTGGCGGTCGGACATTCGGCCGTTAAAGGCTTAAGAGCGGTTTATTATTAGACCGTCTCATCTCTCTAGCGCTCTCATATTAGACCGCCACTCTAATGATAGGTACGCATCCCGAGGTGTAGTTTATTTCTATAGTTTCTGCTGTGATTTTTATATTTGGGTGCTATCTGGTCTCCTCCTTAGTTGTTTGGCATATTCATATCATTTGTGTGCATATTGGATTGCTAGCTTTTAGGCTAGAATTTGCATGCACTCCGGTGCACATAGGGTCATTCATTATTCATACTTTAGATTGCATTCTCCTATCTTGGTGTGTGAACCTCTCGTCTCCATATTCCTTGGGGCCGACTAGGAGATCACATCAGGGACCTCCATAAGTCCCTGTGAACAGTGGATTCCCACACGGACACCGGGCCGGTTGTACCATTCCCACACCGTGTCTAGGATTGCATAAGTGAGGGAGTGATTACATCTAGAGTTAACCAAGCCATATACCTCTTCCCCTATTAAGAACCTATTGTTGAGAGCACATTTTAATCAAGCTACTAAGGTTCTAAAGGAGAAAATAATTAAAAACGTTGAGCATCATCTAGACAACTTGATTGACTTTGATTGTTTTTTATCTTCTTCTCACTTACATCTTTGTTAAAACCATCTAGTTTAAGTCACTCATCGTGTGTTTGTTTTGTGTCATTTGTGTTTTTCCAAGGTGTTGAATTTGCATGTGGAGTTACTTTCGTTCACTAGAGTCATCTCCTAGGGGAAATTCCTTTTCCAAGTTCTACTCCAATCCTCTCTTCGAGTCCACCATGGCTTCTTTTGATCTCCCCCGTTCCCAAGAGGAGTCTCTTCCTCAAGGACTTCTGGAGGATTCTTCTAGGGTTATCTCCTTCCATTCTGGAGAGGGGTCCGTCCTTCCTTCATCCTCCATCCCTATGGAGGGCGCCCAATCTACTCAATCCCTTTCTCCTCCTTCTACCAATTATATTCTCCAAATGATGGCCCAGTTGGATCCGACCCAACTTCAGGCTGTTTATCAGGCCATGTAGGGGCCCAACACCCCACCTCCCACGATTACGCAAGGCCTATATAATACTTCCATTGTTCAGCCTAGGGTTGATGGGTTCACCATTCAGCCCAGTCCAATTGACCTTACTCCGGTCCAGCCGAGGACCATCAGATTTTCTACTTTGGAAGCGGGCCAGTCTTCTGGGTCGGCCCATCAATCTGTTGACAAGGGAAAGACCATTCTCCCTTCCTCAATCCAAGCGGATCCGTGTCAGGCCATTTCATCCGAGCCACAAGTCCTTGTGGGCCCTACTGATTTTATGCATCCTCAACAAGGGGCGGCCCAAGTTCATTCTACTTTGGGTCATCCTTCGGCCCAATACCCTGCTGATGGGCTTCCTCCTCCCCCTCCATCTATTTATCCTGCTGCCCCTCATCTTGGGCCTCCTCCTCCTCTTCCTTCTGTTTATCCTTCTGCTCCTCAGATTCAACCTCCTTCCTTCACCATCCCTACTCCATCTAGGGAGCAGGCGTTGTTAGATAAATGGGCCGCTATGCAACAACAACTTGACTTCCTACAGAAGCGGGTTAGCCCACAATCCTTGACAGACGTTCTAGTTCCAAGCTTTCAAAATATTCGATTCCCCCCACAATCCGAGCTCCCCAATTATCACAAGTATGATGGGAACGGCAATCCCTTCATCCATGTGAGGGACTTTTTATATGAATCGGCCCAGTTTCAGTATGATGATCGCCTTATGGCGTACTTATTCTGCCAATCATTATATGGGGTTGCACTTGAATGGTTTTACTCTCTACCACTGGAAGATGCCGCGAGTTTCAAGATAGTGAAGGACAAGTTCATTCAGAGGTTTCAAGACAGGGTCGACCCGGAATACTCTTTCACAGACTTGGTGGCCGAGAAAATGAAACCAGACTAGGAGTTTGCTACTTATGCCGATAGATGGAGGCAGATGGCCGTCAGGGTGCCAGGCCATATTCCGGAGGAAGAGAAGGTCAAACTGTTGATTTCCAATGCTACTCCAACCTTCCGCAACATTCTGGAAATGAATGACATATCCAACATGCACCAACTGTATAGCCGGGCGCAGTACATTCAGACACAATTTAAGGACTCCCCAATCCACTCACTCTTTGAGGCCCAAAAGCCCAAATACCACAAGAAACTTCAAGGGCCTATCACCGAGGGGGTCCAAACGAATGAACAAGTGCAAGCCGTCACCTTCCACTTCCAATCCGCACCCTTCCGCATTCCATAGAACCCCCGCAATCCCCAGTTCTCCACCCCATAAAACGCCCAACCCGCTTTCTCCGCTCCACAAAACACCTTCTCCACTCCGCAACAACCTCCGCAATATCACAATGTCCCTCCACCCAACGGCTACACCAACAATAACAATAAGTGCCCGGGTCCGAAGAGAGCCCAGTACCCCCCATTACCAGAAACTCTTACGGACATCTTTTCGGCTCTCATGTTCATCAACGCCATTCAACTTCCTCCGGAATGGCCTGTCTGGAACCCGGCCGTTGACTAGACAAAGTACTGCATGTTCCACAGCCAACCGGGGCATACCATTGAAGGATGTTTTCAATTTAGAGATTTGGTCTATGACCTACATGAAGGACACATGATTGATTAGGCCGAGATGCACAAGGCCATTGTAGAAATAAAAGAGAAAAGAAGGCAATCACCGAGGCAACAAGTGCAGCAACCACAGGCACCGCCACCCCAGCACCAGCCACTACAGCAACAACCGCAGCCAGTTCAAGACTTGGGGATCCATCAGAATCCAATGCCGAATCATCCTCCCGCTCTATAGCCTCAGCTGCTGACACCGGCTCAGGTCAACCTTGTTCAACCCCCGGCTCCTGATGCCGGGTGGTCTTATGATGACGACGGTTCAGTACAACATGCCTCGGCCCTCCACCACAACTACTGCGCCTCTTCTACTCCCACCATCCTTACGCCCACGTGTCAAAACTCTCCTCCACCTTCTAGGTCACTCATCCTTCCATCCACTACCTCTTTTATTTCCACTCCATCACCAACCTCTCGCCCATTGCTCGTCACCGCCACTACCATCACTACGACTAGCCCTCCGCCCATGCCTCCACTTACTTTTACACCTCCACCTCCGCCTGCGCCCATCATCACCGTGCCCACAACTAACCCTGCGCCCATTATCCTTTCACCGCAACCCATTATCTCCACTCCCACTCCCATTATTTCCACCGCACCCTCTTCCACGCCACTCATCCATCCCATCAGGCCCATTATACCGTCATCAGATGTCGTGCCTGCATAGAATCTCACCCTACGGAGCGGGCGTTTGTTTCGTCGCAATTATGCTTCTACTTTCAATCCCCAGTCCTTGCAACCGGCTGCCGATCAAGAAGAGACTGAGCGACTGTCGGGTACCTAATATGATTTGGTGCATCACTTAGACATGGTGCCTGCCAAAATCTCTGTGTTGGAGCTTATAAAAAGGTCTACGCTTCACCAAGATGCATTGAGGAATTTTCTTCAGAAGGTAATCGTTAGTGAAGATGTGGCAACTGACAGTTTATCTATAGCATTGGCTACTATTTCCAAGAGACCAGCAATCACATTCTCCGAGAACGAGCTAGCACCTCCGGAAGCTCGGCAGATGCCCCTTTACATTACTATTATTTTGAACAAAGTCAGTGTGGATGCAGCATTAGTTGACATTGGGGCATCTATCAATGTTTGCCCGCTCAGCACTCTGAGGGCCTGCAATTTATCGGAAGAGCTTCTACGGCCTACCCCGACTACCATAGCAGCTTATGAGAACTCATAGAGAGCATGTCACGGGGTTGTCACCATTCAGGCTGAGCTTGGGCCTCTTACTATTCTCATTGAATTTTATGTGCTGGACATTGACCCTATGTTCAAGGCTATCTTGGGTCGTATGTGGATTGATACTCTTAGTGCCGTGCCATCCACTGCTCATTAGTGCCTCAAATTCCCCTTTCAAGGGAGGGTGGTGTTATGTTAGATGGACGCAGTCTATCTCCACGAAGTGTGGATCTAGAGGGGTGTGAATAGATCTACTGCCTAATTAAAAAATAGTAAGAGGTTCTAATGCGGAATATAGGCAATTTTACTGTATCACTAACCCGAATACTAGAATTGAACAGAAGCGAATCAAGTTGTGAAGATAAACATGAGATCCAGTCGCACACAGTTCATGGACAATCACACAAACACAAGGCACATAGAAATTTTAGGTGGTTCGGTCAAAGACCTACGTCCACCCCACACTCAACCGAGTATGACTTACTGCTGCGCAGTACAGCTTGCGTCTGGTGGGCACTACAGCTTGGCCTACAAACCACTGAGCAACACAGCTTGCTATCCGAGACAAGTCTCGCCTGCTGAGGATTATAGCTTCACCTGTCCAGTGGAATCCTCCACTGCAACTTCTGGGGTTTACAGCTTGCCCGTCCAGAGGCAGCACCTCTTCTAACAGCTGACTCACAGCTTGAAGAAACAAGTGTTCGGAAATTTAAAGATAGAAGCAAAACGAAAATGGAAAAGCCCAAATGGGAATGTAGCTCGAATGAGCAAAGCTCAGCTCTGGTTTCTGAACCAAGAGACTAAGATACAACCTTTCAAACAAAACTCTCACAATCTCACTATCTCGATCAAGCTCTCTCAACTCATCTCTCTCGATCTTATCTTCTCTCTTTTTCTTCTTCTCTATTTTTCTTCTCACTGTGGATCGGTGGCTCTCTGCTGCTTCAGTCTTTCAGCCTCACTATATATACTTTGCCACTTGATCGATCAACCTTCATCTGAAGATGAAGACACTCTTTTATATCAGCAGCAGACTGGATAAGGGCGCGTGGCTTCCACATTTCCCGCCCATAGAATTCGCCAGAACCGAGGACATTTCATCCACATGGCAGCATCCTGGGATGGGCTGCTTCCACGTGTCACCATCACATCACCTCGTCCTCCTTGGATCACGCGCAAAGTCACCAATCTTTGTAAAGAATCCCTATCAGATAGAGTACCGGATTATCAGTTGTAAGTTTAGAACCCTGTACAGACTTTGTGAGATGCAATGCATTGTATATGCTTCAATGTATGGACTTTGTGAACTCAAATACATTGTATAGACTTCGTGAATGGGAATGCAATGTACAGACTCTGCCCAATGTGTAGACTTCATATAAGAAGGCAATGGTTGTACAGACTTAGGCAATGTAAAGCCTTGGACAGACAACTGACGATGTATGGACTTCACTGTATGGACTTTCTGAACTCGTTGAATGCAATGTACAGACGCTACAGAACATTCAGTAGCCAACGTATAGACTTAGTCATCCTTCAGCTCAATGTATAGACTTCAAACATGATGCATGCAATGCAACGCAGACACTGGCTGTATAGACTTGGATACGTAGGAATGCAAATGACTCTGTACAGTCTTGGATGCTTGTATATTCATGAGGGTAATGTACAGACTATGCATATGCACACTAGCGAGTGAATAGACTTGGCTATGGCATCAAAGTATGCACAACGTAAAAGACACCTTCTTCCTAGGCGTTTGATTCAAAAGTGACGCCACTTCTGGTGGTCGTCAAATTCCAAGTTTATCTGAATGTATAGACTTCACGATGTGCAGACTTGCCAAAGACAAGGCTGTACAGACTTGATGAACGATGCAAGACAAACGAATGTATAGACTTGCATGAAGCACATGATGCAATGTACAGACTTGGGCTGTACAGACTTTCACTCAACTGCGATGTATAGACTTGCCAAGGGAAACGACGGTAAAGCTATCAGTGTATAGACTTCGAGTGCAACGTCGGTAAAGCTTCCGATGTATAGACTTGCAAGATCACTGATGGATGCACAAACTTCACCTCGAGCAATCTACAGTGCAGTGTATGGACTTGAAGAACAATGCATGACGCTGTACAGACTTCACTGATGCATGCTACAGTCCAATGTATGGACTTAGCTTCGTGCATGCTACAGTCCAATGTATGGACTTTGAATGTTGATGCATGAACAGTCCGTTGTACATACTTCACCTAACACAGTCCGATGTACAGACTTAACCTGAACCACTATATAGACTTGCTGAATGTGCGAGCTGCAATGTATGGACTTCGCTCAATGCACAAGATGCTGAGTCAGACGGACAGTGTACATACTTAGCCAATGCAGTGCAATGTATGGACTTCAAACAAGACGGACGATGTACACACTTAGCCTGAACCACTGTATAGACTTGCTGAATGTGCGAGATGCAATGTATGGACTTCGCTCAATGCACAAGACGCTGAGTCAGACAGATAGTGTACATACTTAGCCAATGCAATGCCATGTATGGACTTCAAACAAGATGGACGATGTACACACTTAGCCTGAACCACTGTATAGACTTTGGGCTCGCCATGCAGTGTATAGACTTAGAGCACAAACGCCACGATGCAATGTATAGACATGCTGCGTTGATGCTGCAGACATAGCCAATGCAATGTACACACTTACTGCGTTGACGCTGCATGAGACACTAAGAAGATGGACAATGTATAGACTTGAATGTTCTGAGGGAGTCGACCCATCTAAGAAGGGGGTCGACCCACTACTGTCCAGACTGTGCATGGATGTATTGACTTACGTTCTCAACAATGCAGAAACACAACACGATGTATAGATTATGCTGAGTGTGTAGACTTGTGTGTGTGTGCAATGTGTAGACTTGTGAAAATGCATAGAACACACAGACAATCTGATAAAATAATTTCATCAAAACATAAACAGTTGCCAATGAATCAAAACAAGGTGTTGCCAATGAAATAAATCATATGTCAACATCATCAACACAGAGGAGTCACAACAATCTCCCCCTTTTTGATGATGGCAACCCCCTATCATATAGAATAGCAATTACCTGTCACACAGATGATGAGAGACATGATTTGTTATTCAGATTGTCATGCAGATGCTATGCATGCATACTACGAAATGTAAGCAACTCCCTGCAAACAAAATCTCCCCCTTTGCCATAACATAATGCATGCACTTCCCCTGGAATGAATTTAGAATTCATACAATATTCTCCCCCTTTGCCATCAACAAAGAGGAGGGAAAGTGAGTACAAGGGAAGGAACAAGAGATATCATCTAACTGGCATTCTGAACAAGTAGTTCAGGAATAAGTATTTTAAAGCACAGAGTCTTCAGTCATATGAAGTTATAAGCTACTTTCAGATAGAATTCTGGTTTAAAGACTATAAAATTTTGAGTTCATGCACTACAATCAATGGATAAGTTTTCTGTGCTTGATAAAATAATAAACCAGAA
Source organism: Amorphophallus konjac (assembly GCA_022559845.1). Classification (NCBI taxonomy): domain Eukaryota; kingdom Viridiplantae; phylum Streptophyta; class Magnoliopsida; order Alismatales; family Araceae; genus Amorphophallus; species Amorphophallus konjac. The sequence goes on along the minus strand of CM040119.1, from coordinate 164,836,424 downwards.
TCACATTTGCATGAGAGATTCAGTTTCAAAATATCTTACTTTCATAGACTCATTAAAAAGATGATTAAGAGATACCAGGTCATGTATTGAAAATAAACAAATTGACATCCAAGAAATTTCTTATGAAGGAACAGCATTTTCAATATGAGTTCATTTAGGGCATTCAGGTACCATTTACCTTTTTACGTAAGGGTATACGTTTATCAGACGCCAATACCCCTAGATACTGAACATCATGGACCATTCTGCCTATGATCAAACACAATAAAACTAATTTACACCTTTTTGTGTGAGGGTACACGTTTATCAGACGCCAGTTACCCCCAGGTACTCAGTGAAACCAACCTACTGGTTTGATCATTTTATACAGAGATAGCTGATACACCTCATGACATGAGTGTTGTCCATTTCTTTGATGGATCACTCAGTTTCTCAGTGATTTACCAGTCATTGCTCTGCCAATGTTATTTTTCAATTGATTTTCAATGTTTTTCAATATCTTTCTTAGCTGCCCTTTATTTGTTTCAGAATGACTTGTTTAAGAATAATACACATACTTAGCTTCTCTAACATGATTTCAGATATGATTAGCTTTGTCTGACATGAAATAAGAAAAGGGTTGAGAGTTTTATCAATTTTCAGTTTTCTTATTTACTGATTACAATCTTTAAACTCCAAAAATTATAAAATTTAAACTATTTAGTCAGTCTTTAAGTAATTGAAATTCTTATAACTGAAGAAGTCCATTTTCTATTGCTTAGGAATCAGAACTGACTAACCGATTGCCATATGTCAGATTCAACTCATTCAGGGCCAAAGAATGAATGAATTCAAGAAAGTTGATGACCACTCTGAATTTTTAATAATACTCCCCCTATCTATATGCATGCAGTTTTGCAAATGAATGGCAAGAATTTGATACCAACTGTTATAATATGCATTACTCTACTCTGTTCTATATGCATGTGGTTGTAGATGAGAGAAAGCTTAGACACAATCATAACTAAATGATATACAATGAATAATATGTCATGAAAAAATATGTCATGCATGCATGGTCTAGTCTAACATTCAACAATCACAGAGTTTTATTCAAGCTATCGGATGCAAGTCCAAATCAGAAATTTTATTCAAAGTAGCTGAAAAAATTATTCATCATGCTGAAATTTACACAAGCCAAGTTCTCTTCTAAGATATTTGAACCTTCATTCCCAAGAGGGTTAGTAAAAATATCAGCAATTTATTTTTCAGTTTCAATGAAGTTCATTTCAATTTCATTTTTATTTACAACATCTCTCAGAAAATGGTGTTTTATCTCTATATGCTTAGTCCTAGAATGATGAACAGGATTTTTAGCAAGGCATATAGCACTAGTATTATCACATAACATTGGAATACATCTCAATTTTATCTGATAATCATCCAATTGGTGCTTGATCCATAGTACTTGGGCAGCACAATTACCTGCAGCAACATATTCAGCTTTAGCTGTAGACAAGGCTACAGTGTGTTGCTTCTTAGATGCCCAAGATACTAGATAGCCACCAAGGAATTGACAATAGTCACTAGTGCTTTTTCTATGTACTCGACACCCAGCATAGTCTGTATCTGTGTAAGCTAGAAGTTCTAACTCACATTTGGCAGGATACCACAGACCTAACTCTTGGGTGCCTAGTAAATACCTAAAAATCATTTTCACTGATTTAAGATGTGATTTATTAGGACTAGCCTGAAATCTAGAGCATAAACACACTGAAAATTGAATATCAGGCCTAGATGTTGTAAGATATAGAAGGGATCCGATCATACCTCTATATAGCCTTTGATCCACCGGTTTACCTTTAGGATCTTCATCCAAACTGGTTGAGGTACCCATTGGAGCAGCTATTTCCTTGAGGTTGTCCATTTTGTACTTCTTCAATAAATTATTTATGTACTTGGACTGAGAGATAAAAGTTCCATCCTTTGTTTGTATAACCTGCAGTCCAAGAAACAATTTGAGCTCGCCCATTGAGCTCATTTCAAACTCATTAGTCATTATCTGAGAGAATTCCTCACATAATTTGGGGTTAGTTGACCCAAACACAATGTCATCCACATAAATTTGAATGATAAGAATATCTAAATGACTCACCTTAGTAAACAATGTTTGATCAACTACACCTCTTGTGAAGTTCTTGTCAGTGAGGAATTTGCTCAACCTGTCATACCAAGCTCTAGGAGCTTGCTTTAAACCATAGAGAGCCTTTTTGAGTTTATAAACATGATTGGGGAAGTCTAAGCATTCAAACCCAGGAGGTTGTCTCACATAGACATCCTCACTAATTTCCCCATTTAAAAAAGTAGATTTCACATCCATCTGCTAAAGATTTATTCCTAGGGAACATGCATAAGCCAATAATATTCTGATTATTTCTAACCTGGCTACAGGGGCAAAAGACTCTACAAAGTCAATTCCAAATTCCTGATTATACCCCTGAGCTACAAGTCTGGCCTTATTTTTAATGATATTCCCTGATTTATCAGTTTTATTTCTGAACACCCATTTAGTCCCTATGACTGTTTCATGATCAGGAGGTGGAGCCAAATGCCACACCTTATTCCTGTCAAATTGATTGAGCTCCTCATGCATGGCATTAATCCAATGCACATCTTTGAGAGCACAGTCAATGGACTTGGGTTCAACATTTGAAACAAAAGCATAAGCATTCAATTCATTTTGAATTCTCAAGTGGCCTCTTGTCCTAGGGGGATCATGTAGATTTCCAATTACATTATCTACAGGATGATCTTTAAGATATCTAATGTTAACAATTTCATCGCCATGAGTTTCATTTACCTCCCCCTGAGCTGTAGGCTCTTCTTCATTAGGCTCTTCATTTCCTTCCTCATTTTCGGATTGGTCTGCAGGATTTCCTTCCTTCAGAATATCACAATTTTCTTCATTCCTGCATTGACCAACATTAGAATTTACCAAGGATTCATCAAAAATTATATGTGGAGATTCTTCAACAGTTTTAGAATTCAGATTATACACTCTATATGCTTGGGTATTTTCAGAATAACCAATAAAGATTCCTGGTTCACCTTTAGGTTCAAATTTGTCAAGGTCTCTTTTATCATTTATATGAATGAAACATTTACAACCAAAAACCTTAAAATGAGCAATAGAAGGTTTCTTACCCTTTAAGATCTCATAAGGTGTTTTCTGGGTAGAAGGTCTTACCATGGCTCTGTTAATTACACAACAGGTAGTATTTACTGCTTCAGCACAAAACTTCCTTGGTAGACCACCTTCAACCAAGAGTGTACGACCCATCTCCACTAGGGTTCTGTTCCTTCTCTCCACTACTCCATTCTGCTCAGGTGTCCTTGGTGAGGAGTACTTATGGTTAATTCCATTTGACCTGCAGAATTCATCAAACTGTGAGTTTTCAAACTCACCTCCATGATCAGTCAAGATATTTTCAATTTTCTGATTTATTTTAACATAGAACTCCTGAAATTCTGAGAATGCATCACTCTTATGAGATAAAAAATAAACCCAAGTATATCTATAAAAGTCATCTACCATGACAAACCCATACTTCCTCCCTGATAAGCTGACATATCTGGTTGGCCCAAAAGGTACATGTGTATCAGCTCATAGTGTTTAGAAGATAGATTTTCTGTTCTAGACTTAAATGACTTTCTAGTTATCTTTGACTGAGTGCATGCATCACAGATTTTATTTTCTTTCTTGAAGGAAACTTCAGGAAGTCCTCTAACCATGCCATGCTTATTCAGTTTATGCAAAACAGTATAACTAGCATGACCTAACCTACAATGCCATAAAAATGCTAAGTCTTCTCTACTAGCAGTAAGGCATAGGTTAGAATGTTGAATATCATCTAAATCTATCATGTATGTATTATTTATTCTTTTTCTAGAAAATTTGATAATTTCAGAATCAGGTTCAAAAATCTTGCAGCATTGAGAATCAAATAAAACTTTATATCATTTATCACACAACTGGCTGATACTAAGTAAATTATAAGCTAACCCTTCAACCAGCATAACATCATCAATGCAGCAGGTAGAACACTTACCTACCTTACCTGATCCAATAATCCTACCCTTTGTGTTGCTTCCAAAGGTGACAAGGCCTCCTAGTTTCTCAGTCAGCATGCAGAACTTGGCCTTATCTCCTATCATATGCCTGGAGCAGCCACTGTCCAGGTACCACAAGTTGCTCTTGGCTGCCAGGCATACCTGCATACACAATTAGGTAGAGAGGTTTGGAACCCAAGACTGATTGGGCTCCAGAACAGATGAAATAGAAGCAAAGTAAGAAAGCAGACTTTTCGGAATCCACATTTGTTTAAAAGAACTTTGTTCAGTGGATTTTGCAGTTTTCCTTCTGTTATTCTTTCTCTTATTTTTGTTGTTTTTCTTCTTATTAGCACCAACAGAGTTATTCACAAAATTGTTGTTGTTATGCCACTGCTTCGGCTAGGTTGCATTCATAAGGTTTTGGTCAAAGTGATATTTGGGCTGGCTGAAAGATTGGAAATTCCTAGGTATCCGACTACCATACCCATTATCCCAATTTCTGACATAGGGTCTGTAAAATTGTGTAGGTTGATGAACATACCCTGTATGCATCCCTTGAGTTCTAGTCCACCCAAACCCATTAGGATAGGTTGACTGTGTGGGGTAGTACGACTGAACTCTAGGTGGATTAAATTTGTTGGGCTGACTCCTGAAAGCATTTTGTCTTCCCTGCACCCTTGACCCTGCTGACTTGTTCACAGGTCTTTGTTGGGTCTTTTTCTGTGATGGTGGTGGTGAGGACTTTTTGGCATTGACATTGGGTTTGTTTGTCTGAGCAGGCTGACCCCTAACCTTGGGTTGAGCACTAGAGTTAAGTTTGGAAGTGCCAATTCTACTAGGCTCACCAATTTTCTGTTTGCCCTTCTCCTATGCAATGGGCTGTTTCAGATTCACATTTGTGTTTACAGCATTATTAGAATTCATGTTAATCAGAGGTCCTCTCTCCTTTTGTGCAACAAAGGAAATAGTTTTCATTCCAAAGCTCTTAGTTGCACTAGAGTTAAATCCTAGGCCCTCTCTCCTGAAATTAACCTTCGACCCCAATAAAGCATTTAAGTTTTCAGATCCTTGGGTCATTTTCTCAATGGTTCTCAACTTATCCTCATTGTCTTTCTGAATTTCATCAATAGACTTTTTCAATTCTTTATTTACATTGAGGATAGCTTCATATTTTTAGAAATAATTTTTATCTCACTTTCATATTTTTGAATTTTCAGTTTCCATGCATCAATTTCATTGTCTAACCTCACATTTTCTTCCTTAGAAATTTTCAGCTCTTGCTTGATTTCTTCAATTTTAGAACATGTGAGTTTCAGCTTACTATTCTCATATTCTAAGCATGCAATTTTATCAGTTAGAGTTGTATCTTTTTGCATGGAGTTAATCTTTCTTCTAAGATGCCTGTTTTCCTTTCTAATATCATCAGCTCTATCAGCTATGTCATGGTAGGCATCTACCCAATCAGCAATAGTGAAAATTTTAAATCTAGTGATTACCTCATCTGAGTCCTCCTCTATGTCTTCGGAGCTTGTTGCCATAAGGCAAATGGGCTTCTCAGATTCGGCTTCACTGTCTGAGCTGCTACTGAAAGAGCCTTCATCTTCATCACTCTAGGTGCTAACCATAGCTCTCCCTTTCGTGTTCTTCTTCTTTGACTTGTCCTTGTATTTCTGATTCTCTGGACAGTCAGCTTTCAGTTTTCTTAGCAGGGTTATGTTTATACCTTTTATCCTTTCGGCCGCCACCATACTCCTTTTGGCTGAATCGTCCTGCTCCTTTCCTGAGGAATCTCCTGAACTCTCTGGTCATCATGGCCATCTCAGAACGAGTTATGTCTTCTTCATTCAGGGTCTCCTCTGATGATGAACTGCTGGAGCTGGATTTGCTGGAACCAGCCTTCAGCGCTATCGGCTTCTTCTTCCTTTCAGCTTCTTCTATTCTTGGCATATTAATCTCATATGCCATCAGCGATCCAACTAGCTCATCAGCTCTTGTATTTTGCAAGTCCCTTGACTCCTCCATCATTGTAGCTTTCGTATGCCAAGCATGAGTCAGGGAGCGCAGTATCTTCCTCACTACATCATATTCTGTCTGAGGTTTCCCGAGACCTCTGAGACCATTGGTAATGATTGTCAATCGAGCATACATTTCACTGATGGTCTCGTTCGGCTTCATCTTGAATGCTTCGTATTCTGACACAAGGAGATTAGCCTTCTGCTCTCTAACCTGAGAGGTCCCTTCATGAATGACTTCTAGTGCATCCCACATCTCCTTAGCTGATTTGCAAGCTGATACGCGGGAGAATTCTGTAGGGTGCAGAGAGCACTGGATGGCATTTATGGCACTCCAATTCAGTGTAGACCTCCTTATTTCCTCCTTGGTCCAGACTTCCTCATTAGGGACAGCTCATAAGGTCCCTTGCTGACAACCTTCCAGATATCGTAATCCTTAGCCCTCAAAAACACTTGAATACGGTTCTTCCAATATGCGTAGTTAGATCCATCGAAGAATGGGGGCTTTATGGTTGAGTGACCTTCAGCTATCATCCCTCGATCATCTATCTTGCCTTTCCTCTTCGGGCGATGAGTCCCTGTAGAAGAGTATTGTCACGCCCCGAGCGCGGAAGATTACCCGGAGGCGTGACGCGTCTATATAGATCATGTCAATCATGTAAATATCAGAGTGCGCAAATAACTAAGATTTAACTCGAAATTTAATACAAATAGTACGAGCTGACAATTGTCATAATTAATCAAAGGACAATTACATGTGTTCCCAGAGTCCAACGACTAGACTTCAAATCTTGAGCAGTTCTAATCAAGTTGACTAATACAAATGACATAGATGAATTGATACAACTGACATAAGTGAACTAATACAATAACAAAAGGGACATGACAATTTGATAACTTCACTCTAACACTCATCACTCAGTCTCATTCCCTTCCGAGTGTTGGTTGGCATACAAATTACCTGAAAATATTAGAAAATAACTAGATGAGCTAATCGCTCAGTAGGAATTACATCTCAAGATTTAACAGGCTTTAAGTGGTTTACAAGTTAATTAATGTCAGTAAAACTATGCATGTAGATGAGTAGATATCAAGGATTATAAAAATCGACAAGAGCAGTGAAGGAATAACAAGTGAGAGTATAAGGATTCCAACTTCAATGCAGCAATAGCAAGAGATTCAAGCAAGTAATAACTGGAATTAACGAAATCTTTCCAAGAGAGTAAGAACTCATGTCAAGCAAGTAATAGAAAGTAATATAAATTCAAGCATGTAAAATTAGAATTGGCTATTTATCAATTTCATTCAAGCAAAATTTTACCCTTCTGTGGGTCTCAAGTCAAATCAATCAAGTAATATCACGAGAATGAGTGGAATGTCTAAAGCCTAGCAAGCAAGTACTCCGGTGCAATGCCAAACACCGTGGTCAATAAACTCCCATGGACACAAGTACCTTCGGGTGCTCCTCCCAGGACCAGACCGGGCCCTATATGCACAGCATTAATCATGTTTGTTGACATCCACTCTTATTTATAGCCAATAGGGAATTTCAAGGTTTGACTAGTATGATATATAAGGTGGAATTATGGAATGGAATCCAAGGGCGCATTGATGTGTAGGGATGAACTAGGAGTGGAAACCAGTAACGTTTGATACACGGAAAAAAACTAGATAGGAGAGGTTCCTTATGGGCCACCTAACAATTTTAGAAACGACACCCTCACTGTGGGATGCCCTTCCTGGGAATTATACAGGGTTTAGAGGACCCTGTCAGGAGTTAAATATCACCTCTCAGGCTGCCATCTATTAGTGGAGATGGCAAAAGTAAAAGCCTAACAATCAGGTTAACGCAATGAGCAAGTTGTGTTGACTCAGCAGTTCATCGCGTCAACCCTGCAGTTCATCGCATCAACCCTGCGAACAGGCTGGGTCGACCCTGTGAACAGGTAGGGTCGACTCTGCAGTTCATCGCGTCAACACGGTGAATTGGCAGGGTCGACCCTGTCAACAGGCAGGGTCGACCTTGTCAACAAGCAGGGTCGACCAACAGGCAGGGTCGACCCTGTCAACAGGTAGGGTCGATTCTGCCATTCACTGCGTCAATGCGGTGAACAGGCAGGGTCGACCCTGTCAACAGGTAGGGTCGACTCTGCCGTTCACTACGTCAACGCGGTGAACAGGCAGGGTTGACCCTGTCAACAGGCAGGGTCGACTCTGCCGTTCATCGCGTCAACGCGGTGAACTGGCAGGGTCGACTCTGCAGTTCAAATCTGCTCAAAATGGCTTAAGGTATTAATCTTTGATTAAGTTAGGGTATTAACCTTTGATTTAAGTTTATTTAGGTAAAACTGATGACATAGATAGATAGAGAAAACTGTAAGGATTATAGATCTTTATTTATGCACTCGTTTCATGCTTTAGTTGCTTAAATATCAGATTTTTAACATGACGTATCATACAAGTTTTCATTTTTAAAGGAACTAAATGGAGACAAGGTTTCTAGATAGGCTACCTAACAGATTAATTAGGTATGCTAATTAGTTAGTAGATCAACTAACATGTTAATTAGGTATGTTAACAGGTTAGTTAAACTAATAAGTTACGTAAAAATACGATAAAACTTGCGTTAGACAGATATATCGTATGGATATGAAGCTAATACATGCCAACTACCCTAGATTAAAGCTAATACATGCTAATCAATGCTAATCATCTTGGGTATAAGGCTACTACATGCTAATTATCTTAGGTACGAGGCAAATACATGCTAATAATCCTAGATTTAAGCTAACATATGCTAATTATTCTAGGTATGAGACTAATACTTGCTAATTATCTTGGGTATGAAGCTAATACACGCTAATCATCCTAGATTTAAGCCAATACATGCTAATTATTCTAGGTATGAGACTACTACTTGCTAATACATGCTAGTTATTCTGGATATAAGGCTAATACATGCTAATTATCTTAGGTATGAAGCTAATACATGCTAATCGTCCTAGATTTAAGCTAACACATACTAATTATTCTAGGTATGAGACTAATACTTGCTAATACTTGCTAATACATGCTAATTATTCTGGGTATAAAGCTAATACATGCTAATTATCTTAAGTATGAAGCTAATACATGCTAATCATCCTAGATTTAAGCTAACACATGCTTTATAAACACTAAATATCGCATGGAAATGAGCATAAGACTAAATGCCTAGACTAATCATCCTAGATTAGCAACTAGTTTAGTTAAAAGTTGAGAACACCTACCTCTGTGAAGTGGCAGTAGTTGTAGCAAATGGAAGAAGCAACTCTTCCCTTCTCTGCAACCCTTCAGAAGTGTCTCCCCTTCTCAACAGCAAGCCTTCTAGCCAACGAAGGTTTACTTCGTTAAGAGTATAATATAAGGTTTGAGTTGGCAAGAGGGGAAACAAGATCCGTGAAAATCGGATCTCAGTGGGATGCCAACTTATACAGGCTGTTGGGGATAAGGAAATCGAAAGGTTGTCCGGTGGATTGTAGCTCCTATGAGAGGGTGGTTTATTTATTTTAAACTTCCCACTTAACTTTCATGATTTTTATCTTTAAAATTTGATGGAGTTAGTTAATGAAATTTCATGGATAAGATCCTTATATTTTTCTCTATTTTTACATATAATTTTTTTAAAAAATTCTTTTTAAATAAAAAGTGATACTATTCATGGCACTATTCACGTATGAAAAGGACAGATGCCAACGCAGGTTTGTCAAAAAAATCACAAGCCTGGAGGGGGGTCGTGTATTGCTAGCCTATCGTATATAATTATTTGGCACAAAAAATAAATTGTGGAGACTAGGATTTGAACCCTTGTCATTGGGTTGAAAGACAAGTTACTTAACCAACTACATTAGGAAGCCACTTGTTAAGTAAATACTCTTTATATATGATAACTACGTGTTCCAACTTCTTACTTAATCTAGAGTTTATCTAATATATATTTTTTGGGAAGTATTATTAATATATATATATATATATATTTATTTATTTATTTATACGGGATGCTACACCCTCCCCCACTTAAAAGAATTTGGTCCCCAAATTCAATTACATTATACGGAGACAAGGAGGGTGAGAATTACTTACGGACTAGAATAATTCTGGAAATCTCCTTCTCATAGACTCCTCGGTTTCCCATGTAGCTTCTTGTTCTAAGCATCGATTCCATTGAATTTTTACCATAGGGATCGTCTTGTTCCTTAGAACTCGGATTTCTTGGTCGAGGATCTTTACTGGCCTTTGCTCATAGGTGAGGTCCTTCTGTATCACTAAGTCAGTGTGATCGATGACGTGTGAGAAATCGTGCACGTATTTCTTTGGCATAGAAACATGAAATACGTTGTGCACTTCTGACAGTTGTGGAGGTAGGGCGATACGATAAGCCACTTCGCCTACCCTTTCCAGTACTTCGAATTGACCGATAAACCTTGGTGTTAATTTGCCTTTAACACCGAATCTTCTAATGCCTCGGCCGGGAGATACCTTGAGGAAAACATGATCTCCGACTTGAAATTCCAGGTCTCGCCTTCTGTTATCGGCATAAGATTTCTGCCTGGGCTGTGCTATTATTAACCTTTCTCTAATGAGTTGTATCTTCTCGGTAGAATCTCGCACCATGTCAGGACCTAGAATTTGTTTTTCACCGACTTCATCCCAGCATATGGGAGATCGGCAACTCCTGCCATATAATGCCTCAAAAGGTGCCATTTGTATGCTGGCTTGATAGCTATTGTTATATGCAAATTCGGCTAGTGGTAAGTGGTCATTCCAACTACCACCGAAGTCTATAATGCATGCCCTTAACATATCTTCCACAACTTGATTAGTTCTCTCGGTCTGTCCATCTGTCTGGGGATGACAAGTAGTGCTGTAGTTGAGTCTCGTCCCCAAGGAGTGTTGCAGGCTCTTCCAGAAATAAGAGGTGAAGCGCGGGTCTCGGTCAGATACGATCGAGACGGGAACTCCATTCAATCTAACCATTTCCTTCATATACAGGGCAGCAAGTACGTCGACTGACCATCGACTTTTGATGGGTAAGAAATGGGCCGATTTAGTTAACCGATCGATAATTACCCAAATTCCATCATATCCGCCACTAGACTTGGGCAAACCCATGATAAAGTCCATGCCAATGTCTTCCCACTTCCACTTGGGAATATCCAGCGGATGTAGCTTTCCGGCGGGTTTTTGATGTTCCGCCTTCACTTGTTGGCATGTGAGGCAACGAGACACAAAGTCTGCTACCTCCCTTTTCATGTTAGACCACCAGAAAGTTCTTTTCAAGTCTTGGTACATCTTAGTGGCTCCATGGTGGATTGTGTACCTTGATCTATGAGCTTCTTCAAGAATCTTCTTCTTCAATTCGGGACAGTCGGGCACACATGTCCGTTCATGAAATAGTAATCTGCCATCAGGTGCCAGCTTGAAATCCAGTCTCTCGTCCAGCTTGCTCTTTATCTCCACTAGTGAGGGATCCTCTTCTTGTAACTTCTTGATTTCAGGTAGCAAATCTGGATGTAGGCTCATATGAGATAGAATAATACACATGTTCTTCTCATCTGTGTTGATATCAAGCTTAGAGAATTTCTCCAGTAGTTTCCATTCTTGTATCATGCAGTTGGCCAATATTGTTCTCGGCTTTCGACTAAGGGCATCAGCTACGGAATTACCCTTACCAGGATGGTACTATATCGTGAAGTCGAAATCCTTGAGATACTCGAGCCAACGCCTTTGCCGCATGTTCAGCTCCTTTTGGGAGAATAAGTACTTGAGGCTTTTATGATCGGAGTACACAGTGAATTATTCTCCGTAGAGATAGTGCCTCCGGATCTTTAAAGCGAATACTACTGCGGCCAGTTCTAGGTCGTGAACTGGGTAGTTCTCTTCATGTTTCTTCAATTATCGAGAAGAGTATGCAATGACTCTCCCATTCTGCATCAATACACATCCGAGGTCAATACCAGAAGCATCGGTATATACCTCGTATTTTTCTCCTTCCATTGGTAATGATAAGACTAGAGCAGTGGTCAAGAGATCCTTCAAAGTTTGAAAATTCTTTTCACAGCCTTCCTTCCACTCATAAGGCACTTCCTTGCGGGTTAACCTGGTCAGGGGAACAGCAATTTTGGAGAAGTCCTTTATAAAACGCCGATAGTAACCGGCTAGACCCAAGAAGCTCTGAATCTCAGTTACATTTGTGGGTCGTTCCCAATTCTTCACGACTTCGACCTTTGATGGGTCAACAGCAATTCCGTTCTTCGAAATGATATGGCCTAAGAAGGATACTTCCTCGAGCCAAAACTCGCATTTGCTGAATTTGGCATATAGCTTGTTTCCCCTTAATATCTGCAATGCCTTCTTGAGGTGTTCTTCATGATCCTCTTCGGTCTTTGAATAGATCAGAATATCATCAATAAAGACCACAATAAATTGGTCTAAATAGGGCCTGAATATGCTGTTCATTAACTGCATAAAAGCTACGGGGGCATTTGTTAGTCCGAAAGGCATAACAGTAAATTCGTAATGCCCATACCTGCTTCAGAATGCAGTTTTATGAATATCTTCATCTTTGATCTTCAATTGGTGGTAACCAGAACGAAGATCAATCTTGGAGAAATATAAAGCTCCAGATAGTTGATCGAACAGCTCATCAATCCTTGGCAGTGGATACTTGTTCTTGATTGTAAGGTGATTTAGCTATCGATAATCTATACATAATCTCATCGATCCGTCCTTCTTTTTGACGAATAGCACGGGTGCTCCCCATGGGGAAGTACTCGGCCTGATGAAACCCTTGTTCAATAACTCCATTAGCTGCTCTTTTAGTTCCTTCCGCTCAGTAGGGGACATTCTGTATGGTGCCCTGGAAATAGGACGAGCACCAGGGACAAGGTCGATTGTGAACGACACTTCCCTTTCCGGGGGTAAGCCGGTTAAATCTTCTAGAAAAACATCGGAAAAATCCAGAATTACACGGATGTCTTCAAGTTTAACCTTCTCGACTTCCGTGGCAGTCACGAATGCTATGAAAGTCATGCATCCCTTATTCATAAGTTTACTAGCTTGGAGTGCTGATATAAGAAGTGATTTACTCCGAGGGCTATTGTAAACTAGCTCTGGGAAATCTACGAAAGTTACCTTGCCATGCTGGCAGTCTACAGTTGCTTGGTATGTGGATAGCCAGTCGGCACCTAGTATGACATCATAACCCTTTATATCTAGGCATATCAGGTCAGCAGGTAAATTATTTCCTTTAATCATCACTTCACAGTTTGGATAGTGATAAGTGCTATCAGACTCATTCCCAAGAGGTGTAGATATGACCAAATCTAGCAGTTCACGTTTCTTAGAAAATGAAGCAGCAAAGTTCTTGGAAACGAATGAATGAGTTGCTCCGGTATCGAATAAAACTTGAGCAGTTTTTGAACAAATAGTAAGAATACCTTCCACAATTCCACCTTTAGTGGGTTCCGTCTCTTGGAGAGCTTGCAGACGGCCTTGTTTCTTTACCGGACGCTTCTCGTCTTTGGTGTCTTGTTCCTTCATCAGTAGGCAGTCTGGGATTCGATGCTCTCGGCTCCCACATCGAAGATAAGCTCCTAACTTTCTCCAGCATTCCTCTGTCTTATGACCAGCTTTATCACAATACTTGCAAATTTCCTTTGATGGTGTGGTGGTAGAGAATGGCATGTCATTCTTCTGGAATTTCTTCGCCTTAGAGGGCTCCCCTCCCATGAAGAATCGCTTCTTATTGAAGGATTGTTTGAATTTTCCCGGGCTTGTGACGGGTTCCTTCTTGTCTCTTCCTCGGATTCTCTCAGATAATTCGGTGGCGTCTTCCAGAAGTTGAGCACGCCGAACCATCTTCGAATAGACTTGGATGTCCATCGGGGCAAGTTGTGTGATATAATGGGGTCGAAGCCCGTTGAGGAATCTTCTCGCCTTCATCTTTTCTGTACACACCAATCTGGAGAACTGGGCCTCATACTCTGCCACTTTCAAGCCCCGTTGTTTTAGAACGGCGAATTCCGTGGCCTTCTTTTCCTGGATATGATCGGAGAAGTACTTGTTGTTGAAATGCTCCGTGAATTCATCCCATGTAACATGGTATTCTGGCAGTGTTGCTTCTATGGATTCCAACCAGCATCGAGCGTCCCGCTCAAGTTGGAATACAGCCAGTAAAACTTTCTCCTCGTCTGTGCATTGCATTACACGGAAGATTCGTTCCATCTCCTTTAGACAATTCTCGGCATCCTCGGGGTCGGACGAACCTGTGAACCTTGGTGGGTTCATGTTACGGAAACTCCTGTGGAGGTCACCCGCTCCACGGTTAGCTCCGCCTTGGGCCACTTGCTATAGTGCCTGTGTAAGGCCCTGCACGGTGCGCTGCATCTCGCGCCATTGTGCTCTTTCAGCAGCCATGATCCTACAAAATGTTTAGAGTGTTTAAGTAAGATAAGGGTCGGTTTTTACTTATAAGGGTAAAGTCATTAGAAGTCTTAACCCATGGCTCTATCCATCTCACCAGGTAAGGTCTACTTATATCCTTAGACTTCTCTAACCCTGGACTTAGGTTTTTACCTATCCTTGGACTCAAGTTTTTACTTAGATTTCAATTTCTAACCATTTATATTTTTTTTCTAGTTCCCTAGGTTTGAAAACCTAGGCTCTGATACCACGAAGACTGTCACGCCCCGAGCGCGGAAGATTACCCGGAGGCGTGACGCGTCTATATAGATCGTGTCAATCATGTAAATATCAGAGTCCGCAAATAACTAAGATTTAACTCAAAATTTAATACAAATAGTACGAGCTGACAATTGTCACAATTAATCAAAGGACAATTACATGTGTTCCCAGAGTCCAACGACTAGGCTTCAAATCTTGAGCAGTTCTAATCAAGTTGACTAATACAAATGGCATAGATGAATTGATACAACTGACATAAGTGAACTAATACAATAACAAAAGGGACATGATAATTTGATAACTTCACTCTAACACTCATCACTCAGTCTCATTCCCTTCCGAGTGTTGGTTGGCATCCAAATTACCTGAAAATATTAAAAAATAACTAGATGAGTGAATCGCTCAGTAGGAATTACATCTCAAGATTTAACAGGCTTTAAGTGGTTTATAAGTTCAATTAATGTCAGTAAAACTATGCATGTAGATGAGTAGATATCAAGGATTGTAAAAATCGACAAGAGCAGTGAAGGAATAACAAGTGAGAGTATAAGGATTCCAACTTCAATGCAGCAATAGCAAGAGATTCAAGCAAGTAATAACTGGAATTAATGAAATCTTTCCAAGAGAGTAAGAACTCATGTCAAGCAAGTAATAGAAAGTAATATAAATTCAAGCATATAAAATTGGAATTGGCTATTTATCAATTTCATTCAAGCAAAACTTTACCCTTCTGCGGGTCTCAAGTCAAATCAACCAAGTAATATCACGAGAATGAGTGGAATGTCTAAAGCCTAGCAAGCAAGTACTCCGGTGCAATGCCAAACACCGTGGTCAATAAACTCCCATGGACACAAGTACCTTCGGGTGCTCCTCCCAGGACCAGACCGGGCCCTATATGCACAGCATTAATCATGTTTGCTGACATCCACTCTCATTTATAGCCAATAGGGAATTTCAAGGTTTGACCAGTATGATATATAAGGTGGAATTATGGAATGGAATCCAAGGGCACATTGATGTGTAGGATGAACTAGGAGTGGAAACCAGTAACGTTTGATACATGAAAAAAAATTAGATAGGAGAGGTGCCTTATGGGCCACCTGACAATTTTAGAAACGACACCCTCACTGTGGGATGCCCTTCCTGGAATTATACAGGGTTTAGAGGACCCTGTCAGGAGTTAAATATCACCTCTCAGGCTGCCATCTATCAGTGGAGATGGCAAAAGTGAAAGCCTAACGATCAGGTTAATGTAATGAGCCAGTTGTGTTGACTCAGCAGTTCATCACGTCAACCCTGCAGTTCATCGCGTCAACCCTACGAACAGGCTGGGTCGACCCTGTGAACAGGCAGGGTCGACTTTGCAGTTCATCGCGTGAACGCGGTGAACAGGCAGGGTCGACCCTGTCAATAGGCAGGGTCGACTCTACCAACAGGCAGGGTCGACCCTGTCAACAGGCAGGGTCGACCCTGTCAACAGGCAGGGTCGACTCTGCCGTTCACTGCGTCAATGCGGTGAACAAGCAGGGTCGACCCTGTCAACAGGCAGGGTCGACTCTACCGTTCACTGCGTCAACGCGGTGAACAGGCAGGGTCGACCCTGTCAATAGGCAGGGTCGACTCTGCCAACAGGCAGGGTCGACCCTATCAACAGGCAGGGTCGACTCTGCCGTTCATCGCGTCAACGCGGTGAACTGGCAGGGTCGACTCTGCAGTTCAAATCTGCTCAAAATGGCTTAAGGTATTAATCTTTGATTAAGCTAGGGTATTAACCTTTGATTTAAGTTTATTTAGGTAAAACTGATGACATGGATAGATAGAGAAAACTGTAAGGATTATAGATCTTTATTTATGCACTCGTTTCATGCTTTAGTTGTTTAAATATCAGATTTTTAACATGACGTATCATACAAGTTTTCATTTTTAAAGGAACTAAATGGAGACAAGGTTTTTAGATATGCTACCTAACAGATTAATTAGGTATGCTAATTAATTAGTAGATCAACTAACATGTTAATTAGGTATGTTAACAGGTTAGTTAAACTAATAAGTTATGTAAAAACACAATAAAACTTGCGTTAGACGGATATATCGTATGGATATGAAGCTAATACATGCCAACTACCCTAGATTGAAGCTAATACATGCTAATCAATGCTAATCATCTTGGGTATAAGGCTACTACATGTTAATTATCTTAGGTACGAGACTAATACATGCTAATCATCCTAGATTTAAGCTAACACATGCTAATTATTCTAGGTATGAGACTAATACTTGCTAATTATCTTGGGTATGAAGCTAATACACGCTAATCATCCTAGATTTAAGCCAACACATGCTAATTATTCTAGGTATGAGACTACTACCTGCTAATACATGCTAGTTATTATGGGTATAAGGCTAATACATGCTAATTATCTTAGGTATGAAGCTAATACATGCTAATCGTCCTAGATTTAAGCTAACACATACTAATTATTCTAGGTATGAGACTAATACTTACTGATACATGCTAATTATTCTAGGTATAAAGCTAATACATGCTAATTATCTTAGGTATGAACCTAATACATGCTAATCATCCTAGATTTAAGCTATCACATGCTTTATAAACACTAAATATCGCATGGAAATGAGCTTAAGACTAAATGCCTAGACTAATCATCCTAGATTAGCTACTAGTTTAGTTAAAAGTTGAGAACACCTACCTCTGTGAAGTGGCAGTAGTTGTAGCAAATGGAAGAAGCAACTCTTCCCTTCTCTGCAACCCTTCAGAAGTGTCTCCCCTTCTCAACAGCAAGCCTTCTAGCCAACGAAGGTTTGCTTCGTTGGGAGTATAATATAAGGTTTGAGTTGGCAAGAGGGGAAACAAGATCCGTGAAAATCGGATCTCAGTGGGATGCCAACTTATACAGGCTGTTGGGGATAAGGAAATCGAAAGGTTGTCCGATGGATTGTAGCTCCTATGAGAGGGTGGTTTATTTATTTTAAACTTCCCACTTAACTTTCATGATTTTATCTTTAAAATTTGATGGAGTTAGTTAATGAAATTTCATGGATAAGATCCTTATATTTTTCTCTATTTTTACATATAATTTTTTTTGAAAATTTTTTTCTAAATAAAAAGTGATACTATTCATGGCACTATTCACGTATGAAAAGGACAGATGCCAACGCAGGTTTGTCAAAAAAATCACAAGCCTGGAGGGGGGTCGTGTATTGCTAGCCTATCGTATATAATTATTTGGCACAAAAAGTAAATTGTGGATGCTAGAATTTGAACCCTGGTCATTGGGTTGAAAGACAAGTTACTTAACCAACTACACTAGGAAACCACTTGTTAAGTGAATACTCTTTACATATGATATCTATGTGTTCCAACTTCTTACTTAATCTAGAGTTTATCTAATATATATTTTTTGGGAAATGTTATTAATATATATATATATATATATATATATATATATTTATACGGGATGCTACAAGTATGGCTCTAATACCAAGTGTTATGTTAGATGGACGCAGTCTATCTCCACGAAGTGGGGATCTAGAGGGGGGTGAATAGATCTACTGCCTAATTAAAAAATAGTAAGAGGTTCTAATGCTGAATATAGGCAATTTTACTATATCACTAACCCGAATACTAGAATTGAACAGAAGCGAATCAAGCTGTGAAGATAAACATGAGATCCAGTCGCACACAGGAATTTTAGGTGGTTCGGTCAAAGACCTACGTCCACCCCACACTCAACCAAGTATGGCTTACTGCTGCGCAGTACAGCTTGCATCTGCTGGGCACTACAGCTTGGCCTACAAACTGCTGAGCAACACAGCTTGCTGTCCGAGACAAGTCTCGCCTGCTGAGGATTACAGCTTCACCTGTCTAGTGGAATCCTCCACTGCAACTTCTGGGGTTTACAGCTTGCCCGTCCAGAGGCAGCACCTCTGCTAACAGCTGACTCACAGCTTGAAGAAATAAGTGTTCAGAAATTTAAAGACAGAAGCAAAACGAAAATGGAAAAGCCCAAATGGGAATGTAGCTCGAATGAGCAAAGCTCAGCTCTGGTTTCTGAACCAAGAGACTGAGATACAACCTTTCAAACAAAACTCTCACAATCTCACTCTCACAATCTCACTCTCTCAATCAAGCTCTCTCAACTCATCTCTCTCGATCTTATCTTCTCTCTTTTTCTTCTTCTCTATTTTTCTTCTCATTGTGGATCGGTGGCTCTCTGCTGCTTCAGTCTTTCAGCCTCACTATATATACTTTGCCACTTGATCGATCAACCTTCATCTGAAGATGAAGACACTCTTTTATATCAGCAGCAGATTGGATAAGGGCGCGTGGCTTCCACATTTCCCACCCATAGAATTCGCCAGAACCGAGGACATTTCATCCACATGGCAACATCCTGGGATGGGCTGCTTCCACGTGTCACCATCACAACACCTCATCCTCCTTGGATCACGAGCCAAGTCACCAATCTCTGTAAAGAATCCATGTCAGACAGAGTATCGGATTATCAGTTGTAAGTTTAGAACCCTGTACATACTTTGTGAGATGCAATGCATTGTATATGCTTCACTGTATGGACTTTGTGAACTCGAATGCATTGTATAGACTTCGTGAATGGGAATGCAATGTACAGACTCTACCCAATGTGTAGACTTCATATAAGAAGGTAACGGCCGTACAGACTTAGGCAATGTAAAGCCTTGGACAGACAACTGACGATGTATGGACTTCACTGTATGGACTTTGTGAACTCGTCGAATGCAATGTCCAGACTCTGCAGAACATTCAGTAGCCAACGTATAGACTTAGGCATCCTTCAGCTCAATGTATAGACTTCAAACATGATGCATGCAATGCAACACAAACACTGGTTGTATAGACTTGGATATATAGGAATGCAAATGACTCTATACAGACTTGGATGCTTGTGTATGCATGAGGGCAATGTACAGACTATGCATATGCACACTAGCAAATGAATAGACTTGGCTATGGCATCAAAGTATGCACAACGTAAAAGATGCCTTCTTCCTAGGCGTTTGATTCAAAAGTGATGCCACTTCTGGTGGTCATCAAATTCCAAGTTTATCTAAATGTATAGACTTCACGATGTGCAGACTTGCCAAAGATAAGGCTGTACAGACTTGATGAACGATGCAAGACAAATGAATGTATAGACTTGCATGAAGCACATGATGTAATGTATAGACTTGGGCTGTACAGACTTCCACTCAACTGCGATGTATAGACTTGCCAAGGGAAACGACGGTAAAGCTATCAGTGTATAGACTTCGAGTGCAACGTCGGTAAAGCTACCGATGTATAGACTTGCAAGATCACTGATGGATGTACAGACTTCACCTCGATCAATCTACAGTGCAGTGTATGGACTTGAAGAACAATGCATGACGCTGTACAGACTTCACTGATGCATGCTACAGTCCAATGTATGGACTTAGCTTTGTGCATGCTATAGTCCAATGTATGGACTTTGAATGTTGATGCATGAACAGTCCATTGTACATACTTCGCCTAACACAGTCTGATGTACAGACTTAGCCTGAACCACTGTATAGACTTGCTGAATGTGCGAGCTACAATGTATGGACTTCGCTCAATGCACAAGACGCTGAGTCAGACGGACAGTGTACATACTTAGCCAATGCAGTGCAATGTATAGACTTCAAACAAGACGGACGATGTACACACTTAGCCTGAACCACTGTATAGACTTGCTGAATGTGCGAGCTGCAATGTATGGACTTCGCTCAATGCACAAGATGCTGAGTCAGACAGACAGTGTACATACTTAGCCAATGCAATGCAATGTATGGACTTCAAACAAGACGAATGATGTACACACTTAGCCTGAACCACTATATAGACTTTGGGCTCGCCATGCAGTGTATAGACTTAGAGCACAAACGCCATGATACAATGTATAGACATGCTGTGTCACGCCCCGAGCGCGGAAGATACCCGGAGATGCGCGACGTGTCTATATCAATCATGTCAATCAGAGTGGTCGTGTATTCGACACAAAGACAGAGATGCGCAAAGTAGCAAGATAACCCAATCCTTTATTTCATAATGGATAGACTATTACAAATCCAATACTCTGTTTAATAAAAAAGGAAAAGAATACATATTTGACTCAAGAAACTATAGAGAAGACTAGACGACACTTGTAGAAGCTCTATCACTTTCACTCTTGATCATTCCCATCCGATTGACTTCCATCGTCGTCGGACTTACCTGAAAAGTAAAAAGGGACAAACGGAATGAGCGAACGCTCAGTAGGAAATTATATCTCAAGTACTAGCGAGGGGTTTAAGTAATTACATTTTTATGAATGCAATAAAGCTGTGCATGCTCGCATAAAACGACAGGATAGATAGAATGTAGTATCAAGGAAATAAGATGAACTTATCATGAACTTTCAACAAGATAACAAGTTTATTCGAGATATTCAAGCAAGTACATTTAACAAATCATGTCAAGAACTTTGGCTATCATGTATCAAGCAAGCAAGTAAATTACCCTTTTTCGGGCCACGCATTTCATTTCATGTCAAGTACGAGTCAAGTACAAGATGTGTGTGGAATGTCCAATCAAGCAAGTCAAGTACTCGGTATAATGCCAGATACCTTATCATTTTAACTCCCATGGGCACAAGTACTTTCGGGTGCTCCTCCCAGGACCAGATCGGGCCCTATATGCGCAGGCATTTATCATGTGTTTTGACATCCACTCTTGTTTATAGCCAACATAGAATTTCAATAATCAAGCTTGTAGACACGTATGAGAACTTTGATAGAATAGAGTCCAAAATATGACAAAGGACATAGAATGGCGATAATAACGGTATAATCACGGTATCGATAAAACTAGGTAGAACATGATTCCCTTAACTTGGGTACCATGACAAATCAGTATGGACATTCTTTATATAGAATTGAGGTCCACATGAACAGTATATCAAAGGTAAGATACCCTCATTCTTATCATAGAATTGAGGTTTACAAGAATGGCATGATATGGCATGACGTCATCATCCCATTAAGAATTTCTTATGATATACTATTTGTATAATCATAAGGGCCGGTATCCCATGTTTCTTTAGAGTGACATGGCATCAATGGTGTAATGGGTTTTTAGGGTACAACCAGCTCAGTCGGCCTTGAGGGAATCCAAGGCTACGAGGAGTCTTACGGAGGTCTCTATGACTAACTCGCTAGTCCAAAGGAACGGAATGTCCAATGGAGAGCTTGTATGTCAATGAGAGTTGAGTGTGATCGATAAATCAACGTGAAAAGTGGGACTATACTCACGGAGTGGAGAATAGTGCCGATATATGTATATAAATATATATTGAAACAATCGTTTAACAGTAACGGGTTAAAAACAGTTTACAGTAAAATAACGACTTAGGTCAAGTCGTTTCTCAAGTAATTAACGCCTAACAGAAGGGCGTTTACATATGGTCCGTTTTGCAGAATTTTCAATAATTCAATAATTTATCTAAAACGCGCCTTGGGAAGGGGCGTTTCTTCAAGAGTTGACGACTACAGTAGCAGGCGTCTCCTTATTTATATATTTGACAGAATATCAATAATTTCATGAATTGTCTAAAACACGCCTTGGTCAGGGTCGTTTCTTCAAGATCTGACGACTACACCAGAAGGCGTCTTATTGTTTACATATTTGACAGAATACAATTAATTTTCAGGAATTATCAAAAACGCGCCCTGGGCAGGGGCGTTACTATTTAATTCTATTTTTCAGAATATATAAATTTCAGGATTTTAACCGATACACGCCCTAGGAAGGGGCGTTACCTTTCAGATTCACGCCCTATGAGGGGGCGTTAATATGTGGAAAACGACTTTGTCCAAGTCGTTAATTCAAGTTCCTTCAGAAACTTTAAGGACAGTAACAATTTCAGGATAACAGAGGAACGAATGTAATATCATGACAGTAAAGTTAGCAGGTTGAAGACAGAGGATCATGCATTATTTTATAATCATGATTTCATAGATAATCAATTCTTAAGATGGGTGATTAATGGTTTAAAGAAATTAACGCCTGAGTACGGGGCGTTAAACATGAAATTAACGACCTGGGAAGAGTCGTTTCATGTGAATTAGCGCCCTTGACAGGGGCGTCTCTTTCAAAATATTGCAGAAAACGCATGGAAACTATAATAACCGTATGCATGACATGCTTATATATATATATCTTGCATTAATTTCATTTGAGCTACAATAACTTGAGAAAACCTACCTTAATAATGGATTTGAAGATGAACTCTGAAGGATTTGGTGAGAAGCCTAATACTCTGAAGCTTCAACTGCAACTCAATAACAGCCGTAGCAACAGCAAGAAGAAGAACATTCGTTCTTCAGAAATCTTCACTCTACCGTCAACCTGTAGAGGGAGAGAAAAGGAAGGAAGATGAAGATATTTAAATAATCTTCACAGATATAACCGAAGTTTTTAGGGAAAAGATAGAAGAACAGTACCTTATTCTTCACGTTCGACAAGCAGACTTCCTACAAATAAGAGAAGATCAATTAATGTTCTTCACACGATCGTATAACAGAGAAAACGATGAGGAATAACCTTTGGTTCTATACATACCGTAGCAGCAATCGACCAAATAGATTCTAGGGTTCGAGCAGAAGATTATTTATAGGGATTTAGGGGGTCCAATTAGGGTTAGAGTTCTAGTGGAAGTAATGCTTCCAATATAGAGTCATTACCACCTTTAAACTCTTTCTAATACTTATCCATTACCCTGGATAAGCTCTGGGACGAACGGTTCCCGAATGGAATTAACGACTCTGGTCAGGGCGTGTATTCTTTAATTAACGCCTTGCATAAGGGCGTTTCTTAAAAAGCGCCTTGAAAAAGGGCGTTTCGTGTTTTAAAACACGCCCAAGATAGGGGCGTTTCTTTTACTTACCCATTTGGTCGCGTGAGAACTGACGACCGTAGGTGTGGGCGTCCTTTCTTTATTCACGCCATGGATAGAGGCGTTTCTTTATAAATTAACGCCTTAATAAGAGGCGTTATTTTTAATTTATTTTATTTCATCCAATTAACCCTATTCCTTTTATAAATATTACTTCTGTAATATATATGTTTTAATTCATTTCAATTATTCATTTATTAGGGTTGCTACACCCTCCCCCACTTAAAAAGAATTTGGTCCCCAAATTCAATATATATATAATTATACACGTGGAGAGTGTAGGACATATACCTCTTAGAATAACTCGGGAAATCGTTTCTTCATAGATTCCTCGGTCTCCCATGTCGCTTCGTGTTCAGGATTCTTATTCCATTGCACCTTAAGCATGGGAATAACCTTATTCCTTAGAGCTCGTATTTCTCGATCTAATATCTTTAAAGGCCTCTGTTCATATGTGAGATCTTTCTGGATCACCAGATCTCCATGCTCAATAATATGTGACGGATCGTGCACATACTTCTTCAACATAGATATGTGAAATACATTGTGTACCTCGGACAACTGAGGAGGCAACGCGATGCGATAAGCAACCTCGCCAACTCTTTCGAGTACCTCAAATGGTCCGATGAATCTTGGCGTAAGCTTGCCCTTAACACCAAATCTTCGTATGCCACGTCCAGGGGATATTTTAAGAAATACATGATCTCCAACCTGGAATTCAAGATCTCTTCTCCTGGTATCAGCATAAGCCTTTTGCCTTGTCTGAGCAACTTGTAATCTTTCTCTGATTACCTGTATCTTCTCAGTTGTATCCCTTACCATGTCTGGACCTAATAGTTGTTTCTCTCCAACTTCGTTCCAACATATGGGAGATCGGCAACTCCTTCCGTATAAGGCTTCGAAAGGTGCCATTTGGATACTAGCTTGGTAGCTATTATTATATGCAAATTCAACTAAAGGTAAGTGGTCATGCCAGCTTCCTCCAAAGTCAATAATGCATGCTCTCAGCATATCTTCAACAACTTGATTAGTTCGCTCGGTCTGACCATCCGTTTGTGGGTGAAAAGCAGTACTAAAGTTGAGCCTTGTTCCCAACGAATGTTGTAATCCCTTCCAAAAATGAGAAGTAAAACGGGGATCTCTATCAGACACGATTGAGATAGGAATTCCATGTATCCTGACTATTTCTTTGATGTATAGTGCAGCTAGCACATCAATTGACCATCGGCTTTTGATTGGCAAGAAATGTGCCGATTTAGTCAATCGGTCAATGATAACCCAGATTCCATCATGTCCTCCTTTAGATTTAGACAAACCCATGATGAAGTCCATACCAATATCCTCCCATTTCCACTTAGGAATATCTAGAGGATGTAGTTTTCCCGCAGGCTTTTGGTGTTCCGCCTTGACCTGTTGGCATGTGAGACAGCGTGATACATAGTCCGCTATTTCTCTTTTCATATTGGGCCACCAAAAGTTCCTCTTTACATCTTGGTACATTTTGGTTGATCCTGGATGAATAGTGTACCTTGATCGGTGAACTTCATCTAAGATCTTCTTCTTTAATTCCGGACAATCGGGTATACAAGTTCTATCTTTGAACGATAATCTTCCATCAGAAGTTAGTTGAAAATCAGATTGTCCTTCTAATCTGCCTTTGATTTCTACTAATATAGGATCATCATCCTGAAGTGTTTGTATCTCAGATAACAAATCTGACTGTATGCTTACATGAGATAGTGTGACAAATTTGGATTCCGTGTCCAAGCTTATATTGAGCTCGGAGAATTGTTCAAGTAACCTCCATTCTTGCATCATACAATTTGCTATCATTGCTCTCGGCTTTCGACTAAGGGCGTCAGCAACATAATTACCCTTTCCGGGATGGTATTGTATATTGAAGTCGAAGTCCTTGAGATATTCTAGCCAGCGTCTTTGTCTCATGTTTAGCTCCTTTTGTGAAAATAGATATTTGAGACTTTTGTGATCGGAGTATACAGTAAACTGTGCTCCATATAAGTAGTGTCTCCATATCTTTAGGGCAAATACTACCGCGGCCAGTTCTAAGTCATGGACGGGGTAATTCTCCTCATGCTTCTTCAGCTGACGTGAAGAGTATGCTATGACCTTTCCTTGTTGCATTAGGACACATCCGAGGCCAATGCCAGAAGCATCAGTGTAGACCTCGAATTTCTCTCCTTCTATCGGTAGAGCTAAGACCGGAGCTGTGGTGAGATGATCCTTGAGAGTTTGAAAACTTCTTTCACATTCCTCACTCCATTCGTATCGGATCTCCTTGCAAGTTAACCTTGTAAGGGGCACGGCGATCTTAGAGAAATCTTTGATGAATCGCCGATAATAGCCTGCAAGACCTAAGAAACTTCTGATCTTGAGAGAAAGAACCTCCATTATTGGGCCTCTTCTTAAAGTTGGGTTTAAAAGAACCCGAACTTGTGACTTGCTCCTTTTTGTCTTTCCCACGTATCCTATCAGATAGTTCCGTGGCATCTTCAAGCAACTGAGCTCGGCGCACTATTTCAGTATAAACTTGAATATCCATAGGCGCCAGTTGAGTAATGTAGTGGGGCCTAAGCCCATTAAGAAATCTACGGGCTTTCATCTTTTCCGTGCTAATTAAATGCTTAGCATATCTAGACAGTCTAGAGAACTGTGCTTCATAATCAGCCACCGATAAAGATCTTTGCTTTAATGCGGCAAATTCGGCGGCCTTCTTTTCCTGGACCCTATCAGAGAAATATTTGGCGTTGAAATATTCAACGAATTGTCCCCATGTAACTTGAGTTGGGTCAATTGTAGCTTCAATCGACTCCCACCAGCATCTAGCATTCTTTTCTAACTGGAAAGTAGCTAATAAGACTTTGTCCTGATCCGTGCATTGCATAACACGGAATATACGTTCAATCTCCCGAACCCAATGCTCGGCATCGTCTGGATCGGTCGATCCCATGAACTTCGGGGGATTCATATTCTTGAATGCTTGGTGTAAGCTTCCAGCTCGTGGAGCACCACCTTGTGCTACCTGTTGTAGCACTTGGGTCATCCCTTGAAGGGTACGCTGCATGTTGCGCCATTGAGCACGTTCGGCAGCCATTATCCTACAATTACAATAGCTATGTTAGTATTATATCACTATGATCTTATAAAGGACTCATTGATCATTTAACCCTTGGTTCTACCCACTCTCACTTGGTTAAAGATTTTGAAACCTATCCTTGGACTTGGGTTTCCTAGGAATTGAATACCTTAGGCTCTGATACCACAAAGACTGTCACGCCCCGAGCGCGGAAGATACCCGGAGATACGCGACGTATCTATATCAATCATGTCAATCAGAGTGGTCGTGTATTCGACACAAAGACAGAGATGCGCAAAGTAGCAAGATAACCCAATCCTTTATTTCATAATGGATAGACTATTACAAATCCAATACTCTGTTTAATAAAAATGGAAAAGAATACATATTTGACTCAAGAAACTATAGAGAAGACTAGACGACACTTGTAGAAGCTCTATCACTTTCACTCTTGATCATTCCCATCCGATTGACTTCCATCGTCGTCGGACTTACCTGAAAAGTAAAAAGGGACAAACGGAATGAGCGAACGCTCAGTAGGAAATTATATCTCAAGTACTAGCGAGGGGTTTAAGTAATTACATTTTTATGAATGTAATAAAGCTGTGCATGCTCGCATAAAACGACAGGATAGATAGAATGTAGTATCAAGTAAATAAGATGAACTTATCATGAACTTTCAACAAGATAACAAGTTTATTCGAGATATTCAAGCAAGTACATTTAACAAATCATGTCAAGAACTTTGGCTATCATGTATCAAGCAAGCAAGTAAATTACCCTTTTTCGGGCCACGCATTTCATTTCATGTCAAGTACGAGTCAAGTACAAGATGTGTGTGGAATGTCCAATCAAGCAAGTCAAGTACTCGGTATAATGCCAGATACCTTATCATTTTAACTCCCATGGGCACAAGTACTTTCGGGTGCTCCTCCCAGGACCAGATCGGGCCCTATATGCGCAGGCATTTATCATGTGTTTTGACATCCACTCTTGTTTATAGCCAACATAGAATTTCAATAATCAAGCTTGTAGACACGTATGAGAACTTTGATAGAATAGAGTCCAAAATATGACAAAGGACATAGAATGGCGATAATAACGGTATAATCACGATATCGATAAAACTAGGTAGAACATGATTCCCTTAACTTGGGTACCATGACAAATCAGTATGGACATTCTTTATATAGAATTGAGGTCCACATGAACAGTATATCAAAGGTAAGATACCCTCATTCTTATCATAGAATTGAGGTTTACAAGAATGGCATGATATGGCATGACGTCATCATCCCATTAAGAATTTCTTATGATATACTATTTGTATAATCATAAGGGCCGGTATCCCATGTTTCTTTAGAGTGACATGGCATCAATGGTGTAATGGGTTTTTAGGGTACAACCAGCTCAGTCGGCCTTGAGGGAATCCAAGGCTACGAGGAGTCTTACGGAGGTCTCTATGACTAACTCGCTAGTCCAAAGGAACGGAATGTCCAATGGAGAGCTTGTATGTCAATGAGAGTTGAGTGTGATCGATAAATCAACGTGAAAAGTGGGACTATACTCACGGAGTGGAGAATAGTGCCGATATATGTATATAAATATATATTGAAACAATCGTTTAACAGTAACGGGTTAAAAACAGTTTACAGTAAAATAACGACTTAGGTCAAGTCGTTTCTCAAGTAATTAACGCCTAACAGAAGGGCGTTTACATATGGTCTGTTTTGCAGAAATTTCAATAATTCAATAATTTATCTAAAACGCGCCTTGGGAAGGGGCGTTTCTTCAAGAGTTGACGACTACAGTAGCAGGCGTCTCCTTATTTATATATTTGACAGAATATCAATAATTTCATGAATTGTCTAAAACACGCCTTGGTCAGGGTCGTTTCTTCAAGATCTGACGACTACACCAGAAGGCGTCTTATTGTTTACATATTTGACAGAATACAATTAATTTTCAGGAATTATCAAAAACGCGCCCTGGGCAGGGGCGTTACTATTTAATTCTATTTTTCAGAATATATAAATTTCAGGATTTTAACCGATACACGCCCTAGGAAGGGGCGTTACCTTTCAGATTCACGCCCTATGAGGGGGCGTTAATATGTGGAAAACGACTTTGTCCAAGTCGTTAATTCAAGTTCCTTCAGAAACTTTAAGGACAGTAACAATTTCAGGATAACAGAGGAACGAATGTAATATCATGACAGTAAAGTTAGCAGGTTGAAGACAGAGGATCATGCATTATTTTATAATCATGATTTCATAGATAATCAATTCTTAAGATGGGTGATTAACGGTTTAAAGAAATTAACGCCTGAGTACGGGGCGTTAAACATGAAATTAACGACCTGGGAAGAGTCGTTTCATGTGAATTAGCGCCCTTGACAGGGGCGTCTCTTTCAAAATATTGCAGAAAACGCATGGAAACTATAATAACCGTATGCATGACATGCTTATATATATATATCTTGCATTAATTTCATTTGAGCTACAATAACTTGAGAAAACCTACCTTAATAATGGATTTGAAGATGAACTCTGAAGGATTTGGTGAGAAGCCTAATACTCTGAAGCTTCAACTGCAACTCAATAACAGCCGTAGCAACAGCAAGAAGAAGAACATTCGTTCTTCAGAAATCTTCACTCTACCGTCAACCTGTAGAGGGAGAGAAAAGGAAGGAAGATGAAGATATTTAAATAATCTTCACAGATATAACCGAAGTTTTTAGGGAAAAGATAGAAGAACAGTACCTTGTTCTTCACGTTCGACAAGCAGACTTCCTACAAATAAGAGAAGATCAATTAATGTTCTTCACACGATCGTATAACAGAGAAAACGATGAGGAATAACCTTTGGTTCTATACATACCGTAGCAGCAATCGACCAAATAGATTCTAGGGTTCGAGCAGAAGATTATTTATAGGGATTTAGGGGGTCCAATTAGGGTTAGAGTTCTAGTGGAAGTAATGCTTCCAATATAGAGTCATTACCACCTTTAAACTCTTTCTAATACTTATCCATTACCCTGGATAAGCTCTGGGACGAACGGTTCCCGAATGGAATTAACGACTCTGGTCAGGGCGTGTATTCTTTAATTAACGCCTTGCATAAGGGCGTTTCTTAAAAAGCGCCTTGAAAAAGGGCGTTTCGTGTTTTAAAACACGCCCAAGATAGGGGTGTTTCTTTTACTTACCCATTTGGTCGCGTGAGAACTGACGACCATAGGTGTGGGCGTCCTTTCTTTATTCACGCCATGGATAGAGGCGTTTCTTTATAAATTAACACCTTAATAAGAGGCGTTATTTTTAATTTGTTTTATTTCGTCCAATTAACCCTATTCCTTTTATATATATTACTTCTGTAATATATATGTTTTAATTCATTTCAATTATTCATTTATTAGGGTTGCTACATGCTGCGTTAACACTGCAGACTTAGCCAATGAAGTGTACACACTTACTGCGTTGACGCTGCATGAGACACTAAGAAGATGGACAGTGTATAGACTTTAATGTTCTGAGGGAGTCGACCCATCTAGGAAGGGGGTCGACCCACTACTGTCCAGAATGTGCATGGATGAATTGACTTACGTTCTCAACAATGCACAAACACAACACGATGTATAGATTATGCTGAGTGTGTAGACTTGTGTGTGTGTGCAATGTGTAGACTTATGAAAATGCATAGAACACACAGACAATCTGATAAAACAATTTCATCAAAACATAAACAGTTGCGAATCAATCAAAATAAGGTGTTGCCAATGAAATAAATCATATGTCAACATCATCAACACAGAGGAGTCACAACAGGTGGTTAAGGTGAAAAGCTTGTCCACGGTCTAGTCAGTAAAGGCGATATCAGAGAAGATTTTACCAACTCCGTGGCCCAGCACTCGGCCAGTTATTTCTGTGTTGGATCTGGATTTTCAGGGGCTTATGCACCACGCAAGCCCGCCACTACACCCGTCAACATTAAAGTGAAGCCCTAGAACCGAGATTCCAAGGGCTGGGATATTATATTAAAATTAGGCTATCAATCGGGGAGAGGCCTCGGTGCACAATTACAAGGGCGGACCAAACTGGTCCCCAAAGGTAGAAAAATGAGCCGAAGGGGTCTTGGTTATCGAGAATCCGCATTATCGATTTTGGGTGACTCAGGGCCACTTACCTGGGATTAGCGCCAGTATTTCATAAAAGGGCCTCTCCAGCCAGGTACATTGAATCCACAGTCAGCATAGTCCGAAAAGAAAACCACAGCTTGCACAGTTGCTAGTCCGCCTCTACAGCCGAAGGGGCCAGTTGATGATATGCTCGACTACAGCCGAGCGTTTGCCAGGATGTTCCTTGAAGAAGATTATTGCCAGAAGAATCAGGAAGTACGGCTTGTGCAATGGAAGCCGAAGAAACCAGCTAACCGTCCGCGGGAGGAGGGGAGCAGGAATCTATACCCCGTTCACCTCCAATCATGATTGATCCGTACTTCACGGAACTCCCAACTGAGGTGTGGATTATCCCGTGCGCATGTGGGCAATGCCCACCCATTGATCTCCCCACTATGTGGACCCCCTCCTCTAATCTTTCAGATATGTGGTTTTCCTCCTCTGATCCTTTCTTCGACGTCTTGTTCCCGTCTCTCTTCCCTCTTTAACTTCCTCCTCCACCATCTTCTTCCCCTTCTTGCTACATGATCTCCACTGATCTCCAAAAAAAACGTCAAATTTGAAACGGAGATTTTGGTGGAAGATTACGTTATCTTGTCTCCATCCTCCTCCCAGGGGGACGAGGCCCCTGCTGCTTCTTTCCCATTAGATTTACTTTCCCCTAGGTTAGATGTAGGGTCCGTCGAGTCTAGGAAACAAGAGTCTATTAGGTCTAAAAAAGTTGGGACTTGTTCTAGGTCATCCAACTCTTCCTCACCTGAGCCACGCCCGCTTGCGCGTCATTCCAAATCTAATCCTGATAAGTTCTTGCACGATCTCGCTCAGCGATGTCATGCTCTTCTTAAGTGTCCATAATTCATAGCTATGGCGATTGTAATAGAGGAAGATGAGGAGCAAGAAGGGGTGTGGAGCGACGATGGACTAGGTGTTTATGAAATCATGGATGAAAAAGACCCGGTCGATGATGAGGATAGCAACGTAGATGACACCGCCAATCTGTATGCGCAAGGATTAAAGAGGTTCAATGAGCCATCATCGGCGGTGGATGAAGCTACAAATGAAATAAATCTTGGAACCAAAGAAGACCCAAGGCCCATTATTATTGTCGCTAATCTCCCTCCACAGGTAGAAGAAGATTTAATCAAGGTTCTAAGGGAGTACAATGATTCTTTTGCCTGGTCTTACGAGGACATGCCGAGTCTTGACCCCTCTTTAGTGGAACATCGACTTGTGCTTAAACCAGGGGCAACACCCGTGAAACAAAGGTCAAGAAGATTTCACCCCCACATGGCCTTAAGTATTAAGGAAGTGGTCGATAAATTGTACAATGCCAAGTTTATCAGAGTTGTCTTATATCCCCAGTGGGTGGCGAATATCATCCCTGTCATCAAGAAATATGGAAAGGTGCGCATTTGCATTGATTTTAGGGATATTAACAAACCATGTCCCAAAGATGATTTCCCACTGCCTCACATAGATGTCTTGGTGGACAATACGGCTGGGTATGAAGCTTTATCATTCATGGACGGTTATTCAGGATATAACCAGATCCGTCTCACTCCCGAGGATCAAGAGAAAACCTCCTTCACCACGCCCTGGGGTATGTATTGCTATGTGGTTATGCCATTTGGTCTGAAGAACGCGGGTGCCACCTATCAAAGGGCAATGGTGGCCATCTTCCACGATATGATGCACATCTATATGGAAGCTTATGTGGATGATAACTTGGTGAAGTCAAGAACCAAGGAAGAACACCCCTCCATTCTGGCTAAGGTGCTCTAGAGAGCTAGGGAGTATAAGTTAAAAATGAACCCGAAGAAGTGTGCTTTCGGAGTCTCCTCGGGGAAGTTGCAAGGCTTTATAATCAGCAAACGGGGGATCCTGATTGATCCTAATAAAGCAAAGGCCGTCATGGACATGCCTCCTTCTAAGAATATTATTGAATTTCAAGGACTAATTGGTAGATTGTAATTTATCAGAAGATTCATATCCCAACACTCTCAGAGGTGCCGCCCGTTTTATGAATTACTTAAGCCATTGGTTAAATTTGAATGGAACGAAGCTTGTCAAAAGGCCTACGAGGATTTAAAAGAATATTTGACCAATCCCCCGATTTTGCAAC
Source organism: Amorphophallus konjac (assembly GCA_022559845.1). NCBI lineage: Eukaryota > Viridiplantae > Streptophyta > Magnoliopsida > Alismatales > Araceae > Amorphophallus > Amorphophallus konjac. Next base: position 164,803,213 of record CM040119.1, on the reverse strand, counting down.
CTCCTGTCCCTGGGAAACCCCTAATCCTATGCATCTCTATCATCGAGGACTCCCTAGGGGAAGTTTTAGCACAAGTAGACGACGAAGGTAAAGAGAGGGCATCTTATTACCTCTCCAGGTTGTTTAACCCGGCTCAGGCCAAATACACCGCTATGGAGAAGACTTTTACCACCTTAGTGTGGGTAGCTCAGAAACTCAAACACTATTTTCTAGCCCACCCAGTTAGGTTGATCTCTAGAATGGACCCGATCCGTTATCTCTTAGAAAAGCCTGTCCTTTCTAGTAGGTTAGCTCGGTGGCAGAGCTTCCTCTCTCAGTTTGATATCACATTCAAAAGGCTATCAAAGGATATGCTATCGCTGAGCATCTTGCCCATCTTCCTATCCCCTGCACTGACTCTATTCAGGACGATTTCCCTGATGAGCATCTCTCTGTCCTTACCCACCATCCCTTCTGGTCTATGCACTTTGATGGTGCGCTCAACTCCCAAGGCCGAGGGATAGGTGCCGTTCTGCTCACTCCAAAAGGGGTGACGATTCCCTTTGCTTATCAGCTCCGATTTTCTGCTACCAACAACATCGCCGAGTATGAGGCTCTCCTGGCCGAATTGAAGAATGCCTACCTCTTAGGCGCGGGCTATCTAAACATCATAGGAGACTCTCAGCTCGTTCTGCGGTAGGTTCTGTCCACTTACTGCACCTGTGACCCGAAGCTCAAGCCATATCAAGATTTGGTCACTCTCCTGGCTCGACAATTCCGCAAGTTGATCTACATCCATACCCCTTGATCTCAAAATATTCTCGCTCATGCGCTAGCATCACTCTCTTCCTATTTATCTTTCCCTCTCAGTCGGAGTACTGAGACTATCGTTGTTCAGAGATTGGACGCTCCCTCTCTTTAGGATCTTTGGTATCACAACCTTAGGAAGACTGTAGAGGCTAGGGTTGAGAAGGAAGATTCGAAGGAAGTGTCTCTCATGGAATTAGAAGAGATCCTGGAAGAAGAAGAATTGTCATGGTACCATGAAATAGAGCTGTATTGCAAAGATGGATCGTTCCCAGAAGGGGCAAATGCCGAACAGCGTAAGGCTATCAGAAGAGCCGCCTCGAAGTACACTATCATTGCAGGGGAATTGTACAGGTGCGCTCTCAATGGAATGCTCATGAGATGCCTAGACGATGATGAAGCTTGGAAAGTGACCGAAGTAGCCCATTCTAGTGAGTGTGGAGGTCATGTTAATGGCCAGGCTCTAGCGAAGAGAATCCTTAGGCAAGGCTATTATTGGCTCACTCTAGAAGAAGATTGCTCCCTCTATGTCTGGAGGTGTCTTAAATGCCAACTCCATGCTGATAAAATCCATGCTCCAGCTTCATCCTTACATCCTCTCTCTGCTCCTTGGCCATTCACCATGTGGACTTTCGACATTGTTGGCCCGCTCGGTGATCCTAACTCTGAAACTAAGAAAACATCCTTCATCCTTACTGCCACTGAGTACTTCACCAAGTGGGCCGAAGCGGAAGCGTACATAGAGATCAAAGCAACAACGGTGTGCTGCTTCATCATGAAGAATATCATCTCGCGGTTCAGAGTGCCAAGCAGCATCGTAACCGACAATGGACCCCAATTTATTTCTCAAGAGCTCAAGGACCTATGTAAGAAGTTCAATATTGCATTGCATCATTCATCTCCATATTATCCTCAAGGTAACGGTCAGGCTGAGGCCATTAATAAAACCCTTCTTAAAATCATAAAGAAAACGTGCGAATCTCATAAATATTATGACTGGCCTGAACGATTAGTGGATGCTCTATGGGCTTATCGCACCTCTGTCCGTACTCCCACGGGGTAAACCCCCTATGCTCTCACCTACGGGATGGAGGCGGAGCTCCCATATGAGATCTTGGTCCCTTCCCTAAGGGTGTAGCTCGCTAAGGAACTTAACCTCGATGAACGTCGAGAGGCGTTGCTCGTCCAGCTGGAACTCCTAGATAAGAAGAGGATGAACGCGGCCGATCACGTGTCCGTTTATCAAAAGAGAGTTTCGCGTTATTTTCAAAAGAAGGTAATTGAGCGTAAATTTCAAGAAGGATATATGATTTTGAAACGCAAATTCATTAGGTCCGGAGATCCTAGATCGAAATTGCAACCCAACTGAGAATGTTCGTTCGTCGTTAGAGAAGCTTATCCAGGGAACGTGTATCGCTTAGTCAACGCAGAAGGTGAGGAACTATCTCACGATTGGAATGGGTTGTATCTTAAGCGCTTTTATCCCTAGAGTTAGGCTAATGAAACCCGGTAACAAGGAGTCCCTTCCTCGATCACGAAGGAGGACCCCGAGGTCTGCAAATCACACACTTCACGGCATCCCTGGTCGGGTTCCCCAGTTATGTAAACACCGTTTCTCCTTGGCCATGCCTGGGGGAAGTCAAGGTCCCTATCCATTTCTCTCTCCAGATGAATCTAGGGGCAAGAGGTAAATAAGGGGGGCGATGACTAATCTAGACACCCTGATGAGAGGAGGTCTTAAATAGGGGCAGTCCGTTATGACCTGATTCCACAAGAAGAGCAATTTACCAAAGAAAAGAAAAAGAAGGAGCAACAATCGTGACAGAGAATAAAGGTCTATTTCAAAAGTATGTATCTTAAAGTTTATAGCTCCGTAAAAAAGAATATAAGACTAGGCATGGCAAGAGTGGTAGTACAGTTTTTCGTGGGACATTATGAGCCTGGTCGTATGCGTGCCTAGGGTGGATGAAGGTTTGATGATGGACACAAAGTCCTGGCTCAACAGACCAAGTCTCTGAAAGGGTTGTCGTGAGAAGGACTCAAACTCTAAAACCTCTACACCTGGTCTAAGCTTGCCCCTCATTTCTATTTTCTCTTTTAGGACTAGACAGTACCCTGGGTATGGCCTCGGTAGAATCGTCATGCAAATTGGCCCTGGGCAGGGACTTTCATTTCAAAAGCACGCCGATCTCAGGAGATTCCGAGTGGGATAGGTAGGACCCTTGTTGCTGGGACGAAATTGGCTTTCAAAATACAAAAAAAAAAAATCAGATATTTCAAAACTCAAAAAAATCAGATATTTTAAAACCCAAAAAAAAATCATATATTTCAAAACCCACAAAAAATCATATATTTCAAAACCTCACAAAAATCAAATATCTTCAAAAATCCAAAAATACCATCATGTTGCATTACATGCATTGCATTTTTCTCATTACATTTTCCGCCTATTTAATAAGGCTCCACCCCTTGACCAAATGTCAAGAACTGGTCATCTTCTAACTTGCTTAAGGCAAGGGGTTGAGTCTAAGAATAGATCTAACTTGTTTTTTATATAAGTGTGTGTAGAACGCAGGTTCAACGCTCAAGATTCAAAGCTCACAAAATTACAGTTTCGGGTTCTCTAGCGGTCCAATATTAGACCACCAATTCCCTATGGCGGCCCATGGTTCGACCGCCAATCTCTCTCGAAGGCTGAAAAATTCAACTCTCAGTAAACCCTCTCTGACGCGCTTGCCTTAGACCGTCACCCTTCTCTAGCGGGCTATGATTAGACCGCTAATCTCTCCCGAGAATAATAAACTCTCAGTTTTCCTAGAGCCCCTTCTTTTGACGGCTTATCGTGGAACCGCTAGAGAATTCTGACGGCCCTATAATGAACCGCTACATCAGATAGAAATTCTATTTTTAGGAAATTTGAGTTCAATCATGCAATCAATTCCACTTCCATTCAACTCAAAGCTTTTATTTCATTCAACTGAACTCATTGTACATCAATTGGTTGATAATTTTCAATACATCAAGAAAAAAGATCAAATTACATTTAACTTCTCATCCACACGAGGCAGGATCTTGCGTAAATCTTTCACATAAGCTCGGTATCCTTCTTCATCTTCTACCACCTCTGCTTGCCAAGCACGCACCCGACTGATTTCCCACATGATCAATGCATGCCGGACGGCTTGCTCGTCCTCCTCGCTCCCAATCTTTCTAGCTTGAAGGGGAGGGAGATATGAGAGTGTAGGGACCACGGTACAGGGTAGCGCAACTTGAAGATAGCACCGGTGAGGGTTATAGATCGCCATGGAAGTGTTTCCCACTAGCTGTAGATCTAGGCCTGGTCGTCGAGGAACTCTAAGGGTGGGGCATCGAAGAATTCTTGGCTGCATCACGAACTTGTCAATTGGTAATGTGTTTAGGAAGAGGCGCCAATCATCTCTTGTTTTCTTATCCGCCGTATGACACTCAACCTGTGAAGAGAACCCAAAAGTGCCCCCTATATAGAAGAGTGGGTGGCTCCCGAATATCCGGCTAGCTGAAGGCAAGTCTTCCTTGGGCAAGAACTTGATTCTCACTCCCATCCAACACTCGAGGACGATCATGGAGCCGAAGAGAGGCCCTCCTAGGCAAGCTGAGCTAAGCCCTTCACAGAGGTATGAAAGGACCGCTTGAGAAATAGATAAACCCCGCCACAACCCACTTATAATGCTAAGGTTTTGGATATCCAAGAGGTGGTCAGTGGTGGTGAAAAGAAAGACCCCACACAAGCAAACCGAGGTAGCCTTGGCTATGGCTTTAAATCTCCCGTTCTTGTTTTTACAATAGGCGGTAATCCATTGAGCCATAGGTATCAAATGAATATGGCGTGGGCTGATCATGGTCCTAAAATCTTTTGGGTTGTGTATGAAATCCCCTAGAATGAGTGAAGGGTCAATTGGCTCAACCGTGTGGCACACTAGATCTTCATCCCCCACCTTAGTCTTAGGAAGGGCTAGGAAGGTTTCTACCTCCTCTAATAGGATGGTGGCTTCAAAGGATGGGAATACGAATGTGTGTGTTTAAGGGTGCCACAATTCTACAAGGGCTGAAATGCTAGGCCAATCTTATGAAAGTTTTTGGAAATTTTTGGCTAATACTAATAAGGGTTGAAGGTGCCATGCCCTAAGGATGGAGATAACTTCTAAAGGATGCTCTTTTAGCAAGGGAGCCACCCCCTTCAGATTGCAGTAACATCTTGGTCCTGGAAGAAGCTAGAGGAAAAGAGAAAAGAAGAGGAAGATCATAAGAAGAATAAAAGTGCAGAAATTAATGAATTTTGAAAGCCAAATTGCCACTTACCTCTCTTGAAGAACTTGAGCTTGGATGCTTGGGGATGGAGGTTAGCCTCTGCAGCTCCCCATGTTCTTTTCTAGTTGCTTTAGGTCTAGTGTAGACCCTCTCCCCCATGGCACTAGCTTCGAAACTCCTTTTCATGGTGTTTTTGGGTGTTTTTGATGAATTTCTGAACTTATAGCAGAGAATTGGTGTGAGCTGCGAATTTAGAGCTTGTTCCTATTTATAGAGGCTTGGTTTTAGTATTGGAGTGTTAGGATTTGGGTTGGGTAGCCTTATCCTAAGTTTAGGAGAGTTCTAGTACAGATTAAGGCCTCTTTTCCTCGAGTTCGAACTCTCACGGGAGAGTCCTTCTCGGATTGACACAGTTTCTGCACTAGCGGTCTACCGTAAGACTGCCAGAGCCCTCTGGCGGTCCAACGTTTAACCGTCACTTCCTTCTGGCGCTTCTCGATAAAACCATTTCTGTCTTGAACTTTATTGTTGATTATGTGCTTTGTCAACAATGCTTCATTTCATTATATCTCATGTGGATGTTGATGTTTTATGCCTATGGTCATGATTGATTATGTCATGCCCCGACGCGAAAAATCAGAACGTAGCAGTTTATATCATTCATGTCAATCAGGGCATACATTGCCACAAGAGACCAAACCACCAGGCTAATAATGACGAAAACAATTAACCCAACTAAATTGATAATAATAAGATAAAATATTTAATTACACCCGACTCCTTGTGGACTTCTAACTCATCAATGTTCAAAAGAATAAAATACATCAACTTCAACAACTAATCTAGAACATGACTTGAACATAAATCTAAAATGGCTCGCTCCTGGAATCACTCGTTCCCATCCCCATCAGAGCGCACGTCCTCATCCGAACTACCTGAAAGGATTGGAAAGTATGGGTGAGCAAAGCTCAGTAGGATTTTATATCTCAATCATCAGGCATAGTTAAAGTGATTAACCATTTTATCATGAATAAGAGAACAATAGTGAAGAAATGGCAGGAAATAGATAGAAAAAGAAATACAGACTTCCATGTAAAGAATAAACACAAGTATAACAAGAACTTTTCATGGAATTACCCATAAATGATAGATGGAATTGGCCATAACAAGCACGCATATCATGTCACGTAAGAATTTCAAGAAATTGAGTAGAAGTGGAATGTCTTAGACCAATCACGCTAGTCATGCACTTCGGTGCAATGCCACACCTTGTCATTACAAACTCCCCGAGGTACAAGTACTTTCGGGTGCTCCTCCGAGGACAAGATCGGGCCCTTTATGACGTGTTGGCATTGAAAGGCTGGATCATAGATCCTAGTCTAGACATTCACCACATTAAATGTCCAAGAATTCCAAGGTTTAAGTTTACGAACTTACTTCTAAGATCAAGTGAAATTGTTGGAATGAACATCAAGTAGAAAGACTAGGAGTCTTAAGTGAACAAGGATCAAGCCAGATTTCGCAGTTCAAGGCCAACCTTGATACGACTGCTAACACAACAATAAAATAGGGGAAAACATTTTAAATCTCACCTGTAGCGGTCGATAATTGGGCCGTTACGGTGACATTGACGGTCTAACGTTAGGCCGCTAATGGTTCAGTATCAGCAGGCTTTAGAGTCAACCCAAAAAAAAGGTCCTTTCTTCAGCCCGAAATAGGACGGGTCCGAACAAGAGTTCAGCCCACAAGCTAAAATAACAGATTGGTCCAGGTTAGAACTGAATGGGCTCAAAGGATCTGTTTAAAACAAGCCCATTCCTAACCAGGCTAGGAAAACAGTAGCGATCTAACCTTGGGCCGCCAAAGTCAGTTAGTGGTCTCACGATGGGCCGCTACGGTCACGGATCAGTCCAGTTTGGACTGGCCCAAAACATGAATCAAATCACGTTCATGGGTTCAGGTCTTTGGGGTACAACCCGCCCGGCGTCTTGGTGGGAATCTCAGGCTCACGGGGTCTTACAGAGGTCTCATAATAGTGGTCCTAGTCCGACGGAAGGAATATCCGGCGGAGAGTCCTCACCATTACAAGATTTGAGGCAAGAAAAATATGAAAAATGAGATGATGCGATCAGTCAATCCCATCGGAGTGGCATGACTGTCGAACAATAACGCCGATAATATAACAATTTATAATAGCAAGGTTCAAATTGACAAGATTATTAACCAAGCTTTTATCAAGTTTCATATGATCATTTAACTGATGATTGTCAACAACTTTCATGGAAAATAATGGAAATTATGCCTCTAATCATTAATATGATGTTCTGCATTGTTACAGGTCAAGATGTCATATCAAAACATCGTAAGCTCCTGGTTAAAAAACGCATGAATTAGAGTTTAAAACACCCTACCAGAGGAAGGTAACGGTATATATAAGGGCCGCAAGAAGCATAAAACGGTCTATCGTGGAGCCGTTTCATATCGGAAGATAAATATACATCAATCTTATAAATTTAAAAATGCAGGGCCTGTGGCGGTTTATCGTGGGGCTGCCAGACCCTTGTGGCGGTTTATCGTGCGACCGCCAGAGTTCTAGAGGTCACTGAAAGAACCGTCAACTCAACCCGAGACCCGCCGACGGCGAACCTCGACATGCTACGTTAAAAACATTGATTTTTCATGATAGAGTGAACAAAAATTAGGGAAAATACTACCATTAGAAAGAGCATAAAAAATCGTATAAGATGGCATGCTTTGATTAAGACTTAAAACGATTAAATTCATCAAAAGGCTAGTTAACATGGAAGTTACCCTTTGTGTATACCTCAGAGTAAAACATGAAATTAGGGCAGCATGATGGATGAAATTTAGGCATTTAGGTATCAAAAGAAAAGGCTCAGGAAAATGAACAAGATGGTATAATAAGAATTTTGTTTAGCCTGAGAGACACCTACCTTTGCTTGAAGAAAAGAAGGAGGAAGAAAGGGGTCGCCGGAACCCTAGGTACCACTCTTAAAATGCCCAAATTCTCCCTCGTCCTATCATGATCGGTCACGCCACCCACGGCTGGTGCAAATAGGTTTCCAGAGGGTCTAAAGCCCTCGAATATATAGAACCTATAGGGACTTCTAGCGATCGAATTTGGTTAAAGAGTCCAATGAGGAAACTCCGGCGAAAACTTCGGATGGGGTTCTAATCCATCACCGTCGAAGATTCTAGACCTAGGGTTTTCGAAGGAAAAATAAGGATCTAACAATGGGCTAGGGTTTGGCTCCAATTGGAGCGCAAATGGGCTAGAATTGGACCAAAATCAAGATGGTTAAACTAGGTCTCCTAAACCAACGAAAATCTGCTAAAATGCAAAATTGGACCTTAACCAATTTTATTTTGGGCTCTTACCTGAAGACAAAGTTGCTAGAAATTCAATTTTACACTAGATACATATTTGTCCAGATTTTTAATAATTTCTTTATAAGTTGAACAAAAAAGTAATTAATTTATATGGGGATATTATAATAAAATTTCAGGATGCTACAGATTATTATTGATGGCTAACCTTTTACTTGCAAAAAAGTCATGAACAACACCATCATGTTTCACCCGCTTGCCAGGCTGGTAAGTCAGGTAAGTATCTCGATCCCTAGTCCCTTAATGCATTACTATATGTTACCTATGATATATCATCTCGAGAACCGACTGGTCATTCATGTGTTCCGAGATCTGATGTTCTCCTTTAACAAAAACGATGATGATCTAAGTGCACATGTTTAGTCGTTGGATAGGCCGTTAGGTTGGCTGAGTTGGGGGACGATGGTTCTATCTTGCACGTCATGGTTGCAGATAGTATCTTAACCCTGATTTGTCCGATCTAGCAATACTATTCTCGAGTTTCTTGTTATTTTTTATCCTTTCTTTGCATTCGTTTTGATGATTTCTTTATTTTTAGCCCAACATGCATCATGCGCATCTTTGAGCATTCACGTGCCCTCATCTATCTGAGTGTCTCAGTAATGGTGGATAACTATGTATCAATGGTCTTGAGTAAGGAGAATCATTCCACTTTGAGTTGGAAGGTTTCCTTGGGTCTGTCGCTCGGTCTGGTTAGCTGAGGATTTCTGTCTGGAGTTTAGTTACTCGTCTCTTTACTTTTTTCGTTTGCTCCGGTCGCTGGCCGTGTTTTCCTTTCCTTAGTTGTTAGTTCCTCTAGGCATGTGTCATTCAATTTTGATGTTCCTTGTGATTAGTTTGAAGTTTTCCGGAAGATTCCCATCACTCGTTGGTTAAGGACGGGTGTCGGTTTACCTTAACGCCCTCTTTTCAGTCCACTCCGCTTCATTTTCGCTTCACCTCCATGTTCCATGTCGCTTCCACTTCACCTTCGCTCGCTTCCCTGCAAAGAGGACGTTAAGGAGGGGTATCTGTTGACACCCATTTTATGACCAATAAGTTGGGTCATTTCCTTGCTCATCTTTATGATGCTCTAGGTTGTTCACCCTTACTAGGCCTTCTTGGTTAGTTTTGAGGACTATTTCTTGGGTCACCTCTCCTTGGTTGGGTCTCGCTCCTCATTCTTTGTCCGCTGGATCAAGCTTAGCAAACCTTCATGCTATTTACCACCCCATTATCTCTGGCGGCCTATCCCTGGTGCGTTTGCTGACGTGTAGCGCTCCTTCCTTCAACTGCTTGATGACGCCAGAGTCCAAAAACCAACAGCCTTTCTCAAGCTTTATCTTATCTTATCCATTGTGCTCTAGCGGTTTATCATGGGACCGTCATATGCTTATGGCGCGTGAACCATCGACCGCCACATTCTTACAGAGTCTTGTTTATGAAAACTTCGCCCGTTGGCTTTATCTATTGTTGGATAACACCGGGTGGCGGTCCATTCTTCGGCCGTCAAATGCCTATGGCGGTTTATCGTAAGGCCGTTTCATCAGACAGAGAGTTCTAGCAGGACTGCTCTTTCTCTGCTACGCCGTGGCTGGATTAAGAGTTTGATCTGATGATTTCTCCCTCAATACTGTTGGTTTTAATGTGTCCCTTCTTTTACAAGATGGGCTATGATGCCAACTATGATGAAAATATGAGTCAAATGATGAAATCACTCAACCTATGACCATGTGAATCATGAACCTAGACAACCAGCACAAGCTCTAGCATGGGGATGCTATCTCAATCAAGACTAAGCTAAGCAAAGGAAGAAAAACACACGCTGGGGCGTGGAGCAAGGAAATAAAGGAAAACACACCATATAGTTGGAACAAGCAAAATAAAGAGGAGATATGATGAGAGAGAAAGCTAATGCCCAAACTAAGGAAAGACGTGATCGCCACTAAGGTAGACACAAGCCAAAGACGTGATAAATACCTTAGAATAGGTGGATGATGCACCCACCCATGGAGAGAGAAAACCAATTAGGAAACTACAGCTTCGTCAGATGTAACGGTCGAAGACTGATGCGCCACAGGAAGTGTGACGGCCCCACGATAGACCGCTACAAGAATCTAACGTGCCTCTGATAGACCGTCAGCGGTTTTGCAGAATAGAAGTTGGGAATCTTTGATCTCCAAGCTTTCCAGCCGGCCAGGAAGCTTGGGCCTCTTGCTATGGGCTCTGTAAACCTGCAAAAGAGTGTAGAACACAAGAAAAACAACCCAGATTAGCCCTTGGACAAAGTAGTATCAATAAATCAAAGAAACTTAAAAACATGCAAAAGGAAAGGGAAATACCGGGGAGGTTGGTTTTTTTTTAACCCCTCTAGGGCATTTTAAAAGATGGGAAGATGTTTTAATGGATGCAGAAGATGCAAGAACGTGGTAGAGGAAGCGGGACAATGCTATGATCCTTGGAAACGAGAAAAGACACTAAGATGACAACTTGGCTGAACTAAGCCCTTGGAATCAATACTCCCTGGAATGTGGAAGCAGATGGACGTGAGAAGCAGCTCTCCTTGGTTGGCTCTAACTCCAGGATGTGGCAGCACTTCGACGCGAACTCCAGAGGTCTCCCCCTTCAAGCCATGAAGTCAAGGGTTCTATTTATAGACCCTCCAACTTTGTGGACGAATTGGGAGGATAATGACTAGAATTTGAGTGAAAACTTGGATAATCCTTGAAGATAATGCTCCCCAGAGTCCATAGAACCAAACGGAAGCTCCCAAGGATGAGTATTGAGAGAGAAATCCTCAAACCAAACTCTTAGTTTGACCATAGAGCAGCAGAGAAAGAGCAGGCTTGCTAGGACTCTCTGCTGGATGTAATAGTCTTATGATAAACTGCCATAGTGACCTAACACTCCATGCCTGGACCGTCACACAACCTTATCCTTTAAAAGATAAGACCAACGGGCATGATTTTAGAAGAAAGGACTCTGAAAAATGTAACGGTCTGGGGTTGATGCGTTAGAGTACTGTAGCGGTCTCACAATAAACCGTTACACTCAACTGATAAGGGAAAAGATAAGCTTTGAAATAAGCCATTGACTTAACAACTCTAGCATGATGTAACGGTCAAGGATAGATGCGTCACAATGAATGTAATGCGCCATCAAAGGACCGTTAGAGACAATAGAGTGCAAAATGAAATGAAAAGTTTGCTAAGCGTCATCCAGCGGAAAGAGATAAGGAACCAGACCCAACCAAGGAGACATGACCCATGAAATAAACCTCAAATTGACCAAGAAGGCCCCATAAAGGGTGAACAACTCGGAGCATCATATAAAATGAACAAGGAGATGACCCAACTTATTGGTCATAAAACGGGTGTCAATAGATGCCCCTCCTTAACGTCCTTTTTACAGGGGAGCGAGCGAAGGTGAAGCGAAAGTGAAATGGAATATGGAGATGAAGCGAAAATGGAGCGGAGCGGACTGAAAAGTGGACGTTAATGCAAACGACACCCGTTCTCAACCAACGAGCGATAGGAATTTTCTGGAAAACTTCGGACTAACCACAAGGAAATAGCAAGACTGAATGACGCATATCTGGAGGAACTAACAACTAAGGAAAGGAAAACACGGCCAGCGGCCGAAGCAACATAAAGGAAAGAGATCAGCAACTAAACTCCAGACTGGAATTTTCAGCTAACCAGATCAAGCTAGGAGACCAAAGGAAACCCTCCAATTCAGAGTGGAATGACTCTCCTTATTCAAGACCATTGAGCATATAGTTATCCACCATTACTGAAACACCTGGACAGATGAGGCTTGTGAATGCTCAAAGATGCATATGATGCATGCTGGGCAAAAATAAATTGAAATCATTAAAACGAATGCAAAGAAAGGATAAAATAAAAAAATACTCGAGAATAGTATTGCTAGACCAGAAATATAAGGGTCAAGACACCATCTGCAACCACATCGTGCAAGATAGAACCATCGTCCCCAAGCTTTTCCAACCTAACGGCCTATCCAACGATTAAACATGTGCACTTAGATCATCATCATTTTTGTTTAAGGGGAACATTATATCCCAGAACACATGAATGACCAGCCGGTTCTCGAGATAATATATCATAGATAACATATAGTAATGCATTAAGGGATATAGGGATAGGGATACTGCACCTGTGTGCGGCGAATGGCGAAGTATGACGATTCAATGGCGTTCATGACTTTCATTCATAGAAAAAGAGATTAGCCAATAACAATTAATCATGAGCATGAGATGAGGCATAACCATTCATAAGCATGAATTCCATTAATAAGATAAGGCATTGAAAGCATGATGATCATTCAAGCATAAAATTTGATAAATAGGGCATTATCATTCATCAAATGATTCAAAGTATCTAACGGTCTAAGATAGATGCGTCAGACTCATGTAACGGTCCGAACTTGACGCGTCACACAGCGTCGGTTCACATTTTTCAAAAATAAACAACTTAATCACCTGACGGTCTAATGGAGATGCGTCAGAGATTGTAACGGTCTTACGATATACCATTACATTCTCTGGGCGTGAAAACAAACAAACCGAATGGTCGTTCCCTCTCTCATTCACTCAAAACGCCCAAACGTCCAAACACACAACCCCACTGAAACACCCACTGAACACCCCCACCGACGAGCGATGGCCGACGATCAGCTCCCCCGGCTGCCCATGGCAAGGGAGAAAGGAAAAAAGAAAGCCATCAAGCATTTCCGGGCTCGAGTGGACCAAGAGAGGATTCCCCCGGCGGCAACCGAGCAACCGGCGGCGGCGGCGGAAGAAATGGCAGAGGGGGACCCTCCCACGGCGGAGGAAGGAGAGGAAGAGACCATGGAGGAGGCCGTTGGTGATGAAGAGGAAGCCACGGGACTAGAAAAGAAAAAAAGAGGCCGCGACCATGAGGTAGGTCCCCAACCCCAAAACCTAATTTTCATGAGCGTGCATGTGTGTTTGAGGGGGTAGAAATGGGTCTAAGGACCCTTAAAAATTGATTGTAGTCCTTTTATGGCCATTTCCTGGAGCTAGGAAAACAGGTAGGGCGATGCCCTAACATAGAGAATGTAATAGTCGTTCCAGCGACTGTTACAGATCCTGACGCACCAGAACTGGATCGTCAGAGTTCTGTAACGCACCACTATAGGACCGTCAGATCAACCAGAGACAGGAACAGTTTTTTGGGGTTTTTCAATTATTTAGTTTTTTTTGTCGTTTTCATTCTTATTGATGTAAATGCCATGAAATTATGATGCAATGATTGACTTGTGCTCTAATTGTGCAGGGGAAAAGAAGAACGAGAATTTCATGGCTCCAGATCCGGGCGGTGTACCAGGCATTGCCCGAATTCCAGAAAGAGAGACTAGCTTGCATGGGATTTGCCGAGGTGTTGAGCATTGAAGTGACCCGGACGGACACACCCCTGTTATATGCACTCCACGAGAGATGGGAGCCAAGCTTTCATCTTCCCATGGGGCCACATGATCCCCACATTAGAAGATATGGCGAGGATTACAGTATTGCGAGTCCACGGAGCTGCCGTGACCGGGTGGACATATGGAGATTACAGAGTGCTAGCTCAGGAGCTACTGGGCTTAGATTTGATCAGACCAGGGCACACATCATCCCAGCTCTTGAGATCAAGACTACAAGATAGCCTGGGGTTGAGAGGAGCAGCTATAGCGGTCGGTGAGCTACCCAAACAGCACATAGATCAGGTGATAGAGCAGGTACGCCTGCGAGTGGCGGCAGCGGTAGGACAGGAGGGAGACCGAGTCTTGTGGCGATTTCTGATGCTGTTATTCGGAAAGCTACTTTTTCCGACCCGAGCCAACGTGATCAGCTGCAGGCTGTTGCCACTGCTACAGGACTTGGGCAGAGTGGGAAAATATACATGGGGAGTAGTAGTGCTTGCCTTCTTATTTGAGTCCTTGAGCATGATCGACCAGCGGACGATGCTGGGCGGCTTCTCGCCTTTTCTACAGGTAAATGTTGAACTCTAAGTGCTTTCTATATGATTATGATTATGCAAATTATGCTAACACTTGACCCTAAATGCAGATCTGGAGCTTCCTCTACCTCCTGGGGATCGGGCGAGGTACTCAGCTGCATCCCGAGCGGATCCCCATCGCGAGGCGGTGGGTGGTAGCGAGGGACACGGGATCGATCAACAGGCCGACATAGGCCATCCAGGATGATCTTGACTCATTCCCACACACAGCAGTAAGTTCCAAACTTAAACTTTCTTAAATGCTCCTAAATGTTTTTAAATGCTGCTAAATGTTTCTAAAATGCTGACATTGACTTAATTACCTTTTCAGGTACGCTGGACACCATACCGGGATGAGGGCTATGAGGGACAGCCATGGGTCAAGGCGTCCCTGGCATACAGTGGGCGAGATATCTGGCTGCACTGCATCAACGTGATCGAGCCGCTGCATTATCGCCTGATCCTGAGGACACGGGGACTTCATCAGCCAGAGGTGACGTTCCCCCGCAAAGATGATGAGCGCCCAGGCAAATCTTCAAAGGGCATTAGTGGAGATGTTGATTGGTGTGCCCGGAAGGCAAAGTATGTGCACGATTGGAACAAGAGAGGCCGGGCCATAAAGGATCGAGCAGATAGCAATGAGGCTTACCTCAGGGCCTATTCACAGCGGTACAGTGACCAGATGTTCAGAGGCACCCGACGACCGATATGAATCCAAAACTCAGAACCCTTATCTATTTCAATTAAATTAAACTCCTATATGTACTGACACTAACGTTCTAAATGCAGCTAGACCCACAGGAGCGGATAGCCGAACTTGAGGGACTCCTTCATGCCACCATCCGGCAACGGGATGAGTATCGGGTTGCCTTGGAGCTCTTGGTGAGTTTTCTAAGCTTGACTTAAAATGCATATGCCTACAAATGCAAACTGACTAAAAATGAATTCTAAATGCAGCGGGCTGAGGGAGCCCAAAGAGCAGGACCAGACGCTCCATCTTCCTCTTCCCAGCCAGCTGGCAGCCAACGAGAGCGGGATGCGGACTTCGCTCGAGCTGTAGCTCAGCCGAGGAGGCCGAGGCCACCCTCGCAGAGCGGGTAAGCAAAAACCTAAGTTTGCCTTGGACTTAGATGATTATGCTTATGAACATGATTGTAAATGATAAAAATGCAAACAAGCAGGCGAGAGAGCTAGCCGCAGCGGTGGCCGAGGCAGAGCGAGCTCAAGGAGAGGATGAGCAGCTTCGAGTAGAGATGGAGAGGTTGCAAGCGAAAGCGGCATCGGCGACTACCCTGAGAGCGGAGCTGGAGAAATTGAGACCCGAGCTATCCGCCGACTCGCAGCGAGAGATCCTGGAGCTGAAGGCCGAGCTTTATGCACTAGAGAGGGCACTCTGATTAGTGGGAGGGAGAGCCTCCCACAGTGTGTCGCAGAGCGGCACTCAGAGTGGGCGTCACGACTACTTGACAGGTTCCTCTGGCCAGCGGAGGAACAAGGAGGACGAGCGGCGTCGGTGACGGCACCGCGAGGAGGAGAGCGTCTCTATCGCCCCACCGGCAAAGAGACCCGAGGGTGGAGGAGACAGCGGAGCCCAGGGGGATGGACCTGCCGGAGCATGACTTGTGTTTATTTCCTTTTCTTCTTTCCCTACTTGATCCACACTTGTACATGACTTATGAGAATGAAATGAAAATAATAATAAAAAAACTTTTTTCTTGTTGTTTTATTCTATTATGTGAAATGCATGAATGTGAAAATGTGTGAGTATGGATGTGAATGAATGGGCAGGGATAAGCTAGTCCTTACAGGGACGGACTGAGAACATGTAGACCGTCAGGCCAAATTGAAGGGGAAGGAACAATACGAACCAAAACCTGCCCAGATGATGTATCGATCTACCGTAGCACCGTCAGAGAAACGTGACGGTCTAGGACTGATCCGTCAGAGAAACCCAAACTAAATCGGTAAATGCAGGAAATGTGATGGTCCAATGAAGGAGCGTCAGAGAACTCTGACGGTGTCAGCTTAGGCCGTCAGATTGGTTAAAACAAGGGTGACCGATGGAAAAATATGACGGTCCATGATAGGTGCGTCAGAGAACTCTGACGGTCCTACGATAAAACGTTACATCTTCTGCAGAATCTGAACATGACTTTACCCGGGGGCGTCCGAACTCGGGGGAAATACGACTTTAACCACCCTAGGACTCTCCTAAGCTTAGGATAAGGCTACCCAACCCAAAATCCTAACACTCCTTTACCAAAATCAAACTCTTTTAAGTAGAATCAAGCCCAAAAATCTCAGCTTTACCAAATTCTCTACTTCAATTTCAGAAACTTCACCAAATCCATCAAAGAACACTATGAAGAGAAGTCTTGAAGTAATGGCCATGGGGGAGAGAGCTTATAGCGGCCCAAAGGTGACTAAAAAAGAACATGGCAAACTCCAGAGATTAACTTCCATCCCCAAGCATCTCATCTCAAACCCACTAAGAGAGGTAAGTTCAAAATCAAAATCAAAATTTCATCAATTTTCTGCACTTCCATGCTTCTCATGATCTTTGTCTTGTTTCTCCTCTTTGTTCTCTTCTCTTCTAGCCCTTTCCTGGCTCAAGGTGTTACTCCAACCTTGTTGCATCCCCTAGTACGTGTTTGGTTTCAATGATATCAAAACGATTGTATTTGTGTGTGTATGTGTTTCATTGAGCAACATGTTTTATATCTTGATTTGATGAGTTGAAAGATGGAGTCAATGTTCACTCTTGAAAGCCATGTGAACCCTTGGTGTTTAAGGAACTAATGTTATATTTATGTTGATTTGTAGGAACACAAATTCATGGCTCATAACTTGGAATCTAAAGGAGTCCATCAATGAAGCTCTTCTTCTTAAAGGGAGTTAACTCTATTCATATTTGAAAGTCATATGAATGATTTGTATTTAAAGATCTCATACTTTGAATATTTTGATTTGCAGGATAAAAATCCATGATTCACGTTTGGAACTCAAAGGAGTGCATCAATGAAGATCTTATTGAAAAAGGGAGTTGACTCACTCATTGCATTGTGTTGACTCTTCTATATTTCATGTATTTTATCAAATAGTTTTTTAAAGTCTTGGTTGGGTATTTCCATGTGTTTTCCTCATAAGATTTTTGGGCTTGAAATATCCTCAACCTTGTAACTTGAAATTTGATGGATATGATTTTAATGATGCTTGCTCGTTTCTTGGACTCATGGTAATTTAATTTGGGAAGTTTATATCAATGCTCTTCTTGAGATAATACTTCATGAATGTTAGCTTTTAATCAACAAGAATGCCATTTGAATGAATGTGATTCCATGATATTATGCATGCTTTGCATTTGACATAATTGTTAACACTTGTGTGATGAAGCATTATGTTGTTGACTTTTGGTTGAGATGCCTTAGGCTTTCATGCATAATCTTCTAAGTTGCTAATGACATGAATGTGGTTCATGCATTTTCTATGTTGTGCCCCGGACTATTTTGACGGAGATCATGTATGAAATGTCATGAGTTCTAATTGTGGTTGATTCACATTAAAATACATATTTGATGAATGATGAGGTTGTTGAATTTCAGAATTAAATGATTGATTTGTAAGAATACTGAATTTGAAGAAGGGTAATCCGAATAAACTTGATTAACTATTGAAGGTTGACGTGAGCTATTGTTGATTGAGCTCGAATGATGGACATAACTAATGAGTGAATAAGTCATTCGGTGAATCACAAAATGAATGGATGCTTTGAATGTGGAACTCACTATGTGATGATTGAGAGAGTTTGTGTTGATACATTGAGACCTTAATTTGAATGGGAAATTGAATGCAGGTTACTTGTGGAATTTTTCACTCAATCTCTCAAGGCCAAGGTATGAATACTTGACTATTTGGATCTTGTGTGAATGGACTGATCCGGGTGAAATTCATGCTTATTCATGTAAATCTGTGTTGTATGAACTCCTTTGAACAACATTGATATATGTATTTGATTTGTGGAGGTTTCATTTGAAGTTATTTAAGTTTTTCAGCTGTTAGTAAAAGTGTCAACCTCAGGGGTCGACACTTATTTGTGGAGTCTCTGCCTTGCGTTGAAATATAGGACACTGGCAGAAACACTAGGTGTCTACTGTTTAGCTAAGGTAGAACTCTCGTGAAAAAGTGTCGACCGTGAAGGTCGACACTTTCAAGTAAGTATGTTCAATTCTGTGAAAACAGAATGTCCGTGAAAAAGTGTTAACCTCGTGTGTCGACACTTTTCATCATGAATGTTTTGTTCTCTTAACATGCCAGAACACTTCGAAAGAAGTGTCGACCCCATGGGTCGACACTCGTGTCGCGGTTTTGCCTTAATATATGTTCTGGCAGAAACTTTAGGAAAAAGAGTCGACCCCATGGGTCGACACTTTTTATGAACGTTCGATCCGGTTTTTTGGATCTGTTTCGAAACCTTTAAGGGGGATCCATTTGGTATGGCTTTTGACCCTAATAGTCTTAGGGCGACCCTTGCACTTTGTATGTTTTATAAAGGGTGTTTAGAGTGGGCTTGTATGTCTTTTGGGGGATCAAATCCCCTTGTATATAGCCGCCCCCTTCCTTCCGATCGAACAATCCCCAAGAGCTTCTAACATGGGTTTTTCTTGTCTTGCAGGAGGAGGAGGGTTTCCCATCGGCTGGAGGTGAAGGAGAGCTACACTAGGTCGTCTTCCATCGAGCCCAAGCCTAGAGTTGGATGTCGCGATCTGCATCCTCTACATCCGGAGCTTCGGGCGAACATCTTCTACACCAGCTTCATCCAACCTCGGTTCTTTTGTTCTGAGTGGTACCCTCTTTATATTCCTAGCATATTTAAGCATTTGTGGGGAAGATCCATATTTTTCATCATCTTCTTAGTCATCTTGTGCTTAGAGCGTTCATATCATACTTGGGCTTGTATTTCCTTTCATACTATTTCTCTATCTTGACATTTTCGGAGCTTGCTCCGAGTGTGTGTGGGTTGTCTCTTCATCGTACGAGAACCCACGTGTGTGGGCCGTCGAGCCCGTGTGTGTGTGGTTGCTGCCGTCGAGCAGCGTTTATAGTGAAGTCCTCTCGAGGTGAGAGGGGTGGATGTAGGACGGCACTTGGTGCATCCGAACCACCTAAAAATACTGTGCCGTGGTTTGCTTGTCTGGTGGTTGTTGTTATCTATTTTTCTGTTCGCTATACGAGTGTGTGTCGGTGAGGCGTGAGTGTTCTCAACTGTCCGTCCAAATATTGTTGTCCAAGTGAGTATATCTGTGCGCTGGGGAGTTGTGAGAGCTTGCTTGATTTAATTTCAGTTGTTTTAATCAAGCCTCTGTCTTAGATTTTCTCCTCGTATTTGTCGCTTGTGTGGGTTGTTTTTATATTTGCAAAGAAGGGTGGGCAATCAATTCACCCCCCCTCTCAATTGCCTCCTAACAGGGCTAACCATTGGTATCAGAGCCTTGGCTCCGCTTTTCAGAAAACCTAGTGGTTTTAGAGTGATCTGTTAGGAATGGCCAACAACCTCAACAAGGGGATGATGCCCGAAGGGCATTTTATTCAACGGCCACCCTTCTTCGATGGGAGTAATTACCCATACTGGAAGAATAGGATGACCGTATTTCTTAGAGCACAAAGTCCTGAAATATGGACTGTTATAAGGAATGGTCCGTATGCTGTGCACCCCGATGAGGATATGTGGGATGATGATGCTATAAAGAAAGCCACTGTGAATTTTAATGCTTTGCATATAATTCAGTGTGCTATTCACCCTAACGAGTATGCTCGTGTCTCCATGTGCAGTAGCACCAAGGAAATGTGGGACAAGCTCAAGCTCATCTATGAAGATACCACAGAAGTCAAGGAGACAAAGGCGAATATGCTGACCCGTGACTACGAGCTATTTAGAATGAAAGATGAAGAAGATATCTCCCAGATGTTCGTGCAACTTATGGAGATCACCAACGGACTAAAGTCACTCGGAAGAGAGTTCACCAACAAGGAGTTGGTACGGAAGGTGTTAAGGTCACTGTCGCCAAGCTGGGACACCAAGGTGACCGTGATAGAAGACTCCAAAGATTTGACAATGCTCACCGTGGATGCACTCATAGGGTCATTAATGACCTATGAGATCAATGTGATCAAAAGGACGGAAGATGATCCGAAGAAGAAAAGGCCAATCGCCTTGAAAGCACTCCCGGAGAGTGTCTCGAGCCAAGAGGAATCGTTGGGAACCACCGACGATGAAGAAGTTGCTATGCTGACAAGGAAGGTGAGACAATTCCTGCGCCAAAGAAGAAGGTTTTGCGGGAAGTTCAGGAAAGGGAAGAGGCAGCCAAGACAAAGAAATGAACCATCTAAGGCCGCCGAAATCATTTGTTATGAATGCAAGAAAGCGGAGCACATGCGAGGAGAATGCCCCGAGATCCAAAAGAAGAAAGGAAAGGTCGTCAGGGGCAAGAAGCCAAAAGCCATGAAGGCAACATGGAGCGATGAAGATGAAGATGAGCCCACGACCGATGATGAGGAGTAGGACATTGAAGAACTCGTGAAGACGATGTGTCTGATGGCCAATAGCGACACTGAACAGGTAACTTCTGACACTAAGGCCATTTCAAATGAACGGTGGGAACTTGCTTATGAAGAGTTAGATGAGAAATATAAAAAAATGAAAAATGAAAATAGGACTTTAAAGAAAAAATCCATGTAATTGTTCACTCATCTAATTCTTGTGGAAAGTGCAATTTGCTTGAAATGTAAATTAAAAATCTGAAAAATGTTAATGATGCTTTGGAAACTAAGTTGTCTTTGTTTGAAGAGGAGATAGCATGCTTAGATATAGAGAAGAAAAATGCATTTAAGCTGAAAGAGGAAATCCAAGAAAAGCATGACCTCTTGAACAAAGAGTTTGAAAAATTGCATGTTCAACTGAGTGAACGTGAAAAAGAGAAAGAAAACTTGAAAGAGAAGAATGAGAATTTTTGTCATTGAAATTGAAAAATTAAAAATTGGGAATGGAAAGGTAGTGAGAGAGAAAGAAAAACAAGTTGAAAAGAATCAAAGTGTAATGCATAGCAACAAAAATCATGCTCATTATTCTGTGAAGACTTCATTTTATCAAGGAGAATGTTCACACACACACCTTGAAAAATAAACTGTTAATTCCAAATTCCCCTCAACCTTTAAAAATGTAAATAAAAGGAAAGATTTTGGTAGGAGAAGACCCATGTGTTTTTATTGTGGGAAAATAGGGCATGGCATGTATATATGCCAACTCATGCAATATGATGATGAATTATTTTTCAGTAGATACTATGAGTCACTTGGGAACGCTAATGTGAAGGGACCCAAGCTTGCTTGGGTACCCAAATCAAAATGAGCATGGTTGGAAATTGGTGCAGGTATGCATGAAGGCGGGAGACAATAAATGGTACCTAGACAGCGGATGCTCCAGGCACATGATTGGAAATAAACTCTTCTTTGCAGACCTTCCTGAGAAGAATGGCGGAACGGTAATCTTCGGAGGATAGGATAGGGGTAAGATCATAGGAATTGGGATAATTGGTAAGGACCCTAACCACTGCATTGAAGATGTTTCATTAGTTAGAGGTCTTCATCATAATTTGCTTAGTGTAAGTCAACTTTGTGACAAGGGTCACAAAGTGATTTTTGAATCTTCACACTGCACGATCATTGATGCTATCGCACAGAAAATTAAGTTCATAGGTGTGAGATGTAACAACACTTATCAAGTTGACTTTGATGAACTTGCACCAAAGAAACTGTGTTTAGTTGCTAACAAAAGTGAAGATGTTTGGTTGTGGCATCACCGTCTTGGGCATGCCAGCTTTAATGTTATTAAGAAATTGAACCGTCATGATCTAGTAAGAGGACTTCCTAAATTAAACTTTGAAACTTCAAAGATTTGTGAAGCATGTAATCAAGGAAAACAAACCACCGCATCCTTTAAATGTAAAAACATTGTGTCTACAGAAAAACCCCTTCAACTGTTGCATTTGGATCTATTTGGTCCCACCAGGACTCGCAGTCTTGGCGGGAAGCTTTATGGCTTTGTGATTGTCGATGATTTCTCGTGATATGCATGGGTTTTATATCTTGCTAATAAAAGTGATGCTTGCAATGAGTTTATTGATTTTTGCACAAAAGTCCAGAACAAAAAGGGATAGTCAATTCTGAAAATTCAAAGTGACCACGGAAAGGAATTTGAGAATCATGAGTTTGATGCTTTTTGAAGGAAGTAGGGGTACAAGCATCAGTTCTCCTCACCAAGAACCCCTCAACAAAATGGTGTGGTCGAAAGGAAAAATAGGACGCTCGTGGAGATGGCGCGTACCATGCTTGCCAAGAATGGTCTTCCACGGTACTTATGGGCAGAGGCGGTGAACATCGCTTGCTACATCACAAATAGAGCAATGGTAAGACCAATCCTTAAGAAAACTCCATACGAGCTTTACAAAGGTAAGAAACCCAACATATCTCATTTGAAGCCATTTGGTTCAATTTGTTATATCTTGAACAATGGAAAAGACAATCTAGAGAAATTTGAAGCAAAAAGTGATAAAGGGATCTTCCTCGGGTATGCTCTAACATCTAGAGTTTACCATGTGTATAACACTAGAACACTTGTTGTCGAGGAAAGTCCACATGTAATAGTTGATGAATTCACAATGAGGAAATCGAGTGATGATCATTTTGTTATTATGGGTGAGGGCGAAATTGAAAAGGGAGAGTCAAGCAAACAAGGTGAGGCAGCAAATCAAGAAGAAGAAAAAGAACAAGAAGAAGAAGAAGCGGAACAAGAGCAACATCCGAATCTTCCACACCAATGGACCACGCACAGGGACCATCCATTGGAGAACGTGATCGGCGGTGTGGATGAAGGAATTCGAACTCGGGCTTCAATGAGGGAAGTAGAAATTCACAATAATCTAGCTTTACTTTCTAGCATTGAGCCTAAATCATTAGATGATGCTTTGAATGATAATTCTTGGGTTCTCGCCATGCAAGAAGAGCTACACCAATTCCAAAGGAATCGGGTGTGCTTCCTCGTGCCCCGGCCTGATGACCATCCTATCATTAGAACTAAGTGGGTTTTCCGAAACAAACTTAGTGAAGATGGGGTGGTTGTAAGGAATAAGGCAAGATTAGTAGCCAAGGGCTACTCTCAAGAATTTGGCATTGATTTTGATGAATCATTTGCACCTGTGGCTAGATTGGAAGCCGTTAGAATTTTACTTGCTTATGCTTGTCATAGGAACATGAAACTATTTCAAATGGATGTGAAGAGTGCCTTCCTCAATGGAGTGATCAAGGAAGAAGTGTACGTGGAGCAACCACCGGGCTTTGAAGATGAAAGGTTTCCCGACCACGTATTCAAATTGGACAAGGCATTATACGGTTTGAAACAGGCTCCCCAGGCATGGTATGATAGATTAAGTTCATTTCTTTTTAAAACGGCTTCAAATGAGGTAACATAGACAAAACTTTGTTTACAAAAACTTGTGATGATCATTCATTAATTGTTCAAGTTTACGTAGACGATATTATTTTTGGAGCCTCTAATACAAAAATGAATGATGAATTTGCCCAACTTATGCAGGGGGAGTTCAAGATGAGCTTGATGGGAGAGCTCAACTTCTTCTTGGGATTACAGATAAAGCAAATGGATGATGGCATTTTCATCAACCAGAAGAAGTATACAGAAGAAATTGTGAAGAAATTTCAACTTGAGACTGTCAAGCCCTTTGCAACACCAATGTCCACCTCACAGAAAATGGAGGAAGAAAAAGGTAACAAAGTTGATCAAAAACTTTTTAGGGGTATGATAGGATCCTTGCTTTATTTGACTACTAGTAGGCCTGATATACATTTCAGTGTTTGTCTATGTGCAAGATACCAATCTTGTCATAGGGACACTCATTTAGCGACCGTGAAAAGGATCTTCGGGTATTTGAATGGAACCCTTGACCTTGGTTTGTGGTATCCAAGGAATAATTCATTTGATTTATATGCTTTCACTGACTCTGATTATGCTGGATGTAAGATGGATCGAAAAGGCACAAGCAGTAACTGTCAGTTTCTTGGGGGTTGCATGGTTTCATGGGCCTCAAAGAAACAACATTGTGTGGCTTTATCAACTGTCGAAGCCGAGTACGTGGCTACCGGCAGTTGTGCGGCTCAGGTGCTTTGGATCCAACATCAGTTGCTAGATTTTAGTTTTTCTTTAAAGAAAACTCCCATAATATGTGATAACACTTCTGCAATAAACTTGTCCAAGAATCCTGTCCAACATTCCCGCACTAAGCACATAGAAGTTAGACACCACTTTATAAGAAATCATATCAATAAAGGTGATTTTGAACTTGTTTTTGTTGATACAAAATGCCAACTTGCTGATATATTTACAAAACCTTTGAATTCTGAACAATTTTACTTTCTAAGAAGAGAATTAGGAGTGTGCAGATTAGACACTTAGATATTTTGAGCTGAATTGTACATACACTCTTTTCATCTTTTTCATAAAGAAACCGTTCATATTACCTTTTGATTTGCACATAAAAGTTTTCATTGTCTTTACTCTTCAAACTATGTCTTTTGTCCATATCACAGTGAATAACAACTTTTGTTATTATACATGCTTTCATCTTTTTGCATCTGCATGTACATAACTGCATATACTTCATCAATGTGTGCATGAATGCCATGATTTATCGGTATATCAAATAGTGTTAGTGGAAAGGTGGATCAAGTCCACCTGGAAGCTTTCATCATGTGTGAGCGTGGTCTTCGGACCTAAGTACTCCGCCACGTACCGGTAATCAAATTGCTTGAAAACATCATTTTGAAATGCTTGAATGTATATATAATTTACACACCTTTCAGTTGAAATCTTCTAAGACCTTACGCCCTTGCTAAGTAAAATGCTTTGACTAGGACATGTTTTAACATGGCACATATTAAGGGGGAGGTTTTTTGCTATAACGGTGCATACACTTAGGGGGAGACATCACCATGAATAGGCTAATTCATCTCTTACATTCTACACAGTCTCTCACACAATTTGCACATGTGAGTTAATGAATCTAACTGATAAGGATTTCACTTATTCCACTTAACACATTTTAGGACTTTGAAACCCCTACATGGAAATCACGTGACTTGTGAGGAAAAAGCTGTCAGCCCCGTCAAAAATAGTCAATAAGTGTGATTTGACATGAAGTAAATCAGGAATCCCCCCTGAGATAAAGGAGGAAACTCGCATTGAAAAGTGTCCTATCCACATTATCATAAGTGACGATGCCGAGTAACCGGGAAGTGCCCGTGAAACAAAGGGCATGACTCGTGTCAAAAGGTTAGTCATCTTGTCTTTCAAAAAATCAAAATAATCTTGGGGTTGTGCAAAGCTACCAAAAGTCGAGCACGTTGTATGAAAGTGTAGGGAAGAAAAGTTCCTATTTGTGTTCTTTAGAAAATCTGAAAATCCATGCTATCTAGATTTCATTGCTCATATTTCACATATTCATCTAGGGAGTGATTGTATGGATGTACACCTTGAATCAGTCATATTTCATGAGTCTTGCAGTACCACTTCTTATAAGCACTACCCTTTTACTATTGCATATGAAATTCATGTTCTTGGTCTATAGCATATTTCCTAACCCGTTCATAAAGAACATGTTTGCTATTTTATGGTATGATGAGTGCATATGTGCTTGACTGGTCATTACTTGCATTTCAAATTCATCTCATTGAGTTAATTGTGCATATTGAGGCTTAACTTTCATCCTTTACCATTTTAATAATCCCCTATTTGACTCTGACAAAAAGGGGGAGAAATAACCTTGCATTGCTTGAATGAAGATTCATGACTTGCTTAGTTTTTAATTGATTATATTTTTGGCAAACAGGGTGAGTTGATCTCTACATGTTAATTCAGCAAGTTATGAATTCCTGACTGAAAATCATGCATCTGGTGTGCATGAGAAAATGGTTGTTTTGGTTCAAAATTTGTCATCCTTCATGCAAATATTATAGTTCTATTAATAGTTTTATCTTCGTCAAAAAGGGGGAGATTGTTGTGCCCCGGACCGTTTTGACGGAGATCATGTATGAAATGTCATGAGTTCTCATTGTGGTTGATTCACATTGAAATACATATTTGATGAATGATGAGGTTGTTGAATTTCAGAATTGAATGATTGATTTGTAAGAATGCTGAATTTGAAGAAGGCTGATCCGAATCAACATGATTGAATATTGAATGTTGACGTGAGCTATTGTTGATTGAGCTTGAATGATGGACATAACTAATGAGTCAATAAGTCATTCGGTGAATCGCAAAATTAATGGATGCTTTGAATGTGGAACTCACTATGTGATGATTGAGAGAGTTTCTGTTGATACATTGAGACCTTAATTTGAATGGGAAATTGAATGCAGGTTACTTGTGGAATTTTTCACTCAATCTCTCAAGGCCAAGGTATGAATACTTGACTATTTGGATCTTGTGTGAATGGACTGATCTGGGTGAAACTCATGCTTATTCATGTAAATCTGTGTTGTATGAACTCCTTTGATCAACATTGATATATGTATTTGATTTGTGGAGGTTTCATTTGAAGTCATTTAAGTTTTTCAGCTTTCAGTAAAAGTGTCGACCTGAGGGGTCGACACTTATTTGTGGAGTCTCTGACTTGCGTTGAAATATAGGACGCTGATAGAAAGTGTCGACCCCAGAGGTCGACACTTTCACCAGGTGTCTGCTGTTTAGCTAAGGCAGAACTCTCGTGAAAAAGTGTCGACCCTGAAGGTCGACACTTTCAGGTAAGTATGTTCAATTCTGTGAAAATAGAATGTCCGTGAAAAAGTGTCGACCTCGTGTGTCGACACTTTTCATCATGAATGTTTTATTCTCTTAACATGCCAGAACACTTCGTAAGAAGTGTCAACCCCATGGGTCGACACTCGTGTCGCGGTTTTGCTTTAATATATGTTCTAGCAGAAACTTCAGGAAAAAGAGTCGACCCCATGGGTCGACACTTTTTCTGAACGTTCGATCGGGTTTTTCGGATCTGTTTCGAAACCTTTAACGGAGGATCCATTTGGTATGGCTTTTGACCCTAATAGCTTTAGGGCGACCCTTGCACTTTGTATGTGTTATAAAGGGGGTTTAGAGTGGGCTTTTATGTCTTTTGGGGGATCAAATCCCCTTGTATATAGCCGCCCCCTTTCTTCCGATCGAACAATCCACAAGAGCTTCTAACATGGGTTTTTCTTGTCTTGCAGGAGGAGGAGGGTTTCCCATCGGCTGGAGGTGAAGGAGAGCTGTGCTAGGTCATCTTCCATCGAGCCCAAGCCCCAATTTGGAGGTCACGATCTGCATCCTCTACATCCGGAGCTTCGGGCGAACATCTTTTACACCGGCTTCATCCAACCTCGGTTCTTTTGTTTTGAGTGCTACACTCTTTATATTCCTAGCATATTTAAGGATTTGTGGGGAAGATCCATATTGTTCATCATCTTCTTAGTCATCTTGTGCTTAGAACGTTCATCTCATATTTGGGCTTGTATTTCCTTTCATACTATTTCTCTATCTAGACATTTTCGGAGCTTGCTCCGAGTGTGTGTGGGTTGTCTCGTCGTCGTACGAGAACCCACGTGTGTGGGCCGTCGAGCTCGTGTGTGTGTGGTTGCTGCCGTCGAGCAGCGTTTATAGTGAAGTCCTCTCAAGGTGAGAGGGGTTGACGTAGGACGGCACTTGTTGCATCCGAGCCACCTAAAAATAATGTGTCGTGGTTTGCTTGTCTGGTGGTTGTTGTTATCTATTTTTCCATTCTCTATACGAGTGTGTGTCAGTGAGGCGTGAGTGTTCTCAATCAATGAGATTGTGTTCTATATTGCCTATGCATTGCCTGAATACTTGGTCTTGTGAACTATGCACTAAAAACTTGATTTATTGACCTGATGTGTGAAAGAATTGCATGAACTTGGCTCTTATGAAGATGACTTCAGTTTGGTCTCAATCAATGAGATTGTGTTCATTGAACACACCTTTCTATTAGATTGATATCATTCATGAGGTCATCGTGGTTTCAATGTGTGGATGCAAGTATGGTTTCTTATACCTGTGTGGTTCCACATCGTCTGATCATGTCTTTGGTCTTGAGCTATATATTTACTTCTTATATGTGTAAATGAATATCCTTCAATTGACGCTTTTTGATGTTGAGTATTTGGTAGATACAAGAATGCTAGTTGAATGTTTGAGCTCCCATATCAATATATTTGATTGAATGATAGATTCATGCTTATCATTTCAAAACCTTGTCATTTGGTCAAATGTATTTTTGTCAATTGATATGAGAAGCAAAATACATGTTTGAATAGGTTCAATGCTGTATTTTATTATGAACATATTCATAGTGTTAATGCTTGATGCAAGGATTTTGATTCTCAACTAACCTCTTGCTTCATCATGTTTTTCAGGATGAAAAATCATGGTTGATCTTCATGAGATTATGGTAATATTTAATCAATTGTTTCCCATTGATTTGATGGAGATTTTAGCTTATTTTCAGACCCAAACAAGAAGGGGTCGACCCTCTTAGGTTCTATTCAAAATAGAACTTGTTTTCAGCACCCTGCCTCCAAGGGTCGACCCCTTGGGTCGACCCCCCTGCATGGGTCAACCCCAAGGGTCGACCCCTGTGAGTTGGGGTTTTTATTTCGGTCTGCCAGCACTTTGTAGCCCGAGGGTCGACACCAAGGGTCGACCCTTCCGGAACGGGATTTCCGGGAGACTTTAAAACCCATTAAAAACCTTTCTAAACCTTACTAAAATGCCCCCCAATGGTTCTTAAACATATTAGGGTGTTTTAAACATATTTTAGAAGGGGTATATGGGTCATTTGGTCAGTCTCCTATATATATTAATGTGTGCTCCGAATTTGGGAGTTGAAGAAACCCTAATATACATTCGTTCTTTCTTGTAGGTGAAGAAAAGGGGGAAAAATGTGGTGGAGCTCTTACAAGGTGGTTTTCATCTACTTCCCTGGAGATTTGAAGCTCGTGGTAGAAGAAGAAAAGAAGCATCTCGAAGAGAGGAACGCGAGGACACCGAAATCGCCATCATCCGACATCAAACCAAGAAGAGCCGGAGATTCAATTGAAGGGGGGCTTTGTGCTTGTTGAATCATTCTTGTTTTAGTCTTTAGCACATGTTATGGGCTTAGAGCATTGATTTGTTAGCTTGTTACAAACCTATAAATGATTTTCTGTGTGTGGGTTCGGAGAACGGTTTCTCCGAGTGGTTTGACTTGACGCTTGTGCGTCGTTTGGTGCGGAGCATATCCGCGTTTTTGTGTTGGGGTTTTTGCCTCATGTGTGTGGGGAGAAATCCCCGTGTGTGTGTGCTACTTTTGTAGCGTATTTGTGTTGGGGTTTTTATCCCGTGTGTGTGTGCTACTTTTGTAGCATGCTTATGTTGGGGTTTTTATCCCGTGTGTGTGGGGAGAAATCCCCGTGTTTGCTGCATTTGCAGCGTGTGGAGAAAGCCTTACTGGTTTGGTAAGGGGTGGATGTTGGGAGCCCGTCGTGGTCCCGAACCACCTTAAAAATCCTCATCTCCTGTGGTTTGAATTGTATGATTGTATGGTCAGCTTGTTATACCTATTTGTGTGATCATGTGTGAACGGAGAGAGTGAGAGAATCTAGTTAACTTGTGTAGCATTAAATTCCTCTATCTTAATTACCAATCTTGTTAATTCCGTTGTGCGCCAGTTTGTGTTTTTAATTGGACATAGTTTTTAGTAGAAGGATCTATTCATCGCCCCTCTAGATCCGTGTTCCTGCACTACATGACCCAACAATTGGTATCAGAGTGAGGCTCTGTTGTCTTTAGATCTCACGATCTACAGAGTGATCCTAGTGCATTCTACAATCATGATTTTTTCTGTTGAGCACATGTTGATGAATTGCCTTCCTATCCTTAACGGTTCTGATTTTACTTCATAGATAGGTAAAATGTGTGGACTGATCAACTCAGTTAATCCTAATCTTTGGAAGTTGATTTATGATGGTCCTCACATATTGCCTCTAGATGAGACCAAGTGGTCTAGTCAAGATAAATTGAAGAACCATGAAAATGTCATTGTCTTAAGGTTATTAAAAAGTGCCATTGATACTCATATGTTTCCATTTGTTTCTTCTTGTAGAACGGTAAAGGAGCTTATGGATCAGTTGATCAAAGCTCAAGAGATGGAAGGATAAAATTATCTCATGGCTGACAATGATGGTCAACTCAATGAAGAAAATTATGATGAGGTAAATTCTGAATCCAAAGAACTATCTATTGAGGAATGACAAATGGCATATGTTGAACTGTATGATAAATGCAAGAAACTCAAATCTGAAAATAAAACCTTGAAAAGAAAGATTAATGAGAATGTGCATGATAATCCTTCCTGTGAAAATTGTAAAATCTTGGACTCAAAAATTGAACATCTGCAAGAACAAAATGAATCTCTTGAATCAAGAGTTGAATTATTTTCAGAAGAGATTTTCTATTTGAATGAAGATGTTGAAATGGCTAGAAAACATAACACATCTTTTCAAATTGAAAATGAGTGTGATGAGCTGCGTGAGCAAAATAAATTCCTCATGTCTAAAATCTCCATGCTTGAGAAAAATGAAGAATATCTTAAGAACAAGCTAGCTTCTTTGTCTGATGATGATAAAATATTTGAAAAGCTACTTGATTCTGAAATTGATAGCAAAAGCATCATGGATGAAAATGAAGATCTTAAAAAGAAAAATGGTGCCATGTTAATTCAGAATTCCTTGCTAGAGGGAAGATTGAGATGCTTTGATAAGCTTGAAGAAGAAATCTCATTGTTGAAACATGAGAATGAACAGTTGCTTGCTAAGATCTCAAAGCATGTTGAAACTGAAAAAGTTCTTGAAAAGCTTGCTGAAAAATTTCACTGCACAAATCTGGAAAATAAAAATCTCATGCAAGAAAATGAAAAACTCACATCAAAGATTTGTTTGCTTGATGATAAAATCCTTGCATGTGAAAAAGAGATCAACAACTTGAAACTTGATTTGTCTAGATTTGTCAAAGGGATGGAGAACTTAGACACATTGCTAGGTGTTAAAGTGAACTTTTAAAAAGAGGGTCTTGGTTACATCCCGGTCAACAAAAAATCTTTTGAATCAAAAATAAAAACCTCTTTTGTTCATGGCTCCGACATTCCTAGCACCTCCAAAACACCTCCTCCCATTGCTCAAGTGAAAATATCTGAAAATAGTTTTGATAAAAAGAAAAATCTCAACAATAAGCCTTCCATGTCAAATAGATCTCAAAAATCAAAGTTGAATGTTGAATGCTTCTATTGTGGCATGTTTGGTCATGAAATAAATGATTGTGTTATCTTGAAAATAGATGATCAAAATGCATGCAAAGATAAATCTTCCTTCAAAAGAAAGAAAAATGTCTCATACTTTTATTGTCATAAACTTGACCATGTCATGGATGATTACTTTGTGAAACAAAATGATGATTATCGTGCCATGAATGCTAAGTTTAACTTTCAAAGAAAATTCAGAAATGAACATGCTTCCCATGCTAAAAGGTTTACATCCCATAAAAAAAATCCATTCACGAACACTCATTCAAACAATGGAAAGTCATTCCATAGAACCGAATCTCCATGGTGTTTTAATTGTGGCAAGTACGGGCATGTAATGAAAGAGTGTTGGTTTTTGAAAATAGAAAATTTCCATACTTCTAGAATGCATGCTATGTCTAATTCTGTTAAATCTAGACCTTTTGAAAATAGAAGATGGAATGAATTTAAAAATTCCTTTACTCCTAAAAGGAAGTCCTTTGGTAAAACTGTTTCTCCTCAATGCCTTTATTGTGGAAACCGTGGACATGTTATTGAGTATTACAGGATCATGGAAAGTGATGATAAAGTGGCAATGAAAATGTCAAAAAAATTTTTGGAAGAAATGCTTCTAACATCTAAGGACCCAAGAAGGCTTGGGTGCCAAAATATGACAAATGAGTTGGTTGTGATGAAGGTGTGCCTCGAGGTAAACAAAGAATGAAAGGAGTT
Organism: Amorphophallus konjac; assembly: GCA_022559845.1. NCBI lineage: Eukaryota > Viridiplantae > Streptophyta > Magnoliopsida > Alismatales > Araceae > Amorphophallus > Amorphophallus konjac. Next base: position 164,770,566 of record CM040119.1, on the reverse strand, counting down.
CCAGTAAGATGGAACAAGGAACACTCATATGGTAAAACCCCAACTTTGCTCCTTCATTGTCAAACTTGATGGTTTTGATGATTTGGAATGAGATTTTGGTATGTTCTCATGTTATGCTCTAAATTCTTCACAAGCCATACATGTCTTTATTGAATGAATATTTGGTATATCAAATGATGATGTTTGAAATGACATGTTAAGTCTGTTAGGAAGCCATCACTATGCGTGAGGTGATCTCAGGATCAATGCTCTCCGCCTTGTACCAAAATTCTGAAATTGAATAGTTTGACTCATGAGGAATCATGTACTTTGAATGAATTGAATTTACCTTTGAACTGTAATATCTTTTAAACTGAATCTAAAAAAAATTCTCTTGTTTCAAAAAGGTAAAATTTTTGAACTGTGAAATTCTTCGATCATGTGCAACAACTGGTATTGAAATTTGGAAACATGTCTTTTGAAGGAAATCAATTTGCCTTGAAATTCTGAAATACCATGTGCATTCAAATTGATTCTGAAATTCATTCTTGCTTCAAGAAGGTAAAATTTCTGAAATGCAGAATTGTTCCTTTGACAGATATTGTTTCTGAACTTGATCTGTTGTTCTTGTATTCTGCTATGATGAACATGTCTCATTAGTTGAATGAATCTAAAAATTTTGAAGAACAAGCATGATGTATTTGCCTACTGAATACTTTTCAATATTAAATGCATGAATATCTGAGTGTAATTGAATATCTGGTATATCAAATGGTGTGTAGTGGAAGGGTGGATTATATCCACCTGGAAGCTCTCACTATGTGTGAGTTAGGTTTTCGAACCTTCACCTCCACCTCGTACCGAACCTGTAAAATCTGTTTGGTTTGTGGATGATACTCTAAGCTTTTGAAATGTTATTGAAAATCTATTTTTGAAAATTTCTGAAAATAATTTGGGTGCACTACTTGATTTTGATCATTTGTGTACCTTTTTTCAAAAAGGGCAAGTCTTGGAAAATGGTTGCTGCTCATCATTTGAATATGTATGTCTCCTTGTGCAATCTGTCATGATGTTCTAAAAATAAATAAAAATTGCATCGTGCATTACATTCTCATGCTTTTATAAGTTACATGCATTAGAAACTTCATAAGGTGCATTTAAATCATTCATATGAAAAATTGAAAACTTGTATCTTACACCCATATTAAATTTTGTAATGCATTTAGAACTTTTAAACAAAAATCTGCCATTCTACATCGTATTGGCATCTTTACATATCATTCACATACTATGCATATAAAATGACAAAAGGATGCATATTGTATATTCATGCATATAGCGCATGTGCATATATTTCATGATAATCGCATATCTTGACTCATGAATGCTTGTATGAATATTTCATGAATCCTTGCATGCGTGTATATATTTATTTTATAAAACGTTTCTTGGAAAATTCTAAGACCTCACCTCCTTACTAAAGAACAATGCAGTGATTTTAATCATATGTGTTACATGTCATAGATTAAGGGGGAGGATTTGATTCTGACCGTGCATATATTTAGGGGGAGTCATAGCCGTGTTCTTGTCGAATTCATTTCATACATGCAAAATAAAAATTTACCCCCACACTCTTGCACACAATGAATTTAATGACTTTACTTGATAAGGATTTAAGAATTTCTTTCCAACACTTTAAATGGAACTTGAATTTCTACATGGACATTAAAGAGTAATCGTGAGGAAAAAGTTGCCTACCCCACAAAAATAATAAGTGGTATGTGTAACCGAGTAGTCGAGAATCCCCACTGAAACAAATGAGGAAACTCGCGTCGAAAGGTAAAGCAAAAATCCACATGTGTGACGAATCCAAGTAGCCGGGAATCCCCATTGAGACATATGAGGAAACTCACGCCGAAAGGTGAAGTCTATTAAAAGAAACAAAATAGGGGTTGTGTGAAGCTACCGATAGTCGAGAATCTAAAGTGAAAGTGTAGAGAGGAGATTACCTTCTAGTGTTCTTCAAAAAATCTGAAAATTCATATGTTTTGAAGCTCATTAGTCATTGCCTCACATTTCACATGGGCATTTTTGTGATGTATGTCTTTTATGAATTTGCCTACGTTCATGGTTTATGTAGTACTCCTAGTTGTGTATGCGCAAATCTCTTAGTTATGCTTCATGTCTTACACTCTTGAATTTGAATCACATACTCTTTTCTTAACTCGTGCCTCATTTAGGGGGAGTTACTATATGAACTATATGTGTGCATGACGATTGTGTTTGTGTGCTTGCATGTTTATGCATTCCCCTTGAATCTAATTCTGCGCATAAACCTTCCTTTTGAAGGATAGAAGTCATCGTGTGCATATCTTCATATCTTGCATGATTAGCATTCACATAGTGCATATTCATTGCATTTGTAAGATGACACTCATCGTGTGCACATTTGCATATTTGACATTTTCATCATGCATAGAGTTCATTCATGATATCATCTTGAACAAATCCACACGTTCCAATAATTGGCATAGTTCATTTTGAAATGCATATTCTGAACACGTCACGTTACATGAATGCCAACATGAGTTCTTCCAACAAATGATATCATATCTTCGAGGCTCTCTCTTCGAGAATTGAAATTGCAAATGTTTGTGCCTCTATCTTGATCAACATTTGGTATCATATCTTTGAGCCCCTACTTAGCATCCATTGGCATATCTTTCTGGCCTAACATGTTCATTTCATGTCACATAACCCCCTGTCTTTTTGTAGATGACAAAAAGGGGGAGAATGTTTGGTGTGTGTGTGCTCAATGCTAAATGTCTTATGAATGATGTTGTCTTGGGGAGAATGGGAGAATTGGTGTATGCTCAATGTTTGCACATGTTTACAAAATCTGTATTATCACACATATCGTTTTGTCATCATCAAAAAGGGGGAGATTGTTGTATCCCCTAGTTCGTGTTTGATTTCAATGATATCAAAACGATTGTGTTTGTGTGTGTATGTGTTTCATTGAGCAACATGTTTTATATCTTGATTTGATGAGTTGAAAGATGGAGTCAATGTTCACTCTTGAAAGTCATGTGAACCCTTGGTGTTTAAGGAACTAATGTTATATTTATGTTAGTTTGTAGGAACACAAATTCATGGCTCATACTTGGAATCTAAAGGAGTCCATCAATGAAGCTCTTCTTCTTAAAGAGAGTTAACTCTGTTCATATTTGAAAGTCATATGAATGATTTGTATTTAAAGATCTCATGCTTTGAATATTTTGATTTGCAGGATAAAAATCTATGATTCACGTTTGGAACTCAAAGGAGTGCATCAATGAAGATCTTATTGAAAAAGGGAGTTGACTCACTCATTACATTGTGTTGACTCTTCTATATTTCATGTATTTCATCAAATAGCTTTTCAAAGTCTTGGTTGGGTATTTTCATGCGTTTTTCTCATAAGATTTTTGGGCTTGAAATATCCTCAACCTTGTAACTTGAAATTTGATGGATATGATTTTAATGATGCTTGCTCGTTTCTTGGACTCATGGTAATTTAATTTGGGAAGTTTATATCAATGCTCTTCTTGAGATAATACTTCGTGAATGTTAGCTTTTAATCAACAAGAATGCCATTTGAATGAATGTGGTTCTATGATATTATGCATGCTTTGCATTTGGCATAATAGTTAACACTTGTGTGATGAAGCATTATGTTGTTGACTTTTGGTTGAGATGTCTTAGGCTTTCATGCATAATCATCTAAGTTGCTAATGACATGAATGTGGTTCATGCATTTTCTACTTGAAGCTTTTAAGCTTGTATTGTGCTTGAAATATTCATACAAGACTTCATGAGATTTGGTTCTATATTGCCTATGCATTGCCTGAATACTTGGTCTTGTGAACTATGCACTAAAAGCTTGATTTATTGACCTGATGTGTGAAAGAATTGCATGAACTTGGCTCTTATGAAGATGACTTCAATTAGGTCTCAATCAATGAGATTGTGTTCATTGAACACACCTTTCTATTAGATTGGTATCATTCATGAGGTCATCGTGATTTCAATGTGTGGATGTATTTGTGATATAGTATGGTTCCTCATACCTATGTGGTTGCACATCATCTGATCATGTCTTTGGACTTGAGCTATATAATTGCTTCTTATATGTGTAAATGAATATCTCTCAATTGACGCTTTTTGATGTTGAGCATTTGGTAGATACAAGAATGCTAGTTGAATGTTTGAGCTCCCATGTCAATATATTTGATTGAATGATAGATTCATGCTTATCATTTCAAAACCTTGTCATTTGGTCAAATGTATTTTTGTCAATTGATATGAGAAGCAAAATGCATATTTGAATAGGTTCAATGATGTATTTTATTGTGAACATGTTCATAGTGTTAATGCTTGATGCAAGGATTTTGATTCTCAACTAACCTCTTGCTTCATCATGTTTTTCACGATGTAAAATCATGGTTGATCTTCATGAGATTATGGTAATATTTAATCAATTATTTTTCATTGATTTGATGGAGGTTTTAGCTAATTTTCATACCCAAACAAGAAGGGGTCGACCCATGGGGTTGACCCTCTTAGGTTCTTTTCAAAACAGAACCTGTTTTCAGCACCCTGCCTGCACGGGTCGACCCCTGGGGTCGACCCCCGTGCATGGGTCGACCCCAAGGGTCGACCCCTGTGAGTTGGGGTTTTTATTTCGGTCTGCCAGCACTTTGTAGCCCGAGGGTCGACCCCAAGGGTCGACCCTTCCGGAACGGGATTTCCGGGAGACTTTAAAACCCATTGAAAACCTTTCTAAACCTTACTAAAATACCCCCCAATGGTTCCTAAACATATTAGGGTGTTTTAAACATATTTTAGAAGGGGTATATGGGTCATTTGGTCAGTCTCCTATATATATTAATGTGTGCTCTGAATTTGGGAGTTGAAGAAACCCTAATGCACATTCGTTCTTTCTTGTAGGTGAAGAAAAGGGGGAAAAATGTGGTGGAGCTCTTACAAGGTGGTTTTCATCTACTTCCATGGAGATTTGAAGCTCGTGGTAGAAGAAGAAAAGAAGCATCTCGAAGAGAGGAACGCGAGGATGCCAAAATCACCATCATCAGACATCTAACCAAGAAGAGCCGGAGATTCAATTGAAGGGGGGGCTTTGTGCTTGTTGAATCATTCTTGTTTTAGTCTTTAGCACATGTTTTTGGCTTAGAGCATTCATTTGTTAGCTTGTTAGAAACCTATAAATGATTTTCTGTGTGTGGGTTCGGAGAACGGTTTCTCCGAGTGGTTTGAGTTGACGCTTGTGCGTCGTTTAGTGAGGAGCATATCCGCATTTTTGTGTTGGGATTTTTGTCTCGTGTGCGTGGGGAGAAATCCCCGTGTGTGTGTGCTACTTTTGTAGCGTATTTGTGTTGGGGTTTTTATCCCATGTGTGTGTGCTACTTTTGTAGCATATTTATGTTGGGGTTTTTATCCCGTGTATGTGGGGAGAAATCCCCGTGTTTGCTGCATTTGCAGCGTGTGGAGAAAGCCTTATTGGTTTGATAAGGGGTGGACGTAGGGAGCCCATCGTGGTCCCGAACCACCTTAAAAATCTTCGTCTCCTGTGGTTTGAATTGTGTGATTGTATAGTCAGCTTGTTATACCTATTTGTGTGATCATGTGTGAACGGAGAGAGTGAGAGAATCCAGTTAACTTGTGTAGCATTAAATTCCTCTATCTTACCAATCTTGTTAATTCCATTGTGCGACAGTTTATGTTTTTAATTGGACATAGTTTTTAGTAGAAGGATCTATTCACCCCCCCTCTAGATCCGTGTTCCTACACTACAGGACCCAACAAACCTAAAGTGGGTGGCTCCCATGATAAAAGAGCTTCCTTTAGAGGTCCTCTTCATCCTAAGGGCATAACACCTTCAACCCTTAGTTATTTTGGCCAAAAAGTTTCAAGAATTGTCCTTGGATTGGGTGAGCATTTCAGCCCTCATAGAATTTTGGCATCCACAAACACATACCTTCCTCTTTCCTTCCTTTGAAGCTACGGTACTGTTAGAGGTGGTAAAGACCTACCTATCGCTTCCTAAGACTGAGGTAGGAGATGAAGGGCTAGTGTGTCACACGGTGGAACCAATTGACCCATCCTTGATTCTAAGCGATTTCATACACAACCCGAAGGACGTGAGGATCATGATCAGCCCATGCCATATTCACTTGATACCCATGGCTCAATGGATAGTCTCTCATTGTAAGAACAAGTGGGAGAGACATGAAGCCATAGCTAAAGCCGTGTCGATTTACTTGTGCGGGATCTTCCTCTTCTCTACCACCGACCACCTTCTAGATATCCAAAATCTCAGTATCATTAGTGAGATGTGGCGGGGTTTGTCCATTTCTCAAGCGGTCCTTTCATACCTTTATATAGGGCTTAGCTCAACATGCTTAGGAGGACCTTTATTCGGCTCAATGATACTCATTGAGTGTTGGATGGGAGTGACAATTAAGTTTCAACCCAAGGAAGACATATCTTCAGCTAGCCGTATCTTCGGGAGCCACCCTTTATTCTTCATTGGAGGGGCATTTGGTTTCACCTCGCAGGTTGAATGCCGACGGCGAACAAGAAAACACGGGACGATTGGCGCCTCTTCCTCAACACCTTGCCCGTGGATAAATTCACCATGCGACCCCGAGTTCTTCGGAGCACCATCCTCAGAATTCCACAGCGACCTGGCCTAGATCTTCAGCTAGTGGGAGACACTACCATGGCGATCTACAACCCGCATCAATGCTACCTTCAGATCGGGCTACCTCGAACATAGATTCCTACACTATCACACTTCCCTCCCCTTCTAGCTAGGAAGATGGGGACCGAGGAGGACGAGAGAGTTGTCCGGAGCACGCTAGTGATGTGGGAGATCAGCAAAATGCGCCCGTGGCAAGAAGAAGTGGAAGAAGACGACGAACAACGCAGCGCTTACGTGAAAGAACTCTGCAAGATCTGACCTTATGTAGACAGAAACTTGAATGTAGTTTGAACTTTTTCTTGAAAGATTTTCTTTGGTATTACTGACAACCTGATGTTCACCATGATTGAATGAAGACTTTGGTTTAATGAGATATAGGTTTGATTTACGTCTTGTTCTATTTTACCTTGAAAATAGAGTTTCTGGTTTACGTAACGGTCCTACATAGGGCCGCCACAAAACTCTGACGGTCTCGCGATAGACCGTCAGAAGGGTGATTCTCAAGAAAACTGAGTGTTTCACACTCTCTGGAATATGTAACGGTCTAAATATAGGCTGTCAGAGAAAGATAACGGTCTAATGCAGACGCGTTAGAGAGATTCGTACGAGCTATAGAGTTTTGGCCTTTGGAAGAGTGGTGATGGTCGGACCTTCGTCCGTCAGAGAGATGTGACGGCCCATCCATAGACCGTCAGAGAACATGAACCTGTGGACTTGTGGGTTTAAACTTTGGGCTTGATCCTGCATTCTGCACATACTTAGACAAGCAAACAAGTTAGATCTGTTCTTAGACTCAACCCCTTGCCTAAAGCAAGTTAAAAAAATAACCATTCTCAATTTTTGGTCAAGGGGTGGAGCCTTATTAAAATAGGCGAATAATAGGAATGAAATAATGCAATGCATGCAATGCATATGATGGTATTTTTGGGATTTTTTGAATGTTTGATTGATTTTTTTTTCGATTTTGAAATATATGATATATTTTTTTGATTTTAAAATATATGATTTTTTTGGATTTGGAAATATATGATTTTTTTTATTTTAAAATATATGATTTTTTTTGGATTTTGAAATATATGATTTTTTTGGATTTTGAAATATATGATTTTTTTTTAGATTTTGAAAACCAGTGCCTGCCCCTAAAAAACGCGGGTCTTCCTTATTCCATTGAGAGTTCTCGACGTTGACGTGTAATAGAGGTGACAACCCCTGGCTAGGGCTTAACCTGCGTGACTGTGCTTCTACCAAGGCCATACCCAGGGTATTTGTTTTAGTCCTGAAAAGGAAAATAGAATACAAGGATAAGCTTAGGCCAGGTATAGAAACTTTCAGGGCTCGAGTTCCTCTCTAGATAGCTCATTCAGAGATTCGGTCTGTTGCGTCGGGGCTTTGTGTCCATCATCGAACCTTAGTCCATTTTAGGCACGCATACGACCGGGCTCATGCGTCCCGTGGGGAAACTGTACTGCCACTCTTGCCATGCCTACCCTTTTATTTTCCTTTGGAGCTTTGAATTTATGATAGATAGACTTTTGAGATAAACTTTTGCTTTTGTCTCGATGAATGCTCCTTTTCTTTGCCTTTTTTTCCTTTTCTTTTGTTGAGTCGGGTCATAATGGACTACCCCTATTTGAGACCTCCTCCCGTCAGGGTACCTAGATTGGTCGTCGCCTCCTTACTTATCTCTTGCCCCTGGATTCAGCCGAAGAAAGAAATGGACAAGGACTTTGATTTCCCCCCCAAGCATGGCCAAGGACAGATGGTGTCTACAGAGTGGGAGACCCGACCAAAGATGTCGTGTAGTGTGTGATTGCCGCGCTCGGGGCCCTCTGATGAAAGGGAAAGGACACCTTGCTACCGGGGTGGCACTGGTTTAGACTCTAAGGAAAGAAACGCTTAAGATACAATCCATTCCAAGCGTGAGCGAGCTCCTCACCTTCGACGTTCACTAAGCGGTAAGCGTTCCCTAGATAAGCTTCTTTGACAACAAATGGCCCTTCCCAGTTAGGTCTCTTTTGATAAATGGATACGTGATGGGCCGCATTCATCCTCTTCTCGTCTAAGAGTTCCAGTTGGACGAGTAACGTCTCTCGACATTTATCGATATTAAGTTCCTTATCGAGCTATACCCTTAGGGAAGGGATCAGGATCTCATATGGGAGCACCGCCTCCATTCCATAGGTAAGAGCATAGGGGGTTTGTCCCGTGGGAGTACGGACGGAGGTGCGGTAAGCCCAGAGAGCCTCCACTAATCGTTCTGGCCAATCAGAGAATTTGTGAGATTCACATGTTTTCTTTATGATTTTGAGAAGGGTTTTGTTAGTGGCTTCGGCCTGGCCGTTGCCTTGCGGGTAATATGGAGATGAATGATGCAATGCAATATTGAACTTCTTACACAGATCCTTGAGCTCTTGAGAAATGAACCGGGGTCCGTTGTCGGTGACGATGCTGCTTAGCATCCCGAACCGTGAGATGATAGTATTCATGATGAAGCGGCACACCGTGGTAGCTTTAATCTCTGCGTACGCTTCGGCTTCAGCCCACTTGGTGAAGTACTCAGTGGTGGTAAGGATGAAGGATTTTTGCTTGATCTGAGAATTGGGATCACCGAGCGGGCCGACAACGTCGAACGCCCACATAGAGAATGGCCAAGGAGCAGATACAAGATGAAGAGATGAAGCTGGAGTGTGGATCTTATCAGCATGGAGTTGGCACTTAAGACACCTCCGGACATAGAGGGAATAATCTTCCTCTAAAGTGGGCCAATAGTAGCCCTGCCTAAGGATCTTCTTCGCTAGAGCCTGGCCATTAACATGACCTCCAGACTCACTAGAATGGGCTGCTTCGGCCACCTTCCAAGCTTCATCGTCGTCTAAGCATCTCATGAGCATCCCATTGGTAGCGCGCCTGTATAGTTCCCCTACGACGATAGTATACCTGAGGCGGCTCTCCTTATTGATTTGGACTGCTCGGCGTTTGCCCCTTCTGAAAACGATCCATCCTTGCAATACAACTCGATTTCATGATACCAGGGCAATTCTTCATCTTCCAAGATCTCTTCTAATCCCATCAAAGATACTTCCTTCAACTCTTCCTTCTTAGCCCTCACCTCTACAGTCTTCCTAAGGTTGGCGTACCAAGGATCCTGAAGAGAGGGTGCATCTAATCTCTGAACGACGATAGTCTCAGTACTCCAACTGAGACGGAAAGATAGAGAGGAAGTGAGGGATGCTAAGGCATCGGCTAGAATGTTCTGAGATCAAGGAGTATGGATATAGATCAACTTATGGAATTGCCTAGCAAGGAGCATGACCAAATCTTGATATGGCTTGAGCTTAGGGTCACGGGTGTGGTAAGTAGACAAAACTTACCGCAGGACGAGCTGAGAGTCCCCTATGATATTCAAGTAACGCGCACCTAAAAGATAGGCATGCTTCAATCCGGCTAGGAGAGCTTCGTACTCGGCGATGTTGTTGGTAGCAGGAAATCGGAGTTGATAAGTGAAGGGAATCGTCACCCCTTTTGGAGTGAGCAGAACAGCGCCTATCCCTTGGTCCTGAGAATTGAGCGCACCATCGTGTTGGGACGGTGCGATGGATACAGAGGGGGGGTGAATGTCACGCCCCGACGCGGAAAATTAGCGCGTACAGTCAGATACGAGCTAACACTAACAATAAATTCTAATATAAACAATTAGACAAATTATAAAGTGAGAAACACTTCCATTAATCAAAAAAATTCCAACTTTATTACAATAACCAACATGCTAAGACTCGATCAAACATGTCTTCCAAATGAAATTCTAATACAACACTGATGTAAAATTAAATTGGAAGTAAATACTAATCTGACTCAATAACTAGCTACAAAAGCACTCAAGGATCACTCCTGACCTCCCCATCGGTAAGCGCGTCACCTGAAAAGCCTGAAAAAGGGGGGAACACAACTATGAGCTGACGCTCAGTAGGAAATAACTGCATATTTACGTAGTTAACATCTTAATTACCAGTTGTATGCAACAGAGAACAAGGAATTGAATAAAGAGATCAAGAATAATGTATAAGTCTTGCAAAGTCAAGAATTGAATAAATTCCAATGATCAATAATATCATGTATAAGAAATTCACTAAGAGCAATTGAAACAATAATAATTGGCCAACAAGCAAGTATTTCAATAATTCATAATCAAGTAAAAGGAATAACAATAGGTCAAATGTCGTAGACACACACTAGTCAAGTACTCGGTGCAATGCCACACCTTGTCATTAACATCCCATGGGCTCACTAATTTTCGGGCGCTCTCCCCAAGACCAGACCGGGCCCTTATGATGTGATGGCATTGGTTTTATGGATCGATGATCCCAATTATCTAGATATTTCTTGTATAAATATGGCCAATGAATTTCAAGGAATAAGCTAAAATGTAACAAGTACAGATCTAGCAAAAATCAGAATAACAAGAAAATGAAGGATTAAACTTTGGCATAATGTTTAACGACAATTAAGTCGTGGAATCCAAGAATGAAAGGATAAGTAGGAAAAACACAATCTTTAGAATATATTCAATTCCATAAATTAACATTTTATTCTGTTGGTTTAACAAGTTTTATCATACTGGAAATGCCTTAAATTAATTGGATGCAAAAAGCCAAAGAAATGATTTATTTAGTATTATTAGAGTAAATTACTAAAAATTTCACTTAATTCATAGAAATAAATCCTATCATGGTGAAAATCTCCCTAATATTTTTAAGTAACTCCAGCACATGATTCCTCTGGAAAATGACAGTAAATATCCATTTTTGTTACTGGAATGGAATTTTTACACATTAAAAATACCTTTTTAAACATAAAAAAACCCATATTTGGTGTGCTATAAAAAGTTCCTTATGAAATTTTTGGATGGTTTATTAAGAATAAATCATCTTACTGGTTGTTCATTTTTCATGATACCCATAGTATTTTTAGCATACTGAAATTATTTTTTCTACATTATTCTACCATTTATGCTATTTATTGAATGGAAGAAATACATTAGAAATTTGTTTAAGTATAAAAATTCCTCTATAACTTGATGTTATCATTCTAACATGCTGAAAAATTTTTGTTATGCTGTAAGAACTTTTTTCATGCTGTAAGGGTTATTTTTAACAAGTTAATATAATTTTCATGCATTTATTCTCTATTATATGGAGAGTAAATGAATTCTATTTGGTAAAAATATAAAATTTTCACAGAAAATTATCTCTCACATGATAATTATATCAAAGCATAATATTCATGAATTTTCATACCTTTGAGATCTTTTTAACATACCACATATAATTTATAAGCATTTTCTTTCATTTTATAGAATAAATATAGATTTTTATAAGATAAAATATTCTAAATCCACCTAAATCCACAAGAATTTAACTTCTCACATGCTGCTACTATAAAATAAATTTTTCATGCATTTTAGTTATTTAATAATAATTATTGCATGCTGGACATAACTTCTCATACATTTGTATTCTATTAATTATAGGAAAAACAGGTTTATATGCATAAAAAAATAGATTAAAATACTTTCCAGTAGCAGAAAAATAACTTTTAAATCTCCTGGTAGCAGAAGAATAACTTTTAAATCTCCTGGTAGCAGAAGAATATGTTTTACAGGGATTCAGGGTTTTTAATTATTCATTTAATAACTTCGGATCGCGTTTAGGGCGGAGGTCGGTCACCCGGCCCCTTTTTATTGGGGTCGCGGTCGCCCACAGGATCGCGACCACCTGGTCGCGGTTGGTCGCGCGACCGCGACCAGGATGGCGGTCCTGCCGGGGGCCGCGATCATCAAGGCCGTTTTCTGCTTGTTATGTGTGTGAGATCCAGGGATTAAAAAGCCTATATCTTCCTCAATTCTTAATGGAATTAAGCATATGATATATCAATGGAAAGCTAAGACAGAGTACTATCATTTGGTAAGGTCAATTTAAGATTTAGGTTCTGTAATTAAGTTCTGTATTGACAGGAAAAAGAAAAACCCTAATTAAGACAGTGTGTTACTAAAACATCAAATTCTCTACGTATACATGATAACTTTTAGGGCTTTTTATATCACTGGAAAGCTAACAGAGAGGGCTTTCCAACCATGTATAACACATGCTATGAATTTCAACATTTATGTTTCGAATTCATGGATTAATCAGGTTCCAAGTATATGAAATCACCATATGGACAAGTTCATGTTCAAACCTCAAATTCTCTAAATAGAATTGATGGATCAAAGGACTTTTTACGCCAAAAGAGAGATAACATGCTAAGCTTCAATTTGATATACAATAATTAACATTTGACCAGTTATAACCTACCTCAATTGAAGATTTAAACCACGAGATAGATTAGACCCACGAACTATAAGAATCCCCTTCAAAGATCTCCTGATTCCTCCCTCAATACCCTATAAAAATTAGGGCTTTTAGTCTCAGATGATAGATCTCATCGAGATGATCAAAAATCCCTACTCATATGCCTATTTTGGTTGAGGTACTAACCTGATTTGATGAACCAAAACATGGAGATAGAAAAACGACGGGGAGCAGACCACCTTCCACAAAATCGCCAAGATCTCCCCATATCTAACTCCTCTACCGACACCACAGCAACCAAATGAAACTAGACTCGAAGTGCTTTCTATCTATAGCTCATACACCTTCTGGATCCTTTCGGAAGGGAGAATTTTGACCTTGAAGAGGCGTGTTATTTACGCCGCCGAAATAATTGACCTAGACTAAACTCGTCTAATCACTCTTATCCTAATTAATCTTACACGAAATTTGTTAGGGGCTATTAATCTACCAGTCACTAGCTTTCATTTTCCCCTAACCTCATCGCATTTGGTTAAGAAATGGGCTCTAATTTGATGTTTTAAAATGGGGTGAATAGTGAACACGAATTTCGGGTTAGGTGTGTTGAAAGTCAGACTTAACCCACTGATTAGGCCTAGATACTGATTTTATTAGGCTTAGTCATAGAAGAAAACGGTGTTAGTCGATGCATCTATTATTTAATTACTATTTTTATGAATTTTTATATGGTAGACAAAATTTTCACTTCTACTATTCCGTAAATAGTTAAATATTAAGTTCGGAAGACTTAATCCACTAATTCGGCCTAATAAATGATTTTAGTAGGCTTAGCCCTAGAAGACACAATTGCTAATCGCATGGTCTTCTACCTAATTATTATTTTTCAAGATTTTAATATGGTCAACGAAATTTCACTTCACTATTCATTTAATAATAAAATATTAAATTCGAAATTCAAATTTCAAATTCTCTCTTTTCATTTCATTTTCATTCCAACCCAATTGCATTTGTGTTTCATTTCACCTAAACCTTATTTTCATTTGGGTTACATTTCATTTTCATTTCATTTCAATTTAATTTAAATTTTTAAAGGTTTATTTCAATTTCTATCTAATTATTAATTCAACTAAATTCAAATAAATTCCTAAAAATTTTAATTTGACAAGGAAAAATTAAAGAAAATTATTAATTAAATACGGGGTATTATACCCTCCCCTACTTTAAGGAATTTGGTCCTCCAAATTTACTGCATTACGATGCGAAAATAAAGGATAACAATTTCAAGGGACAACTAGCTCACCTAGAAAAGGTCGGGATACCGCTTTCGCATAACATCTTCGGATTCCCAGGTGGCTTCTTCAGCTCCACGCCGACTCCACTGGACCTTGACCATAGGTATAGATCGACTCCAGAGTTGTTGCTGCTTCCGGTCCAAAATCGTTATCGGTCTTTCCCTCATAGGTCAAATCCTCCTTCAGTTCGAAGTCCACATGCTGAATAACGTGAGTGGGGTCGTACACATACTTCCGCAACATAGAAATATGGAAGACGTTGTGCACGCCAGACAATTGCGGCGGTAACGCCAATCGATAAGCCACTTCCCCCACTCTATCTAAAATCTCGAACGGACCAATGTACCTCGGACTCAGCTTGCCATGAATACCAAATCTGCGAATCCCTCTCGTAGGAGAGACCTTTAGAAACACATGATCACCTACTTGGAATTCCAATGCTCTTCTTCTGTTATCGGCATAACTCTTCTGTCTTGACTGAGCCACTTGTAGCCGATCTCGGACAATACGGATATTCTGTGACGATTCCGAGATAAGATCTGGTCCGAGCCATTGTTTCTCACCTACCTCATCCCAACATAACGGGGATCGACAGCTTCTCCCATACAACGCTTCAAATGGAGCCATCTGGATACTAGACTGATAGCTGTTATTGTAGGCGAATTCAATTAATGCCAAATGCTTATTCCAATTACCACCAAAGTCAATCATACATGCCCTCAGCATATCTTCCACTATCTGGTTGGTTCTCTCTGTCTGCCCATCTGTCTGTGGATGAAATGCCGTGCTGAAATTTAGATGAGTACCCAAAGACTCTTGCAGTCCTTTCCAGAAATGAGAAGTGAATCTAGGGTCTCGATCGGATACTATATTCACTGGAATACCATGCAATCTCACCACTTCCTTTATATACAGAGCTGCTAGAACATCAACTGTCCATTTAGATTTAATGGACAAGAAATGGGCTGACTTTGTCAGTCTGTCGACGATCACCCAAATTGCATCAAAACCGCCACGAGTTCTAGGCAGACCCATGATGAAATCCATGTCAATACTCTCCCATTTCCACTGGGGTATATCGAGTGGCTTCAATTTTCCTGCCGGCCTGAAGTGCTCGGCCTTAACTTGCTGACATACCAGGCATCTACTCACAAAATCTGCAACTTCTCTTTTCATATTCGGCCACCAAAAGGATCTTTTCAAATCCTTAAACATTTTAGTGCCTCCAGGATGAATCGTGTATTTAGATCTATGAGCTTCGTCGAGAATCTTGTTCTTGATTTCAGCTACGTTAGGTACACACGTTCGTCCTTGAAATAGAAGTCTTCCATCCTCAGAAATCATGAAATCCGGTCTACTGCTCAAACTTCCCTTGATCTCTACCAGTTCGGGATCATTATCTTGCAAGGACTTGATCTCCATCAATAATTCAGGTTTAAGTTGCATTTGTGCAATAATGACCCGATTATTATTGAAATTCAAATCCAAACTAGCCATCTGCTCCAATAGCTTCCATTCTTGCATCATAAGACCGGATAACTTTGCTATAGGCTTCCGGCTCAATGCATCTGCCACCACATTACCTTTGCCAGGATGATACTCAATAGAGAAGTCGTAGTCCTTCAAATACTCTAGCCATCTACGCTGCCGCATATTGAGTTCCTTCTGAGAGAATAAATACTTCAAACTCTTGTGATCTGAAAATACCGTGAAAGATTCTCCATACAGGTAATGCCTCCAAATCTTCAAAGTAAAGACGACGACTGCCAATTCCAAATCATGAACAGGATAGTTCTCTTCATGCTTCCTCAACTGCCTGGAAGAATAAGCAATTACCTTCCCATGCTGCATAAGCACACAACCTAAGCCAATACCTGATGCATCGGTGTAGACCACAAAGCCTCCTTCACCAGAAGGTAAAGCTAACACGGGTGCTGAAGTTAAGCATTCCTTCAATGTCTGGAAGCTTTTCTGACAAGCATCCGACCATTCAAACTTATTCTCCTTGCAGGTCAATCTGGTAAGGGGTACCGCGATCTTGGAGAAGTCTTGAATGAATCTACGATAATAACCTGCCAGGCCTAAGAAACTTCTGATCACAGTCACACTGGTGGGTTGTTCCCAATTCTTCACTGCTTTCACCTTCGAAGGATCAACAGAAATACCATCTTTGGTAATAATGTGTCCTAGAAAAGACACCTCTTGAAGCCAAAAACCACACTTACTGAACTTGGCGTACAGTTGATGGTCTCTTAATATCTGTAGTGCCAATCCCAGATGTTCGGCATGCTCTACTTCACTCTTAGAATAAATCAAGATATCATCAATGAATACCACCACCCATCGATCAAGATAGGGTCGAAAAATACTATTCATCAACTGCATGAAAGCCGCTGGTGCATTCGTTAAACCAAAAGGCATAACGACAAATTCGAAATGACCATACCTGCTGCGGAAAGCCGTTTTATGAATATCTTCTTCCTTAATCCGCAACTGATGATATCCAGATCGAAGATCGATCTTAGAAAAGAATTGAGCTCCTGCTATCTGGTCAAATAACTCATCAATCCTCGGCAATGGGTACTTGTTCTTGACAGTTATCTGATTCAGTTGTCGATAATCGATGCACAGTCTCAACGAACTATCCTTCTTCCGGACAAATAGTACAGGGGCTCCCCAAGGGGAAGTACTAGGGCGAATGAAACCCTTATCAAGTAACTCCATCAATTGCTGCTTTAATTCCCTTAGCTCCGCAGAAGACATACGGTACGGAGCTTTAGAGACAGGAGAAGAACCAGGAATAACATCAATAGAGAAGATAACTTCCCGTTCAGGCGGAAGTCCCGGTAGATCCTCAGGAAATATATCAAGAAATTCATGGACAACAGGGATGTCCTTAATCTCCACCTGCTGCTCGGGAGTAGCATAGACAAAGGCTAGAAATGCCTCGCAACCTCGCCTCATCAATTTATCATCACGAAGGGCCGAAATAAGTGAGATTGAGCGATGGTATCTAGCTCCCATAAATGAAAGTTCCGGGTGCCTATTAAAAGACACCGAGCTAGAACTGCAGTGAACATTGGCCTCATACTTGGCCAACCAGTCAGCTCCTAGGATTGCATCATAATCCTTCATGTCCATGCAGACTAAATCAGCAGGTAAATTTTGCTCATGAACCATCACCTTGCTAGAAGGATAATAATGCTGAATTGCCAATCTAGAACCAATAGGTGTAGATATCGCTAACGAAGAACTCATCAAAATAGGTTCCACAGCTAAAGACTTAGCAAATCTCTGAGAAATGAAAGAATGCGTAGCACCAGTATCAAAAAGAACAAAGGCTGGCTTGTCGAGTATAATGAGAGTACCTTCGACGAGTCCACCTTCTCCGGCTGTGTCTGCTTCATCAACCTGAAGTGCCTGGAGCTTGCCTTGCGGCTTCTTGAAGACCTGAGGCTTCGCCGGTGTAGCTTGCTCCGATAATAATGGACAATCTGGGATGCGGTGCTCCCTACTTCCGCAACGTAGACAGGCGCCCAACTTGCGCCAGCACTCTTCCATCTTGTGACAGGACGGTCATAATATCTGCACACGCCCTTAAAGGGTACAACAGGGACATGCTTCTTTTCCTCCTGCTTCGGCATCTTTCCCTTCCATGAGCCTGCTCCGGTCCATGAACTCGACCCACTCGCGAGCCTCTTCTTGATAAAGCTAGGTCCGATCTTGCTTTTCTTGAACTCCTTCGGTTGCTCTTTCTTCATGCCTTTGCCACGGATTCTTTCCGTCATCTCAAGAGTGTCCTCCAGAACTTGCGCCTTCCTTACCATCTCAGAATAAGTTGATATCTCCATAGGTGCCAACTGGTTGATATAATGAAGCTTCAAACCATTAAGAAAGCGCTTCACCTTCATCTTTTCAGTAGAAATGAGATGAGTAGCATATTGAGATAGTCTGGAGAATTGTGCTTCATACTCTGCTACAGATAAGCTCCGTTGCTTTAGAGCCACGAACTCAACTGCCTTCTTCTCTTGAACTCGGTCAGAAAAGTACTTGTTGTTGAAGAATTCCTCGAACTCTTCCCACGTAACCTGCCGGTCACCGAGAGTCGCCTTGATAGAATCCCACCATGTACGTGCATCACGTTCTAATTGGAAGGTAGATAAAAGAACACGTTCTTGGTCGGTGCATTGCATGACTCCAAAAATCCTTCCCATATCATAAAGCCAGTGCTCGGCTTCATCAGGGTCGGTCGAACCAGCGAATCTAGGCGGATTCATCCCACGGAAGTTTCGGTATAAATCACCGGTGCCATGCTGTGTCGCTCCTGCCTGAGCCACTTGCTGTAGGGCCTGAGTAAGGCCTTGAACAGTGCGCTGCAGGTTCCTCCATTTAGCACGATCAGCTGCCATTGCAAAAGCCTACACGAGGAACAAGATTACTTAGGTCCAATAAGATAGGTAATATCGCGATTAAGATACAGACTTAACCCAAGTTTCTACCCAATCTCACCAGGTCAGGTCCTAGACTTTTACAAGGTTAAGGTTCTAATGCACCTAGACACGACCAAAAACTCAGTACCTGGCAGAGATAATCGGTCCGAAGACCACTCGCGCAAGTGTGTGACCTTCCTGATAAGCGTAGCCTAACGTTCGGACAACACCTTTCGATATACCAGGTTATTGGATGCAATGAGAAATCTAAAACTTAGGGGAACCTAGGAATATGAAACCTAGGGCTCTGATACCAACTAAACTGTCACGCCCCGACGCGAAAAATCGGCGCGTACACTCAGATACGAGCTAGCACTAACAATAAATTCTAATCTAAACAATTAGACAAATTATAAAGTGAGAAACACTTCCATTAATACAAAAAAATTCCAACTTTATTTCATTCCTTATTTCAGTTTTGATCATCTGGTATATCTGGAAATACAGATGCCTTGTAAAGTACGAAGGGAAAAAGGTCAGGCTTGAAACCATCTTGGACCAAATACTTGCTGATACAAAAACTATTGTGCCTCAGATCAGATTTAAACAACCTCCCAGGCTGGATCATTTATCCATATTCCGAGAATTTAAAATATCGGTCAGCAGCTATAAACCCAGTTACATTACTATTACCTGGAGGGCTCCTACTACTGGCTATTCTCTTCACATAGATGGTGCAAGTAAAGGCAATCCAGGACTATCCGGTGGTGGGGGCTGTCTGCGAAATTGTCAAGGATAGTTAAAGCTGGCTTTTTCTTATTTTTATGGGGCTGGTTCAAATATGGTTGCTGAGGGCAGGGCTTTATTTGATGGTCTTCGATTAGCAAGATTTCATAATCTCTTGGTCACAGTTATCTTTTCTGATTCCCTTATGTTAATTGAGATGCTGCAGCGGAAGAAAGCTCCCCCATGGTCTTTGCTACCTTGGTGGGAAGAACTTCAACAACTATTTACATCCTTTCACTGCCCTATCATGCATACATACAGAGAAGGGAACCAGCTAGCAGATTCTTTGGCTAATTACGCAGTGCTCAAGAGAAGCAATATGGAATTCAAATCATTTAAGGAACTGCCGATTATATCTAAAAGCTATGCTACTGCAGATGCTCAAGGCATTTCAAATTTCCGAAGGAAGCATGTGTAGCTTGCATATTTGATATTTTTTACACTTTGTTGCCCGCCCCTTATCCCTTTGTACTCCAAGGCTTTGCCTCTTTTGTACATGATCATTACATGATATATCAATAAAATTCAGCATCTAGTGTTTGATTTGGTGGAGTGGGAACATCTCCTTCCTCTGGAATGGGGGTGCACTCTCCCTTATCTACACTTGATGATTTAGTTTTTTTTAAAAAAAACATGCTAAGACTCGATCAAACATGTCTTCCAAATGAAATTCTAATACAACACTGATGTAAAATCAAACTGGAAGTAAATACTAATCTGACTCAATAACTAGGTACAAAAGCACTCAAGGATCAATCCTGACCCTCCCCATCGGTAAGCGTGTCACCTGAAAAGCCTGAAAATGGGGGAACACAACTATGAGCTGACGCTCAGTAGGAAATAACGGCATATTTACGTAGTTAACATCTTAATTACCAGTTATATGCAACAGAGAACAAGGAATTGAATAAAGAGATCAAGAACAATGTAGAAGGTCTTGCAAAGTCAAGAATTGAATAAATTCCAATGATCAATAATATCATGTATAAGAAATTCACTAAGAGCAATTGAAACAATAATAATTGGCCAACAAGCAAGTATTTCAATAATTCATAATCAAGTAAAGGGAATAACAATAGGTCAAATGTCGTAGACACACACTAGTCAAGTACTCGGTGCAATGCCACACCTTGTCATTGACATCCCATGGGCTCACTAATTTTCGGGCGCTCTCCCCAGGACCAGACCGGGCCCTTATGATGCGATGGCATTGGTTTTATGGATCGATGATCCCAATTGTCTAGACATTTCTTGTATAAATATGGCCAATGAATTTCAAGGAATAAGCTAAAATGTAACAAGTACAGATCTAGCAAAAATCAGAATAACAAGAAAAATGAAGGATTAAACTTTGGCATAATGTTTAACGACAATTAAGTCGTGGAATCCAAGAATGAAAGGATAAGTAGGAAAAATACAATCTTTAGAATATATTCAATTCCATAAATTAACATTTTATTCTGTTGGTTTAACAAGTTTTATCATACTGGAAATGCCTTAAATTAATTGGATGCAAAAAGCCAAATAAATGATTTATTTAGTATTATTAGAGTAAATTACTAAAAATTTCACTTAATTCATAGAAATAAATCCTATCATGGTGAAAATCTCCCTAATATTTTTAAGTAACTCCAACACATGATTCCTATGGAAAATGACAGTAAATATCCATTTTTGTTACTAGAATGGAATTTTTACACATTAAAAATACCTTTTTAAACACAAAAAAATCCATATTTGGTGTGCTATAAAAAGTTCCTTATGAACTTTTTGGATGGTTTATTAAGAATAAATCATGTTACTGGTTGTTCATTTTTCATGATACCCATAGTATTTTTAGCATACTGAAATTAATTTTTCTACATTATTCTACCATTTATACTATTTATTGAATGGAAGAAATACATTAGAAATTTGTTTAAGTATAAAAATTCCTCTATAACTTGCTGTTATCATTCTAACATGCTGAAAAAATTTGTTATGCTGTAAGAACTTTTTTCATGCTGTAAGGGTTATTTTTAACAAGTTAATATAATTTTCACGCATTTATTCTCTATTATATGGAGAGTAAATGAATTCTATTTGGTAAAAATATCAAATTTTCACAAAAAAGTATCTCTCACATGATAATTATATCAGAGCATAATATTCATGAATTTTCATACCTTTGAGATCTTTTTAATATACCACATATAATTTATAAGCATTTTCTTTCATTTTATAGAAGAAATATAGATTTTTATAAGATAAAATATTCTAAATCCACCTAAATCCACAAGAATTTAACTTCTCACATGTTGCTACTATACGACAAATTTTCCATGCATTTTAGTTATTTAATAATAATTTTTGCATGCTGGACATAATTTCTTATACATTTATATTCTATTAATTATAGGAAAAATAGGTTTATATGCATAAAAAATAGATTAAAATACTTTCCAGTAGAAAAAAAATAACTTTTAAATCTCTTGGTAGCAGAAGAATATGTTTTACAGGGATTCGGGGTTTTTAATTATTCATTTAATAACTTCGGATCGCATTTAGGGCAGAGGTCGGTCACCCGTCCCCTTTTTATTGGGGTCGCGGTCGCCCACAGGACCGCGACCACCTGGTCGCGGTTGGTCGCGCGACCGCGACCAGGATGGCCGTCCTGCCGGGGGCCGCGATCATCAAGGCCGTTTTCTGCTTGTTATGTGTGTGAGATCTAGGGATTAAAAAGCCTATATCTTCCTCAATTCTTAATGGAATTAAGCATATGATATATCAATGGAAAGCTAAGACAGAGTACTATCATTTGGTAAGGTCAATTTCAGATTTAGGTTCTGTAATTAAGTTCTGTATTGACATGAAAAAGAAAAACCCTAATTAGGACAGTGTGTTACTAAAACATCAAATTCTCTACGTATACATGATAACTTTTAGGGCTTTTTATATCACTGAAAAGCTAACAGAGAGGGCTTTCAAACCATGTATCACACATGCTATGAATTTCAACATTTATGTTTCGAATTCATGGATTAATCAGGTTCCAAGTATATGAAATCACCATATGGACAAGTTCATGTTCAAACCTCAAATTCTCTAAATAGAATTGATGGATCAAAGGGCTTTTTACGCCAAAAGAGAGATAACATGCTAAGCTTCAATTTTATATACAATAATTAACATTTGGCCAGTTATAACCTACCTCAATTGAAGATTTAAACCACGAGATAGATTAGACCCACGAACTATAAGAATCCCCTTCAAAGATCTCCTGATTCCTCCCTCAATACCCTATAAAAATTAGGGCTTTTAGTCTCAGATGATAGATCTCGTCGAGCTGATCAAAAAACCCTACTCATATGCCTATTTTGGTTGAGGTACTAACCTGATTTGATGAACCAAAACTTGGAGATAGAAAAACGATGGGGAGCAGACCACCTTCCACAAAATCGCCAAGATCTCCCCATATCTAACTCCTCTGCCGACACCACAGCAACCAAATGAAACTAGACTCGAAGAGCTTTCTATCTATAGCTCATACACCTTCTGGATCCTTCCAGGAAGGGAGAATTTTGACCTTGAGAGGGGTGCTTTTTACGCCGCCGAAATAATTGACCTAGACTAAACTCGTCTAATCACTCTTATCCTAGTTAATCTTACACAAAATTTGTTGGGGGCTATTAATCTACCAGTCACTAGCTTTCATTTGCCCCTAACCTCATCGCATTTGGTTAAGAAATGGGCTCTAATTTGATGTTTTAAAATGGGGTGAATAGTGAACACGAATTTCGGGTTAGGTGGATTGAAAGTCAGACTTAACCCACTGATTAGGCCTAGATACTGATTTTATTAGGCTTAGTCATAGAAGAAAAAAGTGTTAGTCGATGCATCTATTATGAAATTCCATCAGTCAGGTACCTAGTGTCGACACCTGGTCAGCAGCTTTCTGCTATGGGCCTTGAGCTGGTGTTGACACCTGGTGTCGACACCACCTGTGAACTGTTTTAGCTAGTAGCTTTTCTGCTATAGGCCATGTCTTGGTGTCGACACCATCTGTGGATTGAACTGGCCGGTAGTTTCCTGTAATGGCCCTAGCCTTGGTGTCGACACCTCTGTGGAGCCGTGATTTTTGACTTTCACGTCCACGGCCAAGACGTCAAAAGAGTCCGGTCCTTCTGCCTCAAAT
Organism: Amorphophallus konjac; assembly: GCA_022559845.1. Taxonomy (NCBI): domain Eukaryota; kingdom Viridiplantae; phylum Streptophyta; class Magnoliopsida; order Alismatales; family Araceae; genus Amorphophallus; species Amorphophallus konjac. Next base: position 164,746,798 of record CM040119.1, on the reverse strand, counting down.
CACTCCTAAATTTGTGGATCTGGTCCCTAAGCTGTCTCTTGACCATCCCAAACTCATATATACTTCTCCTTGGGTCAAAAACCCCAATCAAGAAGTGAGATCTGAAATATTTTCTCTTGTTCTAACCCTTGTGAGTGTAGGGACGCTGCTGCAGCTCCAGGGCTTTTCCACAACGTTTTGGGCATGAAAGGGAAACGAAGAAGGCTCCTTCCAAGTCTCCAAAAGATCTGGGTGTAAAAGCTAAAGCAGGGGCATGTGCATTTGCTGGAGGAGGAAGAGAAGGTGTTGACACCTAAAATATGTCAGAAGAGATCATAGCAGATTCACAGTTCTGAAGATCAGTCAAGGGCACAGCTCACGTACCCTCCCTGGGAGATCTGAGAGTCTGAATAGAAGAAACCCACTACCCCTATCATGTTATTCGACTAAAGCCATCTTTGGCTAGGTCGCTGTCCAGTACTGCTGTCATTCAGATAGTCAGGCTGATAAAACTATACCAACATTCAGGCAACCATCTACCTGCTGAAACAGATGTTCAGACATCTCTGATTCTCCGAGGACGGAATGCACAATGCCTCGCACGTGTTTGTGAATGCAAGGTGTAAACAAGCCCCACGGAGTCTTAATATATATATGCCAAGAATCCCATTGTCGAAAGGAGTCCACTAAGTGGATCCTGGACCGAATGGGCCGAACGACAGGAAAATGGGGCAAGCCCAAATATGAGATGGGACACGCTGATGACGGCCGCGCCGGGAGGATGATCCTAGCGCGCCGGGAAGTTCATGCCAAAAGGATGAGGGCCTGGCCTCTATAAGAGGCCTGCCCTTCGAACGAAAAGAGGAGGACACAGAGGAGGACAGGAGAGAAGCGGCCCTTCGAACGAAGAGAAGAAAAAAAAGAGAGGTGGGGAAAGAGGCGAAGAAGAAAAGAAGAAAAGCAGAGCGGGAGAAGGAAGAAAAAGAAGAAGAGTGAAAAGGGAGTGCCTAGCCACCGAAGAGAAGCAGGGAGCTCGAGAGCCCTTGAAAGAAGCTGAAGAAAGAAAAAAGGGAGAGAGGCAGAGGCTCGAAGAGGGATCCAGGTGGGAGTGCCGGGCAACTGTAGCTCCTTCTCTTTCCCCTCCCTATCTGTCTGAATATTTCTCTCTGTACTTCTGACTTCTAGCATCTTTGCTTCAATAGCATCGAATGCCAATGTAACCCTGCTTTCAGGGATTAAGCCTAGATTTCTTTCTCTGTTGAGTCAGATTTCTTTCTCTTAAGTAGCATGCGTGTAAGTCGTCTGGATGAAATAAAGAATGAGAGAATGGGTTGAACTCCGCTCTTTCATTACCTTCTTCTTTCTGTCTCTGCATCCGAGGTTCGCTATATGCTAAGGATACTGATAACTAGGCGTGTTTTATCGTTTGGTTTTCCAATTCTGCTGAAGCGTCTTTGCTACCATTATTTATCACCCCCCCTCCAGCCACATTTCGAGGGCCTGAGACAGTCTATCTCATGGCTCCTCGTATGTGAAATAAAGGGGGACGTGGTTCAGGGATTTCTGTCCGTGGTTCTGCTCCCAATGAGGCCCAGAGGAAAGGTCTTCTCCCAAAGTCCTCCCCCTCTGATCATCCAAAACAGTCGAGATTAAACCCCTCTCCTAACAACTCCCGAAACCCTGTTCTAAGACCTCCTTAAAATCCCTTCTGAAAGCCTCCCGGCGCCGGCATCTCCCCCATGAGTTTCGCGCCGAGAGCTCCCCACGCCAGTTGGACCTCCCCATCGTGCCGAGCCTGCCTAGTTTCCATGCCGAAACCACCCCTCTTCTCTGCATTCTTACCCTTACGTCGTCTGGCCATCCTGATGCCTTCGTTACCACGGCGAGCCATACAGACCTCGTCCATTATATCCTACCCTCGTGGGTGTGCATTGCCCCTCCCTCTGGCCTCACGGGAGCTATATCAAAGGGGTTAATTCTCCCCCTACATTCTGTAACCCATTAAACCACGGGGTCCTGCCATTGCAGGCTTTTCGATGGATCGCATTGGGGACATTACAACACAGGGGATGAGGTCTTATATGGTCCAGACCTTCGAATTATGGGCTACGCCCGGCACTCATTTCGGTTTCTACTCCGGCACTCGTGAGTAGATAGCCCATAATATTATCTTGGCACACTCCCAGAGTAAGGGGAGATGCTGTCAAAATTTACCCAGAGCTTTACTCTGTCATACTGTTTCATCGGAATTGCATATTTAACCCCTCAATATGGCGGGAGCCTGAGCTATATCATCTCATGGCATCTTGCCATCGCAGAGAACATATCTCCATGCTAATGAGCTCTTTGGACCCTCTCTGGGAATGAATCCATCCTCATCTCCCATCACCCCCACCTAATGCCCTGAAGTCCCCATTGAATGCCCAAAAAAACCCTCATAATACCCCCCTTTAAAACACATAAAACACCCCCCGGCGCCTATACTTCTCGGCGCCATTGTCTCCCGACGCCACTGCCTCCCGGCGCCAAACCCGCGCCGGGTGGGGGGGGGGGGGGGCGCCGAGTACCCTTACCATGGCGCGCCGAGACCTGTCGTGCCGATTACCCCCAATCCTCCTATCGCGCCGGGAGCATACCGTGCCGTTTGATCTTCGCGCCGACCCCAGTGCTGTGCCGTTTCACCTCAATAATGGTTGTCATCTGAATATCTGATGTCTTCCCCACTTCACCAAACCCAAACATAGCCTAAATTCAATATTTTGTCACTATCAGCTGCCATGTCAACCCCCGTTACCTCACGAGGGGACTAGGGTTCTTCACCCAGGTCCATGGGAGATACACTAATGAGGAGGGTTTCACCCCTACATCACACCGAATACGACGTTTCTTATGTCACCCCGCTGACCCTCGGAGTTCTGCCACCGCATGTCCTCCAATGGTTCTTCGAGGGGAATATCAATGAACGGCGCAATGGTGCACATTGTCCTGTCATATTTGGATCCTTCTCGGACCCAGGGCTACGCCCGATTCTCTTTTGGTTTCCATTCCAGCTCTCCGTGGATGGATGTCCTATATTCCCATTTGGCATAGTCCAAATGGAGGGGACATGCTGCCGAATTTGTGTTATAACATCGTTATCACACCCCGCATATCACGGTTCCTCGTGCATGTCTGCATCGACCCTCGGGTATATTAAATGGTGTTGACGGAAGGTCAGGTTATGCCCAACCAGAAGTCTCCGCTATGCGCAATGGTGGTCTTCGGACCTACGTCCTCCGTCACGTACCAAGGGTCCATAATTCGATGAACTTTGCATCCCCTGTGTGATAAATAAATGCATCCTGCATGCCTCCGTCATGGTCACCATGTAGCTCTTTTCATTCTGGCTTTGACAGCCCGCTATCTCGGCAACTAATCAAAGGTGTTCCCTCCTCGTGGGGGATGTAATTAATGCCATAGCCTTTATGGTATGGCGGACTACTGGTCCCGACCGAACCTCACACTCGCCCAATAGGGGTTAGCATGAGCGCACAATAAGACCGTCACTCATGTGACTGGCACGCCCGCATCGTCAATCGGTCAGTTGACTATCAGTTAGTCAAATGGTTGATCGATACGTGAAATAAGACATGTATATATGTACATGTACACATATATATACACGAAATAAAAATGACATGATGGTCGGTTAAAAAACCCGTCGCAAACAGTCTGGCACGCCCGGTGGGACCAGTGTCACCTTTCATCTCTTTGCCGAGATATTCGGGCTTCGAAGCCCTCTCAAAGGCTACTGATTATTTCCCTGTTTGTCTTTGCAGGCAGATCAATGACAATCAACGGGATAACTGGCGTCGACTTCGATCATTCGATCGTTGCTAAACACGCGCAAGGGTACCTAGCGGTACCCATGGAATTCGGTAGCTTCCCTGCCGCTGTGGGCTTCCCCAACTTTTTGGGGTTAGCCTTCGTCGATATCCTAGAGGTCGAAGCCCCAGTGCCTGCCAAGGAAGTCGCAGAGAAAATGGAGCCTCTGAAGGTTCCCTGCTGCGAAGACTTGCCTGAAAGTCCGGCCTCGGCAGCTAGCTGTTTGGTGCACCACGCCATACGTGGGACCCACCCCAACATCATCAACAAACACCATGGAGGACGCCAGCGTCGCCAGGTCCGCAAGAATGCTGCTGTAATCACCGGAACCCTATCTCAATCCGGGAAATCTATGCTAGTTGGAGGCATGCGCGTCTTCCTCGACGGACGCACAGCCCGGGTGACCCCAGACCGAGTCATCCCCAACATTCCTGTCCACAATACCTATCAAGCTCTCGCTGGAAGGACGGCAGAAAGAGAAGAAACCGGCCCCTATGGCCAGGGAAGCTCGGCACTCAGGCCGAAGAAGTTCAAACAGGTGTGGGTTCCCAAGTGGACCCGACCTGCCCACCATCTAACACCCATCCGCCGCCGTCCTATGAACGACGAGGCGGAGGTGAGAAGAGAAAGGGGCTTGCCCCCGAGGAAAGAAGAAGAGGTGGTTGCGGATCCTCCACGCCGCAGAAGTTTTCGGGCTGCTGCCCGCCAAGCCAACGTCCCAGTCACGGGACAAAGATTCCAACATCCGGCCGACAGAGCTCGGCTGGCCTATATCCCTCCTGCTGGAGGTCGACAACTATCCCCCGTACTCTATCAAGAGCGGGGTCAAGAGGAGGTAACCTGTCTGATCAGGAACTACTTTCGAGGGCTGGGCAACCCCTCGCTGGGTCAGCAGCGACTAATGCAGACAGTCACCACTGAGAAAGATTACCGCCCATCAGCGGCGGATGAAGAGGATATGGAAGATAGAATGATGGTGTCGTCAGTCGACGATAATGGATACAACGATGGTTTCGAGATCGAAGCCGATGAAGCCTTCCCCGAGCGGGAAGAAAAAAGAAGAGTTTCTGTGTTCGAGAGGCTGACCTTTCCGCAACAAGTCTGACGGAGGGTCCATCGATAGAGAAGAAGGATGCAGGTCTTTACTTGCAACATGGCTGGTATATCCAACCGATATGGGGAGCTTCCTGAAGACCCCCAAGAACCGGCTCAATTGGCCGTACGGCCCGGGACAACTACCCGCAGAACAGAAGCAGCAAGAGAGCTTCTGATGATCTTGAGAGGGAAACAACCCCAGGTCTATCCCCGCTGGGATGATAAGGCCCCCGTCTTGACCGCTAATGTGGTGACGACGGAAGAAGAAGACGACGTCCTCCTCGACATCCTGCCTGAGGGTACGTCCGGGGAAACGACAGAGGGTATCCCCACCACTATAGATCCATCAGTTCTGATGCTGCTACAAAAATATCAACGGGAGATAGACTCTCTGAAGAAACAGCTGATGGAAAAGACTGAGCATTCATGGGCTTCTAAACCACCCGAAGTCCAGGGTGAATCATCCTGGGGAGCGGTTCGTCATGACGATCCTCCACTGCTCTATACACTATCCCAGCCGTTAGAGCCAAGCATGGCGACAGCACAACAGCGGCCGCCACAGCCTCAGCCGCTGCTACCTCCGGTGCTCCCCCAGGTGCATCCGACACCCCCGCTGCTGCGTCCTCCACAGGCGACCACCCTGGTCACCCCATACCTTCAGCCAGCGCACTTCTATCCGGAGCCAGTCGACCCCACGGTCGTGAACCGGATGATGGTGGAAAGGATGATCGAGCTGAAGCTCGCAGAGAAAAGTGAGGGCGACTACGTCGCATTCGATGCCTATCGGGTGCCCTACCCGCAACACCATGCGGCTAAACGACTTCCCCCGGGGGTCAACTAGCAGGCCAAATTTGACAAATTCAACGGGAAGGGGTCCCCTAAAGAGCATATTGCATATTATATGACCGTTATGGGTGATCTGGCCACCGACGAGTCATATCTGCTGAAGTTCTTCGGGTCCTCGCTGACGGGGCTCGCATTTGAATGGTACTCTAGCCTCTCGGCCGGGTCAATCAGTGATTGGTCGGATATGCAGAGAAAATTCAGAGAAAGATTCTATGTCACAGAGAGGGAGGTCACAGTGGCCGAACTCTACTCAACTAAACAAACGGCAGATGAGACAGCCCTTGATTACATCAAGAGGTGGAGGAACCTCGGAATGAGGTGCAAGCGGCCCCCGCATCAGGAGGACGCTGTGCAAATATGCAAACAAAATCTCAGGAGGGAGGTCCTGGAAAAGATGATTGGTATGGAAATATGGTCGTTCGACCGGCTGAATAATGTGGTGGCCAAGGTGGAGGCTTTTCTAGCCAAGCCTGTCCCGGCGTCAACTGCCAGCACAGCCCAGAAAGGCAAGGCTGCGGAACGGCGCCCCACACCTAAAGAAGCAAATGCGCTTGATATCAAGGCGTTCGAACAACAGAAGGAGAAAGGCAAGAAAGCGGCTCCCCCGCAACCTGCAAAAGCTCTAGATGATAAAGAAGGTCCTTCGCTGAGGGACAAAATGAAGAAAGCTTATTCCTTTCCAAAAGACAAGACCCGAGTCATGTTCGACTGGGTAACAGAATACAGCATGGTCACTCTGCCCGAGCCAAGGAGGCCGGAGGACCTGAAAAGAAAAGACAGTCCAAGATTCTGCCCCTACCACCAGATGTCGGGGCATCCAATCGAAGATTGTTATGTTTTCAAAGACGTCATCGAAGGAATGGTAAAGAAGAATGAAATAGAGCTGGGAGAGTACAAAGTAGACCCCCCTCAGCCACATGAAGCCCCTCTCAGGAGAGCAGCGGTCAACATGATTTCCCTCTACCAGGCATTACCTGAGGAGATCTCTGAAGCGAGCACACGGAGCACCTACGAAATCCATTTCCTGGAGCCCGTGAAAGAACAACAGGGGTGGCAGCAGATCCCTGTGAAGCACAAGAAGAAGAGGGCACCCCGCCCGAAAGAGGGGGCTCATATCCGTGGCATTATACCCCGGCCTGCTCCGTCAGTGGTAGCACCCGTATGGGTCACTCCACCTACAGCCATCAGAATACATACACCTAACAGAAGGAGACAAACTCCGCTGTCAGTAATCAAGGAAACCAATCCTGAAGTCCTTCGACTGCAACACCTGATTGAAGGGCTAGATGAATATGTGCGGCCCGAATTGAAACCTTTGCTGGTACGGGACCACGTCCCATGGCAAGAACTAGAACAACTTTCACTCAAACAGGTGGAGGAAGCCCAAGCAGCACCCCCTGAAGAAGGCAGCCTGTTCTGGGGGCAGGCACCCGCAGAAGCCAAAAAGAAGAGAAAGCAAAAGAAGAAGAAAAGAAAGGCCGCTGGGGCCAATAAAACACAGGTTGTCTCCTGCAATACCCTGTCAGCACTATTCAACCTACCCGGAGGAGAGGAAGAAGAAGAAATTTGCTTCACACCCCATGCTGGGGGAGGCAAAGCCGAGGCCGCAACTGCTGCGCATGCCACTCGGTCGGGCCGAAAATGGGGGCGCCAGCCACCACCCAATCACAACATCATGTTCAGAGGGGAGCAACCCTACAACACACCTCCACCGGAGGTTAAGGGAGTCCAAATCCCTCCTCCGTCGGGCCTATACAACAAAAGTGGGGGCAAGGCAGTCCCTTCATTCCTTGAGTTTATGAAGATGTCAAAAGGGAAGCAGCCCTGCCAAGATGCTAACCCTACATCCGGGGCCATTCACCCGCAGCCAGCGCAATCTACTAAGGATGCGAATGCAGATGGAGCTTGCCCTACGGCAACTAATAAAGAAGGCCCGACAGCCGGTGCCAGCCAAGAAGGTGTCGAGTCCGAGGAAGAGGAAGAGGAAGCAGGTCCGTCTGGACCCACAAATCAAAACCTCCCCAAGCCCAGATGGGCTGAAGAGATGAAGCTCTCCAATGTCCGGGCTGGGAGCCGAATAATGAAGTTGCTCAAAAGGCTCCCCGCTCGATTTACGATCTGGGAAATTCTCTCTTTGAGTGAAGAAACTCGACAGGCGATCATCACTGCTCTGCAGACGCCTGCTCATTTTGAAGCCTGCATAGCTGAGGCTATACCAGAAGCCAGTATGACCTTCTCTCCAGAAGACATGCTACTGCCTACTGCCAGCCACAACAGGCCGCTATATATGAAAGGGCATCTGAATGGAAGAGAACTGAACCGGATCTTGGTCGATCCTGGTGCAGCAGTCAACATCCTGCCATACAGAATATACGAGAGGTACCACTTTAATGTGCATCTCGAGAAAGTCGGGGATATGCGTATCGCTGGCTTCAACCAAAAATGTGAAGTATCTATGGGAGTGGCAGAGTTCACGCTGACCTTCGTAGATTTCACTACAACGGTGCAGTTTCATGTCATTGACTCTCGCACCTCTTACAAAGCACTGCTCGGCCGCCCATGGCTGCATGAAAATATGGTGGTGCCCTCCACGCTCCACCAATGCATCAAATACAGCCTTCATGGGAAGGAGGAGAGGATATTTGCTGATATACACCCATTCGAGGTGTTTGAATGTCATTTGGCGGATGCCAACCTATATACGGGGTCTCCCCAAAAGGTTTCTGAAGCTGAGACCCCCGTAGGGGCGTCGAAGAATAGATCGGGTGACGATTGGTATCCACCACCGCCGCGCGGATATGTCAAGCCGAAGGTGGTCTCCCACATCACAGCTTCTGGAGATGTCGACAGGGTAACACCCCCAGCATTATACCGCAAAGCTAAGGAAGTGCAGGTCAATCGACAGCACAACCGCATCGGAGTCTCGGTCGGCCTCACCAAGCCAGTCCCCGACCTCAATGACCCCATTGTCGAACCTTTCAAAGCTTGGGAGGTGACACAGGAAGATGGGCCCCACAGCTTGTTCTATACAGCTGAGGAGCATCCCACTCGGGAAGATACAGATTGCAGCCTCCCTAAAGATCTAGGCAATCCGCGGGTTCCTATCCAAGGTCTGGCATTTACAACTGATCGGATGGCTAAGATGTTTCAGAAGCAACACATCCCTCCCGATCAGTCTCAGAAGCGCAGAGAAGCTTTCCAGAAAATGTGGCATCCTGCAAATTTGGACAAAGAGATGAGACGTGTCTCTCAACATCCGGGGTTGGGCTTCACCCTGGAGGATTATTATTACAGTGGGCGATACGAGGTGGATACTATCTCCGCCTTCTATCCTACTGAAGATGGCCCTTTGGGGGTGACCATTGATGAGTATCCGGCGGAAGCCGAATATCTTGAACTGGCTCAGTCTGGAAATCAAAAAGTGGAAATCTCGGCCCCTTGCCGATGCTGGGAGCAGGTTCACCGTGAACAAGCGGCCCTTCAAGCCGAATTTGATACGGCTAGCAGCAGCGAAGCCGAAGACAGTCAAGAAGCAGGAGTTTCCCCCTCCCCAGGGGTCCTACTAATGATAACTTCAACATCCTTTCTGCCAATCAGGGAGGCCTTGGTCAACTCCAATCAAGGGGAGCCAGCTACCAGGCAAGAAAAAGCCACTTCTGCGGAAGATACAACTGTTCCAGAAGGCGAAACTTCCTCAACTTCTACTGCAAAATCAGCATGCTGTCCGAGCCTGGCAGTGAACAGTTACCAACCCATCATGGCTGCAATCTCATCTGCAAACACCAAGGCTACTCTCTCATCCTTGGAAGCTGCGACGGAAATGGATCTGCTAATAGAACAATCCACTCAGCCGCTGGCACAAGAGATCAAGAAACCTCAGGAAGCTCTGGCGGTGTCTGACGAGGAAGTCGAAGTGCTCGACCCTTAAGATGGCATTTCAGACTTCGTTGACCTCCAACCGGCACCTCCGGAGATAGAAGACGGAGGCCAAGCCACAATCGATGAACTGATAGAAGTCAACCTAGGAAATGAGAAGGACCCTAGGCCTACCTTCCTTAGTGCCCAACTATCCCCAGAAGAATGGGAGTTGTACATTCAACTACTGCTAGAATACCCGGATTGCTTCGCCTGGACTTACAAAGAGATGCCAGGTCTAAGCCCCGCTGTCTCACAACATGAGCTGGCAATCATCCCTGAAGCCGAGCCGGTGAAGCAACCACCGCGGCGCATGAGGCCAGAGGTCATCACCCAAATTTGTGTTGAAGTCGACAAGCTCATTGACGTGGGATTTGTTGAAGGAAACCAGTACACCACATGGCTGGCGAATATCGTCCCCGTGAAAAAGAAGAATGGACAGATCCGGATATGTGTCGACTTCCGGGATCTAAATAAAGTCTGCCCCAAAGATAACTTCCCGGTGCCGATAACCGAGGTCATGATTGATGCTACAACCGGCCATGAGGCCCTATCATTCATGGACGGGTCTTCCGGCTACAATCAGATTTGGATTGCGGAGCATGACCGAGTCCATACTACTTTCTGAACTCCTAAGGGCATTTATCATTACAAGAGAATGCCGTTCGGATTAAAGAATGCTGGCGCAACCTATTAGCGCGCAATGACCAAAATCTTTGATGAACTGCTCTACCACAAGGTCGAGTGCTACATAGATGACCTGGTGGTCAAAACCAGAAGAAAAGAAGATCATCTGCAAGACCTCCGGATTGTTTTTCAGAGGCTGAGGTAGCATGAGCTAAAAATGAACCCTATGAAATGTGCGTTCGGAGTGTCGAGCGGAAAATTCTTGGGCTTCATCGTTCGATATCGGGGAATCGAGATAGACCCCGCAAAGATCAAGGTGATTCAGGGGTTACCTCCGCCAAGGAACATCTCCGAGCTGAGATCACTACAGGGACGTCTGGCTTATATCCGGCGTTTCATTTCCAATTTGTTAGGGCGATGCCAACCTTTTCACAAGTTGATGATGAAAGATGTCCCCTTTTATTGGGATGAAGATTGCCAGGCAGCCTTCGACAAGCTAAAAGACTACCTGAAAACTCCTCCAGTGTTGGGCGCACTGGTGAAAGGACGACCATTGATACTGTATATAGCAGCTACACATAATTCTCTGGGGGCAATGCTGGCCCAGAATAATGAAGAAGGGAAAGAACAAGCCCTCTATTACCTCAGTCGGAGACTGGTCAGAACTGAAGAGAAATATACTTATATTGAGAAGATCTGTCTGGCGCTGGTCTTCGCAGTTAAAAAGCTCCGACACTATATGTTGTCGCATGAAATCAGCTTGGTATCCAAAGAGGATCCCATGAAATACATTATGTCTCAACCGGCACTCAAAGGCCGCCTGGGCAAATGGGCGGTAATCCTTATGGAGTTTGATATCTCCTACGTGCCGCGCAAGGCCGTCAAGGGCCAAGCTATTGCAGACTTCTTCGCTGAGCACCCAGTGCCCGGGGATTGCCCGTTGGAGCCGGAGCTTCCTGAAGATGAAACTTTAGAAGCCGTGCAAGTACAACCCTCCTTATGGCAACTATACTTTGATGGCGCTTCCAGAATTGACACCTCTGCCACCGGGTCAGCCAGGGTCAGAGCAGGAGCGGGCATAGTCCTGAAATCCCCAGAAGGAGAAGTGGTGCATACATCCTGTTCCATAAACAAGCAATGCACAAACAATGAAGCGGAATATGAAGCCCTGATAATCGGGTTGCAAATTGCTCTGTCCATGGGAATTCAGATGCTAGAAGCATTCGGAGACTCTATGCTAGTTATAAAACACCTGGAAGGAGAGTTCAGTGTGCGAAAGCAAGAGCTCCTCCCCTATCACCAGTTGGCAACTCGCCTGATGTCAAAATTTTACTTCATCAGCATTAAGCACATCAATCGAGGCCGGAATGCTCAGGCAGACGCCCTCGCTAAGCTGGCCAGTTCATTGGCGGTCCCGCCAGACACAAGACTGAATATAACAGTGATCAACCGCCGACAGGTCCCCAGCGTGATAGAGGTCCTGACCGATGAACAAGAGATGGAAGTAGCAGTCATCGGAGGGGTTCAGCAGCCCGATTGGCGAGAGCATCTCCTACGCTGGTTTCAACACCAACAACTTCCAAAAGAAAAAGAACAGAGAATGAAGCTCCTGAGGATCAAGGATTCTTACGAGATGAGAAGCAGGACCTTGTTCCAAATTATGGCAGATGCCCGAAGGAAAGTCCTACTCCGTTGCTTGTCTTCAGCAGAAGCAGGACAGGTGATGCAGGAGGTCCATGCAGGATCCGCTGGAGCACACCAGGCTGGCCCGAAGATAAAAATTGAGATAAAGAAACTGGGTTACTATTGGCCCACTATATTTGACGATTGCTGTAGGTTTGCCAAGGCTTGTCAGAAGTGTCAAGAACATGCTAATGTGGCAAGGAGACCTCCAGTGCCACTGCATCCCACCCTACCAAGCTGGCCGTTTGCTCAGTGGGGCACGGACGTGGTAGGGCCGCTGCCAGCATCTTCATCAGGGTGCAGATACATCTTAGCAGCTACAGACTACTTCTCCAGATGGGCGGAAGCAGTAGCACTAAGGGATGTGACGGGAGAACTAGTTGCAAGATTCTTTCGGCAGAATGTAATATTTCGGTTCGGGATCCCCAACCGAATCATCTCTGATAATGGCAGTCACTTTAGGAACTAGAAGGTTTATCGGCTGGCCGACAAATATAAAATCGACTGGAGGACATCGTCCCCCTACAACCCTCAAGCCAATGGACTCGCAGAAGCCTTTAACAAGACACTATGCACGCTGCTGGCAAAGACTATTAAGTCTAATAAAAAAGATTGGGAAGAAAGGATGTACGAAGCACTTTGGGCCTATCGTACTGTCTACAAGACCCCAACTGGCTGTTCACCTTTCTCCCTTGTCTACGGGTAAGAAGCTGTGGTGCCAATTGAACTTGAAGTTCCTTCATTGCGAGTTGCCATCCAGCACGGACTAGTCAATGATGAGCAGACCAATGCAGAAAGAAGATTGGAAGAGCTCGCTGAGCTCGAAGGAAAACGCCTCCGGGCGCAGCAAAACATCCAGCTCTACCAAGCTCGCATGGCCCGTGCTTTTGACAAGCTGGTCAAGGGTCGAGAATTCAAGAAAGGAGACCTGGTAATGGTCAAAAGAAGAGAAGTAATGGCCTCTAACCCCAAAGGGAAGCTGGTCAAAAATTGGGTCGGGCCATATATCGTCCGCCGAGTATATGAAGGAGGCGCCTACGTCCTGGTAGACCACAAAGGGGTTATCCAGTTCTCTCCCCTCAACGGAAAGCATATTAAGCTGTATCATGCAGCGCAGCTAGCATTCCCCGAGTGATCGGTCGGAATACATTTTTCCTTGGTTTAGTGGCACTCCGCCCTAATCAAGCTACCCTTTCCCTTGGTTAGTGGCACTCCGCCCTAACCGAGCTACCTTTCCCTTGGTTTAGTGGCAGTCCACCGTAATCAAGCTACATTTTCCTTTGTTTAGTGGCACTCCACCCTAACTAAGCTACCTTTCCCTTGGTTTAGCGGCACTCCGCCCTAACCGAGCTACCTTTCCCTTGGTTTAGTGGCATTCCGCCCTAACCGAGCTACCTTTTCCTTGGTTTAGTGGCACTCTGCCTTAACCGAGCTACATTTTTCTGGTTTAGTGGCGCTCCGCCCTAACCGAGCTACCTTTTCCTTGGTTAATGGCATTCCGTCCTAACCGAGCTACCCTTTCCTTGGTTAATGGCATTCCGCCCTAACCAAGCTACCTTCCCTTGGTCCGGTGGCATTCCGCCCTGATCGAGCTACCTTGCCTTGGTTAATAGCATTCCGCCCTGACCAAGCTACCTCCCCTTTGTTAATGGCATCCTGCCTTAACCGAACTACCCTTTCCTCGGTCTAGTGGCACTCCGCCCTGACCAAGCTCCCGAAAGAATACACCACGTTGTTGCCATTACCGGCCTTACGCCCGAATCGGCGAGAGATCACTCCTTTGCGTTAGCCTTCAGCCCATGCTAACGAATGAACTGTTCTGCCCAGCGCAAGGTCTGATGCTCCGGCTGACAGCCATCTACTATCAACCAAGGGTCGAACGTCGCACTTCGACCTGCCACCCTACACAAATACAAAAAAAAAAGGAAAATGGGGTTGAAAATAGAGATACCCTGCCAGACTTGCTCCCATATCAGGACAAGTGCAAAAATGGCCGTAACCCAGCTGTGGCGAAAACCCGAAAGGGCGTTGCAGGCAAAATCGGGTACCCCGCCGCGTGAAAACCCGAAAGGGCGCGCGAGCAAAAGCAAGAGGGGGCTGGCTTCGGTGAAAACCCGAAAGGGCGCTTGAGTCAGTAAAGTGGTAATTTCCAAATGCCTCTCCTATTCTCCACCTAATGAAACTCCGGAAGGGACAATCATCAAAGTCCCATCGGAAATCCTTTAACAAACCCTTTTCGACCCTCGTCATCATCGGCGAGATCGGTCGATCTCTACCCTCAACTTGGATCTTACGTCCCTGTTGACAATCTCATCCTTGTTGCAGCAATAACCCGTGCTGACGAACAAACCCTTTTCGACCCTCATCATCATCGGCGAGATCGTTCGATCCCTACCCCTAAACTTGGACCTTCCGTCCTTGCTGATAAACCCGCCTTTGTTTCGGTAGTAACCTATGCAGATTAATAAACCCACTTTCGATCCTCGTCATCGTCGGTGAGATTGGTCGATCTTTACCCTTGACACGGATCTTACATCCTTGTTAATAGACCATGTCCTTTGCTTCGACGTCTAACCAGTGTCGATGAATCGAAACAGGATTCGATCCTTGTCATCATTGACGAGGCCAGTCAATATTCTCGCGGTCCAGTTCTTCCGCATCCCGAATCAAAAAAAAAGAAAGAAAGAAAAATGGGGTTAAAAATAGAGATACCCCGCCAGACTTGCTCCTATGATCAGGACAAGTGCAAAAATGGCTATAACCCAGCTGTGGCGAAAACCCGAAAGGGCGTCGCAGGCAAAATTGGGTACCCCGCCGCGTGAAAATCCGAAAGGGCACGCGGGCAAAAGCAAGAGGGGGCTGGCTTCGGCAAAAACCCGAAAGGGCGCTTGGGTCAGTAATATGAAAAAAAAATGATCATGAATGATGAATAGTGATGAACCATCCTCCGTCCAGAAGGTCATTTACAAGGTCGAGGCGGAGTCTTCATCCGATATCCCACTTACATACATCTATCCTTACCCGGTTTTTGTCATCATCGGCAAGACCGTCTACCTCTTCGACCCTTGTCACCATCGGCAAGATCGGTCGCTACCCTTACCCGATTTTTGTCATCATCGGTAAGACCGTCTACCCTTTCGACCCTTGTCACCATCGGCAAGATCGGTCGCTACCCTCCCAGTTTTTGTCATCATCGGCAAGACCGTCTACCTCTTCGTCCCTTGTCACCATCGGCAAGATCGGTCGCTACCCTTACCCAGTTTTTGTCATCATCGGCAAGATCGTCTACCCTTTCGACGCTTGTCACCATCGGCAAGATCGGTCGCTACCCTTACCCGATTTTTGTCATCATCGGCAAGACCGTCTACCTTTTCGACCCTTGTCACCATCGACAAGATTGGTCGCTACCCTCTCGGTTTTGTCATCATCGGCAAGACCGTCTACCCTTTCGACCCTTGTCACCATCGGCAAGATCGGTCGCTACCCTCCCGGTTCTTGTCATCATCGGCAAGACCGTCTACCCTTTCGACCCTTGTCACCATCGGCAAGATCGGTCGCTACCTCCCAGTTCTTGTCATCATCGGCAAGATCGTCTACCCTTTCGACCCTTGTCACCATCGGCAAGATCGGTCGCTACCCTTCCGGTTCTTGTCACCATCGGCAAGACCGTCTACCCTTTTCGACCCTTGTCACCATCGGCAAGATCGGTCGCTACCCTTCCGATTCTTGTCACCATCGGTAAGACCGTCTACCCTTTCCGACCCTTGTCACCATCGGCAAGATCGGTCGCTACCCTTCCGGTTTCTGTCATCATTGACAAGACCGTCTACCCTTTCCGACCCTTGTCACCATCGGCAAGATCGGTCGCTACCCTTCCGATTTTTGTCATCATCGGCAAGACCGTCTGCCCCTTTTCGACCCGTGTCACCATCGACAAGGTCGGTCAACATCTCCCCCAATCAGGGTCAATAATGGAATTACCATGAGCAGCCAGCAGTCATGGTTTCGACGCCTCTTATCAGCAAGACCTACGTCTGCGCCAACTTGGCAACCTCTGGAACCTCATCCCGCGGTGGAGCGAGGCCCCCATCCTTTCCTTGAGAGGGTGGACGCTCTCCTGCGACACGGACATGGAGGTACTTCCAAGCAGGTCGCCAGAATTGCCACAAGACATAACAGAATGTGAGTGTGGATGTGGACACCAAAAAAAATATAGTGAAGGAAACTTCTATCTTCATTACAAAAAGGGGAAGTGAATACAAAAGGAGCCCTTCTGAGGGGACATATTACAAAGGCGGATCAGCTAAGACCGCCTGAAGATATCAGCAAAGTCAATAAGCCCAACATGAGGAGCCGCCCCCAGTTCATGGAGCTGCGCTTCCTCTTCCTGAACCCGAGTCACCTCAGTCTCCAGAGACGCGACTCGGCCCTCCAGCAAAGAAGTTCTTTCGATGCCTTGGACTTCCGCAGCCTCTAGCCGCGGTATCTCGGCTTCTATAGTAGCCAATTCAGCGCGGAGTTCTTCCCGTCGGCTACGTAGAATGTGCGCCTGGGTTACGGAAGCTTCAACCTGAGCCCTGCTCTCCTGAAGATCAGAGATCAGAGACGTCAGCTCCGCCTGACAGTCAACTCTCTGCAGTTTGAGGGTCGCTAGCCGGTCGCCCATCATCTTCTCGAGAAAGTCCCGGCGATTCACAAACTTCAATAAGAAAAGCACCCGCTAGGTCCATATATCTAGAGGGCAGCCCAGTGCCTGCAGCCCGATCGTCAGTCGCGCAGCCACTTCCTTCAACTGGGAGTAAGACATCGCTGGCTGAGATTCCACAACCTGACGTAGCATCTCTAGATGCTGCCAGACAAATTCCTCCGATGAGGTAATGCCCAGGGAAGCCGCCGGAGACACCTCGAAGGTCACTTCCCTGTCTATGGCAGCCCATAAGCCGGTGTCCGGCTCGGAAGAGGAAGATGGAACGGCCGTCAAAGCAGAAGAAGCAGATACCACGGCAGCATGTTCCTGCTCCGTCAGACTCCTATTAGGGCTTCCTTCAACGGAGCCTAGGAGGGACGGAGGTTCTAACTCTGGCTCCGGCACAAATGGAATTGCAGAATCAGGTGCGATCGTCATTATGGCCGCCGGTACAAAAGTAGACCCCCTTTGCGGGTCAGCCACAGCCCTCAACTCTATTGTCGACGCCAGGGCGAGACTCTCCCCCGACTGGCTCAGCTCCGAGGGTAATCCCCCAGCAGCCGCATGTATCCTCACCGGCACGGGGCGGAGTTGGGTGATTGTCCCTGAAGGATAGGCGGTGGCCAGCGGTAGCAGATCCGAGGCCTCTGATGAAACCACAACAGTACCAGAAGTCGATGCCTGGGAATGAATAGCGGCTTCGGGTTCCTGGAATGAAAATTCATGTAAACACCAAGGTGGCAAAAAAACAAAGAAGAGGGGGATATGCGGCTTTGTAAAGGGGCGGATAGGATTTACTATGATGACAGTATCCATCTCTTCAAGCCCCTGAATAGAAGATTCCAATCCTGCAGATGAAGCAGCAAAAGGAGGAGTTATCTCCACCTCCACGTCCAATCCAGCAAATTCCTCTTGCAACACTCCCTCGGATGATGCCCTCGGTAGCCTCGAAGGACTGAAAATCAAAGCATCGCTTGACAGTGTGAAGGGAGCCGTTGCCCCTTTGTTGTCTGCTGCAGACACTTGTTCATCACCTTCTGAAGAATGATGGTCAGTCTCTTCGTCAGAAGGGGTGGCAGAGCTACTCGAAGAAATATCTATGCTGATCTCGGGTTGGCCCGCCTCCTCCGTCGCCTGACGGGACGCTGAGCGGGTGAGAACACACCGTAATGGATAGCACCCTTCTTCAGCACAGTCTTATGTCCCGCGGGCTGTGAAGGAGCTTCCACAACAGGCGCCTTAACCGCCGTGCTGACCACTCCTGCCATCACAACAAAACAAGTGTGTAAGGCATGATGGAAAGCTCAATAAAAGGGGAACCTAAAGAACCACAATTGTGCAGCTCACCCTCAGCCTCGCTGGCAGGCGTAGGAGAAGGAAGTCTGACATCCTCCTCAACAGCGGGGAGACTCTCCCCTGCAGCTCCAGCTGTCTCAGTCACCCCTACTGGGGCTATGATGGAAGGCCCTATCTCTCCGGCCTCTAGGGCGGCTTCCTCAGCACATGTGGTGTCAGCCGCTCCTTGAGCTGAGGTCACGCAAAGAAGACGTCAAAAGAATGGAAACGCCATGAAAAGAGCACTCCTTTATACCGTACAGGGAAAATGATGTCACCTTCAGCTGCTTGCTGAGTGGCTTCTTTCCGAGCGGCAAATTGTTCAAATGATGGCACCTCGGGCAGGGGAGTCTCAGCCGCGTCAGTTGAAGGCCGCTTGGAAGAAGTTTTCTGAGCTTTCCTCGCTCGGCCTATTGCAACTTTCATTGCAGAAGCCGCTCTCTTTTTTCCAGGCGGCAGTGGAGTAGTAGTCGGCGCTGGTGCAGGGACCTCAAAATATTCCGGCTTCTGTGCCTGGGAGATGATTTTTCTATAAAGCCCCTGCTGCTTGATATCCGGACGGTCTGTCAAGTGAAGCACACGCCGTTATGAAGGAGCTGAGCAACAAACTAGTCTACATGTCAACGGAGGAGCACTTACCTGCCCGGCCGTTGTAAAAAGATGAGAGTGGCCAATACTGATAAGCCACCTCCTTACTTCGGGAGGCAGCCTCCCGAACAAGCCAGCAGACGTCGCCAATCTTCTTACACTTGTCGACCAGGTCGGCCAGGTCCGCATGTCCGTGGGAAGCTATACAATGATATAAGCCGAGGTGGTCAAAGCCCCAGACATCGGCATAATGAAAAGATACGAATAGAGGCTTGTCCAGAATACTAGCTACGGGCTCTCAAGGGTCAGCCCGTGGATGCTCATCAGGACGAACAGCCAAGATGTATGCTGATAGTATGTCGGGGTTCTATCCTCTCTATTAACAAACGCCCGACACGGGCAAAAGCGATCCACCTCGCACTTCCATGAAACTGCTTTGGAGAGCGGCTCCTCGATAGGGAACGGGTACTGCTGAACCTCCAGGCGGGAACCACCAATCTGGCACAGGTGTTCTAAATTCTGCGTGAAAGCATCTTCACTTATGTCAGTAAGCACGGGTATCAGTGGTTCAGCCACTCCCTCCTTGATGGCTTTTCTGCTCGCTATGTATGTCTCTGCCTCCTTCGGGTGGTGGGAAAATAACCTCTTCAGATGGGCTTCGTCAATGTCAAAAATGGGCCCAGGATGCTGACGCAGAAAGGTGCGCTCAGCCACATCCCAGCATGTCATCCGGGCATTGCGGTAGAAGCTCGTGCGAGCATTCCACCATTTTACATACTCTGGAGTGACCCGGGGGACTCGGTTCGGCATCGGCACTCTGAAAGTATTGGCGTCCCGGCGGTGAAAATAGTCCCACCAGGAGCGACCTTCGGCCACAACGGTCGAGCCATGCTTTGACCTGCTGTCTAAAGGGAACAGGGCGACCGAAGGCGGAATATGCTGATCGTAGCCGAAATTCCGACCGAACCTGAAGGGATAGTAGGGTTCTAAATAAACTGCGCCCCCCTTTCTGAATACTAAAACACTGGGGCGAATTGATAAAGCCCAGTCAATGAGTTCAGGCTCCAAGACTGGTCGGGTCACGGTGTTGCCCGAAATGAAGTGTGTGAAAGTCTCCACTGCCTCGAGCTTACACTCACGCTGACGGTTCACTAATGGAGAGGAATGTGCAGCCAGATTCCAAAAGTGGATAGTCCCCGCTGAATCCATCGGAACCCTTGCCAGTCGGCCACGGATGGAGAAGAGTTGCTGGGACACTGGACCCGGTTCAGCACTTGCAAACTCCAGCATTCTGGGATACAATGTCATTGTCTGCAAAGTCCGGGGAGCTAGCTCCGGAAATAAGTTGCACACCCAGGCATTAAAAAAATGAAACGGCCCCACCGTTCGGAAAGAGCGGGGGATCCGATGCCTATGAATATCTCCAATGGATTTGTAAATCAGGCATAGTGCGGCTGGACATATTGCAAGCCGTATGCCCCAAGCCATCTGACAAGCCGGGTATATTGCCTCCGGCCGAATAACTGTCTCATCCCCCTGCGGGAGGGCAAAAGTACATAGCCAGAAGGTAAGGTAGGCAGCACAATGGGTAAGGGGATCCACCCCCATCGGATTCGGCCCCCCGCGGCTTATCCCCCGAAGAGAAGCAGGCAGCTCTGACTTGAACTTAGGTGGCCTGCTGGGCTTACCCGCAACAGGAGCTACGTGAGGGAACTCGCTGTACTTCAAAGGGCCCCGAAGAAATACTGAATCCAATGTCCTGCTCGGACTCTCAGTTTACTGCTCTTCTCCCGGGGCTGGTATCCCTTTGAGGATCCCCTATTCAGCGTCAGGCAGAGGGAGCGGTATGCCTTCATCAAGTACCGGTATGAATAGCCGAAGTAATATTCGCCTTCGCCGTCTGTTTCATCCTTGATGAAGTCATGAATGCAGACCTCTCATAGGGCTCTCCGTCAATCGGCAGGCCCGATAACTGTGATAGGCTCCAAAGATCCAGAGAGGTTTCACCTTCTGCTGTATAGAAAGTGTTGAACTGCGGGCAAAATACTTCGAACATGCCGCAGCACAGCCCCTTTGAAATGGGATACCTGAAGCGGGATGCATACACACTGTGGTACACCCCGGCCCTGACCAGCAGCGGTGCATACTCTTTCAGAACATATTCTGTGAATTCCACTGCCCCTACACGAAAGAGATGAGCATCTGTCACCTTCGTGTCTGCAAACCACCCAGCTGCCAATTGAAATTTGAACTGAACAGCCAAGCAGTTCAGCACAAACGGTTCCTCTCTGTAGCCCCACTTGATGGGCGCCAAGAATAAACCGTAACCGGGTTTCTCCCTGTTAACCCGACCTATGGTGTTGTCCCACCTGGCTGGTGTGAACTCCGGGGCCCGTGTTAGCATCTTCAGCTCTGCCTCCAGCTCTGTTACCCCTAAGACGGCGTCCCACTTGCGCCGCTCCCCCGGAAGGTAGATGGTATCGCCACGATACACAGAACCTTTCAAGCTGTCCCGGTCTAGCAACATGGCCCGCTCCACCATCCGAGCCAGCATGACGTCCCTCTTCCCAGAGACGTTGAAGGTACAAATGAAGGGCGCGAGGTGACGATCCTTCGGGAAGTCCGGACGGTAGTCATCATCGTGATTGAAGTCCAGTCCTCCCTCGACAGTCACAATGCGAGAGGCGGATACTGTATCTGTTTCGGAGCCAGAGGATTCATCGACTATGGCAATCCTCCCAAGTCCCCGGTCCAGCTGTCCAACATTCCTCCAAGTCACAACGGGACCAGAAGCCCTGCCTTGAGTTGAAGAGTCAACATCAGTAGTGCCGGAGGCAACACGGCTAGAAGAAGAAGCCATTTCCAGCAAGCTGCAGACACAAAACCAAGAAAAAAGAATAAGAAGGTGATATAAGAAAAAATTATTAGAAAAGAAATTTTCAGAAGAAAATTTTGACAGCATCTCCCCTTATCCGGAGCATGCCCAGAAGTCAAATGGGAGAACACCCACCAGGAGGGGGTGACTCCGAAATGAAAAGGGACGGAGTCCCGAACAAAAATTCCCCGAAGGGAAGGATTCCACGCCGGTTGCTCTGAGGCGACAGAAGGAGAAAGGGAGGAAGAGAGAGAAAGCTCAAGGAGAAATGAGCTTCTCTCTCCCCCTCTCGGTGCCTATATCGGCCCAGCCAAAAGGCGCGCCGAGAGGGAGGTCGCGCCGACGACCGGAAGCGCCAAAAGGCACGCCGAGACGGCCTCCGCGCCGAAGAGCAAAAGCGCCACCACCGCGCCGAGAAGATCACCGCGCCGAGAAGAGCGTCGCGCCGGGAATTCCATGCCGAGCCCACCTCCGCGCCGAGAAGATAGTGCCGGGAGCGTCCATGGAGCCGATTACCTCACCAGGGGTGATATTATTACCGGACCAAGCCAAAAATGCTGGTGTTCATCCAAATTTGCTTGTAAAGCATGGAAGTCACGCAAAGCAGAATGAAGACTCAGAGTTAAAAGAATAGTCAATGCACAGGAGTAGGCCTGAAGAGACCACGAAGCGCAGTGTGTGAACGTGATGTACACCCGCATGTCCCGTGTCACTCATGCTTCGCTCACGCCACCTACGGGTGGGGGGCATTTGTTGACACCTAAAATATGTCAGAAGAGATCATAGCAGATTCACAGTTCTGAAGATCAGTCGAGGGCACAGCTCACGTACCATCCCTGGGAGATCTGAGAGTCTGAATAGAAGAAACCCACTACCCCTATCATGTTGTTCGACTAAAGCCGTCTTTGGCTCGGTCGCTGTCCAGTACTGCTGTCATTCAGATAGTCAGGCTGATAAAACTATACCAACATTCAGGAAACCATCTGCCTGCTGAAACAGATGTTCAGACATCTCTGATTCTCCGAAGATGGGATGCACAATGCCTCGCACGTGTTTGTGAATGCAAGGTGTAAACAAGCCCCACGGAGTCTTAATATATATATCAAGAATCCCATGGTCGAAAGGAGTCTACCAAGTGGATCCTGGGTCGAATGGGCCGAATGACAAGAAAATGGGCCAAGCCCAAATATGAGGTGGGACGCGCCGGAAGGACGATCCTGGCGCGCCGGGAAGCTCATGTCGGAAGGGTGAAGGCCTGGCCTCTATAAGAGGCCTGCCCTTCGAACGAAAAAGGAAGAAGAGGAGGAGGCGAAGAAAAGAAAAGGAAGAAAAGGAGAGCGAGAGGAGGAGGTGAAGAAAAAGAAAAGAGAAAAGGAGAGGGCGGGAGAAGGAGAAAGAAAGAAGAAGAGTGAAAAGGGAGTGCCTAGCCACCGAAGAGAAGCAGGGAGCTCGAGAGCCCTTGAAAGAAGCTGAAGAAAGAAAAAAGGGAGAGAGGTAGAGGCTCTAAGAGGGATCCCGGTGGGAGTGCCGGGCAACTGCAGCTCCTTCTCTTTCCCCTCCCTATCTGTCTGAATATTTCTCTCTGTACTTCTGATTTCTAGCATCTTTGCTTCAATAGCATCGAATGCCAATGTAACCCTGCTTTCAGGGATTAAGCCTAGATTTCTTTCTCTGTTGAGTCAGATTTCTTTCTCTTAAGTAGCATGCATGTAAGTCATCTGGATGAAATAAAGAATGAGGGCATGGGTTGAACTCCGCCCTTTCATTACCTTCTTCTTTCTGTCTCTGCATCCGAGGTTCGCTATATGCTAAGGATACTGATAACTAGGCGTGTTTTATCGTTTGGTTTTCCAATTCTGCTGAAGCATCTTTGCTACCATCATTTATCACCTCCCCTCCAGCCACATTTCGAGGGCCTGAGACAGTCTATCTCATGGCTCCTCATATGTGATATAAAGGGGGACGTGGTTCAGGGATTTCCGTCGGTGGTTCTGCTCCCAATGAGGCCCAGAGGAAAGGTGTTCCCCCAAAGTCTTCCCCCTCTGATCATCCAAAATAGTCGAGATTAAACCCCTCTCCTAACAACTCCCGAAACCCTGTTCGAAGACCTCCTTAAAATCCCTTCTGAAAGCCTCCCGGCGCCGGCATCTCCCGGCGTGAGTTTCGCGCCGAGAGCTCCCCACACCAGTTGGACCTCCCCATCGTGCCGAGCCTGCCTAGTTTCCGTGCCGAAACCACCCCTCTTCTCTGCATTGATACCCTTACGTCGTCTGGCCATCCTGATGCCTTCGTTACCACGGTGAGCCATACAGACCTCGTCCATTATATCCTACCCTCGTGGGTGTGCATTGCCCTCCCTCTGGCCTCACGGGAGCTATATCAAAGGAGTTAATTCTCCCCCTACATTCTGTAACCCATTAAACCATGGGGTCCTGCCATTGCAGGCTTTCCGATGGATCGCATTGGGGACATTACAACACAGGGGATGAGGTCTTATGTGGTCCAGACCTTCGAATTACGGGCTACGCCTGGCACTCATTTCGGTTTCTACTCCGGCACTCGTGAGTAGATAGCCCATAATATTATCTTGGCACACTCCCAGAGTAAGGGGAGATGCTGTCAAAATTTGCCCAGAGCTTTACTCTGTCATACTGTTTCATCGGAATTGCATATTTAACCCCTCAATATGGCGGGAGCCTGAGCTATATCATCTCATGGCATCTTGCCATCGCAGAGAACATATCTCCGTGCTAATGAGCTCTTTGGACCCTCTCTGGGAATGAATCCATCCTCATCTCCCATCACCCCCACCTAATGCCCTGAAGTCCCCATTGAATGCCCAGAAAAACCCTCATAATACCCCCCTTTAAAACACATAAAACACCACCCGGCGCCTATACTTCTCGGCGCCGTCGTCTCCCGACGCCACTGCCTCCCGGCGCCAAACCCGCGCCGGGTGGGGGGGGCGCCGAGTACCCTTACCATGGCACGCCGAGACCTGTCGTGCCGATTACCCCCAATCCTCCTATCGCGCCAGGAGCATACCGTGCCGTTTGATCTTCGCGCCGACCCCAGTGCTGTGCCGTTTCACCTCAATAATGGTTGTCATCTGAATAACTGATGTCTTCCCCACTTCACCAAACCCAAAAATAACCTAAATTCAATATTTTGTCACTATCAGCTGCCATGTCAACCCCCGTTACCTCACGAGGGGACTAGGGTTCTTCACCCAGGTCCATGGGAGATACACTAATGAGGAGGGTTTCACCCCTACGTCACACCGAATACGACGTTTCTTATGTCACCCCGCTGACCCTCGTAGTTCTGCCACCGCATGTCCTCCAATGGTTCTTTGAGGGGAATATCAATGAACGGCGCAATGGTGCACACTGTCCCGTCATATTGGGATCCTTCTCGGACCCAGGGCTACGCCCGATTCTCTTTTGGTTTCCATTCCGGCTCTCCGTGGATGGATGTCCTATATTCCCATTTGGCATAGTCCAAATGGAGGGGACATGCTGCCGAATTTGTGTTATAACATCGTTATCACACCCCGCATATCACGGTTCCTCGTGCATGTCTGCATCGACCCTCGGGTATATTAAATGGTGTTGACAGAAGGTCGGGTTATGTCCAACCAGAAGTCTCCGCTATGCGCGATGGTGGTCTTCGGACCTACGTCCTCCATCACGTACCAAGGGTCCATAATTCGATGAACTATGCATCCCCTGTGTGATAAATAAATGCATCATGCATGCCTCCGTCATGGTCACCATGTAGCTCTTTTCATTCTGGCTTTGACAGCCCGCTATCTCGGCAACTAATCAAAGGTGTTCCCTCCTCGTGGGGGATGTAATTAACGCCATAGCCTTTATGGTATGGCGGACTGCTGGTCCCGACCGAACCTCACACTCGCCCAGTAGGGGTTAGCATGAGCGCACAATAAGACCGTCACTCATGTGACTGGCACGCCCGCGTCGTCAATCGGTCAGTTGACTACCAGTTAGTCAAATGGTTGATCGATACGTGAAATAAGACATGTATATATGTACATGTACACATATATATACACGAAATAAAAATGACAAGATGGTCGGATAAAAAACCCATCGCAAACATAAGGTTGCAAGAGATCATCTCTACGACCTTGAGTGCAGAATGAAGGGCGACTGGGGCTAGTCTCCACCAACTACTGTGAAGATGGTGGAATCTGTAGCGGCAACGACTTCCACTCCCTGGTGAAGAAGAAAATGAAAGAAGGAAAAGAGTTGCGCCTCGAAGAGAGGAAGAAGATGATGTTGAAATCGTGAACATCCATCAACGAGTCAAGGAGAACCATATTTTGTTGAAGAAGGGGGAGCTTTATTCTTGATGCATCTTTCTAGTTTCCATCTATAGAATTTGTTTGGGGGGTCATAGCATATATATGTCATCATTTCATATACATCTGAAAAAATACTTTGTGTAGGTGTTCGGAGAAAGGGTTCTCCGAGTGTTTTTGTTGACGTATGTGCGTCGATTTGTGCGGAGTATATCCGCGTTTGTGCTTGGACGTATTTTGGAGTGTGTTCCCAATGTGTGGTTGGGAGTTTTCTCCCGTGTGGTTGTGTAGGCATCGCCCTACGTGTGTGTGTTAGAGCTTGGCTCCGTGTGTGTGGGGGGATTTATCCCCGGGCTATTTTTACAGCAGTGAAGCCTCACCGGTTTGGTGAGGGGTGGACGTAGGGAGCCCGTCGTGATCCCGAACCACCTTAAAAATCCCCGTGTCTTGTGGTTTGATCTTTCTGATTGTGTGCTTCACTATCTTATCTGTTTATGCAATCGTGTGAGCTCGGTGAGATTGGGTGAATTAGGGTTAAATCTGTTTAGATTAAAATCCTCATTGTATCAATCTTGTTAATTCCACTGTGCGCTAGTTTATGTTTTTAATTGGACATAGTTTTAGTAGAAGCATCTATTCACCCCCCTCTAGATCCGTGTTCCTGCACTACGGGACCCAACACATGATTACAAGCATTTAAAGTTATTTTGAGTTATGTTAATTTCATTGACTAAACTTTATAGTTTATAATGAATTTATGATTTCAAATGATGTATTGACGGAGTTTTATTATGGTTTCACATCGTTTCCCAGTCCTTTCTATCTATAGAGTCATTTTCTTTAAGTGCATGGCATATATTCCGGTATATGGCCATTAGTTCACACTTTGCACTATAGGAACATTATCTTGAACATGAGGACCTCTCTATTGGATATTCCCTCCAATGGACTAAGAAATCTTGTTTCAAGGCCTCCGTAATTCTCCGCGAGCCTGAGATTCCCACTAGGATGCCGAGTTGGTTGTACCATAAAAGCCCAATCATTAGAAAATACTATCGATGGTTTCTAGTTTTTGGAGATGTAACAGATTAATGTTGGACCGTCAGGCTCATCTAACGGCCCAATAAATGACCATCACATTTACTGAGTCCGTTTTATTTATTTCTGGATTCGGCCATTCAAACGGATCTATGGTAGACCGTCACGATCATGTAACGGTCCATTGATTGACCGTCATAGTTCTTGAGTGTTTTAACCCAAGCTTTTACCAAAGGGTTAATATTCTAAAGTTCCTAGATAGACTATTGATAGTCTAGGACTTGTCATATTGTTCAAGATACTTAATTTAATTTATGGAAAATAAGGAATGTATCGTTATGCTACCGAATTATTTCCATAAGCATAACCTTATTTTAAGTCATTCTTGACTCGCATTTCTTAATTGAAGCGTTCATTCATTGAACTATTGTTATCATGAGCTTATTGAACTTATTACATTCTTGGCCATACTTTATTGTTACATGTGTGGAAATAGCTTGATTTATACTTAAAGTTGCGATCGAGCACTATTTGTGTTCAAGGGCTCTATGCTAGTCCCCTCGGCTGATTGCCCGAAACATACCATTATAAACCATGGGGTATGATGCTACTGGCGTCGCATTATACTGGGAGTACTTTCTTTATAAATAAGTGAAAATCCATGGCATCATGAAAATACGTGTACATGACTATTGCTTGATATTCCACAGAAATTCACGAAGTATTTGCTCATAAGTAAAAGATGCTGGAGTGATGATTATGTGGCTTGCTAGTACATTCTTGAGACGTTCTTGTTCATGAAAGGCCATGCTACATTCTTGTTCATACTTGCTCTCATTCTATCTTAAACGATCATCTTTGTTGCTTTGGTTATTCGCATGATTGATCGCATTCGCATGATTGTACCTAAATTCTTTAGAGCTAAAATGCTAATTACTTAAACATTGCTAATCATGTTGATGTGAAGATACCTACTAGGCAAGTGTGCTCATTACCTATTTCCAATCTTTTTCAGGAGATGGAAGTGATACGAATTCGGATTCGAGTTATACAAGTAACGAGTCCGAGAGCGAATGAAAGTCATATCGAATTGAGAGTGAAGACTTAGGAAGTCTACAGTGTTTAGATTGAGTTTATCTAATTTCTTGTTTCTTGAGTCTAGTGGAATGGAAAAAAGATAAAAGGTTATTGTACTTGAATACTTGATTATTAATGAAATAAAGTTAGAGTTTGAGTAATTATTGTGCGATTGCATTTTTATGTGTGATTGCCTTGCGCTCTGATCGTTCTTGCTTGCAAGAGACTTACTATGCCGGCTGTTCACGTTCCTTGAGTGAGTCTTCCGTTGTAATAAAGGCTCGGGGCGTGACAGTTAAGTTGGTATCGGAGCCTAAGTCTCAGGACTTAGGAAGAAGAATCATGTCATAGGATAAGTCCAAGGCTTAAGGAGCCCTACCTATGAACTAAGGAAGAAATTTCCATACCCATGCGAGAACTGGGTAGAGCCTGGGATAAAGATAGTTAATTAGCTTTAAGATTAATTTTCTTCCAATTTCATGAGAAATAACAAGTTGTTATATTTCTCTCAGGAACCTTATTATTACCATGGCTCATCGCGTAGATTGGAATGGCATGCAACAAACTATTACTGGCCTTACTCAGGCATTACAAACCATGGCGCAAGCTGGCACAGGGGCAAGAGCAGGGGATTTACATCGCAAATTTTGAAGTTTAAACCCTCCGCGTTTCTATGGTTCTTTTAATCCGGACGAAGTAGAGAACTGGATTGATGAGATGAACCGTATATTTGATGTCATCCAATGCACCGATCAAGAGAAGGTGCGTCTTGCAACTTTCCAACTCAACAAGGATGCCCGTACATGGTGAAAGTCAGTTCCGGCACCTCCGGCCGATGAACCTCATACATGGGATGGTTTTCTCACCTTGTTCCGTGCTAAGTACTTTTCTGAGCATGTGAAAGAAAGAAAGGCTGTGGAGTTCGCCTCTCTTCGACAAGGAATGATGACAATGGCATAATATGAATTGCAATTCTCAAGGCTAGCACCTTATGCACCGCATCTAATCAGCACTGATCTATTGAAGGCAAATCGATTTATGGACAGGTTACGATCTATTGAAGGCAAACATCCGTACCTATGCGGAGATGGTTCAGCGGGCATATTTATGAGAAAGGACCTTGGAGAAGGTCGAGAAATTGAAAGGAAAAGGAGAAGAGTCCAGCCGATGACCTGATCGGTGCTATAAGAAGGAAAAGTTCAGCATCACGGAACCTTACAAAAGCCGTGATAGTAAAAAAAGATCCAGGAGTGGGAATGGTGGAAGTTCCCAGAAGAACAAGAAGATTAAGGAGGAGGAGCAAGTCGCCATGGCTTGCACTTTTTTGCGAGAAGTTTGGCCATTCGGTTGAAGAGTGTTGGAAACGCCTCGGTGCTTGTCTATACTGTGGAAGTAGGGAGCATCGCATGCCGGATTGCCCCCTTATGAAGGACCAGTCATCTGGTGGTGGACGCAGGAGGCAGGCTCGCCTCAATGCCGTTTTAGAAGAAGAGGAAGCACCCAGGGATGGTGGGCTTATGGAAGGTACTCTTCAAATTTGCTCTCGTCCTGCATTCGTGCTATTTGATACTGGTGCCTCTCATTCTTTTATCTCCACTACTTTTGCAAAAACATTACCAATTGCATTAGTTCCTCTACCTTCAGATCTTGCTATTACCACACCCTTAGGATCTGGAACTAAGCTTACCGAATATTATCCTGATAGGGAAGTGATAGTAGAAGGTCATAATCTCCCCGCAAACTTAGTATGTCTTGACATGAAAGGTTATGATGCCATTTTAGGGGTAGATTGGCTTGTAGATCATGATGCTTATATCAATTACAGAAATAGGATTATATCCTTCCGAAAATCAGGTCTTCCAAGATTCTCTTTCCTTGGCATCAAATACAAGAAACATCCCACTATCATATCTTCTCTTGACGCTTGCAAACTCATCTCGCAAGGATGTGAAGCTTTTCTTGCTTCTGTCATTGTTACGGAATCCAAGGAAATCAGCATAGCCGATATCCCTATTGTAAATGAGTTCCCAGATGTATTCCCATCTGAATTATCCAGTTTATCACCCGAGAGGGAAGTGAACTTCACTATTGAACTCATTCGAGGAGCAGCACCTGTTTCTATAGCCCCTTACAGGATGTCCCCCACAGAACTCAAGGAACTAAAGAGACAGTTGCAGGAACTACTAGACAAGGGTTTTATTAGACCTAGCACATCCCCTTCGGGTGCGCCAGTTCTTTTTGTCAAGAAGAAGGATGGCTCTCTCAGGCTATGCATCGACTACCGACGACTGAATCAACTCACAATCAAAAATATGTATCCGTTGCTGCGTATTGATGAGCTCTTCGATCAACTTTCGGAGCAAAATAATTCTCCAAGATTGACCTCAGATCAGGTTATCATCAGCTTATAATTAAAGAAGAAGACATTTATAAATCAGCTTTTCGAAGTCGTTATGGCCACTATGAATTTGTGGTAATGCCATTCGGGTTAACAAATCCTCCAGCAGCATTTATGCAACTTATGAACAATATTTTTCAGCCATATCTAGACCAGTTCATCGTTGTCTTCATTGATGACATCTTGATATATTCCAAGACAAAAGAGGAACATGAAGAACATCTGAGGATAGCTTTGCAAACACTTAGGGAACATAAACTTTATGCCAAGCTTAACAAATGTGAATTCTGACTCAAGGAAGTTTCATTCCTAGGCCACATTATTTCCAAGGAAGGTATCGCTGTGGATCCTTCGAAAGTGGAAGCTGTCAGAAATTGGAGCCGGCCAACGACTGTATCAGAAGTAAGAAGCTTTCTGGGTCTAGCTGGTTACTATAGGAGCTTCATTAGGGACTTCTCAAAAATTGCAGTTCCTTTAACTAGACTCACAAGAAAATAAAATCTTTTTATCTGGTCAGAGGAATGTGAAAGGAGTTTTCAAACGCTTAAGAATCATCTTACTACAACTCCTATTTTAGCACTACCAGTAGAAGGTGGTGGATTCGAAGTATATACGGATGCATCTGGCATTGACCTTGGGTGCGTCCTCATGCAAGATGGAAAGGCAATATGTTATTCCTCAAGACAATTGAAACGTCACGAGAAAAATTATCCTGTGCATGATTTAGAACTAGCCCTTGTTATCTTCACCTTGAAAATTTGGCGTCATTATCTCTATGGAGATAAGTTCACGGTCTATTCGGACCACAAAAGCTTGAAATACTTATTTCCTCAAAAGGAGTTAAATATGAGGCAGAGGAGATGGTTAGAATATCTTAAAGACTTTGATTTTGCTATTCAATATCATCCTAGTAAGGCGAATACTGTAGCATATGCACTCAGCATGAAACCAATGGGAATGCTATCAATTCTTATGATTAGTATGACTAATCTTATTCCTCAATTTACTCAGTTGAACTTAGATATTGACATGAAGGAAGAAGATTGTTTCATAGCTAATATCCGAGCTCAACCTACATTGATAGAGGATCTGGCCAAGTTGCAAAATGATGATCCTGTACTACTAGAGATTAAAGCCAATATTGAACAAAGGCTGGATTTCTCTGTTTCCAATGATGGTAGATTGCTATTCAAGGGCCAAGCGTGTGTACCAGATCATGAGGATATAAAGAAACTGATCCTAGAAGAAGCACATAAGTCTAAGTACACCATTCATCTTGGTGGTACAAAAATGTATCAATATCTCAAAAGAAACTTCTAGTGGCCCAATATGAAGAAGGAAATAGTCCATTTCGTGTCTCGCTGTCTCACTTGCCAACAAGTTAAGGTAGAGCATTTTAGACCCGCAAGTAAATTGCATCCCTTGAATATTCCTGAATGGAATTTGGAAAGTATAGGGATGGATTTCATCATGGGTTTACCTAAGACCAGAGGAGGACACGATGGTATATGGGTAATCATAGACCGATTGACAAAGTCTGCACATTTTCTACCCGTAAAAAGTCGATGGTTTGTGGATATTCTAACAGCATTATACATAAAAGAAATTGTCAAATTACATGGTGTCCCTATCACTATTATATCTGATAGAGATCCTCGATTTACATCAGATTTCTGGAAGGGTCTACAAAACTCACTAGGGTATAGATTGAACTTTAGTACATCATTTCATCCACAAACTGATGGTCAGACGGAAAGAACAAATCAGGTGGTAGAAGATATGCTCAGGGCTTGTGCTATTGACTTTGGAGGAAGTTGGCATGATCACTTGCCTCTGGTAGAATTTGCATATAACAATAGTTATCAGGCCAGCATACAGATGGCACCCTTTGAAGCTTTATATGGAAAAAGTTGTAGATCACAAATATGTTGGAACGAAATAGGGGAAAGGCAATTTCTAGGCCTCGACATTATCATGGATTCTTTAGAGAAGATAAAGTTCATCCAAGAAAGAATGAAGATGGCGCAAGATAGGCAGAAATCTTATGTTGACAATCAAAGACGTGACTTGGAGTTTTAGGTGGGAGATCATGTATATCTGAAAGTTTCTCCAGGCCGTGGTATTCGAAGATTTGGCATTAAAGGAAAGCTAACTTTAAGATTCATTGGTCCATTTGAAATTCTTGAAAGGGTCAGTGAGGTGGCTTATAGACTGGCTTTACCTCCACAATTAGCAGGAGTTCATGACGTATTTCACGTCTCTGTGCTGAAAAAGTATGTATATGATCCTGACCATGTTATCACTTATGATAATTTGGAGATTCAGAAGGACATGACATACGAGCAAACACCAATAAAGATTTTGGAACGAGAAGTGCGTCAACGAAGGAATAAAGTTATTCCTATGGTCAAAATATAATGGAAGAAAACATGGCTATATGAAGCAACATGGGAAACCCAAGAAGCTATGCGGAAAAGATTCTCAGAATTATTCAACAGTAAGTACACTCTCAATCCATGTATTGAATTTGGGGACCAAATTCTTTTAAGAGGGGGAGGGTGTAGTGCCCCAAAATTTATATAAATAATTGTTGGATTATAATTGGAATTTTCTAGAATATATTAGGAATTTATAAGGGCTAAATAGATTAATAAATGGATTATTGAACTAATAAATGGGTTATAAGGCCCAATGGTGTTAAATAATTAGCCTAGCCTATTCAATTAAGACTTAAAAGGTTTAAGGACCAAGCCCATTAAGTTTGGCCCATATTCTAGAAGGTTATTTAGCCTATTCACGAATTTTAAGGATAAATACTATTTTTATAGATAATTATATAGATAAAACGAATAAAAGAGTTTTATTAAATTGAAACTCTGCACACGTTTGACCTAACGGTCTATCAGGTGACCGCTACAGTGGTGTAACGCACCTAGACACGACCGTTACACCCTGCTGATTCCGTAAGTTGAAGAACTTGCAAAAGATTGGAACTTTGGGATCCTATCTACTAGAGACCTAATTAGAAGGATGTGTAAGGTTGTTAAGGACTCTTAGGGGTCAGGTTTTGGCCAACTAAGGACTCTAGAATCGATCTAATCCTCAAACCCTAGCCAAATCCCTATAAATAGAACCCAGTTCTGAACTAAGCGACCCTTACTTTTGGCTCGTGAAGAATCAAGGTAAGAAGATAGAATTTTGGGCAAGTCCTTTGGAACTTTTTGTTTATAATACTAAGGTCTAACAACTCTCAAAATTTCATGTTAGGAGATCAAGTAACCATGGAGATAAGGGCTTCTAAAGTCGCTGATTCTGTCATAGCAACCCAGGATTCAGAGCAAAGAACCACTGAAGATTAAGCAATTAGGACGCCTAAACGAGGTAATTAGAGTTCGGTGATTTAGAACTTTTTGTTCCCCTTAGATTAATCTTCTTACCCTCCAAATTTCACCTCTTTAGGTCAAGGGATTGGAGAGTTAGGGCAATGAGAAGTTGATGAAAAACTACAGGAAGAAGAGAACTAGGACGTATCTTGAAGATCCAAATTGGAAGTATAAAGCCCAGGGAAAAGGTAGGTCATCTCATGAACAACAAAAAGATCTCTTCAGGGATAAAAGCCCTCTGATTTGACCTGATTTCATGCATT
Source organism: Amorphophallus konjac (assembly GCA_022559845.1). Classification (NCBI taxonomy): domain Eukaryota; kingdom Viridiplantae; phylum Streptophyta; class Magnoliopsida; order Alismatales; family Araceae; genus Amorphophallus; species Amorphophallus konjac. Next base: position 164,712,824 of record CM040119.1, on the reverse strand, counting down.
ATAGATTGTGAATTTCATGTTTTAGTAAGTTCATGCATACATGCATACCTTTAGCCTAACCAAAGATAAAACATATCATCTTGTTTATTCACTGCGACCTATGCATATACCTGGCCTTTACTTCATTTATCATGGCTAGACTAGCTAGTGATTATGATTCTTCTTGCATGGACATAGTTCATTATCTTTACTGTCAGCAGAAGCTCTGACGGATGAGGGTAGGACCGTCACATGATTGTAACGGCCCTACGATAAGCCATCACACTCTCTGCTGTATTTAAATTGATCTGTGTCTCTGACGCACCATAGCAGGAGCGTTACCATACTTTAACGGCCTCTCGACAAACCGTCACACGGACTGTAACGCGCCTATGCTAGACCGTTAGAACACTGTTTTCTGTCAACTCGAGACGGAATGAAAATTAGTCAAGACTACTTATAAATAAGGCTAGTTATCTAAGTTTTGACCTGATATCATGACTTTGAGTTTATTTATTGATTCATGATAGGAATTGCATGATTACAAGCATTTGAAGTTATATTAAGTTATGTTAATTTCATTGGCTAAACTTTATAGTTTATATTTAATTTGTGATTTCAAATGATGTATTGAGGGAGTTTTATTATGGTTTCACATCGTTTCCCAGTCCTTTCCATCTATAGAGTCATTATCTTTAAGTGCATGGCGTATATTCCGGTATATGGCCATTAGTTCACACTTTACACTATAGGAACATTATCTTGAACATGAGGACCTCTCTATTAGATATTCCCTCCAATGGACTAGGAAATCTTGTTTCAAGGCCTCCGTAATTCTCCGCGAGCCTGGGATTCGCACTAGGACGCCGAGTTGGTTGTACCATAAAAGCCCAATCATTAGAAAACACCATCGATAGTTTCTGGTTTTTGGAGATGTAACGGATCAATGTTGGACCGTCAGGCTCATCTAACGCCCCAATAAATGACCATCACATTTACTGAGTCCGTTTTATTTATTTCTGGATTCAGCCATTCTAAAGGATCAATGATAGACCGTCACGATCATGTAATAGCCCATTGATTGACCGTCACAGTTCTTGAGTGTTTTAACCCAAGCTTTTACCAAAGGGTTGATATTCTAAAGTTCCTAGATAGACTATTGATAGTCTAGGACTTGTCATATTGTTCAAGATACTTATTTTAATTTATGGAAAATAAGGAATGTATCGTTATGCTGCCGACTTATTTTCATAAGCATAACCTTATTTTAAGTCATTCTTGACTCGCATTTCTTAATTGAAGCGTTCATTCATTGAACTATTGTTATCATGAGCTTATTGAACTTATTATATTCTTGGCCATACTTTATTGTTACATGCGTGGAAATAGCTTGATTTATACTTAAAGTTGCGATCAAGCACTATTTGTGTTCAAGGGCTCTATGCTAGTCCCCTCGGCTGATTGCCCGAAACATACAATTATAAACCATGGGGTATGATGCTACTGGAGTCGCATTACGCTGGGAGTACTTTCTTTATAAATAAGTGAAAATCCACGGCATCATGAAAATACTTGTACATGACTATTGCTTGATATTTCACAGAAATTCACGAAGTACTTGCTCATAAGTAAAATATGCTGGAGTGATGATTATGTGGCTTGCTAGTACATTGTCGAGACGTTCTTGTTCATGAAAGGCCATGCTACATTCTTGTTCATACTTGCTCTCATTCTATCTTAAACGATCATCTTTATTGCTTTGGTTATTCGCATGATTGATCGCATTCGCATGATTGTACCTAAATTCTTTAGAGATAACATGCTAATTGCTTAAACATTGCTAATCATGTTGATGCGAAGATACCTACTGGGCAAGTGTGCTCATTACCTATTTCTAATCTTTTTCAGGAGATGGAAGTGATACGAATTTAGATTCGAGTTATACAAGTAGCGGGTCCGAGAGCGAATGAAAGTCATATCAAATTGAGAGTGAAGACTTAGGAAGTCTACAACGTTTAGATTGAGTTTCTCTAATTTCTTGTTTCTTGAGTCTAGTGGAATGGAAAAAAGATAAAAGGTTATTGTACTTGAATACTTGATTATTAATGAAATAAAGTTAGAGTTTGAGTAATTATTGTGTGATTGCATTCTTATGTGTGATTGCCTTGCGCTCTGATCATTCTTGCTTGCAAGAGACTTACCATGCCGGCTGTTCACGTTCCTCGAGCGAGTCTTCCGTTGTAATAAAGGCTTGGGGTGTGACAGTCATCCCGAGTTCCAGTCGCCAGTTCCCAGCTCTAGTCCCGGCTACAACGCCTTTACAGGCCAGCCATCAGCTCCCAGCTCCAGTCTCGGCTACAACGCCTTTACAGGCCAGCCGCCAACTCCCAGCTCCAGTCCCTGCTACAACGCCTTTACAGGCCAGCCGCAAGCTCCCAGCTCCAGTCCCGTCTACAATGCCTTTATAGGCCAGCAGCCAGCTCCCAGCTCCAGTCCCGGCTACAACGCCCTTACAGGCCAGCTGCCAGCTCCCAGCTCCAGTCCCGGCTACAACGCCCTTACAGGCCAGCCGCCAGCTCCCAGCCCCAGCCCCGTCTACAACACCTTTATAGGCCAGCCGCCAGCTCCCAGCTCCAGTCCCTGCTACAATGCCTCTACAGGCCAGCCGCCAGCTTGTTGTGCCCCTTATGCTTTGTTGATAATGTGGTGTTTTAATGATAGCAACATGAATGAGTCACCATATTGTTTTGCTAAGAACAACACATTGAGTCATCACATGAATGCATATGACTGATCTGTTCTGTGGAGAATGCATGAGTATGCTATGTCTGATCTATTCATTGCTATAGTCTTTGTGTTTAGCATACACTGCATCAGTGCAATAACAGTTGTTGCATGCGTCTGTTAAGAAGTCTGTACATTGCCCTGCTTCAGGCTGAGCAAGTCTATACATTGGCTGCTGCACTCTCAAGTCTGTATAGCCTGTGAGGTCCATCTCACTTAGTGTCTCATTTGGACATAAAGTCTATACATTGGACCGTCTCACTTAGCGTCTCACTCATCGTCTTCGTTGCTGGCAAGTATATACATTGCACGCGTTCAAGTCTATACATTGCTTGTAGACTGTTTAAAGTCTGTACATCGTGCATCCTTTGATTTGAAGTCTGTGCAGCCTATGTTCATTCGTCAAGTCTATACATCATTCTTTGCAGTTCTGCATCTTATGTTGTGTCTCATGCAAGTCTATACATTCTTGGCAGTTCAGCGTCTCATGCTATGTCTCATGCAAGTATGTACATCGTTTACTCTCCACAGGACATGAAGATGGTGCAGCCTGATCTTGCATGCATAAGTCAAGTCTGTACATCAGTTAGTTGCACGCCATAGAGTTTAGCAAGTATGCACACTGTCTGGTCGCACACAATCTTAAGTCTATACATTGCACTATATGCATACTACATTGCATCCAGCAAGTCTGTACATTGAGCATCTCATGTTGCGTCTCATGCAAAGTCTGTACATCGGGCAAGTCGGTGCACTCAAACACTTGCTCGATGCATTGCATTCTGAGCGTCTCATGTTGCGTCTCATGCAAAGTCTGTACCTCGGTTAAGTCTATACATTCTTTAGCTCAGTTCGCAGCTGAGTCTGAAGTCTGTACAACCTATGTTCTTCATGCATACATATAGTCAATGCATCGTCTTGATAGCATGCACGCACTCAAGTGTATACATTCATGAGCTATGCCTATGCATCGTTTGCATACTGTATCATTAAGTCCGTGCATCCATTTCTAGTGTACATACTTTGCTTGATGCATTCTGCATTACACACTCAGTTTGTGCATTGTGCTCTCATGTTTCAGGCACAAGTGAAGTCTGTACAGAGTTTGCTGTCTTCACGTAGCTTGATGACTTAGCAAGTCTATACACTCGCTATCATGCATTCAAAGTCTACACATTCTGCTGATATGTTTATGCATAATGCAAACTGCATTTCATGCACTTAAAGTCTGTACACTGCATCATGTGCTTCAGGCATTAGACTTAAAGTCTATACATTCTTGCATCGTTTCTCATTGTACACACTTCAGGTGGCAAGTATGCACATTGTTCAGAACGCAAAGTCCATACAGCCATTGTGCATTCATTCTTGATGTACATACTTTGCTTACTCAAACTGAAAATAATCTTCATCTGACAGGACTGTTGCTCGAGGAGCCTAAGAAGGGCACGTGATCCAAGAATGGATAAAGTGCCAGGATCGTGACACGTGGAATGTATCCCAGCTAGGATGCTGCCATGTGGTCAAAATTCCTCAGATCTGACAGAACCTTTTGGGCGGGAAATGTGGAAGACACACCTTCCTACTGCTGCTATATATATGAAGACCTCTTCATCAGGTGAATGTGATTGACTGAAGCAGAGGAGAGCCTTCACGATCCAATAAGAAAGAAAAGAGAAGCAGAAGAAGAAAGAGTGTGAAGAGAAAGAGAGAAGAAGTAGAAGAGAAAGAAAAAGAGGAGAGACAGTGAGATTGAGAGAAGAGGAGAGCAGTCTGAAGATTAGTCTTTATTGGACCGTGGATCAAATCCAGGCCAGTCAGCTCTGTTGAGAGCCACATTGTGTTTCATCGCATACATCTTTCTATTGCTGTTTGTTTCCTATTTTCTTGTTTCATCTTTTACCCTTCTTCAAGCTGTCAGTCAGCGTTTGTAGTGGAGGATTCCACTGGACAGGTCAAGCTATAATTCCTCAGCGGGCGAGACTTGGTCTCAGACAGCAAGCTGTGTTGCTCAGCGGGCAGAGGAGGATTCCTCTGGACGGGTTAAGCTGTAGTCCCCAGCGGTTGTAGGCAAGCTGTGATGCCCAGCGGTTCAAGCTGTGAGTCAGTAGTAATCCACACTCGGGTTGAGTGTGGGGTGGACGTAGGTCTGGAGGACCGAACCACCTAAAACTCTTTGTGCAGTGGTTTGAATGCTTATTTCTGTCTTCGCTAGATGAATGCATAGGTGCGCTCCACATATTTGATTATTGGTCGAACAGAAGGTTTGATTCTTCTCTTGATAGAGTCTGTTTGTATTAGGAAGTTTTAATTGGGCGAAATTTTTTAGGGGAGATTCATTCACCCCCCTCTGAATCCACCTCACCGAACCCAACACTTGGTATCAGAGCGGGTTGCTGTGCATAGGATCTAACAATCCGCAGTAGATCTTGCTTCTTTCGTGGTGCATTTCAGAGTGGATTTCTTGTGCTCGTGTTTTGCTTCACTGATTTAGTGCCTTGCTTTACTCATCCGATTTCGGTGCATCTTTCATATCTCGATGGCTCCACTTCATGTCTTTGATGGTTCTAATTTGACATCATGGTTAGGAGGCCTATGTGTGTACGTAAACTCCATTGATCCCAAACTATGGAGCCTACTATCTAAAGGCCCACATCAATTACCTCATGATGAGACCAAGTGGTCTAGAGCGGACAGAATAAAGAACCATGACAATGTCATAATTCTTAATATCTTGAGAGCTGCGATTAATACTGATATATATCCTTTTGCTCTCAGGTGCACTTCTGGAAAGGAGATATATGACAGAGTCATTTCTGCTCATAACGAACATGAGGATAGCTACATGATGGCAAACCGGGGAAATGATGATGAGGAAGCCTCATCCAAGGTAAATTCTGAATCTGAATCCGAAGAAATCTTGATTGATGAATTATGGAATATAAATGAGGAACTTTCTAATAGATGTGAAAAATTAAAATCTGAGAATAAAAGGTTGAAAAAGAAATGTGATCATATAAATTTGAAAGCTCCCTATGAAAATTGTTCTAAACTGAAAGAATCTTTTGATGCATGTTTGATGGATGTTTGCAAACATAAGGAGCTGAATAATTTAATGAAAATTAAAAATGATGAACTTACTGCCAAGATTTCTGAACTAGAAGATAAGCTGAATTCATTAGGAAATGATCAAATCCTAACTAATGAACGGGTTCAGAATGAGCAAATAAGAAAGGAGAATGAAGAGCTGAAGGTTCTAAATACTGAAATGTCTGAGAGACTCTTAATGCTAGAAAAAGGGAAGAGTTCTTTTGAAAATGAATGTGAGAGCGTGAGTACATTAATAGAAGAGATTGACAGCTGCAAAGCTATTAATGTCATACTTAATGAAAAGGTCACAAATTCTGAAATGCTCATTTCTTCTCTCAAAAATGAAATCACTGAACTGAACAAATCTCTATCTGAGTCTTTTAAGAATAAAGAAAATCTGAGAGCTGCATCTAAGAAGAAAGTTTCTGATGGAGGTAGTAAGCAGGAAGTGAGAAAAAGACTGTGCACAACCTTTGTGCGTAGCTCTGAGTTAGCTAGCACTTCATCTTCTTCAAATATGCCTGCTATTCAAGAGAGTCAGAAAATAAAACAGAATAAGAATCTATATGTTGAAACTTCTCAGGTCAAACTGTCTTCTGCTAAAAGAAAGAATGTGAAATATTTCTACTGTGGTAAATTTGGCCATGGGATGGTTGATTGTTTTACCATGAAGAAGGATGATCTGAATGTTGATAAAAAGCATGCTAGGAACTTGTATGGTAAGAAACCCTCTCTTGTTCAAACGAAAAGAATCCACTGTTTTTACTGTCATGGAATAGGTCATCTTATGCATAATTGTAGATTAAAGAAACAGGATGATCTCAATGCTAGAAAATTGCATGATAGGAATGTTCATGTTAAAAATCATGCAAATCATAAGAAGAACATTCAATGCTTTCATTGTGGCAAATTGGGCCATATTGTTGCAAATTGTTGGCATGCTAAGGGAAGAACACTTAACTCCAAACCTGCTAAAATTCCTGCAAAAAGACATGTAGTCTATGAGAAATTTAACAGAATGAATTCATCATGTTTAGAATGTGGAAAGTATGGCCACACAGTCAAGGACTGTTGGCATGCCCAAGGAGGCCATGTTAATGACAAAAATTTAAAATTCTATGCCAAAAGATCTGCAAGTCTTTCATGCTTTAACTGTGGCAAGCTAGGTCACAAGTATACTGAATGTTGGTCATCAGGATATAAGAAAGAAACTGTTCATGCATACAACAGAACTGTTCATGCTTATGCACATAGGTCTCATACTGCTATTGATATGCATCATAGGATCAAAACTTCTGATGCTTCATGTAGATATTGTGGCAAATTGGGTCACTTCATGACCAATTGTTATCATATGGATTGTAAAGATAGCATTGCTAAGCGACTGTTCAAAACTCCTGCTAGGGCCAATACAGGACCCAAGACTACTTGGGTTTCTACTGGATCAAAATGATCATTTCTCTATAGGTGTGCCTTGGGATGAATAAAGGGGGTCAATAAGCCAAGGCACTCAAAATGAAAAACCCCAAGATCCTACACATCAGGTCAGTTCTAAACTCTATTTAAATCTCATCATCTGAAATTGTGAGTCAAAATGGGTGAATTTCATGTTGATTTGTTTGTTTGATTTCTAATGTTCTCTTCTTGTCTAGCTGATCAGTCTGCATTCCAGACTCAGCTACTGAATTTAATTCTGCACAAATCTGATGCTCTTCTCTTTGCCAATTTTTGCACTGTGTACATAGGATGCTAGATGCACTGCACAACCATTGTTGTAGTCGATGCATACCTAATGTCTGCATATATCGTTTGCATGACTATCAATGCATATAGGACTGCTTTGCATGACTTTTGTTTGCTTATTGTTGTAGTCTGCATGTCTTTCAATGCATATAGGATTGCTTTACACTACATACATCATTTGCATAACCCTGGTATATTAAATGGTAAGCTACTAAAAGGCAGGGAAATCTGCATGGAGGTTCTTACTATGTGTGAGATGGTCCTTGAGAATAGGTTCTCCGCCAAGTACCAAGGGCCAAGTCCTCATATAGAGCAGTGTATTGCATATCATTAAATTTGAAATCTGAAAAAGGTTAAAATGTTCATGACTTGGGTGTATTAACTTGAAATGATTGCATACTTGCTTTATGTATCATTGTTGCATAGTCTGCATTTAGTTAGGTGAAAGCATTGCATAGTATTTTGTTGCATCATGGTGTCAGGGGGAGTTGAGTTCAGTTCAATACATTGAATTCTTTTCACTTCTTATAGTCCCCATTCAATTCTATCATATTCTTTGACATCAGATGTTATTGAACCTTAATGCCTATTGCTATCACTTCCCTAACACTTTCACTGAACAACAGTATTGCTTCTGGTTTAGTACATTGAGCTGTGGTTATTGTAATTGTTCATTTATAAGAATCACACTTGCAAATTTAAAGAAACTAAAGGTTTAACTTTTATAAATTGAAGAGTTAAGTGTCTACACTTCAGAACTTCAGATAAAAGAAAACTTTTATAGCTCTTAATCTCTGTCTCATGGTTAGAATAGAAAAAGTTTTTTTTAATGCCTGAACGTGTTAAACTGGAAATATCTAGAAAAGGTGAATAAGAGTGTGTAATTTTTTTTTAAACAATCACTCTAAAAGAAATCAGGGCAACAGTAAATAAGAGCATTAATGTAAAGAGCTGAACACAGTGATAGAGCAATGGCTGAATTGCACTGAGAAACTGTGATCTCCTCCAAAGAAGCAGGAGAATTCATAAGTCATGAAGTGCTTCAGACTACCTCTGTTCATAGGGTCAAATCTATAGGGGGAGTTTTCACCAAGTAACTGGGGGTACTGGCCACTGATCAAGGTGTGCCCTTAATGTCAAAGGTGAAAATTGTTCCTTGTAAGTCTTGATCTGAAATAGATCTAGTAGTTTATGCCTAGTAACTAGGGGTACCTGCCTCTGATCAAGGTGTACACCTAATGTCAACAGCATAAATGCGACTGGTCTATTCACTTAGCTCAGTTTCTAAAAAAAAATTAAAAAGTGAAATACAAACTGCTATAACCCTTTAAAATCAAAAGTCATTGAGTGAAAATTATTTTTTCTTAATACATATTCAAGTTGCATTTCTTAAACTTCCATGTTTAATCACAAAGGGTATGTTTCTGACTTATCTATTAAAGCCATGTGTCCTAGATTCATTGCTATAAATGGAGTCTATAATTCTTTTTCAGTGGTCAGCTACTTTACTCTATCTTTATCACTGTTAAACCTGAATTTTTTCAAGACTGTATATTGCTGATTCTTATGCTTTAACAGTTGTCTATAATCATGATCACTCTCTGAACCAATGCTTCAGCTGTTGTATAGTGACTCCTTACCTTATTGTTTCATCCGTTCATATTCCTTTCTCAAAGGGGGAGAAATAATTCAGGGGGAGTTATACTTTGAGGGGGAGAATGGGTTGTTATTGTTTTTCCATTGAGATGCCTTGTGATCATTGTTGTCTACTTTTACCCTCCTATCATCAATCACTTTACTCTCCACACTTTTGAAATCTTTCATCATGACTTCACTCATGTTCTCAGGGGGAGCTTTGGGTATTAGTTGCATTAAGAGGAGAGTAGTTCTGCATGAATGTTGATAGGGGGAACTCCATTTCAATGAACTATGTTTCATTCTCTGTATTTGTGTGCTGAATTTTTGTCTCTCAATTCATTCTTTTTGATTATGTCAAAGGGGGAGAATAGTTTGACGAGTCAGTGTGAGAGTCAGTGTGACTCATTATGTTACCATCATCAAAAAGGGGGAGATTGTTGTGCCCCTTATGCTTTGTTGATAATGTGGTGTTTAAATGATAGCAACATGAATGAGTCACCTTATTATTTTCCTAAGAACAACACATTGAGTCATCACATGAATGCATATGACTGATCTGTTCTGTGGAGAATGCATGAGTGTGCTATGTCTGATCTATTCATTGCTATAGTCTTTGTGTTTAGCATACACTGCATCAGTGCAATAACAGTTGCTGCATGCGTCTGTTAAGAAGTCTGTACATTGCCCTGCTTCAGGCTGAGCAAGTCTATACATTGGCTGCTGCACTCTCAAGTCTGTACAGACTATGAGGTCCGTCTCACTTAGCGTCTCATTTGGACATAAAGTCTATACATTGGACCGTCTCACTTAGCGTCTCACTCATCGTCTTCGTTGCTGGCAAGTATATACATTGCACGCGTTCAAGTCTATACATTGCTTGTAGACTGTTTAAAGTCTGTACATCGTGCATCCTTTGATTTGAAGTCTGTGCAGCCTATGTTCATTCGTCAAGTCTATACATCATTCTTTGCAGTTCTGCATCTTATGTTGTGTCTCATGCAAGTCTATACATTCTTGGCAGTTCAGCGTCTCATGCTATGTCTCATGCAAGTATGTACATCGTTTACTCTCCACAGGACATGAAGATGGTGCAGCCTGATCTTGCATGCATAAGTCAAGTCTGTACATCTGTTAGTTGCACGCCACAGAGTTTAGCAAGTATGCACACTGTCTGGTCGCACACAATCTTAAGTCTATACATTGCACTATATGCATACTACATTGCATCCAGCAAGTCTGTACATTGAGCGTCTCATGTTGCGTCTCATGCAAAGTCTGTACATCGGGCAAGTCGGTGCACTCAAACACTTGCTCGATGCATTGCATTCTGAGCGTCTCATGTTGCATCTCATGCAAAGTATGTACATCGGTTAAGTCTATACATTCTTTAGCTCAGTTCGCAGCTGAGTCTGAAGTCTGTACAACCTATGTTCTTCATGCATACATATAGTCAATGCATCGTCTTGATAGCATGCACGCACTCAAGTGTATACATTCATGAGCTATGCCTATGCATCGTTTGCATACTGTAGCATTAAGTCCGTGCATCCATTTCTAGTGTACATACTTTGCTTGATGCATTCTGCATTACACACTCAGTTTGTGCATTGTGCTCTCATGTTTCAGGCACAAGTGAAGTCTGTACAGAGTTTGCTGTCTGCACGTAGCTTGATGACTTAGCAAGTCTATACACTCGCTATCATGCATTCAAAGTCTACACATTCTGCTGATATGTTTATGCATAATGCAAACTGCATTTCATGCACTTAAAGTCTGTACACTGCATCATGTGCTTCAGGCATTAGACTTAAATTCTATACATTCTTGCATCGTTTCTCATTGTACACACTTCAGGTGGCAAGTATGCACATTGTTCAGAACGCAAAGTCCATACAGCCATTGTGCATTCATTCTTGATGTACATACTTTGCTTACTCAAACTGAAAATAATCTTCATCTGACAGGACTGCTGCTCGAGGAGCCTAAGAAGGGCACGTGATCCAAGAATGGATAAAGTTACAGGATCGTGACACGTGGAATGTAGCCCAGCCAGGATGCTGCCATGTGGTCGAAATTCCTCAGATCTGACAGAACCTTCTGGGCGGGAAATGTGGAAGACACACCTTCCTGTTGCTGCTATATATATGAAGACCTCTTCATCAGGTGAAGGTGATCGACTGAAGCAGAGGAGAGCATGCACGATCCAGTAAGAAAGAAAAGAGAAGCAGAAGAAGAAAGAGTGTGAAGAGAAAGAGAGAAGAAGTAGAAGAGAAAGAAAAAGAGGAGAGACAGTGAGATCGAGAGAAGAGGAGAGCAGTCTGAAGATTAGTCTTTACTGGACCGTGGATCAAATCTAGGCCAGTCAGCTCTGTTGAGAGCCACATTATATTTCATCACATACAGCTTTCTGTTGCTGTTTGTTTCCTATTTTCTTGTTTCATCTTTTACCCTTCTTCAAGCTGTTAGTCAGCGTTTGCAGTGGAGGATTCCACTGGACAGGTCAAGCTGTAATACCTCAGCGGGCGAGACTTGGTCTCGGACAGCAAGCTGTGTTGCTCAATGGGTAGAGGAGGATTCCTCTGGACGGGTTAAGCTGTAGTCCCCAGCGGTTTTAGGCAAGCTGTGATGCCCAACGGTTCAAGCTGTGAGTCAGCAGTAATCCACACTCGGGTTGAGTGTGGGGTGGACGTAGGTCTGGAGGACCGAACCACCTAAAACTCTTTGTGTAGTGGTTTGAATGCTTATTTCTGTCGTCACTTGATGAATGCATAGGTGCGCTCCACATATTTGATTCTTGGTTGAACAGAAGGTTTGATTCTTCTCTTGACAGAGTCTGTTTGTATTAGGAAGTTTTAATTGGGCGAAATTTTTTAGGGGAGATTCATTCACCCCCCTCTGAATCCATCGCACCGAACCCAACACAGCTCCCAGCTCCAGTCCTGACTACAACGCCTTTACAGGCCAGCCGCCAGCCCCCCAGCTCCCAGTCCCGGCTACAACGCCTTTACAGGCCAGCCGCCAGCTCCCAGTCTCAGTCCCGGCTACAAGGGCTTTACAGGCCAGCCGCTCAGCCCCCAGTCCCAATCTCGGCTACAACGCCTTTGCAGGCCAGCCGGCTGGCTCCAGCTCCGGTCACCATCTCCAGTCATAATTCGAGTTTCAACCTCCAGTCCTGATGTTACACAATGATGCAGCAAGTGGCTATGGTTCCTTGGACTTAATTCGCAAACACAATCACAAGATTCGAGCAAACTTTGAAGACGCCGTCTCACCGTGCGCACCCGTACCCCGTGGTGACTCGGTGATGCCGAGTCGAGGTGGTGGAACAAGACCCTTGCTGGTAGAGGGCCAGCACAGCTAAGGTTCACCCTCCCGAAGGTGTGATGCCCACAATCAAAGGCGGCCGGGTGCCTTGGGAGCACTAGGTCACTCACTCACTATTATCCACGATGACCACTCAATATGGTGGATCCGGGAACGGGCACTCTCTTACTAGCCAGCGGACTAGCTTGACGGATATTAAACAAACAGATACTAGGGGAGCAAGGGCCGAGGCTCACCTGGTTGGTTTGAAGAAACCAACCTCGTTCGGAGACGATGGGCGAGCGGGGAAGTGTGGGATCCCCGCACACTGCGCCGATGAAGCTTGAATCCTGTTTAATACAAGCACTACACCTCACACAGGAGGGTGGACTTGGGGTGGGGATGTTGATTTACACGCAAACACTACCTCCACGCAGGGAGGGGCGGTAAGCCGGCCAGGCGGGGAGGGGAGATTCGCCGAAATTGCGAAAGGAGAAGCCGATGTCGAATCTGCCTGCTTCCTGTGGTGGATGACTGACAGTCACTGTTGAGGTCGTAACTCCCGGTCTGGTATTTTTCCGATAATGAGACCAGCGAGGAACTCTTCGTAGCTGGGGCTGGGATGCCTCAGAATTATGTTGAATTCTTCTGATGTCATTGCTGGCCGTGGTGGAGGTTCGAACAGCGTGACAGAATCTGGGACTGGCAGCTTCGGATCTCACACAGCAGGTTGCATAGAGTGTCCCGATCGCTTCTGGACTCCGAATCACAAACCGCCAGAGTTTCTGGAACCGTGGAGGAGCCCTATTAGCATCAAAACTGACGGGGAAGCCGTCTGAGGTCAGAGAGGACTGGAGGACTCAGAATAGTGGAGGCAGGTCGTTGTAGACTGTGGGAGGCAGACGCGCGCAGCCGAGGGAGAAAAATGGTAACTTCGGCCCACGGATGTGGAACGAAGCTCTGCTTCTTGATTCTGAACGTCGACTGGACGAGGGAGAACTTTGTACAAGAGCTCGAGGCCGAGTTCTTCCGTGGTCTGTCGTGGTACAGGCTCTAACCTTGTTCAGGTACTCTGCAGGGATGACTCTGTGCCGTCGGGGGAGATCGGTCCTCCCGGACAACCCCGGACTCAGAATGGGGTGGGATCACCTCGCCTGCGAAGCTGATTGGACGACCTTTCCAGCAATGTATGATACGACTTCAGATGTTGCCATATGACTGCGTGGTTGCTTCTGCAAGTCGACCCTTTCTGCTACACTCGAACTGAGAGCTGTAATTTGAAGAATATGGGGGGGGAAAGGGGGTTTATGGGAGGGGAAGTGAGGTGGATGGGTATGGGGATGACCCTTGGCTGTGATGGGGTCTGGGAGGGGGTGTTCCAAGAAGTGGGAGGGGGAGAATGAGGCCTGGAAGGAGGTGTTTGCAGTGGCTGAGAAGGGAGTTGCGAAATTGGGCTTGGAGGGAAAGGGGGAAGGTGAGGGGGCACAAGTGGGTGGGGGGGGGGGAATGGTTTCCCTCCTTTGGATTTGGAATGGGTTTAATGGAAAGGGATTAATGGTAGCCTAGAGAATGGGAAGGGTTGCCTTGGGGAGGGGAAGAGGTGTTTGGGATAATGGATTCCCCCTTGGGAAGGTGAAAGGGTGAATGGGGAAGGGTAAAGGTGTCTAGGAGAATGGTATTCCTCCTAGGAGGTTGGGGGAGAGTAAATGGGAGGTATAGGGAAGGGAGAGGGGTTTAATGAGGAGTGAATGAGGAGGAGAGAGAGAGAATTTCGAAATTTGGAGAGAGAGAGGAGGAGAGAGAGAGGGGTTCGCCCCTTTTAGTTAGAGAGAGAAGAAGAGAGAGAGAGAGCTAGAGATAGAGAGAGAGAGATGCATAAATACTTTGGCAAACTTTTATCAATACTTCATTAGCTCCAAATGGGGGGGATTGGGGTCCTATTTATAGGAAACCCACAATTTAACAAAAGACCCTGAGTTTTTGACTAATGACAATAAACCAAGGGGGAAGGGGGGTGCCTATGGGCCTAGCCCGCTTAGTTGGGCCCAACTGACGCATTAACCATTCTAATGACAATTAATCTAGGTAGATGACTCTTTAACCTAGGTATTTGACTCAATAAAGAGGAAATTACATAATTTATGACTCAAGAAAATATAAAAATTACAAGCCATGATTAAGAAAAAATGCGGCGAACATGATGACGCATAGCTGGCAAGCAACGGGACCCGTGGAGAAATGGGAAGTGGTAAACGATGTCCCCATCATACTCCCGGGGTGCAGAGAACTCGACTCTGTCGAGTAAGGGTCCTCCCTTCTGCGGTACTGCTCCAATAGGTCAGGATCCAGTTGCTGGAGATCCTCCTGAATCACCCAGGCGTCAACCGAAGGTGGTCGTCCCTTCCACCTAACCAGATATCACTTATACGCCTTGCTCCGTGTGGTAGTGATCTGTTCATCTAATATCCGCTCCACTTGATCACGCTGGTTTCTCTGGCCAGATGGAGCTCTCGTTGGTGTGGGGGCTCTCTCAAGGGGTGGGATAGGCTGGATCTCCTCACTGGGTGTCACCGTGGGACCCTTGTAGGTCACCAGGTCAGCCGCATTGAAAGTGGGGCTTACTCCGTACTCTTCGGGGAGGTCCAACACATAAGCATTTGTGCCAAGGTGCCTCAACACCTGAAAGGAGCCTGCTCCACGAGACCTCAGTTTTGAGACAATCTCAGTCCTCACCATCACAAAATCACCGACATGGATTTCTTGGTGGCGACAGTGGGAATCGGCTAATTCCTTAAGAACCTTGTTGCTCTTGTTGTTGTGTTTGCGAATGTTACCATGCAATGTCATGAATGATGATCCTATAGGGATGAAGGGAGGACCTGGACAACCAAATTCAGCCCTATCAAGTGTTAGATTGATTTTGACAGACTTAGGAGGACCAGGGCATCCATGAATTGACCTATCATGCTTAGAAACCATGTGGACATTGATGCACTTAGGTGGACCGGGGCAGCCACAAGTGGCCCTATCATGCATGAGACGGATGAAGAGTGGGGGAAGATCAGCTTGTCCAAATGTAAACCTGTCGTGCACTGGACCTAGTGTGTATGTGACACAAATGACGTGACTAGCCTTACTACATGATGCAAAATGTTGTGACACATGCATTACAATCAAGATGGTCCCATCTTTAGGTGGGGGTGGATTTGGGGGTTTCCACTCATAGGGGTCGAAGGGGTCCAAGAAGGTGGACATTTTGGGATAGGTCACTTCCTCATTTCCTAGGTGGATGTCACCCTCGGTCATGGCTCTCATAGTGTGAACTAAGTAGTGGAATGGGTGGGTTGGGTTCAACATGGTGGGTGAGGGTAGGAGGGAGTGGGTGGTGGGTAAGGCGGCTAGGTCCCATGGGTTCAATATCTTCCATAGGGAGGGATCAAAGGGGTCATGGAATGTGTTACCAAGGAAGGGGTATTCTATCTCCTCAAGGTCTTCAAATGATGGTGAGTCCTCCTCCTCAAATGAAGTAATTGAACCGAAGTCTTTGGCGGGTTGGTTGGCCATGAATGGAGGGCTTGGCATCCTACCCGAAATAAGCAACTCTAATTCGCGGATAGCATCGGGCTCTTCGGGTGTTGGGAGGAATAAAAGAAGGTCGCTAGTGTAGCAACCCACAGTGTATATCGAGGAGATGGACCCGACACATAGGTGTAGGAGGTCAAGGCTCCTAGGTTGGTCGGCTACAGTGGTCAACATGCCAGTTAACTCCATTTGCCAAGATAGACCCTTAAGAAAATCCCCTAATGTTTCCACTTGATAGGATGATTGGATTGTGGTGTGATAGGTGGGTAAGGGTACTATAGGAAGGTTTTGTTCCATAGGAGGGCAAACATGGGCCATGAGATCTCTAAATGGGTTCTCCTTTAGCCAACGTGAAAGGGGTTCTCCTAAGATGAGCTCGACCCCTAGTAGGGAGGGTGGTGTAAGGTGAAGACCACCATGTGAAGTTTCTTCTTCTTCCTGGACATGGGTGATCTCCATGGCGGGGGTTGGGTCCGGAGTGTTCACTACTATGGGGTCGGGTATGGGTTCCTCTACCAGGGAGGTGAGTGGGTCCTCTGAGGGAGAGATGATAACGGTTGGTGTATGGTGTACCCAGGGTGGTGAGTAAGGCCGGACTTGGGTTGGGGTTGGGAGTGGAAGTAGCGGGGGGCTAGGTTTGGGTAGGATAGGAGTTGGAAGTGGAAGGTGGGTTGGGTGAGTAACTTTGGGTTGGGGAATGGTGGCTGTCACGGGCCTAGGTGGAGGGGTGGACATGGGGTCCACGTGGGTTTGAATGGTGATGGTGGAGTGAGCCATGATGCTTCTTCCACCTGGGATGGGAACTTCTCGGCCTAACCCATGACATTGTGATTTATATTCTTCTTCCCAATCGGGGGAGGCCTCATGTACCTCAATTACAATCTTATCCCTTTGTGGTGTGGGGGTCTTATTCTCCAAGGAAATGGGAAGGTCTTTTGGGGATGGGGTGATGAAAGTTGGGGCATGGTGTACCCGTGGTGGTGAAGTTTGGACCCTAACGGTGGTCTTGGGTTGGCTGGGGGAGAAAGGAGGAGTGGGAGTGCTCCTTGGGTTATGGTTCTCAAGGTAGGAGTGGGAAGGTTGGGGAGTGAAGATCTTCCTGATCTCAATCCTTATCTCTTCCACTAAATCTAGGGGTCCTTTGGGTGGTGGGGTTTGGGTCCTAATGGAGGTCTTGGGTTGACTGGGAGGGAAAGGGGGAGTGGGAGTGCTCCTCGGGTTATGGTCCTCACGGTAGGAGTGGGGTGGTCGGGGAGTGAAGATCTTCCTAAGATCAATCTTCATCTCTTCCCATGATTCTATGGGTTCTTGCCGCCAAATCCTTCTTAAGCTCACTATACGTTCCCACTCCTTCTTGGCTTGTCCCCGAAGTCGCCCTGTGGCCCTGCGGACTCTAGCGTGTCCATAGACCCTAGTCCTATCAAAGTGTTTTGTCATGAAAGTCTCCCACCGAACATATTCACTAGGATGTGACCCATCAAAGGTGATACTCTCATCTATAAGGATGTCCGAAAATGGGTGGTCGATCGGACCTTTGTGGAGGGCCGAGTGGGACCAAAGAGAGGTAGCCATGTTGATGAACCGAATGACTCTAAATGCTTATGCGCCCTAGGACAATACTTAGTAGAGACAAGTCTAGAACTTGCTCTGATACCAATTTGATGTGACACAATGATGCAGCAAGTGGCTATGGTTCCTTGAACTTAATTCGCAAACACAATCACAAGATTCGAGCAAACTTTGAAGACGCCGTCTCACCGTGCGCACCCGTACCCCGTGGTGACTCGGTGATGTCGAGTCGAGGTGGTGGAACAAGACCCTTGCTGGTAGAGGGCCAGCACAACTAAGGTTCACCCTCCCGAAGGTATGATGCCCACAATCAAGGGCGGCCGGGTGCCTTGGGGGCACTAGGTCACTCACTCACTATTATCCACGATGACCACTCAAGATGGTGGATCCGGGAACGGGCACTCTCTTACTAGCCAGCGGACTAGCTTGACGGATATTAAACAAACAGATACTCGGGGAGCAAGGGCAGAGGCTCACCTGGTTGGTTTGAAGAAACCAACCTCGTTCGGAGACGATGGGCGAGCGAGGAAGTGTGGGATCCCCGCACACTGCGCCGATGAAGCTTGAATCCTGTTTAATACAAGCACTACACCTCACACAGGAGGGTGGACTTGGGGTGGGGATGTTAATTTACACGCAAACACTACCTCCACGCAGGGAGGGGCGGTAAGCCGGCCAGTCAGGGAGGGGAGATTCGCCGAAATTGCGAAAGGAGAAGCCGATGTCGAATCTGCCTGCTTCCTGTGGTGGATGACTGACAGTCACTGTTGAGGTCGTAACTCCCGATCTGGAATTTTTCCGATGATGATACCAGCGAGGAACTCTTTGTAACTGGGGCTGGGATGCCTCAGAATTATGTTGAATTCTTTTGATGTCGTTGCTGGCCGTGGTGGAGGTTTGAACAGCGTGACAGAATCTGGGACTGGCAGCTTCTGATCTTACACAGAAGGTTGCAGAGAGTGTCCCGATTGCTTCTGGACTCCGAATCACAAACTGCTAGAGTTTTTGGAACCATGGACGAGCCCTCTTCACAGAAAAATTGACGGGGAAGCTGTCTGAGGTCGGAGAGGACTGGGGGACTCAGAATAGTGGAGGCAGGTCGTTGCAGACTGTGGGAGGCAGACCCGCGCAGCCGAGGGAGAAAAATGGTAACTTCGGCCCACGGATGTGGAACGAAGCTATGCTTCTTGATTCTGAACGTCGACTGGACGAGGGAGAACTTTTTAGAAGAGCTCGAGGCCGAATTCTTCCGTGGTCCGTCGTGGTATAGGCTCTAACCTGGTTCAGGTACTCTGTAGGGGTGACTCTGTGCCGTCGGGGGAGATCGGTCCTCCCGGACAACCCCAAACTCAGAATGGGGCGGGATCGCCTTGCCTGCGAAGCTGATTGGACAAACTTTCCAGCAATGTATGATACGACTTCAGATGTTTCTATATGACGACGTGGTTGCTTCTGCAAGTCGACCCTTTCTGCTACACTTGAACTGAGAGCTGTAATTTGAAGAAGATGGGGGGGGGGGAAAGGGGGGTTATGGGAGGGGAAGTGAGGTGGATGGGTATGGGGATGACCCTTGGCTGTGATGGGGTCTGGGAGGGGGTGTTTCAAGAAGTGGGAGGGGGAGAATGAGGCCTAGAAGGAGGTGTTTGCAGTGGCTAAGAGGGGAGTTGCGAAATTGGGCTTGGAGGGAAAGGGGGAAGGTGAGGGGGCACAAGTGGGTGGGGGGGGGAATGGTTTCCCTCCTTTGGATTTGGAATGGGTTTAATGGAAAGGGATTAATGGTAGCCTAGAGAATGGGAAGGGTTGCCTTGGGGAGGGGAAGAGGTGTTTGGGAGAATGGATTCCCCCTTGGGAAGGTGAAAGGGTGAATGGGGAAGGGGAAAGGTGTCTAGGAGAATGGTATTCCACCTAGGAGGTTGGGGGGGGGGGGAGTAAATGGGAGGTATAAGGAAGGGAGAGGGGTTTAATGAGAGTGAATGAGGAGGAGAGAGAGAGAATTTTGAAATTTGGAGAGAGAGAGGAGGAGAGAGAGAGGGGTTCGCCCCTTTTAGTTAGAGAGAGAAGAAGAGAGAGAGAGAGCTAGAGATAGAGAGAGAGAGATGCACAAATGCTTTGGCAAACTTTTATCAATACTTCATTAGCTCCAAATGGGGGGGATTGGGGTCCTATTTATAGGAAACCCACAATTTAACAAAAGACCCTGAGTTTTTGACTAATGACAATAAACCAAGGGGGAAGGGGGGTGCCTATGGGCCTAGCCCGCTTAATTGGGCCCAACTGACTCATTAACCACTCTAATGACAATTAACCTAGGTAGATGACTCTTTAACCTAGGTACTTGACTCAATAAAAGGGAAATTACATAATTTATGACTCAAGAAAATATAAAAATTACAAGCCATGATTAAGAAAAAATGCCACGAACATGATGACGCATAGCTGGCAAGCAACGGGACCCGTGGAGAAATGGGAAGTGGTAAACGATGTCCCCATCAAGTCCCCCTTCCTAGTCCCAGTCTTGGCCGCTATGTCCCCCCAGGCTGACACCCCAGAATCACCCCAGTAGCCCTAGACTGCGTGGACCGCCATACCCCCATAGCTCTACGTCAGCTGCATGTCACACAGGCCTTTACCCTTCAAGAGGATTAGCCCCAACACCCAGTCAGTCTCCCCTACTGCCCAATACTCGGCCGACAGTTCCCCACACTCTATCCCCGGAACTCAGTACATTCCATCCAGTTACACCATTCTCCATACTCAACCCCCTTTACTCCTACGCCCGAAAGCGGGTATATTCAGTCCCCTGTCTCTTACACCAGTGCGCAGTGGGAGAAACAAGCACGACTAACAGCAAGTGGTTGCCAGTCCATGCCCACAACACCGTTCCACCGGAGAAGGGAGGGAACAACCTAATAAATGACCAAAAGATCCGGCAAGTTTGTCATTAATACTCTATAGAAGGAGCCCAAGACATGCCCTTGGGGTGACAAAATCCATGCAGTCCGGATGAAACAAAACAAAAAGGGGAAAAGAAACACAATCACATCCCAGCCTTGCTCCCCTCTAGGGCCGCAAGGCGAGAGTCGGTAGCAACAAGCTCTGCCTCCAAGGTGGACAAAAGTTGAGCGCTGTCCTTGGCCATCGTCTCGACCGTCTGCCACTCAACTCGGGCACGCTCGGCGACCGATCGCTGCTCCTCCCAGGCCTTCTTCAAGACCTCATGATGGGAATCGACGCCGAGCATGTACTTTTTCTTTTACATTTATGTCCTTTTAGTTTGTGTTTATATCCTTGGGAAAGTATGTACGCAAATGTAAGGCTTTATAAGTCTAGGAGTCATTCCCATGGATTGTGTGGGTTTTTATGCAATTATATAGTAGGACCAGCAAGGGGGCCCTCAGCCCTTTCCCATTGGTCCATGTCACCTATGTGGGGCTGGTCAACCATCCTAGGTGACCATCTAGAAGGGTTGAATGTCAAATGCCACATGGGTAGACAAAGGGAGTAAAAAGTCTAAGGTAGGCTACCTACCATGTCAAGCTTGTCTCCCACTTGGGTTATTTTGTTTTTTGTGTGTGTGTGTTGGTCGCATTTTATCTAGGCCATTCATTCCCCATCCCTAGATCCAATGGTGGAGATTGGATTAGATTGGAGGCATATAAATACTTGTATTTTCCATTTGAATATTAATGAAATGAGAAAAAGCATTGTCCAAGACCCCCCCTTGAGTGACTTTCGACCTCCCCTCTCTCTCCCTCTGGTTTCATCATCCCCAACCCCCATTCTAGAGTGCTATCTTCTTCCCCCTACCTCCGGTGATCATCGGTGCCGCCGCCGCCGCCGTTCGTGTCGCCTACGAGCCGCCGCGAAGCCATCTTCAAGGTTCTGTCCTGCTGGATAGAGGTGACTTCCACGAAATTCTGCAATCAGCCACGACCTCCTCTTGATCTGAAATTTTTAGAGGTTGTTCCTATCTTGTATCCCCATCTCCAAAAAAACATTCAGGTCCAAAATCCTTCGTTTGATATCTTTACATTTTCGTTCATCTTTCACTCCCAGATCTGTCCTGTCTCTATCTATAGTGACAGCAGCTCTGTGTTTCCCACCTCTGACCATCTTTATGATTTTTCTAAACCCTCCCAATTTTAATGGGCGTTCTGTCCACCATTCCCTACATCCATGAATTTTCTTAATTTCTTATCAGCCTTCTACCTATTTTTCAAAATTCATGTTCTATCTCTGGTACAGTGCTTTTAGTCAGATTCCAGATCCGACCCACTGTTAGTACTAAAATCCTATCAATTCGTAGCCATATCCAAACTTGTCAAAACTAATTTTTACATCTTCCTAGCTCAATGTCCTACAACTTAGATGAAGACCTCAAGAGCTGAATCGGAAATCTACCTTATGGTCAACTGCAGTTCTCAGAGAACAGCCCTGCAGATCTGAGAGTTAGGCCACTGTACAATAGCAAGCTTCAAAATTCACCAATTAGAAGTACATGCTTTGTTATTTTTCTATAATCACATAGGTTTAAGCACTTCGAAGCAGCTTTCCAACGGCGCCGGTTTCGTCACATTCTGACGTCGGGGCTGATCGCAGCGTCCGTTCTCGCCGGAGCACATGCCGGAAAACAGAACCGGCAGGTCCGTGGCCGGTTATTCCGACCGGTGCCGATCGGAGCCGCCCGGCCTCCGGCCGACGAACCAGGGTGCCGCCAGCCCGGGGAACGCTTCCCTAAGTGTCCCCACTATAGAGGTGTCACCGGGTCCCACTCGACCCCTGCGAACAGCACGTGGGCCCCACCGTCACTAGTTCGGGTGCTGCCGAATCAACGCGAGAAGCCGCCCGTCAACCCGAATTCGGTCCTCCCGGACCCCATTGTGTAGCCCTTTACCTCCCTGCGTGGAGTGGGCAGCAACGTGTATTGCTGTAATATTGTGTATTATTGTTCCGGGAGTACGAGTTTCGGCTGGGTCCGTCTTCCCCACGTCGAGCGCGTGGAGGTATCATTCTCGCTCTCTACACTCGGCATTTGCTTATTTTCATATATACTTGTTTATGCCACTGCTAGATAGCATGTTCTAGGATCGTAGCTCACTTTATTTTCATATCATCGCTGCTGCGAGAGAGAGCGTGACCGTCCCGTGACCCGATCCGGGCACAAGTGAGAGCCGACCACCCTAGCTCATTGCCGGTTTCTCAACCGCGCACATCCGACGCTTCCCTCGTTAAGGGACAATCGCAAGCTTGTCGTGTCCGTGGTCTCGTCCCGCATCAATTTGGTATCAGAGCGAGTTGAGTCTAGGGTGTCCAAATCAAAAAAAAAGTGTCATTTACGTCTAGTCATTAGTCATTGTCTAAGTCGCGTTTAGGGTCATCATTATTTTAAAACAAAAAAAAATATCTTTTTGGGTCGCATTTACATCCCTTTGCTCGGTATATCAAAAGGTGTTGTCTGAACGTCAGGCTACGCCTATCGGGAAGGCCGCACACTGGTGCGAGTGATCTTCGGATCGGTTATCTTCGCCACGTACCGGGTTTTGGCCATGTCTAGGTGCATTGGTTAGCATAACATTTTGCTTTTAAACAAAACAAAAAAAATGGTCTTGCATCTCCATTCCTAGGGGCCCCAACCCCATCTTTGCAACCATGGCCGCATCCCGAGCCTATAGTCCCGATGAAGTGGGTGCAATGTTCCAAGCCATGATGGGACAAGTGCAAAGGTTTAGTACTAGCCTAGATCGGTCTATCGGGGTAGATTGGTTATTCCCAGAGTCACCCCAAGGGCCCCTTCACCACGAGAAGGACATTCCTTCCTCATCCATGAGAGCTCTAATGTCATCACTCTCTATTTCCGAACTTGATTCGAACCATCTCATTTGGAACTACCAAAGCCCGAGCCCCCCGTATTTCTAACGGGTACTCTTTATATAGCCGAGCCACTTCTTAGATGGCTCAAGGAAGGCTCGGTCCCACATCCCTTTCCATCCATGGACCCCACCCTACCTTTAGTGCCGGTCAACTCCTTCCATACCACATTTCGATCTAGTCACCATGTTGACACATTAGACGATCTTGTCATGGGATTAGATTCACAATGGAAGTTGACACATATGTTGGCCCGAGGCTTCGACCAACCCACGAGTCGTAGCTTCACCCATCCGGCCTTCGGGTCCATTACCTCCGAGTGCACCGTGGGTTGTGTCACCACGGAGGTTCTTCTACTTCTCCCGCTACCGGATGAGCCTGACTTCATGACTTTGTTTCAGAGGGAGGAGTCATATTTCCTATACACGGTCCTCTCTACCATGACGGAGGAAGGTGACCACCTGCACCTTCAAGAATTTCACGATTGGGACCATGTCATGTTGGAACCCACTTCATGGGGTCACACCTTCTTCGACCCTTTTGACCCCTTCACTAGTGAACCTCCTGAGTTTTCATACTCACTACCCTTCTTCCGTGGAGTTCACTATCCCCCCTTTTCCACTCGGGCCAATCAAACTCCACATAGCCATAGGTTCGAACCTTCATTTGGGGGTAATGAAAACTTTGGTTATCCCGATCCATCTAAACCACCCGCACCTCTCGGACTTCCCACATCCAAGCCCAATCTCCATGATTGGTGCATCGTCGGGTGTCTAGGAGTTCTCCACGACGTCAACCACAGGTTACGTCAGATGCATGCATGGCATACGTTCGGGTGTCCTGGTCCACCGTCACCCATGTATAGGTCGGACTAGCAGTAGGTTTGTCTCGAGTCATTCATGAGTCCGTATTGTCTCTTCTTTGTGTGGTTTGTTTGCATGGTTTGTGTGTAGTTTGTTTGTCTGCATGTGTCTTGTGCAAGCTCATCGATGTCAGTCCCTTATGAGTGTGAAGCGATTAGACTCACTCGATGAGTATGGGATCGGTTCTACATCTATACCCGGATCAGTCACCTACAGGGACTCAGCGGTGATTCCTAGTGAGTCTTCGAGCTGCTTCCTTCCCTTTTGAGAGTGCCCCACCCGGAGTGTCCACCTTCGGCCCATAGCAGTCTGCGCATATCGAGTATATATGGAATGAGCAGGTGACGATCACTCGGAGTGGAGCGTACCCGCGTTACTTGACACGGTGACGGATCCGCCGGAGTACTCGAGCATCCATACCCCTACTCGACGGGGTCGAGTTCCTCCCACCCGGGGAGAGTTGATGGGAATCGACGCCGAGCATGTACTTTTTCTTTTGTATTTATGTCCTTTTAGTTTGTGTTTATATCCTTGGGAAAGTATGTACGCAAATGTAAGGCTTTATAAGTCAAGGAGTCATTCCCATGGATTGTGTGGGTTTTTATGCAATTATACAATAGGACAAGCAAGGGGGCCCTCAGCCCTTTCCCATTGGTCCATGTCACCTATGTGGGGCTGGTCAACCATCCTAGGTGGCCATCTAGAAGGGTTGAATGTCAAATGCAACATGGGTAGACAAAGGGAGTAAAAAGTCTAAGGTAGGCTACCTACCATGTCAAGCTTGGCTCCCACTTGGGTTATTTTATTTTTTGTGTGTGTGTTGGTCACATTTAATCTAGGCCATTCATTCCCCATCCCTAGATCCAATGGTGGAGATTGGATTAGATTGGAGGCATATAAATACTTGTATTTTCCATTTGAATATTAATGAAATGAGAAAAAGCATTGTGCAAGACCCCCCCTTGAGTGAATTTCGACCTCCCCTCTCTCTCCCTTCGGTTTCTTCATCCCCAACCCCCATTCTAGAGTGCTATCTTCTTCCCCCTACCTCTGGTGATCATCGGTGCTGCCGCCGCCGCCGTTCGTGCCGCCTACGAGCCGCCGCGGAGCCATCTTCAAGGTTCTGTACTACAGGATAGAGGTGACTTCCATGAATTTCTGCAGTCAGCCACGACATCCTCTTAATCTGAAATTTTTAGAGGTTGTTCCTATCCTGTATCCCCATCTCCACAAAAACATTCAGGTCCAAAATCCTTTGTTTGATATCTTTACATTTTCTTTCATCTTTCACTCCCAGATCTGTCCTGTCTCTATCAACAGTGACAGCAGCTCTATGTTTCCCACCTCCGACCATCTTTGTGATTTTTCCAAACCCTCCCAAGTTTACTGGGCTTCTGTCCATCATTCCCTAAATCCATGAATTTTCTTAATTTCTGATCAGCCTTCTACCTATTTTTCAAAATTCGTGTTCTATCTCTGCTACAGTGCTTTTAGACAGATTCCAGATCCGACCCACTGTTAGTACTAAAATTCTATCAATTCGTAGTCAAATCAAAACTTGTCAAAACTAATTTTACCGTCTTCCTAGCGCAATTTCCTATAACTTTGATGAAGACCTCAAGAGCTAAATCGGACATCTACCCTGCGGGCAACGGTAGTTCTCAGAGAACAGCCCTACAGATCTGAGAGTTAGGCCACTGTACAACAACAAGCTTCAAAATTCGCCAATTAGAAGTACAAGCTTTGTTATTTTTCAGTAATCACAGAGGGTTTAAGCTCTTCGAAGCTGCTTTCCAACGGCGCCAGTTTCGTCACATTCCGACGTCGGGGCTGATCGCAGCGTCCGTTCTCGCCGGAGCGCGTGCCGGAAAATAGAACCGACAGGTCCGTGACCGGTTATTCCGACCGGTGCCGATCGGAGCCGCCCGGCCTTCGGCCGGCGAACCAGCATGCCGCCAGCCCGGAGAACACTTCCCTAAGTGTCCCCACTACAGCGGTGTCACCGGGTCCCACTCGACCCCTCCGGACAGCACGTGGGCCCCACCATCACTAGTTCGGGTGCTGCCGAATCAACGAGAGAAGCCGCCCGTCAACCCGAATTCGGTCCTCCCAGACCCCATTGTGTAGCCCTTTACCTCCCTGCGTGGAGTGGGCAGCGATGTGTATTGCTGTAATATTGTGTATTATTGTTCCGGGAGTACAAGTTTCGGCCGGGTCCATCTTCCCCACGTCGAGCGCGTGGAGGTATCGTTCTCGCTCCCTACACTCGGCATTTACTTATTTTCATATATACTTGTTTATGCCACTGCTCGAGAGAATGTTCTAGGATCGTAGCTCACTTTATTTTCATATCACCGCTGCTGCGAGAGAGAGCGTGACCGTCCCGTGACCCGATCCGGGCACAAGTGAGAGCCGACCACCCTAGCTCATTGCCGGTTTCTCAACCGCGCACATCCGACGCTTCCCTCGTTAAGGGACAATCGCGAGCTTGTCGTGTCCGTGGTCTCGTCCCGCATCACCTCAGCCCGACTCTCTACCTCTTCCAGTTGTGCGGCGCGGTCCTGAAACGCGAATACGGTCACCTCGGCATGACCCCTCTGCTCAGCTACGGCTGACACAAGCTGGGCCCGCTGCTCCTGCGTCTCCCGGATCATCGCCAGCCTCTGAGTCCTCTGCTCCTGAGCATCATGGAGTCGCAAATAATCAGCCCAGATCCCGACTAACCTAGACATCTAGAGCTCAAGCGGGAAGCCAAGCGCATGGTAGCCCTAGGTGCACTCTCGTAGCCGCTGCCTCAGACCCTCTTGGGGAGGAAGAGGGTCACTCTGCAGGTAACCTCGGGCCCTCTGGAGCAGGGCGGCACCTGCACTCATCTCCAATAGTGGCTCTGGCGGACGGATGGATGTGGGCCACTCGACCCCTAAATCTGGGGAGAGGTCACCTGACTCAGTTAACACTCCAGCAGAACCTACATAACCCCAACAAACACCAAAGGGAGTGAGTAATACATGCAGAACTTCCTATGATAGATAAGGTGGAAAACCTAAGACAAAGACAACTGTTGGCTCCTTACCTAGTGCAAGTCCAGCCGCGCCAGTGGCGTCTCCCGCCGGGGTCGGGGAAGGCAACCTATCCTCCGTCTCGGTGACGTCACCCGCCGGGGTCGGAGTGGGCAGTGACTCCTCCACGACCCGGTCGTCTCCAGTAACCATGGGTGAGGCGGGAGGCTCCTCCTGTCCGCTCTCAGCAAGAGCCGATGTGTACTGCTCAGCCGACCTCGACGCTGCACGTAACCCAAAAGTGTCAGCATTATGCTAGAAAGAGCGGACAAACAACAAATGGGAATGGGGGGGAACTCTCATGTACCTCAGAAGTGGTCCCAGCCTTAGCCTCCTCGCCAGAAGAGGCCCCAGAAGAGGAAGAGCTCGAGCTCGAACTCTCCTCCGTCTCCATGGCCGAGCTATCGTCACCCAAAGAGCCCGACGAAGCCTCCGATGAATTCTCGGAGGTGGCCGGACTAGACGCCCGTGCGAACCAACAAAGCAAATGAGGTCACTACACGGCCCAACCTCACACAAAGGTGACTCCCCAGCTAAGGGTTTCAAACAAAAGACTCACCAGCCGGAGCACTCCCCTCCGAAACTCCCTCGATGTTGACGATCTCTTCGTCGTCCCCAGTCATAGTCACCATAGCGGGTCTCTCTGCCACCGCCTCAATCGTGTCACGGGGAAGCTCACCCTCTTCCAGAGGTGAAGAAGTATCTGTGGCCGACACCAAAAGGCATCCCAGCGTCAATAGATGACATGAAAGGCTTACCATAAGTGGCTAAGTCCCCAGTCAGATACCTGAGGGTCCCATACTAGAAGACCCAACTACTCCTACGGTGCAGGCAGACACCACGGCTGGTAAAGGAGCGAGAGGTTCCTCTACCAGTAACTGCGAAAGCAAGCCGGGTGCACCTCCGGTAATGGATGGAGTCAAGGCGTCCACCCTACTTGGCTCTACCACGAAAGAGGGGAGGGACACCGACGGACCAGCACTGACTAACTCCTAAATCATCTCTAGAGTAGCAGTCGGGTCCTTGCATGTTAAATGACAACATAAGCGCAGTCAACAACTCCAGCCCAACTACTATGCAACAATGGGAGGGCAACCCCCTCCATAGAAATTTAATGCTTACTCGGGCCATCCCGGGTCGCTACTAGCTCCTTCCCTCCAACCGACAGGGGCACCTTGCCCTTCGCCTTAGAAGGACCTGCGGTCCCTGATGTCTCTGCCGCCTCTGCACAACACTAGCAACCATGTTAGCCCCCAGAATCAAGCACAACTATAATCAGAGTATGTCCAGTCCCAGGAGTCCCTACCTGGCTGGGCGCCTACCAAGGCCTTCCATGACTCGAAGTCGAGGAAAGTCTTGATATTGGGGAGGGCCTCATCCATCACATGAAGGAACCCCTCCATATCTATCTCGCACTCGACCCCGTCATTTGGCAATGGGTCGACCTCCTGGGGTGGCGAGAAAGCCATGTCCGCCCGGGCCTCCGGCGGAGCTACAAGACACAAATCCAGCAACGCGAGGTTAGTCAATCATCATGGCTAAACCAAGAAGGCACAAGAGAGGCGGATATGACACTCACTCGAAGCCAACTCTGCCTCAACATGCCCGCCAACCGTGGGTCCCTGAGAGGACTCGCCAGTCTCCCTTGCTCCGATTTCTACCCGGGGACGCTTTCGTCGGGGCTGGAGATCTCAGTTCTCGTCCCCGGAAGATGTCCCTGTGGAAGGGTGATCCCCTTCCACCGGAGAACCTACCAATGAGCAACCACATAAAATGCCTCAGTCACATAAAATAAAAAAGTAGAGGTAACAGACTCAAGAAGAAGTCTCACCTGCGGCCGTAAAGGGTGACAATGACAGAGGGACCAGCTGCTCTGGTTTCAAACCCATGACTCGTGCAGCGTTCGCGACGGCCTCCTTCACGTCCCTCAGGGTACAGGCCCACTCAATGAGAGACACGTGTTGTGCCCATGCATGTGGTTTTGGTTTTCATGATGGTTTTAATGATGGCTTTGATGATTGGTTGTTGATGTGAGTTAATCAAATGTTCAGTCATCTTGCTGCTCAGTTTAGACTAACATATTTGATGTTTCAGTCCTGTTACATGTTAAACTGATGCATAAAGCATTCATTCATTGCTGTGGTTTTGATGATTGATATTGTACTTTGATGATAGCAATGATATAGTGTTTTCATGACATTGTGCCTTGATGATTGCATCATGACTGTGACTGGTACAACTGATATATTGTTTATGTTAGACTTATGTTATGTGCATAGTCTATACAGTGCTTTGTGGGGTTTATGCCCTAAGTCTATTCACTGCACAGCAAGCTCAAAGTCGATACATTGAGCGTCTCATGCATCATTCGTCTAAGTCCATACATTGGACTGTAGTGTGCATTTGGCGAACACATCGCAAGTCTAGACATTGCACTGTAGCATGCATTTCCTTAAAGTCTATACATCGGACTGGTTTGCATTGGCTAAGTGTATACAACGTCAGCTCATGCCTTGTCTTAGACAAAGTATATACAATGGCCTTGGGTCTCCAAGTCTATACAGCCTTTTGCTTCGCCAAAGTCTGTACATTGGTCTGCATAGGCTAAGTGTTTACATCGTCTGCTGTGAGGACAGCAAGTCTGTACGCTGGCCTTCTTTCATGATAAACTACAAGTCTATACATTAGACTGTTCTTCAAAGTCTATACATCAGACTGTACATCGTCTTCGTGCTGTCTCTGTACTTGAGTCTTCGTGTTGTTTCCCCTCACTAACACGAAAAGATCTCGTGTCGTCTGACCTTACAACACTTCGTGTTGATTCCCATGCTTTACAAGAAAAAGCTGCTACGAGGTAATACTTCGTGTGTCCGTACTG
This sequence comes from Amorphophallus konjac, assembly GCA_022559845.1. Taxonomy (NCBI): domain Eukaryota; kingdom Viridiplantae; phylum Streptophyta; class Magnoliopsida; order Alismatales; family Araceae; genus Amorphophallus; species Amorphophallus konjac. Next base: position 164,682,468 of record CM040119.1, on the reverse strand, counting down.
TTTCTGTCTTCGTGTTGGTTTCCCTGAACCTCATGTCATTCTTGCTTCGTGTCCACACCTCGTGTCAGTGTCTGTCTTCGCCTTTGTGTTAAATTCAGCTCGTGTCGTTTTCGTCTTCGAGTTGTTCTTCTACTTCCACCATTTCATCACGTGTCGAGATAGCCGTGTTGTCTTTCACTTCGTGCAGCCTATGTGACTGTGTTGTCCCCATGTCATCCTTAGTTCATGTCGTGCTTGTGTATTTCTGTCTTCGAGTCATTTTTCGCTGGATCTTTACGTCGGTCTAGGTTCAAGTGTCGTTTCACTTCGTGTCGTTCTCTTTGCTGTCTATCTCCTCATGGTGTTTTCACAATTATGTCTTCGTGTTAATTTTTATGTTTTTTGTCTTCGTGCTGTTTTCTCTTTAGACTTCGTGTCCTTCTCGCCTTGACCACACTCCGTGTCAACTCTTTGTTATTTCCGTGGTCGTGTTGTTCTTCCTATACCTCGTGTCCTTTTATTTTTGTAACCACACTTCGTGTCGGTTTTACTTCTCTATGTCTCCGTGTTGCTTTTTGTATTCGTAACTTCGTAGTGTTTGTTGTTACAGTAACACTTCGTGTCGTTTTTGTTCTGTTTCCACACTTCGTGTCGTTCATGTTTCGTAACCACACTTCGTGTTGGTTACTGTCGTTCTTGTGACTTTGTGTCGTGTCTCCCAGACCCCGTGTCATTTTTACTCCGTGTCGATTTCAGTTTTTGTCTTCATGTTGATTTCAACCCATGTCAATTACTGTTTCATCTTTGTGTTGTTTTCATTCCGTGTCATTTTTTGTTCCACTGCGTGCAGAACATTGCAGCACCTCGTGTTGCTTTCTGTGCCACCACCTTGTGTCACTCTCTTCATTGTGTCTGTTCTGTCACAGTATACCTCGTGTCGTTTTCTGTGTGAACCTCGTGTCGCTTCTCTCTGTCCTCTAGTTGCATCTCGTGTCATCTTCCTTGTTGTGTTAGCCTTGTTCATTGTATCACAGTTCGTTCACTTCCAACCTCGTGAAGTAGTCACCCTGTGTTGACATTACATACCTCGTGCGCCTTAGCTTTAAATAAGCATGCAGCGAACTCTGATTGACTAATGGTGTTAATCTCATTACAGGTCCGAGGAAGAACATTTCAGACACCTGGGCTGCACGTGATCCAAGACAAGAGGAACAAAATGCAATGAAGGCACGTGGCAAGAAAGTTCTGGATCAAGCGTGGGAGGCACACGCGTCTTGTGCCCTATCCACCTGCTGCTGATGCTATATAAGGAAGCCTTCGTCCACAGATGAAGGTCGATCGAGTTGGCGTGAAGAAACGCTAATACAGAGAGCCACGATCCAGATAGAAGAAGAAAAGAGAAAGAAGAAGAGCAGAAGGAGAAGAAGAGAGGTAGAGAGCTCGAGAAGAGTGTGAAGAGAAGAAGAAGTAGAGAGTGAGAGGAGAGCAGAAGAAAGAGAAAGAAAGATAGAGAGTGAGCGATAGAACTCGTGGAGAAGAAGGAAGATCTTACCTGAAGATCCGTCTACTGGACCGTGGATCAAATCCAGGCCAGTCAGCTCCGTTGAGAGCCATATTGTGCACTTCATCTTTCAGCTTTCTGTTTTGCTGAAGTCATTTTCGTTTATTGTTTTTCCTTTGTTTTCTGGTTTGCTGTGTTTCCGATACTCTGTAGAGAGGTCGGGGTTCCTCCTGTTAGTTCAGGAGAAGGGAGATTGATACCTCCGGTTGCAAGCAGCAGGTGGGCTGCTTGTGGGTTCCCTCCGGGTTGGAGGAAGGGAGATTTATCTCCGGTTGTGCTTCCCTCTGGGGTTCAGAGGAAGAGAGACTTGGGTCTCTAGGTTTCCCTCCGGGTTGGAGGAAGGGAGACTTGTCTCCGGTTCTGGGCTTGTGGATTCGAGTCCAGGGGTTCCCTCCAGGTCTGGAGGAAGAGAGACCGTGTGTCTCTGGTTTGCTAGTGACTGGTGTCACTAGTGGTTCCCTCCGGTTGGGAGGAAGAGGGGAGGCTGTTCCCCTGGTCAAGCTGTTTGGCAGCATTTGTTGCAGACTGAGTCTGCTGTTTCTAGCGTGAGCTAGTGGAAGCCACACTCGGTTTGAGTGTGGGGTGGATGTAGGTCTGGAGGACCGAACCACCTAAAAATCCTCTGTGCAATGGTCTGATATCTCTATATGTTTTGCTTCCGCTAGATGTTTGCATAGGGGCGCTCCAAGTGGTTGATCAGATCTTGTTCTGAGTGTTTAATCCGTTGAGTGAGCGAAAGTTTATTTGAGTGGAAGAATGGTGCTACTGCTAATTAGTCTTTCAGATTTGATACATCTGTCTAGTTAGCACTCTAGATAGTTAGTGAGCATCATAACCTTTTAATTGGGTAAAGGTTTTTAAAGGGTTATATTCATTCACCCCCCCTCTGAATGCTGCACCGAACCTAACAATTGGTATCAGAGCAGGTTCCCTAGCTCAATAGATCCAACGATCTGAAGGGGATCCTGCCATATTGTGAGGTGTTCTTCTGCTCGACTGTTGCTTGGATTTTTGATCGAACGCTTACTGACCGCTTGATCAAATGGCTCCATCCGTGATATTTGATGGTTCTAATTTCTGTGATTGGTTAGGCGGCCTTGTTGTCTACTTAAATTCCATTGATCCAAATCTATGGAATCTTGTGTCTAGAGGCCCACATAAATTGTCTTACGATCAGACTAAATGGTCCAAGGAGGACAGACTGAAGAACCGTGAGAATCTTATGGCTCTTAATATTTTGACAGCGGCAGTCGATATTGACCTATTTCCATTTGTCTTCGAGTGCACATCTGGGGAGGAAATTTTTAACAAAGTGGCTGCCGTTCATGAAGAGCAAAATGATCAGTGTTTGATGGCCAACCGAAGCAATCACAGTGAAGACCAAAGGGATGACTCATCATCTCAGGTAAGCTCCGAACCTGAAGATTTATCTTATGATGAGCTATCAGATTCTTATGATGTCTGCATGATAGACGTTAACAATGTTAAAGAACAAAATTTTGTCATAAAAGTTGAGAATCAAAACTGTCTAAACAAGATTGTAGAATTAAAAGACAATCTGAATGAGAAAGATATTGATCTCCTTAAGAGCATGCAAGATGTAACTGTGCTTAAATCCATGATGGATAATCTGAAACGGGACAGTGCTGAATGTCGAAAAGAAAATGGAAAATTAAAAGATGAAAATAAAAAACTGATGGTCTTGAACACAGTGATGGGACAGCAATGGTTAACCATTGAAAAAGAAAAAGGCATTCAGAAGGAAGACTCATGCAATCAATGTACAATCTTAGAGGATCTGGTTAAGGAAATCAAATTTGATGATAATTTTCAAAAGAATACAATCAGATCCTTAAGAGAAACGAATGAGTCATTAAAAAATTTGAATGATGCCCTACAAAAACAGATCGTCATATGTGAGGAAGAGTTAACAAAATCTGAATTGAAAATATCCTCCATACAATCTGAGATAGCCTCTCTATCAAAAACTGTGAAAGGGAAAGAGAAAAAGAATGTCACCCTGAATGATAAAAAATCAAATCAGAATTCTGTGTTCATGCTCAACTTCATCCATGAATATCTTGGCTGGAACTGTGCATGACAATCATAGCCTTCATTCATATTCACATGCACATATCTTTAAAGGATTGTTTGCTGAAAATTCTCAGGTCAAGAATTTTTCTAATAAAAGGAAAAGTGTTAAATGCTTTTACTGTCATAGAATTGGTCATGTCATGCATAAATGTGACCTAATGAGACAAGATGACATAAAAGCCAAAAATTCTCATGCTAACAATCATGCTCATCTGAATAAAAGAACTAACTGCCTTGAATGTGGTAAAGTAGGTCATACTGCTGCACAATGCTGGTGTGCTAGAAGTAAGAAAACATCACAGTCTTATCATGCTGATTTGAATGCTAAAATAAGAAATTCAATTGTCTGCTCTCACTGCTTGAGGCATGGCCATACAGTAGGAAACTGTTGGCATGTAAAGGGAAAGGTTTTTCATTCCAAATCTGTAAAATTCCCTGCTCCCCATGTTGTTGCTAGAAATGACTATGGCTTTAAAAGAAAAACACTTCCATGTCTTAACTATGGAACGCCAGGTCATAAAGCTAATCAAGGATGGTTGGCTGGAAATAAAAAACAAAATGTTCATATGGATAACAAAAACCTTCATGTGAATAGATTTCATGATCATACTAACATGCATGCTCAAAGGAACAAAAACTCTGTTGTCTCTTGCTATTATTGTGGTCAGTATGGACACTCCATGTCCAACTGCAAATTGATGACATCTGATGACCTTCATGCACAAAATATGTTTAGAACACATGTTGGGGGTAATACAGGACCCAAGACTGCTTGGGTTCCTGCAGGATCAAAATAATTAATCTTTGCAGGTGTGTCTTGGAAATGAATAAAGGGGGTTAATCAACCAAGGCACTCAAGACTGAAAACCCCATGACTACATTTCAGGTTAGCTATGAAAAACTCTGCTTAAATTCTGTCTTCTGAATTTGGGTGCTCTAAATGCCTGCATATCATGATTAAGTCTTTTGCGCATCATCTAACTGAATTTAATTGAAAATCTGAAATGCACATGGAAATAATTGCAGTTTACCTCTGAATGCATTACATATCAATGCCATGATGAATGATATGCCAGACTTCTTGTATGTTGAACTGCATATAGGACTGTTGAGTTTATCTTGTTATTTATGACCTCTATGGTATATCAAATGGTAAGCTACCAAAAGGCAAGGAAATCTGTCCGGAGGTCCTTACTATGTGAGAGCTGGTCTTTTAGACCAAGTGCTCCGCCTAGTACCATGGGTCACCTTGCTGATAAGGACAGTCTGATTGTGCATGAATCATTTAGTATCATATGTTCAGTTCTCAGTGCAAACATTGCATGTTCTCAGGGGGAGTTAGTTGCATATCTTTGCATAGCAATTAAATGTCGAGTCTTTGCATGTCCCTGCATACATATAGTGCATTGCATATAGGCTGTCAAATGCATACATGGGTCAGAGCTCACTGCATATCCTCTCTTACTGATTTTGTTGACAAACCTTAATCATATTCTGAAAAAACTTTGAGCTTCAAAATCTCTCTTAACAATTGGTAATTCTCCTATCAATTGGTATCATTTGGCTTCAGAATTCTATCAGTCTTTCATGAAGATTTCAATGGGCTATCTCGATCATAAATCTGAAAATCTTGAACTAGAAATCTTCTATTATACGTTTTTATGAATGACTGAAATAACTCATGTGGTTTAAGTTTAATGTATTCAATGAGTTTGGCTTTAAAATCTCTTAAAAATATCTGAAGCATGTTTAATAAACCTTAACCATCTGTTTCATGCTATGTCTTGTGAAAACTCCTGAAATCTGCACTTTTGAATACATAACTTTAATTGGTTAAGTACATGAGATTAATATTGTTTTGAAGCAAATGAATGTTTCTGAAATGTCTAAAGGGTAATATCTGTCAGAGCAATGACATTGGTCACTGAGAAACACAAGTCCAAAGGACTGTGTCATGAGGTGCCTTAGTTAACTCTGTAAAATGAGAATTCATTGAAAATCAGGCAGAGCAATGGCATGCACACTGAGAAATACAATTCACTCATTAAAAATTGAGCTGTAGTGTGTCATGATGTGTAAATGCTAACTCTGTTTACATAAGGCATGACAGTTAGTCACACTAAGGGCTTAGGGATATTGGCCTCTGATCAAGGTATATCCTCTAGTTACAAGGTGTGTACTAAACTAGAAAGCACGTAAAATTTGTAGCAAGGAAAATTGTTGAATAAATTGAAATATCTGAATATTGATGCCAAAAATCAAATTGCTACAACCCTAGACAAAATCATATGACTTCATAATTGCTTGATTTCAATACTAGTACATGTAATTCTGAAAGAAGTCAATAGATTTGATTGTGTAAGACAAAGGGAGGATAATCAAGATAAATATGAGGGCTTGGTTCATTTTTATTAAACCATGGTTTCAGATATCAATACAGAATTTTATTGATAAACTCTACATACATCATGATTAAACCATGCTGTTCAATAAAGTTCATTCATAAGCCCTTATAATGGAAGACTTTGTAATATTCTGATTTGGATTTATGAGAATGATATTTCCTTGAAAATCTGATTGAATTCCTTCTGGTTGAAGCTCATCTGAACTTCTTCTGCTCATGTCATTGGCTCAATGACCTGAACTTCTCCTTGTTTGCCCCTGTGGTCTCCTTCTCATTCATCTCATAAGATTCCACTTATTGAAGGGGAGATTCCAAGTCTTGCATCAATTTCATATCAATTGGCATCTATTCAGGGGGAGCATTCCTTGTCACACTGAATCATGTTCATATCATTTGTGACCTTGCATTCACATACTTAGGGGGAGTATTGCATTCCTTGTTGCATCTGCATTTTTGCATTTAACCCTTCCCATGGTTTATTTTGTTTATATCAAAGGGGGAGATTGTTTGCCAAAAAGGGAGAATCATGTTCTTGAAAGGGGGAGAAATTGACTGAACTCTTATACATGCTATAATTTCTCAAATTATTTTTCTTTTTGATGAAGTCAAAGGGGGAGAATAATTTGAGTCTTCAGAATGCCTCAGAATGCCTCACATCATCAGAATGACTCAATGTATTGAAAGTGTTGCCATCATCAAAAAGGGGGAGATTGTTGTGCCCATGCATGTGGTTTTGGTTTTGATGATGGTTTTAAGGATGGCTTTGATGATTGGTTGTTGATGTGAGTTAATCAAATGTTCAGTCATCTTGCTGCTTAGTTTAGACTAACATATTTGATGTTTCAGTCCTGTTACATGTTAAACTGATGCATAAAGCATTCATTCATTGCTGTGGTTTTGATGATTGATATTGTACTTTGATGATAGCAATGATATAGTGTTTTCATGACATTGTGCCTTGATGATTGCATCATGACTGTGACTGGTACAACTGATATATTGTTTATGTTAGACTTATGTTATGTGCATAGTCTATACAGTGCTTTGTGGGGTTTATGCCCTAAGTCTATTCACTGCACAGCAAGCTCAAAGTCGATACATTGAGCGTCTCATGCATCATTCGTCTAAGTCCATACATTGGACTGTAGTGTGCATTTGGCGAACACATCGCAAGTCTAGACATTGCACTGTAGCATGCATTTCCTTAAAGTCTATACATCGGACTGGTTTGCATTGGCTAAGTGTATACAACGTCAGCTCATGCCTTGTCTTAGACAAAGTATATACAATGGCCTTGGGTCTCCAAGTCTATACAGCCTTTTGCTTCGCCAAAGTCTGTACATTGGTCTGCATAGGCTAAGTGTTTACATCGTCTGCTGTGAGGACAGCAAGTCTGTACGCTGGCCTTCTTTCATGATAAACTACAAGTCTATACATTAGACTGTTCTTCAAAGTCTGTACATCAGACTGTACATCGTCTTCGTGCTGTCTCTGTACTTGAGTCTTCGTGTTGTTTCCCCTCACTAACATGAAAAGATCTCGTGTCGTCTGAGCTTACAACACTTCGTGTTGATTCCCATGCTTTACAAGAAAAAGCTGCTAAGAGGTAATACTTCGTGTGTCCGTACTGTTTCTATCTTCGTGTTGGTTTCCCTGAACCTCATGTCATTCTTGCTTCGTGTCCACACCTCGTGTCAGTGTCTGTCTTCGCCTTTGTGTTAAATTCAGCTCGTGTCGTTTTCATCTTCGAGTTGTTCTTCTACTTCCACCATTTCATCACGTGTCGAGATAGCCGTGTTGTCTTTCACTTCGTGCAGCCTATGTGACTGTGTTGTCCCCATGTCATCCTTAGTTCATGTCGTGCTTGTGTATTTCTGTCTTCGAGTCATTTTTCGCTGGATCTTTACGTCGGTCTAGGTTCAAGTGTCGTTTCACTTCGTGTCGTTCTCTTTGCTGTCTATCTCCTCGTGGTGTTTTCACAATTATGTCTTCGTGTTAATTTTTATGTTTTTTGTCTTCGTGCTGTTTTCTCTTTAGACTTCGTGTCCTTCTCGCCTTGACCACACTCCGTGTCAACTCTTTGTTATTTCCGTGGTCGTGTTGTTCTTCCTATACCTCGTGTCCTTTTATTTTTGTAACCACACTTCGTGTCGGTTTTACTTCTCTATGTCTCCGTGTTGCTTTTTGTATTCGTAACTTCGTAGTGTTTGTTGTTACAGTAACACTTCGTGTCGTTTTTGTTCTGTTTCCACACTTCGTGTCGTTCATGTTTCGTAACCACACTTCGTGTTGGTTACTGTCGTTCTTGTGACTTTGTGTCGTGTCTCCCAGACCCCGTGTCATTTTTACTCCGTGTCGATTTCAGTTTTTGTCTTCATGTTGATTTCAACCCATGTCAATTACTGTTTCATCTTTGTGTTGTTTTCATTCCGTGTCATTTTTTGTTCCACTGCGTGCAGAACATTGCAGCACCTCGTGTTGCTTTCTGTGCCACCACCTTGTGTCACTCTCTTCATTGTGTCTGTTCTGTCACAGTATACCTCGTGTCGTTTTCTGTGTGAACCTCGTGTCGCTTCTCTCTGTCCTCTAGTTGCATCTCGTGTCATCTTCCTTGTTGTGTTAGCCTTGTTCATTGTATCACAGTTCGTTCACTTCCAACCTCGTGAAGTAGTCACCCTGTGTTGACATTACATACCTCGTGCGCCTTAGCTTTAAATAAGCATGCAGCGAACTCTGATTGACTAATGGTGTTAATCTCATTACAGGTCGAGGAAGAACATTTCAGACACCTGGGCTGCACGTGATCCAAGACAAGAGGAACAAAATGCAATGAAGGCACGTGGCAAGAAAGTTCTGGATCAAGCGTGGGAGGCACACGCGTCTTGTGCCCTATCCACCTGCTGCTGATGCTATATAAGGAAGCCTTCGTCCACAGATGAAGGTCGATCGAGTTGGCGTGAAGAAACGCTCATACAGAGAGCCACGATCCAGATAGAAGAAGAAAAGAGAAAGAAGAAGAGCAGAAGGAGAAGAAGAGAGGTAGAGAGCTCGAGAAGAGTGTGAAGAGAAGAAGAAGCAGAGAGTGAGAGGAGAGCAGAAGAAAGAGAAAGAAAGATAGAGAGTGAGCGAGAGAACTCGTGGAGAAGAAGGAAGATCTTACCTGAAGATCCGTCTACTGGACCGTGGATCAAATCCAGGCCAGTCAGCTCCGTTGAGAGCCACATTGTGCACTTCATCTTTCAGCTTTCTGTTTTGCTGAAGTCATTTTCGTTTATTGTTTTTCCTTTGTTTTCTGGTTTGCTGTGTTTCCGATACTCTGTAGAGAGGTCGGGGTTCCTCCTGTTAGTTCAGGAGAAGGGAGATTGATACCTCCGGTTGCAAGCAGCAGGTGGGCTGCTTGTGGGTTCCCTCCGGGTTGGAGGAAGGGAGATTTATCTCCGGTTGTGCTTCCCTCTGGGGTTCAGAGGAAGAGAGACTTGGGTCTCTAGGTTTCCCTCCGGGTTGGAGGAAGGGAGACTTGTCTCCGGTTCTGGGCTTGTGGATTCGAGTCCAGGGGTTCCCTCCAGGTCTGGAGGAAGAGAGACTGTGTGTCTCTGGTTTGCTAGTGACTGGTGTCACTAGTGGTTCCCTCCGGTTGGGAGGAAGAGGGGAGGCTGTTCCCCTGGTCAAGCTGTTTGGCAGCATTTGTTGCAGACTGAGTCTGCTGTTTCTAGCGTGAGCTAGTGGAAGCCACACTCGGTTTGAGTGTGGGGTGGATGTAGGTCTGGAGGACCGAACCACCTAAAAATCCTCTGTGCAATGGTCTGATATCTCTATATGTTTTGCTTCCGCTAGATGTTTGCATAGGGGCGCTCCAAGTGGTTGATCAGATCTTGTTCTGAGTGTTTAATCCGTTGAGTGAGCGAAAGTTTATTTGAGTGGAAGAATGGTGCTACTGCTAATTAGTCTTTCAGATTTGATACATCTGTCTAGTTAGCACTCTAGATAGTTAGTGAGCATCATAACCTTTTAATTGGGTAAAGGTTTTTAAAGGGTTATATTCATTCACCCCCCCTCTGAATGCTGCACCGAACCTAACAACACGAGCTCTACGAGCCTGGCCGACCCAATTGCATGGGCAATGTGGCGCCTCCAGTCATTGATCGTCGTGTTCGTAAAGCTCCCGTCAGGGAGCACTCGATCCAGGGAGCCCTTCTTCCCAAACTCGCCATCGGGTAGGAATTGAGTCCACCAACTCCTCGGTACCCTCGGCCGGGATGTCCCAGCTCTAGTACCTCCCAGCGCTGGTCGCACCTGCCTGAGGGGCTTCAGTGCCCCGCCGCCGCCTCGTCCCACTGATGTCAAGCCCCGGTTGCTCCGGGGAATGCTGTGCCAGCCGCTGTACCTCCCGGTGAATCTGGGAAAGGCGAGTCCGCAAGTACTCGTCGTCCAATGGAATGGGAGGCAGATCCTCCCTCAAAAGGTGGTCCTCCTTGGCTTTCTGAATCACCGAGGCCTTCTGCCGATATAGGTGGCTGTGCTCGAACCACCACTTGGCGTAATGGACGTCGAACCGCCCCCTGCGCCCTGACCCAGGTGTCAGCAGCCACTCAGGTTCCCAACGACAGTAAAAGTCCCACCACGCTACAGCCAGCAAGTGGGTGTCCCGGCCTCTATACTGTCAACCCGCTAAAGGGAACTCCTGGTTCGGTGAGATCCCCTGGTCGTATCCAAAGTTCCGTGCGAACCTGTGCGGGTAATATGGCTCCAGGAAGCTCATCACAGATCGGTGCAACATCAGTACCGTCGGTCGGGTGCTCATCACCCACTCTGTGTACAGTGCCGCATCTGGCTCCTGCAGATAAGGAAGGGCACATGCCGCCCCGCCATCTGAAGGCACCAAAATCAAATGGGAGTCGCTGACAGCACTATCAAAAGGTAGCCCCTCCTCGCCCCTGTTGGGCAAGTAGGACAGAACTCTCCTGGCCCCCTCTAACTATGCAACGGCATCTCCGTCCGGCTGCCTGGTGAAGCTAAACAGCAAGGGTACCGCCTGGTTCACCACTGACCCTCAGCCCACTAGCCCCGTAAATAGCAAGCCAGCCCACACACTGAGGTAGTGGGTCAGTAGAAGTAGGCTCCTCTCACGTGGCGACGCGTGCGCCGCCAACACCCCCAGTCCCTGATAGACATTGGCGAGAGCCGCTGGGGCCAAGGCCAGTCTCTGCCCCTCTGCCAGTTGGCACGCCGAACACAGTAACTCCACCCTGAGTAGGCCATCCTCCTCGTACGGGACCACAAACGTCACCAGCCAGTATGCCAAGTACGCGGCTAGATGGGTCATGTCTGGCAATCTATGGGGGTTTCACCCCTCCTGTGGCACGTAGATGTACCTCGTGTATGTCCGGAACTGTAGCTCTACCTCTATGTACTCCACCCACGGAGTCTGATCTCTCGCAAACTCCTGGTAAAAGCATATACGCCCGTTGTAGAGGTGACAAATCCACACATTCAGCGGCACCCTAGGAGGATGCGCGGCTATCTCTCTCTTGGCAAGGGCTAAGTCCCTCTAGGTCTTCAGCAAGTACCGATAGCTGTAAGGAACTCGGTATCTGCCATGTCCATCTGTATGACTGTGATGAAGATCATCCAGCACAACCTCCTCATATCCTTCACCGTTGATCGTCACCCGAGAACTCCTGAACAAGGACCACAAGTCGAGCGAGGTCTCTCCCGCAGCCGTCGCTACTATGTTCCACCGATGGTTGAAGCACTCTGCCAAAGCCTGCAAAAGCCCCGTGTAGCAGGGATATCCATATAACTCCGCAGTCACAGCATATCTGATGTCGGCCTAGTCCAGCAGCACTCTGTAATGGTGTACTATGCCCATCAGCCACTCGGTAGCTCCCTGGCAGTACCAGTGCGAAGGAATCACCACCCAGCTATCATACCAGCTAGCAGCAGTCTGCCGCAGAACTCCGGACAAGAGACTACGATCGTCGAAGCCCTCCCCAGCATACTGCAGCCCTGATGGCTCTAGCACCAGCCTTATACTGCCTTCTGTCTCTGCCCGATGATGGCCATGCATGTCCCAAGAAGCGGGACCCATCGGTCTGACCCGGACTCCAAACTGATCCGCTCACAGAAGAAGCCCAGGCACTCGGCACTGGGAAACTGACACTATTGTCAGTAGTGTCTAGAGAAGCTCGAAAAACCAAAGAGAACAATCCCTTGTAGGCTGTCCCTGCCCGCCAAAATCGCCCACTCTAATCGGCGACGTGCTCCAATAATCTAGGAATCCCCCTCCTCCATGCTTGGTGGAACAAAGTTCCTGATAAACTCAAACAAGTAGCGGTCCAAGGCAAACTCCACTGGATAGCCCCCACTACTGTCATAGGTATAGATCCCGCCCGCCTCTAAGACCCACAACAACTCTATGACCCCAACTCCGCTACCGCGCAAGCCGACGGGGCCCTCGGCTACTGTTGTATACCCCGAATCGAGCTGCCCCACGCCAGCCATAGTGATGACCGGTGCACCCAGGGGAGGCATGGGCCGCTCTGTCCTCCTCACCCAGTGATCCTCTTCCCGAGCCACTAGCCTCGGGACCCTCTCATCTCTGCCAAATCGTGCCATGGCTGCAAGACAAAATATACAAAGACAGTCAGCACACCAGAAAGTCAATATACACAATGCAACAAAACGAAGACATATGAAGTGTCAAAATACAACTACGATCATCCAGAAAGAAGAGTTCAAGGGCCGCACGCCCTCGTCCCCGCCTCCGACGCACACCCCGTTGGGGGCATTTGTTGTACCCGGATAATTTCCCTAGTAAACACCCAGAAACAAGAGTTCGAGAATTTCCTCGAACACCTTCAAGGCATGGGCTATCCAGCCCCTCCGGCAACCCAGTGGCACCGACCAATGGCCCCAACCCGCTAGCCGGGACATATGGCGGCATTAGCAATCAACCAGGATCACTCCCGGCCCCTCAGCGGTGGACTTTGTCCGCATTCTATACAACCACCCGGGCCAACCTGGGGGCGCCCCGACTACAAGCGACGCCACGTGGTACTCAGCAAAGAGGCCAAGGGCCTACCCCAGGATGCCTTCTTTCAACCCTCCAAGGTCAAAGGGAGACCCGAATAAGTCAACCGCAGGCTTTGGAGACCCGCAGCGTATGTATATGGCTCACACATGGGTGCCGGGCTATTCCCCGAACACTTTGTGGGCGCATATGTCCCAACCCTTCTAGAACAAACCGTGGGTCAACCCACGGCTCCAGCACACCAGTCGGGTTCCACAACAACCCCCCAGCAAGTCGGGACCGCTCCCGACCCTCAGACACGTGGCGATGAGCCGTTTAGACATAACTCTCGGGCCAACCTGAGGTTACTCTGCCAACCCGTCGTGCAATGTGGCACACATCACGAGGCCGGGCCCATATGCCCAAAGTGCCTCCTCTCTGCTTCCTCGAGCTCATACCCTTAGCCTAAAGCTCGTCCCAGGGCCTCTCGGCCAGTTACTCTGGCCATTCGATAACCCGGGGTGTGTCTGGCATTTACCCAACACCTTGCGAGCGGCAACTACGACTCAACAACGTCAGCCCCACAGGCTAATCCCAGCATCCTAGAACCCCGTGTCCCTTAAAGGATGCCCTCAGATGATTAAAGAAGACCCCGGGGGCCATCCCTCGGGGTTGCGGCTCGTCCAGGGTAGGTTCACCCCGGGGCGCAGCCGCTCCCCCATGGAGGGCGAACTCCCCGGGGGCCGCACCCTCTTCCCAGCCCGATGGCCCCACAGCCCCATTCAATCCCAGCCCATACAATTTCCTAATCTCGAGGTGCAAGGTTCGCACAGGGATGCGTTCATCGTACTGATATGCGGAAGAAGAGCAAAGGATGCACACGACAGCACAGAGGGTTCAACTCTCGGTCAACGCGCACGAGCAAGCTCTATGTATCCTCTCTGTCCTTTTCTTCTTAGCCAAATTAGGAATAAATTACCAAAAAATCTGAATTCTATAGGGGTGGGGCCGCCCCCCTCTCTCTCCTAGCCAGTCCACCTAAACCCCCCAAGGGGGGGGGGTTTAGGCGGACCAGTCTGACCCCTCTGGCTGGTCCGCCTAAACCCCATCAAAATAAAAAAAAGATTTTTCTAGAAAGAAAAAAGGGCCAAACTAGTCCGCCTAAACCCCCCTGGGGGAGGGTTTAGGCGGACTAGCCTGGACCCCCAGGCTGGTCCGCCTAAACCCCCTGAGGGAGCGGGTTTAGGCAGACCAGCTTGCCCCCTCAGGCTGGTCCGCCTAAACCCCATCACAACAAAAAAAGTTTTTTTAATAAAAAAAACCCCCTCCAAGAGGGGTTTAGGTGTACCAGACCAGCCCCTTGGGTTGGTCCGCCTAATCCCTATCTCCCCCACTCGTTAAACAAAAAAAATTATTTTTCAGGGGTTTACCCGGACCAAGTTAGACCTCCAACTTGGTCTGCCTAAACCCCATCCCTGCCCATTCAACTTCCTATAAATTCCACCCCTTAGAAGCTCAAGGGGCACAGACAGACACGTACAAACAAGGCAAGCAGATACACAGACGGATACAGAAAGACAGATAAATCCATCCTAACTGTCGCACCCTTGGACTTTCGAGGCTTTCGGCAAGGGTTGGGAAGGCAAGGAGCAAGGCGCGCGTGTGGGTAGCTTGTGGATCGGCTGGCGCACACCGAGGGTATGTCACACGTACTCCCCTCGCATGGCGTCTAGCCATCATACACATGTTTTCTCCCGTCGCACGTAAGGCGTTATGACAACGGCGAACACACCTGCATTCCGGGTCTGCCAGTGCATGACAACCCACAGTGGCCACGCTCATGACACGACGTCTCACCCACGATTGACACAGAACCACGTGACTGTCGCTCGCCTCCAAGGCCCGGACCCAACCGCTCACCTTGAGCCGCGTCCAACCTTCGTTAGGCACTCACCCACAACCGCCCTGCCACCCAGGTAGTCGTCCATGTCTCAATCTCCCTATTGGGAGCCCCCCTGTAAAACACGCGGGTAACTGCCATACCACGCATTGCCCGGGGACCGACTCACAGGTCAGAATTGTCCCGCGGCTTGCGCCAGTTGTATTCTGGCCTCCTTGGCCCATTTGTAAAGCCCAAGGGGCTCTCATATAGCATAAAACCAGTTGAATGCAAGTGCCCGCATATGGGCCCCAATTTTCTACCTCTATCACTCGGCACACGTGCCTAATGCCTCCGACCTCAGCCATCGCCCCTCAGACAGAAGCGCGTCCACAGCGGCGAAATGCTCTCGACCCTCCACCTAAGGCTTCAGGCATATACATGCTTCTCTTCAGCATAGAACGAACGTGTTCAGATTCAATCCGATGTAAATAAACACCGATCGCTTGTGGTCGGTTGAGAAAGACGTCCAGTACACGATTCCCACAATCGCCTACGCACTCGCACCCGTGGAACCTGTTGTGCCCCTTGTGCCTTGATGATGTGGTGTAGTTTTGATGATAGCAAACACTATGAGTCATGTAAGAGTAGAATAAATAGATGTTCTGCATGCAATCTCTACATACATGGTTCAATGTATGTTTCATCTTTCAGTATACATAGTCTGTGCATACTTTGTTTACGCATTGAAAGTCGATGCGTGTAGATTGCATCTGTCGGGACTATACATCGCTGCATGCTATCAAGTCAGTACTACCCACGTTGCTTCACTCGACCAAGTCAGTGCAAGCACTATTCATCCCTTAGCTCAGTTCGCAGCTAAGTCAGTACAGCCCGTGTTCTTCACATATACACATAGTCAGTGCATCGATTTTGCTCATGCATACACATAGTCAGTGCATCGCTTTGCCTCACGCATACACAAATACACAAAGTTCGTGCATCATTTCACAAGTCTATACAACCTTTGTTGATACTAGCATTTAAGTTCGTGCATCATTTCACAAGTCTGTACAACCTTTGTTGATACGAGCATTTAAGTCCGTGCATGGGTGCATCTTACACAACAAAGTCTGTACATTCTTCGACGGCATGTCTGTGCATCTTTTGTACCATGCACTCAAAGTATGTACATTCTTCGATGGCATATCTGTCTATCGCTTGTACATTGCACGCAAGGTTTGTACATTCTTTGGTGGCATGTCTGTGCAACTTTTGTTCCATACATACGTAAAGTTCGTGCATTTGAATATTAAGTCTACACATGGTTGCCTTGATGACTTAGCAAGTCTATACATTCTCGAACCAACTCTGTGCATCTTTCTACTATCCTCACATTGATTTTAACTGATATTAAGTCTGACCTTTGTAGGATATTTCCTCAAGAAGTTTAAGAAGGGCACGTGATCCAAGAATGGAGGATGTGCCAGGATCGTGACACGTGTAAAGTAGTGAGCTGAAATGCTGCCACGTGGTCAAGGCGCTAGGGCGGGAATTCGTGGAGGACACACGCCCACCTATCTGCTACTGCTATAAAAAGAAGACTTCTCCATCTGGAGAAGATGATGGTGTAGTGTGTAGATCGAAATTGGGAACTTACCTGAAAAAGCAGAAGCAGAGAGAGCCTGCATGATCCAAGAGAAAAGAGAAGAGAGAAGAAGAAAAGAGTCAAGAAAGAAGTGTTTGACAGAACACTGAAAGTGTCTGTTCCTTAGTCTCCTGGTTCAGAATCGGAGCTGAATTTGCTCAATGATGAGCTACATTCCCCTTGTGGGTTCTTTTGTTTTCTCGCTTTGTTCTTCCGTTCTGTTTTAGAAACTCGTTTCCAAGCTGTGAGTCAGCGGAGCAAGCTGTGAAGCTCAACGGTTTGCAGAGGTGGATTCCTCTGGTCGGGTAAAGCTGTAAGTCCCCAGCGGTTTGCAGAGGAGGATTCCTCGGGATGTCATAAGCTGTAATGCTCAGCTGACTGTAGGGTTGTGACCCCAAAGCTGTGGATCAGCAAAGTTGTGTATCAGCAGTGGAAGCCACATTCCGGATTGGAGTGTGGGGTGGACGTAGATCTCGAGTTTGAGATCGAACCACCTTAAAATCCCTTGACCTTTGTGCCATTGCTGTGCAAACTGTGTGCATCCAGTTCATTTCTTCGATCGGTAGTAGATGAATGTGTAGGACCGTCTCGATATAAATCTGCTGGGTTGGCGTTCTTCCATAGTATTGTTATTCAGTCTGTCGTGTGATAGCAGCTTGATTTAATTCTGCATTTGGAGCTGTTGTTGTTAGTTTTAGTGGGTGACTGATCTATTCACCCCCTCTAGATCGTATATAGCATCCCATCACTTGGTATCAGAGCCTTAATCTTCCGCAGGGATCAACTACCTGAAGAGAAACGGCCATGGATGCAAGAGGAATGACAGCGTAAGGTCATTCCACCACGAAGCCCCCATACTTTGATGGGACGAACTACGCATACTGGAAGAATCGCATGCAAGTGTTTCTGAGGGCGAAAGACTATGAAATCTGGAAGGTGGTAAGTAAAGGACCATTTAAGCTGCATCCTAATGAGGATATATGGACAAGAGAGGAGATCAAGAAATCTACTCTCAACTGGAGCGCCATCAACGCCATACAACGTGCCTTACATCCCACTGAATTTGCAAGAGTCTCTTCATGTGCCACAGTGAAAGAGATGTGGGATAAGCTGGATGTCATCTATGAAGGAACCTCTCAGGTTAGGGAGACCAAGGCTAATTTACTGATTTCAGAGTATGAAGCTTTCAGGATGAAGCCCAGCGAGACCATCACCGAGATGTATGCTCGTCTTACCCTCATAACCAACGGTCTCAGAAATCTGGGGAAAAACTACTCTGACTATGAGATCGTGAGGAAGATATTGCGATCCCTTACTCCAGTATGGCATACAAAAGAGACAGTTATTGAGGAGTCGAGGGATCTTCCGAACACCAAGGTGGATGAGCTAATAGGCTCATTGATGACCTATTAAATGAATCTGCCAAAGACAGAGGAGCTTGAGAAAAAGAGGCAGCCTATTGCTCTGAAGGCGAGCGCGAGTCGTTCCAGTCGATCCAGCCACAATGGATCGTCCAATGATCATAGCCTCTCTGGATCAGAAATTGAAGGAGATCAAATAGCGATGCTGACCAGAGAATTCAGAAGATTTCTTAGAAAAGAAGGAAGAAATTTCAGCCGAAGATAATATGGCGGTAGAAGATACAACAGGTACAAATCTAACTCTTCCAAAAAGACATATACTAATGTCTGTTACCATTGCAGGAAGGCCGGTCACATGAAGGCTGAATGTCCAGAGCTCCAGAAGCCGAAAGAAAAGGCCAAGAAAAGAGCTCCCAAAGGAAAAGCAATGGTGAGCACATGGAGCGACGAGGACGAGGGCAATTTGAGCAGTACATCAGAAAGTGAAGACGAAGAAAAGTCCATCTGCCTGATGGCCAAGAATGATGAAAAGGAAGTGAAAGAATCGGACGAGGTATCATCTCCTTTTGAGCATTATATTATTTCAGATTGGGAAGATGCTTACAAAGAATTGCTAGATAAGGTAGATGATATCAGAAAAGAGAACAGATAATTGTAGAAGAAAGTAAACTCTCTCATGAATGACAAAACCATGTCTGATAAACTTGCCTGCTTGCAATCTGAAAATGACATGTTAAAAAATTCATGTGCTGAAGTTGATAATGTTAAGCATGCATTAATAGACTATAGAAGAGAAAATGATGATCTGAAAAATGTGATTGACGAATTAAAATTGAAATTGCAGAATTATGAAAATGAAATGAAGGTTGTGAATGAAAAATATGAAGCTATTCTAGGTGTTAACCGTGAACTAAAAAATTCAATTGATCACCTAGAAAGAGAAAATGAAGATAAAAAGAAAATTATTGAAAACATGACCCAAGGTTCAGATAATCTCAATGCCTTGTTAGGGTCAAAAGTGAATTTTAGAAAAGAAGGTCTCGGATTTAACTCAAATGTCACAAAGAGCTTTGCTGTGAAAGCCATATCATTTGTGGCAGAGAAAAATAAGGGACCTCTCATAAAAATGGTGAGTGAAAATTCTGTTTCTGATAATGCTAATTCTAATATGTCCAGTGCCAAGGACAAAGGCAAACAGAAGGTTGGTGAGCCTAGTAGATTCTGCCCTTTACACAAAAGCAAGTCTAAATCCCAGGGCAAGGCCACTAAGTCACCCCCACCATCACCTTTCCAGAAGAAGACCCAACATAAATCTATACAGAAGTCCAGTGGGTCAAAAGTGCAAGGGAGACCCAATGTCACCAGGGGCCAGACCAGCTACTTCCACCAGCCCAGAGTCCAGACACTCCATCATGAGGAGCCTCAACAATTCTATAGGTTTGAATGGAGTAGAGCTCAAGGGAGGTCTAGATATCAGTCATGTGACACACAGACATACAGACCTCAGGCTAAAAACTAGGATGGGCCATCTAGAACATGGGCACCTTGAAAACAACCTGTTTACAGTCAGCCAAGGACCAACGCTGGCCACTATTCCCTGAATGCTCATTGGCCTACGCACTGGCACAAGAACAATCAGAATGTAAAGAAAAATGGTGGCAGGACAAATAACAAGTCAGGAAAAATTCAGCCTGCTAATGCTGAAAAGGAGAGAAACAATAGAAAAATTGTCAAAAAACCCACAAATCAACCAGCTCTCAAACAAGCATGGATTCCAAAAATTTTGGTGTCATGTATGAATTGTTCTATTTTTGCTTCGGAGCCCAAACAGTTTTGGGTTCCAAAATTTTCTTCGTGACTATGATTGCAGGTATGCCTGGCAGCCAAGCATAATATGTAGTATCTGGATAGTGGCTTCTCCATGCATGTGACTAGGGACAAGGTTAAATTTTGCTTGCTGACAGAGAAGAATGGAGGCCTTGTCACATTCAAAGAAAACACTAAGGGTAAAATCATCGGATCAGGTAAAGTAGGTAAGTGCACTACCTGTTGCATTGATGAAGTCTTGCTGGTGGATGGATTAGCATATAATCTTCTAAGTATCAACCAGCTATGTGATAAAGGGCACAAGGTAGTATTTGATGCACTTAGCTATAAAATTTTTGAACCTAAATCTGATGTGGTTAAATTCTCTGGAAAAAGAATGAATACTATTTACATGGTAAATCTAGATGATGTTGCACACTCTAACCTATGTCTCACTGCCAATAAAGAAGACTTAGCCTTTCTGTAGCATCGTAGGTTAGGCCATGCTAGTTACATTGTTCTGCACAAATTAAATAAACACAGCATGGTTAGAGGACTCCCTGAAATTTCTTTTAAGAAGGAAAATAAGGTGTGTGGTGCTTGTACACAGTCCAAGCAGACTAGAAAGTCATTTAAATCAAGAACTGAAAACATGTCCCTTAAACCTTATGAGCTGATACATATGGATCTATTTGGACCCACACAATCAGTCAGCTTGTCAGGAAAGAGATATGGATATGTCCTAGTTGATGACTTCTCTAGGTACACTTGGGTCTTCTTCATCACTCACAAGAATGATGCTTTTACTGAATTTCAACAGTTCTATTTAAATATCAAATAGAAAAATGAACATTTAATCAAAAATATTCTGTCTGATCATGGAGGTGAGTTTGAAAACTCACAATTTGAAAACTTATGTAGGGAAAATGGAATTACCCATCAGTTCTCCTCACCAAGAACACCTGAGCAGAATGGAATAGTAGAAAGGAGGAACCGGACAATTGTGGAGATGGCCTGTACACTGCTTGTTCAAGGTGGCTTACCAAGAAAATTTTGGGCAGAGGCAGTTAATACTGCACGCCATGTAATCAACAGAGCCATGGTAAGGCCTTTCACTCAGAGAACTCCTTATGAGATTATGAAAGGTAAGAAGCCTTCAATTGCTTATTTCAAGGTCTTTGGTTGTAAATGTTTCATTCATGTTAATGATAAAAGAGATCTTGATAAATTTGAACCTAAAAGTGATCCAGGAATTTTTCTTGGGTATTCTGACTACACTAGAGCATATAGAGTGTACAATCTTAATTCTAAAACTATTGAGGAATCTCCACATGTTATCTTTGATGAGTCCTTAAGTAACCTCGAAGTTGGCCAATACAGACAAGAAGATGACGGAGAAATTCTTAAGAAAGAAAAACTTGAAGACCAATCAGACCAAGAAGAAGAAGCTGAAGAAGTCAATACGGAGGAGCCTGCTGTTCAGGGGGAGGTAAATGAAGATCAAGGTAACCAAGTTATCAATATCAGATTCTTAAGAGACCATCCTATTGAGAACATCATTGGTGAGTTGCATGAATCTCCTAGGACTAGAGGCTTTCTTAGAGCTCAAAATGAATTAAATGCATATGCATTGGTTTCTAATATTTAACCCAAAACCATTGACAGTGCTCTTAAAGATGTGCATTGGATCAATGCCATGCATGAAGAGCTTAATCAGTTTGATAAGAACAAGGTGTGGCACCTAGTTCCACCTCCTGTAAATGGAAATGTCATTGGGACAAAATGGGTCTTTAGAAATAAAACTGATGAGCTAGGTAATGTTGTCAAAAATAAGGCCAGACTTGTTGCTCAGGGGTACAACCAGGAATTCGGAATTGAATTTGAAGAATCATTTGCCCCTGTAGTCAGGTTAGAAGCTATTAGAATTTTGTTGGCCTACTCATGCTCCCTTGGTATAACTCTCCAGTAGATGGATGTAAAATCTGCTTTCCTCAATGGCAAAATTAAGGAGGATGTCTATGTCCATCAACCTCCTGGCTTTGAATGCTCAGACTTCCCTTCTTATGTATATAAGTTGAATAAAGCTCTCTATGGTTTGAATCAAGCTCCTAGAGCTTGGTATGACAGATTAAGTAGATTCCTCATTGAAAAGAAGTTCACAAGAGGTGAAGTTGATCAAACGTTGTTTACCAAGGTATGTCATATTGAAATTATCATTGTCCAAATTTATGTGGATGACATTGTGTTTGGTTCAACCAACCCTGAATTATGTAAGGAATTTTCTAAACTTATGACACAAGAATTTGAGATGAGCTCAATGGGTGAACTGAAATTATTTCTTGGACTGCAGGTGACTCAAACTAAAGAAGGAACCTTTATCACTCAGTCCAAATATATAAGGAACCTCCTGAAGAAATACAAATTCGACAACCTCAAGGACATTGCAGCTCCAATGAGTACTTCAAGAAGCCTTGATGAAGATACAAAGGTAACTTGGTGGATCAAAAGCTGTACAGAGGTATGATCGGATCTTTCTTGTATCTCACTGCATCCAGGTCTGACATTCAATTTGCTGTGTGTTTATGTGCCAGATTTCAGGCTAGTCCTAAGGAATCACACTTTGGTGAAGTGAAAAGAAATTTTAGGTATCTAACAGGCACCCAAGAACTAGGCTTATGGTATCCTGCTAGGTGTGAGCTAGATCTTCTAGCCTACACTGATGCAGACTATGCTGGGTGTCGGGTAGATAGGAAAAGCACTAGTGGTTACTGTCAATTCCTAGGTGGTTGTCTAGTATCTTGGGCTTCTAAAAAGTAACACACTGTGGCACTTTCCATTGCTGAAGCAGAATATGTTGCTGCAGGGAACTGTGCTGCCCAGGTATTATGGATTAAACACCAGCTCTCAGAGTATCAGATAAATCTGAGATGCATTCCACTTCTATGTGACAACACCAGTGCAATCTGTCTCTCTAAAAATCTAGTCACCACTCTAGGACTAAGCATATTGAAATTAAACACCATTTTCTTAGAGATATAGTGAGCAAAAATGAAATTGAATTGATATTTGTTGAAACTGAAAAACAAATTGCTGATATCTTTACAAAACCCCTTGGAAATGAAAGATTTAAATATTTAAGACGAGAATTGGGGCTGTGTAAAATTTAGCACGAGATTGATGAATAAATTTACTCATGAGCTGTATGAGGTAATTGTGTCAGCCTATTCCTTAAGCAGTTGAATAAATAAGTTTATTGTGCAATCGATTAGTTGATGTCTTCCACAGATTGTTTGATGATTGTGTTTAAATTGCACAGAGTCTTGATACATGTACTGCACCTTGTCTATGCCTTGTATGATCTCTCGAGTTATTGCATACTACTCATGAAGCATAAGTCACATGTAGAAACATGAAAGTCGGTGCATAGTGCATACCAGCCACATGTAAGTCTGTGCGTCTTTCATCAAACTGCATGATAGGTCGATGCAAAATTTTGTTAGGGGGAGGATAGCATCTTCCGTACTAAGTTCAACCCCGTCTCTCTCTCTGTTCCTTAATGCCCACTCCTTTTCTCAGAATGGACAGCAATCTAGTAATTGGTTCATTGTCGTGAGCTGCAATTATTACAATCCTTCTGCTATAAGAATCACATGTGCTAATTGAATGAACCGAAGGTTTAACTTTAATAGGCTGTAAAGTTCAAAAGACTGCTTTCTGAAAATAAGGTGGTAGAAAATTCTTATAGCTCTTAACCTCTATCTCATGATTATAATAAAACAGGTCTTCACAGTATCTGAACATGACAGATTTAGTGATGGTTAAGGTTTGAAAACAAAAAATTATGTATTATTCTTAAACAAGTCACTCCAAAAATCATAAGGGCAGCAATAATTCAGATCATCAAAGAAAAAGAAATGAACAAAGTGGCAGAGTAATGAATGAGTTTCACTGAGAAACTAAGGTCTCCATCAAAGAAATGGAGAGTACTTAAGGCATGAAGTGACTCAGGTTAACTCTGTTCATTTGGTCGAATCTACAAAGGAGATTTCACCGAGTAACTAGGGGTATTGGCCTCTGATCAAGGTATACCCTTAACGTCAAAGGTGCAAACAATTCCTGTAGCTCAGAAATAGATATAGTAGTTTATGCTTAGTAATTGGGGGTATTAGCCTCTAATCAAGGTATACACCTAATGTCAACGGCATAAATGATACTTGTCTGTTCCATAAGTTCAAGTTTCAGAAACTAGTGAATGAAAATTGCTGTAACCCTTAAAAAACAAATGTCATTGAGTGTCAATTATTTAACCTCAATACAAATTCAGGTGACTTTCCTCACTTTTCACTTTCTCTGAAGTAACTAGGGTATTGTCTCGACCAAGACTCTTATAGTTATGTGACTCAGGTTCATTGCTATAAATGGAGTATATAACCCTATTTCAGAATGTCAGTGAATTTTCTTTACTTTCTATAACTGTTAAACCTGACTGAACTCAAGCTTGCCCTTTGCTCGATTCATATAATTTAAGGGTTGTGCCATAATTTACTCACATTCTGAACTATGCCTAGAATGTTGTTCCTCTCTTTCCTCCTTATTTGCTGATGGCAAAGGGGGAGAATGGATATTTGCATTAAGATTCATCCTCAGGGGGAGAGTCTATGATCAAGGCATAAGAGTCTTTATCAGTGCACAAGTCTGTGATAAAGATAATCTGTGTAGTGCATGCATGGTATTTATTCATTGTGTTGCCATCATAAAAAAGGGGGAGACTATTGTGCCCCTTGTGCCTTGATGATGTGGTGCAGTTTTGATGATAGCAAACACTATGAGTCATGTAAGACTAGAATAAATAGATGTTCTGCATACAATCTCTACATACATGGTTCAATGCATGTTTCATCTTTCAGTATACATAGTCTGTGCATACTTTGTTTACGCATTGAAAGTCGATGCGTGTAGATTGCATCTGTCGGGACTATACATCGCTGCATGCTATCAAGTCTGTACTACCCACGTTGCTTCACTCGACCAAGTCAGTGCAAGCACTATTCATCCCTTAGCTCAGTTCGCAGCTAAGTCAGTACAGCCCGTGTTCTTCACATATACACATAGTCAGTGCATCAATTTTGCTCATGCATACACATAGTCAGTGCATCGCTTTGCCTCACGCATACACAAATACACAAAGTTCATGCATCATTTCACAAGTCTATACAACCTTTGTTGATACTAGCATTTAAGTTCGTGCATCATTTCACAAGGCTGTACAACCTTTGTTGATACGAGCATTTAAGTCCGTGCATGGGTGCATCTTACACAACAAAGTCTGTACATTCTTCGACGGCATGTCTGTGCATCTTTTGTACCATGCACTCAAAGTATGTACATTCTTCAATGGCATATCTGTGCATCGCTTGTACATTGCACGCAAAGTCTGTACATTTTTTGGTGGCATGTCTGTGCAACTTTTGTTCCATACATACGTAAAGTTCGTGCATTTGAATATTAAGTCTACACATGGTTGCCTTGATGACTTAGCAAGTCTATACATTCTCGAACCAACTCTGTGCATCTTTCTACTATCCTCATATTGATTTTAACTGATATTAAGTCTGACCTTTGCAGGATATTTGCTCGAGGAGTTTAAGAAGGGCACGTGATCCAAGAATGGAGGATGTGCCAGGATCGTGACACGTGTAAATTAGTGAGCTGAAATGCTGCCACATGGTCAAGGCGCTAGGGCGGGAATTCGTGGAGGACACACGCCCACCTATCTGCTACTGCTATAAAAAGAAGACTTCTCCATCTGGAGAAGATGATTGTGTAGTGTGTAGATCGAAATTGGGAACTTACCTGAAAAGGCAGAAGCAGAGAGAGCCTACATGATCCAAGAGAAAAGAGAAGAGAGAAGAAGAAAAGAGTCAAGAGAGAAGTGTTTGACAGAACACTGAAAGTGTCTGTTCTTCAGTCTCCTGGTTCAGAACCGGAGCTGAATTTGCTCAGTGATGAGCTACATTCCCCTTGTGGGTTCTTTTGTTTTCTCACTTTGTTCTTCCGTTCTGTTTTAGAAACTCGTTTCCAAGCTGTGAGTCAGCAGAGCAAGCTGTAAAGCTCAGCGGTTTACAGAGGTAGATTCCTCTGGTCGGGTAAAGCTGTAAGTCCCCAGCGGTTTGTAGAGGAGGATTCCTCTGGATGGCATAAGATGTAATGCTCAACTGTCTGTAGGGTTGTGACCCCAAAGCTGTGGATCAGCGAAGCTGTGTATCAGCAGTGGAAGCCACATTCTGGATTGGAGTGTGCGGTGGACGTAGATCTCGAGTTTGAGATCGAACCACCTTAAAATCCCTTGACCTTTGTGCGATTGCTGTGCAAACTTTATGCACCCAGTTCATTTCTTTGATCGGTAGTAGATGAATGTGTAGGACCGTCTCGATATAAATCTGCTGGGTTGGCATTCTTCCACAGTATTGTTATTCAGTCTGTCGTGTGACATCAGCTTGATTTAATTCCGCATTTGGAGCTGTTGTTGTTAGTTTTAGTGGGTGACTGATCTATTCACCCCCTCTGGATCGTATATAGCATCCCATTAGAACCCCCTCAATCCATGTGTCGCCTGACCTCTCGAGCCCACGTGTCGCGCCCTGGTGGCGCTTCCCCGGTCAACCCTTGGTTCCATAGGTGATTCTTGAGAAATCGACTGGCACATCCGCACCCTGTCTGGCTAACCTACGCCCCTACATTCCCGTGCCATTCGACCCTTCTCGACTTTCCGTAATAGGAGAGTGCCTGGTACCGTCGTGAGAGGCCTTCGGCCACAAAGGAGGATACCCGAGATACATCAAACTCCCATATCTTCCTCCCCTGCTGTATTTCTACCTTCTCCCCGGTCATCGGCATAAAAAGATAAAAAAACCCTCGCAACACATGTAAATGGGGATGATTGTGTTCTAGCTTGAATTGCATGTTAAAAAGAGTCCTTCTCAATCTTGGATTATAGTTCAGTGTTTTGTGAGGCTTGATGTAGTGAGCTTGTGCATTTTCATTTAATAGATGCTAGTTACAAAAGAGAGGGTTATTTGAATTTCAAATCAATACTAACTTGGTATTTGCTGTGTTTTTGCAGGGTTTATGTTAGTTTTTGACCCAATTAGCTAGGGGTCGACCTATACGGTCGACCCTCACTGGATCCATGGTTGGCTGGAGGTGTTGGAGAGTTGAAGCTGCATGGGTCAACCCATAGGGTCAACCTCCATTGTCATGCATTCTATCTGAGTGGCCTATGCAGAAAACTGCACAGGGGTCGACCCCAAGGGTCGACCCCCACTGCCCATGCTTCTGTTTGGACATGTCTTGAGCAAAGATTGCTCTTGGGTCGACCCCTTGCGGATGGGGTTCGTGAAATTGCTTTTAACCTATTTTACCCTAGGGGATTGTTACCATATTGCCCCCACCTTGTTCCTATACCTATAGAGAGTTCTTTGCACTATTTTAGAAGGGGCTTCTAAGTCTTTCGGCCTCTTCCCTTGGTATATAATCTTGTGTTGCAAATTTTTGAAAACGTAGCTAAGGGTTTTGGGTTTTTCTGATGTAGGAAGGAGAAGGTGGAGAAGATAGAATGTGGAGAGCATCCTACCCCTTCCTCTCTTGATTTCAACCCAGAAGATCAAGGATCTATGAGTGGATAGATCATCTACGTCATCTATTGAAGCCGGAGCACCATGGATGAGTTCGAAGGATCGTGGTTGATAGAAATATAAGAGAGTGATCTAGAAGGGGGGGGATGAATAGATCACCCCAATTTTTGAAAATAAATTGAACAGCTCGGTAGATGCGCTTAGAGTAGCGATGCAGATATACTTAGCACACGTCAGAAGAAGAATTCAACAACGAAATTGATGGGGACATCTCCTACCACTCCACATTTTTCCGAGGGTCCCGTTGCTCGCCTGCTGTGCATCATCTTGTTCGCCACATTTTCTTAGTCTTGGCATGTTATCTTTATATTTTATTTGAGTCATAAACCATGTAATTTTTCTTTTATTTGAGTCCAGTATCTATGTATAAGGGTCATTTACCTAAGTCTTGAGTCATAGAGTTAATTAATTAGGCTAATGGGCCCAATTCTATGGGCTAGGCCCATGGGCATCCCCCTTCCCCTTGGTTTCTTGATAATAGTCTAAAAGTCAGAGACTTATGTTAAATTGTAGGAATACTATAAATAGGACCCCACTCCCACCATTTGAAGCGAATGAAGGACTGAATGGATGAGAATTTTAGAGAATTACTTGTGTTTTCTTTTGGTGAGAAGCCATTAGATAGGGTGAGAAGCCCTCCTACCCCCCCTCTCTCTCTCCCTTGGGTGCACATGCCCCTTCACCTCCCCCCTGCCACCTCAGCTCCACATCAGCCCTAAGTGTCCACCTCTCCCTCCACCTCATCACAACCTTTCACCTCCCAAGACTGCATTCAATTCCCTCATCAATTCCCCCACTTCCAAAGCACCCTTTCACCTTCCTAGGCACCTCCTCATCCTTCCCCAAGCCACCTTCCCCATTCCCAAGCCCCAAATCAATTCCCCCACCCCTTAAGGAGTTCACCCCAATCAATCCTAGCCTCTCCATCTCCCCTAGTCACACACCCCATCCTCCCCCTTGGCTTGGTCGACCAGGCCAACCTCTCCCCTCCCACCTTGGGCAGTCTGTGCACCCAGCCAATCCTGCCCCATCTCCACCTGCTCTAGCCCCCCTAGCTCTGACCACATCACCTCTCAACCTCCTACATCAACCCCCTAGAATCCCCCTACATCTCCCACAGCCATTAGGCCCTTCCCCCTTGTTGCAACTTCGCCTTTCCCCACACCAATCTTCGTCTATCACCAATCTACTCTGCCCAATTTGCAGGTAGCCAACAAGGTCCTGAAAGAAACATCGCCATCAGCATCACCCTGAAGCTTCTGGTGGCAAGCTGTACACCGTTGGAAAGGGCGTCCAGAGGGCTTCATAGGCATGGCAGTTTCGTCAAATTCTGACATTGGAGCAGCCCATGGGAGTCCATCTCGCCGGCCTGCACAAGACATCTCTGGCAGACAACCTGAAGCTGAAGGAAATAACTCCAGCGACCATCTCGGCCATGCCCTTGGCATGATCTTCGGAGGGGAATGACTTCTGCCAGTTCTCTTCCACCTCCAAGAAGAAGGAGGTCGTTCGGGCACCGGAAGACCCTGTTCCAGCTTCTCTCCCCGACTGGCGTAGAACAGTTCTTTGGTACTAGGTCGGACCCCCTGTCACCTTTCTGGTTCCCAAGCTCCGATCCGACCACTTCTCAGAGCCCCGTCAGATCTAGCTGAAAGAGGATTCTCCCACGAGTTCTTCGGCGCTAGCCCCACCTCAATCAGACGTCCCAATTGAACGTACGAGCCCAACAACAAACTCTCTGGTCGACCAGAGTTGTCACCTGCGTGACTTCGTGAGATTCGGTGGCCCAGCTTCGTCTAAGCTCGGAATACAGCGATTCCTTTCCACGTGAATCTCAACTCGATCAGCTTTCCAGAGATGCCAACCCCGCCTCCGTTGGAAGTCCCAGCAGAGAGTTCTACCTCCGACAAGATGCTAGTTGCAGTCAGTCTGGGCAGTGACTCAGTCTGCACAGACCAGGCACCGACCTCCTTCGGCCGCACCGATCTCCCCTCTCCCGCCTGGCCGGCTGACCACCCCTCCCTACGTGGAGGTAGTTTTGATTGTAATTGGACTTCCCCAATCCCTAGTCCAACCCCTCTGCGAGGGATTAGTGCATGTACTAGCAGGTCGGTGAGCCAAGCTACACCGACGCAGCGTGCGGGGTACACCCACGCTTCCCCGCTCGCCTCATCTCCGGTCAGGATCGGCATCTTCACGCCGATGAGGTGAGCTCCTGGTCTCATTCCTCTACTGTACATTATCTTTGCTTGTTTAGTATTGCTTCTAAGTGCCGTCGGACGGAGAGTGAGAGCACGGCCCACATTGCCATCCATACGAGTGACCATCGCGGGTGAGTTGTGAGAGCAACCACTTATCCCACGCCCTTGGTGTGTTGGCCGCCCATGATTTGAGCATCCCTGGCCCAGTGGGGTCCTCCCTAGGCTGGCCAAACCCCTGGAACACCTAGGTCCAACCTCGGACTCTCACCACTATCGTCGGTCCACCTACGGACCCAGGTGTGTGCATCACGGGTGAGTCCCCTTGAGTGAGTTCGCCAACTCGATTGTTTGCTTGCAATTTAGGTCCAAGGAGTCTAGAGAGTCACACTTCCCCTTGAGTGAGCTCCTTGGCAGCTGGTGTGGTATATCAAAAGACGTCATCGGAAAGGTCAGTTATGCCGGCTCGAAAGGTGGCCTTTCTAGCGTCGAGGAAGCCTTCGGGCTCGTCCTTCACCTCGTACCACCTCGCTACCTTGGGATCACAATTGGGCGACCATATAGAACCCTTCATCCACCTAGGTCCTAGGTCATGTCACATCAAGTGGTATTAGAGCAAGTCATTGACTTGTCTCTACAAGTCAAGTCCTAGGGCACACTTGCATTGGAGTCATCATCGGTCCGACCCGTGCATTGTCCACCCACCATTGTCATCATTGAGTCTAGGGTCAAATGGCCCCTCTCCCAATCATATCCCATGCTTACCTACCTAATGGAGAGCCCACGGAAATTGATTTCATTGACTTGGAGTCTGATAATTGGGTATCCCCCGATATCGTTGCCTCTGTTTCTAGGACCTGACAAATTGTTCACAATGGAGATCAAGTCTTTGTTGATTCCATAGATGGTTCGAAAAGACTAAGTATTTTGTTGGGGCTTGGTGTCAAGTAGGAACATTGGCGGGTCCATGCATAATCATAGGCAAGAAATAGTTAGATGAAAGGAATGTCGACATCGACCCAACACGTCGGACTTGCCTAGTGCATCCGCCACACCTTCCGAGAGCCTTTAAATTCAACAACCTTGTACTCTCCCATCCGTCGGAGTCCCGCCCTTGTTCACCACCCCGGGTGCACCACACACCGGCTATCATCACCCCACCCTCAAAAACCTTCCCACTCCATTATCCTTAGAAGAAGTAGCCCACCTACTTAGCCACATGGAGACAAATGCCCCTCCGGACCCTATCCCCTCCATGGAGGGCACCCATGTCCAAATTGAAGGGGAAGCCGATCTTTACCCTACACCACCCTCTCTAGTTAAGGCCGAACTCATCTTAGAAGAACCCCTTGTTAGCTGGCTAAGGTAGAGCTCGATTAGAGATATCATGAACCATACCTACCTACCCATGGAGCGAGACCTCCCTCTAGTGCCCATCCACACCACTCACACCACAATCCAATCCTACTACGAGATAGAGGGTTTGGATGACCTCCTCAAAGGCCTAAAATGGCAACTAGAGTTGACTTGCTTGTTGACCTTAGGGACGGCCCACCCAACAAACCTTAGTCTCATCCACCCATGTGATGGGTCTATCACCTCGGTCTGCACCATTGGTTACTACACTAGCGACCTCCTTTTCCTTCTCCCCATGGTGGAAGAACCCATCTCGGTCCACTCCCCTCCCAAGAACATTGGCCAACCCATCCACTCAATACACCGGCCCAATCATTCCAATAGAGGAGGATGGCTCACCGCTGTGTGAGGGTCTTGAGGACATGGAGCCCCTTACTCTAGGTAGCCCTTTCCATGACCCCTTTGACGCCTTCCTATGGGAGCCTAGAACCCCATGTGATCCACCCACCCTTATCACCACCCACCTTACCCTACCTCCTCCCATCATATCAAACCAAGCTCCTCACATCCTAGACCTAGGTTACACTATGGGAGCTATGACTTTGGGCAATATAGACATAAGGAGTGAGGAAGTACCCCTCTCAAAGATGTACACCTTCCTAGATCCCTTCGATCCCTTCAAGTGGAAGCTCAAAAGCCAACCCACAAACCCGCACATGGAAGTCAACTTTGAGGTAGGAAAACATGTCTTGTTAGGTGCGTATATTGAGATAGAAGTAGATCCAGAGGGGGGTGAATGGATCTTTTAAAACATTTACCCCAATTTTGAGTGTATGAAATTATAATGGCTGGTTCAATGGACAATTCCTCGAACACCAGAGATGCATGCCCTGATCAATCACTAGGAATTATACTAATGGAAGGGATCTAGATGATCAGCAACAATCACACATAGAAGAGCAATCAATCACACGACGCAAGATATTTTAGGTGGTTCGGTCTGCTGACCTACATCCACCCCACACTCCAACCAGAGTGTGACTTCCGCTGATACACAGCTTAATCAGCTGGGCCTCATAGCTTGCTAACAATCCACTGACTAACAGCTCGCACTGGGCTTTACAGCTTATGCCATCCGCTGATAAATAGCTTGCGTTGGGCTTTACAACTTAGCCACCCGCTGACAAATAGCTTGAACAAGAGTTTAGAAGAAGTAAGAAAAATAGTAGCAACGGAACGCCTGAAATGAAACTTGATAGAATGAAGCTCACGTAGGAGCAGACTAGCTTGGATCTGATCCAAGAGCCAGTTGGACAAATCTTCAGGAACTCTAGTCTCTTCTCTCGATCTCACTCCCTCTTCATCTCTTCTTTTCGATCTCACGATCTTTTCTGAACTTCTTAAACTTGGCTCTCTTCTGATCTCTAGATCACCTCTTTCTCTGTTTCTATCTCTGTCTCTGATCTTCACAATTCACCTCAATTCTTCCAATTTCCTTCAACTTTTTTTTCAGAGACACCGTTGGGTCTTCTATTTTCATGAAAGCCCGTGTGAGAAGGGCGCGTGGATAACACATTTCCCGCCCAACCTTTTTGTCCAGAACTAAAAATCCAAGGCCACGTGGTAGCATCTGAACCTAACAGCTTTCCACGTGTCACGATCATAGCTCAGCCTTCAGTCTCGGATCACGTGTCTTCCTTAAACTTCTTCAGTGTAGTCCCTGTCGGTAAACATAGAACACATCAGTTGTTCAGACGTGCAAGGAGAATGCACAGACTTTATTAAGCTATGTGAAGAGCATGCACATACCCTATTAGGCGATATGAGGATCATGCACATACATTGATTAAAGCGTAAGAAGAACGTGTGTGCATTATGCAAAGAATGCACCAACCCAATGTGCCTTAGCCTAAGATGCACGGACATTACATATACAAGGAATCAAGATTGCACATACCTACATCACTGTGCTATAGTGAACTGCACAGACCTAATGTGCAACAGATAGAGATGTGCACGACCCTTTTATGCAGCCTACACACTAATGCACAAGACAGACATGGACATGCACCGACTCTTATCCACCATAGACCTAATCTGCACAGACTGACTATATTAATATGCACGAACCTGATGTGAACAGTGCAAGAGTTAAAGTCCCGCGATCAATGACACCCAAGAGGGGGGTGAATTGGGTGATTACAAATTTTACGAAAACTTTTGTCCTTTTCAGAATATGTGACACAATGCTAATCAAAAGGTTCAAATCTATTTGTTCACAAATTAGATTTATCAAACTTAATTAAATGATGATATAGATTGTGCACGATATACGAAGATAAATCCAGAACAACAATAAACACTAACACTCACTTAGAATGGAGGTAGAGGAAAAGGACCAAACCACACAAATCAAACCATAGTGCACAACGGATTTTAAGGTGGTTCGGATGCAACGACGGTAATCCTACGTCCACCCCTCACCAAAACCTGGTGAGGCTTCACTCGGAGATAAATCCCCAAACAGAGACGAAGCTCCAACCACACACGCAGGATGACACCTGCCCACACACACGGGGATGCACCCCAACACACACACACACACAAGGAGACGAGGTCTCCAACACGATCCAACAAGCAGATCAATAAGGCACACACACGCTGCGACAAGTGCAGCACTCCACACACTAACAAGACCAGATCAAAATAGATCCACATACACACGTAGATCTAGGAAGCTCTATGCATACACACACGAATAGAACATAATGACCACACACGACCACGGATCCACAACGATCCACACACACAAAAATGTTTCTAGATTATAAAGAACACAAATATAAAGCCCAAAACACAAAAATAATGAAGCACGGTTTAGAAGACTCCTGATTTGGCTTCCACTGAGTGTATGATGTAGAGCTTGGAACGATGCTTCCTACTTCACTTGAATGGAGCTTGAAAGGCTTGTGTAGGGATGAAGAGATCTTCCACGAGGTACTGTTCACGGCTACAGTACAGCTTCTTCTTCCTTGGACAACTTTCTTGATCTCCTTGATGTTTGCTAGCTTCTCCTCTTCCTCTTTGGTTGCTAGCTTCAGATGGAGCTTGAATACCTTCATATGGATGAAGAAGTTGCTGGATGGAGTACTGTTCATGGAGGGTTGTAGCAGCCTTCTTCTTCCTTTGATAGCTCTCTCCCTTGATCTCCCCTTTGATCTCTTGGATAGTTAGGGTTTCTAACCCTCTTGTGTGTATTTTATAGACTTGGAATGGTCCAAAGACATCCACCAGACCAGATCCACGTTTTGTGGGTGATTGGGTGTCTTTGGGATTAAATAATTACAATGGAAGAGGCTCTTCTTGAAGTGGAAAATAAAGTCAACTTTTGTTGGCTCGGGACTAGCGGTCGACGGGAACCTTCTGGCGGTCGACCGCTACTTGGAAACGCTGTAGAAATTTAGTCCCTGGTATTTCCGGTCGACCGCTACTAGGCTGGCGGTCGACCGCCATTGAGAGTTCTATAGACAGTGGACTACTGGCTAGGGCGATCGACCGCCCCTAGGCTGGCGGTCGACCACCAGCTGGGCAGACCCCAGGATTCCCCGGGTCAGTCCATTAACCCCGTTAGCTCTGTCACTCAAGTCCTTTAGCAGCCCGTTCTCATCTGTGGCATCAACCTTGACAGTCTTGAAGGTGTCAACTGAATCTTTGACCTTGGGTTCTCTTGGCTATGCTTCATTGTACATTGACATTGGCTATGTGAATGTCGAATGTGAAGACCTAGTCCTACAAAGGTGAAGTGTTAGCCCAATGAAATACATCTAAATAACAATGACTTTAAGTAGATGTTTATTTCATACATTTGGGGGTTGGATTTCACTTGGTATATGCATTAGACCATTTGAGCATTTCTAAAATTTGTTCCGAGGGCTCCGCCCCCGGAAACCCCCGCAAGGGGCGCTACCCCCGCGACCTGACCGCGTAGGTCGATCCCCAGGCGAGGGCGCACGATGGCTTGAAGGGTTTCAGGTTTAATGTGCATGAATGAGGTGTATTAAGGAGAGGTATATGAGATACACATGGTGAGATCGATGCCAAGATAAGGTAAGAGTCTCACCAATGGTTCTTGACAGTAAATGACATATACCACCTGTTTTAGATTGTAGAGGAGCAGAGTTTTTGTTCACCAGGTGACTGCCATGAGTTTGATCCTGCATGCAAGATAGTCAGGGTTAATGCCATGCTTGTTGACATTAAAGAGGTTATGAAACCTCTTGCCTCTTGTAAAACCAACATATGCAACCAGCATAAATAACAAGATGAATGAACACAATCATCAAGAACATGTGTAATCAACCATAAGTTTAGGTATCATCACGTAATCACACATTAAGTTTAGTTATCATCAAAATCATAACTTAACAATTGCAATAATCATCAAAACCATAACTCAACAAGAGTTGAACCGACTCCATATGCTAAGAACGTAACATGCTAAGACTTTATATCCATAGCTAGACTAAAACTTGCACCAACCTCTCCAGTGATTGCACCGAGTTAGATCGTGTGCGATGCGGAACTTGCACAGAGGTTGCATGAGTGAAACAAGTAATGCATCGACCTTGTTCGAGGTACAACAACAAGTTGCACCGACTGTGTGTCCCTTAGACACAAACATACACAAATCTTGTGATGATTTATACGAGTCATGTTCAGACTTTTAATGCAACCTAGTGGACATATGCACTGACCTGATGCAGAACAAACATGGATGTCCACTGACTATGCTGAACGAACTAAACACGGGTGCACAGACCATCTGCTGAATGAACAGACTTGCTATAGAGAGAATGCAATATGACAATGCAGAAGACTTTTATGCATTTTGATCTCAACATGATTCATAGATTGTCATTTATCAAAACCAGGGTTCCAACAATCTCCCCCTTTTTGATAATGACAACTATGAGTCATGTATTATTCGGAGAATGAAATTAACAATCAACTCACTAAGTCATGTTCATTCAAAAACAACGAAACAGCTGCAATGCTAACATTTCTTTGTTCAGAAAGAAAAATGAAACAGATGTATGACTAATCATCACATGTACAGTGAGAGTTGTTTTTTCTTTCCCTTCCCATACAAAAAACCGAGCCTTCACTTTTGCATCAGTTCATAACATGACTCCAAAACATTTGAGACCATTCTCCCCCTTTGTCATTAGCAAAAAGAATGGGGAACACTTGAAAATTAGTGACCATATGGACCCCTGTAGCCTCCCCGGTCCCTGGGTGGTGCAGAGCTAGATCTCCCCCTTGGATATGGAGTTCTGTCACTTGTAAAGCCTGGGGCTACAATCCTGTCCATTACTGAAGCCTGAAGTTCTTTAATGGATTTTGACAAATCGGCAAACCTGTGATGTACCATACTCCCCAATCTATCCACTAGGGAGGAGTTGGAGTCTTGCTTTGCGATAACATGTTTGGATTGTCTGATAGGCTGTCTACTTGTTTCTTGACTGTATCAAATTTCTGGCTGAGCTCCTGTTGACTTTCAGTGATAGTGTTCACCTTACTCATCATCTTTGCAAATTCTATCTTTAGATCAAAAGTGTGATCAAGAATTTTAGTGAGCTTGATGAATGATGTAGCTTGGGTATCTTGCATGCTACTCACCATTTCACCAACCCTATTGCTTACACCCATAAGAGATTCCTAAAGCTCTCGTAATGCTGCATCAGTTCTTTGTTTACCAGACATAAACTAAATCCATTGAGTTTTCACAATGTTTTCCAGGTGCTGCATCCTAGCATTCAATCTGTTAATATGAAAGGTTGTGAACATGAATTGTGCATTCATCAAGTCATTCTGATTCATCACCATGTTTGTCAAATTTGTCAGCATTTCAGCAATGTTGGGCTCAGAGCTTGATCCAGGTGAACTGAATGAAGAAGCACTGGAATCTGGAAATTCAGTATGATATGCAGGTTGTTGTTCAGAAGATAGAGGAGGTGGTATACCAAGACTAGTCACTCCCCTGAAATGAGGACCATATGAAGGAGCTGGAGCAAAAGACATTCTTGGATACATTCTATAATGAGGAGCAGGACCCATAACATATTATTGTGTGTCTTCCTTAGCTACCCCTGGAGCTGGAGCTTATGGTTGCTCCTGTGGAGCTTCTTCAGCAGCTTCTTGAGCTCTCTGTGGTTCTTCTTCCATTTGAACTTCTTCTTCTCTTTGTTGTTCATCCTCCTATTCAACAACAACTAAATCAGCAATTTCTTCCAAAACTTTGTCAGTTGCTTCTTTCATGATTTCCGTAACCATTTCAGCCAAACATTCTTCTTCTAAGGCAATTTCTTCTTCCATTTCATCCTCTTTTTCATCTTCTTCACTTTGTTGTTCTTCCTGAACATTTTCTTTCCTCTCCTCTTCCTAAAGATTTTCTGTTCTTTCCTCTTCCACACCTTGTGATTCTGCTTGTTGTTCAGTAACTTCTCTTGGTTGACCTTCCTCTTGTTCTTGCTGATCTATTTGTTGTTCCTGCTCAGATTGCACTCCAAATCTGTTAAACAACTCATTGATATTCTAATCTAATTGATGTCGAATTTGCTCATCAGATAATCCCAGCTCATGGACTTCTTGTTCTAATTGTAGGTCTCTGAGTTGTTTCTCAACATGCTCCTCAGCTATTTCTTTTTCAATTTCCCTTAAGATTTCTTCTTGCTGCTCAGTAGTTTGTTCCTCAGCTTGTTCCACTACTGGAGGCAAATCCTCCCCCTGACTTAGTACATTCTTTTCAGATTATTCTTTCACTTGACTTGAAGTGGTAGGTTCCAATCTCAAGTATTTGGATATAAAGTCCATATTGTAAATATTTACTTTGGGTATATCCATTGAACTCTCATTGTCTAGAGGAATCCCTACTTTCTTAAAAATAGCTGTCAAGTGGGATGCATATGGTAAATGTCTTATAGACTCTTTGCAAGTTCTCATTATCTGAATAATTGTCTCTGGTAGACACATTTTGAATCATTTCAGCAAACAGTAGAGAATGAATCTTTGAGTTTCGGTCAATCTTCCTCTTCTTCCAACTTGTGGAGTAATTATTGTAGTGAGGATGTGATGCAGTAATCTCTTAAGAGGAGAGAATTTGCTTGCGTTGAACTGACCTAATTTTATTTGCTTTTTGTCTTGGGGATTCCTAGGCTCATATGTGATGAGTGAATATGCATCATGAAAATCATACACAAACTCTCTTTCAGTTTCTCATTCTTCTGGTATTCTGAATGCTTTATGTAGGAGATACCTTGAGATTTCAATCCTAGTCCCCTTGACACTAGTCAACAGTTTTGCCTGATTCGAATCATATTTCAGATTGTGATAGAACTCAGCTACAAGTCTTGGATAATATACTCTATGCTTACCCAAGAATTTCTTCCATTTTTGAACATTAAAAATCTCAATCAAGTCAGGAAATTTTGCAATCATTTTGTAATCATGAAAATCCACGAACCGTGGGAAAACAATCTTTCTAGCTTCCAGAGTAATTTCGGCTTGTCTTGATGCCTTAGTTGAAATATCTTCTTTCTTTAAGTATAGATTCTGCTACCTTTTCTTTTCCCTTGCCTTGACCCTATGCTGTCTTCAGTCTCTTCTCTTTCGGTAATGGCTCATCGACCTTTGTTGGCTCATGACCCTCTAGTGGCTGTACCTCCATTTCCTTCCTTTTACCTTTGACTAACTTCTTCTGAACAGATTCAGATGTAACTCCCTTTGCATGTGCGTCTTTTGATCTCCGCTCATAGCATTGAGTCACATCTGTCTTCTTGGCTTGAGGAGTAGTAGGCTGTTGTTCTTCCATGACCTTCCTCTTCCCCTTGCTCGTGACGGCCGGAGAGGACATGGTGGATGCAGTGAAGAAGGAAGGGCGGAGGGTGGACTAAGGAAGAGTAGAATGCAGAATGAGACGAATGGGAAGATTGGGGCGTTGGTTTGGAAAGCTCGAGCGAAGAACTCGTGGCCGAGGAGGAATGCTTCGAGTCGAGAGGAGAATGAAATAAATACACTGTAAATAGGGTTTCTTTTAAAAATAATTGCCGACTTTACCCTATTTTAAAATATAGATACCTAGAATGCCCTTGCTTTAAATAAAAATGCCTTCCTTTTACCCATATATGATATTCTATATATTGGGATTATATTAAAGATCGAAAACCGTCTGCTATTATTCTTTTGAATAAAAATCAATGGAACTGAAATAATCTAAAAGAAGTACGATACTCAATCATTGACCTAATAACCTTACTGATCATTTTCACTAAGCAATCTAATTTAAAAATTCTTTCTTATATAGAGCTTATACCAGTCTAAGTTTATTGAAAAAGATCCCAAAGTCAACCATTTTTACCATTGATCTCTTATTTTTGTGATTGAGAATTCTAGTGATACTCCACCTTTTTACTCAAGGAAACATGTTGATTAGACACCGAAATCCCTGGTTACTCAGTGAAGTATACCGTTATGCTTCATAATTTGTGAACAGAGATAATCATTCATTATCATGACATAACCTCTATATTTCTTTGATATAGATGGTCAGTTTCTCAAATGAAATGCCATTGCTCTGCCTGATTTTGATTTTTCTTTTTAATGGTAACATGTTTTTCTTAGAACATGGCATAAGAACCACATAAGCATAAGGTCTTTTACCAGATTGAGTTATTACTAGTGATGTTCAGATTTTTGAAAATTTTTTTGAGCAGATCCAGTTTTTAGGTGATTTCAAGACCATTGATGATTGATTCAGGTATAATTCCAAACAATTTACTTTTTAATTTAATCCCTATAGACAGAGTGTCAGGCCCCGACGCGAAAAATCGGAACGTAGCAGTTTATATCAATCATGTCAATCAGAGCATACATTGCCACAAGAGACTAACACCAGGCTAATAATAAAGAAACAATTAACCCAACTTTATTGATAATAATAATAAGAGAAAGTATTCAATTGCACCAAACTCCTTGTGGACTTCTATCTCATTAATGGAAAATACATCAACTCTAGATAACAACTAATCCAAACTTGACTTGAACATAAACTCTAAATGGCTCGCTCCTGGAATCACTCGTTCCCGTCCCCATCGAAACGCCCGTCCTCATCCGAGCTATCTGAAAAGGATTGGAAAGTAGGGGTGAGCAAAGCTCTGTAGGATTTCATATCTCTATCATCAGGCATAATTAAAGTGATTAACCATTTATGCATAACGTTGTAACAAAAGCGATGATAAATAAATGACAAGAGATGGATAGGGAAAAGAACATGAGCTTTCAAGTAAAGAGTAAATACAAGTATAACAAGAACTTTTCATGTCATGAAATGATAAATGGAATTGGCCATATCAAGCACGCATATAATGTCACACAGGAATTTCAAGTAATTGAGTAAAAGTGGAAATGTCATAGACCAATCACGCTAGTCATGCACTTCAGTGCAATGCCACACCTTGTCATTACAAACTCCTCGGGGCACAAGTACTTTCGGGCGCTCCTCCCAGGACCAGACCGGGCCCTTTATGATGCGTTGGCATTGAAGGTTTGGATCAATGATCCTAGTCTAGACATTCATCACATTAAATGGCCAAGAGTTCCAAGGTTAAGCTCATGAAATTACTTCTAAGATCAAGAGAAATTCCAACAAAATTGGAATGACATCAAGTAGAAAGACTGAGTCTTTAGGTAACAAGGATGTAAACAAGGATTTCGCATAATCTCACAGTTCAAGGCCAACCTTGATAACTACTTCATGATGATAAAATAAGAAAACCTTATTACTATCTTATCTATGACGGTCTATAATAGGGCCGTTACAGGAACGTGACGGTCGTACACAGGGCCGTTACGTTGTTGTGATGATCCAATCTTGGGCCGTTACAGGACACAGACCAGTTTAATTTGAGCTGGTCCAAAAACATGATTCAAACCACGTTCATGGGTGCAGGTCTTTAGGGTACAACCTGCCCGGCGTCCTGGTGGGAATACCAGGCTCACGGGGTCTTACGGAGGTCTCATAATAGTGGTCCTAGTCCGACGGAAGGAATATCTGGCGGAGAGTCCCATCTATTACAAGAATTGAGGCTAATAAACACGGAAACCAAAGCGGTGCGGTCAGTCAATCCCACCGGAGTGGCATGACTGTCAAACAATAAAGCTAAGATCAAATATATATCTTACATAAATCAAAATTTATACAAGTGTTAACTAAGGGTTTTTATCAAATTCTTCATGATCATTCAACTTAGGATTTTCTAACATCTTTCATGTAGAACAATGAAAAATTTATATTTATGATCATAATACAATATTAACATCACGTTCTGCCTTGCTTAGATCAAGATATCATACTAACATAACAAGTTTCTGGTTTTAAAAATGCATAAGCAATAGTTTAAAAAAAACACTGTCAAGAGAATGTGACGGTCTAAAGAAGGGGCGTTACAAGCATGTAACGCTCTATAGTAGGGGCGTTACGTACCTGAAAATAAATAGATTAAAATTTCAAATTTTTAAAACACAAGGGCATGTGACGGTCTGTCGTGGGGCTGTCAGGCTCATGTGACGGTCTGTCGAGCGGCCGTCAGGCTGTAACGGCCTCTGGAAGTTGCGTCACATGACCTGGAACCCACCGACGATGAACTTCGACATGTTACACTAAAACTTTGATT
Organism: Amorphophallus konjac; assembly: GCA_022559845.1. Lineage (NCBI taxonomy): Eukaryota > Viridiplantae > Streptophyta > Magnoliopsida > Alismatales > Araceae > Amorphophallus > Amorphophallus konjac. The sequence goes on along the minus strand of CM040119.1, from coordinate 164,640,749 downwards.
GCTCATGATAGAATGAATAAAAATTAGGGAAAATGCTACCATTCGAAAGAGCATAAAAATTCGTATAAGATAGCATGCTGTGATTTAGATCTAACACAACAAGATTCAATCTTTAACTAATAATCATGAAAGTTGTCCTTTTTATACACCTCGAAAAAAAACGTGAAATTCGAACAACATGATGAACGAGAATTGGGCAATTAGGTATCAAACGAAAGAGCTCATGGAGATGCACAATAAGGTATTATTAGATTTCTATTTGGCCTGAGAGACACCTACCTTTCCTTGAAGGAAAGAAGGATGAAGAAGAGGGGTCGTCGGAACCCTAGGTACTGCTCCTAGAATGCCCAAATTCGCCCTCGTCCGATCACGATCGGTCTCGTCGCCTTTTGCTGGTGCAAATAGGGTTCTAAGGTGTCGAAAGCCCTCTATAAATAGAACCTACAGGGACTCCTAGAGATCGAATTTGGTTGAAGAGTCCTATGAAGAAATTCCGGCGAAAACTTCGGATAAGGTTCTAATCCATCGCCGTCGCCGCCGATAGAAGCATCTAGAGTTAGGGTTTTCGAAGAGAAAGCAAAGACCTATCAATGGGCTAGGGTTTGGCTCGAATTGGAGCACAATTGGGCTTGAATTGGGCCCAAATTGTTATGGCTAAACTAGGTCTTCTTACCCACAAAAAACTGCTAAAAACATGAAATTGGGCCTATACGAATTTTATTTTGGGCTCTTACCAGAAGATAAAGTTATTACAAATTCAATTTTACACTAGTTTCATATTTTTTCAGAATTTTAATAATTCCTTTAGAAGCTGAGCCAATAAATAATTAATTTATGTGGAAATATTATAGTAGAAAAAGACAGGGTGCTACACCCTCTCCCACTTAAGGAATTTGGTCCCCAAATTCACTGAATCTGCTAACAACCAACCTTAAAACAATTTTGGATATAATTTCTTGATCACATCCTCAGATTCCCATGTTGCTTCCTCAGCTCCTCGCCGACTCCACTGAACCTTGACCATCGAAATGGATCGATTCCTGAGTTGCTGTTGCTTGAAGTCCAATATCTTGATAGGCTTCTCTTCATAAGAGAAGTCCTTCTTCAATTCCAAATCAGCATGTTGGATAATGTGCGAAGGGTCATACACATACTTCCGAAGTATAGATACATGGAACACATCGTGAATACTAGCTAACTATGGTGGTAGGGCTAATCTATAGGCAACTTCGCCTAACCTCTCTAAGATCTCAAATGGGCCAACAAACCTTCGGCTTAACTTGCCTCAAATTCTGAATCTTCTAATTTCTCTTGATGGTGACACTTTCAGAAATACATGGTCCCTAATCTAAAATTCTAGCTCCCTTCTTCTATTATCTGCATAGCTCTTTTGTCGGGATTGGGCGACCTTCAAACGGTCTCTGATAACTTGGATGTCCTTTGAAGGTTCTGAGATAAGATCTGGTCCGAGCCATTGCTTCTCACCAATTTCTTCCCAACAAAGACGAGATCTACAACTCCTGCCATACAAGGCCTCAAACGGTGCCATCTGAATGCTGGATTGTTTACTATTATTGTATGTAAATTTAATCAAAGGTAAATGTTCATGTCAACTGCCTCCAAAATCAATTATACATGCTTTCAACATGTCTTCAACAATCTGGTTTGCTCTCTCAGTCTTTCCATCAGTCTGAGGGTGAAAAGTTGTACAGAAGTTTAAACGAGTGCCTAATGATGCTTGCAGTCCTTTCCAAAAGTGAGATGTAAACTTGGGGTCTCTGTCAGATATGATGGACACAGGCACTCCATGCAATCTTATTACTTCATTTATATACAAGGCAGCCAAAATATCCACGGTCCACCTTGACTTAATAGGTAAAAAGTGTGCAGACTTTGTTAGTCGATCAATGATCACCTAAATTCCATCAAGGCCTCCTCGTGTTTAGGGTAAACCCATAATAAAATCCATACCAACACTTTCCCACTTCCATTGTGGTATTTCGAGAGGTTTTAACTTCCCAGCAGGTCTAAAATGCTCTGCTTTAACTTGTTGACATACTAAACACCTGCTCACAAAATCAGCCACTTCCCTCTTCATGTTCGGCCACCAGAGAGTCCTCTTCAAATCTTTGTACATCTTTGTAGCTCCTGGGTGTATAGTATACATAGATCTGTGCGCTTCTTCAAGAATCTTCTTCTTTATTTCCATGGAATCCGGGACACATGTTTTTCCTCGAAACAACAATCTCCCATCATCAGCTAACATAAAATCTAGTCGATTAGCCATCTGTTCTTTAATTCCAATGAGCACAGGGTCATTATCCTGCAACTGCTTAATTTCTGCTAGCAATTCTGAACGAAGCTGGACATGAGCCACCAAGATCCGATCTTCCTTTTCTGTAATATCTAAATTGGCAAACTGTTCTAACAACTTCCACTCTTGAATCATCAAACTGGCTAGCCTAGCTGTTGGCTTCCTGCTTAAAGCATATGCTACAATATTCCCCTTTCAGGGATGATATTCAATGGAGAAGTCGAAATCCTTTAAGTACTCTAACCACCTTCTCTGTCTCATATTCAACTCCTTCTGAGAAAATAAGAATTTTAAGCTCTTATGGTCTGAGTACACGGTGAAAGTTTCTCCATAAAGATAATGCCTCCATATCTTAAGAGCAAACACAACCGCTGCTAACTCCAGATCATGCACAGGGTAATTATCTTCATGTTTTCTCAACTGCCTGGAGGAATAAGCTATCACCTTCCCTCGTTGCATCAATACGCAACCTAAACTGATTTCTGAAGTATCGATATAAACTTCAAAACCTCCTTCACCTAAGGGTAAGGCCAAAACTGGGGCAGTGGTCAAACACTCCTTCAAAGTCTGAAAACTCTTTTCATAATCATCCGTCCATTCAAAATAATTCTCCTTACGAGTTAACCTTGTCAAGGGCACTGCAATCTTGGAAAAATCCTTGATGAACCTTCGATAATAGCCTGCCAAGCCTAAGAACCTTCTGATCTCAGTTACATTCACATGTCTTTCCCAATTACGTACAACCTCAACTTCAGAAGGGTCTACTGCGATTCCCTCTTTAGAAATAATGTGGCCCAGAAAAGATACGTCTTGCAACCAGAACTCACATTTACTAAACTTGGCATATAGCTGATGCTCTTTTAATATTTGCAACGCCATTCTTAAGTGTTGTTCATGCTCCTCCTTGCTCCTTGAATATATCAGAATATCATCGATAAATATCACGACCTACTGATCCAAGTAGGGCCGAAACACACTATTCATTAGCTGCATAAAAGTTGCAAGAGCACCCCACGGGGAAGTACTCGGATGAATGAACCCTCTTTCTAGCAAGTCTAACAACTGCATCTTCAGTTCTCTTAACTCAGCCGGGGACATACGGTAGGGAGCTCTCGAAATAGGCGAGGCGCCAGGAATCAGGTCAATAGAGAAAACCACCTCCCTTTCATGGGGAAGACCTGGCAATTCATCTGGAAATACCTCCGAAAAATCTTGAATAACAGGGATATCCTTCAACTCCGCTTCCTTCTTATCAGTTAAAGAAATTAAAGCCAAGAATGCTGGACACCCCTTTGTTAAAAACTTATCTGCCCGAAGTGCCGAAATGAGTGGCACGGTCTTGGATAGCCTAGAGCCAGAGAAAGAAAGCTCCGGACGTCCAGGGAAAGACACTACTCCTGACTTACAATGAACACTAGCACCATGCTTAGATAACCAATCAGCCCCTAAGATTACATCATAATCTTTCATCTTCATGCATACTCGATCAGTAGATAAATTACAGCTATTGATCAAAACTTCACTAGAAGGATAATAATATTTAATCTCAGATCCTGAACCAATAGGGGTGGATGTCATAAGGTGTGAATCCAACAACACTGGTTCCACAGAGAAAGTCGGAGCAAATTTCAGAGATATAAAAGAATGAGTGGCTCCAGTGTCGAAAAGTACGAATGCTGGCTTGGAAAGAATAGTAAGAGTACCTTCGAAAATACCAACTTCCTCGGTAGTCTGGTTCTCAGTCTCTGCCTCATGGAGGGCTTAGAGCCTGCCTTGCCGCTTGTAACTTCCTTGCGACTTACAGATGCTGCTGGTTCATTAATAAGGGGACATTCTGGAATTCGGTGGTCCCTGCTACCACACCTTAAGCAAGCGCCTAACTTGCGCCAACACTCTTCCATCTTATGACCTGGACGATCACAGTACTTGCAAACTGCCTTAGACGGCACAACTGGTCCAACCTTCTTCTCGCCTTCCTTGGGTTTCTTGTTTTTAGAAAAACTCGGCCCACCATTGGGCCTCTTCTGACCATTACCGGGTCTGAAGTTCCCGGAACTGGTAGTCTGTTCCTTCTTCTTATCCCGACCTCTGATCCGGTCAGTCATTTCCATCGTATCCTCCAAAACTTGTGCTTTCCTTACTATCTCAGCATAGATATGGATTTCCAAGGGTGCCTATTGATTGATGTACTGAAGCTTCAAACCATTCAAAAATCTTTTAGCCTTCATTTTCTCAGTGGACACCAAGTGTGGGGCATACTTACATAATCTGGAAAACTGCGCTTCATATTCCGCAACCGACAAGTTGCTTTGTTGTAAAGCAGCAAACTCGGCCACCTTCTTCTCCTGCACCCGATCTGAGAAGTACTTGCTATTGAAAAACTCCTTGAACTCATCCCACGTGGCACGCCTATTCCCAAGTGTGGCTTCCACGGCTTCCCACCAAGCACGAGCATCGCGTTCTAATTGGAAAGTCGCTAGTAAGACGTGATCCTGATCTCCACATTGCATAACCCTGAAGATTCTTTCTGTCTCCTTCATCCAGTTCTTAGCCTCATCCGAGTCCGAAGATCCACAGAAACGCGAGGGATTTAAGCCCTGAAAGTATCGATGTAGATTGCCTGCTCCTTGCTGTCCGCCGCCTTGGGCTACTTGCTGTAAGGCTTGGGTCAGGCCCTGCACTGTACGTTGCATGTCTCGCCATTGAGCGCGTTCGGCCGCCATCACAGAAATTCCTACAACATAAAAGAAGTAATTAAGAACGTTCTATTGGATCTATCTTCTTATAGCAAGTTAATTAATTAACTAATCTTAGCCCAAGCCTCTACCCAACTCACTGGGTCAGATTCTGGCTTTACTAAGGTTTAAAGGTTCTATAACACTAGTAGCAACCTAGGGTCTAAACAAAACCTAGGCTCTGATACCACAAAAACTGTCACGCCCCGACGTGGAAAATCGGAACGTAGTAGTTTATATCAATCATGTCAATCAAAGTATACATTGCCACAAGAGACTAACCACCAGGCTAATAATAAAGAAACAATTAACCCAACTTTATTGATAATAATAATAAGAGAAAGTATTCAATTACACCCGACTCCTTGTGGACTTCTATCTCATTAATGGAAAATACATCAACTCTAGATAACAACTAATCCAAACTTGACTTGAACATAAACTCTAAATGGCTTGCTCCTGGAATCACTCGTTCTCGTCCCCATCGGAACGCCCGTCCTCATCCGAGCTATCTGAAAAGGATTGGAATGTAGGGGTGAGCAAAGCTCAGTAGGATTTTATATCTCTATCATCAGGCATAATTAAAGTGATTAACCATTTATGAATAACGTTGTAACAAAAGCGATGATAAATAAATGACAAGAGATGGATAGGGAAAAGAACATGAGCTTTCAAGTAAAGAGTAAACACAAGTATAACAAGAACTTTTCATGTCATGAAATGATAAATGAAATTGGCCATATCAACCATGCATATAATGTCACACAAGAATTTCAAGTAATTGAGTAAAAGTGGAAATGTCATAGACCAATCACGCTAGTCATGCACTTCGGTGCAATGCCACACCTTGTCATTACAAACTCCCCGGGGCACAAGTACTTTTGGGTGCTCCTCCCAAGACCAGACTGGGCCATTTATGATGCGTTGGCATTGAAGGTTTGGATCAATGATCCTATTCTACACATTCATCACATTAAATGGCCAAGAGTTCCAAGGTTAAGCTCACGAACTTACTTCTAAGATCAAGAGAAATTCAAACAAAATTGGAATGACATCAAGTAGAAAGACTATGAGTCTTTAGATAACAAGGATGTAAACAAGGATTTCACATAATCTCATAGTTCAAGGCCAACCTTGATAACTGCTTCATGATGATAAAATAAGAAAACCTTATTACTATCTTATCTGTGACGGTTTATAACAGGGCCGTTACAGGAACGTGACGGTCATACATAGGGCCGTTACGTTGTTGTGACGGTCCAATCTTGGGCCATTACTGTTGTGCCCCTTAGGCACAAGCATGTGCTATGTTGATTTGATGATAGCAATGCTGTTTTGTTTTGATGATTGCAACACAGTGAGTGCTTTATGAGATTGTGTTTTGATGATAGCAACATGACTTATTTTATGGAGAATGCATGTGTATGACTAATATAGTGCTTGATTTCTGCTATGTGCGTTGCTTTTCTATCTGCATGTAGTTTGATGACTAGCAAGTCTATACACTGCAGGGTAAAGCAATTTATTAGTCTTTACACTCTTCATGCATGTGCATAGTCTATACATTGTGCATTTCATTGACAAGTTTGCACATTCATGAAGTCTGCACACTGGCCTGTTCATGCATCACAAGTGTGTACAATGCATCTCTATTCATGAAGTCTGTACAGCCATCCACTTGAAGTATTTCTCAAAGTCCATACAATGCATCTTCTTAGCATCTCATTTAGAGTCTAAGGCATTGTCTATACACTGGACTTAAAGTGTGTACAGCGTCCGTCTCAGCCACCATCTCATTCAGCGTCTTAGGCTTGCAAAGTCTACACATTGGTCGGTGGAAAGTCTATACATTCGTTACAGTGCACATACCGTCTCAACTTGCGTCTCATGCATGTAGTAAGTCTATACATTGCTACAGTAACGCAAGTCTATACATCGTCCGTCTCATGCATTTTCTTAGGCTAAGTCTGTACAGCCTACCATCTCATTCATCGTCTCACTTGACGTTCAAGTCTGTACATTGGCACTGTAGCATGCATTCATGAAGTCCATACATTCACTGAAGCTTGCTTAGCTGAAGTGTGTACATTGCATTGCATGACTTGAAGTCTGTACATCGCATGTGTGCTTCATGCTAAGTCTATACATGCTAAGTCTGTCAGTCTTGTGACTTATGCATTCATTAACGTCTATACACTGAGGATGCTGAAGGCCTTCAAGTGTATACTCTCTCATGTTGTTCATACTTGCTGTATTGATATCTATAAGTCTATACATTGCTGAATGCTCTTCAAGTGTGTACAATGCTTGGTTAAGTCTATACGCTGCTTCATATGCAGTGAAGTCTGCACATTGCTGAATGCTCTTCAAAGTCTGCATAGTGAAGTCCATACACTGCACTCGAGTTCACAGTGTCTTCATGAAGTCTATACACTCAACTCCTTCACATCTTGCAAAGTCTGTACATTGCATCCATCGGTCGTGCATTCAAGTCTTTCACAAGTCTGTACATCAGACGTGCATGCACGCCTGTCCCCCCGGATGCTCTCCTGGGACCGAGTATGCCCTCCAGTGACTGCTAATGGTTCCCTAACTTTGAGGATGCTCCCCTGGAGCAGCGATTGCTCCCTAGAGACAGCATGTGCTCCACATGCTCCCCTGACGCTGGTGATGCTGTCCAGAGGCCATAGATGCTCCCCTGAGACTTCATATGCTCCTAAGTCTATACATCGGTCCTCAAACGTTACAAGTCTGTACATTGGTTCAGACTCTTCAAAGTCTGTACATTGGGCCTTCAAGCTTTTGAAGTACATACACTGTCTCGCTCACATCTTCAAGGGTGATTGAGCATCGTGAAAGTCTGATTGAGCATCGTGAAGTCTGATTGAGCACTGTGAAGTCTATTCAGTGGATGAGCATTGTAATGTCTATACATTGGTTAGGCTCGATCATGCAGTGTTCATTTCATGTCTATACACTGCATTTTACAGTATGAGTTATAAAGTCTATACACTGTCTTTTGATATAACGTGTCCCAAGAAAGATACTTCTTCTAGCCAGAATTCACATTTACTGAGCTTTGCATAAAGCTGATTCGTCCTCAATATCTGTAATGAAATCCTCAAATGCTCCTCATGCTCTTCCTTGGTCTTTGAATAAATCAATATATCATCAATGAAAACCACTATGAATTGATCTAAATGAGGCCTGAATATACTATTCATCAACTGCATAAAGGCAGCAGGGGCATTGGTTAGTCCAAAAGGCATAACAACAAATTCATAGTGCCCATACCTGCTCTGAACGCGGTCTTATGAATATCCTCATCCTTGATCCTCAGTTGGTGATATCCTGACCTGAGATCAATTTTTGAGAAATACCTGGATCCAGATATTTGATCAAATAGTTCATCGATTCTCGACAGTGGATACTTGTTCTTGATAGTGAGATGATTCAACTGTCGATAGTCGATACATAACCTCATGGATCCATCCTACTTCTTTACAAATAACACAGGTTCTCCCCACGGGGAAGTGCTTGGTCCGATAAAACCCTTCTGAAGAAGTTCCATCAATTGCTCCTTCAGCTCTTTGAGTTCGGCTGGGGACATCCTATAAGGTGCCTTAGAAACTGGGCCAGCACTAGGGATCAAATCGATGGTGAATGCCACTTCTCTTTATGGAGGTAATCCAGACAAATCTTCCGGAAACACGTCCGAAAATTCTTGCACAACTGGGATGTCTTCTAGCTTAGTCTCCTTAGTCTCCTGAATGGTGACAAAAGCAAGGAAATATACACATCATTTCCTTATTAGCTTGCTAGCTCAGAGAACCAAAATAAGAGGTGACTTGCTCCGATTCTTAGGGCTAGTATAAATCAATTCCGGGAATTCCTTGAAAGTAACTTTGCTGTTACGGCAATCAACAGTTGCCTGGTATTTGGATAACCAATCGGCTCCTAATATGATATCATAGTCCTTCATGTCTAGGCATATTAGGTCGATAGGGAGATTTCTTCCTTCTACCAAGACTTCACAATTTTGGTAATGGTGAACAATATCAGCTTCATTGCCGAGGGGAGTTGAAATAACTAATTTTATCCACTTCGGTTCCATAGGTAATGGATCAGCAAACTTCTTGGAGATAAAAGAGTGCGATGCACCAGTATCAAATAAGACATATGCAGACTTGGAACAAACTTGCAGTGTACCTTCCACCAGTCCGCCTTCGTCTTGTTCGGTCTCCTTGATAGCTTGGAGGCGTGCATTCTTTGTCACCGGCCGCTTCCCGTCGCCGGCTACATCGTTGAGTAGGGATAGTCGGGAATCCGATGATCACGGCTCCCACAACGGAGACAAGCTCCTAATTTTCTCCAACATTTTCGGCCTTGTGCCCGGCCTTATCACAATGCTTACATACCACCTTAGAAGGTGTAGTGGTGATGGAGAAAGGTTTGGTCTTCTTGAACTTTTGCTCTTGGGAGGGAGTACCTCCATTACTCGGCCTCTTCTTGAAATTGGGTTTGAAGGAACCCGAACTAGTGACCTGTTCTTTCTTATCCTTCCCACGGATCCTATCAGATAGCTCCGTGGCATCTTCTAGTAACTGAGCTCGGCGTACCATCTCCGAATAGACTTGTATGTCCATCGGCGCCAGCTGTGTGATATATTGGGGTCTGAGCCCATTCAGGAATCTCCTAGCTTTCATCTTCTCGGTACTAACTAGATGTTTAGCATACCGAGACAACCTGGAAAATTGTGCCTCATACTCAGCCACCGACAAAGATCGTTGTTTAAGTGCGGCGAACTCGGCGGCCTTCTTCTCCTGGACTAGGTCCAAAAAATAATTATTATTGAAATGTTCAACAAACTCCTCACAAGTAACTTGTCCTTGATCTAATGTGGCTTCTACCGACTCCCACCAGCAGCGGGCATCCCTTTCCAATTGAAACGTTGCTAACAAGACCTTCTCTTGGTCCGTGCATTGCATAAACCGAAAGATACGTTCGATCTCCCGGATCTAGTGCTTGACGTCATCTGGATCAGTGGATCCCATGAACTTAGGAGGGTTCATGTTCTTGAAGCTTTGGTGGAGATTTCCTGCTCCACGATGTGCACCTCCTTGTGCTACCTGTTGAAGTGCCTGGGTCATGTCTTGCAGAGTGCATTGCATGTTGCGCCATTGGGCACGTTCGGTAGCCATTGTCCTACAATTACAATAACTATATTAATATGTGATTATGTTCAATGGTTTTGATTCTAAGTTAACTTAACCCTTGGTTCTATCCAATCTCACCGGTTAAAGGTTTTAAACCTATCCTTGGACTTGGGTTTCCTAGGAATTGAATATCCTAGGCTCTGATACCACAAAAACTGTCACGTCCCGAGCGCGGAAGGAATCTGGAGATACGTGACGAGTTTATATCAATCATGTCAATCAGAGCGTTAGTGTATTCAACACAAAGACAGAGCACGCAAGAGTAAAGTAACCCAATCCTTTATTAAAACCTTCAAAGTATTTCTATTACAATCCTCTTAATGAGAATACTGGGACTCAAATAAAGTAAAAATACAACAGAAGACTCAAGAAAGTAGAAAGTATAAGACTAGTAGACGCTTGGATAATTGGGGTAGCTCTAATCTCATCACTATTGGCTTTCCCCATCCGATTGAGTTTTATCCTCGGACTTACCTGAAAATAAGGGAAACACACTATGTGAGCGAACACTCAGTAGGGATTATATCTCAAGAGCTAGCTTGCTTTAAGTAGATTACATGTTACATGAAATGCAATAAGCTATGCATGCTCGCACAAAATGACATTAGAGAATGTATAACAAGAGAATAGAGAATGCATATCAAGAACTCATGTTAAGGTAGCAAGAAAATCAAGCACATATATCTATCATGTCAAGTGATCATGTCATGGCAAGAATTGGCTATCATGTTTCAAGCAAGTACAATAAATACTCTTTCGGGGTCACGTAAGTCACGTCATGTCATGTCAAATCAAGTCAAGTATGAGATTTATGGAATGTCTATCAAGCTAGTCATGCACTTCGGTACAATGCCATACCGTGATCATTACAACTCCCATGGGCACTAGTACTTTCGGGTGCTCCTCCCAGGACCAGATCGGGCCCTTTATGCGCATGCATTGATCATGTATTTTCGACATCCACTATAGTTATAGACAATATAGAATTTCAAAAGATTCAAGCTTGTATGAACTTTAAGGTAGATTATGTGGAATAAAATTTCAAAGATTGAGCATTATGCGTAAGGACGTACCATGATAGTAACGGTATAACCACGATTCGTATGAAACTAGGTGGAATCGGCTCCCTAAATGGGGTGCCTAAGACATTAAGAATAAGCGCTCCTATAGCCATGGTCGCTCGTTCTTATACATGATAAGGTAGATAGAATTAGTGTCCACAAGTATGACACATCATTCTTAAGGAGTATTAATGGTATGGTTTCCCATTCCATTATTTAAACAGTATTCTCATGACATCAAAACAGCATATCATGAGGGCCGGTATACCATGTTTCTTTAGAGTGACATGGCAATCAAGTAGTGTCATGGGTTTTTAAGGGTATAACCTGCTCGGCTGCTGATGCGGGACCGACTGACTCGCTAGCTAACCTAGGACGCTAAAGAACGCGACCAGCACGCGCACGTGGCAAGGCAAGCCGGTGTGACCGACTAACGTGAAATCCCTCCGGGCGGAGGCGTCTCTCAACAGAACTCCGAACCACGGCCGTCCCACGGAGGGAGGCGCGACGGGGTCACAACGGGCGAGAAGCCGCTGGACGACACGGGAGTCTAGTCCGAGCTCGGTGCTCGACTAGGGCCAAGGGAAAAGGCCGCTCTCGTCTCTCTCAACCAGCAGTAATAAATGAAACTAGCTAGGCCCTACACTCACTCGCGCGGCACAATCAATCATATACGTGATAAGCAAGTACTACGGGCGGGAGCGAGACACGTACCTCCACGCCTAAGCGTGGGGAAGGAACCCCGGCCGAGTCCAACCACCCCGATACACGCGTGAGAGAACTAATACAAACATCAAAAGGGCCCACTCCTCGCAGGGAGGTAATAGGCTGCAACCACAGCTACACACGGGGCGGCCGGCGCACGGGCTGACGGGCAGCAGCCGAGGTCGGGGATGAAGCCGGATGCCGACCCTCGCAATGCCGATCGCTCCTGTAGTGGCCTTTGAGGAGGAGGCCCACGTCGCCGTGGGCACTGCTGGGATGCCGAGCCGGATGGAGGGGCCCCACGCTGCTGCTACGGCCTCGGGGGGAATGTCGGTCCGGCGAGAGGTTGCTGGCTGGTCCCTGTGACAGCGGGCAGAGATGGCGCTGGTACACGGCCGTCCGGACAGCGTTTGTCGCGGCGTCTTCTCTGGTGGAAGGCTGACAGGGGCGGCTATCCAGGGGCAGTGGTGGCCGATGGGGTCCTGTGGAGGGATTGGGTGCGAAGGGCGTGACAACAGGGGTGCACAGACTGCACTTCAGGACAGTCTGACCTGTGACCGAGGGTGAGGTGGTAATGGCGCAAGGGTACAGAAGGAATTCCGGCCCGAGATGGTTACTGGAGGTGTGGTGAGATGTGAGGAGTCGACCTACCAAGTTACAGATCGATCCGAGGACGGGAAATGGTACCCCCTTTGGAGGCCCGCTGCTAACAGTCCCGCTCGGGTACTGTAGCGCAGGATTGCACACTAAAAGTGTGCTTGAAGACAAAAGTTTACCCCGATGGAGTTTGAAGGCGAGGCCAGAGGGGCTGGATTCGTGACTGGGAGGGGAACAAATGTTATGAAGGGACTGGCGGTGTTTGGGGGCAGGAGAGGCATGCAAACGGGGACCCAAGTCGTCTCGGGTCACAGGCGAGACTGTCAGGGAGGTCGTCAGCGCGACGAAAGTGTCTGTAAAGACAACTTTCTCTGTGGGTGGAATTTTTGGGCAAGGCCGGTGGGGTTGGAAAGATGATTGGAAGGGGTACGAAAGTCGTGAAGAAACTCGGATGAGACGCTGCCGGGAAGCGGACGCACCGGACCGATCTCTGGACACCAAATCTGCTGTCAGCACAGGGACGCTCGGGGAAGAGGATGACGATCCTGCGTGCACCGTCGCTCCACCGACCTCGTCGCCGTGGACGATGATTGAAGGCTGCTGGCGTTGGAATCCCTTGGGGGAGGTCTCCTACCCCTGGGCGTCACACCCAAGGGCTGGAGAGGAGGTGAGGGCGTCGCACCCTCAAGGAGGAGGAAGAAGAAGGGGTCGCCCCTTTTCACAATGTGGCACTCCACAATGAACACTCAAGCATCAATTTCTTCATTATTATTTTTGAAAAGAGAATACAAGGTCCTTTTATATGGGATGGGGAAATGCTAGGTTTAAACCCTAGCCAAGGGGAAAGGAGATGGGGGGCGGCCACAACCGGGGAAGGGCATTCAAATCTCCTAGATTCTAGGAGTGAAAGGTGGGGGGGGGGGGCGGCCAAAAGAGGGAGAGGGCAAGGGGGGAAGGGCGGCTGCCATTCCCTCCAAGAGGGGAGGGAATGGTCCGCCCCCCAACCCTAACCCTAGGTGGGGCGCGCCTCCCAAGGTGGGGCCAGGGGGGGAAGTGGTCAGCCCTAGTGGGCCAGAGAAGTGAACCAAGAAGTGGCCCAATAACCCCCCTAGCCTCTAGCAAGCCTACAAAACACAAATAAAGCCTAATTGGCCTAAAAAAGGGTCCATGACTGAAAGAAAATTGTCCACACACGGACTAAACCAAGGCCCAACATGGCCCAAAGCATAAAATAAGTGATGATAGCTCCGCTAATCTGCCAACTGGTCGCCGAGCCAAAGGGATGCCGGCGAGATCCGTGTACTCCGTCGTAAAGTGTGACGCGTGTCCTCACCAATTCTCCCCGGGTGGGAAGAACTCGACTCCGTCGAGTAAGGGTCACGGTCGCTCAGGTAACGTTCCAGCAAGTCCGGGTCAATCCGCTCCAGCTCTCCCCGCGTGATCCAGGTGTCGTCTGTCTCAGGGCGCCCTCTCCAACGCACTAGGAAGCGCTGGTAGGCCCCGCTCCTGGTGGTGGTCACCTGCTCATCCAGTATACAATCGATGTGCTCGCGTCTCTGTAATGGGGCTGGAGGAGGTGGACTCTCAGAAGGTGTATCGCTCACAACAGGAAGGGGAGGCCCAAGAAGCTCACTGGGAATCACTGCTGGATCCCGATAGGCCACCAGATCAGAGACGTTGAACGTCGAACTGATCCCATAATCATCTGGCAGCTCAATCTCATACGCGTTAGACCCAATCCGCCTCAGAACTCGGAAGGGTCCGGCACCGCGGTCCTGGAGTTTCTTTACGGCCCCCGAAGGGAACCGTTCAGGTCTGACCCTGATCATGACATACTCTCCCTCGCGGAACTCACGGGTGCGTCGATGCGCATCAGCTAGATCCTTATAACGTGCGTTGCTGGCCTCAAGGTGGTGATGATGCAGACTCCGAACTAGCTGTGTTGACTCATACCTATGTGAATGCAGTGGGGGTCCTGGACATCCAAACACAGACCTAGCATGCCTATGACTCCTACATGATTGGACAACACGGGGAGGACCAGGACAACCAAAGTTGTATCTATCATGCATGGGTGTCCTACGGAATGTGGTAGACTCATGGGGACTAAATTGCCCAAACTCACTCATGACATTCCCTATATGAGACAAACCCCTATATGATGGTGGACATGCAGAAACATGGGGAAGAGACATGTGTCCCTGGCCTCCTAAGCTCGGGCATCTGGATGCCGGTAAGGTGAGGTGTTGACTAGAAGGCCTAGGTGGTGTATGATAGTGGACCTCCTCGACAAGGTGGGGAAAAGAATATGGGTCGAGAGGCTCACTAGGGAGGGGATCGAAAGGGTCAAAGAAATGATGACCCCTCCCGACAGGTCCCTTCACTATACTTGCCCATGTGCGACATTCGCCCAGGTGCAGATAATCACCTTCAGGCACTCTCATGTATGGGGCAAGGGGCTCATGAGGAAGGCAAGGAAGGCAAGGTTCCTCCCTCGGGACCGTGAAACCATAAGCGGGGACAAAATCAACCTCCACGGGTATAGGAAATAATAAAAGGACCTCGGATGTGATATGTCCTATGGTGTAGACCGAGGTAATAGACCCCAAAGCAGGGAGTGTAAAGCTATGACTATAGGGTTGGTCAGACCCTAAGGTCAACATGTAAGTCAACTCCCATTGATAATCTAAACTCCTAAGGAAGTCCTTCACATTTTCAAGAAAGCAGAAGGACCGAAAAGTGGTGTGAAAGGAGTTAAGGGGTATTATTGGGAGGGCTGGTCCCATGGGTGTATAGCAAGGAATGGAGACATCTAGAAGTGGACCCTCCCTTAGCCAGCTAGCTAAAGACTCTCCAATGACCAGTTCACCCTCGGAAGGTAAGAATGTCTCTATATGAGGGTCTAAGGGTGAAGCCTCTCTCTAGGGAGGGGAAACGGAGTCCTCTATGATGTGGAGGGGATCACTCCCTAACTCCTCAACCTCAGTTAGGTACTCCTCAATCAACTCCTGTTCAGCCTCGTAACTCACTGGAACAAACCCAGGTGATGACAGGGAGGTGGTCAGCGTAACGCCGTCATGGAAGACAAACTCACCGGGAAGGTGAGATGGGTGTAAGGTGCAGGTCCTCCTATCCAGGTCGATGGTCGCACTTCTTTCCTCCAACCAAGTTCGCCCTAAAATGATGCATGGACCAGCAAGTGTGCTGATCTTGCACCAAGCGCCATCGAAATATTTAACGGGGCCAAACCACCGTTGAAACTCGATAAAAGCTAAACCATCACGGAGAACAATCTCCCCAGTCTTAGAGAGTGACTCAATAATGTCTTGTGAGACACAGTTAGACGACACCCTACTGATGAAGTCGATCTCCGTATGCATCCCATTAGGTAGGATGGCAGTGGACATGACAGGGCACTGGAATGACTCGGTCATCGGTATAGGGATCGGGTCTCCCGACGACTGAGTGGTAGGGGCGACACTTAGGGGTCGTACCATAAGAGCATCGAATCGGGCCAATAGGGATGACTAATCTGACATGTGGTCTCGAGGAACCACCATGGGGTTGGCGCGGAGCTGGACATGCAAGACTCAACGAGACAAGGACAAAACTCTAACTAGACACAAACCTAACATTACAATGCAATGGTGGGTTACCTAGATGAACTAAGAGACTCAATGCAACCTAGATAACTCTAAGGCCTCAATTGCACCCTAGACAACCTAAAGACTCGAATGACCTAAGACCCCAATTTGTTAGAACAAACTGGTTCCCTAAGCTCTGATACCAAAATTTGATGCGGGACCGACTGACTCGCTAGCTAACCTAGGACGCTAAAGAACGCGACCAGCACGCGCACGTGGCAAGGCAAGCCGGTGTGACCGACTAACGTGAAATCCCTCCGGGCGGAGGCGTCTCTCAACAGAACTCCGAACCACGGCCGTCCCACGGAGGGAGGCGCGACGGGGTCACAACGGGCGAGAAGCCGCTGGACGACACGGGAGTCTAGTCCGAGCTCGGTGCTCGACTAGGGCCAAGGGAAAAGGCCGCTCTCGTCTCTCTCAACCAGCAGTAATAAATGAAACTAGCTAGGCCCTACACTCACTCGCGCGGCACAATCAATCATATACGTGATAAGCAAGTACTACGGGCGGGAGCGAGACACGTACCTCCACGCCTAAGCGTGGGGAAGGAACCCCGGCCGAGTCCAACCACCCCGATACACGCGTGAGAGAACTAATACAAACATCAAAAGGGCCCACTCCTCGCAGGGAGGTAATAGGCTGCAACCACAGCTACACACGGGGCGGCCGGCGCACGGGCTGACGGGCAGCAGCCGAGGTCGGGGATGAAGCCGGATGCCGACCCTCGCAATGCCGATCGCTCCTGTAGTGGCCTTTGAGGAGGAGGCCCACGTCGCCGTGGGCACTGCTGGGATGCCGAGCCGGATGGAGGGGCCCCACGCTGCTGCTACGGCCTCGGGGGGAATGTCGGTCCGGCGAGAGGTTGCTGGCTGGTCCCTGTGACAGCGGGCAGAGATGGCGCTGGTACACGGCCGTCCGGACAGCGTTTGTGGCGGCGTCTTCTCTGGTGGAAGGCTGACAGGGGCGGCTATCCAGGGGCAGTGGTGGCCGATGGGGTCCTGTGGAGGGATTGGGTGCGAAGGGCGTGACAACAGGGGTGCACAGACTGCACTTCAGGACAGTCTGACCTGTGACCGAGGGTGAGGTGGTAATGGCGCAAGGGTACAGAAGGAGTTCCGGCCCGAGATGGTTACTGGAGGTGTGGTGGGATGTGAGGAGTCGACCTACCAAGTTGCAGATCGATCCGAGGATGGGAAATGGTACCCCCTTTGGAGGCCCGCTGCTGACAGTCCCGCTCGGGTACTGTAGCGCAGGATTGCGCACTAAAAGTGTGCTTGAAGACAAAAGTTTACCCTGCTGGAGTTTGAAGGCGAGGCCAGAGGGGCTGGATTCGTGACTGGGAGGGGAACAAATGTTATGAAGGGACTGGCGGTGTTTGGGGGCAGGAGAGGCATGCAAACGGGGACCCAAGTCGTCTCGGGTCACAGGCGAGACTGTCAGGGAGGTCGTCAGCGTGACGAAAGTGTCTGTAAAGACAACTTTCTCTGTGGGTGGAATTTTTGGCAAGGCCGGTGGGGTTGGAAAGATGATTAGAAGGGGTACGAAAGTCGTGAAGAAACTCGGATGAGACGCTGCCGGGAAGCGGACGCACCGGACCGATCTCTGGACACCAAATCTGCTGTCAGCACAGGGACGCTCGGGGAAGAGGATGACGATCCTGCGTGCACCGTCGCTCCACCGACCTCGTCGCCGTGGACGATGATTGAAGGCTGCTGGCGTTGGAATCCCTTGGGGGAGGTCTCCTACCCCTGGGCGTCGCACCCAAGGGCTGGAGAGGAGGTGAGGGCGTCGCACCCTCAAGGAGGAGGAAGAAGAAGGGGTCGCCCCTTTTCACAATGTGGCACTCCACAATGAACACTCAAGCATCAATTTCTTCATTATTATTTTTGAAAAGAGAATACAAGGTCCTTTTATATGGGATGGGGAAATGCTAGGTTTAAACCCTAGCCAAGGGGAAAGGAGATGGGGGGCGGCCACAACCGGGGAAGGGCATTCAAATCTCCTAGATTCTAGGAGTGAAAGGTGGGGGGGGGGGCGGCCAAAAGAGGGAGAGGGCAAGGGGGGAAGGGCGGCTGCCATTCCCTCCAAGAGGGGAGGGAATGGTCCGCCCCCCAACCCTAACCCTAGGTGGGGCGCGCCTCCGAAGGTGGGGCCAGGGGGGGGGGAAGTGGTCAGCCCTAGTGGGCCAGAGAAGTGAACCAAGAAGTGGCCCAATAACCCCCCTAGCCTCTAGCAAGCCTACAAAACACAAATAAAGCCTAATTGGCCTAAAAAAGGGTCCATGACTGAAAGAAAATTGTCCACACACGGACTAAACCAAGGCCCAACATGGCCCAAAGCATAAAATAAGTGATGATAGCTCCGCTAATCTGCCAACTGGTCGCCGAGCCAAAGGGATGCCGGCGAGATCCGTGTACTCCGTCGTAAAGTGTGACGCGTGTCCTCACCAGCTGCCTTGAGGGAATCCAAGGCTAGCGAAGTTTTACGGAGGTCTCTATGATAAAGTCACCGGTCCAAAGGAACGGAATGTCCCATGGAGGGTTCATCTATCACCGAGAAATAGTGGGTAACCGTGAAACGACGTGAAACATGAGACTATATTCACAGAATGGAATATAGTGCCAACACACATAACCCATTGTCAAAGGGTTACTGAAAAACACGGAAAACCAAAAAAAAAATCAGAACTATCAGTCAATTGATGCATGAGCTTGAGTCCTCATTTTATGAATTGATGCCCTTGTCTAGGTCGTCAGTTCAATAAATGACGACTGTTCACTCAGTCATTTACCATTGATATTATCATCTGTAAAAATTTCCAATTATTAGATATTAAGTAATCGACGACTTGCATTAAGTCTTCATTTCATAAAAAAATGCCCTAGTCAGGGGCGTCATATGTCAAATAAAAGGACAGTGTATACGTTGTCAATTATCATGTCCAGAAATTTATGTACGTTTCCATTTCTATTATTTATCACGAATTTGACGCCTAGATGCAGGGGCGTCCATTCTAAGAACGACCTAATCAGGGTCGCTAATTCTTTGTCAACTGATTTGCACCGGGCAGGTACAATCACAGACACAAGGTTCATAAAATATGTCTGATCAGGAAACAAATGACATGAACAGATAGAGAAAAATAGCAAGAATTTATGGACACGGTCATGCATTAGTATATATGTAGGAGTTCATAGTTATTAAATTTTAAACATTGTATAATTATTAACTATTTAGGAAAAAGATGATTGTTTGCACGGTCGTTGATTTTAAATGACGCCCTATCTTGGGTCGTCAATTTCATTCATGCAGTAAACGGAGAAAATTCATTCTAGAAACGAAATCTGTAACTCCTACAGACCTATATGCATGGTATTCACTTAGTAATTATAGGATTTTGTTAAGTCTTGAGAAAACCTACCTTGGTTGAGTGATTTGGTTGAAGACCGATGAAGAACATGAAGAAAATATGAAGAGAATAACCACGATCGATACTCTGTTTTCAACAGAGCAACCGATTTAGAAGGAAGAAGATGCAGCAGCTTGTTCCTCTTGCTCCAGCGGCTGAAGGCAACAGCAATAGTAGCAGCAACAGTGAAGAAAGGCAACAGCCTTCAAGCCTTCATGCAGCAAGGAAGAAGAAGGAAAGATGAAGAACAATCAATGTTCTTCACGCAGCAGCAGCAGCCAGAGGAAGAAGCAACAGCGGCAGGAGAAAACGTAGGCGGCAACAGTAGATGATCGTTTGTTTGAAGAATACGAACCAACAGGGATTTGATAGAAGAGTTGATATTTATAGGAGAAGGAATCCTAAAGGGTTCTAGGAGTTCGATTGGAACTAAAACTTACTAGGTAGAATTCTTACTAAGTTAAAATATCCACGTATTGATCCTTTCCCTAAACATACTTATCTAGATAACATCCTTGTTCGAACTAAACACCACCTTTTGTAAATGACGCCTCAAGTTGGGGCGTTATTTATATAATTGACGCTTGTACACACAGTCTTCAATTCTTTACATAACGCCTATCATGGGGGCGTCAATTCTTTAATTAGCGCCTTCATGCCAGTCTTCATTTAAATAGCGCCTTGATCGGAGGCGTTATTCTCTTATGACCTACTTATCATATGTTCCAAGTATTTATATGAGTTAGGACTTTATCATTAGTTTAAATCTTTCCAGTAGATTTATCATTTTATCCCTTTTTCATTTACCAGGGTTGCTACAGCCCATGACCCCACACCGGAGCTAGTGCCGGTCAGCTATGAACCAGATCCAGAACTCGCAGAGAAGTTCTTTGATGAGCTTTTAGAAGAGCATGCTGCCGTCCCGGGTACTCTGCCCCAGGACAATGTGCAATTAGTTGTGGTCCTCCCAAACCTCTGAACCCCATTAAGAAGTCAGTAGGTACATGTTAGAGTGTCTAGGAGTTCCCAGCTTTGGATTGTGTCGTTTGTATACGAGTGTTACTTATGGTTGTCTAGGTTTGTCTAAGGTCATGTATGAGTCAGTTTTGCTTATATAGTTTGTTTGTCGTGCATTTGGAGTTTGCATAAAGTCGTGTCCCAATAAAAGGCCAGCCATGCACGTAACAGGGGTTAACTGATGCACGCCGACATGCCCGTGAGTTTCAAAAGGGAGAGTACGTCATGATCAGGGTCATACCTGAACGGTTTCCCCTCGGGGACCGTAAAGAAACTCCAGGCCCACGATACCCGCCCTTTCTGAGTCAAGAAACAAGTGGGTTAAATGCGTACATTCTTGAACTACCGGTTGATTATGGTGTCAGTTTGACGTTCCATGTTTCAGCTCTGGTAGCATATCGGAACCCCGTAGTGATCCCTAGTAAGTTTTGGGCTTTCTCCTCCTATTGTGAGTGACACACCACCCGAGAGTCCACCTCTTCCAGCCTCAATGCAAGCATATAGATTGTATACTGGATGAGCAGGTGATCACCACTAGGAATAAAGCCTACCAACACTTCTTTGTGCATTAGAGAGGATGCCCCGGGCCAGACGATGCCTTGATCACACGTGGAGAGCTCAAGCCTCGGGACCCTTACTCGACGCGGTCGAGTTCCTCTCACCCGGGGAGAATTGGTGCGGACATACGCCGCAATACACGCCGGTAAACGAGGACACTCCGGGGCCCGGTTAGTTGGCGTAGGACGTGGACGCATCGGCCAAGCCATCATCATTATTTCACATTTTTTGGCCATGTTAGGCCCTATTTTAGTCCATGTTGGACAATTGTACTCTTGTATGGCATATGGGCTACACTAGACTAATGGGCTAGAGTTAATGGGCCTTGGGCTTGAAATAGGCCAAAAGGGCCAGGTGTGAACAAGTCCAAGGACTAGGTGTGCTAGGTATGAAAGGGGTTAATGGGAAGATGCCTTGGTGGCTAGTGGAAGGGGGCGCCCCCCTTCTTTGGTCCAAGGGGCGGCAGCCACCTACCAAATGTTGACTCCCCTCCCTTAATTTTCTAAGTTAGGTGGCTCCTTGCCCCCCCCTTGGTCTCCCCCTCTCCCCTTGGTCAAGGGGGCGCACCCCCTCTCCCTCCCCTCTCTCCCACGCAATTCCCAGCCCTCCTCTCCTTGCCATTCTCTATATATGCCTATGTATAGTGCCATTTGAAGAGTTAATGAAGAATTTGCGAGAAAAAATGTGTTAAGAGAGAGATTCTCTTCCCCCTCTTGGGTGTGATGCGCTAGACCAAAATCCTGTGATGGGATTTGCTTGGCGTGTGACTCACCCCCCCATCCTCCCTATCCTCTTCGTATCTGGTTCTAAGAAAATTTTCAATGAAGTTTCTGCAAGTCATGAAGAAGTTGGCACTGGTTTCGCGTCGATCGGAGCTCTGGATCGCCGACAACAATTCTTCTCGTGAAGCCGCGCAAGTCTGCCTGAGCCTGATGTCTAGATCTTCAAGTTCCTGAGAAGTAATTTCTACGGCTCTACTCTCAAGTCCTCTGGATTTGAGATTCTGAGTGGTTGTAGGATTTTCTGTCCTCTTTGCGATTCTGCTAAGCTCGTGTCATTCTGAGGTCGGTGCTAGCCCTGGCGGAGATTCTTGTGGGACTGCACAGACCACCCTGTGTAGACCCGACCCAGAAGTAGAGGTGACTTCCAAAAGCTGCCCTACTTTCCTCTTTGCAGATCTGACCGAATTCCTTGGTCTGATCCTTCCTCTTGACGTCACCGATGATATTCAACAAATAGCGCCTCGTTCTGACACCGAGAGCCATTTTTCCAGTAATTATTTGTCTTTCTGTGCAGTTCTGTGCTAGCAGAACTAGAGGCTTAGTGCAGAAGCTGTCACACCTAGATATCGCCAAATCTGACGGCGCTGTTTGGCTGAGGTGTTCTTCTTCATGTCGTCGACATTCTCCAATAAACGGAACCCTGATCGGACGTCGGATCTAGCCGTACCGGCCTTCGCAAGTGTGCTATGTCGGGTGACCTGCGCGGGCAGAACCTGTCGGCTTCCATTCGGCTCTCCCGGATCGGCCCCGACTCGCCTCCCTCGGCTCCCTTGAGTGCTGCCCGTCAACCCGAGTCCCAGAAACCCTGAATTTGTGATTGTAGCATGTTATCTCCGTGCGAGAAGTGGGCCATATTTCTGGAATTGTAATAATTAATTATTTATGTGTATCGGGGTTGTCGGATCCGACCGGGGTTTTCTTCCCCATGCGCTAGTCGTGGAGGTACGCACTTCGATCCTACAATCACATTGCTGATTTAGTATACTTTCTCTCATGCTACATTTGTGAGATTATGGCCGATAGCTAGTTTCAAATCACCGTGATTGTGAGTTGTGAGCGCCCGTTCCTTACTTCCAGTCGAGCACCGATCTCGGACTGCACCACCCTAGGCGATAGTGGTTCTTTAACCGCTACGATCCCACGTTTCCCCCACAAGGGACGATCGTCGGGCTAGCTAGAGTTCCTATTGAGAGACGTCTCCATAGGAGAACGCCACGGTAGTCAGCCACTCGGCTTACCTTAATATGCTAGTGCTGGCCGCACATCGAGTCGGTCGTATGTCTTAGCCCGATCGCGTCACCCATTCCGCATCAAAAAGTTAAGACGTTTGCACCCTTAAATGACTTTGAAAATGAAGGAAGTGGTCGACACGCTCCACAAAGTCAGGTTTATTAGAGTCATCCTTTACCCCCAATGGGTGGCAAACATTGTCCCGGTCATGAAGAAGGATGGGAACGTCAGGATCTGTATTGACGTCTGGGACCTTAACTGTGCGTGTCCAAAGGATGATTTCCCCTTGCCTCACATTGATGTGCTGATTAACAACATGGTAGGATATGAGACTGTCTCATTTATGGATGACTTTTTAGGATATAATCAAATTCGTTTGGTAGAAGGGGATTAGGAGAAGACATCATTCATGATACCTTAGGGAATCTATTGCTATGTGGTCATGTCGTTTGGGCTGAAGAATGTTGGAGCCACTTATCAAAGAGCTATGATGGTAATATTTCATGACATGATGCACATGTATTTGTAGGTCTATGTGTATGATTTGTTGGTGAAATCAAGAACTAAGGTAGAACATGCAAAAGTTGTAGCAAAAGTGTTGCAAAGATCGAGAGAATTCAAGTTAAATATGAATCCTAAGAAGTGCGTATTTTGTGTCTCATCGGGCAAGTCGCTTGTTTTCATTGTGAGCAAAATGGGTATTGAGATAGATCCCAACAAGGCAAAGGCAATTAGGGATATGCCACCTCCAAAGAACTTGAGAGAAGTTAGAGGTTTGATTGAGAGTTTGCAATTTATTCACCGGTTTGTGTCCCAACATTCACGCGGTGTATACCCTTCTATGAGCTGACCAAGCCGGGAGTTAAATTTCGTTGGGATTCTAAGTGTCAGGAAGCTTTTGAAGGATTGAAAGAATAGCTGGCTAATCCACCCGTCTTGATACAACCTACCCCTGATAAACCTCTGATTCTTTACATCTCAGTCCTGGATGACTCTGTGGGAGCTGTCCTCGTGCAAACAGATGAAGAAGGCAAGGAAATGGTAGCCTACTACTTGTCCAAACTTCTCAACTCCTGTGAGCATAAGTACACAGCTATGGATAAAACTTGTGCCGCCCTAGTTTGGGTAGTACAGAAATTGAAACACTATTTTCTGGCTCACAAAGTTCAATTGATTGCCCGGATGAATCCTATCAAGTATGTCATGACCCAAGATCCATATACCAAGAATTTCCCGATACCTTTCGAATCCAGGCCCACCGCCCACGAGCCAGAGGACTCGGAAGGGCTAAAAGGTGTGTGTGGAGTACATAGAAATATGAAATACAGCATCATATTCAACAATTAACAAAAATAAATAATCTAACTATAGAGTCCAGTCCAAATAAGGTACATTCTGAGGCAAGGAAATGTACTCGATTGCCGAGTGAACACTCGGCCTGGCGAACTGGCAACTAAGAACCTTGGCGCTGCACTTTCGAACCTCGAGGAAGAACCGCTGCACCTGAAAAGCAGGGGTGAGCCTGCTATCACTGGCTCAGTAGGGGTCCCGCGGAACCCCAACCGTAAACAACGACGGTAGCAGAAAGCAGCAACAACAGCAGGAATAGAAAACACGGTGGCCAGTAAACCTCGGCTCTACAGCTACTCCTTCTGGAAGGGAAACCAACACCCTGAACTCACAGTCAGGGGACCACCGAATTAACAAAAAAAGCCTTGGCTACGCTGCCAGAAGAAATGCCACGACAGCTCTGTCGTGAAGGCCTGCCCTCACAGGCGACGACCCACCCAAGGCCACGCGGTCCGGGGAAAATAGTCACGACCACGTACTCGTGAACCCTACACTGTCTACGGGTGAAACCTCGATAATGCTCATTGGAATCCCTAGACCTATACATCGGGAAAACACCCGAAAACTACGTGTAAAACCATGTCTCACAGATGGGAAATGAAAACTCGAGTCACGAGAATCTCACGTCATGTGACGGAAGTACTGTCCACCAGAAGCAAGGATGGATGTGTC
Organism: Amorphophallus konjac; assembly: GCA_022559845.1. Taxonomy (NCBI): domain Eukaryota; kingdom Viridiplantae; phylum Streptophyta; class Magnoliopsida; order Alismatales; family Araceae; genus Amorphophallus; species Amorphophallus konjac. Next base: position 164,615,459 of record CM040119.1, on the reverse strand, counting down.
CACTCATGACTTAGTCTGCGCCCCAGGTGTCTCCCTACTCACCCCAGGTGGAAACTAAGACACCATACCAGTAACAAGGAACACAGAACAAGGACTAGATGGGGTTGCACTCGTCAGTGCCGGCCTGTAGTGATGCGGGACGAGACATGGACACGACAAGCTCGCGATCGTCCCTTAACGAGGGAAGCGTCGGACGTGCGCGGTTGAGAAACCGGCAAGAGCTAGGGTGGTCGGCTCTCTCTTTCGTGCCCGGATCGGGTCACGGGACGGTAATGCTCACTCTCGCAGCAGCGGTGATACAAATAGAAAGCGAGCTAGTTACCCTATCATGCTCTCTAGCAATGGCATAAACAAGTATATATGAAAATAAGCAAATGCCGAGTGTAGGGAGCGAGAAGGATACCTCCACGCGCTCGGCATGGGGACGACAGACCCGGCCGAAACTCGTACTCCCGGGGAACTTAACACACAATAATTACAGCAATGAGAATATTCCCACTCCACGCAGGGAGGTAAAGGGCGACACAAATGGGCCCGGGAGGACCGAATTCGGGATGACGGGCAGCTTCGTGTGTTGATTCGGCTACACGTGTAATCACGACCGTGGGGCCCACGCGCTGTCCGGAGGGGCCGTGTGGGACCCGGTGTCACCGCTGTGGTGGGGACACTGGTAGAAGCGATCCCCGGGCTGGCGGCATGCTGGAACGGCGAACGGAGGCCGGGCGGCTCCGTTCGGTACCCGTCGGAATTGCTGCCCACGGGCTGGTTGCTGCTGTTTTGCAACGCGCGCTCGGACGAAAATGGCCGCTGTGATCAGCCCCGTCGCCGGAATGCGACGAAACCAGTGCCGTTGGAAAGAGGACTCAAAATCCTCAAACGTAGGGCCAGTGGATTCCTCTGAACCTATGCGGACCAGGGCCTTAGATATTTTTCAATCTTCTGCTCCACTGCTCCAGAAATCTCAGATCAGCATATCAGATCCCTATAAAAGGCCATTGACCGCCTACTTACAGTGGGATTCGAACTTTGAGCTCTTCTTCAAAGTTGTAGATAATCAAACTACGGAATTGTGACAATTTTGGGAATTGGAGTTGGAGGTGGGGGTGATTTGATATATTTTTGGAGTAACTGGTGGTCGGATCTGGGAACAGGTGGACAGAACTATGAAGGGGACTGAGAATGATTTTTAGAAAATATGATATGGACTAACCAAAAATTAAGAAAAATTGTGGATGAAGGGGTGGATGGAAGGAAACGCCAGTAAAATTTGTGGGATGAAAACAAATCAAAAAGTGGGCCTAATACCTAAAACACAGGGCAGGTGAAAATGGAAACAGACAGCAGATAGAACAGAAGTGGAAGAGTGGATGAAAATCTAAAAATACTAATCGGGATCTGAATGACAAACCAAAATTTAGGGGATGTTCTTGACACCTCTGGAATACCCAGTAAAATTCTCAGCTCGATCTGAGCTCATGGCTGAGGTGGGAATTTCGTAGAAGTTGCTATGGTACTGCACGGACAGAACTGCAGCGGCGGCTCGATGGCGGCACGAACGGCGGCGGCGGCGGCACCGATGATCACCGGAGGGTGGGGAAAGGAGATACCACTCTAGAATGGAGGCTTGGGAAGGAGAGAACCAGAGGAGAGAGGGCTGGGGGCGCAGCTAGCTCTTGCTCATTCAACAAAATTCTGATTTTCATTGATTTTCACATAAAAATACAATCTTTTATATGATTCCAACCAAATCAATTGTCCACCCTTAGATCTAGGGATGGGGATTGAAGGGCTGGGATTGCATGCCACAAACACAAAAAAAAACATTAAAAAATGAAGGGGGGGGGGGCGGCCTATTGACTATGGGTAGGTTTTGAATGGAAGGTTGAATGGGGGTAGGTGGGATGGGTGTAGAATGTTGACATTCTTAACCCTTTGTCTACCCATGTGGCATATGACTAGTCCACTCATCTAGAAGGCCACCTAGGCTGGTTGACCAGCCCCACATGGTCTAGGTGGACCAATGGGAAAGGGCTGAGGGCCCCCTTGCTAGTCCCATGGGCAAATTACATAGAAACCCACATAATCTACGGGAGTGACGCATTGGCCGATAAAGCCGTACAATTGTGCGTATACTTTCCCATGGATAAAAAAATAAACTAAAGGATATAAATGTAATATGAGAAGTACTAGTTCGGCGTCGATTCCCATCAACTCTCCCCTGGTGGGAGGAACTCGACCCCATCGAGTAGGGGTAGGAATGCTCGAGTACTCCGGCGGATCTGTCACCGTGCCAAGTAACGCGGGTACGCTCCACTCCAAATGATCGGCACCTGCTTATTCCATATATACTCGATATGCGAACTGCTATGGGCTAAAGGTGGTCACTCCGAAGGGGCACTCTCAAAAAGGAAGGAAGTAGCTCGAAGACTCACTAGGAATCACCGCTGAGTCCCTATAGGTGACTGATCCGGGTATAGAAGTAGAACCGATCCCATACTCATCAAGTGAGTCCAATCACCTCTTACTCATAAGAGAACGACAACGAGCTTGCACAAGACACATGCAGACTCACCATGCACTAACACACGTATGCAAACCACACAAACAATCGACTCAAAACACACCACACAAAACAAACCACACAAGGAAAATACACCGACTCATGCACGACTCTAGAAGAAGGTGGTAGCATCAAGCCCACTAGGTGGCGGTATCCTGAGCGGCAGAAGGGTCGCCCAGTTCTTCCCCCAAGGCATAGTACTCATCGGCTAGTGCCTCATCGGCCACGTAATTGACATACTCAAGCTCGGGAGGTGCGGACCCTCCAATACCTAGGGCTAGGGTGGCGCGAGCGGGACACTCACTGGCAATGTGGCCAAATCCGTGATAGTGGAAACACTGCACTCGTGATCGACTACTCTCCCCGATAAGAGGGGCCTTACCCTTATCCTCCCGACGAGTAGGGGGCGTAGGTAACAAGGGTGGAGGTGTAGGCGCCGTGGGCAATAGCGGGGGAAGTGTCGGGGCCAGGGGGTGGGCCATGTGTGCCGGGGGACGGGCAACAGGTGCCGGTGGATGGGGTGGAGGTAGATCCCGTGGTGGGGGAGGTCGAGGTCTAGGAGCGAAGTGCTCCTGACGGGTGGGCTCCTGAAGACGAGCCATGGGTCCCCTCGGGTATGAACCTAAGGAGCCACGGGAATCACTACGGGAAGGAGCGGGGCTCCACCGAGGAATAGACTCGAACTCGCCCTCGAATTGCTCCATCTCGAGAGCAACTTGATATGCATCCTCCAACTTGTCCACCTTGCGGCGGAGAAGATCATACCATAGGTGCGGGCGTAGACCACGTCGAAACCGAGAGACGGTAAGGGAATCCTCCTCCGTGGCATCGCATCGCAAGTAGTACTCATCAAATTCGGTGATGTAATCCGAGACGGACCGGTCTCCTTGGGTGAGACTTTGCCACCTCTCTATAAGACGCTGGCGGTAGGAGGTAGGGAGGTACTTCTTCCTAAGTTTCTCCCTCATATCGGTCCATGTATCGATCGGGGGTTCTTGACGATGAAACAATAGGTTCTCCATGTTTCTCCAATAGGTTTGGGCTTGGCCTAAAAGTTTCATCCTGGCATACTTGACTTTTCGTTGGTCCGACATCTCGAACCACTCAAAATATCGATCCATACCAGCCTCCCAATCAAGGTAGACCTTCGGGAAAAAGGACCCGTCAAAGGTGGGAGGGTCGGCCCGAACGGTCCGAATGGCCCGTTCATCCATATCTTGGTCATGGGTACGCCGTGTATGGCGATGATCACGACCATGTCCCCGATGCTCATTATCGGACTCGTAGTCATGCACCTCGGGGACTTCGTGCCTCCTAGTAGCTACCCCTTGAACCCTTGGAGTCGCGGGTTGATGAACCGGCTCCGGTTGACCTTGTGTAGGTGGGGCGGGTGCCTGGACTGGGACAATCGGGTGTGTCTCGGCTGGTCCTTTCTCTAGTGCGGTGACTCTCCCGACTAATCCCTGAACGAACTGGCTTGACCCGGCGGCCCTATCCTCTACGGCCTTCACCCTCTCTTCTAGGCGGGTGCCTAGATCATTCACTTGGGTACTCAACCCTTCCATCCTATCCACTCGGGTGCTTAGCACTTCAAAGCGATCACTCAACCCATCCATTTTTCCCATAAGAGTTCGGAACATAGTGGCCACCTCATCGGAACTATAGACTCGGGATTCCGCCATTGGTGGTGGTGGGGGTGAGTATTGAGTACCTCGACGAGTGGGCATGCAAGACACGGAGTAGGAGACACCGACTAATGCAAATGCACACTACAAGATGATGCACCTAGACGTAACCAAAACTCGGCACGTGGCGGAGTTAGTCGATCCGAAGATCACTCGCGCAAGTATGCGGTCTTCCCGATATGCGTAGTCTAACGTTCGGACAACACCTTTTGATATACCGAGTAAAGGGATGCAAATGCGAAAAGACACTTTTTTTGTTTGTTTTAAAACAATGATGACCTTAAATACGACTTAGACCGACTAATGACTAGACGTAAATGACACTCTTTTTTTTTTTGACACCCTAGACTCAACTCGCTCTGATACCAAATTGATGTGGGACGAGACACGGACACGACAAGCTCGCGATCATCCCTTAACGAGGGAAGCGTCGGACGTGCGCGGTTGAGAAACCGGCAAGAGCTAGGGTGGTCGGCTCTCTCTTTCGTGCCGGGATCGGGTCACGGGATGGTAATGCTCACTCTCGCAGCAGCGGTGATACAAATAGAAAGCGAGCTAGTTACCCTATCATGCTCTCTAGCAATGGCATAAACAAGTATATATGAAAATAAGCAAATGCCGAGTGTAGGGAGCGAGAACGATACCTCCACGCGCTCGGCGTGGGGACGACGGACCTGGCCGAAACTCGTACTCCCGGGGAACTTAACACACAATAATTACAGCAATGGGAATATGCCCACTCCACGCAGGGAGGTAAAGGGCGACACAAATGGGCCCGGGAGGACCGAATTCGGGATGACGGGCAGCTTCGTGTGTTGATTCGGCTACACGCGTAATCACGACCGTGGGGCCCACGCGCTGTCCGGAGGGGCCGTGTGGGACCCGGTGTCACCGCTGTGGTGGGGACACTGGTAGAAGCGATCCCCGGGCAGGCGGCATGCTGGAACGGCGATCGGAGGCCGGGCGGCTCCGTTCGGTACCCGTCGGAATTGCTGCCCACGGGCTGGTTGCTGCTGTTTTGTAGCGCGCGCTCGGACGAAAATGGCCGCTGTGATCAGCCTCGTCGCCGGAATGCGACGAAACCAGTGCCGTTGGAAAGAGGACTCAAAATCCTCAAACGTAGGGCCAGTGGATTCCTCTGAACCTATGCGGACCAGGGCCTTAGATATTTTTCAATCTTCTGCTCCACTGCTCCAGAAATCTCAGATCAGCATATCAGATCCCTGTAAAAGGCCGTTGACCACCTACTTACAGTGGGATTCGGACTTTGAGCTCTTCTTCAAAGTTGTAGATAATCAAACCACAGAATTGGGACAATTTTGGGAATTGGAGTTGGAGGTGGGGGTGATTTGATATGATTTTTGGAGTAACTGGTGGTCGGATCTGGGAACAGGTGGACAGAACTATGGAGGGGACAGAGAACGATTTTTAGAAAATATGATATGGACTAACCAAAAATTAAGAAAAATTGTGGATGAAGGGGTGGATGGAAGGAAACGCCAGTAAAATTTATGGGATGAACAAAAATCAAAAAGTGGGCCTAAGACCTAAAACACAGGGCGGGTGAAAATGGAAACAGACAGCAGATAGAACAGAAGTGGAAGAGTGAACGAAAATCTAAAAATACTAATCGGGATCTGAATGACAAACCAAAATTTAGGGGATGTTCTTGACACCTCTAGAACACCCAGTAAAATTCTCAGCTCGATCTGAGCTCATTGCTGAGGTGGGAATTTCGTAGAAGTTGCTGTGGTACTGCGCTGACAGAACTGCAGCGGCGGCTCGATGGCGGCACGAACGGCGGCGGCGGCGGCACCGATGATCACCGGAGGGTGGGGAAAGGAGATACCACTCTAGAATGGAGGCTTGGGAAGGGGAGAACCAGAGGAGAGAGGGCTGGGGGCGCAGCTAGCTCTTGCTCATTCAAAAAAATTCTGATTTTCATTGATTTTCACATAAAAATACAATCTTTTATATGATTCCAACCAAATCAATTGTCCACCCTTAGATCTAGGGATGGGGATTGAAGGGCTGGGATTGCATTCCACAAATGCAAAAAAAAACATTAAAAAATGAAGGGGGGGGGGGGCGGCCTATTGACTATGGGTAGGTTTTGAATGGAAGGTTGAATGGGGGTAGGTGGGATGGGTGTAGAATGTTGACATTCTTAACCCTTTATCTACCCATGTGGCATATGACTAGTCCACTCATCTAGAAGGCCACCTAGGCTGGTTGACCAGCCCCACATGGTCTAGGTGGACCAATGGGAAAGGGCTGAGGGCCCCCTTGCTGGTCCCATGGGCAAATTACATAGAAACCCACATAATCTACGGGAGTGACGCATTGGCCGATAAAGCCGTACAATTGTGCGTATACTTTCCCATGGATAAAAAAATAAACTAAAGGATATAAATGTAATATGAGAAGTACTAGTTCGGCGTCGATTCCCATCATGTAGCCCCCAGTCACGTCTGAACACGCAGACTATGTGCTCTAAGTTGGGTCCTCAAGCTGATTTTCCCCCCAGCCTAGACTCAGGCTGTAAGGCGAGGCGCCCTACGGTAACCAGCCTAAAAACCGTCTCTCTTAGGTAACCCCACCACCATTCCCAGGTGGGCAAACACAACGCGTGTCGTCGGGCTACGACTAGTGGGAAAAGTCATTAGACGCGAGCACTCTTCGTAGAGAGGAAACTAGGAAGGTTACGCACGCATTGATTGCGAGTAACATAGAGCACCAGGTGGCTCGGTGCCAACAAACTCTGGATGGTCCACTAGACCTACTAAACCTAACGGTCCTTGAGTCACGAGACTCGGGTCATGACCATTGTATCGGGACAGCTCCATGATGTCAATCTGGCCTATCCCTAGTTCAAAAATCACGATCGAATATAGCTTTTAAGGAGGCACATATCCGCCGAGCTTAATCCCTTCCAAAGGAAAACCTAAAAAACCCTCCAGCCCCAGGCTAGGTTACGGAACTTACAGTTCATAGGCCATACGCATGGCCCACATGAAAACTACTTTCTGAAAAACCCCACAACATGTGGGAATAGCCCTCCGCACTCATGCCGATCCACGGTGACTCGATCTACCCACAAAACTAACGGGCATACTAATCGAGGGAAAACAATAACTCTGGACACCCAAAAACAAGGTCACGGTACCCACGGAGTGTCCGGGACATCCACGGGGCCAAAGGTCGACCCATGGGTCACAACCGGGTCAACTCGGAGCCAAAACGGGCCAAATATCTGCAATTCGGTTGACCTACCCACTTGGGTCGGTCGACCAACAGGGGTCTGTCGATCGGCCCAGACTGGGCGCTCGACCGACCGAGTAGCAGGGGGATCTGTCCAGATCGGTCGACCGTCTCAGACTGGCCGGTCGACCGAAATGGGCAGAATACCCAGACTAGTGCAAAGCCGATCGGTCAACCGAACCGCCCGCGTCGGACGACCGATTACGGCAGAAAACCATCTGAGCTCAACCCTGGAGCCCAGTTTCCATGCCCAATCGACCCCAGTCGAGGGACAAAACATTGGGGATCCTTCCTCGGGTCCCAAAACCCAAAAATGGGAGGAAGAAAATGGCGAAAAGCCGCTCGATCTTCCAAAATCGTCTCATGCCCTAAAAACATGATTTTTAACCCCTAGCGCGAAATAAACCCACTCTCGGCCTCGCCTCGTGTGACGACCCAGGTTCTGGATATCGGGTAAACCCAATACCACTTGGAAGCTATGAGGCCTCCCAAGATTGGAAAAGCTCCGAAGGGATAGAATGGTATGTGAGAGTACATTGAACTTCCAGATAAAGCATTAAGCAATTAAATTTCAATGATCATGGTTGCTAAAGTAGCAAAAATAAAATTATATATTCTATAACAATTAAAACTAACAGAGTCCAGTCCAAAGAAAGAGAAGTACAGTCCAATAGGAATGAGAACATACTCTCAAGTCGGGGGAAGCCTGACATTGGCAAACGCTGGCAACTAAGAACCACAGCAGTAGGTACCTCCCAGCACGAGGAAGAATAGCTCTCCGATTCCGATCTGAAGAATCCAGGATATTACTATCCTCCCCCATTGAAGGAATTTCATCCTCGAAATTTTAGGAGCCAACAAGGGAACAAGGGAAGAACAAACGCAAACATTGGCCACGCTCTCCAAGCATCAGCCAAACCTCAAAGACAAAGCGCGATAAAACAATTCTCAAAAAACCCAATTCAGAGGGACACTGCCAGACCATAATGACAGGCACACGCTCCGGATCTCAAGGCACATCGATCCACAGAACGAGCATGGCACAGAAAGGAACACAAGTCCAGCACCTCCGAAACAGGGCATCATCACTTTCGTCTCACAAGGAAAGGAGACACAACCCATGCCACGAAACAGCTACCGATAAAACAACGCTCGACAGACAAAATAAGCATCAACTTAAATAAGGAAACACAGTCATCTCAGCTGACTACTCCAACCATCGGCTTCCGCGCTAAGAACAACAAAACTGGCACATAGAACGCCAATGACAGCACTGGACCACGAGCATAATCAAGTCAGTCCTCACTTAGACATTACATCTGATTCGAGTCGCATGCCAACTCTACCACGGCAGAAGAGTAGAGCAAAACCAACAGACAAGATCTCAGTCCACACAATGCCAAATCAGACTCACAGGGAATTCCTCCCATGCTGAACACAACCATAACCTCAAAAAGCGCCTGCAGAAACCTAGCTCCGTTCTCAACACAGAACCACAGGACACAACTGCAAGCTGGGTCACATCAGGGCACAATTACAGCTGAACACATGACTAAAATGTACAAGCCACTCGTAGCTTACCAACAAGGACCCATAATAACAATCTCAGTGAACGCATCTTGAGGACCACGATCCATCTTGAGAGCACAACTCCCAAGAAATATAGAAGAAGAAAAGGGTACTCGACCAGCATATACGCTGATAGATTCCCCAATCCTCACACATGCCAGTGCCAACAACCACAAAGCCTCAAGCAATGGCATGTCAACCAACAACATCAAGGCACACATAGCCAATATGATGTCACACCGAGGAAAGAAACCTCTCGACCGGTCAGAATCTTCCAATCAAACGATCCTCGACCAGTGGGTTATAAGCCCACACGCTTCCGCTGCGCACTCAACACATTACACACAGGCATCAGAAAAAACTCGGCATCTACATCTCAGCACACACTCGGCGCCATCGCATTTCATAAACTGCAATATACCACGCCTCGAGTACCGATCCTGCTAACAGCCGATCATAAATCGCCATAGTGCAAACCAGGAAGAGCACCAGCTTCAGCACCAAGCACAAAGAATGCCAATCTTAGCTTATCCTCACGTCTTGAAAGAAATATTGAACCTTCATAGCACAAGAGCTGCCAAACATGACACACCGAACACGGTGCACAACGGCCCCCAAATCCAAGAACTCGGTCCAAAGCCAGGCCACCGCCGAACAAGAGCAGATCAGGTTCAGAACTAACACAGTCCATACATAAGCAGACACATGACAAAGGCTTCACTGAGATAGCACTTCCAAAGCTTACCTCAAAAAGACGCCACACGACAAGATGTAAAGAATCAAGCTCGACTAACAATAGCTCACCAGGAAGGAGAATCCTATCTTCGATTCTCTTAAACAAGGCATCCAATCGACCACCACAACACAACCTAAACACCTTAGGGGCTGACCAAACTCAAGCTGGGACGACCAAAACAACATAAGAATGTGCATGTCCATCACACCAACGACAAAGTCACCAGCCACCTGAACAAGCCATGGAAAAACCTCGAACACCGCACCCCAAATTCACGCCTATCGACGAACTTTGCCAAGCGCAGCACAACCGAGACAAACACCATGACAAAAGAAGGGCGCTCCATCAGAAGCTGACAAGGGAAAAACCATCTCGTACAGTGCCAACACAGCACGCACAAGACCACACGCGAAAGCAAAGCGATAAACAATCACGAAACATATGCCAGCTGCCAACTATACTGGACCTTAATGACTTGAGCACTGCAATATCTCGAATTCCCATGTACTTCACAAACACAAGCTCAACTAGCTCAGAAAAACTCCAAACAACTATGAACTCTGCTCTGATACCAACTATGATGACCCAGACTCTGGATACTAGGTAAACTCGATACCACTTGGAACCTGCGAGGCCTCCCAAGAGTAGAAAAGCTCCAAAGGGATATAACTGTATGTGAGAGTACATTGAACTTCCAGATAAAGCAATAAGTAATTAAATTTCAATGATCAGAGTTGCTAAAGTAGCAGAAATAAAATTACATTTTCTATAATAATTAAAACCCACAAAGTCCAGTCCAAAGAAAGACAAGTACAGTCCAACAGGAAAGAGAACATACTCTCAAGTCGGGGGAAGCCCGACACTGGCAAACGCTGGCAACTAAGAACCACATCAGTAGGTACCTCCCAGCACGAGGAATAACAGCTCTCCGATTCCGATATGAAGAATCCAAGATATTACACCTCGGCCTATAAAACGCGGGGAAAGGAAGTACAAGGGCTAAGGATCCATCCCCCTACCTCCATCGAAGATTACACGCACCGTGATGTGACACGACCTTGGACTTAAGCAAGCAAGCACATTCGCAATCTAAATGGGCCAATTTGGGCCGCCGCTCTCTCGTCGCTCACCCAAGCCCGGGGTAACTTGGCAATGCCAAGGTGAGGTTGAGGGGTTGGGCCCTTGCGGGTAGAGGGCCAGCAAGGCCAAGACTTGATTCCCAATGGATCTGGAAGCCCAAGACAATGGGGCCGACCAAGTGCCAAAGGCACCGGTTTCTCTCTTTTCCCACGGTGATCACTTATAGCACAAGAGCTTAAGGATCGGGCTCTCATTCACGGCCAGCGGAGTTTATGAACTAATATTGAAAGAACAAGCACAAATTAGAGCAAAGTTTGGAGCACTTACTCGACCGGTTTGAAGAAACCGGTCCCGCTCGAAGACGAGGGCGAGCGGGGAAGCGTGGGTTCCCCACACGCCGCGCCGGGGTAGCTTGACCTGTTTAAGCTATTACAACACTACACCCCATGCAAGGGGGGGATCGTGGGGAAGGGAAGATGATAGTTACAATCAAAACTACCTCCACGCAGGGAGGGGCCTTCAGCCGGCCAAGCGGGGTGGGGAAAACTAGGGCTAAAACAATGATGAAGTGAATATGCTGAATCTGCCTTCTCTCGGCAATTATGGACAGACAATCGGTACTGTGGCTGCAGAACGTGATCAGGAATTTTGCCGAGGGCGAGACCAATGGGAAAATATTTGTTACTGGAACTGGAGTGCCTCTGAATTTTATTGAATTCTTCTGGTGTCGTTGCTGGCCTGGGCAGGAGCTCGAACAGGTATGCTGATTCTCAGACTGACAACAACTGGTTACTAATAGCAGGAAGAAGAGGTTGCCTCGGCCGCTCCCGAACTCCGAATCAGGTCCCGCCAGAGCGGCTGGAACCGTGACAAGTCTTATTTGCAACAGAACTGACAGGAAAGCCGAAAGATGCCGAAGAAGATCAGGGGACCCAGAACAGTGAGTGGGGGTCGGTGCAGACTGTGGGAAGCAGAGTCGCACGCCTGAGGAAGAAAATTCGTAACTTCTGCTGCCGGTTGCCGAACGGAGTTCTGCTTCTTGATTATGAAAGTATATAGGAAGGGGAAGAACTTTGTAGAAGAGCTCATGGCCTGATTCCTCCGGGGTTTGTCGTGGTGAAGCTTTCTATCTGGATCAGGATCTCTACAGAGCTAGCCCCTGGTTTCCAACCGCTGGTTGCAGAGGATGCCTCGACAGCTCCCGAACTCGGAATCGAGCACCGTCAGAGTTTTTGGAATCGTGGACGAGTCCTATTCACAGAAAAACTAACAGGGAAACCAACTGATGTCAGAGAAGATCAGGGGACGCAGAACAATGGCGACTGGTCGAAGCAGACTGTGGGCAGCAGGGCCGCCTAGCTAAGGGAGAAAAAGGATAACTCCTGCCACAGGATGCCGAACGGAACTCCGCTTCGTGATTCTGAAAGTAGACAGGAGGAAGAAGAACTTTTCAGAAGAGCTCTTGGGCTGATTCCTCTAAGGTTCGTCGTCGCAGCGCTTCTAATCCGGTTCTGGTACTCAGCCGGGGCAACTCTGCGCAGTTGTGGGAGACCGGAGCTCTCGGGCAGTACACAGCTCAGATGAGGATGAAACCACCGCCGTTGCGAAGAAGACTGGGAGACGCTTCCAACGATGGCTCTTGATCCTTCAGAAACGTCCGGAGGAAGCCGTGGTCACCTCTGCAAGCTGCTGCTCTTCTGTAGATCTTCAGTTGAGAGCTGTAGGTTGAAGATGATGGGGGGAATGGGGTATATGGGAGGGGAAATGGGGGTGGATGAGTGTGCGGAAAGCCTGGACTGTGAGGGGGTCTAGGAGGGGGTGTTCTAAGGTGGGGGAAGGGAAGAGTGGGGTCTGGAAGGGGGTCTAACAGGTGGTGGGAGGAGGAGCTACGAATTTGGGAGGGTGGGGGAGAGGAGAAGGTGAGGGGGGCACAAGTGAGTGGAGGGAAGGTGAGTTTGAATTTTGCTTAATGAAGGGTATTCAATGGTGGTCCTGGGGATGGGAGGGGTTGTGTTGGGGAAGGGAATGGGTGCTTGGGGTAGTGGGAAGGGTGCTTGGGAAAGTGGGTGGGGTAGTTGGGGGTTGGGGGTGGAGCTAGGATTGGTGGAAGCTCTCTTGGGACTAGGGGGTGGAGCAATGGGAAGTGTGGGGAAGGGGAGTGGCCTTTAATGGGGTAGGTGGGAGAGTGGAGGTCGTTGGGAGGGGAGGAGAGAGAAGAATTTCGAAATTTGGTGTGGAGGAGAGAGAAAGGGGAGTGAAAGAGAGAAATTAAGAGACGGATGGGTGGGGAATCTCTCCCCTAGGGTTTCTCACCCAAATAATGGAATCTCTCCACTAGATAAGAAGCTTGAACTCTCAAAATGGCAAGTTTTTCATTCATTGATTAATTAAGTTGAAATGGGGGGAATGGGGTCCTATATATAGGAAACCCACATTTCTACAAAAGTCCCTGACAATTGACTTAATGACAAATAACCGAGGGGGTAGGGGAGAGCCCTTGGGCCAAGCCCAATGAGTTGGGCCCAATAGCTAACTAGACAACCTAATGACACTCAAACTTAGGGAAATGAACACAAGACCTAAGAACATGACTCAAATAAAAGGGAAAATACATCAAATGACTCAAATAAAAATTACATAGGACTCAAAATTAAATGACTAGACCATGCCAGATGCAACCGGGACGCGGAGACGAGCTGTGAACGTGGGCATGGGAGGTGATGTCCCAATCACACCGTGGATGCCGATTCCACGTGAAACGCCTCGCAAACCACCGCCGACGCTGCAAACTCATGATCGGTGAAACCACGCCACCATCCCTCGATCCTCGACCCATCCTCGCCGCTTCCTGCCTCACGAACCTCACCGCCTCGCCCCCGCCTTCCTCCGTCGGCCGTCGGAGAAGAGCGGGAGAGAAGAGAGAGCGTGATAAGAGAGGGGGAGAGAGTGAGAGTTGTGAGGAGAGAGATGCGGGGTGGTTTAAATAAGAAATTTCTAGATTATAGAAATCTATAAAATACAAAGCTAGGAAAAAAATACTCCCCATGATCCGCGAAAAATGCACAACATGCCTGTAATGTCCCGAGGCTAGAAAAGACAGCGATTCACCCTACACAGGGTTCCGCAGGCTCGACAGCCAAAAACCTAAGTAAGTCACAAAACATGATCCGGGAGCCGCAAAGATGATCCGAAACCCAAGGATCATGATCTGGAAAATATCCAAAATAATCCCGGGCGTGACAGACTTCCCCCCTTACAAAAATTTCATCCTCAAAATTTGAGGCAATCACAATCTCAAGGGAAAGAATAACGCGCCCAGCTGGCAACGCTCCTAGAGCCCCAGCAAAACCTCGATATTCGAAGAAAACACAGATCCTGAGGGACACATCCAGACCTTGATCACGATCAAATGCCTCGCTCCATACACAACACGCATCGATCATCAGAGTGGGCATAACACAAAAGGGGATAAGTCTGGCATCACCTCAGCCACGACGAAGATCGAATCATGGCATCGCTGTCGCCATCTCGCTCACCAAGGAGACGCAATCCTCGTCACGCGAAATAACCATTGATCAAAACCCAATCTCGGCAGACAATTCAAACATCACGCCCTGCATGAGGGACAACCATCACTGAGCTTCCACCAGCTCACATAGTCCTCTCAACTGACTGCCGCAAATCCGTCAGCTCTGCTCCATGAACCATCACACATACTTGGCAAGCTGAACGCCAAGAACAGCACTGGACCAGCTCTGTCAGAACTCAAACTTCTACCCGATCCCAGATCCAATTTCGGGAGAAGGCATATCTCGCGCTCGGCCACCAAAGGCCTCACTTGCACATGGCTCTCGCCGATCTCGACTCACTACAACCGACATCTTCTATATGTGAAAGACCATTCACCGGTGACAAATTACTCGCCAATGGGAAACCGTCACTTGGTCAACTTCCTCAGACCAGACCAGCACATTTCAGATCTCAACAGGCCATATGTTGACTTACGCACAGACCATCACTGCATCACGAGCCGATCCTCACTCAGACAACACCTCCGATCCTGATCTTCATGCCAACTCTACTCTCTGACGGGAGTACGGCGGAACCAAATGATAGAATTCTATCATCCTCGGTTCTCACGGCACTCGACTCAGACTTACAAGGAAATCCCCCCATGCTGGTCACAAGACCAAGGCTCACCGTCCAACGACAACGTCCCTCCAAGGACCACCATACACAGGCATTATCCATCGCCCTGTCTCATCACATCCTTCATCTCAAATACTCCAATTAGACGCTTGCCAACCCTGGATCCGCTCTCGCCATAGAGCCACAGGACACCTCTGAGCAATTCACTACACACGTCTCTAGAACAAAGAAGTTGATGCGGGACGGACACGGGAACCGACTCTAAGTGATGCGGACCTCGGACTCTAAATGTGACACGACCAGCAACATACAACAATGGAGACACTTTGGCCCGACACTAAGAGTTCCTATGGGCTATACGTCGCCAACAGAAAAGCAAGCTCACTCGTCGTCCCAAGCGAGGGGAAACGCGGATCTGTGTGGTTGAGAAACAGATAGAGTCAAGGGTGGTTGACTCACTTCCGTGCTCGGATCAAGCCACGGGACGGGTCACTCTCTCGCTCACAACAGTGACATGGACTCACGGGCTAGGTTCCTATCGCACTCAGCAGTGGCACGCGACCATATAGTAGCTAAGCAAGTAATTTCCAAGAAGTCGAGATCGTTACCTCCACGCTCCCGGCGTGGGGAAGACAACCCCGGCCAATCCTGTACTCCCGGTTAAACAAATACACTACAGTACAAAGATTTGACCCACTCCACGCAGAGAGGTAATATGTCACATGTGGGGCCCGTGAGTAGCGAGAATTGGATTGACGGGCAGCATCTTGATGTCGTCCGTCGGCGTCGAAACCCGCTTTTTAGTACTGTCCGGATGGCGCGATCTACGGGGTTCGTGGGGCCCACGCGCTGCCCCGTCCACTGAACCTGAAGGAGTGGGTCCCACTGTGATGGTGACCTCTGGTGGCGCGCTTCCCTGGACGGTGGCCAGGCTGGAACACAGATCGGAGGCCGATCGGCTCCGATCTCCAAGTCTTGGAGTTGCTGCCCACGGATCTGTTGCTTCTATTTTGCCGCGCGTGATCCGGCGAGATCTGCTGCTGCGATAACTCCTGATGTCGGATCGACGCGCAAGAGATATCGTTGGAAAGCTCTTTTGAAGTACTTCGACCCTCTATGACTCCAGAAACTTCGTTGGGATCGTGCTTCTGATGGGGGATTTTAGAACCGGATTGATCTCAGTTTCAGATCTGGCCAGGCAGAACTGAAGTTTCCTGAGAGTTGGCATTGACCGTAGGGTAGACCTCTGATTCAGACCTCGAGCTCTTCATGAAAGTTGTAGAGGGGAGAGAGTGGAAAACGGCAATAATTTATATGACTGATTTAGTGGAGATTTGGGTGGGGAAATATATTTTATACTGGTGAGTGGTCGGATCTGGACAGAGGCAGACAGAACTGAGTGGAGATCTGAAAGTGATTTTTAGAAAATAGGTAAAGGCCTTTAGAAATTCCACAAAAATCTGTGGATGGAGGGGGTGGTGGACAGAACCTCCAGTAAAATTGGGGTCTCAAGAAAAAATCAAGATGAGGTCTGAAGAGGGGAAACTCAGAGCTACTATGAATCTAGACTAAAAGCTGGCAGATCTGGATGTAAAGGAAGAATGAAAATGGAAAAGTGCAAAATGGAAGCTAGAAGCTCAACCAAATTTTCTGGGATGTGGTGAAGACCCCTGGAACTTACCCTGAACGTTTGGGCTCCAGATGAACTCGTGGCTGAGAGCTAAAAATCCAAGAATGGCCTGCTATCACCCGATTGGCAGAATACCGACGGAGGCGGTGGCGGTGCAACGGCGGCTCGATGGCGGCGGCGGCGGCAACGATGAACTCCACACCAGATAGATGAGGCTTCCCACCTCAGAACATAGCTTTCCCAGCTGCAAGAAGAAGAGAGAAGAGATAGAGAGGGGCGACCCTTGCTCCTTTGGAGGAAATTCAAGATTTTCTTTGCATTAATTGTAACAAAATGGGAATTACAAGCCTTTTATGTGAAATGTAAAATGACACAAACTAACCCTAGATCTAGGGTTGGGGAGGGTAAAAGAGGGAGTTCACATTTTTATTCTCCCATGTGATTTGGAACTAAATAAAATAAACTAAAATTCCTAATATAATATAGTAAAGGAGGTGCGCCCCCTTGACCTTCATGCCCCCTTCTTGGACTATTTTAAACACTTGTCCCGCCCTTGGTCCACTCTTCTAGAAGCCCACTATTGGAAGATTGACTGACCCCACATGGGCCCTAGAGATGAGGTGGATCAATGAGGAAGAGGTAGGGGGGCCCGCGGGACCGTGGTGGCCCTAAATTACACATAAACCCCTCTTACATTCTGAATTACAATCCAAATAAAACACACAATACACACAAACAAAGTCCCAATAAACTATAAATATCGAGACTCAAGGGGGAGTCTACAAGCTGTCTCCGAGCCAGATGGAAGCCGCTGTAGCCCGTGTGGTGCTCCGCGTACGGTACCGACGGCTCGCTGGTTCGTGCTTCTCGCTCGCTCTAGTGTCCGCACCAATTCTCCCCGGGTGGGAGAAACTCGACCCTGTCGAGTAAGGGTCAGCATCGCTCTGGTAGTGCTCTAGAAGGTCCGGATCTATCCGCTGCAACTCTCCACGGGTAATCCAAGTATTCTCGGTGGCAGGTCGCCCTCTCCATCGCACTAGGTAGCGCGGGTAGGATCCACTCCTGGTAACTGTCACCTGCTCATCCCGTATATGATCGATATGCTCTCGCTACCGTGGAAATGTGGCTGGTGGTGGACATTCAGGTGTGGTATCACTCTCAATGGGAGGAGATGACTCAAAAGGCTCATTAGGAATCACCGCTGGGTCCCTATATGCAACTAGATCTGACACATTGAAAGTTGAGCTTATACCATATTCCTCGGGCAGGTCCACAACATACGCATTGGATCCAATGTGTTTCAACACTCTAAATGGACCGGCTCTGCGAGCTTGCAATTTCTTTACGGTTACAGAGGGAAACCGTTCAGGTCTTACCCTGATCATGACATATTCACCCTCTTGGAACTCTTGGTGGTGTCGATGGGCATCGGCTAACTCCTTATACCGTGCATTGCTGGCCTCAATGTGACGACGGATGTCATCATGCAAACTCCTAACATTCCTAGCAAAAGACTCAGCAGACTCAGACGCTCGTGCATGAATGGGCATGGGAACAAGATCCATTGGCTTCCTAGGCCTATGACCTGTGAAAATCTCAAATGGACTCATGCCGGTAGACCTATTAACCGAATTGTTGTATGCAAATTCTGCCAGTGGTAATATGAGATCCCAGTCCCCTACACGGTCCCTGACAAGACACCACAAAAGGTCACCTAGACTCCTATTGACCACCTCGGTCTGACCATATGTCTGGGGATGATATGTAGTGGAAAACTTGAGGTGAGTACCCAACATATGCCACAGTGTATTCCGAAAATAACTGGTGAATCTAACATCGCGGTCAGACACTATGGTACGAGGCAACCCGAACTTGCACACCACATGAGTAAGGAATAGGCGGGCTACCCTCGAAGCACCCGAAGTCTTCGAGTAGGGAATGAAAAGGGCCATCTTCGAGAATCGGTCAACCACCACATAGATCGAATCATGCTTCCTAGAGGTACGTGGCAATCCCAAGATAAAATCCATGGTAACATCATGCCATGGGACATCAGGCATGGGAAGAGGCGTATAAAGGCCCGAGCTTTGCTTCTTCATTTTGGTCGTAGCACATGTACGACACTAGGCCATAATATGAGCAACATCACGCTTCAAGCTCGGCCAATAAAATCTATGGTCAACAGCCTCGATAGTCTTGTTCCGACCAAAGTGACCGGCTAGACCTCCCGCATGTAGCTCCCAGACTTAGAAGTCTCGAACCAAAGTTCGGGGAACACAAAGTCTGCCTCCTCGAAAGCGGTAACCCTCCTGAAGCACATAATCATCATGATCACTCGAGGGTCCGGCCTGGAGAGTGGTATAAATCTGACCGAAGTCAGGACAGTCAACATAGGCCTCTCTCATTTTTTCTAACCGTATGACCTCGGCACTCATGGTGGTCAGCAGACAAGCACACCGACTCAAGGCATCGGCCACCTTGTTCTCCACTCCAGCCTTATGTTTAAGCACAAATGTGTACTGCTGGAGATACTCAACCCATCGGCTGTGACGCGCATTAAGCTTCTTTTGGGAATGGGGGTACCTCAAAGCCTCGTGATCGGAGTATAAGACAAACTCCTGATGTAATAGATAGTTCCTCCAATGCCTAAGAGCCTGAACAACTGTGTAGAATTCCTTATCATAAGTGGAGTATCGCAGTTTCGTGTCATTCAGCTTCTCACTGAAATATGCAATCGGGTGGGCCTCCTGACTCAACACTATCCAATCCTTACACCCGACACATCACAATAGACCTCAAACACCTTCGAGAAATCTGACAATTGAAGGATCGGTGTCTGGGTCATGCGCTCCTTGATGTCCTTTAAGGCAGCAGTTGCGGCCTTCATCTATACAAACGTGCCCTTCCGAATACAGTCCGTGATCGGGGCAGTGACGGAGCTAAATCCGAGGATGAAACGATGATAGAACGTCGCAAGGCCATGGAAACTACGGACATCATGGACCGTACAGGGTTCCGGCCAGTCAACAATGGCTCGGACCTTCTCCGGATCGGCGGAGACCCCAGTACTAGACACAATAAAACCCAAGAAGGTAAGCTGAGGTGTCATGAAGGCACACTTCTGTTGGTTCGCAAACAACTGCTCTCGCCTCAAAAGCAGACAGACATGCCTTAGATGGTCCAAGTGGTCCCCTTTAGTGCGACTATATATAAGGATATCATCAAAATACACAATCACAAAGACTCCAATGAAAGGTCGAAGGACCCGAGTCATGAGTCGCATGAAAGTGCAAGGGGCATTGGTCAACCCAAAGGGCATAACCAACCACTCATATAGACCGTCCTTGGTCTTAAATGCAATCTTCCACTCATCACCTGGCCTAATCCTCACCTGGTGGTAACCACTCTTAAGATCGATCTGCGGGAAGACAGTGGCACCGATCATCATGTCTAGCATATCATCTAGGCGGGGAATAGGGAACCTGTACTTCACGGTGATTTTGTTGATGGCACGACTATCAATGCATATTCTCCACGTGCCATCCTTCTTTGGGGCAAGTAATGCGGTAACAACACACGGACTCATGTTGTCCCGAATAGACCCTCTCTGCATCAACTCATCGACCTGCCGTTTTAGCTCGGCATGTTCCGTGGGACTCATGCGATAATGAGGAAGATTGGGAAATGAGGAGCCTGAAATCAGGTCGATATCATGCTGAATATCCCGCATGGGTGGGAGTCCCTCGGGAAGCTCCTCGGCAAAAATATCAGCGAACTCCTGCAGAATAGGAATGACATCGGGTGGGAGTTCACCCTCGGACTTCGGCTCCACCTCTCGGACCGTAATAGCAAACATAGGGCAGCCCCTACTAGCCTCCCACTCCATTTCTCGGGAGCTAATCATCATCAATCTCCTAGTCGAGGGCTCGCTTGGGCCAGATGTAATGGTCATAGCCCGAGCTGGGGGTGGGGTACTGGGCCCAGGAATGGAAGACTCTGGAGTACTAGGGCTAGTAGGACCCCTATCTGAGGGCTTCTTGGGCTGAGAGGGTTGGAGGAGAATCTGTTGGCCAGCATGGTCGAAGGTACAGGTGTTCGACCGTTCATGAAGTGTGGCATCCCGATCAAATAACCAAGACCTACCAAGAATAATGCTACCCACCTCCAGGGGGAGGACATCACACCAGATCTCGTCACAGTAGGCATGGAATTGCAGTGGGACCAGACACCGCAGCCTGATCGGAATGGAGGTGGAATCCACCCATGATACTCGATAGGGACAAGGATGATTCACGGGTGTAAGACCAAGACTGGAGACAGTGCCCGTGCAGATTGCATTGATGCAACTCCCACTATCGATGATCACCTTACAAACTTGCTTGCCCAGCCTACAGAATGTATGAAAGATAGTGGTCCGATGCCAATCATCACTGGCCTGTGGCTGGGTGAGAATACACCTGACGACCCCTAAGTGGGTATCGTCCGGATGCTGGGCATCCTGGCCATCACCTTCGGCCTCATAATACTCGTCAGCTAGCTTCGGATCTGGTTCATAGCTAACTAACATGAGATCCGTTGGGGTGGTGTCCTCGGCCTGTGTGTCCCCTATGACAAGAGATGGACGAGTGGGACACTTGTTGGCGAAATGGCCAAACCCATTGCAGCGATAGCACTGTTGCCGTGATCCACTAGGCTCCCCAATCAAAGATCCTTTCCCTTTATCCTCCTGACGGATAGGAGGTGAAGGCAACAAGGGACGAGCTGGAGGTGCGGGTGCCGGTGGACGGGCGATGGGTGCCGTAAGTTGTTGGGGACTAGGAAGGTCCCTCGGAGGTGGAGGGCGAGGCCTAGGAGTGAACGGCTCGGGGCGAGTGGGCTCTTGAGGTCGGGCTATGGGGGCCCTTGGGTACGTGCCAGAAGAGCCACGAGGCTCGACACTACGAAGGGGAAAGGAGCCCAACCGATGGATAGACTCGAACTCGGCCTCGAATTGCTCCAATTCGAGAGCAACCTGACACACCTGTTCCAAAGTGATCACATTGCGGTGAAAAAGTTCATATTGATAGTTTTGCCGTAGACCTCTCCGAAAGCGTTATATGGTCATGGTGCTCTCTTCCGTAACTCCACACCACAAATAATACTCATCAAACTCGGCGGTGTACTCGGTCACGGATCGGTTCCCTTGGAGAGACTTTGCCATTTGTCTAGGAGACGTTGGCGATATGAGGTAGGAAGGTACTTCTCCCTCAATTTCATTTTCATGTCATCCCAAGTGCCGATCGGGGGTTGACGTCGCTGATTTAGCAGGCTCTCCACATTGGTCCAATAAGTTTGGGCCTGCCCATGCAGCTTCATCTTCGCGTATCGAACTCTCCGGTGGTCCATCATCTCAAACCACTCGAAGTACCAGTCCATGCCGGCCTCCCAATCTAAATAGACCTTCGGGTCCAAGGACCCGCTAACAAGGGGAGGGTCCGCACGCACGCTCCGAAGAACGGGGTCATCATCATCGTTATCACGATTCCGTCGTTAGTTACGACGACCATATCCCCCTTGCTCATTATCAGATGCATAGTCAGCCACCTCATGCACTTGTTGCCTCCCAACATCTACCGCCTGAGCTCTTGACGCAGCAGGTTGCTGAGCCGGCTCCTGTTGACCATTGGTCGGCGCGGGTTGCGCTGCCGCTGGGGCCCTCTCGAGGACGGCAATCCTCCCTACAAGACCCTAGATGGACTGGTCCGAAGCTTCGGCCCGATCCTCGAGGGCTTTCATCCTCTCTTCTAGACGCGTTCCTACACCATCTAGACGGGTACTAAAGCCATCCATACACGTATCGAGACGATCCATGAGGGCTCGGAACATCTCAGCCGTCGAAGGCTCATCGGAGCTACGGGCATGGAAATCTGCCATAGGTGGAGGTGGCGAGTATTGGGTACCTCGACGGATGGGCATGCAAAGACACACGAACTAGGAGACACAAACTGATGCAAACACCGACTAATGCACCTACACCTAAACCAATATCCGGTACGTGGCGGAGTTAATCGATCTGAAGATCACTCGCGTAAGTGTGTGGCCTTCCTGATAGGCGTAGCCTAACGTTCGGACAACACCTTTTAAAATACCAGATTATCAGGATGAAACGCAATTTTAAAACATTTTTTTTGAAAATAATGATGATCCTAGACTCGACTTAGGCCGTGCAAGACTTATGCAACGATTACCCTAGACTCAACTCGCTCGGATACCAAACTGATGTAGGACGGACACGGGAACCGACTCTAAGTGATGCAGACCTCGGACTTTAAATGCGGACACGACTAGGAACATACAATAATGGAGACACTTTGGCCGGACACTAAGAGTTCCTATGGGCTATACGTCGCCAACAGAAACGCAAGCTCACTCGTCGTCCCAAGCGAGGGGAAACGCAGATCTGTGCGGTTGAGAAACCGGTAGAGTCAAGGGTGGTCGACTCACTTCCGTGCTCGGATCGAGCCACGGGACGGGTCACTCTCTCACTCACAGCGGTGACATGGACTCACAGGCTAGGTTCCTATCACACTCAGTAGTGGCACGTGACCATATACTAGCTAAGCAAGTAATTGCCAAGAAGTCGAGATCGTTACCTCCACGCTCCCGGCGTGGGGAAGACAACCCCGACCAATCCTGTACTCCCGGTTAAATAAATACACTGCGGTACAAAGATTTGACCCACTCCACGCAGGGAGGTAATAGGTCACATGTGGAGCCCGAGAGTAGCGGGAATTGGGTTGACGGGCAGCATCTTGATGTCGTCCGTCGGCGCCGAAACCCGCATTTTAGTGCTGTCCAGATGGCGCGATCTACGGGTTCGTGGGGCCCACGCGCTACCCTGTCCACTGGAACTGATGGAGTGGGTCCCACTATGATGGTGACCTCTGGTGGCGTGCTTTCCTGGACGACGGCTGGGCTGGAACACCGGTCGGAGGCCGATCGGCTCCGATCTCCAAGTCTTGGAGTTGCTGCCCGCGGATCTGTTGCTTCTATTTTGCCGCGTGCGATCAGGCGAGATCTGCTATTGCGATCACTCCTGACGTCGGATCGATGCGCAAGAGGTATTGTTGGAAAGCTCTTTCGAAATACTTCGACCCTCTTTGACTCCAGAAACTTCGTTAGGATCGTGATTATGATGGGGGATTTTAGAACCAGACTGATCTTAGTTTCAGATCTGGCTGGGTAGAACTGAAGTTTCCTGAGAGTTGGCATTGACCGCAGAGTAGAACTCTGATTCAGACCTCGAGCTCTTCATAAAAGTTGTAGAGGGAAGAGAGAGGAAAACGGAAATAATTTTTATGACCGATTTGGTGGAGGTTTGGATGGGGAAAGGTATTTTATACTGGTGGGTGGTCGGATCTGGACAGAGGCAGATAGAACTGAGTGGAGATTTGAAAGTGATTATTAGAAAATATGTGAAAGCCTTTAGAAATTCCAAAAAATTTGTGGATGGAGGGGGCGGTGGACAACCTCCAGTAAAATTGGAGACTCAAGAAAAAAATCAAGAAAAGGTCCTAAGAGGGGAAACTCAAAGCTATTGTGAATCTAGACTGAAAGCTGGCAGATCTGGATGCAAAGGAAGAACGAAAATGGAAAATTGCAAAATTGAAGCTAGAAGCCCAACCAAATTTTTTGGGACGTGATGAAGACCATTGGAACTCACCCTGAAAGTTTGGGCTCCAGATGAACTCGTGGCTGAGAGCTAAAAATCTGAGAATGGCTTACTATCACCCGATTGGCAGAATACCGACGGCGGTGGTGGCGGTGCAACGGCGGCTCGTTGGCGGCGGCAGCGGCAACGACGAACCCCACACCAAGTAGATGAGGCTTCCCAACTCAGAACACAGCTTTCTCAGCTGCAATAAGAAGAGAGGAGAGAGAGAGAGAGAGAGGGGCGGCCCTTGCTCCTTTGGAGGAAATTCAAGATTTTCTTTGCATTAATTGTAACAAAATGGGAATTACAAGCCTTTTATGTGAAATGCAAAATGACACAAACTAACCTTAGATCTAGGGATGGGGAGGGTAAAAGAGGGAGTCCACATTTTTATTCTCCCATGTGATTTGGAACTAAATAAAATAAACTAAAATTCCTAATATAATATAGTAAAAGAGGGGCGCCCCCTTGACCTTCATGTCCCCTTCTTGGACTATTTTAAACACTTGTCCCCCCCTTGGTCCACTCTTCTAGAAGCCCACTATTGGAAGATTGACTGACCCCACATGGGCCCTAGAGATGAGGTGGATCAATGAGGAAGAGGTAGGGGGCCCGCGGGACCCTGGTGGTCCCAAATTACACACAAACCCCTCTTACAATCCGAATTACAATCCGAATAAAACACACAATACACACAAACAAAGTCCCAATAAACTATAAATATCGAGACTCAAGGGGGAGTCTCCAAGCTGTCTCCGAGCCAGATGGAAGCTGCTGTAGCCCGGGTGGTGCTCCACATACGGTACTGACGGCTTGTCGGTTCGTGCTTCTCGCTCGCTCTGGTGTCCGCACCAGAAGTACCACCTGCCACCATAGCAACCTAGTCGATGATGCCGCGACCAATGCACACGGGTCCCCAGACAATACAGACCTTGCCATGGTCGACCACTCGGCTAGCCTCAGTAGCCGCTCGTAGATACCAATTGGGACCCATAATTATCTCTCGGAGATCACTCCCTGGGAACCACGATCTCATCCGAGGACACCACTTCCTACACAAGTCGAGCACCAAGCTACATGCTCTGACCATCACATCCTTGTCCTCTGCCAGGCATTTCCTCAACAACCTCATCCGGTTCTAACTTCAACGCTTGACACGACTTTCAGCAATGAATAGGGTAATCACGCGGCAACCTTGCCGTCGTATTTCCCCAACTCTTCATCCTGCCAGTGCCACAACCCAATAACACCTTATTGCTGTGACACGGCAATCGGCATGGCTCACACAGCCAGAGACAATTCACACTGAGGAAGCAATCCTCCAATGCTCTTCCAATCCTCGAGAATCTGCCCGTAGCAACCAACGCTACGATCTTGGACCTGTGGGTTATGGGCCCACCAGGCTTCCACTGGGCACTATGATTCCCATGCACAACCATCAGAACAATGACTCGGAATCCACCATCCCGACAATCCTCAACTTGGCTGGCTAACTTCAAAGACAGGGTGAGGAAATTTCCATTACCTCGAAAACAGAGCATAGATTCTCTCTCTTAATCTGGCATTCCTATGCTACTCCGCAGGCTCCGACCATAATGCATCTGACATCACAACACCAACCACGAGTCTTCACAAGCACTGCGCAACTGGCATTTATCCTTTCGAAATGATGCCAACACACCCTTACACCTTAGGGGAATGGG
Source organism: Amorphophallus konjac (assembly GCA_022559845.1). NCBI lineage: Eukaryota > Viridiplantae > Streptophyta > Magnoliopsida > Alismatales > Araceae > Amorphophallus > Amorphophallus konjac. The sequence continues at coordinate 164,589,393 of CM040119.1, read as the reverse complement.
CATCACTTTTCACAAGCAGCCACACTGCCAAAACACAGGGTGCGTCTCACACGGACTTCATGGCACACAAGGAGAGGCCATCCAATCCGAACACACGATGCAAGACAACAAACATAGCGAAAACATGATCTCTTTGACCAAGGAGAAATCGACACACCGCCTACCAATCGAGAGATCTCCTCGCTTGACCTGACCTCAAACCTCGCGCATGAAGGGAACCACACCTTCCAGCACCAGGAAAAACCATTACTTTCGTCAAGTCAGTTCCTTCGAGAACACACGCCAAGTGTCTCGTCGGACCATATCTCTCGATGCACCACCGCTATAATTTCTCGTACTGCAACTTGCCATGCCTCAAGCACTAGCTCTACTGATCGCCAGCCACACTCTACCATAACGGTTGAGCTAGCTGCTGCCACACACTCCTCACTTATGCCTGCCTCTGATCCTGAAACCATCAGTACGCCCAAACGCTTACCCAGGAGTGAAAAGAAATCACAAAAGACGCCAGGCGCGAAGGCTGCCACACCTCTAGCCAACGGACCACATTCCCTTGAATTTGTCCTTGCTAACGCCGACCCATTCTCCATTCTCTGGTCCTCAAAATATCCATCTCACGAGCTGCTGCTGTGCGGACCACCACGCAAAGAACCACAATATGAACCATGGTCGGCACCTGCCAACGCTCATCATCAAGTCCCCAATCTGCCACGAAACCTTCACATCTCAGTTGTCGGCTCGTACGGCGCATCCAAGGCGGTATATTATGGCCCCAAATTCCACAATCTGGGCCATGAACCAAGCCATCGCCGCTCAATCTTGAACCGAATCTAGGACCAACACAACCCATTCACGCGCAGACGTGCAGGACTTGGAACTCACTCGGGAACCTCAATGCAATCCTGCCACGAAATCCGCAAAAATAATCGGGACTGGCACGTCATCGCTGACGCCATAGAGCATGATGATGAAATCAAGCTCCACAATCAGCAGCTCATCCGAAAGATTCTTCACTAGTCCGAACACATTTCTCGATAAGAGCATCCGCTCTGCCACTCCAAACCACAATCTCGACGCCTCAGGGGCTGGGTAAACCTCAAGCTGGGGTGGCAAACTCGATAACAACTAGCTAGAGGACACTCCTAGCCACCTAACAATGAGCAATCCTCGCCAGCCACCTGACCTTGCTGTAGATTCCTCGAACGCAGCACCGTAGCCTTGCACCTGCCGGTAACTCTGCCCACCACAGCATAACCGGGGCTACGACCCATCGGGAAGAAATCTCTCTATCTCATTCCTCAAGCCCCACGCCAGCACTCCAACGAAAATAACAACTACCTTCACAGCGCCAACTCCGCGCACTCAAGCTCTCAAGCGAGAAACAAAAGTAGTAAATAAACATAAAGCCCTATGCCAACTACCGACTGTACTAGACTTTATGGATTCTGATCACTGCAATATCTTGAATTCCCATGTACGTCCACAACTACTACTCTGATACCAACTGTCACGACCCAAGATCCGGATACCAGGAATTACCCGATACCATTCGAATCCTCGCCCGTCGCCCATGAGACGGAGGGCTCGGAAGGGCTAAAAGGTGTGTGTGGAGTACATAGAAATATGAAATAAAGTAGGACAATTCAATAGTTAACAAAAATAAATAATCTAACTATAGATTCCAGTCCAAATAAGGTATAGTCTAAGGCAAGGAAACATACTTGATTGCCAAGTGAACACTCGGCTCGACGAGCTGGCAACTAAGAACCTTCGCGCTGCACCCTTGAACCTCGAGGAAGAACTGTTGCACCTGAAAAGAAGGGGTGAGCCTCCTATCATTGGCTCAGTAGGGGTCCCGCGGAACCCCAAACGTAAACAACGACGGTAGCGAAAAGCAGCAACAATAGCAGGAATAGCAAATATGGTGGCTGGTAAACCTCGGCTCTACAGCTACTCCTACTGGAACGGAAACCAACAACCCAAACTCACAGTCTGGGGACCACTGAATTAACGTAAAAAGCCCTGGCTACGCTGCCAGAAGAAATGCCATGATAGCTCTATCGTGAAGGCCCGCCCTCACAAGCAACGACCCACCCAAGACCACGCGGTCCGAGGAAAATAGTCACGACCACGCAGTCGTGAACCCTACACCGTCTATGGGTGAAACCTCGGTAACGCTCATCAGAAACCCTAGACCTCTACATCGGGAAAACACCCTGAAACTACGTGTAAAACCATGTCTCACAGATGGGAAACAAAAACTCAAGTCACGAGAATCTCACGTCACGTGACGGTAGTATTGTCCACAAGAAGTAAGGCCGGATGAGTCAACTGAAGACTTAGTCAGCACCCCAGGTGTCTCCCTACTCGCCCCAGGCAAAAATTGAGATGCCGAACTAGTAACTAGGAACACAGAACAAGGACTAGCTGGGGTCACGCTCGTCAACGCGGACTTGTAGCCCCCAGCCATGTGTGCACACACAGACTATACGCTCTAAGTCAGGTCCTCTAGCTGGTTTTCCCCCCAGCCCAGACTTAGGCTGTAAGGCGAGGGGCCCTATGGTAACCAGCCTAAAAATCATCTCTCTCGGGTAACCCCGCCACCACTCCCAGGTGGGCCAACATAATGTGTGTCATCGGGCTACGACTAGTGGGACAAGTCATTAGACACGAACACTCTCCGTAGAGGAAACTCGGAAGGTCACGCACGCACCGATTGTGAGTAACATGGAGCACCAGGTGGCTCGGGGCCACCAGACTCTAGATGGTCCACTAGACCTACTAAACCCAATGGTCCTTCAGTAACAAGACTCGGGTCAAGACCATTGTACTGGGACAGCTCCATGCTGTCAATCTGGCCTATCCCTAGGTTGAAAATCACGATCGAATATAGCGTTTAAGGCGGCACATATTCGTTGAGCTTAATCCCTGCCAAAGGGAAACCTAAAAAACCCTCCAGCCCTAGGCTAGGTTACGGAACTCATAGTTCATAGGGCATACTCATGGCCCACACAGAAACTGCTTTCTGAAAAAGCCCACAATGTGCGAGAATAGCCCTCCGCACTCATACTGATCCACGGTGACTCAATCCAGCGAATACATGAAGGCCCGGAACACGCGGGGTAACCCAGACCCATAAAACACATGGGCACACTAATCGATGTAAAATGGTACCTCTGGACACTCAAAAATAAGGTCACGGTACCCATGGAGTGCCCGAGACATCCACGGGGCCAAAGGTCGACCAATGGGTTACAACCGGGTTGACCTAGAGCCAAAATGGGCCAAATCTCTACATTTCGGTCGACCTACCCAATTAGGTCGGTCGATCGGCCCAGACTAGGCGGTAGACCAGCCCAGCAGTAGGGAGCTCTATCCAGATCGGTTGACTGGCTCAGACAGTCGGTCGACCGAAATGGGTAGAACGCCCAGACTGGTGCGAAGCCGATTGGTCTACCAAACCGCCCGCGTCGGTCGACTGATTATGGCGGAAAATCGTCTGAGCTCAACCCCGGAGCCCGATTTCCACGCCCACTCGACCCCATTAGAGGAGGAAAACATTGGGGATCATTCCGCGGGTCCCAAAACCTAAAAATGGGAGGAAGGAAACAGCAAAATGCCACTCGATCTGCCAAAATCATCTCACGCCCTAAAAACATGATTTTTAACCCCCAACGTGAAATAAACTGTCACGCCCCAAGCGCGAAAGATACCCGGAGGTGCGCGACGTGTCTATATCAATCATGTCAATCAGAGTGGTCGTGTATTCGACACAAAGACAGAGATGCGCAAAATAGCAAGATAACCCAATCCTTTATTCCTTTATAATAGACTATTACAAATCCAATACTCTGTTTAATAAAAAGAAAAGTACATAGTTGACTCAAGAAACTATAGAAAAGACTAGATGACACTTGAGCAGCTCTATCACTTTCACTCTTGACCATTCCCATCCGATTGACTTTCATCGTCGTCGGACTTACCTGAAAAGTAAAAAGGGACAAACGGGATGAGCGAACGCTCAGTAGGAAATTATATCTCAAGTACTAGCAAGGGGTTTAAGTGATTACGTATTTCATGAATGCAATAAAGCTATGCATGCTCGCATAAAACGACAAGATAGATCGAATGTAATATCAAGGAAATAAGATGGACTAATCATGAACTTTCAACAAGATAACAAGTTTATTCAAGATATTCCAGCAAGTACGTTTAACAAGTCATGTCAAGAACTTTGGCTATCATGTATCAAGCAAGTAAATTACCCTTTTTCGGGCCACGCATTTCATGTCAAGTCAAGTACGATTCAAGTACAAGATGTGTGTGGAATGTCCAATCAAGCAAGTCAAGTACTCGGTATAATGCCAGATACCTTATCATTTTAACTCCCATGGGCACAAGTACTTTCGGGTGCTCCTCCCAGGACCAGATCGGGCCCTATATGCGCAGCCATTTATCATGTATTTTTGACATCCACTCTTGTTTATATAGCCAATATAGAATTTCAATAATCAAGCTTGTAGACATGTATGACAACTTTGATAGAATAGAGTCCAAATATGACAAAGGACATCGAATGGCGATAATAACGGTATAATCACGGTATCGAAAAAAACTAGGTAGAATATGGTTCCCTTAACTTGGGTACCATGACAAATCAATATGGACATTCTTTATATAGAATTGAGTCCACATGAACATTATATCAAGCAAGATACCCTCATTCTTATCATAGAATTGAGGTTTACAAGAATGACATGATATGGCATGATATCATCATCCCATTAAGAATTTCTTATGATATACTCTTTGTATGATCATAAGGGCCGGTATACCATGTTTCTTTAGATTGACATGGCAAGGATCGCGTAATGGGTTTTTAGGGTACAACCAGCTCAGTCGGCCTTGAGGGAATCCAAGGCTACGAGGAGTCTTACGGAGGTCTCTATGACTAACTCGCTAGTCCAAAGGAACGGAATGTCCAATGGAGAGCTTGTATGTCAATGAGAGTTGAGTGTGATCGATGAAACAACGTGAAAAGTGGGACTATACTCACGGAGTGGAGAATAGTGCCGATATATACGTATATGTATAATATGAAACCATCGGTTATAGAATCAGGATAAAAATCAGTTTACAGAAAGTAACGACTTAGGTCAAGTCGTTTCTCAAGTAAGTAACGCCTAAGAGAAGGGCGTTTACATATGTTCCGTTTTGCAGAATTTTCAATAATTCAGTAATTTATCTAAAACGCGCCCTGGACGGGGTCGTTTCTTAAAGAGTTGACGACTACAGTAGCAGGCGTCTCATTATTTATATATTTGACAGAATTTCAATAATTTTTCACGATTTGTCTAAAACACGCCCTGGCAAGGGGCGTTACTGTTTAATTCTATATTACAGAATATATGTATTTTAGGATTTTGACCGATAAACGCCCTAGGAAGGGGCGTGTCTTTTCAATTTACGCCCTATGGTAGGGCGTTAACATGTGGAAAACGACTTTGTCAAGGTCGTTACTTAAAGTTTCTGCAGGAAATTTGAAGGACAGTAATAATTTCAAGATAACAGAGGAACGAAGATAATATCAGGACAGTAACGTTAGCAGGTTGAAGACAGAGGATCATGCATTGTTTATAATCATGATTTTATAGATAATCAGTTCTTAAGGTGGTTGATTAACATTTACATGAAATTAACGCCTGTGTACAGGGCGTCAAATATGAAATTAACGACCTGGGCATGGTCGTGTCTTGTAAATTAGCGCCCTTGACAGGGGCGTTTCTTTCAATAATATTCCAGAAACGAAAATAAAACTGTATGCATGCCATGCTTATACATATATCTTGCGTTATTTTATTTGGGCTACAGTGACTTGAGAAAATCCTACCTTTAATGGAACGTGAAGGATGCGATAGAAGATGAGCTCTGTTGCAACGAAAAATCCGCAACAGCAGCAGCAGCCGGAAGAAGAACAAATGTTCTTCAAAGATCTTCACGCTACAGAACCTGTAGAGGAAGAGTAAAAGAAGGAAGATGAAGATGTTAATAATCTTCATAGTTATAATCGACGTTTAAGGAAAAAGATAGAAGAATATTACCTATTCTTCGACGGCAGTAGCAGAGTTTCCTGAACAAGAAGAAAACTAATTATTCTTCATATAATCTGAAGCGAGAAAAACAAAAGGGAATAAGAAGAACAGTTTGTTCTTCACGTACCGTGCAGTAGTAGTTCGTCCAAATAGATTTAGGGTTGGCCGAACATGTTTACTTATAAGACTTTGGAAGTCCTATTAGAGTTAGTGATTGTGTGAGGGTAGTATATCCCTAATAGAGTCCTTACTCTATTAGACACTTACTAGATTAGGTTAATCTTTCCCTGGATAAGCTCTAGGTTCGAACGGTTCACGAACGGAATTAACGCCTTTTGTCAGGGCGTCGATTCTTTAATTAACGACCTTGTTCAGGTCGTTTCTTAAGAAGCGCCTTATATAAGGGCGTTCCTTATTTTTAAAACACGCCCAAGACAGGGGCGTTTCTTGGCCTTGCCCTTTTTTTGGCGTTGGGTTTTGACGCCGTCAGGTGAGGGCGTCCTTTCTTTAGTCACGCCGTATATAGAGGCGTTTCTTTTTAAATTAACGCCTTACTAAGAGGCGTTATTTGTAAAATATTTTATTTCGTCCACTTAACCCTATTCTTATTATCTGTATTACTTCTGTAATATATATGTTTTAATTCATTTCAAATATTCATTTATCAGGGTTGCTACACCCTCCCCCACTTAAAAAGAATTTGGTCCCCAAATTCCATTGCATATTATGTATATACGCGGAGAGTGTAGAGTATATACCTCTTAGAATAACTCGGGAAATCGTTTCTTCATAGATTCCTCGGTCTCCCATGTCGCTTCGTGTTCCGTATTCTTATTCCATTGCACTTTAAGCATGGGAATAACCTTATTCCTTAGAGCTCGTATTTCACGATCTAAGATTTTCATAGGCTTCTGTTCATATGTGAGATCTTTCTGGATCACCAGATCTCCATGTTCAATAATATGAGATGGATCGTGTACATACTTCTTCAACATAGATATGTGAAATACATTATGTACCTCGGACAATTGAGGAGGCAATGCAATGCGATAAGCAACCTCGCCAACTCTCTCGAGTATCTCAAATGGTCCGATGAATCTTGGCGTAAGCTTGCCCTTAACACCAAATCCTCGTATGCCACGTCCAGGCGATATTTTAAAAAATACATGATCTCCAACCTGGAATTCAAGATCTCTTCTCCTTGTATCAGCATAAGCCTTTTGTCTGGTCTGAGCAACTTGCAATCTTTCTCTGATTACTTGTATCTTCTCAGTTGTATCCCTTACCATGTCTGGACCTAACAGTTGTTTCTCTCCAACTTCGTTCCAGCATAAAGGTGATCGGCAACTCCTTCCATATAAAGCTTCGAAAGGTGCCATTTGGATACTAGCTTGGTAGCTATTATTATATGCAAATTCAACTAGAGGCAAGTGGCCATGCCAGTTTCCTCCAAAGTCAATGATGCATGCTCTAAGCATATCCTCAACAACTTGATTAGTTCTCTCGGTCTGACCATCCGTTTGAGGGTGAAAAGCTGTACTAAAATTTAGTCTTGTCCCCAACGAATGTTGTAATCCTTTCCAAAAATGAGAAGTGAAACGGGGATCTCTATCAGACACGATTGAGGCAGGGATTCCATGTATCCTGACTATTTCCTTGATGTATAGTGCAGCTAGTACATCAATTGACCATCGACTTTTTATTGGCAAGAAATGTGCCAATTTAGTTAATCGGTCAATGATAACCCAGATTCCATCGTGTCCTCCTTTTGATTTAGATAAACCCATGATGCAGTCCATACCAATATCCTCCCACTTCCACTTAGGAATATCTAGAGGATGTAGTTTTCCAGCAGGCTTTTGGTGTTCCGCCTTGACCTGTTGGCATGTGAGACAGCGTGATACATAGTTCGCTATTTCTCTTTTCATGTTGGGCCACCAAAAGTTCCTCTTTACATCTTGGTACATTTTGGTTGATCCTGGATGAATAGTGTACCTTGATCGGTGAGCTTCATCTAAGATCTTCTTCTTTAATTTCGGACAGTCGGGTATACAAGTTCTACCTTTGAATAATAATCTTCCATCAGAAGTTAGTTGAAAATCAGATTGTCCTTCTAATCTGCCTTTGATTTCCACTAATATAGGATCATCATCCTGAAGGGCTTGTATCTCAGATAATAAATCTGACTGTATGCTTACATGAGATAATGTGACAAATTTGGCTTCCTTGTCCAAGCTTATATTGAGCTCGGAGAATTGTTCTAGCAACCTCCATTCTTGTATCATACAATTGGCTATCATTGCTCTCGGCTTTCGAATAAGGGCATCAGCAACATAATTACCCTTTCCGGGATGGTATTGTATATTGAAGTCGAAGTCCTTGAGATATTCTAGCCAGCGTCTTTGTCTCATGTTTAGCTCCTTTTGTGAGAATAGATATTTGAGACTCTTGTGATCAGAGTATACAGTAAACTGCACTCCATATAAGTAGTGTCTCCATATATTTAGGGCAAATACCACGGCGGCCAGTTCTAAGTCATGGACGGGGTAATTCTCCTCATGCTTCTTCAGTTGACGTGAAGAGTATGCTATGACCTTTTCTAGTTGCATTAGGACACATCCGAGGCCAATGCCAGAAGCATCTGTGTAGACCTCAAATTTCTCTCCTTCTATTGGTAGAGCTAAGACCGGAGCTGTAGTGAGATGATCCTTGAGAGTTTGGAAACTTCTTTCACATTCCTCCCTCCATTCATATCAGATCTCCTTGCGAGTTAATCTTGTAAGTGGCATGGCGATCTTGGAGAAGTCTTTGATGAATCGCCGATAATATCCTGCAAGACCTAAGAAACTTCTGATCTCGCTTGCATTAGTAGGTCTTCCCCAATTTCTCACAGCTTCAACTTTTGACGGATCTACAGATAAACCGTCTTTGGATATGACATGTCCGAGAAAAGCCACTTCTTCAAGCCAGAATTCACATTTGCTGAGTTTTGCATATAATTGATTTTCCCTCAATACTTGTAATGCGATCCTTAAATGCTTTTCATGTTCTTCCTTAGTTTTGGAATATATCAATATATCATCATTGAAGACTACTATGAATTGATCTAAGTAAGGCCTGAATATGCTATTCATTAACTGTATGAAGGCAGCAGGGGCATTGGTTAGTCCAAAAGGCATAACAACAAATTCATAGTGGCCATACCTACTTCTGAACGCAGTCTTATGAATGTCATCATCCTTGATTCTTAACTGATGATATCCCGACCTGAGATCAATCTTGGAAAAATATTTGGATCCTGAAATCTGATCAAATAACTCATCGATTCTCGGCAGTGGATACTTGTTCTTGATAGTAAGATGATTCAACTGTCGATAGTCGATACACAATCTCATGGATCCATCCTTCTTCTTTACAAATAAGACTGGTGCTCCCCACGGGGAAGTACTTGGTCTAATAAACCCCTTTCGAATTAGTTCCATCAACTGCTCCTTCAACTCTTTGAGTTCCACGGGGGACATTCTATAGGGTGCCTTTGAAACAGGACCAGCACCAGGGACTAAGTCAATGGTGAAGGCCACTTCTCTTTGAGGGGGTAATCCCGGCAAATCTTCCGGAAATATGTCTGGAAATTCTTGCACTACCTGAATGTCTTCTATCTTAGTGTCCTTTGTTTCCTTAACTGTGACAAATGCAAGGAAGGATACACATCCTTTCCTGACGAGCTTGCTTGCTCGAAGAGCCGAAATAAGAGGGGATTTGCTCCGACTCTTGGGGCGAGTAAAGACTAATTCTGGAAAATCTTTGAAAGCAATTTAGCTATTGCGGCAATCAACCGTTGCATGGTATTTGGATAACCAGTCCGCTCCCAGTATAACATCATACTCCTTTAGATCGAGGCATATGAGATCTATAGGTAAATTCCTACCTTGAACCATTACCTCACAGTTTTGATAGTGATGAGTAATATCATTTTCACTTCCCAGAGGAGTAGTTAGAACTATTTTTATCCATTCTGGTTCTAACGGTAACGAGTCGGCAAACTTCTTAGAAATAAAGGAATGCGATGCACCCGTATCAAATAAGACATAAGCACTTTTGGAACAAATTTTCAATGTACCTTCCACTAATCTGCCTTCTTCTTCAGGTTCGGTCTCCTGGATTGCATGAAGACGAGCATTCTTTGTCACCGGGCGTTTACCGTCACCGGCTTGGTCATTCATTAATGGACAATCGGGAATCCGATGTTCGCGACTCCCACAACGGAGACAAGCTCCTAATTTCCTCCAGCATTCTTCGGTCTTGTGACCAGCCTTGTCACAATGCTTGCATATTGTATTAGAAGGGGTAGTTGTGATAGATAAAGGCTTGGTCTTTTTGAACTTGAAATCTTGAGAGGATGAACCTCCATTATTGGGCCTCTTCTTAAAGTTGGGTTTGAAAGAACCCGAACCTGTGACTTGCTCCTTCTTGTCTTTTCCACGGATCCTATCAAATAGTTCCGTGGCATCTTCAAGTAGTTGAGCTCGGCGCACTATTTCAGAATAAACTTGGATGTCCATAGGCGCCAGTTGAGTAATATAGTGGGGCCTAAGCCCATTAAGAAATCTACGGGCTTTCATCTTCTCCGTGCTAATAAGATGCTTAGCATATCTAGACAACCTGGAGAACTGAGCTTCATAATCTGCTAATGATAAAGATCGTTGCTTCAATGCAGCGAATTCTGCAGCCTTCTTTTCTTGGACTCGGTCCGAGAAATATTTAGCATTGAAGTATTCCATAAATTCTTCCCATGTTACTTGAGTAGGATCGATGGTTGCTTCAATAGACTCCCACCAGCATCTAGCATCTTTCTCTAACTGGAATGTAGCTAATAGAACTTTGTCCTGATCCGTGCATTGCATGACACGGAATATGCGTTCGGTTTCCCGAACCCAATGCTCGGCATCGTCCGGATCGGTCGATCCCATGAACTTCAGGGGATTCATGTTCTTAAATGCTTGGTGTAAGCTTCCAGCTCGTGGAGCACCACCTTGTGCTACCTGTTGTAGCACTTGAGTCATCCCTTGGAGGATACGCTGCATGTTGCGCCATTGAGCACGTTCGGCAGCCATTATCCTACAATTATAATAGCTACATTAGTATTATATCACTGTGATCTTATAAAAAGACTCATTGACTCTTAACCCTTGGTTCTACCTAATCTCACTGGTTTAAAGGTTCAAACTTATCCTTGGACTTGGGTTTTTCCTAGGAATTGAATACCTTAGGCTCTGATACCACAAAGACTGTCACGCCCCGAGCGCGGAAGATACCCGGAGGTGCGCGACGTGTCTATATCAATCATGTCAATCAGAGTGGTCGTGTATTCGACACAAAGACAGAGATGCGCAAAATAGCAAGATAACCCAATCCTTTATTCCTTTATAATAGACTATTACAAATCCAATACTCTGTTTAATAAAAAGAAAAATACATAGTTGACTCAAGAAACTATAGAAAAGACTAGATGACACTTGAGCAGCTCTATCACTTTCACTCTTGACCATTCCCATCCGATTGACTTTCATCGTCGTCGGACTTACCTGAAAAGTAAAAAGAGACAAACGGGATGAGCGAACGCTCAGTAGGAAATTATATCTCAAGTACTAGCAAGGGGTTTAAGTGATTACGTATTTCATGAATGCAATAAAGCTATGCATGCTCGCATAAAACGACAAGATAGAGCGAATGTAATATCAAGGAAATAAGATGGACTAATCATGAACTTTCAACAAGATAACAAGTTTATTCAAGATATTCCAGCAAGTACGTTTAACAAGTCATGTCAAGAACTTTGGCTATCATGTATCAAGCAAGTAAATTACCCTTTTTCGGGCCACGCATTTCATGTCAAGTCAAGTACGATTCAAGTACAAGATGTGTGTGGAATGTCCAATCAAGCAAGTCAAGTACTCGGTATAATGCCAGATACCTTATCATTTTAACTCCCATGGGCACAAGTACTTTCGGGTGCTCCTCCTAGGACCAGATCGGGCCCTATATGCGCAGGCATTTATCATGTATTTTTGACATCCACTCTTGTTTATATAGCCAATATAGAATTTCAATAATCAAGCTTGTAGACATGTATGACAACTTTGATAGAATAGAGTCCAAATATGACAAAGGACATCGAATGGCGATAATAACGGTATAATCACGGTATCGAAAAAAGCTAGGTAGAATATGGTTCCCTTAACTTGGGTACCATGACAAATCAATATGGACATTCTTTATATAGAATTGAGTCCACATGAACATTATATCAAGCAAGATACCCTCATTCTTATCATAGAATTGAGGTTTACAAGAATGACATGATATGGCATGATATCATCATCCCATTAAGAATTTCTTATGATATACTCTTTGTATGATCATAAGGGCCGGTATACCATGTTTCTTTAGATTGACATGGCAAGGATCGCGTAATGGGTTTTTAGGGTACAACCAGCTCAGTCGGCCTTGAGGGAATCCAAGGCTACGAGGAGTCTTACGGAGGTCTCTATGACTAACTCGCTAGTCCAAAGGAACGGAATGTCCAATGGAGAGCTTGTATGTCAATGAGAGTTGAGTGTGATCGATGAAACAACGTGAAAAGTGGGACTATACTCACGGAGTGGAGAATAGTGCCGATATATACGTATATGTATAATATGAAACCATCGGTTATAGAATCAGGATAAAAATCAGTTTACAGAAAGTAACGACTTAGGTCAAGTCGTTTCTCAAGTAAGTAACGCCTAAGAGAAGGGCGTTTACATATGTTCCGTTTTGCAGAATTTTCAATAATTCAGTAATTTATCTAAAACGCGCCCTGGACGGGGTCGTTTCTTAAAGAGTTGACGACTACAGTAGCAGGCGTCTCATTATTTATATATTTGACAGAATTTCAATAATTTTTCACGATTTGTCTAAAACACGCCCTGGCAAGGGGCGTTACTGTTTAATTCTATATTACAGAATATATGTATTTTAGGATTTTGACCGATAAACGCCCTAGGAAGGGGCGTGTCTTTTCAATTTACGCCCTATGGTAGGGCGTTAACATGTGGAAAACGACTTTGTCAAGGTCGTTACTTAAAGTTTCTGCAGGAAATTTGAAGGACAGTAATAATTTCAGGATAACAGAGGAACGAAGATAATATCAGGACAGTAACGTTAGCAGGTTGAAGACAGAGGATCATGCATTGTTTATAATCATGATTTCATAGATAATCAGTTCTTAAGGTGGTTGATTAACATTTACATGAAATTAACGCCTGTGTACAGGGCGTCAAATATGAAATTAACGACCTGGGCATGGTCGTGTCTTGTAAATTAGCGCCCTTGACAGGGGCGTTTCTTTCAATAATATTCCAGAAATGAAAATAAAACTGTATGCATGCCATGCTTATACATATATCTTGCGTTATTTTATTTGGGCTACAGTGACTTGAGAAAATCCTACCTTTAATGGAACGTGAAGGATGCGATAGAAGATGAGCTCTGTTGCAACGAAAAATCCGCAACAGCAGCAGCAGCCGGAAGAAGAACAAATGTTCTTCAAAGATCTTCACGCTACAGAACCTGTAGAGGAAGAGTAAAAGAAGGAAGATGAAGATGTTAATAATCTTCATAGTTATAATCGACGTTTAAGGAAAAAGATAGAAGAATATTACCTATTCTTCGATGGCAGTAGCAGAGTTTCCTGAACAAGAAGAAAACTAATTATTCTTCATATAATCTGAAGCAAGAAAAACAAAAGGGAATAAGAAGAACAGTTTGTTCTTCACGTACCGTGCAGCAGTAGTTCGTCCAAATAGATTTAGGGTTGGCCGAACATGTTTACTTATAAGACTTTGGAAGTCCTATTAGAGTTAGTGATTGTGTGAGGGTAGTATATCCCTAATAGAGTCCTTACTCTATTAGACACTTACTAGATTAGGTTAATCTTTCCCTGGATAAGCTCTAGGTTCGAACGGTTCACGAACGGAATTAACGCCTTTTGTCAGGGCGTCGATTCTTTAATTAACGACCTTGTTCAGGTCATTTCTTATATAAGGGCGTTCCTTATTTTTAAAACACGCCCAAGACAGGGGCGTTTCTTGGCCTTGCCCTTTTTTTGGCATTGGGTTTTGACGCCGTCAGGTGAGGGCGTCCTTTCTTTAGTCACGCCGTATATAGAGGCGTTTCTTTTTAAATTAACGCCTTACTAGGAGGCGTTATTTGTAAAATGTTTTATTTCATCCAATTAACCCTATTCTTATTATCTGTATTACTTCTGTAATATATATGTTTTAATTCATTTCAAAGATTCATTTATCAGGGTTGCTACATAAACCCACTCTCAGCCTCGTCTCGGCCTATAAAATGTGGGGAAAGGAAGTACAAGGGGTAAAGATCCATCTCCCTACCTCCACCAAAGATTATGCACACTGTGGACACGGATTCCATGCGAAACGCCTCGCGAACCACCGTCGGTGCCGCGAACTTACGATCGGTGTACACCGCGCCACCATTCCTCGATCCCCGACCCGTCCTCGCTACTCCCCGCCTCACAAACCTCACCGCCTAGCCCCCTCCTTCCTCCATCGGCTGCCGGAGAAGAGAGGGAGAGAAGAGAGAGCGTGAGAAGAGAGGGGGAGAGTGTGAGAATTGTGAGGAGAGAGAGAGGGGGATGGTTTAAATAAGAAATTATGGTATTATAGAAATCTTGAAAATACAAAATGAGGGAAAAATACTCCCCACGATCCTTGAAAAACGCACAACACACATGTAATGTCCTAGGGCTAGAAAATACAGCGGTTCACCCTACACAGGGTTCTGTAGGCTCGACAGTCAAAAACCCGAGTAAGTCACAAAACACGATCTGAGACCCACAAAGATAATCTGAAACCCACGAATCCTGACCCAAAAAAATTCGGGGTGTGACAAAGTATCTTCTAGAGAAATATGTCCTCAGTAATAGGCTAGCATGCTGGCAAAGCTTTCTATCTCAGTTTGACATCACCTATGCTCAACAAAAGGTGTTTTAAGGCTACGCCATAGCCGAACATCTCGCCAATCATCCTCTCCCTAAATTCGACCCTATCCAATCAAAGTTTCTAGATGAAGAACTAATGTCCCTCAACCAATCAATTGACCACATGTGGATATTATATTTTGATGGAGCTTTGAATTCTCAAGGGAGAGGTGTCGGCATTGTCCGCCTATCATCTGAAGGTGTCACCATTCCACAGGCTTTTCAGCTCGCATTCTATGTTACCAACAACATAGCTGAATATGAGGCTCTTCTAGTTGGGCTAGAGGCCACTCATTCTTTTGGTGTCACTGAGCTACGAATTATGCGTGATATTCAACTCAATCTCCGCCAGGTACTCACCAAGTACCGCACCCTCGATCCCAAACTCAAGCCCTATCAGGAGCTCACTTTTGCCTATGTCAAACTATTCACCAAGCTGATCTTTGTCCATGTCCCTCATGACCAGAATATTCTGTGATAGAAATACCAGAGAGTGATCTAGAAGGGGGGGAATGAATAGATCACCCCAAATTTAAAACCAAATCGAAGGAACATAGTTGATGAACTCAGAGAGACGATGCAGAACGTTTAAGCACAGTTGAGCACAATCTTAACAATCTATCAGAGGTTAAGATAACGGAATGAATAGAGAGATATCGTCAAACTTATGATCGAACAGTAAATGAGCATAGAAGGACAATGTAAAGGATGCAGTTCAAACACTCAATTTAGATTCAGGTCGTAGAGAAACAGATGTGAATCTGCAGTTGGCCTGTGGTACTTGGCGGAGGTTTGAACTGAGAGACTCCTCATGCAAGAAACCGATCTTTCAGATAGGCCTAACCTATCGTTCGGACTGGGCCTTTTAATATACCAACCGGACACAATAAATCCACACTAACAAAGATGATCAATGAGGCAATCACACCAGAAGATAGAGGAATTTTTTAGGTGGATCAATCTCAATTCGAGATCTACATCCACCCCTCGCTCACAATGAGCGAGGCTTCCTTGCGCTACGGCAAATGAAAAAGCAGAATCAATCTACGGACAGATGCTGCCTGACAGCATGCCCTGAGGGAGACAAATCCCTTGACCCAAGTCTTGTACCCCACAGAACCTACACCCTGGCCTTGCAAACCACAAGTCCAGAACTGGAGAATCTTTCCTCCCTTCCTCTGAACCAGAGGGAACCCACGAGTGACCCCAAGTCACTCGCAACCGGAGACAATGTCTCCCTTCCTCCAAGAGTACTCAGAGGGAGACAGAAAACAAAACGCAAACCTAGGAACAAATGGAAACAGAAAACAAAAAATAAAGACAGAATATAGCTTCGACGAAGCACTTTCAGATGCAACGGCTGGCTGTTCTCAAATTTTCTTTTCTCTCTCTCTCTCTCTTTCTTCGAAACGAACTTCTCACTCTCTCTCTTCTTCCTCGAACTGCTCTCTTTCTTTTTCTTCTATGGGTGGCTCTCTCTCTAAATATGCAATGGAAATTTTGGCCACTCTACTCTTCTTTGAAGGAGGTGGCACCCATTAAATAGAACAGGGTCTCTGTAAAGATTGGATGAGATAGAAAACCTAGTGAGCTCTGATCAGTCCACCTGGCATACTGAATATTCTCCAATTATTGGCCTCTCAAGGGATCTGCCATGTGAACAATTTCTTTTCGCGCCAAAGAGAAGTCCCAAGTAGCACATCATCTTGTCACGTGAGTTGGATTGCATGCCTGAGTGGCACGTGATCACTTGACCTATAGCGTACCCTCCACGTGTCTGTTAAATTGTTGACCAGGTGCTCTGACTTAGCTTAAGTTGTTAACTCTTACATTCATCTGCTTTGAACTTGTTCAGCGTGATGGTCTTCATTGTATAGACCTTAAGTTCATGGAGTCCTTCAGCTGCACCGACCTTGATAGCAAGAGGTTCTTCATCTACATTGACCTTAGCACAAGGTTCTTCATGTGCTTTGACCTTAATATCAAAGAGTTTTGCATCTTAGTAACTTGTGCACTGATCTGCGTAGACAGGAATCTATGCATGTGCTCAGACTTGAGTGAATATGCTCCGACATCAAATGCATGTGCTCTGACTTGCCTAATGCATGTGCACAGACATGAATGCTTGTGCTTTGACCTTGTGCGTGCAATCTAAGGCATATGCTTTGACTTGACTTGTGCGCAATTGTACATATGCTCTTACCTGACCAAGCAGACTTGTTCATATGCACCGACTTTACTATGTAAAATATATACAAGTGCACCGACCTTGATATGCAAACTATATGCATGTGCACCGACCTTAATATGCAAAATATATACATGTGCACCGACCTTGATATGCAAACTATATGCATGTGCACCGACCTTAATATGCAAAATATATGCATGTGCACTGACCTTGATGACATATTCTTAGACTTGACAGCCAAAAGGTCTGTATGAGCGTCGACCTTAGTGACATGTGCACCGACCTTAACGAGCAATGTAGTGAAATAAGCACCAACCTTACTATGATGTGCACAGGCCTGAAGGTGATATGCATCGACCTTATCTGACACAATGAATGTATGTACACCGACTTATATATCAAAGGAATCATTCAACAATTATGACTCATGCACAGGAGAATAAGTACAGCTTAATACTTATAACATCATCATCATCATTCAATTTAAGTAGTTCAGCATACTTCACCCTTTTCTGATTTTTAGTCAAATATAGTCATAATGGTTGACATCATAAAAACATTGACATCATCAAAACATAGAATGCAACACACTCCCCCTTTTTGATGATGGCAATCGTATGAGTTATTGATGAAGATTTTATTGGTGAAATTCGGGCAATCAGAATAGGTAGATTTAAAGATGATATCATAAACTGAAGTATGCACACTGTTCCTGACATGCATGCAGTATGACATTGACTTCTTCAGACTAACTCCCCCTGACAATGACAACCTTTTATTTTTCAAAAAAACACAAAGACTCATGCCACAATGACTCATGCTAGCCAAAATCACTCCCCCGTTGACATCATCAAAAGGAGTGGAGAGAGAACTGAATGAAATACAGTAAATTCACAGTATAGAAAACTTCAAATCCATCTCTTAAAAGAGTAAGTAAGAGAATAGAATTAAGCTCAGGTTCTTCAGGTCTAATAATCAGGTTAGACATAGAGTAAGAGTGAAGATTACCATCGTACACCAAGGTTTAACAGCTATGCCAAGAGAGATCTTTCTAAATGTTGTACTGATCAAATGTCTAGAAACTGATCCATTGAAGGTTGTTCCAAAGGTATTGAGGACAAACATTTTACAATTCATTTCAGAAACAGGGGGCTTGACAGATTTTTCTTTTCTGAGCAGCGTAATTGCCATTGAGTAATTTTGGTAAATCGCACATTGTTACATGAGGTGACACCTTGATTAGAGGGTGGAATCCCCAATTACTCAGTGTGATAACCGTATTACTTCTCTTTAGAGATCAGAGTTAGCATTTGAAGTGTCTTTTTACGTGAGGCGACACCTTGGTCAAAGGCCAAAATCCCCAGTTACTCAACACTTTAATGCCATTGCTCTGCCATGAATTTTAATTTGCCACAGGCTTTTTAAACAGAGATAATATGGCACTTCATGACATAGAATATTTTTCATTTCTTTGATGAGACATCTAGCCTCTCGGTAACCAGATCATTGCTCTGAGATTTTGATACCCCCAAGTATTTATTTATTTATTTTGGTATGTGATGTTTGAAGACAATACCACATGTATTGATCCTCAGAGAATTTACTTCCAGAAGTCTAAGTTTCAAGCTTTTAGGAGATTTCATGACATAAGAGTTTTAACTTTGATCCATGCTCATTAATTATGTAGGAAGATATTCTTCAGATTCTTTGTCCAAGTCCTTGCCGGATAATTAGATAGAAGCCTCCCAACTATATTTCAGTTAATCAAACTTAAAAGTTTAAGAAACTCATGAGTTTCTATCTTTTATGAATAGACTATATAAGATTTTCAATGAGCTTTGTGCAGTAGCTAGACCTCTCAAGACCTTTTGAATCAGCCCCCTAAATTGACCAAGCTCCCCCTCACACTATGAATCAGAAATGCAGACACTTTGAATGCAAAATATACTACTATGCAGAGAAAAAAATGTTGATGGACATTAAACTTGGTCTACTTGTAAATGAACCTGTGGTACTAGGCAGAGAATGTAGGTCATATTACCACCTCACACATGATGTGGGTTTCTAGTCAGAAGGGATCTAACCTTCTCCCAGCTTACCATTTGACATACCAACAGGTTATGCATGTCAATGCAATTCACTAAAGTATGACAAATGCTAATTATAGATGCATGCAAACGAGGACGGTATGCAGCTCAATGTTGACATAGAAACATGGATGCATTTCATTCAAATAACTTAGAATTCAAGGAGATTTAAAGATGCCCAATTCTCTCCTCAAGGTGGTGAATTTTTCATTGTCCAGTGGCTTAGTGAAGATATCAGCTATCTGATATGTAGTGCCAATATGGATCAATTCAAAAGTGCTTTTAGAAATCTCATCTCTGTTGAAATGATGTCTGATATCAATGTGTTTGGTGCGTGAGTGCAAGACAGGATTTTTTTGCAAGATTAATGGCACTAGTATTATCATAGTATATGGATGTGCAGTCCAGGTCTACTTGGTAGTCTTGAAGCTGGTGCTTGATCCATATAACCTGTGTACCACAACTCCTTGAGGCTACATACTCAGCTTCTGTAGTGGAGAGGGCCACAGAGTGCTGTTTCTTGGATGCCCAAGAAACTAGACACCCACCTAAAAATTGACAGTGCCCATTTGTGTTTTTCCTATCTAGTTTGCAGCCAGCGTAATCAGCATAAGTGTATGATATGAGATCTAAAGCATTTGATGCAGGGTACCACAATCCTAAATTATGAGTTCCAGAAATATATCTAAAAATTCTTTTTACAGTAGTTAAATGCAATTCAGTAGGCCTAGATTGATATCTAGCACACATACCTATACTGAATTGAATATCAGGTCTCGAGGCAGTTAAGTAGAGTAAGGATTCGATCATACCTCAGAATAATTTTGCATCAACTTCTTTACATGATTCATCTGCATCCAAAGATGTATTGGTACCCATTGGAGTTGAGATGTTCTTCAACTTGTCCATACCAAATCTCTTGAGAATTTTCATTGCGTACTTGGTCCGGCTAATGAAGCACCCATCCTCCAATTGCTTTACCTGCAATCCAAGAAAATATTCCAGTTCACCTACCAAGCTCATTTCAAATCCATTAGACATTAAATCAGTGAATTCATTGCATAGTTCAGTGCATGTTGAGCTAAAAACAATATCATCTATATATACTTGAACTATGATGAGATTTTTATTTAGAACCTTTGTAAATAAAGTCCGATCCACCTTACCTCTTTTGTAGCCCTTACTGAGCAAAAATTATGTCAGCCTTTCATACCAGGCCCGAGGGGCCTATTTCAGTCCATATAATGCTTTATTCAACCTGTAAACATGGTTAGGGTGTGCAGACATCTGAAATCTAGGGGGTTGTTCTATAAAAACCTCTTCCTTAATGAATCCATTCAAGAAAGCACTCTTAACATCCATTTGGTGAAGTTTAATATTTTTGGAACAAGCAAAAGCTAGTAAAATTCTTATTGCTTCTAATCTAGGAACAGGAGCATATGATTCATCAAAATCTACTCCAAACTCCTGGCAGTAGCCTTTAGCTACCAATCTAGCTTTACTTCTTGAAATTATTTCATCTTCATTTATTTTATTCCTAAAAACCCATTTTGTTCCAATGACAGTTGCATTTTCAGGTATGGGAACTAGTTTCCAAACATCATTTCGTTCAAATTGTCCTAGTTCCTCATTCATTGCATTAACCTAAGATTCATCATTCAATGCATCTTCTACATCTTTAGGTTCATTTTGAGACATTAATGCAACTAAGTCTTAGTTATTTACATCTCTGTAATATGACCTAGTCCTAGGGGGATCATGTAAGTTGCCAATAATATTCTGTACATGATGATCTTTCAAAAAATTTAAATTTATCGAGGACTCACCGGGTTCGGCTGACTTACCATGATCAAGACCCCTTGATGTAGCAGGTGCTGAATTTTCTTCATCCAGCTTGTCCTCAAGGAACTCTCCATCATGCTTGGAGTCCCTGTCATCATTTTCAAGATTAGTGGTAATTTTTGTTTCATCAAAAATAACATGTGGAGACTCTTCAACTTTTTGTTCAGAAATATTGAAAACCATGTATGCTCTAGACACTTCAGAGTATCCTAAAAAGATTCCAGGGCTACTTTTAGCTTTAAATTTATCGAGGTCCTTCTTACCGTTATTATGAATAAAACATTTGGAGCCAAAAGTTCTAAAGTGAGCTAAGTTTGGTTTCTTATCTTTCAGAAGTTCATAAGGGGTTTTCTTATGGATTTGTCTTACCATGTCCCTATTGATTGTATAACATGCTATGTTGGCTGCCTCTGCCCAGAACTTCCTTCATAATTGACTCTGAATCAACATAGTTCGGGCCATCTCCACAATAGTTTGATTTCTCCTCTCCGCAATTCCATTTTGCTCGGGTGTCCTGGGAGAAAACAATTTATGAGTTAGTCCCTCATTTTTACAAAAAATAGAAAACATGGAGTTTTCAAATTCACCTCCATGGTCAGACTGAATTGAACAGATTTTATGTTTTCCTTCTTGTTTAATCTTATTGAAAAACTATTTGAATTTCTGAAAAGCATCATTTTTATTGGTTAGGAAAAATATCCATGAAAACCTCGAATGATCACCAATAATCACAAAACCAAACCTCTTACCATGCAGACTCTGAGTTCTAGTAGGACCAAAAAGATCCATATGCAACAATTCCATTGGCCTTGAGGACAATGGCTCATATCTTAGTTTAAAGGACATCCGGGTTTGTTTACCAAGAGCACTTGCATCACAGATTTTTGAATTTGTGTTGAATTTTATTTTAGGTAACCCTCTAACCAGATCATGTTTCACTAATTTATTTAAGATGCTGTAACAAGCATGGTCTAACCGTCTATGCCAATTGTAAGCATTATTATCTAAATTAGCAGATAAACAAAGGTTTGATTCTGAATTTTCATTAAGATCTACAATGTAGACATTACTCACTCTATGTCCTATGAACAAGATTGTAGCAACCCTAATAAAAATAAGATTTTTAAATAAATCAAATTAAAAATAAAAGATAAGTAAATAGATGACAAAGAGCCTAAATGAGTAAATCATTGATCAAGAGGAAAATAACGCCTTTTATCAAGGCGCTGATTCAAAAGGAAACGCCTATGTATAAGGCGTTAATTTAAAAGGGACGCCTAGACAATAGGGCGTCAAATTTCAAACGACGGCAAAAATAAAAGTAAGGAAGGGAAATGAAACGCCCTCTACGTGGGAGCGTTTACATAAGTAACGACGCTCGACAAGGCGTCAATTTAAATTCAACGCCCTCGCTTAAGACGTTAATTCAGTTCGAGTTTCGTTCGACCCAGGAGTCTATCCAGGGCAAGTTCTGGATAATTACGTCGAAGGTGGAATATGGTAAGGACTCTATCATGGAAGTATTACTTCCAATAGAACTCTAACCCAATTAGGATCCCCAAAATCCTATAAATACCCTCCTAATAGACCCAGATCGCTATTTGGCAATTTGAGCTATCGTTCTACTGAAAGGAGAGGTTTTGTTCTTCTTATTGTTTCTTCCAAACCGCAGAAGCATGAGGATTCTAATGCTTCTTCGTCTTCTTCTTACAGGTTAAGGAATTCCTGTCTTCCGGAAGAACGAAGGTTCTTCATCAAGCATCATCCTCTTCTTCTTCCTCTGCTGGTGATCAGAAGACTCTGTTACAAACAGAGTGTCGTTCCAAACCTTCATCCGTTCATCAGTTAAATCTTCATAAGGTAGGTTTTCTCAAGAACGTAGCCCAAACTTGTATAAATTATGAAATAAACTCATCCATGATCTCATGCATATAGTTTTACTGCGTTTCCAAATATGTTTCTGAGTGATTTTAAAGAAGCTACCCAGACAAGGGCACTAATTCTTGTTTTGACGTCCTACCCAAGAGTCGTCAATTTCATAAAATTGATAATTATCCATGTTTAAAATTCTATAACTATGAAACCATGAATCTAAATTAATGCATGATCATACCTATCGAATCCTGCTATTTTTCTTGTCCTGACCATGAAATTGTTTCCTAAAATTTTATTATCTGAAAATTGATAAATTGTTGAATTAACGACCTACACAAGGTCGTCTCTTATTGAACTGACGCCCCATACCAGGGCGCTTATTGGCAAGTAACGCCCCTGTCCAGTGCGCGTTTTTGTTAAAATTCCAGAATATTGATTTCCTGTAGAATAGAAATATGGAAGGGACGACTAATGTATAAGTCGTCAAATTGTAAATAAATGCCCCTGAGTAAGGCGTTAATTGGATAATTAATGACTTTGCGTAAGTCGCTATTTTATGTATTACTATTTTATACTGGTTACTGTCAACCGAAGGGTTTTATATATATCTATATTTCTATATCGGCACTATATCTCCACTCCGTGAGTATAGTCCCACGTTTCTACGACGATTTATCGCATTACCCTCTCAATTCTCATTGACATACAAGCTCTCCATTGGACATTCCGTTCCTTTGGACTAGCGAGTTAGTCATAGAGACCTCCGTAAGTCTCCTCGCAGCCTTGGATTCCCTCAAGGCCGACTGAGCTGGTTGTACCATAAAAAAACCCATTACACTATTTTGCCATGTCACTCTAAAGAAACATGGTATACCGGCCCTCATGTTATGCAAAGTGTGTATCATGAGAATTCTCTTAATGGGATGAGGTTATCATGCCATTTGATGCTGTCCTTGTAAACCCCAATTCTATATCAACATTGTCATGATGTTCTTGTAAACACCAATTCTATATTCAACATGATGTTCTTGTGGACCTCAATTCTATATTAAAGAAGAAGGACGTCTTGCCATTGATGTGATGTTCATGTGGACCTCAATTCTATATAAAGAGTGTCCATACTTGTTTGTCATGGTACCCAAGTTAGGGAACCAATTCCACCTAGTTTTATCGATAATCGTGATTATACCGTTATTATCGTCATTCTATGTCAAGTGTCATATTTTTAGACTCTATTCTATCCAAGTTATCCTACGTATCTACAAGCTTTATTCTTGAAATTCCATATTGGCTATACACAAAAGTGGATGTTAA
Organism: Amorphophallus konjac; assembly: GCA_022559845.1. Classification (NCBI taxonomy): domain Eukaryota; kingdom Viridiplantae; phylum Streptophyta; class Magnoliopsida; order Alismatales; family Araceae; genus Amorphophallus; species Amorphophallus konjac. The sequence goes on along the minus strand of CM040119.1, from coordinate 164,564,946 downwards.
AATACATGATTAATGCCTGCGCATATAGGGCCCGATCTGGTCCTGGGAGGAGCACCCGAATGTACTTGTACCCATGGGAGTTGATTGATCACGGTATTGGCATTATACCGAAGTGCATGACTAGCTTGATTGAACATTCCACAAATCTTGTACTTGTGCTTGACTTGATATTACATGACTTGCGTGGCCCGAGAAAGGGTAATTGTATACTGGCTTGACTTGAAACAAAATAGCCAAATTCCAACATGGCATGATGAACACACTTGCTTGAATATCTTGATATCTTTTTGATATAAGTTCTTGAAAGCTCATGACTAGTTCTTCTTGCTATCGTTTTGTTATACACTCTCTCTATCTTGTCGTTTTATGCGAGCATGCATAGCTATGGTGCATTCATGAAAGATGTAATCACTTAAACCCCTTGCTAGTTCTTGAGGTATAATTTCCTACTGAGCGTTCGCTCACTTAGTGTTTCCCTACTTTTTAGGTAAGTCCGACGATGAGAGAACTCGAACGGATGGGGAAAATCAAGAGTGAAAGAGATAGAGCTTCTTCCGTGCTATCTAGTCTTTTTCATATTTTCTTGAGTCAACCTTGTATTTTTCCCTTTATTTTCGTTAGTACTCCAAAGGTTTGTAATAGACATATTCTTATGAAGGAATAAAGGATTGGGTTATCTTTACTTTCGCGCATCTCGGATTTTTGGTGTCGAATACACTAATACTCTGATTGACATGATTGATATAAACTCGTCACGCGTCTCCAGGTATCTTCCGCTCTCGGGGCGTGACAGTTTTTATGGTATCAGAGCCTAGGGTATTCAATTCCTAGGAAAACCCAAGTCCAAGGATAGGTTAAACCATTAACCAGTGAGATTGGGTAGAACCAAGGGTTGAGTTAACATAGAAATGCTAGCTTCTAAATGAGATCACGTATTGATCTAGTTATTGTAATTGTAGGACGATGGCTGCCGAACGTGCTCAGTGGCGCAACATGCAGCGTACACTTCAAGGCATGACTCAGGTGCTGCAACAAGTAGCACATGGAGGTGCACAACGAGCCGGAAGTCTCCACCAAGTCTTCAAGAACATGAACCCTCCCAAATTCATGGGTTCTACTGATCCGGATGACGCATAGCACTGGATCAGGGAGACGGAGCGTATATTCCGTGTTATGCAGTGCACGGATCAAGATAATGTCTTATTAGCTACTTTCCAACTAGAAAGGGATGCCCGATGCTGGTGGGAGTCAGTCGAAGCTACTATAAATCAAGACAAAATTACTTGGGAAGAATTTTTTGAACATTTCAATAATAAATATTTTTCAGACCGAGTCCAAGAAAAGAAAGCTACCGAATTTGCCGCACTCAAGCAACGATCATTATCGGTGGCGGAGTACGAGGCAATTCTCTAGATTGTCTCGGTATGCTAAGCACTTAGTTAGCACCGAGAAGATGAAAGCTAGGAGGTTCCTTAATGGGCTCAGGCCCCAATATATTACCCAGCTGGCGCCAATGGATATTCAGGTCTACTCAGAGATAGTACGCTGAGCTCAATTGTTGGAAGATGCCACGGAGCTATCAGATAGAATCCGTGAGAAGGATAGGAAGGAACAAGTTACAAGTTCGGGTTCCTTTAAACCCAACTTCAAGAAGAGGCCTAGCAATGGAGGTACTTCCTCACAAGATCAGAAGTTTAAGAAGACCAAGCCTTTCTCCATCACCACTACCCCATCAAATATAGTGTGCAAGCATTGTGACAAGGCTGGTCATAAAGCCAAAGAATGCTGGAGGAAACTAGGAGCATGTCTCCGTTGTGGGAGCCGTGAGCATCGGATTCCCGATTGCCCATTACTTAATGATCAAACCGGTGACGGAAAGCACCCGGTAACCAAGAACGCTCGTCTTCACGCAATTAAGGAGACTGAAGAAGAAGAAGGCGGACTAGTAGAAGGTACACTGAAAGTTTGTTCCAAGTATGCACATGTCTTATTTGATACAGGTGCATCACATTCTTTTATTTTCAAGAAGTTTGCTAACCCACTACCTATGGAACCGGAATGGATGAAAATAATTTTATCTACTCCTCTCGGAAACGAAACCGATATTACTCACCATTATCAAAACTGTGAAGTCTTGGTAAAAGGAAGAAATCTTCCTATCGATCTCATATGTTTAGATCTAAAGGAGTATGATGTCATACTGGGAGCGGATTGGTTATCCAAATATCAGGCAACAGTCGATTGCCACAATAGCAAGGTTACTTTCAAGGACTTTCCAGAACTAGTCTATTCTAGCCCTAAGAGTCGGAGCGAGTCACCTCTTATTTCGGCTCTCCGAGCTAGCAAGCTAATAAGGAAAGGATGTGTATCTTTCCTTGCATATGTCACGATTAAGGAGGCTCAGGAAACTAAGATAGAAGATATCCCAGTTGTGTAAGAATTTCCGGATGTGTTTCCGGAGGATTTGCCTGGATTACCCCCGCAAAGAGAAGTGGCCTTCACCATCGATTTAGTTCCTGGTGCGGGTCCAGTTTCTAAGGCACCGTATAGAATGTCCCCTGCCGAACTCAAGGAGTTAAAGGAGCAATTGATGGAACTCATTAAGAAAGGATTCATAAGACCAAGTACTTCCCCATGGGGAGCGCCTGTATTATTTGTAAAGAAGAAAGATGGATCCATGAGGTTATGCATCGACTATCGACAGTTGAATCATCTCACCATCAAGAACAAGTATCCACTGCCGAGAATCGATGAGTTGTTTGATCAAATTTCAGGATCCAAGTACTTTTCCAAAATTGATCTTAGGTCGGGATATCATCAGTTAAGAATCAAGGATGAGGACATTCATAAGACTGCATTCAGAAGCAGGTACGGCCATTATGAATTTGTTGTTATGCCTTTCGGACTAACGAATGCCCCTGCTGCCTTTATGCAGTTAATGAATAGTATATTCAGGCCTTATTTGGATCAATTCGTGGTGGTCTTTATCGATGATATATTGATTTATTCCGAGACCAAGGAAGAGCATGAGGAGCATTTAAGGATTGCATTACAAATATTAAGGGCAAACCAATTATATGCAAAACTCAGCAAGTGTGAATTCTAGCTTGAGGAAGTGACTTTTCTCGGACATGTTATATCAAAGGATGGCTTATCAGTAGATCCATCAAAAGTTGAAGCTGTAAGGAATTGGGAAAGACCAACCAATGCTAGCGACATCCGAAGTTTCTTAGGTCTTACCGACTATTACAGGCGATTCATCAAAGATTTCTCTAAAATCGCCGTACCACTTACGAGGTTAACTCGCAAGGAGATCCGTTACGAATGGAGTGAGGAATGTGAAAGAAGCTTCCAAACTCTCAAGGATCATCTTACTACAGCTCCTGTCTTAGCTTTACCAATGGAAGCAGAGAAATTTGAGGTATACACTGATGCTTCTGGCATTGGCCTCGGATGTGTTCTAATGCAATAAGGAAAGGTTATAGCTTACTCATCTCATCAATTAAAGAAACATGAAGAGAACTACCCCGTCCATGACTTAAAATTAGCCGCGGTAGTATTTGGACTAAAGATCTGGAGACATTATCTATATGGAGTGCAATTTACTGTATACTCCGATCATAAGAGTCTCAAGTATCTTTTCTCTCAAAAGGAACTAAATATGAGGCAAAGACGTTGGCTAGAATATCTCAAGGACTTCGACTTCAATATACAATATCATCCCGGAAAGGGTAATCATGTAGCAGATGCCCTTAGTCGAAGGCCGAGAACACTGTTAGCCAATTGTATGATTCAAGAATGGAAGTTGCTGGAGCAATTTTCTAAGCTCAATATAAGCATGGACACGAACTTCAAATGTGTCACATTGTCTCATGTAAGCATTCGTCCAGACCTATTAACTGAAATACAAGCACTTCAGGATAATGACCCAATATTAGTGGAAATCAAGGGCAAACTAGAAGGACAATCTGATTTCCAAATAACTTGCGAAGGAAGATTAATGTTCAGGAATAGAACTTGCATACCGGATTGTCCCGAGTTAAAAGAAGAAGATATTAGATGAAGCTCATAGATCAAGGTACACGATTCATCCTAGATCTACCAAAATGTACCAAGGTGCGAAGAGGAATTTTTGGTCGCCCAACATGAAAAGGGAAATAGCGGACTACGTGTCGCGCTGTCTCACATGCCAACAGGTCAAGGCGGAACACCAAAAGCCTGCTGGAAAATTATATCCTCTAGATATTCCCAAATGGAAGTGGGAGAATATTAGTATGGATTTCATTATGGGTTTATCTAAATCAAAAGGAGGACATGATGGAATATGGGTTATTATTGACCGATTGACTAAATCGGCGCATTTCTTGCCAATAAAGAGCCGATGGTCAGTTGATGTTTTGGCTGCATTATACATCAAGGAAATAGTCAGATTACATGGTATTCCTGTTTCAATCGTGTCTGACAGAGATCCCCGTTTTACTTCTCATTTTTGGAAGGGATTACAACATTCGTTGGGAACAAGGCTTAACTTTAGTACAGCTTTTCATCCTCAAACGGATGGTCAGACCGAGAGAATTAATCAGGTGGTTGAAGATATGCTCAGAGCTTGCATCATTGATTTCGATGGAAGCTGGCATGATCACTTGCCGTTGGTGGAATTTGCATACAATAATAGCTACCAGGCAAGTATACAAATGGCGCCTTTCGAAGCTTTATACGGAAGGAGTTGCCGATCACCCTTATGCTGGGACGAAGTTGGAGAGAAACAACTGCTAGGTCCAGACATGGTAAGGGTTACCACTGAAAGAATACAAATGATTAGAGAAAGACTGCAAGTTGCTCAGGCTAGGCAAAAGGCTTATGCCGATACAAGAAGGAGAGATCTTGAATTCCAAATTGGAGATCATGTATTTTTCAAGATATCGCCTGGACGTGGCATACGGAGATTTGGTGTTAAAGGCAAGCTTACACCAAGATTCATCGGACCTTTTGAGATATTCGAAAGAGTTGGCGAGGTTGCTTATCGCATCGCATTGCCTCCTCAATTGTCTAATGTTCATAATGTGTTCCACATATCTATGTTGAAGAAGTATGTACATGATCCATCACATATTATTGAACATGGAGACTTAGTGATCCAGAAGGATCTCACATATGAGCAGAAGCCTATAAAGATACAAGATCGTGAAGTACGTACCCTAAGGAATAAGGTCATTCCCATGCTTAAGGTACAATGGAATAAGAACTCCGAACATGAAGCTACATGGGAGACCGAGGAATCGATGAGGAAGCGATTTCCAGAATTATTTTAAGGTATACTCTACACTCTCCACTTATATATACTATTGAATTTGGGGACCAAATTCCTTTAAGTGGGGGAGGGTGTAGCAACCCTAATAAAAATAAGATTTTTAAATAAATAAAATTAAAAATAAAAGATAAGTAAATAGATGACAAAGAGCCTAAATGAGTAAATCATTGATCAAGAGGAAAATAACGCCTTTTATCAAGGCGCTGATTCAAAAGGAAACGCCTCTGTATAAGGCGTTAATTTAAAAGGGACGCCTAGACAATAGGGCGTCAAATTTCAAACGACGGGAAAAATAAAATTAAAGAAGAGAAATGAAACACCCTCTACGTGGGTGCGTTTACATAAGTAACGACGCTCGACAAGGCGTCAATTTAAATTCAACGCCCTCGCTTAAGACGTTAATTCAGTTCGAGTTTCGTTCGACCCAGGAGTCTATCCAGGGCAAGTTCTGGATAACTACGTCGAAGGTGGAATATGGTAAGGACTCTATCATGGAAGTATTACTTCCAATAGAACTCCAACCCAATTAGGATCCCCAAAATCCTATAAATACCTTCCTAATCGACCCAGATCGCTATTTGGCGATTTGAGCTATCGTTCTGCTGAAAGGAGAGGTTTTGTTCTTCTTATTGTTTCTTCTAAACCGCAGAAGCATGAGGATTCTAATGCTTCTTCGTCTTCTTCTTACAGGTTAAGGAATTCCTATCTTCCGGAAGAACGAAGGTTCTTCATCAAGCATCATCCTCTTCTTCTTCCTCTTCTGGTGATCAGAAGACTCTGTTACAAATAGAGTGTCGATCCAAACCTTCATCCGTTCATCAGTTAAATCTTCATAAGGTAGGTTTTCTCAAGAACGTAGCCCAAACTTGTATAAATTATGAAATAAACTCATCCATGATCTCATGCATATAGTTTTACTGCGTTTCCAAATGTGTTTCTGAGTGATTTTAAAGAAGCGACCCAGACAAGGGAGCTAATTCTTGTTTTGACGCCCTACCCAGGAGTCGTCAATTTCATAAAATTGATAATTGTCCTTGTTTAAAATTCTATAACTATGAAACCATGAATCTAAATTAATGCATGATCATACCTATTGAATCCTGCTATTTTTCTTGTCCTGACCATGAAATTGTTTTCTGAAATTTTATTATCTGAAAATTGATAAATTATTGAATTAACGACCTGCACAAGGTCGTCTCTTATTGAACTGACGCCCCATACCAGGGCACTTATTGACAAGTAACGCCCCTGTCCAGGGCGCGTTTTTGTTAAAATTCCAGAATATTGATTTCCTGTAGAATAGAAATATTGAAGGGACGACTAATGTATAAGTCGTCAAATTGTAAATAAACGCCCCTGAGTAAGGCGTTAATTGGATAATTAATGACTTAGCGTAAGTCGCTATTTTCTGTATTACTGTTTTATACTGGTTACTGTCAATCGAAGGGTTTTATATATATCTATATTTCTATATCGGCACTATATCTCCACTCCGTGAGTATAGTCCCACGTTTCTACGATGATTTATAGCATTACCCTCTCAATTCTCATTGACATACAAGCTCTCCATTGGACATTCCGTTCCTTTGGACTAGCGAGTTAGTCATAGAGACCTCCGTAAGTCTCCTCACGGCCTTGGATTCCCTCAAGGCCGACTGAGCTGGTTGTACCATAAAAAAACCCATTACACTATTTTGCCATGTCACTCTAAAGAAACATGGTATACCGGCCCTCATGTTATGCAAAGTGTGTATCATGAGAATTCTCTTAATGGGATGAGGTTATCATGCCATTTGATGATGTCCTTGTAAACTCCAATTCTATATCAACATTGTCATGATGTTCTTGTAAACCCCAATTCTATATTCAACATGATGTTCTTGTGGACCTCAATTCTATATTAAGAAGGAGGACGTCTTGCCATTGATGTGCTGTTCATGTGGACCTCAATTCTATATAAAGAGTGTCCATACTTGTTTGTCATGGTACCCAAGTTAGGGAACCAATTCCACCTAATTTTATCGATAATCGTGATTATACCGTTATTATCGTCATTCTATGTCAAGTGTCATATTTTTAGACTCTATTCTATCCAAGTTATCCTACGTATCTACAAGCTTTATTCTTGAAATTCCATATTGGCTATACACAAAAGTGGATGTTAAAATACATGATTAATGCCTACGCATATAGGGCCCGATCTGGTCCTAGGAGGAGCACCCGAAAGTACTTGTGCCCATGGGAGTTAATTGATCACGGTATTGGCATTATACCGAAGTGCATGACTAACTTGATTGAACATTCCACAAATCTTGTACTTGTGCTTGACTTGATATTACATGACTTGCGTGGCCCGATAAAGGGTAATTGTATACTGGCTTGACTTGAAACAAAATAGCCAAATTCCAACATGGCATGATGAACACACTTGCTTGAATATCTTGATATCTTTTTGATATAAGTTCTTGAAAGCTCATGACTAGTTCTTCTTGCTATCGTTTTGTTATACACTCTCTCTATCTTGTCGTTTTATGCGAGCATGCATAGCTATGGTGCATTCATGAAAGATGTAATCACTTAAACCCCTTGCTAGTTCTTGAGGTATAATTTCCTACTGCGCGTTCGCTCACTTAGTGTTTCCCTACTTTTCAGGTAAGTCCGACGATGAGGGAACTCGAACGGATGGGGAAAATCAAGAGTGAAAGAGATAGAGCTTCTTCCGTGTTATCTAGTCTTTTTCATATTTTCTTGAGTCAACCTTGTATTTTTCCCTTTATTTTCGTTAGTACTCCAAAGGTTTGTAATAGACATATTCTTATGAAGGAATAAAGGATTGGGTTATCTTTACTTTCGCGCATCTCTGATTTTTGGTGTCGAATACACTAATACTCTGATTGACATGATTGATATAAACTCGTCACGCGTCTCCGGGTATCTTCCGCTCTCGGGGCGTGACAATGATTTTGTCAGCATTAACTTCAAAATTTTTGCATGCTTTATTATCAAAGATTACTCTGTGACCCTTGTCACATAACTGACTAATGCTAAGCAGGTTGTGCTGAAGACCTTATACAAGTAAAACCTTTTCAATGACATTTGAGGGAAACTTACCAATTGTACCTGTTCGTATGATCTTACCTTTATTTTTCCCTCCAAATTTGACCATACCTCCTACCTTCATTTCTAATTCAGTGAATTTGGTCTTATCATCTGTCATGTGCCTGGAGCAGCCGCTATCTAGGTACCATCTGTTATGCTCGGCTGCCAGACCAACCTGCAATCAATTCAGACAAAGAGGATTTGGAACCCAAGAGAGGTTGGGTCCAAACAAGTTCCTCATTCCTTCCAGAACAGTCTTAGGAATCCAGATCTGTCTAGTTCCCTTCATGTGAACTAAGTTTTTATTTTCAGCATGGAAAATTTTATTGGCTCCAGTCATTGGATTTTGATGAGTTTTGTTCTTATTGTAGAATGAGTTGTTCCAATTGTAAGTATTTCTTTGTGAAATTTTCCAGAATCTTTTATGATTGAATTGCTTTTGTGAATTATTAGAATGTGTCCAACTTGATGTATAATGATTCCAATTTCTATTTTGATTGAGCCATCTGTGTTGATTCAACTACTTCGCTTTTTTAAAATTGTTACCTCGATGCATCCCATTGAAGTGAGTTGTATTTACTTTGTAGACGTCGGGATTCCTTGAAGCAGTAGTTTTGCTGCGTTGATGCAGTGTAGGCTTAGCAAGAAATTTTTTATTGATGATTTTTGATGGAATGCAATTTGTTTTTACAAATTTTTAGAATTTGCTGTCTGAGCTGGATGAGGTGTCCAGCTTCTCCTTTCCCTTTCCATGGCAGAAAGTTACTGTTTTAAATTCAACGGGTTTTTTATTAGAGGGGTCATAGCCCAAGCCCTCTCTATTGAAATTCACTTTCACTCCTAGTATGGTATCCAAGTTTGTCTTGCCCTGCACAAACTTTTCCAAAGTTGATTGTTTATCTTCAAGCTCCTTTTGAATTTTATCACAATGTTTTTGAATTTTCTGGTTAGCCATTTTTACAGCTTCATACTTCTTAAGAATGAGAGCATGTTCTTTTTTCAGTTCTTGAAATTTTACTTTGAACTCATCCAGATTTGTTTTAGCTTGTTCAAATTGATTTTGAATATTTTTATTGTCATCCTTCAGGGAGCTTACTTCTTCAAATTGATTTTTCAATTCTTCATTTTCTTTTCTCAAACAGTTTTATTCCTCAACCATGTTATTCAATTTTTTCATCAGCATTTTGGAATCCTTTGTTTGACAATTAAACTTATCTAGTAAATCTACATAAGCATCCTCCCAATCATCTATAGTATATTTTTCAAAAGGATTGCTTACCTCAGTGTCTGTGTCGGCCATCAGACACAGTCTTTCCTCTTCCTCTTCAGAAGAGCTTTCTTCAACATCTTCCTCCTCATCGCTCCATGTGCAGACCATAGCTTTGGGCTTCTTCTTCTGCACCTTGGTGTTCTTCTTCAGAAGATCGGGGCAGTCACGCTTCATATGACCGGGTCTGTGACAGTGAAAATAAGTAAGCTTGTCAGTAGTCTTGAATTTGCAAGATTTGGAGTTAAAATTCTTACACGACGATTGTGACCTTCTCTTTCTAAATGTCTTGCCCTTGGATCTCAGGAATTGTTGGAACCTACGAGTCAGCATGGCTTGCTGTTCTGAGTCAAGATCAGAGAAACTGTCATATTCCTCTATGCTTTGACTATCACTACTCCGAGACGCTTTAAGAGCAATGTTTTTGCCCTTCTTATGGTTTTCTTCAACATTTCTTTTCAAATTTAATTCATACGTCATTAGAGATCCAATCAACTCCGTGACTATCATTTTTGACAAATCCCTACATTCCTCTAGACTGTGGCCTTAGTGTGCCACCTTGGAGTCAATCACTTGAGAATTTTCCTAACGAGATCCACTTCTAGGATCTGTTTCCCTAGACCCTTGAGGCTGTTCGTGATCAACGACAGTCTAGCATACATCTCAGTAATTATCTCCTCAGAATTCATCTTAAATAATTCATACTCAGAGGTTAGCATGTTTACCTTTGTAGCCTTGACCTGGGATGTACCTTCATACATAAGCTCTAGTTCATCCCACATTTTCTTTGCTGTCTTGCAAGCTGATATCCTAGTATACTCCTCTAGATGGACTGCGCACTGCATTATATTTAGTGCCGTCCAGTTCACAGTGGAAAGCCTGATGTGTTCCCTTGTCCATGTATTCTCGTCCTCTGGAAGCTCAAACGGTCTTGAGGTGAGCACTCTCCAAAGTTCGTGACTCTGCGCTCTTAAGAACACTTCCATCCTATTATTCCAGTAAAGAAAATTGACACCATCAAAGAAGGGAGGATGATTAATTAAATGTCCCTCAGCAATGAAGCTGCGAGGAGTATTAGTTCCAGGTCTACCCTGGTCGTTAGACCACATGTTGGGTAACCTGCTCTGATACCAATTGATAGAAATACCAGAGAGTGATCTAGAAGCGGGGGGGGTCAATAGATCACCCCAAATTTAAAACCAAATTGAAGGAACACAGTTGATGAACTTAGAGAGACGATGCAGAATGTTTAAGCACCGCTGAGCACAATCTTAACAATCTATCATAGGTTAAGATAACTTGAATGAACAGGGAGATATCGTCAGACTTATGATCGAACAGTAAATGAGCATAGAAGGACAATGTAAACGATGCAGTTTAAACACTCAATTCAGATTCAGGTAGTAAAGAAATAGATGTGAATCTGCAGTTGGCCTGCGGTACTTGGCGGAGGTTTGAAATGAGAGACACCTCACGTAAGAAACCAATCTTTCAGATAGGCCTAACCTATCGTTCAGACTGGGTCTTTTAATATACAAATAGGACACAATAAATCCATAGTAACAGAGAAGATCAATGAGGCAATCACACCAGAAGACAAAGGAATTTTTTAGGTGGTTCGATCTCAATCCGAGATCTACATCCACCCCTCGCTCACACCAAGTGAGGCTTCCTTGCGCTACGGCAAATGAAATAGTAGACTCAATCTACGGACAGATGCTGCCTGACAGCTTGCCCTGAAGGAGACAAATCTCTTGACCCAGGTCCTATACTCCACAGAACCTGCACACTGGCCTTGCAAACCACAAGTCCAGAACTGGAGAATCTTTCCTCCCTTCCTTTGAACCAGAGGGAACCCACGAATGACCCCAAGTCACTCGCAACCGGAGATAATGTCTCCCTTCCTCCAAGAGCACTCAGAGGGAGACAGAAAAAAAAACGCAATGCTAGGATCAAATGGAAATAGAAAACGAAAAATAAAGATAGAATATAGCTTCGATGAAGCACTTTCAGATGCAACGACTGGCTGTTCTCAAATTTTCTTTTCTCTCTCTCTCTCTTATTCTTGGAGCTGCTCTCTTTCTTTTTCTTCTGGGGGTGGCTCTCTCTCTGAATATCCAATGGAAATTTTGGCCACTCTGCTCTTCTTCGTAGGAGGAGGCACCCTTTAAATAGAACATGGTCTCCGTAAAGATTGGATGAGGTAGAAAACCTAGTGAGCTCTGATTGGTCCACCTAGCGTACTGAATATTCTCCAATTATTGGCCTCTCAAGGGATATTCCACGTGGACATTTCTTTTCGCGCCAAAGAGAAGTCCCAAGTAGCACATCGCCTTGTCACGTGAGTTGGATTACGTGCCTGAGTGGCACGTGATCACTTGACCTTCAACGTACCCTACACGTGTCTGTTAAATTGTTTACTAGGTGCTCTAACTTAGCTTAAGTTGTTAACTCTTACATTCCGCTGCTTTGAACTTGTTTAGCATGATGGTCTTCATTGCATAGACCTTAAGTTCATGGAGCCCTTCAGCTACACCGACCTTGATAGCAAGAGGTTCTTCATGTGCTTTGACCTTAGTATTAAAGAGTTCTGCATCTTAGTAACATGTGCACTGACTTGCGTAGACAGGAATCTATGCATGTGCTTAGACTTGAGTGAATATGCTCTGACTTTAAATGCATGTGCTCTGACTTGCCTAATGCATGTGCACTGACTCGATTTATCTTGGACTATATCTCCGGGAATCGTGAGAGGAAGTTGGGGCTTTTTCTGCAAACTCTATATAAACTGCCCAGTTCGCAGTGGCGACGGGGGGCTCTTTCCAGACGTGGGGTGAATCCATGCTGCATCTCCAACTCACAACTTCGACCCCATCTTGAAGAGGGAAGTATTAACTTTGCATTCCATCTTTTTAGGCTTGATTTCATGGTCTATACTCTTAGTTCTCCTCTCCTCAAAATCACAAATCATCATAGTTTTCTGCACTTTCTGCTACACCTACACTTTTACACGTTTTGTATCATCGTTTTCTCTCTATTCTTTGCATCAAATTTCGTGATTTCAAATCCTATGCATGCACAACACACACACCTATTATTTCCACCCCTCCACATGAGTTAAAAACCTCCCCCCGGTGAGTTTGCTCTCAATTTCTACCCCCATTTTATCATTGCGGGATTGATGCTACACTTCATGTTCTAATGGATTTTTGCCTTTGTGTTTTGGCTTTGTAAGACCCCAGAATTTTATAAATTATTTTTGGAATATGTAATTTTTTTTTGGGAATTTTAAAGACCCAAAATGGATTAATAAAAAAATAATGGATTAAATAAGTCATTATAAGGCCCAATTGTGTTAAATAATTAATCTAACCCATTTAATTAAGAACCAAATGGTTTGAAGACCAAGCCCATTACGTTTGGCCCATATTCTAGAAGGTTATTTAACCTATTTACGTATATTAAGGATAAAATATCATTTTTATGGACAATAATATGGATAATTAACAAAAGAGTTTGATTGATGTTGAACTCTGTGCACGTTGGATGTAGCGGTCTATCGTGCGACCACCACAGCCATGTAACGCACCAGTCTTGATGCGTTACACCCTGACAGTTCCGTGAAAGAAAGAACGAGCAAAAAGATTAGAACTTTGGGATCTTATCTACAAGGGATCGATTAGGAGAGTTTATAATATTACTAAGGACTCTTAGGGATTAGGATCTGGCAAATTAAGGACTCCAGAATCGATCTAATCTTCAAGACTCTATAAATATGACCTAGTTCTGAACTGAGCGACCCTTACTTTTGGCTCGTGAAGAATCAAGGTAAGGAGATATAATTTTGGATAAGTTCTTTAGAAGATTTTGTTTAGTATACTTTAGACTAATAGTTCTCTAAATTTCGTGCTAGGAGATCAAGCAACCAAGGAGATTGAAGCTTCCAAAGTTGCTGGTTCGACCATAGTAACTCAGGATTCAAAGCAAAAGACCTCTGAAGATCAAGAGATTAGGACGTCTAAACAAGGTAATTAGAGTTCGATTATTTACAACTTTTTGTTCACCTTAGTTTCATCTTCTTACCTTCAAAATTTCACATCCTTAGGAAAAGATGTTGGAGAGATAGAGCAGCAGGAAAATCACTGGAAAAGGAGAGCTAGGACTCGATTTTCAGACTCAAATTAGAAGTCTAAAGCTCAGATAAAAGGGAAGGTTATCTCATGATTTGTAAAAACATCTTGTTAGGGATAAGAGCCCTCTGATTGTGTTTTATTTCATGCATTATAGAATATGAATTTCATGTTTTAGTGGGTTCATGCATACATGCATATCCTTAGCCCTAATCAAAGATCAAGGATATAATCTTGTCAATTCACTACAACCTATGCATCTAGATGACCTTTAATTCGTTGTGTCATGATTGGGGTAGTTAAATCTTTTCAAAACATGACATGGTTTCAAATCATAGTCTTTTTATTTCATTATACTGTTAGCAGGGACTCTAACGCATCATACTTAGACCGTCACAAACTGTAACGACCTTACGATAAGCCGTCACACCCTCTATTGCATTCTAATTGCTCTGTTGTCTCTGACGCACCATAACAGGAGCATTACATTACTGTAACAGCCCCTCGATAGACCGTCACAATCACTGTGACGTACCCATTCTAGACCGTCAGGGTAACTGTAGATAGAATAGGAAACTAGTTAATTTGACTTATAAATAAGCCTAGTTACCTAAGTTTTGTCCTGATTTTATGTCTTTAAGATTATCTACTGATTCATGATAGAAATTGCATGATTAAGGTATCTTAAGTTATTTTAAGTTATGTTAATTTCATGTGCCAAAATTCTATAGTTTTGTACCTAAATCATGATTTTCTAAAGATGTATTGAAGGAGTTTTATCATGATTTCCTATTGTTATACATCCTCTCTATCAATAGAGTCATTTCTCTAAGTACATGGCATATATTCAGGTATATGTCCATTAGTTAACTTTGCACTATAGGAATATTATTCTTGGACATGAGGACCTCTCTATTGGATATTTCTTCCAATGGACTAGGAAATCTTGTTGCAAGGCCTCCGTAATTCTTCGCGAGTCTGGGATTCTCACTAGGACGTTGAGTTGGTTGTATCATTAAAACCTAATTGATTAGATTACACTATTGAGGTTTCTGGTTATTAGTAGTGTAACGGATCTATATTGGACCGTCAAGCACATGTAACGGCCTAATATACAACCGTCACATCCAACCGAGTCTGATTTCTTGGCTCTGGATTGAGACTAATCTAACGACCTAATACTGGAGCATCACATCATGTAACGGCCCAGTACACGACCGTCACACTGCTTGAGTATTTTAACCCAAGGTTTGACCAAGGGATGATATCCCAAGGTTTCTAGATGGACTCTTGATGATCTAGAACTTATCATATTGATCAAGAAACCTAATATAATGAATGGAAGATAAAGAATGTACCATTATGCTGCTGATTTATTTCCATAAGCATACCATAGTATAAGTCATTCTTGATTTCTCATGATTCTTATTAAAGCATTAATTCATTGAATTATTATTATCAAGAGCTTGTTGGAATTGTACATTCTTGGTCATACTTTATTGTTACATGCGTGGAAAAAGCTTGATTTATACTTGAAGATGTGATCGAGCACTGATTGTGTTCAAGGGCTCTATGCTAGTCCCCTCGGCTGATTGTCAGAAACATACTATTATAAACAATGTGGTATGATGCTACTGGCGTCGCATTACGCTAGGAGTACTTTCTTTTTAAATAAGTGAAACTCCACAACACGATACAGCATGATTGATACTTATACATGACTTTCTTGATATTCCACAGAAATTCACGAAGTACTTGCTCATAAGCAAAAGATATTGGAGTGATGATTATGTGGCTTGCTAGTACATTCTCGTTACATTCTTGTTCATGAAAGGCCATATCATGTTCTTATAACATTCTTGCTAGTTCATACTTGCTCTCATTCTATCTTACATACTTTGGTTTAGTCGCATGATTGATCGCATTCGTATGATTTTACCTTATTCCTCTAGAGCAAAAACGCTAATTACTTTAATGATGCCTTCATGTTGATGCGAAGATACCTACTGGACAAGTGTGCTCATTACATATTTCCATTCTTTTTTAGGAAATGGAAGTGAGTTAGGTTCGGATTCGGAATATTCAAGTAGCGGATCCTAGAGTGAATAAAGAATGAGCGAAGACTTAGAAAGTTTACATTGTTTAGATCGAGTCTATGTAATTTCTTATTTCTTGAGTCTAGCATGATGGAAGTTGAATTAGTGGTTGTATTTGAATATTGGATTTGATTATTAATGAAAGTTAGAGTTGAGTAAATATTGTGTGATTGCATTCTTATGTGTGATTGCCTTGCGCTCTGATCGTTCTTGCTTGCAAGAGACTTACCATGCCGGCTGTTCGCGTTCCTCGAGCAAGTCTTCCGCTGTAATAAAGGCTTGGGGCGTGACAGTTAAGTTGGTATTAGAGCCTAAGTCTCAGGACTTAGGAAGAAGAGTCATGTCATAGGATAAGTCCAAGGTTTTAGGACCCATACCTATGAACTAAGGGAGAAATTCCATACCCATGTGAGAATTGGGTAGAGCCCAGGATGAGATAGTTATATAAAAATTATCTTAGGATAAATCTTCCTGACTTTAAATAACTAAAATGTCAATGATTCTCAGGTACCTTGATTCTCAATGGCTCATCGTATAAACTGGGACAAGATGCAGCAAACTGTTACGGGACTTACTCAAGCCCTACAAACAGTGGCCCAAGCTGGTGGAAGGGCTGGTGCGGGTAACTTGCACGACAATTTCTGAAGTTTAAATCCTCCACGATTCTTTGGATCTTCTAACCCGGATGAAGCGGAAAATTGGATCGACGAAATAAATCAAATATTCGATGTCATGTAATGCACCAACCAGGAGAAAGTTCGACTTGCCACGTTCCAACTCAACAAGGATGCTCGTACATGGTGGAAATCCATTCCGACACCACCTGCAGATGCACCTCATACATGGGAGGGTTTTCTTACACTTTTTTGAGCCAAGTACTTTTCCGAGCATGTAAAGGAGAGAAAAGCTATGGAATTTACCTCCTTAAAATAAAGCGCGATGTATGTGGCAGAATATGAATTACAATTCTCTCGACTAGCACCATATGCTCCTCACTTGATAAGCACAGATTTATTGAAAGCCAACCGATTTATGGATGGTTTAAGACCCGGATTTATCCAACAACTTGGAACCCAGAATATCCGCACCTATACTGAGATGGTTCAAAGAGCGCATCTATGTGAAAGAACCATGGAGAAGGTGGAGAGGCTCCGAGGAGAGAGGTCAAGCCGAAAACATGATAGTCAAGAAGAGAAAGAAGTGGATGAGGATGAAAATCGTCACATTAAGAGGTTCCGTAATGGGAACGGTAATGGAAAAAGAAATGGAAAAAGAAATGGAAATGGAAAGAACGAGAAAGTTAAAGAAGAGAAGGAGCAAGCCGTGGCACCTTGCTCATTTTGTGAAAAGTTTGGGCACTCGGCAGAATAATGTTGGAAGCGTCTCGACGCTTGTCTCAAATGTGGAAGCCGGGAACATCGCTTGCCCCTATGTCCTTTCATCAACGGACAATCATCAAGGGATAATAACGGACGTGGGAAGCAAGATCGATTAAATGCCATTCTAGACGAGGGAGGTGAGATGATAAAATGTACTCTCTTAACCAATTCGCTTTACGTTAATTCTTAATACATTAAAATATGTACACTCTCAATAAAAACTCATATATTGAATTTGGGGACCAAATTCTCTTAAGTGGGGGAGGGTGTAAGACCCCAGAATTTTATAAATTATTTTTAGAATATTCAATTATTTTTTGGGAATTTTAAAGACCCAAAATGGGTTAATAAATAAATAATGGATTAAATAAGTCATTATAAGGCCCAATTGTGTTAAATAATTAATCTAACCCATTTAATTAAGAACCAAAAGGTTTGAAGACCAAGCCCATTAAGTTTGGCCCATATTCTAGAAGGTTATTTAGCCTATTTATGTATTTTAAGGATAAAATATCATTTTTATGGATAATAATATAGATAATTAACAAAAGAGTTTGATTGATGTTGAACTCTGTGCACGTTGGATGTAGCGGTCTATCGTGCGACCGCCACAGCCATGTAACGCACCAGTCTTGATGTGTTACACCATGACAGTTGCGTGAAAGAAAGAACGAGTAAAAAGATTAGAACTTTGAGATCTTATCTACAAGAGATCGACTTGGGAAAGTTTATAACATTACTAAGGACTCTTAGGATTATGATCTGGTAAATTAAGGACTCTAGAATCGATCTAATCTTCAAGACCCTATAAATAGGACATAGTTCTGAACTGAGCGACCCTTACTTTTGGCTCGTGAAGAATCAAGGTAAGGAGATATAATTTCGGGTAAGTTCTTTAGAAGATTTTGTTTAGTATACTTTTGACTAATAGTTCTCTAAATTTCGTGCTAGGAGATCAAGTAACCAAGGAGATTGAAGCTTCCAAAGTTGCTGGTTCGACTATAGTTACTCAAGATTCAGAGGAAAAGACCTCTGAAGATCAAGAGATTAGGACATCTACACAAGGTAATTAGAGTTCGATTATTTACAACTTTTTGTTCACCTTAGTTTCATCTTCTTACCCTCAAAATTTCACATCCTTACGACAAGAGGTTGGAGAGATAGAGCAGCAGGAAAATCACTGGAAAAGGAGAGCTAGGGCTCGATTTTCAGACTCAAATTAGAAGTCTAAAGCTCAGATAAAAGGGAAGGTTATCTCATGATTTGCAAAAACATCTTGTTAGGGATAAAAGCCCTCTGATTGTGTTTTATTTCATGCATTATAGAATATGAATTTCATGTTTTAGTGGGTTCATGCATACATACATATCCTTAGCCCTAATCAAATATCAAAGATATAATCTTGTCAATTCACTGCAACCTATGCATCTAGATGACCTTTAATTTATTGTGTCATGATTCGGGTAGTTAAATCTTTTCAAAATATGACATGGTTTCAAATCATGGTCTTTTTATTTCATTATACTGTTAGCAGGGACTCTAACACATCATACTTAGACCGTCACAGACTGTAACGGCCTTACGATAAGCCGTCACACCCTCTGTTGCATTCTAATTGCTCTATTGTCTCTGGCGCACCATAACAGGAGCGTTACATTACTGTAATGGCCCCTCGATAGACCGTCATAATCAATGTGACGCACCCATTCTAGACCGTCAGGGTAACTGTAGACAGAATAAGAAACTAGTTAATTTAACTTATAAATAAGCCTAGTTATCTAAGTTTTGACCTGATTTCATGTCTTTAAGATTATCTACTGATTCATGAAAGAAATTGCATGATTAAGGTATCTTAAGTTATTTTAAGTTATGTTAATTTCATGTGCCAAAATTCTATAGTTTTGTACCTAAATCATGATTTTCCAAAGATGTATTGAAGGTGTTTTATCATGATTTCCTATTGTTACACATACTCTCTATCAATAGAGTCATTTATCTAATTACATGGCATATATTCATGTATATGTCCATTAGTTCACTTTACACTATAGGAACATTATTCTTGGACATGAGGACCTCTCTATTAGATATTCCTTCCAATGGATTAGGAAATCTTGTTGCAAGGCCTCCGTAATTCTCCGCGAGCCTGGGATTCCCACTAGGACGCCGAGTTGGTTGTACCATTAAAACCCAATTGATTAGATTACACTATTGAGGTATCTGGTTATCAGTAGTGTAATGGATCTATATTGGACCGTCAGGCACATGTAACGGCCCAATATACAACCGTCACATCCAACTGAGTCCAATTTCTTGGCTCTAGATTCAGACTAATGTAACGGCCAAATACTGGAGCATCACATCATGTAACGGCCCAGTACACGACCGTCACACTGCTTGAGTATTTTAACCCAAGGTTTGACCAAGGGTTGATATTCCAAGGTTTCTAGATGGACTCTTGATGATCTAGAACTTATCATATTGATCAAGAAACCTAATATAATGAATGGAAGATAAAGAATGTACCATTATGCTGCCGGTTTATTTCCATAAGCATAACATAGTATAAGTCATTCTTGATTTCTCATGATTCTTATTAAAGTATTCATTCATTGAATTATTGTTATCAGGAGCTTGTTGGAATTGTACATTCTTGGCCATACTTTATTGTTACATGAGTGGAAAAAGCTTGATTTATACTTGAAGATGCGATCGAGCACTGATTGTGTTCAAGGGCTCTATGCTAGTCCCCTCGGCTGATAGTCGAAAACATACTATTATAAACCATGGGGTATGATGCTACTGACGTCGTATTGCGTTGGGAGTACTTTCTTTATAAATAAGTGAAAATCCACAACACGATACAACATGATTGATACTTATACATGACTTTCTTGATATTCCACAGAAATTCACGAAGTACTTGCTCATAAGCAAAAGATACTGGAGTGATGATTATATGGCTTGCTAGTACATTCTCGTTACATTCTTGTTCATGAAAGGCCATATCATGTTCTTATAACATTCTTGCTAGTTCATACTTGCTCTCATTCTATCTTACATACTTTGGTTTAATCGCATGATTGATCGCATTCGCATGATTTTACCTTATTCCTCTAGCGCAAAAACACTAATTACTTTAATGATGCCTTCATGTTAATGCGAAGATACCTACTGGGCAAGTGTGTTCATTACCTATTTCCATTCTTTTTCAAGAAATAGAAGTGAGTCGGGTTCGGATTCGGAATATTCAAGTAGCGGATCCGAGAGTGAATAAAGAATGAGCAAAGACTTAGGAAGTTTACATTGTTTAGATAGAGTCTATGTAATTTCTTATTTCTTGAGTCTAGCGTGATGGAAGTTGAATTAGTGGTTGTATTTGAATATTAGATTTGATTATTAATGAAAGTTGGAGTTGAGTAAATATTATGTGATTGCATTCTTATGAGTGATTGTCTTGCGCTCTGATCGTTCTTGCTTGCAAGAGGCTTACCATGCCGGCTGTTCGCGCTCCTCGAGTTAGTGTTCCGATGTAATAAAGGCTCGGGGTGTGACAGGCTTTGTTTTGTAGGAGAGCATGATATGAACGTGAGGCCCTCTTCTTCTAGCCGACTGGAGGACGAGGAGGTTTAAATCTACATCGCTCCCACACCATGTTGTCAAGCGTGATCAACTCTTCAAGTTCCAAGGTACACGGGGCCATCCCTTCATCTCTTCATCCTTTCGGCGTTGTTGGAACCTTGGTGGCGATCATGGTGTGTCTTTCTCATCCTTTCATTCCCCTTTTCTTTGATTCACATGTTTATGCATGTTTTAGTTTAAAGGGGCGGGGTGGAACCATTAAACAATCTACAATTTTTTGGCAATCACGGTGGGACGCCAATGCGCATCACATTTGTTTTCATGCTCTTTTGAAAGTTGGGTGTGTGCATGTTCATGTTTAGGTAGTATATTCTCTATTCTCCCACCGTTTTGGACGTTTTAAGGGCTCTGGTTGCCTGGCGGTCTTCTGTTAGACCGCAAGGGGGCAAGAAACGGTCATTTGGTAGACCACTTGTGGATTCTGGCAGTTCTGCACGTGTTCTCATGGGGCCCTATTCGTCGGGACATAACTTTTGATCTCGGGATCCGATTGTGCTAATTTTTGTTCCGTTGGATAGCCCTTTGTATTGTCTTTCCACTCATATCTTATTTGTCTTTTTTGGGTCACATTTGCATAGTCTAATATTGTCATACTTTTAGAGTTTTCTGCATAAAGTATGCAGGCAGGCTCAGGGATAGGTTCATAGGTACGACTTTGATTGATGATTTGATTACCTTCCCGACTTCTGATTTTGCTGATTTTTGTTCCAGTGGATAGTCCTTTGTATTATCTTTCCATCTATATCTTATTTGTATCATTTGGGTCTCATTTGCTTAGTTAAATATTGTCATCATTTTAGCATTTTGTGCATAAAATCTGCATGCAGTCTGCGCACAGGCTCACGGGGATAGCTTTGCTCAGTGATTTGATTGACCTCCCGGGGTTAGATTGATCTGTTCATGGGCCCATTGTGTAGACCTTTGTATTATCTTTCCATCCATATACTATTTGTCTTATTTGGGTCGCGTTTGCATAGTCAAATCTTGTCTCCATTTCAGCATTTTATGCATAAAATCTGCATGCAGGTTCAGGGGCAGACTCACAGGTATGCTTTGCATTGGTGATTTCTTTATCTCCAAGGTTCTATTTGTGCTTGTTTCTGATCCTACATTGCTGTCCTTTGTATTAGCTTCATTTTCATATATGATTTACATGCATTTGATCATGTTGCCATAGTTTAATCTTGTCTTTTTTTTATGAACCAAGTCATCTAATGGGACGTAGGGAGAGTGCACCCCCATTCCAAAGGAAGGGAATGTTCTCACTCCACCAACCCGCCATTAGATGCTTTATTTTATTGCTTTACCAAAAGAATACATATTCACAGGAGGCCATGCCTCTGAGATACAATGAAAAGAAAAAAAGCTATACAAGCCTCCTGCGAATATTAGGTATGCCATTAGCATCGGCTATGGCATGACCTTTAGCTAACATAGACAGCTCTCTAATTGAAACAAACTCCTTGTTACATCCCATGAGAACCGCATTGTTTGCTAAAGCATCTACGAGCTGATTTGCTTCTCTATATGAATGGATCATGGGGCATTGAAAAGTAGAGAAGAGTTGTTGCAGACAATTCCACAAAGAGAGAAGTGACCATGTGGGATCTCTTTTATTATTCAGCAACTCAATCAATGCCAATGAATCAGTAAAAATGACTAAGATCGGAATAGGATGCAGCTGAGCTAATCGAAGACCATCTAATAAAGCCCGACCTTCTACCACCATGTTAGAACCAATTTCGTAATAATAGGAAAAACCCAACTTTAGTTGCCCATATGCATTTATGAAACATTCACCACCACCAAAAGGACCAGGATTCCCTTTGCTTGCACCATCCACATTGAGGTAAAAATTAGTGACGGGAGCTAGCCATCGAACAATGATACACGCTGAGTAGTTATAATTGATTTTAATGCCAAAGTCCTGTATAGTTTTTAGATATTCAGAATTGACTCCTCGCTTAAACCTGAATTGATTAACAATTTGCTTAGTCTCTGAAAGGATCAGGTCCGAAATCCTCATATAGTTTGTTCTATGGTCTTCATATCTTACACGACATCTGAATTTCCATATCTCCCAGATAATCATAATGGTTACTAGCAGAGAGATAAAGCCTTTGGGTTTATAAATGACTGCCCCATGAATCATAGATCTCAGCCTGCAACTGATAGAAGTAGCTTCCAAGTATGAATTGATTAACAAAGGGGCAAATTTGCTCCATATAAACTTTGACAGGTCATTGTTGACAAATAAATGGTCTTCATCCTCAATATCATGGGAAGCAAGGCAGCAGACACAGCAAGAAGCCAAATTAACTCCACTAGTTTGAATATGACTGTCGACAGGGACAACATGCTTCAAGATCTTCTAGCAAAATAAAGAGGCTCGCAGAGGGAATCTTTGATTCCAAAGTTTGCTAATCATAGATCTAGTGCCAGCCATTTGCCCTTGCCCTTTGATAAAACTGTAAGTGGATTTAACACTAAATTTGCCAGAATTGGTGAAAGACCAAATAGGCATATTCATCCCATTTTGGGTAACAAAGTTCTGAATATTATTCCTCAGCTGTTGATCTTCCAATAACTACCAGATCGGGTGTTGATGGTCTGCCATTGTAGTTTGAACAGAGCAGTCTTCAGTCCGAGGATGGTTCTGTACTGAAATATATTCAACCAAAGCCTTACCCTTGTACCAATTATCTTTTAAAAAATTAGTAGTTGAACCATCTTGAACAATCATTCTGAATCCTGCCATGAGGACAGAGCGGGCTTTCTCAAAATCATTAGCTTTTATCCTAGCAAGAAATGGGGTTTTGCAGTCTGATATGTAAGTAGTGCCATGAAATGGGGTTTAATCTTGTCTTGATTTTCTAGTTTTAGGCTAGAAATTACATACACTCCGGTGCACATAGGGCCATGCATTGCATAACATAGTTGCATTCCTACCTTGCTAAGTGATCCTCTCGCCTCCATATTCCTTGGAGTCGACTAGGTGATCTTATCCGGGACATCCATAAGTCCCCGTGAGCCGTGGATTCCCACACGGACACCGGGCCGGTTGTACCTTTCCACCCCTTTGGCTTACATTTGCATACGTGTGAGAGAATTAACCTTAGTCAACCCAAAGTTTGCACCTTATTCCCATAGGATTCCTATCTTGAGGGAATTATTCTTAACTAAAATCATTAAAAGGTCTATTAAAACCCCTAAAATATTTCTCATCATATCAACTTATTTGACTTGGGTGAAAACTCTCACATTGCATTGATTGTGTTGTTTGGGCTTGTCCAGGCCCTGTGGACGTCAAAAAAAAATGACGGCGTCGATCATACGGCATGCACGTCGTAACACTCGAGAGCAAGCCGGAGACGAAAATGCTGAATAAACCTCATGCCTCGCCCGATCAGGACGAGAACTCGCTTGGTGGTTCGCTACCCGCTAAGGAAGCCCCCTAAGCAGAAGATACAGCTACAACGCTCCGACCGGCCATGCCGAGAGCTGAATCAGAGAGAAGTCGGGAACTCCGGCACAGTCTCGGCATGCACCGAAAGTCACGCAGAATCTGGGACAGAGTCCCAGTGGCTACAAACGGAATATTGCAGAGGCCATACATCACAAACGGAACGCTCTGGGAATGCCGACATTCATATAAACGGCCGCGACTTCAAAAAGAATCCGTTTGGTGCTTAAAACGGCATGAAGGCGCCTTAAAACAGCGCGCCTTAAAACGGCGCACCCCCTTTTTTTCTTTGGCTATCCGGCGTGCTCCTGTCGAAGGGGCCTTCCCCCTTTGATGCTTAAAACGGCGCCCCTTCGAATGCACTAAAACGGTGTCGTTTTAACCCCTCATTCTTAAAGCCCACAGTAGACTATTCTCTGAAGCGTTTCCCCGGCGCGCAATCAACCCATCCCGTCATCAGTCCGATCCCCTATTTTCGGGCGCAAACGAAGAGAACTTACCTGAAATGGCCAGGCCTCCGGCGTCCGACCAACGTGCAACCGCCTGAACTCCTCAAGCTCCATGGAATGGTAATCTTCGAGCTCCGCATCGAACGTCGCTTCCCCGCCAGTCACCGTCGACCGATCCGGTGGAGGCACCTCCCCTACGCTATGAATCCCCCTACCTGCAGGCCACTCAACAATGTCAGATACAGAGAGGGATAAGAATGGAAGCGAAGGGGCATTGAACTTCAAGGGGCTCCTTTCCCAGCTGGATGGATATATATATCGACAGAAGAGAAGATAGAAGAGGAGGATCAAAAAAAAAGAAGAGAAGGAGAAGGGGTGGCTCTGGTTCTCGTGTGGCTCTCTGAGGCGAACAGGGGTGAGAGAGTTTCTTTTTCTCCTCCTCTGGGGAGCTTCCATTGAAGAAGGCCGAAGGGTGAGCAAGCTCTGTTCTGGTGCCGAAGAAGAAAAGGGAGAGAGAGAGGGGTGAGTGTGAGAGGTGAGCCGGGTGGGGTTCTGTGTTCTTTTCTTTCTTCCTCGACAGTATCTTCTCCCCCCCCCCCTTTCTGATGTAGTCCATTTGTATCTTGGGATGAATCTCTTTCTATGCAAAACTCCTTCCCCGTTGTGTGGATGAATAAAAAGAAGAAAAGTCATTTTCGCAACTCTTGTGTTCTCCGTTCCAGTCTCTGCTCCGTCTGCTCATTCTCCGATCATCCCGGGCCCTTGAGGGCTGCCTGTCCATGGCATGACCCTCAAAGGTACCCACCGTCGGATGAACATTTATGGCCCTTGTGGCAAATACCTGTCCCGTTTGGAAAGTTCCTCGCCCGCGAGCCGTGGTCGTTCTTGAAGGCTAGCCCTCGAACGTTCCATACTCACATTTGGGTTCGGACCGCCGTGAGGCCACTCCGATTTTCGAGAGTCTACCCCAGAGCAATCCGATTGGTGACTTTCCTTTTCCTTTGGCTAGCCCCAATCCAGGGGAGGTGCTGCCGGATTTTCGCCCGGGCCAAGAACATACAAGAACACTTAAGAACAAACGAACAAAGACACCCTCTGTGAATTAACCCCTAAAATCTTGCACAACAAACTCCTCCAAACAAATCACTTAAACCCCTTCGTTTCCAATCTAATTTATCAACTAAACGAACAAACTAACCATTAAAATCCACCTACGGGTGAAAGAAAAGGAGCGCACAGTCAATCCATGTGAAACAAACCCTCGAAAGAGTTTAATACGGCGCGGTGACTATTCCACTGTGCCGCTTTAACATCACTCTCAAAATCCATCTCCCCCTTTGAACCTTCAACCGGCGTGTGCCTTCAACACCATAACCCGGCGTGGCCTTGACCGGCGCGCCCTCCTCACAAAAGCCCCGTATCTTCTCCTTTCAAATGTTAAAACAGCGCCCCCCCTCCATCTCCTTCTGTGAACACCCAAAAACGGCGCGCCCCCCTGTGAAGCCCAAATCCGGCGCGCCCCCCCATTGGTTCCCTTAAACTGGCACGCCCCATGGCCCTAATACGGCGCGCCCATCTTTCTCATTGCCCGAATACGGCGCGCCCATCTCCATCCTCTTGGGTCCTTTAATTCGGCGCGCACCATTTGAAATCACATACACGGCGCGCCCTTCTACCCTTGCATGGCCCTTAATTCGGCGTGTACAAATACATCTCCTTCAATACACTTATCCGGCGTGCCTCCTTAATACAAGAAATGAATAAATAGCCAAAATAGAAGGGCCCAAAGAGAATAATAGTAAAAGGTCAATGCTAATAAAAGAATGAAAGGATCTCTAGCACCCGTGCTTCAATTAAAATTTTGTTCCGGGGGCGCTGCCCCCGGAAACCCCCGCAAGGGGAGCTGCCCCCTTGACCCGCGCGACCTGACCGGGCAGGTCGAACCCCGTGACCTGACCGCGCAGGTTGATCCGCGTGTGAGGGCGCACGTTAGTGAGCTCGGGCTACGCACTTAATAATTCACTCCCTCGGACTGGGTGCAAAGAGAAAATCAACGACGCCTTATGGTATCGAACGTGGTTTACGGAATTTCCGACATGGCCATAGTCTGAAATCATCTCCGGCCAACAGTCTATCAACTTGACCCGTCCCTACCGGGATCCAATCTCGCATTCTCATTAAACTTGCCTTGTTCGTGGCAGACATCATCGCGGTTTTGTTACCGTCTTTTATACTATAAACACGGACCTTCGTCCGAACATGAAGTGGCCCATGAGTGGCCGACATAGTCTGAACATTCACGTCCCGATACGGGTTTCTAGCATAG
This sequence comes from Amorphophallus konjac, assembly GCA_022559845.1. Lineage (NCBI taxonomy): Eukaryota > Viridiplantae > Streptophyta > Magnoliopsida > Alismatales > Araceae > Amorphophallus > Amorphophallus konjac. The sequence continues at coordinate 164,537,784 of CM040119.1, read as the reverse complement.
TTCGTCTTTCACTATCCTCCTGCATTATTAGTATTCTCTTTAGGCTGTTGGGCCCTTATTCTCGGCAATCAATCAAGGGTGTTCCTCCGTATGGGGGATGTAAATAACGCCGTGGCCTTTATGGCACGGCGCGTTTTGGTCCCGACACGAACTACACAATTGTCTGATTAGTCAGATCGCGCGCACCATGGGCTTCCATGAAGCCCGAATAAATCGTCACCTAGGTGATTGGCACGCCCACGCACTTAATAAACCCAATAAACGAACAACCAACGACCTTAATAAAAAGTGCGTCCACAGGCCCATTAAGCTTAGCCCATTTTGTGTGTCCATTGTCCAGTCCCATTCTCCCTTGGTCTTCGCATTAGTGGGTCAGTCCCCTTCTGTCCTCAAGCCCATTAAGCCATTACTTCCCCACTTGTATTGTCCTTGATATCCTTGTATTAAGTATCGATTTTCCCTCACGGAGCATCGTTCCAACCCCTTGTATCATTCTTCTTCTCAATCTTCTTCCTATTCCCGCGTGAAATCCTCTTCCCACGTAGGCCCATCTTCCCGTGGTACTTCTGATCCATCCGAGGAACATGCTAATCTCATGGCCCACTTATCAAGTCTTGTTCGCCAAATAGACCCGGCCGAGGCCCAACCTCTTATTGCATCTCATCTTCATGGGCCTCCTTCTCTTAATGGGCCTTCTTCTCTCATTAATGGGCCTCATCAACTTAACGGGCCCCATTCTCCTAATGGGTCTTATTTTTCTAATGGGCCTCATTCTTCTTCTCCTTATGCTGTCGGCCCAATGGGTCCTTATGCTCATGCTTCTTCCAGGCCTGCATATCCTTCCACTCCTGGAATGGGCCCTTCTTCTTCTCAACCCGAATCCTCTTATCTGGCCCAATATCATCATTCTGGTCCATATTCACATCCTATTGCTCAAGTTGGCCCATATTCTTCTCGATCTCTCCCTACCTCGGAGATTATTGCCCAAACCTAGCATCAACTTGATGAACTCCAACGCCGAATTGATCCCAAAACCTCCTTGAGTGTCCCGCTTGTATTTCAAAATCTTCGGCTTCCGCCTCCTTCTCAAATTCCCGCATATCACCGTTATAGTGGAGTCAGTGACCCATATGTGTACTTAAAGGAGTTCATTTATGAGTCGGCCCAATTTTGACATGACCAACGCTTAATGGCCTATCTATTCGATCTGTCTTTGGAAGGCTTGGCTTGGGATTGGTTCTCCTCTCTTCTGCAAGAGCAAGTTGTGAATTTTCAAGCCATGCAAGAGAAGTCCATTCAGCAGTTTCAAGACCAAGTTGGGCCCAAGTATTCCATGGTGGATCTGGCCCACGAGAAGATGGAGCCCGAAGAGGAGTACTGCACCTTTGCCGACCGCTGGCGCCACCTCGCCGTGCAGATTCCGGGGCACATTCCGGAGGGAGAACAAATCAAGATGCTAATTTCTAATGCAACGCCCGAATATTGCTTCATCTTAGCCCTCAACGACATTACCTCCTGGCAGCAACTCTATAGTAGAGCCCGCTTCATTCGTCAACAAGTCCAAGATTCCCTTGACCTCGAGTCTTCTCCACCTTCTACGCCGACTTACACCCTGTCATCTAGATCTACCTCCACCTCCATATATCAACCTTCACCCTCCACAAGCCAATCCTACGCTCCCATGAGTCATCCTTCCATGAGTCAACCTTCCGCTTCCACATACCCGTACACTTCCGCAAGTCAGTCCTCCATGAGTCAGCCTCCTATCTCCTCATACCCATATCCGCCGCCACCTCCAGTCTAGGGAACACCACACCTCGAGTAGGTGGATGCCGTCTATATACCCCGTCATCCTACTCCACATATGCCTTCACCAAATCCCTCCGCCACCGGCCAAGCACTATTGCCTACACAACCTTCACTTCCGTCTCCACAACCTTCTCCACCACCTCATACCCCTCGGCATCTGCCTTGCCCGATGCGGGCTCTTTGTCCTCCGCTGCCGAAGTGCTTTACCGACATTTTTGGGGCTTTGATGGCCACTCACGTGTTGTAGCTCCCTCCGGTTGTGCCTACCGCCAACAGGGGCATTTGGTTGAAGATTGTCCCGAGTTCTGGGATTATGTTTATGATCTGGAAGCTAAGAAAAGGATTGATTGGGCCACTATTCACAAAGTTATTTTACATCTTCGCAGCCAACAGTAGCAGCAAGAAGTGCCGCCCGGGCAACCGTCTCCGTTACTTCGAGACCAGGGGCACCCCTGTAATTCTTCATCTAGCGTTGCACCCGCTCTATCACCTGTTCCATTACCCACACCATTTCCTACCCCGTCTCCACAACCTCCACAAACCCAAGTCTCCGCTCAGGCTAGTGATACCTTCACTTCCGCCGCCACTTCCACTACTTCTACTCCTAACATTGCGCAACGTATTGTATCGATACGTCGACGATGGGCGCCACGATCTTCCCCTTTACCTTCCCCTTTGCCTCCGTCACTACCTCCATCTCCTCCCGCGCCTCCATCTCTACCTCCTTTGTCGTCCCCCGAACTTGAGCAAGCTACCCCTACACCTACACCTTTACCATGATGCGGGATGACTACGGGACTCGACTCGAATTGGTTGCGACCTTGGACTCTATCGGACGACTCGACTAACAAGACGACGCGAATAGCAATAACACTATGACGCGGCACCGAACGAGCTCCAGAATAGGCGATCATGCCCCAAACAAGAAGCGCCAACTCACAGTCGTCCCCGGCAAGGGAAACGTGACGATCTTGCACGGTTGGAAAATTGGTTTTGAGTTTCGGGTGGTCAGCTCACTCTCGTGCTCGGAATGAGTCACGGGATGGGTTCTGCTCTCACAACTCACAGCGGTCATTAATATTAAACTAGCTACGATGTAAACTATTGCACATGCAGCGGCATTCTAGAATGGATACTAAACTAAGCAAATACGACAAAGAGGGGGTGGCGAGTGTACCTCCACGCTCGGGATGTGGGGAAGACTTCCCGGCCGAGATCCGAAACTCCCGGCACAGTAATAATTAATAATTACAGAATTAATTCTACAGCCCACTCCACGCAGGGAGGTAACAGGTGACACGTGGGGTCCGGGAGCACCAATCTCGGGTTGACGGGCAACAGTTGGTGGCGCTCGGGCGGACGCGGTCGGCCGATTCAGCACTGTTCACTCGGGCCTGCAGGATAGCACGTGGGACCCGCTACTGGTACGGTGACGTCCGGGGTGGCTCATGGCTGTAGCGTCTAGTGGGAGCGGTCCTGGAGTGTCCCTGGTCGATCCCCGGGAGCGGCGGTCACCGGAGTGGAAGCGGGCGATTTCTTGGGATTTAATTCCCAAGGCTATCCCGCAGTTGTGTTTCTGTCCAGATCTGCGTGCTCCGACGAGAATGGTTCCTATTCCCAGCTCCGATGTTGGATCGAATCACAAAGGGTACCGTTGGAAAGAGGACTCAAACTCCTACGACATATTAGGATTATAGCTACATCCAACAGCTGGAATGAAGATGGGAGTGACTGCTAATTGATTGAGCACATTGTCCCGAAATATAGAACATGCTGGACAGAACTTGAACCTCCTGATCAAGGGCTTTGACCAAGAATCAAATGAACGAATTAGGACCTGGGATGTTCATGGTGGGTAGAGGGGAGGGTGACGGAGATGCACATTATTTTTTTGTTAATTTTGGACAACATTAGAGGGGTGAGAAAAATCAGATGCCAAGATCTATGTCACAGATCTGCACACAGGCAGACTTTGAGAATAAAGAACAGGTGGATGGGAAAGGGGGAAAATGAACTCTGATCGACCTCAAAATTAAACTAGGAATGGCCTATGATGGGTGGAACCTACCCTCAAAGTTTCGTGACGATCCAACGGTCGGATCTCCCATACCGGTCCTTTCACCGGGCTGCTATCCTGTAACTCCGAGTTTGGGGCAGCAAGAAGATGACCGACTTGTGGAGGCTCAATGGCGGCACGAATGGCGGCGGCGGTGAACGTTCAAAATAGATAGGGGAAGAGGATAAGAAGGAGAAATTTGAGCGAGATAGGAGATTTGGGGTCAGATCTGAAGAGAATTGGAGGTGAGAGAGGGAAGAACACCAAGAACACTCAAGAGAGAGACGGGGGGGTGCGCACCAAGCACTATGCCAAAATATTTTTTCATTAGTTCCACCAAAATACAACAAGAGACTATAAATATTCAAACCCTAGACCTAGTCAAAAGACTTGGAATACCCTTGGTCAAGGGGGAATAATGGGGAAGGGAGATTAAAAAAAGTTAAATAAATCCCCATGTGGAGACAAAGAGGGGGGCACCCCTTTCATAAGTCAACAAGAGGGGCTTCCATTAATTAATCCCCTTGGACCATGTTTTTCCCCCCTTAGACCAAAATAATTAAAAATATAAATACATGGTCATTTATTCTACCATTGACCCAATATAGAAACCCAAGATAATACAAGCCAAATACAATCCAAATATAGGCTAAATATACACCAAATACGGCCAAATATGTATAAAATACAAATACGTATAAAAATATGTAATGAAGTATCAGTGCTCCGGTGTCGACTCCAGACTGTCCCCCAGCCATAGAGAGGTCGGTGTCGACCGAGTCGTGCTGTGGGTCCGGTACCGACGGCTCGCTGAGTCGAGCCGTACTCGTGCTCTGGTGTCCTCACCAATTCTCCCTGGGTGGGAGAAGCTCGACCCCATCGAGTAAGGGACCAGGTCACTCTGGTATCGATCCAGCAGATCTGGATCTATCATCTGTAGCTCGTCCCAAGTGATCAAGTGTCATCACACGCGGGTCGTCCCCTCCAATGCACCAAATAGCGTTGGTACTGTAGCAACCCTGATAAAAATAAGATTTTTAAATAAATCAAATTAAAAATAAAAGATAAGTAAATAGATGACAAAGAGCCTAAATGAGTGAATCATTAATCAAAAGGAAAATAACGCCTTTTATCAAGGCGCTGATTCAAAAGGAAACGCCTCTGTATAAGGCGTTAATTTAAAAGGGACGCCTAGACAATAGGGCGTCAAATTTCAAACGACAGGAAAAATAAAATTAAGGAAAGGAAATGAAACGCCCTCTACATGGGCGCGTTTACATAAGTAACGACGCTCGACAAGGCGTCAATTTAAATTCGACGTCCTCACTTAGGACGTTAATTCAGTTTGAGTTTCGTTCGACCCAGGAGACTATCCAGAGCAAGTTTTTGGATAACTACGAGGAAGATTGAATAGGGTAAGAACTCTATTAGGGAAATATTACTTTCAATACAACACTAACTCCATTACGATCCTAAAAAACCCTATAAATACTCTTCCATCGAGCCAACCCTAAGGTTTTTCTCTTGCTGATGCTGTTCCGAGCGTGAGTTACAGAAGGAGGTTCTTTTCTCTTGGTGGTGAGGATTTCCTTCTTAATTCTTTTTCAAATCTGTTTTGAACATGAAGAACGTTGATAGTTCTTCATCCACCTTATGCAGGTTGTCTGCAACGTCTTGCTGAAAAACATAAGGTTCATCATCGTCTTCCATCTTCTTCAGTTTAAAGAATAGGGAGGGAGAGCTGTGATCTTTCTCTACATTCGGAACAGAGAAGAAGTTACTTCTCGTCTACTACCACCCTCACTTCTAGAGGATAGCAGTTACCTAGTTCTCAGGAGACTCTGTTTCAAACAGAGTATCATATTCTCTACAGTACCTTCATCTCGATCGTCATCAAGGTAGGTTTTCTCAAGAAACGTAGCCCAAATTAATTTAAGATCCTTAATAAAATCATATGTTGTCCATGCATATAGTTTCATCATGGTTTTAAATGTTTTCTGTAAAATTCTGAAAGAAGCGACCCTGACAAGGGCGCTAATTCTTGTTTTGACGCCCTGCCTAGTAGTCGCCAATTTCATATAAATTGATAATTACCCATGTTTAAAATTCGATATCGATGAAACCATGAACCTAATCTAATGCAAGTACATCCTGATTGAATCCTGCTAATTTTCTGGTCCTGACTATATAAATTGTTCCTGAAATTTTATTAACTGAAAGTTAGAAAATCGCTGGATTAACGACCTGAACAAGGTCGTCTCTTATTGAACTGACGCCCCAGACCAGGGCGCTAATTGAAAAGTAACGCCCCCGTCCAGGGTGCGTTTTTGTTAAAATTCCAGAATATTGAGTTTCTGCAGAATGGAAATATTGAAGGAACGACTAATGTATAAGTCGTCAAATTGTAAATAAACGCCCCTGTAGAAGGCGTTAGTTTGATAAGTAATGACTTAGATTAAGTCGCTATTTCCTGTGATACTATTTTACACTGTTACTATTAACCGAAGGTTCCATATATATATCGATAAATATATATAAATATATCTATATATATCGGCACTATATTCCAGTCTGTGAATATAGTCCCACGTTTCATGATGATTTATCATTTACCCACTAATTCTCATTGACATACAAGCTCTCCATTGGACATTCCGTTCCTTTGGACTAGTGAGTTAGTCATAGAGACCTCCGTAAGTCTCCTCGCAGCCTTTGATTCCCTCAAGGCCGACTGAGTTGGTTGTATCATAAAAACTCATTACACTATTTTGCCATGTCACTCTAAAGAAACATGGTATACCGGCCCTCATGTTATGCAAAGTGTGTATCATGAGAATTCTCTTAATGGGATGAGGTTATCATGCCATTTGATACTGTTCTTGTAAACCCCAATTCTATATCAACATTGTCATGATGTTCTTGTAAATCCCAATTCTATATTCAACATGATGTTCTTGTGGACCTCAATTCTATATTAAGAATGAGGACGTCTTGCCATTGATGTGCTGTTCATGTGGACCTCAATTCTATATAAAGAGTGTCCATACTTGTTTGTCATGGTACCCAAGTTAGGGAACCAACTCCACCTAGTTTTATCGATAATCGTGATTGTACCGTTACTATCGTCATTCTATGTCAAGTGTCATATTTTTGGACTCTATTCTATCCAAGTTATCCTACGTATCTACAAGCTTTATTCTTGAAATTCCATATTGGCTATACGCAAAAGTGGATGTTAAAATATATGATTAATGCCTGCGCATATAGGGCCCGATCTGTTCCTGGGAGGAGCACCCGAAAGTACTTGTGCCCATAGGAGTTGATTGATCACAGTATTGGCATTATACCGAAGTGCATGACTAGCTTGATTGAACATTCCACAAATCTTGTACTTGTACTTGACTTGATATTACATGACTTGCGTGGCCCGAGAAAGGGTAATTGTACACTTGCTTGACTTGAAACAAAATAGCCAAATTCCAACATGACATGACGAATACACTTGCTTGAATATCTTGATATCTTTTTGATATAAATTCTTGAAAGCTCATGACTAGTTCTTCTTGCTATCGTTTTGTTATACACTCTCTCTATCTTGTCGTTTTATGTGAGCATGCATAGCTATAGTGCATTCATGAAAGATGTAATCACTTAAACCCCTTGCTAGTTCTTGAGATATAATTTCCTACTGAGCGTTCGCTCACTTAGTGTTTCCCTACTTTTCAGGTAAGTCCGACGATGAGGGAACTCGAACGGATGGGGAAAATCAAGAGTGAAAGAGATAGAGCTTCTTCCGTGTTATCTAGTCTTTTTCATATTTTCTTGAGTCAACCTTGTATTTTTCCCTTTATTTTTGTTAGTACTTCAAAGGTTTATAATAGACATATTCTTATGAAGGAATAAAGGATTAGGTTATCTTTATTTTTGCGCATCTCTGATTTTGGTGTCGAATGCACTAATACTCTGATTGACATGATTGATATAAACTCGTCGCGCATCTCCGGGTAGCTTCCGCGCTCGGGGCGTGACAGGTACACTCCGCCTCGAGTAGTCGTCACCTACTCTTCTAGTATACATTCTATCTACTCTCGCTGCTTAGGTAACAAGGCTGGAGGTGGACACTCTGGGGTGGTGTCACTCACAATGGATGGAGACGGCTCAAAGGGCTCACTAGGTATCACCGCAGGGTCCCTATAAGCGACGAGATCCGAGACGTTGAAAGTGGAGCTGATCCCGTAATCCTGTGGCAAGTCCACAACATATGCATTTGATCCGACTCGCCTCACTACCCGAAAGGGACCGGCACCGCGAGCATGCAACTTCTTCACGGCTCCCGAGGGAAACCGTTCAGGTCTGACCCTGATCATGACATAGTCGCCCTCCTGAAACTCACGGTGGTGCCTATGGGCGTCAGCCAATTCTTTGTATCGTGCGTTGCTGGACTCAATGATACGACGGATATGCTCATGCAACTGTCTAATGTGATCGGCAAAAGACTCGACTGACTCGGACACACGGGACTGGATGGGAGAGGGAACTAGGTCTATGGGTTTCTTAGGTCTACGGCCAGTGACAATCTCGAAGGGGCTCATACCCGTAGACCTATTGACCAAATCGTTGTAGGCAAATTCAGCTAAGAGTAAGACCAAATCCCAATCCCGGACTTGATCTTGAACCAGACACCTAAGCAGATCCCCCAAACTCCTATTGACAATCTCAGTCTGACCATCAGTCTGGGGGTGGTATGCAGTGGAGAATTTCAGTTGGGTGCCTATCATGTGCCATAGGGTTTTCCAGAAATAGCTAGTAATGTGCACATCCCTATCAGACACTATAGTGCGGGGGAGTCCGAACCTGGAGACACAGTGTAAGAAGAATAGACTGGCAACTCTAGAGGCATCCAAGGTTTTGGAGCACGGGATGAATAATGCCATCTTCGAGAACCTATCTACAACCACAAAGATAGAGTCATGCCGTCGGAGGGTGCGAGGCAATCCCAACACAAAGTCCATGCTAATGTCCTGCCAGGACGGGAAGGGGAGTATAGAGGCTGGTATTCTGTTTCGTTTGTTTGGCCATAGCGCATGTGCGGCACTGGGCCACGATGCGAGTGACATCTCTCTTCAAGCTAGGCCAATAGAACCTATGCTCAACTGACTCTATGATCTTGTTCCGGCCGAAGTGGCCAGCAAGACCTCCCGCATGCATCTCCCACGTAAGAAAGTCACAAACAGAGGTCCGTGTGATGCACAACTTGTCACCCCGGAATAGGTGACCCTCCTGTAGCACAAACTCGCTATAGTCATGCGAGGGACCGGCCTGAAGGGCTGCATAGATCGGATAGAAATCTGGACAATCAACATAAGCATCCCTCAGCCTCTCTAACCCTACAACCTCAACACTCATGGTGGTCAACATCATCGTCCGCCGACTCAGCGTATCAGCGACCCTGTTCTCCGCCCCTGCCTTGTGCTTGAGCACAAAGGTATACTCCTGGAGATACTCCACCTAACGGCTGTGGTAAGCGTTCAACTTCTTTTGGGTATGGAGGAATCGTAAGGCCTCATGATCAGAAAAGAGGACAAACTCCTGATGCAACAAATAGTGTCTCCAATACCGCAATGCCTGTACAACTGCGTAAACTTCTTTGTCATATGTGGAATATCGCAGTTTGGCATCATTATGCTTCTCGCTAAAGAATGCTATGGGGTGGGACTCCTGACTCAACACGCCACCAATGCCCACTCTAGAAGCATCACATGTGACCTCAAACACCTTAGAAAAATCAGGTAAAGTAAGAACAAGTGCATGGGTCATGCGCTCCTTAATATCTCGAAAGGTCGTGGCTGCAGCCTTAGTCCATACGAATGCCCCCTTCTCAATGCAATCAGTGATCGGGACAGTGATAGAACTGAAGCAACGAATGAAGCGGCGATAGAACGTCGCTAAGCCATGGAAGCTCTAGACATCGTGGAGGGTGCGGGGCTCGGGCCACTCCCTGATGGCCCTAATCTTCTCCGGATCAGCAGAGACTCCATCTCTAGAAACAATGAACCCGAGGAAGGTGATCTGATCAGTCATGAAGGCATACTTCTTCGGTTTGGCGAATAAGCTCTCTCACATCAAAACGACATAGACATGACTAAGGTGGTCTAAGTGGTCCTCCCTAGTGCGGCTATAGATAAAAATGTCGTCAAAGTAGACGACCAAGAAGAACCCTATCATAGGGCGTAAAACTTGGGTCATCAATCGCATGAAGGTACTAGGGGCGTTAGACAGCCTGAAGGGCATAACCAACCACTCATAAAGACCATCCTTGGTCTTGAATGCCATCTTCCATTCATCCCCAGGCCTGATCTGCACCTGGTGATAGCCACTACAAAGATCTATCTTAGAAAAGATAGTGGCTCTCGACATCATATCTGACAAGTCATCTAATCGATGAATGGGAAAGCGATACTTCACCATGATCTTGTTGATCACACAGCTATCGATGCACATCCTCCATGTGCCATCATTCTTCGGGGCCAACAATGCAGGAATAGCACAAGGGCTCTTACTGTCCCTAAGAGATCCCCGACTCATCAACTCCTCGACCTACCTTTGAAGTTCGGCATGGTCCATGGGACTCATCCTATAGTGGGAAAGGTTGGGCAAGGATGAGCCCGGGACAAGGTCGATCTCATGCTAGATATCCCACATAGGCGCAAGGCCTTTGGGGAGGTCTTCCGGGAAGACATCGGAAAAATCTCGGAGGATCGCAGCTACCTCCGGCGGGTGCTCGTCATCAGACCCAGGAGCGACATCCTCCACTCCTCGAACAACAACGGCAAGGATAGGGCTACCCCCGGCCAACTCTTGCTCCATCTCTCGCGGGCTAATCATCATTAACCTCCGGGGTGGGAGGCCTCCTGTGTTGGGTTCGGTGCAAGTATTCAGAGGGGGGGTAAATGAATATGGCCTATAAAAAATTTCACCCAATTGACATATTAGGCTCACTAACTATTTAGAAAGCTAACTAGATAGATTTATCAAAACTGGAAGACTAATTAGCAGATGCGGAATTAAACAAATAGATAGTGAGCACTCTAACAAGACAAGTTAGACAAACTATAGCTCAATTAGAATTTCGCTCACTCAACAGATTAAACACTTAGAACAAAATCTGATCAAGTCATCTAATGAACCTGTGATCAACCACTTGGAGCGCCCCTATGCAAACATCTAGCGGAAGCAAACCATAAGCAATCAAACCACAATGCAAGAGGGGTTTTTAGGTGGTTCGGTCTTCCAGACCTACATCCACCCCACACTCAACCCGAGTGTGGCTTCACTAACAGCTGGGCAACATAGCTTGCCAACAACCGCTGGGCAACACAGCTTGCCATCCGAGGAATCCTCCTCGCCCCGCTGAGCAACACAGCTTGCTGTCCAGTGGAGTCCTCCACTGCAAACCGCTGGGCTATACAGCTTAGCCGTCCAGAGGCAGCACCCCTGCAATCCGCTGAATAACAGCTTGAAGGAAAGTGTAAAAATGGAAATAAAAGAAAGGATGAACAGCAATCGGAAAGCTGTAAACGTAAAGCACAATATGGCTCACAAGGAGCTGGATGGCCTGGATTTGATCCACGGTCCATCAAGACCAGATCTCCCTCGATCTCACTCTCTTTCTTCACACTCTCTCTTTCTCTTTCTTCTCTGCTACACTCCTCTTCTTCTCTCGATCTCTACTCTCCTTTTCTCTCTTTCTCTTTTCTTTTTCTTCTTCTGCTCGAGCTCTCTTGCTCACTCTCTATCTCTCTTTCTTTCTCTTCTGCTCTCCTAATCTCTCACTCTCTGCTCTTCTCTTCTCTCTCTTTTTCTTCTTTTTCTCACACTCTCAGATTTCTTCACTGGAGAGCTTTCTCTTCTTCTGTGGAGAGTTAACTCTTTTCGAGAGGATGATGGGGTGCTTTTATATCAGAAACAGAGCCTCCGAAGGTTGAGTAGAAAATGCCCTAGTGACCACTGATTGGTCCACTTGGCAGGGTAGCACCCCTTATCTAACACGTGTCAGCATCCTGCCCCTTTTCCCATCGGATCACGTGCCCCCTCATTAGTACGCTCAGCAACTGGAGTCAGGTGGCGTCAACCCACTTGCTCCACAGAGTTGACGCAGCCTTCAAAGATATTCTACCTGCAGACCTCAAGTCTGCTGTGTTGACGCTTCCAACCCATGGCGTTGACGTATTGATGCGTTCCAGTGAGCAACCAGCCTAGCCCTATTGACAGTTGCGTCGACGCTGCTCCACTGCTGCGTTGACGCATTGAGGACAGCCAGAGACAAGTCACCCCTTTTATGAACTGCTGCGTCGACACTGCTAGCCCATAGCGTTGACGCAGTGGTGTTTCAGCAGCTAATACTTCTACTAGTATACTTGCTGCATGGACGCTGTGGTCATTCTGCGTTAACCCTGCACACACAAAAATCTTATAATCATATCATAGAACAAGTGGTTATTTAAATCTTATAACACTGAGTGTATATACTCTGAAACAGCAAATGGGCAAGTATGTACACTGAGAGAGTGTATAGACTTGGACGTCTTCTTGTGAGCTCAGTGTATATACTTTTCAATGACTAGACTTCAGGAGATGAAGACCAATGTGCAAACATGAGCTAGTACAGACTTGATCAAGAAACTGGCTATACAGACTTCAACATAGCTGCGATGTACAGGCTTTGACAAAGCAGCATTGTACATACTTGAAAGTTCAAGGCCACGATGTATAGACTTTCAATGAGGAAGCATTGTGTAGACTTGGGAAGTCTAAGCCAGTGTACAGACTCTGCCTCAACAATGAAAGGGCAACACGGATGTACAGAGTTGGCCAAACACATGAAGATAGGCTGTACAGACTTGAAACTTAATGCAAAGGCCAATGTATAGACTTCTAAATGCTGATGCGTTGTATATACGTTCATGAGACGCTAACAGAGACGGACAGATGCATATACTTGAACTTGAATGCATGAACAGTCTGTATAGACTTCACCCAGACACTTCATAACACTATGATGCAATGTACAGACTTAACTGAACAGGATGTGCAGACTTTGGCTGTACAGACTTTGAAGGCTTGGCGGAGGATGTACAGACTTGAAGTGTGAAGACCATTGTATAGAGTTGGTGAAATGAAGTCCAATGTACAGACTTGCAGATACGAAGTCAATGTACAGACTTACACAAGCGAGCTATAGTGCCAATGTGTAGACTTCACGTTGTACAGACTTTCCAAAGAGAACTTAATGCTGTACAGACTTGAGGCTTTGAACGTTGAAGGCACAAGACGATGTACAGACTCAGATACTAGACCAATGTATGAATTAAAGCAAGAGCTCTTCCAAAATGATTCCAATGCGTCAACGCATTGAGTCCACTGCGACGACGCACCAGTTGACACATTTTATAGACCAGCTCTGGGACAGACCAGTGAGTTGACGCAATGATCCCATGCGTCAACACATCATGCAATACTCATGCAAACTCATGCATTCAATGCTGTAAATCAGTTATAAACAATCATTCAATATGGTGACTGATTCATGTTGCTATCATTAAAACTCCACATCATCAACAAAGCACAAGGGGCACAACAATCTCCCCCTTTTTGATGATGGCAACATGATGAGTCCCACTGACACGTCAAACTATTCTCCCCCTTTGACATGATCAAAAAGAAGGGAAATGGTTTGAGAGACAAATGCAGCATACAAACACAACACATAAATTCAGAGAATGAATCATGGTTCATTAAAATGAAGTTCTCTCTTATGACAATGAAACAGCTCTCCCTCTATCAACATGCATGATTGACTACTCTCCCCTTAACTGTAGATAAACCATAACACCCCCTGAAGCACAGGAATGGACTCAGGTTAACCAATAAATCAATCTGAAAGATCACAGAATCAGAATTTGTTGCAGAACAAGATGGAAGATTCCAACAGTGTGGAGAAGAGTACATCTCAGGAGTCAATCAACTGATAGTGTAGCCAAAGCACAATACATCTCAAGGAATCAATCAATAGCAAGATGTTAATCAGGCTGACTGAAAAGAATCTGATCATGAGAGATTTTAAAGCATCCATCACAACAATAAGTCTTAAGAAGATTAGACTCTTCTATCATAAGGGGTTATGAATTTACAGCTTAACCAATCTGATTTAATTTTGATGTATACCAAATTTGTCAAATTAAACTCAATACTCATATCTGAATCTAAGTTTTAATAAAAGTGAACCAAGTAGTCAGAAAACACTCAAAAATAATCATCTTTTATCTTACACATATGATCTCAATAGCACCTTTGAAAAATACACAGGTTAGTACTGAAGTTAAACACTTTTTCACGAACATGAGTTGACAGATTTTTCAAGATAATTTTATTTGAAGCACATTATATTTTTCCTGAGCAATTTAAGTTGATCAACACATTTTTACATGAGGCACAACAAGTCTCAGTTGAAGTGACCCAGTTACTCAGTGTGATAACTGGCATTGCCTCTCACTTTGAGAGCAGAGTTAGCAATATGAGTGTCTTTTTACATGAGAAGACACCTTTATCAGAGGCCAGACTCCCCAGCTACTCAACACAAATAAGCTATTGCTCTATCAGGTTTTGTTTCACTAAATTTTTATCAGAGATAACTATGGCACCTCATGACATGAGTTACTTTATTTCATTGATAAAGAACTCAATTTTCTCAGTGACCGAGTCATTGCTCTGAATTCACAATTTCTTCATTTAGTCAACATTTTCAAATTAATGTTTAACAACAGTACACACTATATGCATCTTAGCCAAAGAAGCCCTGAATTCAAATTTTTAGATATCTGATGAGAGAGTCTAAGGTTTACATGAAACATGTGGTTAAAGTTTATTAAACCTTATCATTCAGATATTTTCATTTCATTTAACTACAAATCTGAGAATACATTAATCTTATATCAGTCTGATTCAGTGATAATTCCTAAACCTATATGATAGAAATTTCTACAATGTTCTCAGACTGAATTGCATGACAGGCAGCTTAAGTTCCTCAGATAAGAACAATGAATTCAGCAACCAAAAATCAATAGTTAAAGTAGATCAGTCACATCAGGGGAGTATAAGCTGGTGCAAGAGTGAATCAGGAATGCGCATAGTCAAGAGAATGAATCAGGTTACTTAAACAGATGGAGTTCATGAGGTGAAGAAGATATGAAATAGGAATGCTCCCCCTGTCTAAGTGCAGTGTATTTCTTTTTAGATTTTTCAGAATTTTATGATATGCACTATCCTACATATGCAGTATGCAACAATTCTAACAAGGAGAGCATGATGATCAATCAACAGCAAACAAGCTCCTCCTGACAAAATGCATGATGTGCAATGAATCATTTCTTTTCGAATATTATTTTCTTCAAATTTATGATATGCAATACACTGCTCTATATGAAAACTAGACCCATGGTACTAGGCGGAGGACTCGGTCCAAGGACCACCTCACACATGGCAGTAGCATCCAGACATACTCCATATGCCCTTCAGCACTGTTCCATTTAATATACCATGATGGTTATGCAAATGACATATGCAGTGCAAATCAATCTTATTTATTTAGTACAAACAACAGCATGAGAAGAGCATCAAAAATCAACCAAGCAAAACAACAATTTCAGATAATGAAATTAAAACAGACAAATCAGTATTTTTCAGATTATGAGATTTAAACAGAGTTCAGAACTAACCTGAGATGTAGAATTCTGGGGCTTCCTTTTTGAGTTCCTTGGCTAAATTACCCCTTTTATATCTCTCACCAAGGCACACCTGCAACATATCAATCAATATGATCTTGCAGGAACCCAAGCTGCCTTGGGTCCTGTATGAGCCCTAACAGGTGTTCTGACTGGTCTCTTAACAGAATTATCATCATAGCCCATCAACTTATAGCTGGACAAGGAATAGCCAAATTGACCAGACTTACCATGATAACTAACAGAATTTAAGTTCCTTTTAAATTCATGTGCATGAACGTCAAAATTTCTGTTGTATGCATGGGCATTTTGTTTTCTGAACTTTGCCACCCAGCACTCAGAGGCTTTGTGGCCAGGTCTTCCACAATTAAAACAAGAAAATTTCACAAATTGTTTTGCATGGAATTTGACAGCATGGGGGTTAATATGATTCTTTTGAACATGCCAACAGTCTTGACTGTGTGGCCATATTTTCCACATTCAAAACATGAAGAATTAATTCTGTCAAGATTCTTATAGAATGCATGTCTTTTTACAGGGATTATAGAAGTTTTGGAGTTAATTGTTCTTCCCTTAGCATGCCAACAATTTGCAGCAATATGGCCCAATTTGTTACAATAAAAGCAATGAAGTTTCTTTTTCAGATATGCATGATTCCTATCATGAAGCTCTTTAGCATTCAGATCATCTTGCTTCTTTAATCTACAATCATGCATAAAGTGGCCAATTCTATGACAGTAAAAGTATTGAATTCTCTTATTTTGATCATGAGAAGGTTTCTTCGATTTAGAATTCCTAGCATGAATTCTATCTGATTTCAGTTCATCCTCTCTCATGACAAAGCAATCATCCATCTCATGGCCAGATTTACCACAGTAGAAACATTTCACATTCTTTCTTTTAACATGAGACAGTTTGGCCTGAGAAATTTCAGCATACAAATTTTTATTCTGTTTTGTTTTTTTTTGTTTTTCTATCTGATTCGCAGGCAGACATGAAGGAGAAGTTGAATTGCTAGCTAACTCAGAGCTACGCGCAAAGGTTGTATACATTCTTTTTATCTCTTCCTGTTTACTGCCTCCATCAGAGACTTTCTTCTTAGAAGCAGCCTTTGAATTTTCTTTGTTTTTAAATGACTCAGACAGGGAATTGTTCAATTCAGTGATTTCATTTTTGAGAGAGGAAATGAGAAATTCAGAATCTGTGATCTTTTCATTAAGTAAGACATTAATGACTTTGTAGCTATCAATCTCTTCTATTAATGCAGTCACTCTCTCACGTTCATTTTCAATTGAACTTTTCCCTCTTTCAAACATTAAGAGTCTCTCAGACATAGCAAAATTAAGCAGCTTCAGTTCTTCATTCTCCTTTCTAGTTTGTTCATTCTGAACTAGTTCATTAGTTAAGATTTGATCATTTCCTAATGAATTCAGCTCATCTTCAAGTTCAGAAATCTTGGCAGTGAGTTCATGATTTTTGTTTTCCAGAACAGAACTTTGTTCCTTACTCACATTCAGATTAGCTAAGCACATTTCATGAGATTTTCTCAGATCTTGACATTTTTCACAATGAGCATTCGAATTAATCTGATCACATTTCTTTTTCAGCTTTCTATTCTCAGATTTTAGTTTCTTGGATACTTTGAACAAATCTTCATACATCACTATCAATTCATCAAAGGAGTATCCATTTGATTCATAGCTTACCTGAGATGAGATGTCATCTTCATCATCCCGGTTGGCCATCAAGCAGCTATCACCTTGCTGATTATGCGCAGAAACGACTCTGTCATATATTTCCTTTCCAGATGTGCACCTGAGAGCAAAAGGGTACATATCAGTATTGATTGCAGCTCTTAAGATGTTAAGGATTATGACATTGTCACGGTTCTTTATACTGTCCTCTTTAGACCACTTGGTCTCATCATGAGGCAGTTTGTGTGGACCTTTAGATAGTAGCCTCCATAGTTTGGGATCTATGGAGTCTACGTACACACATAGGCCTCCTAGCCAACTATCAAAGTTAGAGCCGTCATAAATCGGAGGTCGACCCATTTGAGTAAGATGCAACCAGATTCAGCGCAGTAGACCAGATGACAGGGAATGCAGCAGAACCAAATGAGCAAAGCAATGCACAAGTCGATGAAACAAAATACCGAGCACTGAAAACACACTCTGAAATGCACCAAGGACTAGCAGGATCCTCTGCAGATTGTTAGATCTGTTTAGTCAGAGACCTGCTCTGATACCAATTGTTGGGTTCGGTGCTAGTATTCAGAGGGGGGGTGAATGAATATGGCCTATAAAAAATTTCACCCAATTGACATATTAGGCTCACTAACTATTTAGAAGCTAACTAGACAGATTTATCAAAACTGGAAGACTAATTATCAGATGCGGAATTAAACAAACAGATAGTGAGCACTCTAACAAGACAAGTTAGACAAACTATAGCTCAATTAGAATTTCGCTCACTCAACAGATTAAACACTTAGAACAAAATCTGATCAAGTCATCTAATGAACCTATGATCAACCACTTGGAGCGCCCCTATGCAAACATCTAGCGGAAGCAAACCATAAGCAATCAAATCACAATGCAAGAGGGGTTTTTAGGTGGTTCGGTCTTCCAGACCTACATCCACCCCACACTCAACCCGAGTGTGGCTTCACTAACAGCTGGGCAACACAGCTTGCCAACAACCGCTGGGCAACACAGCTTGCCGTCCGAGGAATCCTCCTCCCCCCGCTGAGCAACACAGCTTGCTGTCCAGTGGAGTCCTCCACTACAAACCGCTAGGCTATACAGCTTAGCCGTCCAGAGGCAGCACCTTTGCAATCCGCTGACTAACAGCTTGAAGGAAAGTGTAAAAATGGAAATAAAAGAAAGGATGAACAGCAATCGGAAAGCTGTAAACGTAAAGCACAATATGGCTCACAAGAAGCTGGATGGCCTGGATTTGATCCACGGTCTATCAAGACCATATCTCCCTCGATCTCACTCTCTTTCTTCACACTCTCTCTTTATCTTTCTTCTCTGCTGCACTTCTCTTCTTCTCTCGATCTCTGCTCTCCTTTTCTCTCTTTCTCTTTTCTTTTTCTTCTTCTGCTCGAGCTCTCTCGCTCACTCTCTATCTCTATTTCTTTCTCTTCTGCTCTCCTAATCTCCCACTCTCTGCTCTTCTCTTCTCTCTCTTTTTCTTCTTTTTCTCACACTCTCAGATTTCTTCACTAGAGAGCTTTCTTTTCTTCTGTGGAGAGTTAACTCTTTTCGAGAGGATGATGGGGTGCTTTTATATCAGATACAGAGCCTCCGAAGGTTGAGTAGAAAATGCCCTAGTGACCACTGATTGGTCCACTTGGCAGGGTAGCACCCCTTATCTAACACGTGTCAGCATCCTGCCCCTTTTCCCATCGGATCACGTGCCCCCTCATTAGTACGCTCAGCAACTGGAGTCAGGTGGCGTCAACCCACTTGCTCCACAGAGTTGACGCAGCCTTCAAAGATATTCTACCAGCAGAACTCAAGTCTACTGCGTTGACGCTTCCAACCCATGGCGTTGACGTATTGATGCGTTCCAGTGAGCAACCAGCCTAGCCCTATTGACAGTTGCGTCGACGCTGCTCCACTGCTGCGTTGACGCATTGAGGATAGCCAGAGACAAGTCACCTCTTTTTTGAACTGCTACGTCGACGCTGCTAGCCCATAGCGTTGACGCAGTGGTGTTTCAGCAGCTAATACTTCTACTAGTATACTTGCTGCATGGATGCTGTGGTCATTCTGCGTTAACCCTGCACACACAAAAATCTTATAATCATATCATAGAACAAGTGGTTATTTAAATCTTATAACACTGAGTGTATATACTCTGAAACAGCAAATGGGCAAGTATGTACACTGAGAGAGTGTATAGACTTGGACGTCTTCTTGTGAGCTCAGTGTATATACTTTCCAATGACTAGACTTCAGGAGATGAAGACCAATGTGCAGACATGAGCTAGTACAGACTTGATCAAGAAACTGGCTGTACAGACTTCAACATAGCTGCGATGTACAGGCTTTGACAAAGCAGCATTGTACATACTTGAAAGTTCAAGGCCACGATGTATAGACTTTCAATGAGGAAGCATTGTGTAGACTTGGGAAGTCTAAGCGAGTGTACAGACTCTGCCTCAACAATGAAAGGGCAACACGGATGTACAGAGTTGGCCAAACACTTGAAGATAGGCTGTACAGACTTGAAACTTAATGCAAAGGCCAATGTACAGACTTCTAAATGCTGATGCGTTGTATAGACGTTCATGAGACGCTAACAGAGACGGACGGATGCATATACTTGAACTTGAATGCATGAACAGTCTGTATAGACTTCACCCAGACACTGCATAACACTATGATGCAATGTACAGACTTAACTGAACAGGATGTGCAGACTTTGGCTGTACAGACTTTGAAGGCTTGGCGGAGGATGTACAGACTTGAAGTGTGAAGACCATTGTATAGAGTTGGTGAAATGAAGTCTAGTGTACAGACTTGCAGATACGAAGTCAATGTACAGACTTACACAAGCGAGCTATAGTGCCAATGTGTAGACTTCACGCTGTACAGACTTTCCAAAGAGAACTTAACGCTGTACAGACTTGAGGCTTTGAACGTTGAAGGCACAAGACGATGTACAGACTCAGATACTAGACCAATGTATGAATTAAAGCAAGAGCTCTTCCAAAACGATTCCAATGTGTCAACGCATTGAGTCCACTGCGACGACGCACCAGTTGACACATTTTATAGACCAGCTCTGGGACAGACCAGTGAGTTGACGCAATGATCCCATGCGTCAACGCATCATGCAATACTCATGCAAACTCATGCATTCAATGCTGTAAATCAGTTATAAACAATCATTCAATATGGTGACTCATTCATGTTGCTATCATTAAAACTCCACATCATCAACAAAGCACAAGGGGCACAACAATCCCCAGACTAGGAGGGGTGGATTGCTGGGACCGGCTAGTCCTTGGACAAAAGGATCCTTCGGCTAGGTGGGATGGAGGGTGATCCTATGGCCCTCGTGGTCGAATGTGCAAGTGTTCGACCAACCTTGGAGGGTGGCATACCGATCAAACAGCCAAGGCCTACCTAGGATAATGCTACCTACCTCCATAGGCAACACATCACACCAGATCTCATCATGGTAAGTCTGGAACTGTAGCGGCACCAGACATCTCAGCCTGACCGGGATGGAAGTAGAATCCACTTAAGAAACTCTATAAGGTGCGGGGTGATCTACGGGCATCAAACCTAGACGCTTAACCATGCCCGTAGAGATGGCGTTAATGCAACTCCCGCTATCAATGATCACCTTGTAGGACTTTCCTCCCAGCCTACAAAATGTATCGAAGATGGTGGTACGATGCTAGTCGTCACTCTCTTGGGGCTGGGTAAGGATGCACCTGACTGCTCCCAACTGTACATCACTCTGATGCTGGGTACCTGGGGCATCAACTTGTTCTCCCTCCATGAGTTCATCAAAGAACTCCTCCGCTAAATCCTGATCAGCCTCGTAACTGATCGGCACCAACTCAGGTGTGGGGTCACTGGCAGATGGATGAGAGATGACAAGCGACTCCCGAGTGGGACACTTGGCCAAATAGTGGCCAACCCCACCACACCTATAGCAGGTTCCCTGAGTCCCAAAGCCCTGGGATGTTCCACCAACCATCGTCCCCTTACCCTTATCCATAGGACGGACTGGGGGTGTAGGAAGTAGGGGTGGTCGAGTCGGTATGGCGGGTTGGGCAGGTCTAGGGGCAGGGACGGGTGCCTGTTGGCGAGGGGGAGGATCCCTCGGAGGGAGGGGGTGCCTAGGAGTAGCAAGGTCCTGGTGAGGAGGTTCCTAGGGGCGGGCCACGGGCCACCGAGTGTAGGAACCAAGCGTGGTCCTAGGGTCAGACACACACAGATATGGGACCCCCTGGCACAGAGTAGGAGCAAACTCTACCTCAAATTGCTCCACCTCGAGAGCAACCTGGTACGCGTCCTCCAACTTGTCCACCTTGCGGCAGAAAAGTTCATACTGTAGGTGTGGCCGCAGACCATGCCGAAATCGGGAGACAATAAGGTAGCTCTCCTCCATGGCGTCACATCGAAAAAAGTATTCATCGAACTCGGCGATGTAATCGGAGACGGACCGATCTCCTTGGGTGAGACTCTGCCATCTGTCTATGAGACACTGGCGATAGGAGGTAGGGAGGTACTTCTTCCTAAGTTTGTCCCTCATCTCACCCCACGTCTCTACCGTGGGCTTCTGACAGTGAAACATCAGGTTCTCCATGTTTCTCCAATAAGTCTGTGCCTGCCCTAGCAGTTTCATTTTGGTAAATTTGAATTTTCTGTGGTCCGTCATCTCAAATCACTCGAAATACCGGTCCATGCCGACCTGTCAATCAAGGTACACTTTCGGGTCTAAGGACCCGTCAAAAGTGGGAGGGTCTACTCGCACCGTCCCAAGGACCCGCTCATCCTCATCATCCCTTTGTGGTCGGTGACCACGACGGCGTCAGCCATCTCTCCCATACTCATTTTCGGACCCGTAGTCTGCAACATCGGGGGTACGTGGCTGTCGCTCCTCAGCCCTAAGTGGGGCGGGCTAGATAACAAGTGCCCGAGGGGGCACCTGTGGGGCCGGGACGACTCCGGGGAGCTCCTGGCAGGGGACTCTCTCCACATTTTCCATCCTTCCAACCAGACCTTGGATAGATAGGTCGAAGACCTCGGCACAGTCCTCCATGCTTTTGAGACGGCTCTCCAAGCGGTCGGTGTTCTCCCGACTAATTTGTTCGAACCTATCTATGCGCTCCATGAGTAGAGCGACCACGTCATCCAGAGTTCGGCTTCTCGGGTTGGCACCTCGGGGGTCACCCATAGTGTCAGG
The DNA here is from genome assembly GCA_022559845.1 of Amorphophallus konjac. Classification (NCBI taxonomy): domain Eukaryota; kingdom Viridiplantae; phylum Streptophyta; class Magnoliopsida; order Alismatales; family Araceae; genus Amorphophallus; species Amorphophallus konjac. The sequence continues at coordinate 164,515,203 of CM040119.1, read as the reverse complement.
GCGATGGTACTGGGCACCTCCACGGGTTGGCATGCAATGGGAGAGGACCTAGAGGGAGCTAAGAGAGACTCACCACAACCTATATGGACGGATGAATGCAAACGACGGACTAGACTCTAATATCCAGTATGTGTCGGAGTTTTTGGATCCGAAGACCCTCTCTCGTAAATGTGTGACCTTCCCGATAGGCATAGCCTAACGTTCAGGCAACACTTTTTGATATACCGAACAATGGAACGCGAATGCAACCTTAGACCGACTACCCTAGACTCAAACCGGCTCTGATACCAATATGATGCGGGACGACTACAGGACTGGACTCGAATTGGTTGCGACCTTGGACTCTATCGGATGACTCGACTAACAAGACGACGCGACCAGCAACAACACTATGACGCGGCACCGAACGAGCTCCAGAAGAGGCGATCATGCACCAAATAAGAAGCGCTAACTCACAGTCATCCCCGGCGAGGGAAACATGACGATCTTGCATGGTTGGAAAACCAGCTTTGAGTTTCGGGTGGTCAGCTCACTCTCGTGCTCGGAATGAGTCACGGGACGGGTTCCGCTCTCACAACTCACATCAGTGATTAATATTAAACTAGCTAGGAAGTAAACTACCACACATGTAGCGGCATTATAGAATGGATACTAGCAAAGCAAATACGACAAAGAGGGGGTGGCGAGTGTACCTCCACGCACGGGGCATGGGGAAGACTTCCCGACCGAGATCCGGAACTCCCGGTACAACAATAATTAATAACTACAGAATAAATTCTACAGCCCACTCCACGCAGGCAGGTAACAGACGACACGTGGGGTCCGGGAGCACCAATCTCGGGTTGACGGGCAGCAGTTGGTGGCGCTCGGGCGGACGCGGTCGGCCGGTTCAGCACTGTTCACTCGGGCCCGCAGGATAGCACGTGGGACCCGCTGCTGGTACGATGACGTCCGAGGTGGCTCCTGGCTGCAGCGACTGGCGGGGGCGGTCCTGGAGTGTCCCGGGTCGATCCCCGGGAGCGGCGGTCACCGGAGTGGAGGCGGGCGATTTCTTGGGATTTAATTCCCAAGGCTGTCCCGCAGCTATGTTTCTGTCGAGATCTGCGCGCTCCGACGAGAATGGCTCGTACTCCGAGCTCCGACGTCGGATCGAATCACAAATGGTACCATTAGAAAAAGGACTCAAAATCCTATGAAATATTGTAATTACAGCTTTTTCCAACAGCTGTAATGAAAATGGAAGCGACTGCTAATGGACTGATCACACTGTCTCGAAATACAGAACAGGCTGGATAGAACTTGAACCTCATGATCAAGGGCTTTGACCGAGGATCAAATGAACGAATTAGGACCTGGGATGTTTATGGTGGGTAGAGGGGAGGGTGACGGAGATGCACATAGTTTTTTTTTTAAATTTTGGACAACATTAGAGGGGTGGGAAAAATCGGATGCCAAGATCTATCTCGCAGATCTGCACATAGGTAGACTTTGAGAATAAAGAACAGGTGGCTGGGAAAGGGGGCAAACAAATTTTGATCGACCTCAAACTTAAACTGGGAATGGCCTATGATGGGGAGAACCTACCCTCAAAGTTTCGTGATGATCCAACGGTCAGATCACCCGTACCATCCCTTTCACCGGGCTGCTATCTAGCAACTCCGAGTTTGGGGCAGCAAGAAGATGACCGATTTGTGGAGGCTCAATGGCGGCACGAACGGCGGCGGAGACAGCGGTGAACGTTCACAATAGATAGGGAAAGAGGATAAGAAGGAGAAATTTGAGGGAGATAGGAGATTTGGGATCAGATCTGAAGAGAATTGGAGGTGGGAGAGAGAAGAACACCAAGAACACTCAAGAGAGAGAGGGGGTGCGCACCAAGCACTATGCCAAAATATTTTTTCATTTGTTCCACCAAAATACAATAAGAGACTATAAATATTCAAACCGTAGACCTAGCCAAAAGACCTGGAATACCCTTGGTCAAGGGGGTATAATGGGGAAGGGAGATTAAACAAGAGGGGCTTCCATTAATTAATCCCCATGTGGAGACAAAGAGGGGGGTGCCCCTTTCATCAGTCAACAAGAGGGGCTTCCATTAATTAATCCCCTTGGACCATGTTTTCCCCCCTTAGATCAAAATAAATAAAAATGCAAATACATGGTCATTTATTCTACCATTGACCCAATATAAAAACCCAAGATAACACAAGCCAAATACAATCCAAATACATGCTAAATACACATCAAATACGGCCAAATACGTATAAAATACAAATACGTATAAAAATACGTACTGAAGTATCAGTGCTCCGGTGGTGACTCCAGACTGTTCCCCAGCCATAGAGAGGTCAGTGCCGATCGAGTCGTGTTGCGGGTCCGGTATCGACGGCTCGCTGAGTTGAGCCATACTCGTGCTCTGGTGTCCTCACCGTACCCTCTCCTCCACCTCCACCTTTGCCTTTGCCTCCACCTAAGCCTGTCATTGCCGCTATACCTCCACCACTCGCATTGCCTTTACCCCTACTTATGCCTTCTAAACCTTCACCTCCGCCTTCTAAACCTATTACCTCCACTTCTCCATCCATTTCCACCCCTCGGAGCGGGTGTGTGCTACCTACGGTGCCTCTTGGGTCTAGTCCCCAGGGAGACGATGTGATGTGACACAACCTCGGACCTAATGCAAGCAAGCACAATCGCATTCAAATGGGCCGAATTGGGCCACCGCTCTATCGACACTCACCCAAGCCCGGGGTAACTTGGCAATGCCAAGGTGAGGTTGAGGGGTTGGACCCTTGCTGGTAGAGGGCCAGCAAGGCCAAGATGGGATTCCCAAGGGGTATGGATGCCCAATTGAAGAGGGCCGACAAAGTGCCAAAGGCACCGGATGTACTTCTCCCACGGTGATCACTCAAGACAACGGGGCTTGAGGACCAGGCTCTCACTCGCATAACCAGCGGAATTAAGAACAAATATTGAATGACAAGCACTAAATGGAGTGAAGGTTTGAGCACTTACTCGACCGGTTTGAAGAAACCGGTCCCGGTCGGAGACGAGGGCGAGCGGGGAGGCGGGTGGATCCCCACACGCTGCGTCGGGGTAGCTTGACCTGCCCAAATAAGTTACAACACTACACCTCTCACAGGAGGGGGATCTTGGGGTGGGGGTTAATGGATATTACAACCAAAATTACCTCCACATAGGGAGGGGCCTTCAGCCGGCCAAGCGGGGAGGGGAAACTATGATTAAAAGCATGGAACGATGAAGTCACCGGTTCTGCCTGCTCTCTCCGAACAGGGACAGGTAGACGGTGTTGCTACTGTAGAATTCGCTCAGGAATTTCTCTGATGATGAGACTGGTGGGGAAATCTTCGTAGCTGGGAAGGGAATGCCTCAGAATTTCTTCAATTTCTTCTGGAACCGCTGCTGACCAGGATGGAGGTTTGAACAGAGCTTCAGATTCTCGGACCTGCAGTTGCAGACTTCTAACAGCAGCTTGCAGAGAACGCCCCGGTCGCTCCCGACCTCAGAATCAAGCGCCGTCAGAGTTGTTGGAATCGTGGATAAGTCCTATTCACAGAAAAACTGACGGGGATGCTAAAAGATGTCTGAGAAGACCTGGAGGCTCTGAACAAGGATGACTGGTCGGTGTAGACTGTGGGGAAGCTGATCCGTACAGCAGAGGGAGAAAATTGATAACTTATGCTACTAGATGCCGAACAGAGTTCCGCTTCTTGATTCTGAAAGTTGACAGGGCGATGAAGAACTTTGTAGAAGAGCTTTCGAACTGATTCTTCTGGGGTGAGTCGTGACAGAGCTTCTACTCAGGTTCAGGGCTTCAGCAGAGGCAGTTCTGAGCAGTAGTGGGAGAACGAAGCTCCTGGGTAGCACACAGCTCGGATGAAGACGAAACCACTTCTGTTGTGAAGAAGATAGGGAGACGCTTCTGTGGATGCCTCTTGTGCCTTCAAACTCGTCCGGAGGAAGTCGTGGTGGCCGCTGCAAGTTGTTGGTTCACCTGTAACTTCTGGACATCGAACTGCAACTTGAATAGAGCTTCCAAAGACCTCCAAGAAGAAAGGGAAGCAAGAACTCTAGGGTGAAGGGGAGGTAGGGGATGGTGGAGGGAGTATGTGGGAGGGTTGGAAGGGTGCTAATGGTATGAGGAAGATGGTGGAAGGGAGGCTAGGGCGCAGGTTTCAGCAAGGATGAGTGATGGTGGGGATGCAAATGGGTGAAGGGGAGTGGGGGGCAAGGGGCGAACTAGCCCTATGAGGGAGGAGAGAGGGGCGGCCAAGACATGGAGGGAAGGGGATTTCAAATTTGAAATGGCCTTGGAAGTTGAGGGATTGTGTGGGGAAGGGAATGATTGTGTTGGAATGGGGGAGATTATGTTGGAATGGGAGAGATTCTATCTTGGGACTATGGGGGTGGAGTAATGGCAGCTATGGGAAGTGGAGGGCCTTTAATGGGGTAGGTGGGGGTTGGAAGTTGAGAGGGAGGAGGAGGAGAGAGAGAAAGGGGTGAACCCCATAGTGGAGGAGAGAGAGAGAGGGATAGAGAGAGAGGTGGGGTGGGGAATCACTCCCCTAGGGCTTCTCACCCAACTATAGGATTCACTCCACTAGAACTAGATTTGAATACTCAAATGGAAGTCTTTTGTATTGAATAATTCATTACCTCCAAATGAAGGAAATGGGGCCCTATATATAGGAAACCCACATTTTACAATAAGTCCCTTACAAAAGACTCAATAGTAAATAACCAAAGGGTAGGGGGGCTCATGGGCCAAGCCCGAAGAATTGGGCCCAACAGCACATTACACAGTCTAATGACACTCAATACTTAGGAAAATAAATGCAAGACCTAGGGACATGACTGAAATAAACTGAAAATTACATCAAATGACTCAAGTAAATAGCATAAAAAGGATAAGTGGGCCTTTAGAGAGAGAGGCCCGAACTCAAACGATGCCGGAGTGTGAAGAAGACCCTAGCCAAAGGGAATTGTGGATGATGCGTCCATCAAATCCCCTGGGCTGTGAAGAGCTTGACTCCGTCGAGTAGGGGTCCATCCGGCTATGGTACTGCTCGAGGAGGTCTGGATCCAACCGCTGGAGATCCTCCCGACTCACCCAAGAATCCTCCGAAGGAGGCCGATCCTTCCACCTAACGAGATAGCGCTCATATACCTTGCTCCGAGTGGTAGTGACTTGTACATCCAATATTTGTTCAATTTGTTCACGCTGAGCTCTTTTGGTTGGTGGCCTCTCCTCACGGGTGGGTGCTCTCTCAATGGAAGAAGTAGGCTCAATCTCCTCACTAGGTACCACCGTGGGTCCCTTATATGGCACTAGGTCGGTGACATTGAATGTGGAACTTATTCCATACTCCTCAGGGAGATCTAACTCGTAGGCATTTGCACCAATGCGCCTCACGACCTGGAAGGGACCAGCCCGACGTGGCCTCAGTTTAGAGTTGGCTCCCGGGGAGAGCCTCTCCGTCCTTACCATCACAAAGTCACCCACATGGAATTCTTGGTGACGCCGATGAGAGTCGGCCAACCTTTTATAAGCCTGATTCTTTTTGCTGATGTGCTTGCGAATTTCTTCATGCAATTCTCTAATGTGTTGTGCAAAAGACTCAGCTGAAATGGACACTCTAGCATGCTGGGGAAGGGGAATGAGATCGGAAGGCTTTCTTGGTTTGTATCCATGCATGGATTCAAATGGACTCATCCCTATGGACTTATTGATGGAGTTGTTATATGCAAATTCGGCTGGGGTAAGATGAGATCCCAATTTCCGGGGCGATCCTCAACAAGACACCTAAGAAGGTTCCCTAGACTCCAATTGACAACTTCGGTTTGGCCATCTGTTTGGGGGTGGTAGGCAGTGGAGAATTTGAGGAGGGTACCCATCATGTGCCAAAGAGTTTTCCAAAAGTAGCTAGTGAATTTGACATCCCTATCAGAGACTATGGTCTTAGGTAGCCCGTGGAGACGGACAACCTCATCAAAAAACAATCGCGCCACATGGGAGGCATCGGAGGTTTTGGAGCATGGGATGAAATGGGCCATTTTGGAAAATCTATCAACCACCACATAGATGGAGTCATGCCTTTTTTGAGTCTTGGGTAATCCTAGCACAAAGTCCATACTCAAGTCTTGCCATGGACGGTCGGGGATGGGGAGTGGGGTATATAGGCCAGTGTTTTGTTTCACCTGTTTGGCCGAAGCACATGTGCGACATTGACCCACTATTTTGCCTACATCTCTCTTGAGACTTGGCCAATAAAACTGACCCTCAACTAGAGCAATGGTCTTGTGAACCCCAAAATGACCGGCTAACCCTCCCACATGTAATTCCCAAACCAAGAAATCTCGGAGTGAGGTCCGTGGAATGCAAAGCTTGGGTCCCTTGAAGAGGAACCCATCCTCTAAGACAAACCCCTCATGTTCCTTGCTAGAATGGGTGGTCAAGGTAGTGAAGATGTGCCCAAAGTCGGGACAGCTAGGGTACTCATCCTTGATCCTATCAAATCCGCTCACTTCCACTTGGATAGTGGATAACAAGGAAACTTTCCTACTAAGGGCATCCGCTGCTCGATTTTCACTCCCGGCTTTGTGTTTGATGACAAAAGTGTAGGATTGGATGAACTCAACCCATCGGGCATGTCGGGCATTTAGCTTTTGTTGGGAATTGAGGTATTTGAGGGCCTCATGGTCAGAAAAGATGATAAATTCTTTGGGTAACAAGTAGTGCCTCCAATGTCGGAGGGACTGCACCACGGCATAGAACTCTTTGTCATAAGTGGAGTATCTAGTCCTAGCATCACATAGCTTCTCACTAAAGAAGGCTACCGGGTGTCCCTCTTGACTAAGGATCCCTCCTATCCCTATCCCGAATGCATCACATGTGACTTCAAAGACTTTAGAGAAATCGGGAAGGCATAGGATCGGGGCTTGGGTCAACTTCTCCTTAAGTTCTTGGAAGGCTTTAGAGGCTGATTTGGTCCAAACAAAAGTCCCCTTCTTGAGACAATCGGTGATTGGGCCAGTGATAGTGCTAAATCCACGAATAAACCTCCTATAGAATGTTGCCAATCCATGGAAACTTCAGACCTCATGAAGGGTGTGGGGTTCCGGCCAATTAATAATAGCTTGGACCTTGTCGGGGTCCATGGAGACGCCTTTGGTGGACACCACAAATCCTAGGAAGGTGAGGGAGGTGGTCATGAAGTGGCACTTTCCTAAGTTGGCAAATAGGCTCTCTTGTCGAAGGATGGTACAAACTTGCCTAAGGTGGTCAAGGTGGGCCTCTTGGGATTGACTATAGATGAGGATATCATCAAAGTAGACCACTAGAAAGATCCCAATGAATGGCCTAAGGACCTCCGTCATAAGACGCATGAAAGTACTTGGGGCATTTGAAAGCCCAAAAGGCATGACTAACCATTCAAAGAGACCATCTTTGGTTTTGAAAGCCGTTTTCCACTCATCCCCGGGCCTTATCCTAACTTGGTGATAGCCACTCTTAAGGTCAATTTTAGAGAAAATGGTGGCTCCGGCTAACATATCAAGCATGTCATCAAGCCTAGGGATGGGAAACCTATACTTGACGGTGATTTTGTTAATGGCCCGACTATCCACACACATTCTCCATGACCCATCCTTCTTAGGAGTGAGAAGGGCCGGTACGGCACATGGGCTTTTGCTAATGCGAATGAAGCCCTTCCTAATGAGTTCCTCTATTTGCCTCCGAAGTTCAGCATGTTCCGTGGGATTGAGGCGATAATGAGGAAGATTTGGGAGTGTGGCCCCCGGGACTAGATCAATCGCATGTTGCACATCCCGCATGGGAGGGAGTTGGTCCGGGAGCTCCGTTGGGAACACATCATGGAATTCTTCTAGGAGTTGTTGGATTTCTATGGTATGTGGATTGGTGGGAGTGGGCTCTCCTAGGCAAATGACCACCGCACATAGCGGTACTCCTTGAACTATCTTCTCTTCAAGTTCTTTCCTAGTGATGAGATGAAGACCCTTGGCCAACCCTGAGGTCCCACTTTGTTTGGGAGTTTGGGTGAGGGATGGGGTTGGAGGGGTGGAGTTCCCCGAGACTTGTATGGTGGTGGGGTGTTGTTCTTGAGGGGGAGTGTCCCTCTTGGTCATGGGACGAGGTGGGGAGGGGTTAAGACGGATAGTCTTACCCTCATGTTCAAAAGTGCATTTGTTGCTCCTACCCAAGATGGTGGCATCTACATCATAAAGCCAAGGTCTTCCTAGTAGGATGCTACCTACTTCCATGGGTATGATGTCACACCATATTTGACCATGGTATGAAGAGAAGGTGAGGGGCACAAGACATTGAGTGTTGACCGGGATGGAGTTGTTGTTGATCCATGAGACCCGCCCGATAGGGATTTGGGTGGGGAGTGATAGTAAGCCCAAGAAGCTTAACGGTATCGGGGGATACGGCATTGACACAACTCCCACTATCCAAGATCACTTTCCTTACATGGCTCCCTATCTTGACAAAGGTGTGAAAGATTGAAGTTCGGCGACAATCCTCTTCTTGGGGTTTGGTGAGGGTGCACCTAATCACTCCTAGATGGGAGTTGGTAGATGGAGTGGTGTGATCTAAACCCGACTCAAGGTATTGGGCCTCATACTCTTCTTCCCAATCTAGGGAGGCTTCATGATCCTCAACAACACTCTCAAGTTCCTTTTGGGGTGGGGGAGCTTCTTCCTCAATAAGCAAGCTAGATAATCCCTTGGATGGACATTGCCCCGCAAAGTGGCCAAACCCTTGACACCTAAAGCATTGTTGACGTCCGCTACCGGAAGTAGTTCCTACATTTGGGCCTTTGGGAATGTCTTCCCTCCGTGGGAGGGGTTGACTAGGGGTGGGTTTGTTTGGAGTGATGGTGGGAGGAGGGTTGTAAGGCCTTAATGGGGTGTTCCCACTTGGATTATGGGATTTCATGGGAGTGGCCAGAATGGGCCGTGGTCCCATGTTTTTGGGATCGACCGGTCGGGGAGTAGTAAACCGAGGGATCCTAGAGAATCTTTCTACATCCCTAGCTATTTGATAAGCTATCTCAAGGTTATCAACATCTCGCATGAAAAGCTCTCTTTTGATGTGACTTTGAAGCCCATTCCTAAAGCGAGACAAGGTAACGGCCGGGTCCTCATGAACTCCACACTTCAAAAGATAGGAGTCAAACTTCTCAATGTATTCAACCACGGTCTTCCCTTCTTGGGTGAGACTTTTCCATTCATCTAAGAGCATTTGATGGTAGGATTGGGGAAGGTATTTATTCCTAAGTTGGTTCTTCATACCCTCCCAAGTATCAATAGGCTCTCCCCGCCTAATCCTTCTTAGACCCTCTTGGTTTAACCAATAAGTTTTGGCTAATTTGATGAGATGCATTTTGGCCAACCTTACCCTCCTTTGGTCGGACATAGGGTACCATTCAAAGTATTGGTCCATGGCGGTTTCCCACTCTAAGTAGACACTTGGTTTATGGGAACCATCAAAGTTTGGGGCCTCTACTTTAATCATCCTTAAGAGAGGGTCATCCAGGTCGTCCCGTGGACGCCTTTCATGAATTGGATGGTGTCGGAGTCTCTCATGGTCATGGTAAGGGTCATGGTCCAAGTCCTCTCTATAAATTTCAGCATGTGGATGATAGGCTCTTGGTCCATGGTTCCTAGGATGGAAATCACCCCTATGAGGCTCAATATGTCGAGGGTGGACTCTTGGGTCATTGATCCTTGGGTGGAACTCATTCCTATGCAACTCACCATGTGGTGGATGAACTCTTGGCTCATTATTCCTTGGATGAGGGTCTTCCCTAGGAGGCTCAACATGTGGGGGGTGGACTCTAGGCTCATCGTTCCTTGGGTGGAACTCATGCTCTTCAAGCCGAGCAATTCGAGTGGTAAGGGACTCAAGTTGGGCAAGAATGTTGGTAAGGGCAGCATCTACCCTATTCATTTGACCTTGAGGTTCCTCCCTAGGAGCATCATGATTGAGTTGAGGATGGGGATCCATGGGTGGATTTGAAGATGAAGGATCGGACCGGTAACTAGCACCACTACGGGTGGACATGCAAGACAAGGGGCCAAAGATGTTGGACACACAATGCAATGGTCCTAGGACTTAGAATTGATAGAGACAAGTCAATGACTTGCTCTGATACCAATTGATGTGACACAACCTCGGACCTAATGCAAGCAAGCACAATCGCATTCAAATGGGCCGAATTGGGCCACCGCTCTATCGACACTCACCCAAGCCCGGGGTAACTTGGCAATGCCAAGGTGAGGTTAAGGGGTTGGGCCCTTGCTGGTAGAGGGCCAGAAAGGCCAAGATGGGATTCCCAAGGGGTATGGATGCCCAATTCAAGGGGGCCGACAAAGTGCCAAAGGCACCGGATGTACTTCTCCCACGGTGATCACTCAAGACAACGGGGCTTGAGGACCGGGCTCTCACTCGCATAACCAGCGGAATTAAGAACAAATATTGAATGACAAGCACTAAATGGAGTGAAGGTTTGAGCACTTACTCGACCGGTTTGAAGAAACCGGTCCCGGTCGGAGACGAGGGCGAGCGGGGAGGCGGGTGGATCCCCACACGCCACGCCGGGGTAGCTTGACCTGCCCAAACAAGTTACAACACTACACCTCTCACAAGAGGGGGATCTTGGGGTGGGGGTTAATGGATATTACAACCAAAATTACCTCCACACAGGGAGGGGCCTTCAGCCGGCCAAGCGGGGAGGGGAAACTATGATTAAAAGCATGGAACGATGAAGTCACCGGTTCTGCCTGCTCTCTCCGAAGAGGGACAGGTAGATGGTGTTGCTGCTGTAGAATTCGCTCAGGAATTTCACTGATGATGAGACTGGTGGAGAAATCTTCGTAGCTAGGAAGGGAATGCCTCAGAATTTCTTCAATTTCTTCTGGAGCCGCTGCTGACCAGGATGGAGGTTTGAACAGAGCTTCAGATTCTCAGACCTGCAGTTGCAGACTTCTAACAGCAACTTGCAGAGAATGCCCCGGCAGCTTCCGACCTCGGAATCAAGCGCCGTCAGAGTTGTTGGAATCGTGGATAAGTCCTATTCACATAAAAACTAACGGGGATGCTAAAAGATGTCGGAGAAGACCTGGAGGCTCTGAACAAGGATGACTGGTCGGTGTAGACTGTGGGGAAACTGATCCGTACAGCAGAGGGAGAAAATTGATAAATTATGCTAATAGATGCCGAACAGAGTTCCGCTTCTTGATTCTGAAAGTTGACAGGGAGATGAAGAACTTTGTAGAAGAGCTTTCGAACTGATTCTTCTAGGGTGAGTCGTAACAGAGCTTCTACTCAGGTTCAGGGCTTCAGCAGAGGCAGTTCTGAGCAGTAGTGGGAGAACGAAGCTCCTGGGTAGCACACAGCTCGGATGAAGACGAAACCACTTCTGTTGTGAAGAAGACAGGGAGACGCTTCTGTGGATGCCTCTTGTGCCTTCAAACTCGTCCGGAGGAAGTCGTGGAGGCCGCTGAAAGTTGCTGGTTCACCTGCAACTTCTGGACAGCGAACTGCAACTTGAATAGAGCTTCCAAAGACCTCCAAGAAGAAAGGGAAGCAAGAACTCTAGGGTGAAGGGGAGGTAGGGGATGGTGGAGGGAGTATGTGGGAGGGTTGGAAGGGTGCTAATGGTATGAGGAAGATGGTGGAAGGGAGGCTAGGGCGCAGGTTTCAGCAAGGATGAGTGATGGTGGGGATGCAAATGGGTGAAGGGGAGTGGGGGGCAAGGGGCGAACTAGCCCTATGAGGGAGGAGAGAGGGGCGGCCAAGACATGGAGGGAAGGGGATTTCAAATTTGAAATGGCCTTGGAAGTTGAGGGATTGTGTGGGGAAGGGAATGATTGTGTTGGAATGGGGGAGATTATGTTGGAATGGGAGAGATTCTATCTTGGGACTATGGGGGTGGAGTAATGGCAGCTATGGGAAGTGGAGGGCCTTTAATGGGGTAGGTGGGGGTTGGAAGTTGAGAGGGAGGAGGAGGAGAGAGAGAAAGGGGTGAACCCCATAGTGGAGGAGAGAGAGAGGGGGATAGAGAGAGAGGTGGGGTGGGGAATCACTCCCCTAGGGCTTCTCACCCAACTATAGGATTCACTCCAGTAGAACTAGATTTGAATACTCAAATGGAAGTCTTTTGTATTGAATAATTCATTACCTCCAAATGAAGGAAATGGGGCCCTATATATAGGAAACCAACATTTTACAATAAGTCCCTTACAAAAGACTCAATAGCAAATAACCGAAGGGTAGGGGGGCTCATGGGCCAAGCCCGAAGAATTGGGCCCAACAGCACATTACACAATCTAATGACACTCAATACTTAGGAAAATAAATGCAAGACCTAGGGACATGACTGAAATAAACTGAAAATTACATCAAATGACTCAAGTAAATAGCATAAAAAGGATAAGTGGGCCTTTAGAGAGAGAGGCCCAAACTCAAATGATGCCGGAGTGTGAAGAAGACCCTAGCCAAAGGGAATTGTGGATGATGCCTCCATCACGATGAGCCGAGTCAGGATGAGTCAGTGCCGGTTATGCGTTTCTAGATTCAAGATTATATTTGCCGCATGCCGGTCTGCGTCCCGATTTCTAGCTATTTTGGGGATGTTGAGCCTACACTTTTGAAGATGGTTGCCAAGAAAAGCTCTCATGCACTTGTGCCAGTTTCTTCACAAGTGAGGCCGGTGGCAATCTCATTGCTTGCCGGAGGTTCGATTATTGACGATATTATTTCTCCTCGCTCCGCCGCCATTCAGATTACTGGTCAGGAAGGGTCCTCTACCCATGTTGTGCTAACTCATACGGTCGCCAAGCAAATTGTGCACTCTATGTTCAAGGGGCAATTGGCCATATCTTCTATATTCTCTGAGGGCATTCTACACATCTTATGCAATCTCCCTTGGTTCATTAGCAAGCTGGCCACGTCAACGTCGCGCATTGATCTCCCTCAGTTTTATCCTTTACTTCTATCAAGGGAGTTGTGCTTCATGCCCGATTGCAGAGTGGAAATGCTGAATCTAATGCTTCTAGTGCCAAGTGACAAAACTCCGTGGTTTTCTGATATTCATTCATTTGAGGGGTCAGCTGTTCAAGAATGTCCACATATGGTTAGCACCGGGTGTCTAGGGGCAACCGCCCTAACAAGGATGCATGTTCATAATCGCGCCAGGCCGTCTGCTAGATGGGCCCGTACTTTGAGAAGATATTTCAAGTCGAGAGGTCAAAAGGTCCAAGTCCGCGCCAAGCGGGTCCATTACAAGCTAGTTTCAGCTAAGAAGAGGCGACGACGCCGGTTCAAGGGCCGTCAATTATGCACTCATGGGTCCACTCCTTCTTTCCCGTCTGTTCATTCATCTTAACTTCTACTCAGCTCCCACCCTTGGGTGGTGTACCTTCCTTATTCTAATCCCACGTCCATGATCTTCTCTTTTCTTCCCGGGGCCGTAAACCCCCACTCTTCTCATCCGGTTTCTCTGGATTCTCCTTATTCTTACGGTCTTAGGCCTCGGCCCATGTCATCCTTTCATCCTGATCTAGGGATTTCTTCTTTTGATCTTTCTCCTCTGGTATCTCTGGGTTCCGTCTCTAATTCTCCTTCTCCAACTCTGTCAGGTGATTTTCATTCTCCATCCTCGACTCCGTCGGGTGATTTTCATTCTCCTTCCCCGACTCTGTCAGTTGATTTTCATTCTTCTTCCCCGACTCTATCAGGTGATTCTCCTTCTTATTCCCCAACCTTGTCGGGTGTCCATGATTCTCTTTCCCTGACTCTGTCGGGTGATTCTCGTTCTTCTTCCCCAACCCTGTCAGGTGTCTGTGATTCCCATTCCCCTTCCCTGACTGCATCGGATGATTCTTCTTCTCATCTGTCTACTCATTGTTCTTCACCCATTTGGGGGCGTTACCCTTTTTCTTGCTGCTTTCGAGGTTTTAGCCCGTCTTGATCCCCGCGGATCTCTGTTTATTATGTATCTGGTTCCTTGCTATCAGGGTCTCTGTACCTTAATGAGGGAGTTCTAGCCCTCGTCTCTCTTCCTTTTATCTTTCTTCGTCCAGTGTCGTGTCTGCCGCTCCTCCGTGTGGGGGAATCTTTGATCCTTTGCTATCCTCTCCCTTTCGTCCTGTCAAGCAAGGAATACAAAACTCGTGCTGTACGAAGCTCGATGATCAAGATCGCGTCAGGATGCTATTACCACACTGTGGTTATGCAAGGTATCGTTATTTTGTGCAAGAAAATGTTATCTTCACTATTATCTATCTTACTCCTGCACACGCTTATAATAATGATATTCCTGATGGGGACATCACCCATGATTCCCTCTGGCTCGGGACTTCCCTTCCTTTCGACGAGGGATAGGCTAGAGCTCCATGTCAAGTAGGCTCCCACAGCACTTTGGCAGATCACTTTGATGTATTTCTTGCTTTTTATTTGAGTCATTTTGATGTAATTTGTCTTTTATTTGAGTCCAGTACCTTGGTTATGTAGTTATTTTCCTAAGTCTTGTGCTCATCATGTGAGTTTTGGGCCCAATTGTTTGGGCTTGGCCCACCGGCGCCCCTTCCCCTTTGGTTTTGTGTCAATAGTCCAATTGTCAGGGAATTTTTGTAAATTTTTGGTTCCTTATAAATAGGGCCCCAACCCCCCCTTTTGAAGTACCAATGAAGAATTTGAATTAAGCATTCCACAAAGCCATTGTGAGAATCTCCCTCTCTCTCTACCTCTCATTCTCTCTCTCTAGCTCTCTCTCTCCCCCTCTCTCTCTAAAGGGGCGACCCCCCTCTCTCTCCTCCCTCTCTCTCTCTAGGGCGCACTTGCCCCTTCACCTTCCCCCCTGGCACCTCATCACCACCTCCCCCACTCTCCACTTTCCACATCACCAAGCCCCTTCACCTCCTAAGAAGCATTAATTTCCCCCATCAATTCCCTCCCCCTTCCTAGGTGACCCTTGCCATTCCCCATACACCCCTTCCTTTCCCCAAGGGAGAACCCCATCTCCCAAGCACCCATTCACATCCCCAAGACACCCCTTCCCCTTCCCTAGACCAAAATTAATCCCTCTATTAACCACCCATTCAAACCAAGGGAGAGAATCCCCCCCTCTCTCCCTCTCCACCTAGGCAACCTGCGCACCCCACCCCTCCCCCCTGCTAGCTCCGCCCCCCAGCCCTTCCTCCCACCCCCACAGCCTGGAGAACAACCCCATCCCTCACCCCACACACCTAGGAGTACCTCCCACCCCTCTCCCCCACGTCATCCTCTCCATTCCCATCCATTTGATCACCATCTCTCTCTACTATCAGTTTGGAACCTATAGCAATAGAGTACCACGAGGTTGCAGAGGCTGCAACATCTTCATCACGCATTTTCCGATGGTCTATTTTATATTGCTGGAAATATCTTGAAAGCGGCTTCGCAGGCGAGGTGGTCCCGCCTCGATCTGAGTTCGGAGCCGTCCACGACGTCCGTTCTCGCCCGACAGCGCATCCGGCACCCGAGCAGAGGCCAGAGCCTCAGTTCAGAAGCTACTGCGGCCACACCCCGGCTCCCCTTGGCGCACCATTTGACCCGGGCGAAGCTCTACCAGTCTTCTGTCGAACGCAGCCAGCAGAGCATCGTTCGGAGCTAGGAGTTAATTGTTCCAATTTATCTCCCCCGGGTGTGCAGATCAGTCTGGTCAGAGTCAGCAGAGATACCCCTCCACTCTTCGGGCTTCTTCTCTCTGCTCCGACCTCCCCCGGTGACCAGCCTGATTGCTGCTCGAAGAGGACTCGAACATGATCGCGCCCGTTCTCATCCCGCCTCATTCGGACTTCGGGAGTGCGCGTGGCAATTCATTCTTCCTGCTGCTATACCCTAGAACCAGTCCGAGCCAGAACAGAACTGCCCAGTTCCAGAATCTGCCGCGGCCATCGATGATGACTAGCAGTCCCAAGAAAATTCAGGAGTCATCCCGGGCCAGTCAGAGAACATTTGGAGCTGGTTTCGTCGACTTCTGAGTTCGGGAGAGTCCTCGGCAGCGCCAACAGCAAGCATCTATCAGGCAGGCAGAACCACGAAGGACCTTCCAGCTTCTCCTATTAGCCTCACTCCCCTCCCCGCTAAGCCGGCTTACCACCCCTCCCTGTGTGGAGGTAGTGTTTGCTTGTACCCCTATTCTCTCCACCCCGAGTTCCCCCTCCTACATGAGGAGTAGTGCATGTAAATATTTACACAGGGTGAAGCTTCGTCGACGCAATGTGCGGGGAACCCACACTTCCACACTCGCCCACGTCTCCGAATGGGGTTGGTTTCTTCAAACCGACCGGGTAAACTCTATCCCTTTCTCTCATTTCAGTATTTGTTCATTTAATATATGTGGAATTGCTCCGCTGGACGGTGAGAGAGAGCCCGACCCCGAAACTTCCAGTTTGCGTGCGATCACCGTGGACTTGTGTGAGAGAGTGACCCGGTGCCCTTAGGCACCTAGCCAGCCCCTTGATTGTGGGCCCCGTACCCTTGGGAGGGAAACCATAACCTTGCTGGCCCTCTACCAGCAAGGGCCTTGTTCCACTACCTCCACTTGGCATCACCGAGTCACCCCGGGAAGCGTGTGCGCACGGTGGTTTGGCGATTTCCAAAAATCTCAACTCTTGCGATTGTGTTTGCGATATAGGTCCAAGGGATCATAGCTAGCTGCTGCATTCCCAATAGCTTGTGTCACATCAAATGGTATCAGAGCAAGTTTTAGACTTGTCTCTACGAGTCTAGTCCTAGGGTATTGGCATTTGGGTCTCCCTTGCATCGTGTTTTCCATCGCTCCTTTGCATGACCACCCTAGGGAGACACCCCAAGTACCCATGGACCGATTTGACGTTGCCGTCAACAACCTTCTTGATCAGCTAGATACAATCACCACCCGACTTGATCGGGTTGAAGCAAAATGGAACCACGGCCCTAGAGCTCGGCCCCCACGGGATGAATTTGGATGGGAAGCCAATGAACCCCCACCTAGGAACTACGGCCCTAGAGCTCAACCCCCACAGGATGAATTTGGATGGGAAGCCAATGAACCCCCACTTAGGAACTACGGCTCTAGAGCTCGGCCCCCACGGGATGAATTTGAGAGGGAAGTGAATGAGCCCCCACTTAGGAGCCATGACCTTAGAGTCTGGCCTCCACGGGATGAGTTTGATAGTGAAGGGTCGGACTATGATCCATATTATGACTATGAGAGGCCCCGACATTACGGGCACGAGGAAAGGCATCCCCGAGATAACCTGGATAACCATCCCTTAGGAATGACGTGGTTCTCTAGGTCTCCTAGGTTCACTCCACGATCGGATGATCCCAAGGACATGGGACCCCGTCCCAACCCAGCCCCTCTCTTGAAGATCCCCACGCCATGTCCAAATGGAAGTACCCCATTTTGGCCCACTCATCTTCCTCCCACCCCTCATCCGACAAGAGTCACCCCTAGTCAACCCATACCCCGGCGAGAAGGGAGTTCCAATGGGCCAAGTGTGGGTGAGACCACTCAGGGAAATAGACAACAATGCTCTAAGTGTAGAGGCTTTGGACACTTCATCAATCAATGCCCTTCACGAGAGATGTCCAACATACTGATTGAAGAAATAGTTACCCTTACCCAAGGGGAACTTGAGGAGGTGACCGAAGTCCATGAGGCTCCCCTAGATTGGGAAGAGGGATATGAAGCCCAATGCCAAGAGTTGGGTCAAGTGAACTCATCCCTACCCAAAGAAAACCCATTGAGCCTAACTGGGTGCACCCTCCCCCGAGAGTTACAAGATGACCAACCAAGTCCCCCCACCCCTCCCTCCATGAGAATTGTGATTTTAGGGGAACCCCTCATTGAGTGGCTAAAGCAAAATCTCCTCCTCCACGTCACGCGCCCCTCCATGGATAACCACAACCCAATCGTGCCCACCCCACCATTGCACACAACCTACCATTCGTTCTGCTTTGTAGGAACCCTGAGGGACTTGATTAAGGGTATACTAAAGCAAATAGAGGTGACAAACATACTGGCCTTGGGAGCAAGCGACATGGGATACCTTAGTTTCTCACACCCCTCTATCGGGTCCATCACCTCCATTTACACCAAGGGTCCTTGCACGAGTGAGCTCTTATTGTTTCTACCCGAGCCCGATGAGTTTTACACCACCCCCCTACCACAAGGAAAGGGTACTCCACCTAGGGAATCCACTTTGGTACTTACCCCATTAGGAGATGAGTGCCTAGGCCACACTAGGGAGTGTATGCTTTGGAGTGCTCAAGGTCTAGGATGGGAAGAAACCTCATTCCCCTCAACTCAAGTCCTCCTAGATCCGCATGATCCCTTCCCACTAGACCCTCATTTCCAACCCACCTCCTTGCCCTCCTACACCTTTCCCTACCCCTCGCCCCTTTGCAAGGAGCATTACGTTAGGTCCCATCGGGTTCATGATTTCCACTTCCCCCACGTGCGCTAGGGAACCCAGGTCTATCTCTTGGATTGAGGCCCACCTCCACTTCACCCACCCCTCGACCCATCTTGATCCTTTTGACCCCTTCCAATGGGCTTCCGAGTACTCATGTGACCAACCTGCATCACTCACCACCCACTCCTTCCTACCCTCACCCACCTTATTAGACCAAGCCCACTCCACCTTTCTAGACCCCTTCGACCCCTATAAGTGGAAACTCCCACATCAAGCCACACACATAGAAGATGCCATTTGGATGGAAATGCATGTGTCACTACATTTTGCATCATTTGGTAGGGCTAGTAAGTCAAGTCATCTCATTTGTGTCACACACACACTCGGTCCAGTGCACGACATGTTTATATTTGGATATGCAAGTCCTCCCCCACTCATCATCCATCTTATGCATGATAGGAGTATACATGGAAGTCCGGGTCCTCCGGCATTCACTGCACCCATACCTGATGGAACCATTTATGGATGCCCCGGTCCTCCTAAGTCCGTCAAAACCAAAGTAACACTTGATAGGGCTGAATTTCGTTGTCCAGGCCCTCCCTTCATCTCTAGAGGATCATCCTTCATGACACTGCATGGCACCATTCGCAAACACATCAACAAGGGCAACGAGGTTTATAAGAAATTAGCCGAATCCCACCGCCGCCACTAAGAATTCCAAGTCGGTGATTTTGTGATGGTGAGGACTGAGAGATTATTCCTGGAAATGTCTCAAAATTAAGGTCTCGTGGAGCAGGCCCCTTCCAAGTTCTGAGACGTGTTGGCACTAATGCTTATGTGTTAGACCTCCCTGAGGAATACGGAGAAAGTCCCACTTTCAACGTGGCTGACCTAGTGCCATACAAGGGTCCCACGGTGACACCCAGTGAGGACATCCAGCATGTTCCATCCTTTGAGAGAGCCCCTACCCATAAGAGAGCTCCACCAGGCCCAAGGAACCAGCGTGAGCAAGTGTAGTGGATATTAGATAAACAGATCACGACCACACGGAGCAAGGCGTATGAGCGATATCTGGTTAGGTGGAAGGGACGGCCGCCTTCGGATGATGCCGGGGTGAGTCGGGAGGAACTCCAGCAGCTGGACCCCGACCTATTGGAGGAGTATCGCAGCAGGGGGGGCCCTACTCGACAGAGTCGAGCTCTTTGCGGCCCAGGGGAAATGATGGGGACATCACCCATGATTCCCTCTGGCTCGGCACTTCCCTTCCTTTCGACGAGGGATAGGCTAGAGCTCCATGTCAAGTAGGCCCCCACAGCACTTTGGCAGATCACTTTGATGTATTTCTTACTTTTTATTTGAGTCATTTTGATGTAATTTATCTTTTATTTGAGTCCAGTACCTTGGTTATGTAGTTATTTTCCTAAGTCTTGTGCTCATCATGTGGGTTTTGGGCCCAATTGTTTGGGCTTGGCCCACCTGCGCCCCTTCCCCTTTGGTTTTGTGTCAATAGTCCAATTGTCAGCGACTTTTTATAAATTTTGGGTTCCCTATAAATAGGGCCCCAACCCCCCCTTTTGTAGTACCAATGAAGAATTTGAATTAAGCATTCCACAAAGCCATTGTGAGAATCCCCCTCTCTCTCTACCTCTCATTCTCTCTCTCTAGCTCTCTCTCTCCCGCTCTCTCTCTAAAGGGGCGACCCCCCTCTCTCTCCTCCCTCTCTCTCTCTAGGGCGCACTTGCCCCTTCACCTTCCCCCCTGCCACGTCATCACCCCTTCCCCCACTCTCCACTTGCCACATCACCAAGCCCCTTCACCTCCCAAGAAGCATTAATTTCCCCCATCAATTCCCTCCCCCTTCCTAGGTGACCCTTGCCATTCCCCATACACCCCTTCCTTTCCCCAAGGGAGAACCCCATCTCCCAAGCACCCATTCACATCCCCAATACACCCCTTCCCCTTACCTAGACCAAAATTAATCCCTCCATTAACCACCCATTCAAACCAAGGGAGAGAATCCCCCCTCTCTCCCTCTCCACCTAGGCAACCTGCGCACCCCACCCCTCCCCCCTGCTAGCTCCGCCCCCCAGCCCTTCCTCCCACCCCCACAGCCTAGGAGAACAACCCCATCCCTTACCCCACACACCTAGGAGTACCTCCCACCCCTCTCCCCCACGTCATCCTCTCCATTCCCATCCAATTGATCACCATCTCTCTCTACTATCAGTCTGGAACCTATAGCATCAGAGTACCACGAGGTTGCAGAGGCTGCAACGTCTTCATCACGCATTTTCCAGTGCTCTATCTTATATTTCTGGAAAGATCTTCGATGCGGCTTCGCAGGCGAGGTGGTCCCACCTCGATCTGAGTTCGGAGCCGTCCACGACGTCCGTTCTTGCCCGACAGCGCATCTGGCACCCGAGCAGAGGCCAGAGCCTCAGTTCAGAAGCTACTGCAGCTACACCCGGCTCCCCTTGGCGCACCATTTGACCGGGGCGAAGCTCTGCCAGTATTCTATCTAACGCAGCTGGCAGAGCATCGTTCGGAGCTCGGAGTTAATTGTTCCAATTTATCTCCCCGGGTGTGTAGATCAGTCCGGTCAGAGTCAGCAGAGATACCCCTCCACTCTTCGGGCTTATTCTCTCTGCTCCGACCTCCCCCGGTGACCAGCCTGATTGCTGCTCGAAGAGAACTCGAACACGATCGCACCCGTTCTGGTCCCGCCTCATTCGGACTTCGGGAGTGTGTGTGGCAATTCCTTCTTCCTGCTGCTGTACCCTGGAACCAGTCCGAGCCAGAACAGAACAGCCCAGTTCCAGAATCTACCCCGGCCGTTGATGATGACTAGCAGTCCCAAGAAAATTCAGGAGTCATCCCAGGCCAGTCTGTGAACATTTGGCGCTGGTTTCGTCAACTTCTGAGTTCGGGAGAGTCCTCGGCAGCGCCAAAAGCAAGCATCTATCAGGCAGGCAGACAGGCGGGCAGACCCACGAAGGGCCTTCCGGCTTCTCCTGTTAGCCTCACTCCCCTCCCCGCCTGGCCCGCTTACCGTCCCTCCCTGTGTGGAGGAAGTGTTTGCTTGTACCCCTATTCTCCTCACCCCGAGTACCCCCTCCTGCGTGAGGAGTAGTGCATGTAAATATTTACACAGGGTGAATCTTCGTCGACGCAGTGTGCGGGGAACCCACACTTCCTCGCTCGCCCACGTCTCCGAACGGGGTTAGTTTCTTCAAACTGACCGGGTAAACTCTATCCCTTGCTCTCATTTCAGTATTTGTTCATTTAATATATGTGGAATTGCTCCGCTGGACGGTGAGAGAGAGCCCGACCCCGAAGCTTCCAGTTTGCGTGCGATCACCGTGGACTTGTGCGAGAGAGTGACCTGGTGCCCTTAGGCACCTTGCCAGCCCCTTGATTGTGGGCACCGTACCCTTGGGAGGGCAACCATAACCCTGCTGGCCCTCTACCAGCAAGGGCCTTGTTCCACTACCTTAACTCGGCATCACCGAGTCACCCCGGGAAGCGTGAGCGCACGGTGGTTTGGCGATTTCCAAAAATCTCAACTCTTGCGATTGTGTTTGCGATATAGGTCCAAGAGATCACAGCTAGCTGCTGCATTCCCAATAGCTTGTGTCACATCAATTCCTCAACATGGTTAAGTGGCTTTTAGAAATTTGCTTAGTTAAGCTTAGTCAAAAAGAGTTCGCTTCTGCAGCATCCTTAGGCTGGTGATAGCTCCACGCTGGGAGTTTAGTTTCTTTCTCCGATCGTTGAGGGTGACCTTTTGCATGGGTTTTCACACACCACATGGTAAGCCATAGTCGATTCCTCTGAGGCACATCGTTGCTGCTTTGGCCATACTATGGGTATGCACAAAGGTCTTTTCTTTTCTCTTCTCAGCCAAGTGCAGGGGCAAGAGATGGATGGATGAGATGACCAACCCAGGTGCTCCCTAATACGAGAGAGGTCTCAATAGGGGCAGTCTTGACCCCTTGGAAAATGAGCGTTCATGTTATATCTAGCTAATAAGGGCCGTCAAAAGAAAATCAAAGAAAAGTAAATTAAATAACAAAATTATGAAATCAAAGGCATGGCAAGAGTGGCAGTACAGTTCCCCGCGGGACGTCATGAGCCCGGTCGCATGCGTGCCTAATAAATATGGGTCTCAAAATCAAAGACACAAAGCCCCGGCGCAACAGACCTACTCTTTGAGGGGTAGTGCCCTGGAAGGAAGTCGAGCCCTGATGTCTATCATCCTGTATAAAGCTTGTCTCCAATTTTTCTTCTGCTTCTCCCTCTTAGGCTAGGTTGTATCTCGGGTATGGCCTTAGTAGGGGCACCGTTCTTTAGTTGCGGTTGGTTGTGACAAGTCACCCACATATGCACGCCCTGCTCAAGGGAAGTCTTTAATGAAAAGGGGAGGAGTAACGATCCCTAGTTAGTAGTTCGAGCCCGTCTTTGGGTGTTGCAGATTTCTATTTTTAAAAAAATTCAAAAAAATTCAAATATTATCAAAAATCAAAAAATCAAATATTGTCAAAAAAATTCCAAAAAAATAGATATTATAAAAATTTCAAAAAAATAGATATTGTCAAAATCCAAAAAAAATCAGATATTGTCAAAATAAACAAATCAGATATGTCAAAATCTAAAAAAAAAAAATCAAAAAATTACAAAAAAATTAAAAATATGTGTCTTTTGATCTTTATTCATCTATTTATTTGTTTTGAGGACAGGTATGATCTGTTTGCTCAGTGTGCAGGTTGCAAGTTGCAAGTATTCAAGTCATTTTCTCTATATCATTTGCGTTGTCCATATCTTTGATCTGTTCTCTCTTTTTCAATCTTTTCTCTCTTTTTCAATCTTATCTCTTGATCTATTCTAAAGCATATGGCCTTCTCAACTTTTGCTTGCCTCGCATCATGTCTCCATGAGAGGGCATTGCCTCACGATTGTGAACCTGGTGGTTCTGCTTCATTCCGATCTTGGGCTTTGATTGAAGAGCATATTTGTCATGTCTTTTGTCTCCCGTGGTGTTGTCGTCCCACGTGTCTTTATCCCACCATGTCCTTGTCCCACCGTGTGTGCTGTCCCACAGCATTATGTTGCCTTGTCTAACTGTGTCACACGTATGCCTATTGCTTGTTCTTGTGGTGTTTTGCTTCATTCATCTTTGATATGTTATGTTTCGTTCATCTTGACTTATTTCGTTCACCTTCATGGTTTTGTCATATTCATTGTTATCTTATGTTCCTGTCATGTCACATGTCCATGTTGTTATGTTGTTGTTGTCTTATGTTGAAAACCCATAAAAATTTGAAAATTAGAAAAAACCAAAAAATTGTCGTTTCGCTTGGCAGGTAAGTCAGGTATGGCTCTCTATCCCAGCTCATTGTTGCATTATTATATGGTATCTACATTATTATAGCCTTTCAAGGACTGACTGGTTGGCCGTGTATTCTGGGATATGATGTTCCCCTTTAACAAAAACAATGATGATTTAGGAGCATACGGTTAATTGTTGGATAGGCCGCTCGGTTGAGTCGGGTGGGGGACGATCGACTCTGTCTCACACGCCGTGGTTGCGGTCAACTCTTGACCTCGTCCTGACTTGGTCTAGCAATAATACCCTTGAGTACTTTCTATTTTACATTTCTTTGCATTCATTTTGATGATTTCTTTATTTTAGCCCAGCATGCATCATGTCATTTTGTGCATTCACGCCTCGTGATCCTCTCAAGGTTTCTCCTCAACAATGGTTAATTGCACTTCAGCTCTCTTAGATAAGAGATTCCTTATTCCACTCTGAAATTGAACATCTTCTCTGATCTTCCTGCTGGGTCTGGTTGTCCAGGGTGATTCCTGTCTAGATTTTATCTTAGTCTTATTCTCCTTTCTAGCTCTCATGCTGTGTTTCCTTCCGAACCCCTCATTGTCCGTGGATTGTGTCCCCAATGAGGTTGGTCGTGTTTCCTTTCCCTTAGTTTAGTTATCCAGACATTCTCATCCGCGTCAATCATTCCTTGGGGTTAGTTTGACGTTTTTGGGAGAATTCCTGTCGCTTGTTGGTTATGACGGATGTCTTTAGCCTTGATGCCTGCTTTTTAGTTCTCCCCACTTCATCTCTGCTTCATCTCCGTTTCACGTCGCTGTCGCTTTCACTCAATCTCCTTTCCATTCCGCCTCCGCGTCGCTTTCTCTCATTCCCTTGCAAAGCGGACATCAAGGAGGGGCATCTGTTGACACCTATTTTTAGCCCGCAAGTTATGTCATTTCTCTTATTCATCATTTTTGATGTCCCGAATTATCCATTATTTTGGAGCCTTCCTTGGACGGATTTCAAGCCCATTTTTCATTGTTCCATAGCCTCTGGACTTCGGAGATCATGATTTCTTAGAGCCTTGGAGCTTATCTTATCATCTTCTGGTCTTCCAAGTTGACTTGCGGCCCATTTAGGCCCATTTTTATCAAGCATTCGGCCCCTTTCACTGCGCAGTCCTGAACGTGGCCCTTTTTCATCCCCTTCTGTTCCTCTATTTATTAAGTGTCCTTCACTAAAGTTGCTCACTTTTTAAAGCTCTACAATTTCTTCGTCTTCGCCATTAGCTAATTCCCCACTATTTTCCATGTGCCCACATTTTTCTCTTTTTGCCCCTATTTTCTACCTCTTCTAATCGCTTTCTCATTTTGCTCTCTTCACGAAAGTTGTTCATTTCTTTGTTATCTATAATTTTGTATTCTATGCCTTTTGCTAATTATGCACAATTTTATAGATATACTATCGCGTTCAGCCTTGACTTCCCGAGAGTCCTACAGCCACATGACTCTTTCTGGTCGATTTTGCTCGACGTGGCCTCCTTCTTGGGTCTCTATCTTCTAGAATCCTCATCCGAATTGAGTCCCGTTTATTTTTACCTCTTGTCCTTTATATTATCTCGAGTTTGATCCATAGAACTCAAATTTTAGTGGACTATATCCTTGGGAAACGAGGATGAAACTTCTGGATTTATGCAATTTCTGCACAGATCAAACTCTATTTTCTGCTCGATGGGTCTATCTTGCGACGGCCATATCTTCTAGAATATAGCTCCGAATTGACCCCCGTTTATTTTTATCTTTTGCCCTTTGGATTATCTCGAGTTTGATCTATAGAACTTAAATTTTCATTGGCTATATCTCTCGGAATAGTTGACGAAAGTTCTGGATTTATGCATCCTAGTACAAGTCAAACTCTATTTTCTATGCGATGGGCCTATCTTGCGGCGAGCATATCTTCTAGAATCCTCTTCTAAATTGAGTCCCACTTGTTTCTATCTCCTTTTCTTTAGTGTTATCTCAAGTTTGATCCATAGAACTCGATTTATCTTGGACTATATCTCCTGAAATCGTGAGAGGAAGTTAGGGCTTTTTATGCAAACTCTATATAAACTGCCCAGTTCGTAGTGGCGACGGGGGGCTTTTTCCGGACGTGGGGCGAAGCCATGCTGCATCTCCAACTCACAACTTTGACCCCATCTTGAAGAGGAAAATATTAACTTTCCATTCCATCTTTTTGGGCTTGATTTCATGGTCTATACTCTTAGTTCTCATCTCCTCAAAATCACAAATCATCACAGTTTTTTACAGTTTCTGCTACACCTGCACTTTTGCATGTTTTGCATCATCGTTTTCTCTCTATTCTTTGCATCAAATTTCGTGATTCCAAATCATATGCATCCACAACACACACACCTATTATTTTCACCGTTCCATAGGGGTTAAAAACCTCCCCCGGAGAGTTTGCCCTTAATTTCTACCCCCATTTTATCATTACGGGATTGATGCTACACTTCATGTTCTAATGGGTTTTTGCCTTTGTGTTTTGACTTTGTTTTACAGGAGAGCATGATATGAACGTGAGGCCCTCTATTTCTAGCCGGTTGGAGGATGATGAGGTTTGAATCTACATCGCTCCCACACCTCGTTGTCAAGCGCGATCAACTCTTCAAGTTCCAAGGTACACGGCGCCATCCCTTCATCTCTTCATCCTTTCGGCGTTGTTGGAACCTTGGTGGCGATCACGGTATGTCTTTCTCATACTTTCATTCCCCTTTTCTTTGATTCACATGTTTATGCATGTTTTAGTTTAAAGGGGCGAGGTGGAACCATTAAACAAGCTACAATAAGCACCGACCTTAGTATAATGTGCACAGGCCTGAAGGCGATATGCATCCACCTTATCTGACACAATGAATGTATGTGCACCGACTTATCTATCAAAGGAATCATTAAACAATTATGAAATCATGCACAGGAGAATAAGTACAGCTCAATACTTATAACATCATCATCATCATTCAATTTAAGTAGTTCAACATACTTCACCCTTTTTTAATTTTTAGTAAAATATAGTCATAATGGTTGACATCATAAAAACATTGACATCATCAAAACGTAGAATGCAACATTCTGGTCGATGTCCGTGCCCCATTAGCGTCATCATTAACCTTCCCTCTAGGTAGACGCTTTGAGTCTCTCATCCTTCACAGGCATCTTACCCCTACTGTTTAAGATGCTGCCTTTCTAAAGATTAAGGAAGAATTATTGAGAAAGATCCAAGAGGGAGAAATTGTTAAGAAGAGGCAAATCATGTTGGCAGAATTGGAAGATGAATTGGCAGATGAGGAGAAATCATGGTTTTATGACATTGCCAAATATTGCAAAGATCAGTCCTATCTTAAAGAAGCCATAGCAGAAGACAAGAAAGCCATAAGGGGAGTTGCATAAAAATACACGTTGATTGGAGGAGTATTATACAGGAGAAGCCTCATTGGTGTTCTTTTAAGATGCCTTGATGACGGAGAGGTCTGGAAGTGTGTTGAGGAAGCATACTCAGGTGTGTGTGGTGGCCATGTGAATCGCTAGATGCTTGCTAAGAAGATCCTTAGGTAAGGTTATTATTGGGCCGCCATGGAAGAAGATTGTGTTGTTTACATCCGTAGGTGTGTTAAGTGCCAACTCCACGCTGATAAAATCTATTAACTATCTTCCTCACTTCATCCAATATCTTCCCCCTGGCCTTTCTCCATGTGAGTTTTCGACATCATTGGTCCTATCAGTGATTCTAACTCCCTCACCAAGCAAAAATATTTTATGCTCACTCCAATGGAGTATTTCACCAAATGGGCCGAAGCAGAAGCTTACGTGGAGATCAAAGTAACAACGGTATGCATGTTCATCGTGAAGAATGTCATCACCAGGTTCGACATTCTAAGCGCAATCATCACCGACAATGGACCACAATTCATTTCTCAGGACCTTCAAGACCTCTGCAAAAGGTATAAAATTACATTCCATCATTCATCACCTTATTTTCCACAAGGCAATGGCCAGGCAGAGGCAACCAATAAAACATTGATAAAAATCATAAAGAAAATCTGTGAGTCTAATAGGTTCTCGGATTGGCTAGAAAAGCTTATCCAAGCTATATGGGTCTATCACACTTCAATCCATACTCCCAATGGGCAAACCCCATTCGCCCTTACTTATGGGATGGAAGCGGTGGTCCCATACGAGACTCTGATTCCTTTTCTCAAGGTACAATTGGGCAAGGAACTTTCCATCGATGAACGACGTGATTCTCTCCTTGCCCAATTAGAACTTCTAGATGAGAAGCGACTGGTCATTGCCGAGCATGCACACATTTATCAAAATAGGTTCACACGTGTTGAGTGTATGAGATGGTGCAGACACAGATTCGAAGGGGGGTAAATGAATCTCCCCTTTAAAAATGCCCAATTAAAATTGTACTTATAAATCTTGCAAAATTAAACTCTAAGATAGTTGATCAGATGATCTAATAAGACACACTCAAACACTTAACCAGTTATTCTTATGTGAAACTCACTCGAACACTTAACATGCACATCCAGCAAGCTCATTGAAACACTCAGCAGGGATCAAAAAATATACGACTGAAACACGCAGTTAATTCAGTGTAATCTAAGCTAACCAGATGTAATGCTCCTAAGCAAACATCTACTATCAGTCAAAATTGCAATTAAACCACGAGGACATGGAGTTTTTAGATGGTTCGGTCTGCTACCACAGACCTACGTCCATTCCCCACTCAAACCAGAGTGAGGCTTCCTGCTGCCTAATAGCTTGAACCGCTGAGCATCACAGCTTGTTTATAGTTGAGCATCACAGCTTGCTACCGCTGAGCATCACAGCTTGCTTACAGTTGAGCATCACAGCTTGTGTCTGCTAAGCATTACAGCTTGCTACAGCTGAGCGTCACAGCTTGCTGTCCAGAGGAACTAATCCTCTGCAACGCTGACACACAACTTGATGAAATCAGAAATGGAAAATCAAAAGATGAATTACAGCACTAGAAAGCTAGAAATAAAGACTAAAAAATATAACTCACGTAGGAGCAAATTTGGCTTGGATCTGATCCAAGAACCAGTTGAATGGATCTTCAGGATCTTGAGATTCCTCTCCTCAAGCTTGCTCTCTTTCTTCCTCTTTCTTCCTCACTGCTACGTGACTCCCTCTCTTTTTCTTCTCACTCACTCTCACTGAAAATACGATACTCTATTTTTCTAACTCTCAGATCTTCACTCTTTTTCTTCTCTCTGAATTCTTCTCTCAAGCTCACTCTCTTTTCTTCTAATCTATCCGCGTCTCTTCTCTCCTCCTTCTCTTCTTTTTTTTTGATCTGAAAGATCTGGCCTCTTTATATAGCCTCGCGAGAGCTGGCGCATGGGAAACAAGTTTCCCGCCCAAAGAATGTTGATCAAAAGCACTACAGGTAGTCCATGTGGTAGATGCTGAGGATAAGCATTCCACATGGCAGAATCTCCAGTCAAGACTCACGCCTTGGATCACGTGCTTGTTGATCTGCCATTCTGGGAACATGTGCCCCATCATTGGGTGACTTGGGATCACATGCCTCAGCTCTAGTTCGATCTCACATGCTTGCCTGAGTCTTGATGCGTTCTGCCCCTCACGCGTTTGATGAAGTTCCTGCCAATAAGAGATAAGACATTTCATCAAACACTTTATAGTCATGATCAAGTTCAGACTTTAGTCAACATCATATTAATCTAACATTTAGATTATAGGTGTATAATATGATGTAATGCTTGGATGCATCCATATAATGCATTGACCTTAATGAACAAAACATACACATGTGCTTTGACCTTGTAAGGGCATATGCAGAACACGCACAGACTTCATTATGCATATGCTGTATATGTGCACCGACCTCATTTAGCATGGTATAAAATGTGCACATACCTCATTCATGCTATCGTGCAAATGTGCACAGACCTGACAATGCAAGCTACTGAATGTGCACCGACTTAAGAATGCGATTATGCAAATGTGCTCAGACCTAATAGTGCATGCTACCACATATGCTCAGACCTAAGTATGCAAACTAGCACATATGCTTAGACCTAATAGTGCTATATGCAAACATGCACATACTTTATAGTGTAATGTGTAAACATGCACTGACCTTGTTATGCATGCCAGCACATGTGTAAATGTGCACAGACTTCAGTCTGTACATGTGAATCGACCTTGATGCAACATGGGCATAGACTAGAAAACATGCACATACTTGAGAACATGCACAGACCTGAATGTATGCACATGCTGATATGTGCATAGACCTTAGTATGCACGATGCAGAATATGCATCGACCTTAACGTGCATGAAGCAAAATGTGCTTCGACCTCAATATGCTCAATAGAGAATGTGCATCGACCTTAACGTGCATGAAGCAAAATGTGCTTCGACCTCAATATGCACAATTGATACAAAATGTGCATCGACCTTCATATGCTAGAGAGCAAAGTAACATTGACCATACTATGATTGAGCAGTGATATGCACGGACCTCCTAATGCATGAACAGTAATGTGCACCGACTTGCATCTGCCTAGATATGCAACATGCATCGACCTTAGTACAACGAAGTAAACTTGTGCATAACCTGTTCAATGAAATGCATATGCACACATTTGTTCTACATACATGTGCTCAGACCTTCTACAAACATGTGCTCTATCCTGAATAGATATGCACCGACCTGAATGCACTGAAATGAACGTATGTGCACAGACTTTAAGGTATATGCACTAACCTATATTCTTCAAGTTGATATGTGCATTGACCTTACCTGATAGGCAGATGATACATGCACTGACCTGTATGCTTCAATGTACTGGCAACCTGGCATTGACTTTTTGTCACCAGCATTGATGTTTTATCACCTTTTTGAACAGTCATTACTTTGAGTCATTTTTGGAACCTATTCTGACATATTTTCTTACTGCTATATAGAGATGATGAGATTAGTAATAAATCTATCAAAATTATATCATCAATAATATATATATATATAATGAGTCATAATATTTGTCATCATCAAAACTTCAAAATCACATGGACACAACAATCTCCCCCTTTTTTATTATGACAATATTATGAGTCATTGCAATAATTCAGCATGATGATCAAGCTAGTATGAACATAGAATAGCTCTATCAGAATGCATCAGCATGCAATGCAACAGCAAACTAATAATTAACCATGACTCACAAAAATTCTCCCCCTTTGACAACATCAAAAAGGAAGGAACATTAAGGATGCTGATAAGATCTCCCCCTTTATGTGGTATTATGCAAAAGGATTCATTGTCAACTAAACTCCCCCTGAACAGATGTTCTTCCTTTCTTCAGAGCAGATATTGTCAGTGAGCCACAGGGACATTCAAATTTAAGCAGACATTGAGACAATCAGATTGGATAATCAAGGCAGATTGATATCAATTGTTGGACATTCAAATTATGCATTCAGTTGAAGAGGTCACAGATGCAGTCAAGAATAATTTCAGGTCATGACAGAATGTATCAAGAACAGTGTACATAATCTGAGTTTTGAATTTCAATAGTAAATGCAAACTAAGCACAGGATTGTCAAATGATCTTCAAACATATGAGAAATTTAACAAGATTTTCAATGATATACCAATTTCATAAATCCAAGGATAGGAATTGTTCAGAATCTCCCATTATAAGAGTTTATGAATGAACTTTATTGAGCTTCATGGTTTAAATATGATATATACATGGTTTGACAATAAAGTTCTGTACTCATATCTGAAATCAAGATTTAATAAAAATGAACCAAGCTCTCATATTAACATCTTGATGAACCTCCCTTCATCTTACACAATCAATTTCAATGACTTCTTTAGGAATTACAAACATAAGTATTGAGGTTAAACAATCATGAAACCATTTGATTTTGTCCAGGGTTATATCAATTTTACTTTTGCATCCATTCTTAGATATTTCATTTTTTCAATCAAATAATTTTTGCTATCAAATCTTACGAGCAATCTAGTTCAGTACACACCTTGTAACTAAAGGATATATGTTGTTTAGACGTCAATATCCCTAAGTACTTAGTGTGACTAACAGGCATGCTTTATAATAAACAGAGTTAACTTTTCACCTCATGACATACCTCAACTTATTTCTTTGATGAGTGAGATATATTTCTCAGTGTGCAAGCCATTACTCTGCCTATTTTTCAATCATTTTTAAGCAGAGTTAACAATGGCACCTCATGACACAACCCTTTGGACATGTGTTTCTTAGTGACCAAAGTCATTGCTCTTACAAGATTTGACCCTTAGACTTTTTCAAAAAAGTCAGATGTTTAAAAACAATATAGATTTCATGTATTTGAACCAAATAAAGTCATGCTTTCAAAATTTTTAGATTTCAGAAGATTTGACAAGACTCAATATGAAACAGTTGGTTAAGGTTTATTAAAGTTGACTCAGATATTTTCAAGGCATTTATAACCGACCAAAATGAATACATTAAACTTAAACCAATCTGATCTTTCAGACATTCATAAATCTGTATAATAGAAGATTACTTGTTGATTTAATTTTTCAGATTTATGATCAAGGTACATAGATTTAAATCTTCCTAAATTTCAGATAGATGAAAGAATATTTGAGGAACTGTCATTTTATCAATAGAAACAGTAACAAGAATATGCACAAAGTG
The DNA here is from genome assembly GCA_022559845.1 of Amorphophallus konjac. Lineage (NCBI taxonomy): Eukaryota > Viridiplantae > Streptophyta > Magnoliopsida > Alismatales > Araceae > Amorphophallus > Amorphophallus konjac. The sequence continues at coordinate 164,482,632 of CM040119.1, read as the reverse complement.
CAGGACACTTGAAGTTCAGACATGAGACATGTTCTTGCAAAGATTCAGTCTAAGTTAAGACAGGATGTTCATGGTTTTGCAGATATGCAGTGTTTTCAGACAAGTTTAAGAATATGGCAGGAATCCCAAGCAAGTGACCATCATTGTTTAGGAACTTACAGCCTCAGAAGTATGACAATGATAGTCAAGAAAGCATGAGCAGATAGTTTCATAGAGATAGTCACAGAATTGAAGTTATGAGATAGTGAAGACTTCGATTGACAAATCAAGGCAGAAATATGATTAGAAGTACATCAATGAAGGTGTCGACTCTTTGTGTCAACATCTGCTCGTAAACTTCATAGAACAGAACACTTTCAAAAAAAAATGACGACTCATGGTGTCGACACTTCTAATAGGACAATTAAGAAGTGCAGCAACTTAGGTCAATGATTCATAGGGTATGATAATTATTTGAAATCAGTGAGCTGAGAGCATAACAAATGTTCAAAGTTTAGTAAAAAGAAGATTCAGACATACCAGCTTCATACAATAGTGACAGAAAATGTCAATCATAAGAATATGAATTGCAAGGTGAGCTGGTAAACAAAATCACAACTAGGAACAGTACTTGGCGGAGGTTGGATCTAAGGATCTACTCACATAAGGGTTAACCTTCCAGATAGGCCTGACCTATATTTTTAGCTAAGCCTTTTTATATACTATCTAGTTGTTACAAGATAGCACATGAGTATTTCAAGTGAAGCTCCCCCTCAGCAAATGCAGGAGTAGTGATCAATAGATTTTCAAACACAATAGGATATAAGTTCAAATGATTTGAAAATAGATGAAGGCAAGTGAGACCAATTGATACCAATGTTTGGGATAAATTGCTGGAAGAGCACATATAATCAGTATGAGCAAAGATAGTCATGTAGTTCAAGAATTTTTCTTATGCTCCCCCTGAATGCATGCACTCAAACAATCTTTTTGGAATTTTCAATAGGGATGATATGCATTTAACTATATGTATGCAAATGCATTAACTTCCCTTAACTATATGCATTAACCAATCATGTGTGACATGAAGACCATGCAGGGGACTTAATCTGATAAGCATGAATTGCCATATTTTCTTTAACAATCTCCCCCTGACTTTATGCACTGGATGACTGAATTCTAAGTGCACCATATCCAAGAGACATTATGCAAAGAAGTTTAATGAATTATGTCTTAGACTGCCATATGTGCATGTTGACCTATGGTACCAGGCAGAGGACTTGGTCTGAAGACCACCTCACATATAGTAAGATCTTCCAGACAGATTGCATCTGCCCTTTAGTAACTTACCATTTGATATGCCATAATGATCATTCATGACAATGTAGTGCTAATGCAGTCCTATGTGCATCTCAACTTTTGAATGTATGAAGATGGATAACAGTTTCAGAATATGCAAGACAATTCAATTGAATATGCATATGTGCAAATGTATGCAGACATGAGAATTCATGCATTTAAGTTTATTTCATCTCCCTCTCAACATGCAATCAATTGAAACACAATTAAATATCAAAATGTAAATGCCTTCAGATAAGAAATGAATTTCAGCATATCTTCAGTGACTGTGTGCACAAGCAATTCAATATATGACTGAAGAAACTCATGTTGAGCAATGCAAGTGTCAAAGCAACTAAGAATATGTGTGCATGAAATTTTAATTAACAGATTTAGCATGAAGTACAGCTGTCTGAAAGAGATTACTGAAAGATTCAAATGAACAAACATGTAAACATTAGAAATGGGGTTTTGCCTTACTTGGGTGCCTTAGTTTATTTACCCCTTTTATTTCTGAGATCCAAGGCACTCCTGGAAAACATATTCTCATTTTGAAAATTTAGGTATCCAAGAATTCTTTGGTCCTAAACTGTCAGTGGCACCTCTAGACGGTGCTCTTAACATTTTGTGAGCAAGTGAGTCATCAAATTTCATCAGAAAATAATCAAACATAGAGTGTCAAATTTTTTCACAATAATGACATGAAACAAAAGACTTTTTGTTCTTATTATGCACTTTATTATAGACATGAAATATATGTGCATTAACATGAAGAGTTATGTTATCTGCATGAACATTTTATTTTCCATAACCTGCCAACCAGCATTGAGAAGCTCGGTGGCCAGGTTTTCCACATTCAAAGCATGTAATGAATTTTCCTTTGAAGACAAATTTTTTCTTACCAAACACACTTTGATTTTCAGGAAAATTAATAGGTTTTGAGTGAACATTTTTTCCTTGGCCATGCCAACAATGATCAGCAGTGTGGCCTATCTTGCCACAAAAAAAAATAGTGAACCTTCTTATTCTGAACAAAAGGAAATTTCTTGGCATGGAAGTTAACATGATCAGTATGAACATGGAGTTTTCTTTTTCCTTTAGAAGAATAGCATTGTGCTATAGCATGTCCATATTTACCACAGTTGAAACATGAAAAATTCTTGATTACAAAAATTTCAGTCGCTGGAATTTCTTAGCATGATAATTCCTAGCATGCCTTCTACCAAAATTCAACTCACCCTTCTTCATTACAAAACAATCATTCATCATATGGCCAGATTTTCACAGTAAAAACATGCAGTGATCTTTTTCTTAACATTGAGAAATTTTCTAACCTGAGAATTCTTTGCATGCATTTTATTAACATTCAAATCATCATTTTTCATTGAAATACACATGCATGAAGTGACCATGCTTACCACAATAGAAACATGAAACCTTAGATTTCTTTGAAGCATGATGATTTTTCACATGAGGGTTCATGTTCTTGAACTTCCCTTTTAGTGGTTGCTGCAAACTACTTTTAATTTTCTGTTTCTTACTTTCCTTTTGAATTTTAGTTACAACAGACTATTTTGGGGATTCTCTTGAGGTTCCAGCCACTTCTGAACTTCGAACAAAGGTTGTATATAGCTAGTTCCTCATATCCCTTTTAATCCTAGAAATATGACATGTCCCTTCACATAATTTAGTGGCTTCATCATGATGAGGGTCTATGAACGATCTAGAGGGGGGGTGAATAGATCAGTTACCCAATTTCAGTCGCTGGAATTTCTTAGCATGATAATTCCTAGCATGCCTTCTACCAAAATTCAACTCACCCTTCTTCATTACAAAACAATCATTCATCATATGGCCAGATTTTCCACAGTAAAAACATGCAGTGATCTTTTTCTTAACATTGAGGAATTTTCTAACCTGAGAATTCTTTGCATGCATTTTATTAACATTCAAATCATCACTTTTCATTGAAATACAATCATGCATGAAGTGACCATGCTTACCACAATAGAAACATGAAACCTTAGATTTCTTTGAAGCATGATGATTTTTCACATGAGGGTTCATGTTCTTGAACTTCCCTTTTAGTGGTTGCTGCAAACTACTTTTAATTTTCTGTTTCTTACTTTCCTTTTGAATTTTAGTTACAACAGACTATTTTGGGGATTCTCTTGAGGTTCCAGCCACTTCTGAACTTCTAACAAAGGTTGTATATAGCTAGTTCCTCATATCCCTTTTAATCCTAGAAATATGACATGTCCCTTCACATAATTTAGTGGCTTCATCATGATGAGGGTCTATGAACGATCTAGAGGGGGGGTGAATAGATCAGTTACCCAATTAAAACAGACTGCAGCAATCTCAAGTGCGTAAATAAAACAAGCTACTGCAGGACGATAGAGGGATAAGCGAAAGTGATCACAGAAAGCCAACTATAGCAGATCTGAGCTTAAGCGATCCTAAGCATGCATCTACAGCGGATGAAAGAGATAACCAAGATGGACAACAATTCGTAAGACAAACACACAATAGACAGGAAGTTTTTAAGGTGGTTTGATCTCAAGCCCGAGATCTACATCCACCCCACACTCCAATTCGGAATGTGGCTTCAACCGCTGATACACAGCTTCAATTGCTGGGCCTCACAGCTTGCCTACAACCGCTGACTAACAGCTTGACCGCTGGGCATTACAGCTTTGCCAACCGCTGACTAACAGCTTGACCGCTGGGCATTACAGCTTTGCCAACCACTGGGGACTACAGCTTAACCCGTCCAAAGGAATCCTCCTCTGCCCGCTGAGCAATACAGCTTAGCTCTGCTGACTAACAGCTTGAAAATAAGGTTTTAGAAAACAAAATAGAAACAAACGAAAAACAAGAAATCTCAAATGGAATGTAGCTCACAATGAGCAATGTCAGTTCTGGTATCTGAACCAAGAAACTGATGAACAATCATTCAGAGAAAGTATCTCAGACTCCTCTCACTCAACTATCTTTTTCTCTTCTCTCTGGATCGTTTCTTTTCTTCTCTGCTGCACTCTCTCTTTTTCTTCTATTCTCAATAGCACACACAGATCTTCTTGCACGATCAATTTCTCCAGATGGAGAAGTCTTCTATTTATAACATCAGAGAGGTGGGCGTGTGTCCTCCATAATTCCAGCCCAGAGCGCCTTGACAACGTGGCAGTATTTCAGCTCACTACGTTACATGTGTCACGATCCTGGCACATCCTTCATTCTTGGATCACGTGCCCTTCTTAATTTCTTCGAGCAGATATCCTGCAATGGTTAGAGCACAGAGTTGGTTCGAGATTTGATCTAAGCTTGTACATACTTGATGCACATAATGCAGTATGCATATTAGAAAGTATGTACAATGAAGGTGAATGCACGGACATGCCACCAGAGAATGTATAGACTTTGTGTGCAATGTACAAGACGATGTACAGACTCGCTAGCATGTAATGCGATATGCATATAGAAAAGTATGCACATTAAAGATGAATGCTCGGACATGCCATCAATGAGTGTATGGACTTAGTGTGCATGCGACAACGATGTACAGACTTGCTGGTGTGATGATGCATGAACTTAAATGCTTGTGCCAGGAACGGTTGTACAAACTTATGAATTAATGCACGAACTTAATTGCTAGTGTCAACATAGGTTGTACAGACTTTGATGAGAAAGATGCACACACGCACAATGAACACGGATGCACTGACTAAGCCACGAGCTGAGCTAACAGATGTATATACTTGCTCTGTCATCAAACCAACCGAGTGCAGACTTAGTGTACGCATGAAACAAATGAGTGCACTAACTATGGCTAACACATGCAAGCACGCATCGATCAGTGATATGCAAGAGATGGTCAATGCACTGACTATGTGGCGTGCAACTATAATTAATGCACCAATGCAAGCTATGCATGAACTGGAATAGACCTGATGCAGAGAATAGACAATGCACAGTATACCTGCGTCAACGCAATGCCCATACTGTGTTAACGCACACCCCCTTTCCTCTTCATGCATGAAGTATATATGCTGAAGTATGAAGAATGATGATGCATGCAGAACATTTACTAATTCTAATCTTACATGATTCATTAGTGGTTGCTATCATCAAAACTATATAACATCATCAAGGCACATGGGGCACAACAATCTCCCCCTTTTTAATGATGGCAACACAATGAATAGATGCCATGAGATCGGTTCATGCATGCACAGACTTATGCACTAATAGATGTACAGACTTATGCACTAAATGGGACTCCTATCCCATCTCCCATCTCTCCCTGCACATTCTCCCCCTTTGCCATCAGCAAATAAGGAGGAAAGACAGGAACAACGTTCTATGTGGCAATTCAGAATGTGAGCACATTATGATGCAATCCTTAAAATATATGAATCGAGCAATGGCTTTCTTGATGTCAATTAGGTTTAACAGTGATAGAAGGTGAGGAGAAAGAACTGGCTTTCTGAGATAGGATCATATGCTTCAGTTATAGCAATGAACTTAAGTCACATGACCGTAATAGTCTAGGTCGATACAAGACCCTAGTTACTTCAGAGAAAGTGAAAGGCAAGGAAAGACACCTGAACTTGTATTGAGATTAAACAATTGACACTCAATGATATTTGTTTTCTAAGGGTTACAGCAATTTCATTCACATGCTTCTGAAACATGAACTTATAGAACAGACAAGTATCATTTATGCCGTTGACATTAGGTGTATACCTTGATTAGAGGCTGATACCCCTAGTTACTAACCACAAACTACTATATCTATTTCTGATAAAAGCTATAGGAATAATTTGCACCTTTGACGTTAAGGGTATACCTTGATCAGAGGCCAATACCCCTAGTTACTCAGTGAAATCTCTCTTGTAGATTCGACCAAATGAACATAGATAACCTGAGTCACTTCATGACTTAAGGTACTCTACATTTCTTTGATGGAGACCTCAGTTTCTCAGTGAAACTCAGTCATTGCTCTGCCACTTTGTTCACTTCTTTTTCTTTGATGATCTTAAATTTAGCTGCCCTTGTGATTTTTGGAGAGACTTGTTTAAGAACAATACATGATTCTTGGTTTTCAAACCTTAACCAACACTAAATCTGTCATGTTCAGGTATTGTGAGTACTTGTTCTATCATAATCATGAGATAGAGGTTAAGAGCTATAAATGCTTTCTATCATATTATTTTCAGAAGACAGTCTTTTAAACTTTACAGTCTATTAAAGTTAAACCTTAGTTTCAATCAGTAAGCACATGTGATTCTTATAATAGAAGGGTTGTAATAATTTCAGCTCACGATAATGAACCAATCACTGGACTGTTATCCATTCTATGAAGGAGTTGAACTTAGTTCTGATAATGCAAACCTCCCCCTGACAACAATATGCATTTCTAAACTATGCAATGATTCGACCTATCATGCAGTTAACACATTGGGTGCATCGACTATGTGTAGAGCATGCTTCAACATAAAGTCTATACAATGCAATTGATTGACTACATGCGCAACCATCCGTCGACTATATTCCCGACTATGCATCGACTACAGAGATAATATGTGCAAGATGTGCAACAACTTATGTACTCAGTCCACAGGTGGTTATTCCATCATCAAACAAATTTATTCACAAGTTCAAGAACATGCAAACCAATTATTTCAAGTACTCTAAAAGAAATTTCAGGGAGTCCTCTAACCATGCTATGTTTATTCAATTTGTGCAGAACAGTATAGCTGGCATGGCCTAATCTACGATGCCACAAGAATGCTAAATCAACTTTATTTGCAGTGAGGTAAAGATTAGAATGAGTTAAATCATCTAAATCTACCAAATAAATGTTATTCACCCTTTTTCCTGAAAATTTAACTACATCGGAATCAGGTTCAAAGATTTTGCAACAATGAGAATCAAATACTACCTTGTGTCCTTTATCACAGAGCTGGCTGATACTAAGTAAGTTATATGCAAGACCATCAACCAGCAGTACTTCTTCAATGCAACATGTAGTACACTTACCTACCTTACCTGACCCGATGATTTTATGATGTGACACAAACATCCGAATCTAATATTGTCTCTTCTTTTCATTTTCTCCAATATTTCTCAACACTTTTATCTAATCTTATTATCTTTTTCTTTCTTTCATTCCCTTTTTTTTGGAGATACTTTCAAATATGACATTGGAGAAATTTGGGCTCTGTGTATGTAAAAGCATAGAACGTACAAAATAAAACATACGAGGGGTGAGCCAACGAGAATTTCAACTAAAGTACGTGACCCTTGAAGCAGTCAGGACCACTCAAGATATTGTGATCTCAACCATTTCCTGCTCAACAGGGCTCAGAATGATTGGATAGTACTGGTAGTGCAACTCGCCAATATCATCACCAGAGAGCTTTTCCACCCATCAAGTCCAACATGGTAAACACTTGCAACTCCACCACTAACTCCATCACGAAATGTTGCATGGTAGATAGCTTCTTGAGCCAGTTCTGCAACTTCTTCAATAGCCATGTCATAGCGATACCCACTGTCCAAAACACCAAGTGCATACGGTGGCCTGATCCCACAGTGAACCTTTTGGCCTTTAAGCCTTCCTCCGTCAGCATCATAGTACAGACCAGGGCCCGTTTCATGCCATCCAGCAATCATAGTTCCAATTGAAAGGCTCATACCCCTACCCATGCTTGCCTGTGAATCAGCCGCAACTATAACGCCTTCCTTGGAAATAAAGGCAAGAGTTGTCATTCCCGTCGTCGGCTTCACCATCTCCACAGCTTTCTTTGGAAACCATCAAAGTCGGTCGTTCTGGGAAGCTCAAAGGGTGATGCAGCTGCAAGCAAGTTCTCTTCCAAGATTATTGTCTCTCCCGTAGAAGGGAGCCAAAGAATTAAGGCCGCTTGTGCCGAACTTCATCCTTCAGAACCTTGTCGAGAGATGGAAGGCTGGAAGCAATGCTCCTAGGTGTTGATCTCTTCTGACATGCATGCCAGCTGGGACTAGCCACGTGATCTGCATGGCGGCCGCCGTGGGCATGAAGGTGGCGAGCTGAGGGCAACGGGGCGAGAGTGGCCGCTATGATTGCCATGCTCGGAGTGGCGGGCACGGACCCTGCCGATACGGGAGCTAAACAACGGCGAAAGGACGCGAAGAAGCCCAGGGTGTAAGACTGTAAGCAAGCGAAGCAGCCGTGGATGAAGGGATCACTCTCCGTAGGGTGGGACGGCGGGCTTGCGGTGGCACGATAGCAGCGACGTCGGGGTGTGGTGTGCTCGGCCGTTGGTGTGCTCGATGAAGCCGTGGTGACGTTGGCAGGGCGGGCACTGGACGTGGGTTGCATGGCGGGGTGCCATGCTCATCGTATGGCCTGGATGCTTGCCGCGTTCTGGGTACCGCCAAGCTCGGAAGGGGATCGTGCTCGGAGGCGACGTCGGCCGGATGACACGAAGCTTGAGCTGCTTGGAGGGAGGCTGGCGTCGGGGAACCGTCACGGGTGGCAGGTGAGCACGACGTGGCACCATCGCGGGTGGCAGGCGATGGCTATCGCAGCCAGCGGACGGTGAGGCTGCAGCGGACCACAAGCGGAGGGCAGACGGGAGACCCTCAGGTGAGGGGGCCGGTGCAGTGCGGACAGGGTACAGGAGATAGAAAGGTGAAAGGGAGAGACGAGGAGAGGAGATGGGGGAAGAGAGAGAGGGAAGAAAGGAGAAGCTAGTAGTTTAGAGAGAGAGAGGGTGAGGGGTGCTACGATGGTTACATAGCAAAGAGGAAAGAGGGGGGGGAGTGAGAAGAGGGGGGAATTGGACAACTGCCAAGGGGAGGAAGGGGAGGGAGACGGGGGCTACGGCAGTGCCCCTGTTCCAAACAGGGGGTCGGTCGCATGGTTTAAGAGAGTGAGGGAGAGGGAGGAATGTTACGTGAGCGTGGGTGTGCGCAGAAGAGAGAAGATAGGCTGGCTATGTCGGGGTGCGAAGGTGTGTGTGTGGGGGGGATAGTGAGAGAAAGAATGAGGCAACTGTGAGAGGGGGGGATAACTGCCGTGGGCTATGGTGTGGCTGTGTCCATGTGCAGCATGCCTGCAGAAAAGTGGGAGGATTAGAGAGATAGGGAGTAGGACAGATGAAGGGGGGGTCATCCGCATGCATGGTGGTGGCGAGGGTGCACGGGCAGGATACGTGGCGGTGGCGAGCTGGGAGATGAGTAGTGTGATGGTTGCATGAGAACAGAGAGTAGGGGGAGGGGAGACATCACCGGGGGTGCGAAGGTAATAGAGAGAGAGAGGGCTGGTGAAGAGATATGAGGTAGAGAGAGAGAGAGACGCAGGCGGGAGAGGGAGGTGCGCCTGAGGAAAGGCCAAGAGAGGGAGTGAGAGGGGAAGAAGAAGGAAGGGGGGGGAGAGAGTACGATCCGAGGATGCAGGAGGGGACGCCATGGTATAGGCTAGAGAGAGAGGGAGAGAGTGTAGAGGTGGCAGGAGAAGCGAGAGTGTGGGGAAGGGTAGCAGTGGGAGAAGGGGAGAGAAGGGAGGGCTGCGCACTGGCTTGGGAAAGAGGAGAGAGAAAAAAGAACCCAGGAGAATCCACTCCTAGAGAGAGAGAGAAAACATTGGGGCATCCACTCCAAAGTGAGAGAGGTGGAAGGGGGGGGGGTAAGGGCCTCACGTTGGAGGTAGTTTTCCAAATATTTTGAAATCAACTTCATTGCATTAAACAAAGATTACATGACCTTTTTATAGGCTCCACAAAGACGACCAAAAGATAACTCACCTAACACCTACTTCCTACCACTCATAACTCCTTTAGGAAGACTAAAAGACACAAATAAAAAAAAGACTCTTACATAATAGTTGGGGACATAATTACTATAAAACATAAAACATGGCCCATTTGGCCCAAACATGCAGCCCAATTAACAAGAGACGATTAAACATAGATATATATTTGATACTTTTGTTGAAGCCGTTTCCGTCAAACCCTTCCACTTGAAGAAGGTTCGACCTCGAACCTTGATTCTTGAATCTCAAACTGCAGGACCCCGGCTTGTTGGGACAAACCAGACGACTTGCTCTGATACCATTTGATGTGACACAAACATCCGAATCTAATATTGTCTCTTCTTTTCATTTTCTCCAATATTTCTCAACACTTTTTTTCTAATCTTATTATCTTTTTCTTTTTTTCATTCCCTTTTTTCTTTGGAGATACTTTCAAATATGACATTGGAGAAATTTGGGCTCTGTGTAGATAAAAGCATAGAACGTACAAAATAAAACATATGAGGGGTGAGCCAACGAGAATTTCAACTAAAGTACGTGACCCTTGAAGCAGTCAGGACCGCTCAAGATATTGTGATCTCAACCATTTCCTGCTCAACATGGCTCAGAATGATTGGATAGTACTGGTAGTGCAAGTCGCCAATATCATCACCAGAGAGCTTTTCCACCCATCAAGTCCAACATGGTAAACACTTGCAACTCCACCACTAACTCCATCACGAAATGTTGCATGGTAGAGAGCTTCTTGAGCCAGTTCTGCAGCTTTTTCAATAGCCATGTCATAGCGATACCCACTGTCCAAAACACCAAGTGCATACGGTGGCCTGACCCCACAGTGAACCTTTTGGCGTTTAAGCCTTCCTCCGTCAGCATCATAGTACAGACCAGGGCCCGTTTCATGCCATCCAGCAATCATAGTTCCAATTGAAAGGCTCATACCCCTACCCATGCTTGCCTGTGAATCAGCCGCAACTATAATGCCTTCCTTGGAAATAAAGGCAAGAGTTGTCATTCCCGTCGTCGGCTTCACCATCTCCACAGCTTTCTTTGGAAACCATCAAAGTCGGTCGTTCTGGGAAGCTCAAAGGGTGATGCAGCTGCAAGCAAGTTCTCTTCCAAGATTATTGTCTCTCCGTAGAAGGGAGCCAAAGAATTAAGGCCGCTTGTGCCGAACTTCATCCTTCAGAACCTTGTCGAGAGATGGAAGGCTGGAAGCAATGCTCCCTGGTGTTGATCTCTTCTGACAAGCATGCCAGCTGGACTAGCCACGTGATCTGCATGGCGGCCACCGTGGGCATGAAGGTGGCAAGCTGAGGGCAGCGGGGCGAGGAGTGGCCGCTATGATTGCCATGCTCGGAGTGGCGGGCAGGGACCCTACCGATACGGGAGCTAAACAACAGCGAACGGACGCGAAGAAGCCCAGGGTGTAAGACTGTAAGCAAGCGAAGCAGCCATGGATGAGGGGATCACTCTCCGTAGGGTGGGACGGCGGGCTTGCGGTGGCACGACAGCAGCGACGTCGGGGTGTGGTGTGCTCGGCCATTGGTGTGCTCGATGAAGCCGTGGTGACGTTGGCAGGGTGGGCACTAGACGTGGGTTGCATGGCAGGGTGCCATGCTCGTCGTATGGCCCGGATGCTTGCCGCGTTTTGGGTACCGCCGAGCTCGGAAGGGGATCGTGCTCGGAGGCGACGTCGGCCGGATGACACGAAGCGTGAGCTGCTTGGAGGGAGGCTGGCGTCGGGGAACCGTCACGGGTGGCAGGTGAGCACGACGTGGCACCGTCACGGGTGGCAGGCGATGGCTATCGCAGCCAGCGGACGGTGACGCTGTAGCGGACCACAAGCTGAGGGCAGACGGGAGACCCTCAGGTGAGGGGGCCGGTGCAGTGCGGACGGGGTACAGGAGATAGAAAGGTGAAAGGGAGAGACGAGGAGAGGAGATGGGGGAAGAGAGAGAGGGAAGAAAGGAGAAGCTAGCAGTTTAGAGAGAGAGAGGGTGAGGGGTGCTGCGATGGTTGCATAGCAAAGAGGAAAGAGGGGGGGGAAGTGAGAAGAGGGGGGAATTGGACAGCTGCCAAGGGGAGGGAGATGGGGGCTACGACAGTGCCCCTGTTCCAAACAGGGGGTCGGTCGCATGGTTTAAGAGAGTGAGGAAGAGGAAGGAATGTTACGTGAGCGTGGGTGTGCGCAGAAGAGAGAAGATAGGCTGGCTATGTCGGGGTGCGAAGGTGTGTGTGTGGGGGGGATAGTGAGATAAAGAATGAGGCAACTGTGAGAGGGGAGGATAACTGCCGTGGGCTATGGTGTGGCTGTGTCCATGTGCAGCATGCCTGCAGAAAAGTGGGAGGATTAGAGAGATAGGGAGTAGGACAGATGAAGGGGGGGTCATCCGCATGCATGGTGGTGGCGTGGGTGCACGGGCAGGATACATGGCGGTGGCGAGCTGGGAGATGGGTAGTGCGATGGTTGCATGAGAACATAGAGTAGGGGGAGGGGAGACATCACCGGGGGTGCGAAGGTAATAGAGAGAGAGAGGGCTGGTGAAGAGATATGAGGCAGAGAGAGAGAGACGCAGGCGGGAGAGGGTGGTGCGCCTGGGGAAAGGCCAAGAGAGGGAGTGAGAGGGGAAGAAGAAGGAAGGGGGGGGAGAGAGTACCATCCGAGGATGCAGGAGGGGACGCCATGGTATAGGCTAGAGAGAGAGGGAGAGAGTGTAGATGTGGCAAGAGAAGCGAGAGTGTGGGGAAGGGTAGCAGTGGGAGAAGGGGAGAGAAGGGAGGGCTGCGCACTGGCTTGGGAAAGAGGAGAGAGAAAAAAGAACCCAGGAGAATCCACTCCTAGAGAGAGAGAGAAAACATTGGGGCATCCACTCCAAAGTGAGAGAGGTGAAAGGGGGGGGGGTAAGGGCCTCACGTTGGAGGTAGTTTTCCAAATATTTTGAAATCAACTTCATTGCATTAAACAAAGATTACATGACCTTTTGATAGGCTCCACAAAGAAGACCAAAAGATAACTCACCTAACACCTACTTCCTACCACTCATAACTCCTTTAGGAAGACTAAAAGACACAAATAAAAAAAGACTCTTACATAATAGTTGGGGACATAATTACTACAAAACATAAAACATGGCCCATTTGGCCCAAACATGCAGCCCAATTAACAAGAGACGATTAAACATGGATATATATTTGATACTTTTGTTGAAGCCGATTCCGTCATTTTACCCTTTGTATTTCCTCCAAAGGTGACAAGACCTCCATTCTTCTCATTCAGCATGCAAAATTTGGCCTTGTCTCTTGTCATATGCCTAGAGGAGCCACTATCAAGATACCACATATTGCTACTGGCTGCCAGGCATACCTGCAATCACAATCAGGTGGAGAATTTTGGAACCCAAAACTGTTTTGGCTCCGAAGCAGAAACAGAACAATTGAAACAAGACATCAATTGTTTAGGAATCCACATTTGTCTAAACATGGTTGGCTTAGTGGAATTCATGACATTCTGTTCATCATCTTTCTTTCTCTCAGCACCAACTGATTGAACCTTCTTCCTCTGGTGCTTTGGTTTATATCGAGTTCTGGCTCCATCTTTATTAGCAGCAAAATTGTTTTTGTGCCAGTGCCCAGGCCAATAGGTCCTCAGATAATTGCGGCCAGCTGTAGTCCTAGACTGACCAACCCAGCTAGCAAATTTAGGTCTATGCCAATGAGTGGTAAAAGGTTGATATCTAGACCTCCCTTGGACCTAATTCCATCCAGACCTATAGAATGATTGCACCTATTTCTGAGGATAAGTATAATAGGTCTGAACCTTGGGCTGGTAAGTATGGCTTTTCTGGCCCCATGCAGCATTATTGTAGCAACCCTGATAAATGAATATTTGAAATAAATTAAAAAATATATATATTACAGTAGTAATACAGATAATAAGAATAGGGTTAATTAGATGAAGTAAAACAAAATTAAAATAACGCCTCTTATTAGGGCGTTAATTCAAAAAGAAACGCCTCTATCAAAGGCGTGACTAAAGAAAGGACGCCCACACGTGCGGTCGTCAACTCTCACGACCAAATAGGCAAGTAAAAGAAACGCCCATATATGGGGCGTGTTTCAAAAACAAGGAACGCCCTTATCCAAGACGTTTCTTAAGAAACGACCTGAACTAGGTCGTTAATTAAAGAATCGACGCCCTTACCTAAGGCGTTAATTCCATTCGGACCCGTTCGACCCAGAGCTTATCAGGGGAAGGATCAACCTGATCCAGTAAGTGTCTACTAGGGTAAGGACTCTATTAGGGAAGCATTACTTCCACACAATCACTAACCCTAATAGGATTTCCAAAATCTTATAAATAAGCCTTGATCGAACAACCCTAAACCTATTTGATACCTCCGACTGCAGAGGTACGTGAAGAACAAACCGTTCTTCTTAATTTCCCTTTTTGTTCTCTGCTTCAGTTGCATGAAGAATTAACAATTCTTCATCTTCTTCTCTATACAGGTTAAGGGAGCTCGGTGGCCGTACGTTGAGAGCTGGTAAAGATCTTTTCTTCACTTTTGACGTGATGATCAGATTTCAAAGAAACTGATACAGTTTCTTCTCTCATAGGAAAGCTGTTGTAGAAGCCTCTTCATCAAAGCCATCATCTTCTGCTAGCCAAAAACCCCTCACGGTCATCTCCAAATCAACTCTTAAAGGTAGGATTTTCTCAAGTCTTGTAGCCCAAACTAAATTTATATATACAAGAAGCATCATGCATATCATGTATTAGTTTTATTATAGTTTCCCGGACGTTGCTGGAATATTATTGAAAGAAGCGCCCTTGAATAGGGCGCTACTTTAAAAGTAACGACCATAACAATGGTCGTCAGTTTCAGAATAAACGCCCTGTACACAGGCGTTACTTTTATGAAAATAATAAATACCCACGTTATAAAGATGATATATTTGAAATCCTGATTCTAATACAATGCATGACTCTACCTGCTAGTTTACCTGTCCTGTCTTGGAAAATTGCTTGATTATATAACTTCGTTACTGTTCATGACCCTTGACGAATTAACGACCTAAGTTAGGTCGTGACTTGTGAAACTAACGCCCTGAACTAGGGCGTAATTATGTTAATAACGCCCCTTCAGAGGGCGCGTTTTCTGTAAATTCCTGAAATATATATATTCTGAAAAATAGAATTAAACAGTAACGCCCCTTTTAAGGGCGTGTTTTAGACAATTCATGAAATTATTGATATTCTGTCAAATATATAAATAAGGAGACGCCTGCTACTGTAGTCGTCAACTCTTGAAGAAACGCCCCTTCCCAAGGCGCGTTTTAGATAAATTATTGAATTATTGAAAATTCTGCAAAACGGACCATATGTAAACGCCCTTCTGTTAGGCGTTAATTACTTGAGAAACGACTTGACCTAAGTCGTTATTTTACTATAAACTGATTTTCATCTGATTTGCTAACCGATGGTTTTATATATTATAATATATATATATCGGCACTATTCTCCACTCCGTGAGTATAGTCCCATGTTTTCATGTTGATTTACCGATCACACTCAACTCTCATTGACATACAAGCTCTCCATTGGACATTCCGTTCCTTTGGACTAGCGAGTTAGTCATAGAGACCTCCGTAAGACTCCTCGTAGCCTTGGATTCCCTCAAGGCCGACTGAGCTGGTTGTACCCTAAAAACCCATTACACCATTGATGCCATGTCACTCTAAAGAAACATGGGATACCGGCCCTTATGATTATACAAAGAGTATATCATAAGAAATTCTTAATGGGATGATGACATTATGCCATATCATGCCATTCTTGTAAAACCTCAATTCTATGATAAGAATGAGGGTATCTTACCTTTGATATACTGTTCATGTGGACCTCAATTCTATATAAAGAATGTCCATACTGATTTGTCATGGTACCAAGTTAAGGGAATCATAATCTACCTAGTTTTATCGATATCGTGATTATACCGTTATTATCGCCATTCTATGTCCTTTGTCATATTTTGGACTCTATTCTATCAAAGTTGTCATACGTGTCTACAAGCTTGGTTATTGAAATTCTATGTTGGCTATAAACAAGAGTGGATGTCAAAACACATGATAAATGCCTGCGCATATAGGGCCCGATCTGGTCCTGGGAGGAGCACCCGAAAGTACTTGTGCCCATGGGAGTTAAAATGATCAGGTATCTGGCATTATACCGAGTACTTGACTTGCTTGATTGGACATTCCACACACATCTTGTACTTGACTCGTACTTGACATGAAATGAAATGCGTGGCCCGAAAAAGGGTAATTTACTTGCTTGCTTGATACATGATAGCCAAAGTTCTTGACATGATTTGTTAAATGTACTTGCTTGAATATCTCGAATAAACTTGTTATCTTGTTGAAAGTTCATGATAAGTTCATCTTATTTCCTTGATACTACATTCTATCTATCCTGTCGTTTTATGCGAGCATGCATAGCTTTATTGCATTCATAAAAATGTAATTACTTAAACCCCTCGCTAGTACTTGAGATATAATTTCCTACTGAGCGTTCGCTCATTCCGTTTGTCCCTTTGTACTTTTCAGGTAAGTCTGACGACGATGGAAGTCAATCGGATGGGAATGGTCAAGAGTGAAAGTGATAGAGCTTCTACAAGTGTCGTCTAGTCTTTTCTATAGTTTCTTGAGTCAAATATGTATTCTTTTCCTTTTTATTAAACAGAGTATTGGATTTGTAATAGTCTATCCATTATGAAATAAAGGATTGGGTTATCTTGCTATTTTGCGCATCTCTATCTTTGTGTCGAATACACGACCACTCTGATTGACATGATTGATATAGACACGTCGCGCATCTCCGGGTATCTTCCGCGCTCGGGGCGTGACAGTCTTTGTGGTATCAGAGCCTAAGGTATTCAATTCCTAGGAAACCCAAGTCCAAGGATAGGTTTCAAAACCTTTAACCAAGTGAGAGTGGGTAGAACCAAGGGTTAAATGATCAATGAGTCCTTTATAAGATCATAGTGATATAATACTAACATAGCTATTGTAATTGTAGGATAATGGCTGCCGAACGTGCTCAATGGCGCAACATGCAGCGTACCCTTCAAGGGATGACCCAAGTGCTACAACAGGTAGCACAAGGTGGTGCTCCACGAGCTGGAAGCTTACACCAAGCATTCAAGAATATGAATCCCCCGAAGTTCATGGGATCGACCGATCCAGACGATGCCGAGCATTGGGTTCGGGAGATTGAACGTATATTCCGTGTTATGCAATGCACGGATCAGGACAAAGTCTTATTAGCTACTTTCCAGTTAGAAAAGGATGCTAGATGCTGGTGGGAGTAGATTGAAGCTACTATTGACCCAACTCAAGTTACATGGGGTGAATTCGTTGAATATTTCAACGGCAAATATTTCTCTGATAGGGTCCAGGAAAAGAAGGCCGCCGAATTTGCCGCATTAAAGCAAAGATCTTTATCGGTGGCTGATTATGAAGCACAGTTTTCTAGACTGTCTAGATATGCTAAGCATTTAATTAGCACGGAAAAGATGAAAGCCCGTAGATTTCTTAATGGGCTTAGGCCCCACTACATTACTCAACTGGCGCCTATGGATATTCAAGTTTATACTGAAATAGTGCGCCGAGCTCAGTTGCTTGAAGATGCCACGGAACTATCTGATAGGATCCGTGGGAAAGACAAAAAGGAGCAAGTCACAAGTTCGGGTTCTTTTAAACCCAACTTTAAGAAGAGGCCCAATAATGGAGGTTCTTCCTCTCAAGATCAGAAGTTCAAGAAATCCAAGCCTTTCTCTATCACCACTACACCTTCAAACGTAGTATGCAAGCATTGTGACAAGGCTGGTCACAAAACAGAAGAATGCTGGAGGAAATTAGGAGCATGTCTCCGTTGTGGGAGTCGTGAACATCGGATTCCCGATTGTCCATTAATGAATGACCAAGACGGTGAGGGTAAACGCCCAGTGACAAGGAACGCGCGTCTTCATGCAATCCAAGAGACCGAACCAGAAGAAGAAGCCAGATTGGTGGAAGGTACATTAAAAATTTGTTCCAAATATGCACATGCCTTATTTGATACGGGTGCATCGCATTCCATTATTTCCAAGAAGTTTGCTGACCCATTACCTCTAGAACCAGAATGGATGAAGTTAATATTGTCTACTCCTCTCGGAAGCGAGACGGATATCACACATCATTACCAAAACTGTGAGGTATTGGTTCGAGGAAAGAATTTTCCTATTGATCTTATCTGCTTAGATCTAAAAGAGTATGATGTTATACTAGGAGCAGATTGGTTATCCAAATACCAGGCAACGGTTGATTGCCGTGATAGCAAGATTATTTTCAAGGAATTTCCGGAACTGACTTATACTAGTCCTAAGAGTCGAAGCAAATCCCCTCTTATTTCGGCTCTTCGAGCAAGCAAGCTCGTCAAGAAAGGATGTGTATCCTTCCTTACTTTTGTCACTATTAAAGAAGCTAAAGAAACCAAGATAGAGGACATTCAGGTAGTGCGAGAATTTCCAGACGTATTTCCGGAAGAATTGCCGGGATTACCCCCGCAAAGAGATGTGGCCTTTACCATCAACTTAGCCCCTGGTGCTGGTCCTGTTTCAAAGGCACCCTATAGAATGTCCCCTGCAGAACTAAAAGAATTAAAGAAGCAATTGATGGAATTGATTCAAAAAGGGTTCATTAGACCAAGTACTTCCCCGTGGGGAGCCCCAGTCCTATTTGTAAGGAAGAAGGATGGATCCATGAGATTGTGTATCGACTATCGACAGTTGAATCATCTTACTATCAAGAACAAGTATCCACTGCCGAGAATCGATGAATTATTTGATCAGATTTCTGGATCCAAACATTTCTCCAAGATTGATCTCAGGTCTGGTTATCATCAATTGAGGATTAAAGACGAAGATATTCATAAAACTGCGTTCAGAAGCAGGTATGGCCACTATGAATTTGTTGTTATGCCTTTTGGACTAACAAATGCCCCTGCTGCCTTTATGCAGTTGATGAATAGCATATTCAGGCCTTATCTAGATCAATTTGTGGTGGTTTTCATTGATGATATATTGATATATTCCAAGACTAAGGAAGAACATGAAGAGCATTTGAGGATTGCATTGCAAGTCTTGAGGACAAATCAATTATATGCTAAACTCAGCAAATGCGAGTTCTGGCTTGAAGAAGTGGCTTTTCTCGGACATGTCATATCCAAGGACGGTTTATCTGTAGATCCGTCAAAGGTTGAAGCTGTAAGAAACTGGGAAAGACCCACTAATGCAAGCGAAATCAGAAGTTTCTTAGGTCTTGCAGGCTATTATCGTCGATTCATCAAAGATTTCTCTAAGATCGCCGTGCCACTTACAAGATTAACTCGTAAGGAGATCCGATATGAATGGAGTGAGGAATGTGAAAGCAGTTTCCAAACTCTCAAGGATCATCTCACTACAGCTCCGGTCTTAGCCCTACCAATTGAAGGAGAGAAATTCGAGGTCTACACTGATGCTTCTGGCATTGGCCTCGGATGTGTTCTAATGCAACAAGGGAAGGTCATAGCATACTCTTCTCGTCAACTGAAGAAGCATGAGGAGAATTACCCCGTCCATGACTTAGAACTGGCCGCGGTAGTATTTGCCCTAAAGATATGGAGACACTACTTATATGGAGCACAGTTTACTATATACTCCGATCACAAAAGTCTCAAATATCTATTTTCACAAAAGGAGCTAAACATGAGACAAAGACGCTGGCTAGAATATCTCAAGGACTTCGACTTCAATATACAATACCATCCCGGAAAGGGTAATTATGTTGCTGACGCCCTTAGTCGAAAGCCGAGAGCAATGATAGCAAATTGTATGATGCAAGAATGGAGGTTACTTGAACAATTCTCCGAGCTCAATATAAGCTTGGACACGGAATCCAAATTTGTCACATTATCTCATGTAAGCATACAGTCAGACTTATTATCTGAAATCCAAACACTTCAGGATGATGATCCTATGTTAGTGGAAATCAAAGGAAGATTGGAAGGACAATCTGATTTCCAACTAACTTCTGATGAAAGATTATTATTCAAAGGTAGAACTTGTATACCCGACTGTCTGGAATTAAAGAAGAAGATCTTAGATGAAGCTCACAGATCAAGGTACACTATTCATCCTGGATCAACTAAAATGTACCAAGATGTAAAGAAGAACTTTTGGTGGCCCAATATGAAAAGAGAAATAGCGGACTATGTATCACGCTGTCTCACATGCCAACAGGTCAAGGCGGAACACCAAAAGCCTGCGGGAAAACTACATCCTCTAGATATTCCTAAGTGGAAATGGGAGGATATTGGTATGGACTTCATCATGGGTTTGTCTAAATCTAAAGGAGGACATGATGGAATCTGGGTTATCATTGACCGATTGACTAAATCGGCACATTTCTTGCCAATCAAAAGCCGATGGTCAATTGATGTGCTAGCTGCACTATACATCAAAGAAATAGTCAGGATACATGGAATTCCTGTCTCAATCGTGTCTGATAGAGATCCCCGTTTTACTTCTCATTTTTGGAAGGGATTACAACATTCGTTGGGAACAAGGCTCAACTTTAGTACTGCTTTTCACCCACAAACGGATGGTCAGACCGAGCGAACTAATCAAGTTGTTGAAGATATGCTGAGAGCATGCATTATTGACTTTGGAGGAAGCTGGCATGACCACTTGCCTTTAGTTGAATTTGCATATAACAACAGCTATCAAGCTAGTATCCAGATGGCACCTTTTGAAGCATTATATGGAAGGAGTTGCCGATCACCCTTATGCTGGAACGAAGTTGGAGAAAAACAACTATTAGGTCCAGACATGGTAAGGGATACAACTGAGAAGATACAAGTAATCAGAGAAAGATTACAAGTTGCTCAGACCAGACAAAAGACTTATGCAGATACAAGAAGAAGAGATCTTGAATTCCAAATCGGAGATCATGTATTTCTCAAGATATCGCCTGGACGTGGCATACGAAGATTTGGTGTTAAGGGTAAGCTTACGCCAAGATTCATCGGACCATTTGAGATACTCGAAAGAGTTGGCGAGGTTGCTTATCGCATCGCATTACCTCCTCAATTGTCCGAGGTACATAATGTATTTCACATATCCATGTTGAAAAAGTATGTGCACGACCCCTCTCATATTATTGAACATGGAGATCTGGTGATCCAGAAAGATCTCACATATGAACAGAAGCCTATGAAGATCTTGGATCGAGAAATACGAGCTCTAAGGAATAAGGTCATTCCCATGCTCAAGGTGCAATGGAATAAGAATCCCGAACGCGAAGCGACATGGGAGACCGAAGAATCTATGAAGAAACGATTTCCCGAGTTATTCTAAGAGGTATATGTTCTACGCTCTCCACATGTATAATTATATATATATTGAATTTGGGGACCAAATTCTTTTTAAGTGGGGGAGGGTGTAGCAACCCTGATAAATGAATATTTGAAATAAATTAAAATATATATATATTACAGTAGTAATACAGATAATAAGAATAGGGTTAATTAGATGAAGTAAAACAAAATTAAAATAACGCCTCTTATTAGGGCGTTAATTCAAAAAGAAACGCCTCTATCAAAGGCGTGACTAAAGAAAGGACGCCCACACGTGCGGTCGTCAACTCTCACGACCAAATAGGCAAGTAAAAGAAACGCCCATATATGGGGCGTGTTTCAAAAACAAGGAACGCCCTTATCCAAGACGTTTCTTAAGAAACGACCTGAACTAGGTCGTTAATTAAAGAATCGACGCCCTTACCTAAGGCGTTAATTCCATTCGGACCCGTTCGACCCAGAGCTTATCAGGGGAAGGATCAACCTGATCCAGTAAGTGTCTACTAGGGTAAGGACTCTATTAGGGAAGCATTACTTCCACACAATCACTAACCCTAATAGGATTTCCAAAATCTTATAAATAAGCCTTGATCGAACAACCCTAAACCTATTTGATACCTCCGACTGCAGAGGTACGTGAAGAACAAACCGTTCTTCTTAATTTCCCTTTTTGTTCTCTGCTTCAGTTGCATGAAGAATTAACAATTCTTCATCTTCTTCTCTATACAGGTTAAGGGAGCTCGGTGGCCGTACGTTGAGAGCTGGTAAAGATCTTTTCTTCACTTTTGACGTGATGATCAGATTTCAAAGAAACTGATACAGTTTCTTCTCTCATAGGAAAGCTGTTGTAGAAGCCTCTTCATCAAAGCCATCATCTTCTGCTAGCCAAAAACCCCTCACGGTCATCTCCAAATCAACTCTTAAAGGTAGGATTTTCTCAAGTCTTGTAGCCCAAACTAAATTTATATATACAAGAAGCATCATGCATATCATGTATTAGTTTTATTATAGTTTCCCGGACGTTGCTGGAATATTATTGAAAGAAGCGCCCTTGAATAGGGCGCTACTTTAAAAGTAACGACCATAACAATGGTCGTCAGTTTCAGAATAAACGCCCTGTACACAGGCGTTACTTTTATGAAAATAATAAATACCCACGTTATAAAGATGATATATTTGAAATCCTGATTCTAATACAATGCATGACTCTACCTGCTAGTTTACCTGTCCTGTCTTGGAAAATTGCTTGATTATATAACTTCGTTACTGTTCATGACCCTTGACGAATTAACGACCTAAGTTAGGTCGTGACTTGTGAAACTAACGCCCTGAACTAGGGCGTAATTATGTTAATAACGCCCCTTCAGAGGGCGCGTTTTCTGTAAATTCCTGAAATATATATATTCTGAAAAATAGAATTAAACAGTAACGCCCCTTTTAAGGGCGTGTTTTAGACAATTCATGAAATTATTGATATTCTGTCAAATATATAAATAAGGAGACGCCTGCTACTGTAGTCGTCAACTCTTGAAGAAACGCCCCTTCCCAAGGCGCGTTTTAGATAAATTATTGAATTATTGAAAATTCTGCAAAACGGACCATATGTAAACGCCCTTCTGTTAGGCGTTAATTACTTGAGAAACGACTTGACCTAAGTCGTTATTTTACTATAAACTGATTTTCATCTGATTTGCTAACCGATGGTTTTATATATTATAATATATATATATATCGGCACTATTCTCCACTCCGTGAGTATAGTCCCATGTTTTCATGTTGATTTACCGATCACACTCAACTCTCATTGACATACAAGCTCTCCATTGGACATTCGTTCCTTTGGACTAGCGAGTTAGTCATAGAGACCTCCGTAAGACTCCTCGTAGCCTTGGATTCCCTCAAGGCCGACTGAGCTGGTTGTACCCTAAAAACCCATTACACCATTGATGCCATGTCACTCTAAAGAAACATGGGATACCGGCCCTTATGATTATACAAAGAGTATATCATAAGAAATTCTTAATGGGATGATGACATTATGCCATATCATGCCATTCTTGTAAAACCTCAATTCTATGATAAGAATGAGGGTATCTTACCTTTGATATACTGTTCATGTGGACCTCAATTCTATATAAAGAATGTCCATACTGATTTGTCATGGTACCAAGTTAAGGGAATCATAATCTACCTAGTTTTATCGATATCGTGATTATACCGTTATTATCGCCATTCTATGTCCTTTGTCATATTTTGGACTCTATTCTATCAAAGTTGTCATACGTGTCTACAAGCTTGGTTATTGAAATTCTATGTTGGCTATAAACAAGAGTGGATGTCAAAACACATGATAAATGCCTGCGCATATAGGGCCCGATCTGGTCCTGGGAGGAGCACCCGAAAGTACTTGTGCCCATGGGAGTTAAAATGATAAGGTATCTGGCATTATACCGAGTACTTGACTTGCTTGATTGGACATTCCACACACATCTTGTACTTGACTCGTACTTGACATGAAATGAAATGCGTGGCCCGAAAAAGGGTAATTTACTTGCTTGCTTGATACATGATAGCCAAAGTTCTTGACATGATTTGTTAAATGTACTTGCTTGAATATCTCGAATAAACTTGTTATCTTGTTGAAAGTTCATGATAAGTTCATCTTATTTCCTTGATACTACATTCTATCTATCCTGTCGTTTTATGCGAGCATGCATAGCTTTATTGCATTCATAAAAATGTAATTACTTAAACCCCTCGCTAGTACTTGAGATATAATTTCCTACTGAGCGTTCGCTCATTCCGTTTGTCCCTTTGTACTTTTCAGGTAAGTCCGACGACGATGGAAGTCAATCGGATGTGAATGGTCAAGAGTGAAAGTGATAGAGCTTCTACAAGTGTCGTCTAGTCTTTTCTATAGTTTCTTGAGTCAAATATGTATTCTTTTCCTTTTTATTAAACAGAGTATTGGATTTGTAATAGTCTATCCATTATGAAATAAAGGATTGGGTTATCTTGCTATTTTGCGCATCTCTGTCTTTGTGTCGAATACACGACCACTCTGATTGACATGATTGATATAGACACGTCGCGCATCTCCGGGTATCTTCCGCGCTCGGGGCGTGACAATTATGTCTCCCTTGCACTGTTGACCCACTAGACTTCTGTACAGGTTTATGTTGGGTCTTCTTCTGGACAGGTGATGATGGTGGAGACTTGGTGGCTTTGCCCTGGGGTTTAGACTTGTTTGGAGGTTGACCCCGAACCTGAGACTTATATTTGGGTGAAGGGCAAGATCTGCTAAGCTCACCAACCTTCTGTTTACCCTTGTCCTTGGCACTGGACATTTTCGAATTAACAATTTTTGAAACAGAATTTTCACTTACCATTTTTATGAGAGGTCCCTTCTTTTTCTCTGTCACAAATGATATGGTTTTCATGGCAAGGCTTTTAGTGGCAGTTGAGTTGAATCCAAGACCTTCTTTTCTGAAATTTACCTTTGACCCTAACAGAGCATTGAGATTGTCTGTGCCTTGGGTCATATTTTTTATTATTTTCCTTTTGTCAACATTTTCTTTTTCTAAATTTTCAACTGTTTTCTTTAATTCAGAGTTCACACACAAAATAGCTTCATATTTCTCATTTGAAATTTTTGATTCATTTTCAAACATTTGAACTCTCAGCTTCAAATCATCAATGACATTCTTTAACAATTCATTTTCCTTTCTAGTATCTGTTAAAGCAAGCTTCAAATCATCAGACTCAGCACATGAAAATTTTAAACTATCATTTTCTGATTACAGACAGGCAATTTTATCAGACATGGTTTTATCATTCATAAGTGAGTTTACTTTCTTCTTCAAATGCCTGTTCTCCTTTTTAATATCATCCACTTTATCTAGCAAGTCTCCGTAAGCATCCTCCCAATCAGAAATTGTATAGTGCTCGAAGGGAGAGGATACCTCATCAGAGTCTTCTTCTTCCTTTTCATCATTCCTGGCCATCAGGCAGATGAGCTTTTCTTCGTCTTCACTTTCTGATGTACTGCTCAAATTACCCTCGTTCTCGTAGCTCCATGTGCTCACCATTGCTTTTCCATTGGGAGCTCTTTTCTTGGACTTTTCTTTCAGCTTCTGGAGCTCTGGACAATCTGCCTTCATATGCCCAGCCTTCCTGCAATGATAGCAAACATTAGTGTCAGGTTTCTTAGCTGGGTTGGACCTATACCTGTTGTGTCGCCGGCCGCTGAATTGTCTTCGGCCGAAATTTCTGCCTTCTTTTCTCAAGAATCGCCTGAACTCTCTTGTCAACATAGCAAGTTGATCTCCATCGATTTCTGACCCAGATAGGTTGCTCTGCTCGCTTGATGATCCACTGTGGCTGGATCTGCTTGTTTTGCTGGAACTAGCCTTCAGCGCAATTGGTTTCTTCTTGTTCTCGAGTTCATCAATTTTGGGAAGGTTCGCCTCATATGCCATTAGAGAACCTATTAGCTCGTCAACTTTCATCGTCTGAAGATCTCTTGACTCCTCGATCACTATCGCCTTTGTGTGCCAGATAGGAGTCAGAGACTGCAAGATCTTCCTTACAATCTCATAGTCGGAATAGTTCTTTCCCAAATTCCTCAGATTGTTAGTTATGATCTTCAGACGAGCATACATCTCAGTCACAGTCTCACCAGGTTTCATCCGGAATGCTTCATATTCAAAGACCATCATATTTGCCTTGTTCTCTCTCACTTGTGATGTCCCTTCGTTGATAACCTCCAATGTGTCCCACATTTCCTTGGCGGTTTTGCACGATGAGACTCTGGATAATTCAGTAGGATGAAGTGCGCACTGAATAGAGTTGATTGCACTCCAGTTCAAAGTAGACTTTCTGATTTCCTCTCTCGTCCAAACCTCTTCATTCTTGTGCAGTTCGAACGGTCCCTTGCTCACTACCCTCCAGATCTCGTAGTCTTTTGCCCTCAGAAAGACCTGCATTATGTTCTTCCAGTAGGCGTAGTTAGATCCGTTGAAGTACGGAGGCTTGGAGGTTGAATGTCATTCTGCTGTCATTCCCTTAACGTTCATGGCCGTTCCTCTTTAGGATGTTAGTCCCTGAAAAAGAGTTAGGCTCTGATACCAACTAATGAGGGTCTATGAACGATCTAGAGGGGGGGTGAATAGATCAGTCACCCAATTAAAACCGACTGCAGCAATCTCAAGTGCGGAAATAAAACAAGCTGCTGCAGGATGATAGAGGGATAAGCGAAAGCGATCACAGAAAGCCAACTGTAGCAGATCTGATCTTAAGCGATCCTAAGCATGCATCTACAGCGGATGAAAGAGATAACAAAGATAGACAGCAATTCGCAAGACAAACACACAATATACAGAAAGTTTTTAAGGTGGTTCGATCTCAAGCCTGAGATCTACGTCCACCCCACACTCCAATCTGGAATGTGGCTTCAACCGCTGATACACAGCTTCAATTGCTGGGCCTCACAGCTTGCCTACAACCGTTGACTAACAGCTTGATCGCTGGGCATTACAGCTTTGCCAACCGCTGACTAACAGCTTGACCGCTGGGCATTACAGTTTTGCCAACCGCTGGGGACTACAGCTTAACCTGTCCAGAGGAATCCTCCTCTGCCCGCTGAGCAATATAGCTTAGCTCTGCTGACTAATAGCTTGAAAACAAAGTTTCAGAAAACAAAATAGAAACAAACGAAAAACAAGAAAGCTCAAATGGAATGTAGCTCACAATGAGCAATCTCAGTTCTGGTATCTGAACCAAGAAACTGATGAACAATCATTCAGAGAAAGTCTCTTAGACTCCTCTCACTCTACTATCTTTTTCTCTTCTCTCTAGATCGTTTCTTTTCTTCTCTGCTGCACTCTCTCTTTTTCTTCTGTTCTCAATAGCACACACAGATCTTCTTGCATGATCAATTTCTCCAGATGGAGAAGTCTTCTATTTATAGCATCAGAGAGGTGGGCGTGTGTCCTCCACAATTCCTGCCCAGAGTGCCTTGACCACGTGGCAGCATTTCAGCTCACTGCGTTACACGTGTCACGATCCTGGCACATCCTTCATTCTTGGATCACGTGCCATTCTTAATTTCTTCGAGCAGATATCCTGCAAAGGTTAGAGCACAGAGTTGGTTCGAGATTTGATCTAAGCCTGTACATACTTGATGCACATAATGCAGTATGCATATTAGAAAGTATGTACAATGAAGGTGAATGCACGGACATGTCACCAGAGAATGTATAGACTTTGTGTGCAATGTACAAGACGATGTACAGACTTGCTAGCTTGTAATGCGATATGCATATAGAAAAGTATGCACATTGAAGATGAATGCTCGGACATGCCATCAACGAGTGTATGGACTTAGTGTGCATGCGACAATGATGTACAGACTTGCTGGTGTGATGATGCATGAACTTAAATGCTCGTGCCAACAACGGTTGTACAAACTTATGAATTAATGCACGAACTTAATTGCTAGTGTCAACACAGGTTGTACAGACTTTGATGAGAAAGATGCACACACGCACAATGAACACGGATGCACTGACTAAGCCACGAGTTGAGCTAACGGATGTATAGACTTGCTCAATCATCAAACCAACCGAGTGCAGACTTAGTGTACGCATGAAACAAACGAGTGCACTGACTATGGCTAACACATGCAAGCACGCATCGATCAGTGACATGCAAGAGATGGCCAATGCACTGACTATGTGGCGTGCAACTATAATTAATGCACCAATGCAAGCTATGCATGAACTGGAATAGACCTGATGCAGAGAATAGACAATGCACCGTATACCTGCGTCAACGCAATGCCCATACTGTGTTAACGCACACCCCCTTTCCTCTTCATGCATGAAGTATATATGCTGAAGTATGAAGAACGATGACGCATGCAGAACATTTACTAATTTTAATCTTACATGATTCATTAGTGGTTGCTATCATCAAAACTATATAACATCATCAAGGCACAGGGGGAACAACACATCATACAAGGGAGCTTTTAACTTCTCTTTACCTTTGACAGATTTTGACAGTGAGTTTTTCAGATCATGAATTTCATTTTCTAGAGAAGCAATGTGTATCTCATAACTGGCAATCTCTTGTTCACTACAATTAACACACTCACTTAGCACCTTGTTTACAGTTTTATATTTCTCAACTTCTTGTTCCAGATTGCACAGTTTTTCAGATTCTTTTATGCAAACGGATTTTTCTTTTTCTAAAGTAAGAAGCCTTTCAGATATGACAGTGTTCAACTGCTTTAGTTCTTCATTTTCTTATATCAGATTAGTGTTCTGAATTAACACATCAAATAAAAATTGATCACAGTTGACAGTTTGTTTCTTTTCAATCCTAGTCAATTTTTCAGACATAACTATTTTCTCCCTGAAGTCTTTTGAATTTCTCTTCATTATTTTCAATCTGCTTTCTGTAAGTTTCATTTTCAGACTTCAGCTTCTTCAATTCCAAGTTATAATCAAGATCTTTCAGCAATTTTTCATTATGAACTGAATTTTTTATACAAATCTAATCATTATTGATTGAACTCAATTTTTCTTCCAGTTCATAAATTTTTAGATTAAGTTCTTCATTTTTAGTTTTTTGTAAACACAGTTGTTTCTTATATGTGTGAACATTAGACAACCATTCATCAAAGGATTGTCTCAGTTTCGGACAATTTTCACAAGAGCCATTTGAACTAATCTGATCAAAAAAAAATTTAATTTTTTATTTTCAGATTTTAGTTTCTTATGTCTATCAGTAAGCTCTTCATACATATTTACTAAATCATCAAACGAAAGTTCTTCTGATCCAAAGCTTACATGAGATGACATTTCCTCCTGTTGATCACTTCTTTTAGCCATGAGGCATTCTTCTTCCTTCTTTTCATGACTGGCAATCACTTTGTCCAGTATTTCATTTCCAGATGTGCACCTGAAAGCAAACAGAAATAAGTCAGTATTTACTGCAACTTTCAAAATATTAAGAACTGTGAGATTATCACGGTTCTTTAGTCTATCCTCATTAGAACACTTGGTCTGATCATGAGGCAGTTCATGTGGGCCATTAGATACAAGACTCCATAGATTGGAATCAATGGAGTTCATATAAGTGCATAGGCCTACTAGCCAAGTGCTGAAGTTGGAACCATAAAAAACCAACAGAGGAGCCATTGAGAACAGTTAAACAGATTCAAAGCAGTAAGCAATCAATGAGCAATGCACCAAAATAAGATGGCAGGATCCTCTCCAGATCGTTGGATCTAGACAATCAGAGACCCACTTTGATACCAATTGTTGAGTCTATGAGATGGTGCAGACACATATTCAGAGGGGTGGTGAATGAATGTCCCCTTTAAAAATGCCCAATTAAAACTGTACTTATAAATCTTACGGAATTAAACTCTCAGATGGCTGATCAGATATTCTAATAAGACACACTCGAACACTTAACCAGTTATTCTTATGTGAAACTCACTCGAACAATTAACATGCACATCCAAAAAGCTCATTGAAACACTCAGCAGGGATTTAAACATATACGACTGAAACACACAATTAATTCAGCGTAATCTAAGCTAACTAGATGTAACGCTCCTAAACAAACATCTACCGTCAGTCAGAATTGTGATTAAACCACGAGGACAAGGAGTTTTTAGATGGTTCTGTCTGCTACCACAGACCTACGTCCGGCCCCCACTCAAACCAGAGTGAGGCTCCCTGTTGCCTAACAACTTGAACCGTTGAGCATCACAGCTTGCTTACAGCTGAGCATCACAGCTTGCTACCGCTGCGCCATATATGTTGTGTCCGCTAAGCATTACAGCTTGCTACAGTTGAGCGTCACAGCTTGCTGTCCAGAAGAACTAATCCTCTGCAACGCTGACACACAGCTTGATGAAATCAGAAATGGAAAATCAAAAGATGAATTACAGCACTAGAAAACTAGAAATAAAGATTAAAAAATATAACTCACGCAGGAGCAAATTTGGCTTGGATCTGATACAAGAACCAGTTGAATGGATCTTCAGGATCTTCAGATTCCTCTCCTCAAGCTTGCTCTCTTTCTTCCTCTTTCTTCCTCACTGCTATGTGACTCTCTCTCTTTTTCTTCTCACTCACTCTCATTGAAAATACGATACTCTATTTTTCTAACTCTCAGATCTTCACTCTTTTTCCTCTCTCTGAATTCGTCTCTCGAGCTCACTCTCTTTTCTTCTAATCTATCTACTTCTCTTCTCTCCTCCTTGTCTTCTTTTTTTTTGATCTGAAAGATCTGGCCTCTTTATATAGCCTCGCGAGAGCTGGCGCATGGGAAACAAGTTTCCCTCCCAAAGAATGTCGATCAAAAGCACTACATGTAGTCCATGTGGCAGATGCTGACGATAAGCATTCCACATGGCAGAATCTCCATTCAAGACTCCCACCTTGGATCACGTGCTTGTTGATCTGCCATTCTGGGAACATGTGCCCATCATTAGGTGACTTGGAATCACATGCCTCAGCTCTAGTTCGAGCTCACGTGCTTGCCTGAGTCTTGATGCGTTCTTCCCCTCACGTGTTTGATGAAGTTCCTGCCAATAAGAGATAAGACATTTCATCAAACACTTTATAGGCATGATCAAGTTTAGACTGTAGTCAACATCATATTAGTCTAACATTCAGATTATAGGTGTATAATATGATGTAATGCTTGGATGCATCCATATAATGAATTGACCTTAATGAACAAAACATACACATGTGCTTTGACCATGTAAGGGTATATGCAGAATATGCACAGACTTCATTATGCATATGTTCTATATGTGCACTGACCTCATTTAACATGGTATAAAATGTGCACAGACCTCATTCATGCTATCGTGCAAATGTGCACAGACCTGACAATGCAAGCTACTGAATGTGCACCGACTTAAGAATGTGATTATGCAAATGTGCTAAGACCTAATAGTGCATGCTACCATATATGCTCAGACCTAAGTATGTAAACTAGCACATATGCTCAGACCTAATAGTGCTATATGCAAACATGCACAGACTTTATAGTGTAAAGTGCAAACATGCACCGACCTTGTTATGCATGCCAGCACATGTGCAAATGTGCACAGACTTCAGTCTGTACATGTGAATCGACCTTGATGCAACATGTGCACAGACTAGAAAACATGCACAGACTTGAAAACATGCATAGAGCTGAATGTATGCACAATATGATATTTGCGTAGACCTTAGTATGCACGATGCAGAATGTGCATCAACCTTAACGTGCATGAAGCAAAATGTGCTTCGACCTCAATATGCACAATTAATACAGAATGTGCATCAACCTTCATATGCTAGAGAGCAAAGTAACATCGACCTTACGATGACTGAGTAGTGTTATGCACAAACCTCCTAATGTATGAACAGTATTGTGCACCGACTTGCATCTACCTAGATATGCAACATGCATCGACCTTAATACATCGAAGTGAACTTGTGCACAACCTGTTCGATGAAATACATATTCACACATTTGTTCTACATACATGTGCTCAGACCTCTACATACATGTGCTATGCCCTGAACAGATATGCACCGACCTGAATGCACTGAAATGAACACGTGCACAGACTTTAAGGTATATGCACTAACCTATATTCTTCAGGTTGAGATGTGCATTGACCTTACTTGATAGGCAGATGATATATGCACTGACCTGTATGCTTCAATGTACTGGCGCCCTGGCGTTGACTTTTTGTCACCAGCATTGACGTTTTATCACCTTTTTGAATAATCATTACTTTGAGTCATTTTTAGAACATGTTCTGATAGATTTTCTTACTGCTATATTGAGATGATGAGATTAGTAATAAATCCATCAAAATTATATCATCAGGAATATATATATATATTTATATATATATAATGAGTCATAGTATTTGTCATCAAAACTTCAAAAGCACAGGGGCACAACAACATGTTTTTACCAAAAGAAAGTCATTGAAAGAAAATTTAACGTCGGTGAGATGGTAGTAAATAGAATTTTTGTAAAACCTGGTGGCCACATTCTAAACTTCAACCCAATTGGGAAGGTCCATATGTGGTTCAGGTTGTTTATCCTGGCAACGCCTATAGGTTAGTCAACGCTGAGGGAGTCGAGCTATCCCACTCTTGGAATGGGTTCTACCTTAAGAAGTACTACCCTTAGATAGACGTGTTAACCGGTATCGTACGAGGACAGGTGGAGCTAGTAATTCATTCCTCAATCTTTGTGGTTTAACCTGGGGTTAACTCGCGCGCACATACACTCTCAGCTCTCGAAATCAAAAAGCTCGAAATCTGAAGGAAGCTAAAGCCGGACCGAGGGTGTAAGGTGATACCCATTCTCTCCTTTTTGGTTCACGGTGAGGGAGCGAGACCTTGGGATAGACTACTAACCCTAACCACCACCTTAGTAGGGGAAAGTCACGGTGTGAGGGGTAGCAAAATAGAAATTTCAAAAAAAACCCCTAAAGTGAAGATGCAATATCTCAAATGCATGTCAAGATGGCAAAGTCTCCACAGGAAAAACCCTGGTCGTACAAATGCATCTCGAAAGGGCAGAGTAAGGAGAGTGAAAGAAACCCCCACTAGTCAAAGACCGAACCCCAACAGGTAATAGGGTAGGGGAGGGACATCTTCTGTCATGTCCCGAGATTTTAGCAGAAACAAGTCGGGAACATGAGTAGCCGACAAAGTAAGCCTCTATCTAGTAAGACAATCATAGCACCATATTCATTCATACAAAGAACATAAATAATGTACGCAACATCATAAGATCAAAAACCTTCAACTTTATTGAATTAATAATCGGAGTTACAACTGAACATTGATTCGCTTGACAATAAGACTCACTAGACTAAAAAAATATAAAATTACATAGATATGATCAACTTCACCGCCTATTGCAGTGAATGACTCTGATTTAAAATAACCGACTCAAGTCGACAGACTATCTAGGGTTTTTCTCGATCTTCAATTGCTCTCAAAACCACCACTGGAATGATCCGACTCCGATCCACTAGAGCTTCCTGAAATGTTAGAGAAACTAGGAAGTGAGCGCACTCGCTCAGTAGATATCTTCGTGTCATCAAGTTGGCATGGTTTATGATGTGCACAAATACTACTCCTTGAAAAATAATGCCGTGCTCAATTTCAAAATAATTAACCGCACTCACTCACTAAAAAGATTTTAAATCAAAGTACAGTGATGAATATGGGTAGATCCCACGAGGAGGAAGATCTTTTATTAGGTTGAAAACTCTTGTGTTTTGAAATCAATGTTTGAGTGAGTTGTTGAAAATTAAAATTAAAAGTGCATGAAATTAAATTGCGTGCAATTAAATCTAACTAAAGAATGTTGGAGGGTTGAAGAAGAGAAGAGAGGAAGAAAATGAAGACAATTTGTATAAATACAATTCTTATTGCTAGAAATTGAAATTACAACGTCTATGAAAAAGGAAATTACAACTAATGAAAAATTAAGAATAAGAAAGGAGGAACTAGAGCCAAGAGATCATGAAGAATGGCGCCGTCTCCTCCGTGCTGAGCCTTTGAGTGGAGCACCCCGCTTTGAAGGAGAACGTCATGGGAAGAGGTAGAGGAAGAAGCTGTCGTCATCCACACCTCGCCGAGCCTTTGATCGTCACCCTGCCTTGGTGTGCACGCCGCCGTGAAAATGGAAATTGTGGAGAGATCTAAGAGAGAAATAGGGAGAGGGATGTGTGGAAATTAATGGTGAAAGCAATAAACAAGAACAATAAAAAAGGCTACCTATCTATGTGAATGGAGAAGAAGAAGGGAGATGGAGAGAGATGAGGGTTTTAAAATAGTAAAATAGGAATACTAAAAATAGAGCAAGAATAAAATTGAAATAACTTTGAAAGAAAGAAGAATTAGAGGATGACAAAGAATAAGAACTTGAAGAACATGAAGAGAGGAAGAACTTTAGTGAAGAGAGCAGAGGGAGAAAAAGATCATAAGGGTGAGAAAAGGTGAGAAGAACAGAGGGACGCGGGAATGAGATGAACAGTAAAACGTAAAAAAATTGAAGTTTGAAAACTAGAAGATAACTTGAAAATGAAGCAGAATTAACTAAAGACAAAGAAGAAGAAATTGTAGAGCTTTTAAACACAAAGAACTTTTATGAAAAGAGCAAGACAAAAAGAGGAATAGAAAGGGAAGAAAAAGGGCAGACTATGCTAGGGGGTTGAGAGGAAGAAAAAGGGAAATAATTCTAAGCTAAAGAAAAAGAAGAACTCCCCCGTCTCCAATTGATGTGGGCTATTTATACGAGAATGGAGGGTGGAGATTGTGTTAGAAGATAGAGGGCTAGGATTGGAGGAGATTAGGGTTGGATGTGGGGATAGGAGAGAGGGTGAGAGGGCCGCTTTCCTAATGGGGAGAGGAATCTCCTATTTTCTCTCCTAGATTTTCTCCACAAGATAATTCTATAAAAATCCATTTCCTAATCCTTTTTCTCCAATAAAATAGATGGTGGCTGCTTGACTTGGTCAAAGGTGGAGAGAAAGGAGGGGGGCACCCTAGGACATCCCCTTGCTTGATCTTTTGATAGCTTCGCCCCTAGCCCTTCTAGTAATAGCCTTTGACATCCTGCACACACATAATTTGGATTAAGCCCATTAAGAATTATTATTTTGCACAAATAAACTGTGAATGGTTATAATTATGCAATAGAAAATTAATTCTCATGACCCTCAACCTCTTTTCATTGAATAATTACCTATAAATTAAGTTAATTTACGTGAATAACCTGATTAATGTACGGTTGAGATTAATTGTAAAGTATGCATAATTGGCTAATTATGTGCATATGAAATAATGTGTTTGACATAGATTATCATGAAAGAATGAGCATTCATCACACCCTCCAACTTACCTATTGCTAGTCCCTTAGCAATGCAAATTAACATTAAAAGTTAGAACCAATAAGAGTTTGCAAAGTTCATACCTCCATATCCAACTCTTCCTTCACAGAATCAACCAAAGATTAGGAATCAGGAAACATTAATACATACTAGTCTTTGGTTGGAAATTCAGGGACATGACTAAGAATGTAACCCAAAGCTCAGTAGCACTTGTGCATGTGTAATACTAAATCCACAGTGAAGATAATTGAATCCCTCATTTGTTATTCCAAGCAAGTGCCTTTCTACTCGGCACCTCCAAGATCTAAGCATTGAGTATAGTAGATTTTTGTCTACCTCTCTTTTTTGTCCCTTTTGGGATTTTTTTTTCATACACACATGATGCTGCACAACCCTTCACTCTTTGACGCGAACCTCAACTCTTACCTTAGGAGAAGCAAGCCCGGTTAATAAGATCAGGGGCATTTTTCATGATATTTTTTTTCTTTTTCAATGTGCTTTTGCACTTATTTGATTGATAATTTTGGTAGATTGCTTCATGAAAAAAATCTCATCTCAAAGAAATGGAGAGTATCAGACACCACACCAAAATAACAAAAGGCTTGTCCTGCTTGTTTCATTAGCGTACAAGGTGATTTTTATTTTCTTTTTTTCTTTTCTAAAATGCTAATGAACTTTAAAGAGATTCTTAAATCAATTTTCCATGGCTAGATCTAATAAAATTTTCATCATCCTTCTCCCTAGTCTTTTCTATTCTAGAATTACTTTCAATTCAAGCATGAATCAAGAAAACTTAGTCGGGGATTTCATCTTTCCACTTTTACGCAGATTGCAAGATAGAATGATATGCACGATATTATGCAATAACTCCTGTTAGGTTGTACTATATGTATCATGAAATTTTTCTCTCCCCTCCCAACTTGAATGACATTGTCCTCAATGGCATATGTAAGCAATTAAAATAACCGAACATTGTAACAATAAAGATTGCTGAGAAGGAAAGAGACAACCTGATATGCGGGGTGAAACTCTCTCATTGATATGGATGGTGACAGCTTCCTCTCCTTGGCTCTTACATAACCACTGAAAATAAACATACTAAAAACAAAGCATCAAATAACAAAAACCTTGGGTTACCTCCTAGAAACGCTAAGTTTACCGTCTTCAGCCAAACGCTTGCAAGCTATATAACCAACGAGTTGCATTCAAAATAGTCCACCATGTAATCTTATCCTCTTTTAAGTTCCAGCAGTCATGCCATTTGAAGAGAAGATTATGCATGTATGTGCGTGGAATAGAAATACGTTAGTTGTTAGCATGATTGATTTTGTCATTAAGTGCATATGTCAACAACCTCTCTTCCGTGGGGGTCATGTAAAAATCAATATTCATTATTTTTGGTTTGGCCATCATTGCATACCATAGTGAGTTTAATAGGCCAAACAGACCACCCTGGTCAGAAAATGAAAGAGGAATCATCATGTCATCAATTATAAAATATTCCTCTTCAAACTTAAGGTCTTTTTAAGTGTTTAAAATATGAATGCGGACCTTATTATCTTTCAAAAATTTTTCTACACCTCAATTTTAAGAATTACATGAATATTTGTGAGGTGAGAATAGATCGAAGGAGAGGAGTTTTAATCAAAGGGTCAGTGTCAAGGAATAAGAAAATCGAAAGTGAAAGAAGCATACTCCTCAACACCATAAAGCATGTAAGGCTCAATAGAATCAGATAAATCGGCCAACATGAAAGTGTCCACCACAAAGTGAGAGTTGTCGATGTCAGGAATAGATAGAAAATCAATATCCTCCCCTTGATCAGAAGATGCCCAATCGAGATAAAAGTCATGAAGGTACCCGCCTCTCCTTCATCCAAAGAGATCATTTATGGCCTCACTCAATTCATCCTCACTCGCACATCCTCTTCATCATTCCCTTGGAACAAAGGTCTCTCAAATTCAAGAAGGGAAGTGAATGGAATTTGATTATGGACTAGCATATTACTTTTCTCTTCTTCACCCCCAACTTGAGATCATCAACTTCTTTAGAACACTTCACATAAGGGCAATTAAGCTCCAGCTCCTCAAGCTCATCTTTTTGATCATCATCACACCTATAGCTAACTCTCTCAAAAACATCCCGATAAAACTCCTTCATATGTCCCACATGATCTAAATCGAGAGTGATTTGAGTGTTATGATCTTGGGGATTCATAGATTGATCATAGTCAACATCTGGAATTTGATTAGTAAAGTTGGAACAAGAGTAGCCATGCAATTGATCTTCCTCTATCCTCTTGATCTCCTTAGTCATC
The DNA here is from genome assembly GCA_022559845.1 of Amorphophallus konjac. Lineage (NCBI taxonomy): Eukaryota > Viridiplantae > Streptophyta > Magnoliopsida > Alismatales > Araceae > Amorphophallus > Amorphophallus konjac. The sequence goes on along the minus strand of CM040119.1, from coordinate 164,444,825 downwards.
TTATCAATTCACACTTGGAGAGATTGATTTTGAAGCATGATGAATTGATAAAATTTATCAAAGCTCTCCTCCTGATTGAGAGTTGGGCATGGACGAGATAGATGTGTAAATTGAGAAGCAGAGGTCGAAGGATAAGAAATTAAATTATGATCAGTTTGATAGTAAGATTGGAGAGGATGTAGGTTGTTCTCCATAGTAGGCTTGATCATGAAAGGTATTTGAAGATGGAGCCTAATTTTGAAAGAATTGATTCGAAGGATTTTGGGCAGGGCCTTGATAGGAATCCCAAGAACCATTATGTTGTCCTCTCCAATAAGAATCATAAGAAGGTATGGAGAGTCTTTGAGCAATTTGGGATTATTCTTGGGTGCGAGACGAATCATAAGGCCCATGAAAGAATTGAGTGAATTGGATATGATCTTGATTAAAGGAATGAAGCTAGGCCCCCATGAGTGATGGGCTTTCATTGTAGGACGATCAAGAGTATGGCTTTCGTAGTGGGTCAGGCCAGGTTGGGAGAATGATAAAGGTTGAGTTGGACCATTATTAACATAATGGGCCAGCTTGGCCCATATGTGAGAAAAAGGTGGCATGAAAGAATTTGGATTTATAGCCCAAGGAATGGATCAAGAAAAATGGGCCAAAAGGTATGCCTTATTGAATATGTAAACCCAACTCAAAAATAGGAATTTCTCACCCAAATTTTTTTTTGAGTTTCTTTTTTTCAATTTTCTGTGTCTTTTTTTCTTTAAAGCAATGCAATCAACAATTATATGAATAATGCATGCAACATGATGGTTTTTTTTTAACAAAAGAGGAATTGGCACCTACTACCAAGGTGGTCCACCGGCCAGGTAAGAGGTGGGATTATGGGAGGCTCCCCCTACTTTCTTAGGGACCGAATTAAATAACCACAAACCCGCTTAAGACATTCGTCGTTGGACCTCTTTCCTAGACACAGATTTTCCAAAATAACAATAGGTCCCAAAACTCTTTTTTTCTTTTTTTTTGACCTTCTAAGGGTAAACTACCTCCTTGGATCTTCTTGGTACAACCTACTCGACGTCCGTGAGGGAATTCACGGGTGCAGGGACTTACGGAGGTATTGGAAAAAGAGATTCTGGTCCATTGAGACGGAGTGCTCAATTGGAGGGTCCTTCCAATTCCAAGAGGGGTGTGCCTAATTACCCTTAAGATGGAGAAAAAGAGAAGAGGAGAGTAATTTTTTTTTCTTTTTCAAATGCTGCAAGGGATGAACAAAGAAATAACTAAATGCATCAATGCATGTAAGAGATGCAATTAACGTGATAGCATGATATCATGATGATGAATTTTTTTTTTTGCCAAGAGAGATGAATATGAATGCTCTTGAAACAAAGAAACTAGCCACAAACATGCTTAAGTACCATGCAATTCTAAGTAGAAAACAAGGCATAAACTATTTTCTCAAGATTTTTGATTTTTTTATTTTTTTGGAAATTTTTAATTTTTTTGGAGTTTTCAGAATAGAACTTTTACCTTCAGATCTGGACCTATAGCGACGCTTCTTTTTCCTGGATTTTCCTGATTATTGGATTTTTGATCCTCTGCACCTACGTTTCTACCGATTTTCCTAGACATATGTGACATATTTTCTAACAGATCTTTTTTCTAGATTTTATGATTTCTTCTTCTTTTGGTGATAGATTATAGCCCTTTCAGCGACGCTTTCTGCAACACTTGATTTTATGAGATTTTTGGTCCAAATTTTTGCTCTTTTTTATTTACAAAATAAAAAGAAAAGGAGCTAGTATTCACATATACACATGAAACACAAGAACTTCCAACCAAAAAGAAACCTATCCTCTCCGGTAATGGTGCCAAAAATTGATGTGCACAAACACTAGTCGTTGAAAAATAATGACGTGCTCAATTTCAAAATATTTAAGCACACTCACTCACTAAAAAGATTTTAAATCAAAGTAGAGCGATGAATATGGGTCGATCCCACGAGGAGGATGATCTTTCATTAGGTTGAAAACTCGTGTTTTGAAATCAATGTTTGAGTGAGTTGTTGAAAATTAAAATTAAAAGTGCATGAAATTAAATTGCGTGGAATTAAATCTAACTAAAGAATGTTGGAGGGTTGAAGAAGGGAAGATCGAAAGAAGTGGAGAGGAAGAAAAGAAAGAAAATTTGGTTAAATGAAATTCTTCTTGCTAGGAATTGAAATTACAACGTCTATGAAAAGGGGAATTACAACTAATGAAAAATTAAGAACAAGAAAGGAAGAACTAGAGCCAAGAGATCATGAAGAACGCCATTGCCTCCTCCATGCTGAGCCATTGACTGGATCACCCTGCTTTGAAGGAGAACATCATGGGAAGAGGTAGAAGAAGAAGCTGTCGTCATCCACGCCTCGCCGAGCCTTTGATCGTCGCCCCGCCTTGGTGTGCACGCCGTCGTGAAAAGGGAAATTGTGGAGAGATCTAAGAGAGAAATAAGGAGAGGGATGTGTAGAAATTAATGGTGAAAGTAAGAAACAAGAACAATAAGAAAGGCTACCTATCTCTGTGAATGGAGAAGAAGAAGGGAGATGGAGAGAGATGAGGGTTTTAAAATAGTAAAAAAAATACTAAAAATAGAGCGAGAATAAAATTGAAATAACTTTGAAAGCAAGATGAATTAGAGGATGATAAATAATAAGAACTTTAAGAACATGAAGAGAGGAATAACTTTTGTGAAGAGAGCAGAGGGTGAAAAATATCATAAGAGTGAGAAAAAGTGAGAAGAACATAGGGACGCAGGTACGAGATGAACAGTAAAATGAAAAAAAATTGAAGTTTGAAAACTAGAAGATAACTTGAAAACGAAGTAGAATTAACTAGAGACAAAGAAGAGGAAATTGTAGAGATTTTAAAAATAAAGAACTTTCATGAAAAGAGTAAGATGAAAAGAGGAACAGAAAGGGAAGAAAAAGGGCGGCCTATGCTAGGGGGAGAGAGGAAGAAAAAAGGAAAATAATTCTAAGCTAAAGGAAAAGAAGAACTCCCCCTTCTCCAATTGATGTGGGCTATTTATAGGACAATGGAGGGTGAAGATTGTGTTAGAAGATGGAGGGCTAGGATTGGAGGAGATTAGGGTTGGATGTGGGGATAGGAGAGAGGGTGAGAGGGCCGCTTTCCTAATGGGGAGAGGAATCTCCTATTTTCTCTCCTAGATTTTCTCCACAAGATAATTCTATAAAAATCTCTTTCCTAATCCTTTTTCTCCCATAAAATAGATGGTGGCTTCTTGACTTGGTCAAAGGTGGAGAGAAAGGAGGGGGGCGCCCTAGGGCATTCCTTGCTTGATCTTTTGATAGCTTCGCCCCTGGCCCTTCTAGTAATAGCCTTTGATGTCCTGCATATACACAATTTGGATTAAGCCCATGAAGAATTATTATTTTGCGCAAATAAACCATGAATGCTTACAATTATGCCATGCGAAATTAATTCTCATGACCCTCAACCTCTTTGCATTGAATAATTACCTAGAAATTAATTTAGTTTGCGTGAACATCCTGATTAATGTGAGGTTAAGATTAACTATAAAGTATGTTGTGTCCATGTGTTTTGATGATGTCAATTATTATGTCATTATATATAACCTTGATGATATAGTAAAGGTTCTGAAAAATGACAAAAAGTCAGTCACTACTGTTCGAAGTATGAAGAGAAAGGTCAGTGCACATTTTACATTAGAAGATCGGTGCACATGAAGGTCATTGCACATTCATATTTTATTCATGCAGGTCGGTGCACATTCATGTTCCTTCATAGAAGGTCGGTGCACATTCATGTCTTATCCATATAGGTCGGTGCACATTAATGCTTTATTCATATAGGTCAGTGCACGTTCATGTCTAAGCCATAGAAGGTCAGTGCACATTCATGTTTTATTCATATAGGTCGGTGCATCTTCATAGTGTTGCATATGCAGGTCGGTGCCTGTTTATAGTATTGCATATGTAGGTCGGTGCATGTTCATAGTGTTGCATATGAAGGTCAGTGCATGCTCATAGTGTTGCATATGTAGGTTAGTGCATGTTCATACATGTCGCATATGAAAGTCAGTGCATGTCTGCATGTAAGCGTATTAGGTCGGTGTATGTTCATAAGTCATGTACTAAAGGTCGGTGCACCTTTCGCTAGCACAGAGTATGGTCGGTGCACGTTTCGCTAGCACAGAGTAAGGTCAATGCATGTTGCTGAAGGGCTGTGCACATGTGAAGCATAAGGTCTGTTAACATTTACATTTAGCAAGGATATGTCGTTGCACATGCGTTAGCGATAGCATGTAAGGTCGGTGCACATGTGTTAGAGATAGGCATAAGGTCTGTGCACATGCATTAGCGTTAGAAGCATCGGGTCGGTGCACATGCGTTAGCGATAGAAACATAAGGTCTGTGCACATAGCACTTTCAGGTCGGTGCACATTTCCACGATAGCATGTAAGGTCGGTGCACATGTTACAACATGCTGAATGAGGTCGGTGCACATGTAGAATTCATGCACTATAAGGTCTATGCATGTTTGCATATAACTCTATAAAGTCTGTGCATGTAGTCACACAGGTCGGTGCATGTATACACCACCAGTGCATCAGGTCGGTGCACATGTGACCTTGTGCTCAGCAAGGTCGAAGCTCATGTTGAGTCTTAGTCTTAATTGGTCTGTGCACCTTACATGTCTGGTCTGTTTGTGCATCATTAAGGTCAGTGCATCTTTATTAGTTCTTGTCTTCATCCATCATCTTCATGCATATAAAGTCTACTTGTGTATTACACAGGTCAATGCATATACTTCATTTTATACACCTCTGATTTGAATGTTTGACTAATATGATGTTGACTAAGTTTGCATTTGATTATGATAATAAAGTGTTTGATGAAATGCCTTAACTCTTATTTACAGGAACTCTATCAGACACTTGAAGGGCAGAGAGCATCAAGAGTTAAGTGATCATGTGATCCCAGTATTGAGCACAGACACGTGATCCAAGGCGGTCAGCTCTTCAAGAACAATCAGCCACGTGGTCTCACCTCATCTTCAAGATATGACACGTGGATCTATTCAAGCCACTTTCTAAAAAGCACTGGCGGGAATCTGTCCTCCACGCGCCGGACTGAAATAGTGCAGGGAGCACTTGATTCTGCCTGCTCATATAAAAAGGAGATCTCAGAAGAGAAGATCGCCAACCAAGAGTAGCAGATAGATCAGAAGAAAAGAGAGAGAGCTCGAGAGAAGAGCAAGAGTTACAGTGCTGAGGGACATAGAGTTCGTTGAAGGAAGAAGAAGGAGAAGAAGAAAAATAGAGTATCAGAATTTCAGAGGGAGTCTGAGTGAGAAGAGTACGAGAGCCAGAGAGTTCGTCAGAAGAGTTGGAGTTAGAGTGAGAGAGAGAGAGTTCACTGAAGGAAAAAGAAGAAGGAGGAGAAAAATAGAGTATCGTAAAATGAAAAGAAGTTTGAAGGGAAAAAGAGTGTGAGCAGAGAAAGAGAAAGAGAGTGAGCAAGAGAAAATAGAGAGGAAGTGAGAGCTCGAGGATCTACATGTTCATCAGCTCTTGGATCAGATCAAGAACTATTTTGCTCCTGCGTGAGCTATATCTTCATGTGTTTTTCTTTTCGGTTTCGTTCCTTATTTTTCCATTTTTGATTTTATCAAGCTGTTAGCCAGCGGAGCAAGGTGTGATGCTCAGCGGCGGGGAAGTGTTTCTCGGTCAGCAAGCTATGGTGCTTAGCGGTGTTAAGCAAGCTGTGTTGCTCAGCGAAAGTAAGCTGTGTTACTCAGCGGTGTAAGCAAGCTGTGATGCTCAGCGGTTCAAGATGTAAGTCAGCATAAACCCTCACTTAGGTTTGAGTGGGGGATGGACGTAGGTTTGTGGTAGCAGACCGAATAATGTAAAATTTGCTGTGTTTGTGATTTGCTTGCGCTATTGATTCACGATAGATGTTTGCTTAGGCTCACTTCATTTACACCCAGTTAGCCTACATCTAGCTGAAGCTCTTTTGTTTGTTATCACTTCGTATCCAACACTGCAGCAAAGTGTTGTCCGCGTGATTAGTAGAATCTCTAGCTGCGTAGGTTGGCTAAGCGTTTGAGTGTGAGCCGCAATAGCTTATCTGTTTAGCTTGAGCCATCCTATTTTATTTCCGCACGAATTGCAAAACGAGAGTGTTAAACGAAGTAATTTTTATAGGGGATTCATTCACCCCCCCTCTGAATCTCTGTTGTGCATACGCTGTATAGCATCTCAATCATAACAATTGGTATCAGAGCAGGTCTCTGATTGTCCAGATCCAACGATCTGCAGATGATCCTGCTATCTTATTTTTGTGCATCATCGATTGCTTATTGCTTAAAATCTGCTTGATAAGTGTTTTTAATGGCTCCTCCCTTAGTTTTTGATGGTTCTAACTTTAGCAGTTGGCTAGGCGGCCTATGTGTCTACATGAACTCAATTAATTCTAATCTATGGAGTCTTGTATCAAATGGCCCACATAAACTACCTCATGACCAGACTGAGTGGTCCAATGAGGACAGATTGAAGGATAGTGAAAACACTATGGTTCTTAATATTTTGAAGGCTCCGATTAATATTGATAGATTTTATTTTGTTCTCAGATGCGCTTCGGGATAGGAAATCTTGGACAATGTGACTGATATTCATGGGAAGCAAGAAGGAATATGCATGATGGCCAACCGAAGTGAACACAGTAATGAGGCAGCATCTCAGGTAAGCTCTGGATCTGAGGAACTTTCTTTTGATGAATTAGTGAGCATGCATGAAGAACTTTAGGATAGATATAGGACAATAAAAATTGAAAATAAAAAATTAAAAAAGAAACTGAATGCTAGTATGAGTACCTGCTTAGAAAATGTTGACTTAGAAGTTTTGAAAACTAAAAACAATTGTCTGAAAAAACAATTAGAAGATCATGAAGGTGTTAACTCAGAACTCAACAAATTGAAATCTGAAAATGGTCCTCTTAGAGAATCTATCAAGGAAAGTGAACAAAAATTCAGGAAACTTGAAGAGGAAAAGAAGTTAATTGCTGAAAAATGTGATGTTATCAAGTCTGTGAACTTGGAGCTTCAGAAAAATCTTGAAAATCTGCAAAGAAAATCTGCAACTGAAAATAATCAACGTGATGTGACACACACACCCTTTGTCATGCCCCGTACTCTATACCGTCGAGGTATTGTCCGCTTTGGCCTGCCGGCCTCACGGTTTTATCCATTTCTAACAGTGATCGGCTCCAGAATGGAGGACTTCCCGGGCAAGTCACCCATCCCGGTACTGCTCCCCATTAAGCACGCTTAACTTCGGAGTTCTTTTGAAGTTTGAATGGTATCAGAGCCTAAGGTATTCAATTCCTAGGAAAAACCCAAGTCCAAGGATAAGTTGAACGTGTAACCAAGTGAGATTGGGTAGAACCAAGGGTTAAGAGTCAATGAGTCTTTTAATAAGATCACAGTGATATAATACTAATGTAGCTATTATAATTATAGGATAATGGCTGCCGAACGTGCTCAATGGCGCAACATGCAGCGTACCCTCCAAGGGATGACTCAAGTGCTACAACAGGTAGCACAAGGTGGTACTCCACGAGCTGGAAGCTTACACCAAGCCTTTAAGAACATGAATCCCCCGAAGTTTATGGGATCGACCGATCCGGACTATGCCGAGCATTGGGTTCGGGAAACCGAATGCATATTCCGTGTCATGCAATGCACGGATCAGGACAAAGTTCTATTAGCTACATTCCAGTTAGAGAAAGATGCTAGATGCTGGTGGGAGTCTATTGAAGCAACCATCGATCCTACTCAAGTAACATGGGAAGAATTTATGGAATACTTCAATGCTAAATATTTCTCGGACCGAGTCCAAGAAAAGAAGGCTGCATAATTCGCTGCATTAAAGCAACGATCTTTATCATTAGCAGATTATGAAGCTCAGTTCTCCAGGTTGTCTAGATATGCTAAGCATCTTATTAGCACGGAGAAGATGAAAGCCCGAAGATTTCTTAATGGGCTTAGGCCCCACTATATTACTCAACTGGCGCCTATGGACATCCAAGTTTATTCTGAAATAGTGCGCCGAGCTCAATTACTTGAAGATGCCACGGAACTATCTGATAGGATCCGTGGAAAAGACAAGAAGGAGCAAGTTACAGGTTCGGGTTCTTTTAAACCCAATTTCAAGAAGAGGCCCAATAATGGAGGTTCTTCCTCTCAAGACCATAAGTTCAAAAAGACCAAGCCTTTCTCTATCACAACTACCCCTTCTAATACAGTGTGCAAGCATTGTGACAAGGCTGGTCACAAGACAGAAGAATGCTGGAGGAAATTAGGAGCTTGTCTCCGTTGTGGGAGTCGCGAACATCGGATTCCCGATTGTCCATTAATGAATGACCAAGCCGGTGACGGTAAGCGCCCGGTGACAAAGAACGCTCGACTTCATGCAATAAAAGAGACCGAGCAAGAAGAAGGTGGACTGGTAGAAGGTACATTAACAGTTTGTTCCAAAAATACTTATGTCTTATTTGATACGGGTGCATCGCATTCCATTATTTCTAAGAAGTTTGCCGACCCGTTACCGTTAGAACCAGAATGGATAAAAATAGTTCTAACTACTCCTCTTGGAAGTGAAAATGATATTACTCATCACTACCAAAACTGTGAGGTAATGGTTCAAGGTAGGAATTTACCTATAGATCTCATATGCCTCGATCTAAAGGAGTATGATGTTATACTGGGAGCGGACTGGTTATCCAAATACCAGGCAACGGTTGATTGCCGCAATAGCCAAATTGCTTTTAAAGATTTTCCAGAGTTAGTCTTTACTCGCCCCAAGAGTCGGAGCAAATCCCCTCTTATTTCGGCTCTTCGAGCAAGCAAGCTCGTCAGGAAAGGATGTGTATCCTTCCTTGCTTTTGTCACTGTTAAAGAAGCTAAGGAAACCAAGATAGAAGACATTCAGGTAGTGCAAGAATTTCCAGACGTATTTCCGGAAGATTTGCCGGGATTACCCCCTCAAAGAGAAGTGGCCTTCACCATTGACTTAGTCCCTGGTGTTGGTCCAGTTTCAAAGGCACCCTATAGAATGTCCCCTGCGGAACTCAAAGAGTTGAAGGAGCAGTTGATGGAACTAATTCGAAAAGGGTTTATTAGACCAAGTACTTCCCCTTCGGGAGCACCAGTCTTATTTGTGAAGAAGAAGGACGGATCCATGAGATTTTGCATCGACTATCGACAGTTGAATCATCTCACTATCAAGAACAAGTATCCACTGCCGAGAATCGATGAGTTATTTGATTAGATTTCAGGATCCAAATATTTTTCCAAGATTGATCTCAGGTCGGGATATCATCAATTAAGAATCAAGGATGATGACATTCATAAGACTGCATTCAGAAGCAGGTATGGCCATTACGAATTTGTTGTTATGCCTTTTGGACAAACAAATGCCCCTGCTGCCTTTATGCAGTTAATGAATAGCATATTCAGGCCTTATCTAGATCAATTTGTGGTGGTTTTCATTGATGATATATTGATATATTCCAAAACTAAGGAAGAATATGAGGAGCATTTAAGGATCACATTGCAAGTATTGAGGGAAAATCAATTATATGCAAAGCTCAGCAAATGTGAATTCTGGCTTGAAGAAGTGACTTTTCTCGGACATGTGATATCCAAGGATGGTCTATCTGTTGATCCATCAAAGGTTGAAGCTGTTAGAAACTGGGGAAGACCAACCAATGCTAGCGAGATCAGAAGTTTCTTAGGTCTTGCATGCTATTATCGGCGATTCATCAAAGATTTCTCTAAGATCGCCATACCACTTACAAGATTAACTCGTAAGGAGATCCGATATGAATGGAGTGAGGAATGTGAAAGAAGTTTCCAAACTCTCAAGGATCATCTCACTACAGCTCCGGTGTTAGCTCTACCAATAGAAGGAGAGAAATTCGAGGTCTACATAGATGCTTCTGGCATTGGCCTCGGATGTGTCCTAATGCAACAAGGAAAGGTCATAGCATACTCTTCACGTCAACTGAAGAAGCATGAGGAGAATTACCCCGTCCATGACTTAGAACTGGCCGCGGTGGTATTTGCCCTAAAGATATGGAGACACTACTTATATGGAGTGCAGTTTACTATATACTCCGATCACAAAAGTCTCAAATATCTATTTTCACAAAAGGAGCTAAACATGAGACAAAGACGCTGGCTAGAATATCTCAAGGACTTTGACTTCAATATACAATACCATCCCGGAAAGGGTAATTATGTTGCTGATGCCCTTAGTCGAAAGCCGAGAGCAATGATAGCCAATTGTATGATACAAGAATGGAGGTTGCTAGAACAATTCTCCGAGCTCAATATAAGCTTGGACAAGGAAGCCAAATTTGTCACATTATCTCATGTAAGCATACAGTCAGATTTATTATCTGAGATACAAGCGCTTCAGGATGATGATCCTATATTAGTGGAAATCAAAGGCAGATTAGAAGGATAATCTGATTTTCAACTAACTTCTGATGGAAGATTATTATTCAAAGGTAGAACTTGTATACCCGACTGTCCGGAATTAAAGAAGAAGATCTTAGATGAAGCTCACCGATCAAGGTACACTATTCATCCAGGATCAACCAAAATGTATCAAGATGTAAAGAGGAACTTTTGGTGGCCTAATATGAAAAGAGAAATAGCAGACTATGTATCTCGCTATCTCACATGCCAACAGGTCAAGGCAGAATACCAAAAGCCTGCTGGAAAACTACATCCTCTAGGTATTCCTAAGTGGAAGTGGGAGGACATTGGTATGGATTTCATCATGGGTTTATCCAAATCAAAAGGAGGACATGATGGAATATGGGTTATTATTGACCATTTAACTAAATCGGCACATTTCTTGCCAATAAAGAGCTGATGGTCAATTGATGTACTAGCTGCACTATACATCAAGGAAATAGTCAGGTTACATGGAATTCCTGTCTCAATCGTGTCTGACAGAGATCCCCATTTCACTTCTCATTTTTGGAAGGGATTACAACATTCGTTGGGAACAAGGCTCAACTTTAGTACTGCTTTTCACCCACAAACGGATGGTCAGACCGAGAGAGCTAATCAAGTTGTTGAGGATATGCTAAGAGCTTGCATCATTGACTTTAGTGGAAGCTGGCATGAATATTTGCCACTTGTGGAATTTGCATATAATAATAGCTACCAAGCTAGTATCCAAATGGCACCTTTCGAAGCTTTATATGGAAGGAGTTGCCGATCACCCTTATGCTGGAACGAAGTTGGAGAGATACAACTATTAGGTCCAGACATGGTAAGGGATACAACAGAGAAGATACAAGTAATCAGAGAAAGATTGCAAGTTGCTCAGACCAGGCAAAAGGCTTATGCTGACACAAGAAGGAGAGATCTTGAATTCTAGGTTGGAGATCATGTATTTCTTAAAATATCGCCTGGACGTGGCATACGAAGATTTGGTGTTAAGGGCAAGCTTGCGCCAAGATTCATCGGACCATTTGAGGTACTCGAAAGAGTTGGCGAGGTTGCTTATCGCATCGCGTTGCCTCCTCAATTATCCGACGTGCATAATGTGTTTCACATATCTATGTTGAAGAAGTATGTGCACGATCCATCTCATATTATTGAACATGGAGATCTGGTGATCCAGAAAGATCTCACCTATGAACAGAAGCCTATGAAGATCTTAGATCGAGAAATACGAGCTCTAAGGAATAAGGTTATTCCCATGCTCAAGGTGCAATGGAATAAGAATTCTGAACACGAAGCGACATGGGAGACCGAGGAATCTATGAAGAAACGATTTCCCGAGTTGTTCTAAGAGGTATATACTCTACACTCTCCACGTGTATACATGATATGCAATTGAATTTGGGGACCAAATTCTTTTTAAGTGGGGGAGGGTGTAGCAACCCTGATAAATGAATATTTGAAATGAATTAAAATATATATATATATAATACATATAATAAGAAGAGGGTTAAATGGAGGAATAAAACCCAAGATGCAAATAACGCCTCTCATTAAGACGTTAATTTAATAATAAACGCCTCTACCTAAGGCATTATTCAAGAAAGGACGCCCTCACCACAAGACGTCAAATTCCAAACGCCAAAAAGGGCAAGGACAAGAAACGCCCTTTTCTTGGGCGTGTTTTAAAACAAGGAACGCCCTTATACAAGGCGCTTATTAAGAAACGACCTGCACCAGGTCGTCAATTCAAGAATCGACGCCCTGATCAAAGTCGTTAATTCCATTCGAGTTCCGTTCTACATGGGAACTTATCCAGGGTAATGGATAAGTATTAGAAAGAGTTAAAATGTGGTAATGACTCTATCATGGAAGTATTACTTCCACACAATCACTAACCCTGATAAGATTTCCCAAAATCCTATAAAGACTCTTGACAGTCGAACCCTAAACCTATTTGGACGTTCGGAATCTGCAAGGTACGTGAAGAACATCAAGTTCTTCTTCTGTTTCTTTTTCTTATGAACGTAGTTCATGAAGAACTAATAGGTCCTTCCTCTTCTTTCCTCTAATACAGGTGAAGGGATCCAGTGCGTACGTAAAGAACAAGGTGATGTTCTTCATCGTTTTCCTAACTTCGATTATATCTGTGAAGATTATTAGTATCTTCATCTTCCTTCCTTTCTTTCCCTCTACAGGTTGACGGTAGAGTGAAGATTTCTGAAGAACGATTGTTCTTCTTGCTGTTGCTGCTACTGTTCTTGAGTTGCAGTTGAAGCTTCAGAGTTTTAGGCTTCTCCTCGATCAAACTATCAAGGTAGGTTTTCTCAAGTTATGGTAGCCCAAACAAAATTAATGCAAGATATACATATTTATAAGCATGACATGCATATGGTTTATTATAGTTTTAATACGTTTCTGCAATATTTTGAAAGAGACGCCCCTGTCCAGGGCGCTAATTTACAAGACACGACCCTGCCCAGGTCGTCAATTTCATATTTGACGTCCTGTACACAGGCGTTAATTTCATGTAAATGTTAATCACCTATCTTAAGAACTGATTATCCATGCAATTACATGAAGTCAATAAATGTTAACGGTTAAAAGTCAATAAACATGAAACATCAAATCTAATATACTACATCTGAATTCCTGCCAATTTTCCTGTCATGACTATATGATTGTTATCCTTGATTATCGTACAAATCTTGCTTTCCTGATATTTCTTGAATTCACGATCGAGACTAGGTCGTTTTCCATTTGTTAACGCCCCATCACAGGGCGTGAATTGAAAAGTAACGCCCCTTCATAGGGCGTGTTTCTGTTAAAATCCCGAACAATATATTCTGTAAAAATAAGAATTTAATGATTAACGCCCTTGCCAAGGGCGCGTTTTTGATAATTTCTGAAAATAAATATGTTCTGAAAAATATTGTAAATAAAAAGACGCCTTCTGCTATAGTCGTCTCATTGCAAAGAAACGCCCCTGTCCAGGGCGCGTTTTAGATAAATTAATGAAATATTGAAATTCTGAAAAATAGAAACATGTGTAAACGCCCTTCTGTTAGGCGTTAATTACTTGATAAACGACTCTGATTAAGTCGTTATTTTACTGAAAAACTGATTTTCCCATTGTTTCTGTTAACCGATGGTTTCATATGTTATATAATATATATATCGGCACTATTCTCCACTCCGTGAGTATAGTCCAACGTTTCACGATTGTTTTATCGGTCACACTCAACTCTCAATGACATGCAAGCTCTCCATTGGACATTCCGTTCCTTTGGACTAGCGAGTTAGTCATAGAGACCTCCGTAAGACTCCTCGTAGCCTTGGATTCCCTCAAGGCCGACTGAGCTGGTTGTACCCTAAAAACCCATTACACCATTGATGCCATGTCACTCTAAAGAAACATGGGATACCGGCCCTTATGATTATACAAAGAGTGTATCATAAGAAATTCTTAATGGGATGATGATATCATGCCATATCATGTCGTTCTTGTAAAAACCTCAATTCTATGATAGGAATGAGGGTATCTTACCTTTGATATACTGTTCATGTGGACCTCAATTCTATATAAAGAATGTCCATACTGATTTGTCATGGTACCCAAGTTAAGGGAACCATATTCTACCTAGATTTTTTTCGATATCGTGATTATACCGTTATTATCGCCATTCTATGTCCTTTGTCATATTTTGGACTCTATTCTATCAAAGTTGTCATACGTGTCTACAAGCTTGATTATTGAAATTCTATGTTGGCTATAAACAAGAGTGGATGTCAAAACACATGATAAATGCCTGCGCATATAGGGCCCGATCTGGTCCTGGGAGGAGCACCCGAAAGTACTTGTGCCCATGGGAGTTAGAATGATAAGGTATCTGGCATTATACCGAGTACTTGACTTGCTTGATTGGACATTCCACACACATCTTGTACTTGAATCGTACTTGACTTGACATGAATTGCGTGGCCTGAAAAAGGGTAATTTACTTGCTTGATACATGATAGCCAAAGTTCTTGACATGACTTGTTAAACGTACTTGCTTGAATATCTTGAATAAACTTGTTATCTTGTTGAAAGTTCATGATTAAGTTCATCTTATTTCATTGATATTACATTCTCTCTATCTTGTCGTTTTATGCGAGCATGCATAGCTTTATTGCATTCATGAAAGATGTAATTACTTAAACCCCTTGCTAGTACTTGAGATATAATTTCCTACTGAGCGTTCGCTCATTCCGTTTGTCCCTTTTTACTTTTCAGGTAAGTCCGACGACGATGGAAGTCAATCGGATGGGAATGGTCAAGAGTGAAAGTGATAGAGCTGCTCAAGTGTCATCTAGTTTTTTCTATAGTTTCTTGAGTCAAATATGTATTCTTTTCCTTTTTATTAAACAGAGTATTGGATTTGTAATAGTCTATCCATTATGAAATAAAGGATTGGGTTATCTTGCTATTTTGTGCATCTCTATCTTTGTGTCGAATACACGACCACTCTGATTGACATGATTGATATAAACTCGTCACGCGTCTCCGGGTATCTTCCGCGCTCGGGGCGTGACACCCTTGGACCAAAATGAACAAGCATAATTTGCAATTCAAACGGACCGATAATGGCGACCGCTCACCCGATGCTCACCCAAGACTCGGGGTAGCTTGGAAATGCCAAGGAGAGGTTGTGAGGGCTGGGCCCTTGCTGGTAGAGGGCCAGCAAGGCCTAGGTTAATTCCCAAGGGTAATGGCAGCCCAATTCAGGGGAGCCGACGAGGTGCCAAGGCACGAGTTACACTCCTCACCCCACAGTGATCTCTTGAAGTAAGGAGCTCAAGGATCGGGCTCTCACTCTCACGGCCAGCGGAGTTTATGAAGTAATATTAGAAAGAATAAGCATTAAATGGAGCTAGGAGTGGAGCACTTACTCGACCGGTTTGAAGAAACTGGTCCCGCTCGGAGACGTGGGCGAGCGGGGAAGCGTGGGTTCCCCACACGCCGCGCCGGGGTAGTTTGACCTGCTCAAATTGTTACAACACTACACCCCATGCAAGGGGGGGGGATCTAGGGGTGGGGGTCAACTGATATTACATCCAAAACTATCTCCACATACGGAGGGGCCTTCAGCCGGCCAAGCGGAGAGGGATGACACCGAACTAGCGATCAACAAGGAAGTCAACATCGGTTCTGTCCGCTGTTTGTGCTTTAGGACTGACTGATGGTTATCACGATGCTGTGGCCACTCCAGAATTTTTTTGATGACGAGACCACTTGGAGATTCTTCGTAGCTGGATCGGAATGATGCTTGCATTTTGTTGATTTCTTTGGGCTCCGCTGCTGGTCGGGGTAGGGGCTTGAACAGGGTGGCAGACCCTCGGTTCTGACAGCTTCAGGTTTCCAACAGCAGGAAGAAGAGGATGCCACGACCGCTCCCGAACTCAGAATCAGGTGCCGCCAGAGCCGTTGGAACCGTTGACAGGTCCTCTTCGAAGAAAACCTAGCGAGGAAGCCAAACGTTGTCGGAGAAGACCAGTGGGCTCTGAACTCTGATGAGAGGTCGGTGCAGACTGTGGGGAAGTAGAACCGCACACCCGGGGGAGAAAATTGATAACTCCTAGTTCCGGACGCCAAACTGAGCTCTGCTTTTTGTAGAAGAAAGAAGACTCGTAGTAGAAGCTTTTTGAAGCAGAACTCTTGATCAGATTCCAAGCAGGACCGTCTCAGTCTGGCTTCCACTCCGGATCTGGTCTACTGCCAGGGAGGCTTTGCGCAGTCGGGGAAGAATGACTCCCCTGGGCGATCACGAACTCAGAATGGGATGGGACCACCTCCGTTGCGAAGAGGACTGGGAGACGCTTCCAACAATGGCTCTTGATCCTTCGGAAACATCAGGAGAAAACTATGGTAACCTCTGCAAGCTGCTACTCATCTGCAGATCTGCAACTGGGAACTGTAGGTTGAAGATGACGGAGGGGAATGGGGTATATGGGAGGGGAAATGGGGGTGGATGAGTGTGGGGAATGCCCGGGCTGTGAGGGGGTCTAGGAGGGGGTGTTCCAAGATGGGGGAAGGGAAGAATGGGGTCTAACAGGTGGTGGGAGGAGGAGCTACGAATTTAGGAAGGTAGGTGAGAGGGAAAGGGTATTTGAAAATGGGTTTAAGGGTGGGATTAAATTTTGGTCTTGGGGGATGGGAAGAGGTGTGTGGGGAAGGTAAAAGGGGGCTTGGGGAGTGGGAATTCTCCATTGGGAGATGAGAGGGTGCTTGGGGAAGGGCAGTGGGTGGTTGGTGGTTGGAGGGTGGAGTGGGGAGTGGTGGAATCTCCCTTGGGGCTGGGGTGGAGTTAAGGTGGGTTGGTGGGGAGTTGGAGATGAGTTATTGGAGGGGGGAAGAGAGAGAAAGGTGGTTGGGAGGGGAGAAGAGAGAAAGGGGCGCAGGTTTTGGAGAGAGAATGTGGAGGAGAGAGAAAATGACTTATTAGAGAGAGAGAGGTAGAGAGAGAGGGGGGATAGGGGGAATCACTCCCAAGGGTTTCTCACCCAACTAATGGAATCTCTCCAATAGGAAATTTGAACTCTCAAATGGCAATTTTCATTCATTGATTCATTAACTCCAATGGAGGAAATGGGGTCCTATATATAGGCAACCCACATTTCTACAAAAGTCCCTGACTCTTACTACAATGACCAAAGACCAAGGGGGTAGGGGCGCCCCTGGGCCTAGCCCAAAGAATTGGGCCCAATAACCATTCTAAACAATCTAATGACACTTAACCTAGGTAGATGACTCATTAACCTAGGTACATGACTCAAATAAAAGGAAAATTACAATGACATGACTCAAATAAAATATGAAAATTTCATGACTCGACTCAGAAAAATATGACGGACACAATGGAGCTATGCTGGTGAGCAATCGAAGCTGTGGAAAAATGTGAAGGGTGAGAGATGCCCCCATCATACTCCCGGGGTGCGGAGAACTCGACTCCGTCGAGTAAGAGTCCTTCCCTCTTTGGAGGGTGTAGAAGTGATATCGCCCATAAGTCATCCGAAGGAGACCGATCCGTCCACCCAATGAGATAGCGCTCATACACCTTTCTCCTGATGGCAGTGATATGTTCATCCAATATTTGCTCAATTTTATCACGCTGGGATCTCTTGGCTGGTGGTCTCTCATCACAGGTGGGTGCTCTCTCAAGGGAAGGAATATGCTCAATATCCTCACTGGGTACCACCGTGGGTCCCTTATATGGCACTAGGTCGGCGACATTGACTGTGGGACTTACCCCATATTCGTAGGGAAGATATAACTCAGCGCCAATGTACCTCATAACCTGGAAGGGACAAGCCCCACGAGGCCTCAATTTGGATATGTCTCCTGGGGAGAGCTTGATGTGAAACGCCTAGGGGTGATCATCACATGATCAAATGACCCTTGGACCTAGCAAGCAACCAATGCACGAACCGGTGACTTTACTCGGGCGGACTCACCCGCTAAGCGCACTCTTGTACCCGTAGGCAAACCGGTGATAGTGGTGAGGGTCCGGGACGGGCCCTTGCTGCTCCGGGGGTTGGCTAGCTTTGGATTGGACCTCTCAAGGGTCCTAGGATGCCCATTCTCATAGGCGGCTAGCACGCCGAGGGCTTGGGTGTTAATGGCTCTCTCGCAACTCACCCGCGGTAGTCACTCAATCACAAGCAAATTTGGGTTCGGGCGCTCCACTTACCACCGACGGCACTAAGATGCGATACTACTTAAGCAAGGGAATTTCAGCAAAGAGGAGTATGCAGTGGCTCACCTAGTCGGTGTGAAGACACCGATCCCGATCGGAGACGAGGGCGAGCGAGGAAGCGTGGGCTTACCCGCACGCCGCGCCGGAGAAGCTTCGATCTGAAATTTTATATTACATGCACTACACCCCATGCAAGGGGGGGGGGATCTTTGGGTGGGGGTTAATGAAATTACAATCAATACTACCTCCACGCAGGGAGGGGCCTTCAGCCGGCCAAGCGGGGTGGGGAAAGAAGAGCAAAGAACGAAGACTAAGTGTTGGTACCAAATCTGCTAGCCATCTGCGAGCAGGGACAGGGGGATGATGTTACTGCTGTAGATCTTGCTCAAGAATTTTGCTGATGGTGAGACGGGCGGCGAAATCTTCGTAGTAGGAAGGGGAATGCCTCAGAATTTTTGTGATTTCTTCTGGAGAAGCTACTGGTCGGGGTAGAAGATGGAACAGGACCTCTGTTTCGCGGACTAGCAGGGACTGACTTCCAACAGCATGTTGCAGAGGGTACCCCAGCCGCTCCCGTTGTCAGAATTGGCCGCCGTCAGAGTCGTTGGAATCGTAGTCAAGTTATCTTCGCAGCAAAACAGACGGGGAAGCTTTCTGATGTCGGGGGAGGTCTGAGGATGCTGAACACTGCTGACAGGTCGAAGCAGGCTGTGTTGTAGCAGGGTGATGCAGCAGAGGGATAAAAATGGTATCTCCGGCCAACGGTGTCCGAATGGAACTCCGCTTCCTGATTCTGAAAATAGACAGAGAGAAGTAGAACTTTGTAGAAGAAATGGTGGACTGATTCCTTCGAGGTTTGTCGTGGCAGGGCTCTCAATCCGGTTCTGGTGCTCAATAGGATCGATTCCGCGCAGTCGGGGGAGAACGGGGTTTGTGAACAGCCCCGAGCTCCGATGAAGACGAAACCACTTCTGTTGTGAAGAAGACCCGGAGAAGCTTCTAACGATGGCTCTTGTATCTTCAAACTCGTCCAGATGGCATCGTGGTGGCCGCTGCAAGAGACTAGTTCTTCTGTAATTTCTGGACTGCAAGCAGCAACCAAGGGGCAGCTTCCAATGCCTAGATAGAAGAAGGAGAAAGGGGGTAGATGAGTGTGGGAGTGACCCCTGGTTGTAAGGGGGTCTTGGAGGGGTGTTCTAAGATGTGGGAGGTGGAGAATAAGGTCTGGAAGAGGGTCCAATAGATGGTGGTAGGAGGAGCTATGAATTTGGGAAGGTGGGTGAGAGGAGAAGGTGAAGGGGGGCACAAGTGAGTGGAGGGAAGGTGAGTTTGATTTTTGCTTAATGAAGGGTATTCAATGGTGGTCTTGGGGATGAGAGGGGTTGTGTTGGGGAAGGGAAAGGGTGCTTGGGGTAGTGGGAAGGGTGCTTGGGAAAGTGGGTGGGGTAGTTGGGGGTTGGGAGGTGGAGCTAGGATTGGTGGAAGCTCTCTTGGGACTAGGGGGTGGAGTAATGGGATGTGTGGGGAAGGGGAGTGGCCTTTAATGGGGTAGGTGGGAGAGTGGAGGTGGTTGGGAGGGAGGAGAGAGAAGGAAATTCGGAATTGGGTGTTGAGGAGAGAGAAAGTGGGGTGAAAAAGAGAGATTAAGAGAGGGAAGGGTGGGGAATCTCTCCCCTAGGGCATCTCACCCAAGAAATGTTGGAATCACTCCACTAAACTAAGCTTTGGACTCTCAAATGGCATTTTTCATTCAATGATTCATTCATTTGTTGATTAAGTTCAAATGGAGGAAATGGAGTCCTATATATAGGAAACCCACATTTCTACAAAAGACCCTGACAAAAGACTCATTGACAAATAACCGAAGGGGTAGGGGAGCTCATTGGGCCAAGCCCGAAGAAATGGGCCCAATTAACACATTACACAATCTAATGACACTCAAACATAGGAAAATAAATGCTAGACCTAGGGAAATGACTCAAATAAAATGAAAATTACATCAATGACTCAAATAAAAATTACATAGGACTCAAAATTAAATGACTAGACCAGGCCTGATGAAATAGGAGGTGATGTTCTCATCATACTCCCGGGGTGCGAAGAACTCGACTCCGTCGAGTAAGAGTCCACCGGGGGGAAAGAGGTCCTCCGACGCAACTCCGAGCAAGCTTCAACCTCCAAACTCAACCTCACGTTCGCAACCAGGGGACGACGCTTCAACTCCTCAAGGTGGCTTGGACACACCCTCTTGCCGATGATAGTACCTTGCTTGCCCAGTATTGCCTCCGTGTGCACACGTCGGGCTCTCAAGTTTTTATGTGGAAGCTCTCCGAGGGTGTCGCTCACATAGATGGGGGTAGGCTCAAGGTGCTCACTAGGATCTACCGCGGTGCCCTAAGAGGGTGCTAGATCCGTTACATGAAAAGTGAGGTATATCCCAAAGTCCTATGAGTAAATCCAACCCGTAAGCCAGGTTGCCAAAAGCCACTTGGAACATGGAAGGTCCAAGTCCTCGTGCCCTCGATTTGGAGGTGGCCCTATGGTAGGGCCATTCCAAAGCCACCATCGTGAGGTTACCTTCAAAGTGCCACTCGTGAGTTTTTGTCCGCTCATTACGATCCTCACCGTCCATTGCTAGATGCTTGCTTGAATGAGTATGCCTTGAGCTATGGTGCGGTGTGGGTGGGAAGTGTGTGGTATGCAAAGGGGGACCGGGGCAACCAAAAGTAGACCTATCATGTAATGATGCAGTGTAGACTTCGGTCAACCTAGGTGGGCCAGGGCACCCGTAGGTGGCCCTATCATGCAAAGTGGTGGTAAATATCGGGGGACCCGGACATCCGTAGATGCTTTTGACATGTGTATGACCAATGTGAAGTGAGGGAGGGCCGGGGCATCCATAGGTGTCCCTTTCATGTATGGGTGTGATGAGTGCCGGGGGACCCGGACATCCGTGAATGCTCCTATCATGTTTAAGACTTATGATGAATGACGGTGGCATATTACATCCGAATATGGAACTCTCATGCTTAAGACTCATGATGAATGGAGGTGGACCATTACATCCAAAAATGGTCCATTCATGCTTCCTACTTGACATGTGGGTGTTGTGAATGAATGAACCCGTCTTATGAATCATGCCAAGTGATGTGTTATGACAAGACTTATGCATTCCTTTCCCAAAGATGACTTCCATGTGTATGGGTGTGGGATGGCCTTTGAACTTCCATGTGAAAGGGTCAAAAGGATCTAGGAAGGTGGGCATTATGGAGAGAGGCTCTTCTTTGCTTCCTAGGCATATGTTGTCTATGGTGATGGTTCCCTTTGTGTGGCCCAAGTCTTGGAAGAGGTGTTCTTGGTCCAACATGGTTGGTTGGGGTAGGGAAAGGGGAGTTGTGGGTAAGGTGAGTGTATTACATGGGTAACTAGACTCCCATTGGAAGGGATCAAAGGGGTCATGGACTGGGCTTCCTAGAGGAAGGAACTCTATGTCCACATGGTCCACACATGGTGGGTCATCCTTCCCCAAGGTAAGTGGACCAAGATCTTTAGTGGGCCAGTCGGTCAAGGTACTTGGGATCATAATGGTAGTGGAGTGGACCATGATGGGTTCTTCATCCATGGGGAGAATGAGAAGGAGGTCACTAGTGTAGCAACCAATGGTGTAGACTGAGGTGATAGAACCAACACATGGGAGGATGAGACTAAGTCTTCTTGGGTGGGCCTCTCCTATGGTCAATAAGCAAGTCAACTTTAGTTGCCATTCTAAACTCTTGATGAGATCATCCCAACTATTTACCTCATAGTAGGATTGGAATGTGGTATGATAGGAGTTAATGGGTGCTAATTGGAAAGGATGCTCCATGGTTGGGTTTTGACAGTACAAGGTATGAGGGATGGGATTTTGCTTGAGCCATTTGATGATAAGTTCTCCTAGGGTCACCACCTTTTGCATGAGATTGAGTGGTTTGGGGATGTATGTGTTTGTTTGGACGGGGATGAGTTGATGTCCTTCTTCCTTATTGATAGGAGTATGAATTTCCTTGAATGTGGGGAAGAGATTTGGATTGGTGTCCAATCCCGGGGATTTGGTCTTGTGGGCCGGGTTTTCCTCATGTTCACTCATGACCTTGTTCATTCTTCGAAGTGGGTTGAGAGGGCATGGTGGCCGGGTATGGGGCCCCGGTGGGTGAGGGAACAAAAGGTTGTTGAAATCATAGGCTCCCGGGAGATGTGGGGGATGAACTAGGCAAGACCAACGCAATGGGTGGAAGGTGGTATTTCGTTCATCAAGCCATTGTTTCCCTAGGATTATGCAAGGGCCTTCCAAAGTTCCAATTTGACACCATGCTCCATCAAAGTATTTGGTCTCTCCAAACCATTTATGGAATTCAACGAAGACTACGTCTCCGTTGTGCACAATTTGTCCGGTCGTAGAGAGGGTGGCTACAATGCCGGGGGATACCCAATTATCTTCTACCATGTAGATGAAGTCAATTTCTGTGGGGCTCCCATTAGGTAGGTATGCTTGGGATATGATGGGAATTGGGGCCTTTTGGTCTGTAGACTCAATGACAATGGGAGGTGGATAATGCATGGAACGATCCGATGAGAACTCTAATGCAAGCGTGCCCATGGACTTGACTTGATAGAGACAAGTCAATGACTTGCTCTGATACCACTTGATGTGAAACGCCTAGGGGTGATCATCACATGATCAAATGACCCTTGGACCTAGCAAGCAACCAATGCACGAACCGGTGACTTTACTCGGGCGGACTCACCCGCTAAGCGCACTCTTGTACCCGTAGGCAAACCGGTGATAGTGGTGAGGGTCCGGGACGGGCCCTTGCTGCTCCGGGGGTTGGCTAGCTTTGGATTGGACCTCTCAAGGGTCCTAGGATGCCCATTCTCATAGGCGGCTAGCACGCCGAGGGCTTGGGTGTTAATGGCTCTCTCGCAACTCACCCGCGGTAGTCACTCAATCACAAGCAAATTTGGGTTCGGGCGCTCCACTTACCACCGACGGCACTAAGATGCGATACTACTTAAGCAAGGGAATTTCAGCAAAGAGGAGTATGCAGTGGCTCACCTAGTCGGTGTGAAGACACCGATCCCGATCGGAGACGAGGGCGAGCGAGGAAGCGTGGGCTTACCCGCACGCCGCGCCGGAGAAGCTTCGATCTGAAATTTTAAATTACATGCACTACACCCCATGCAAGGGGGGGGGGATCTTTGGGTGGGGGTTAATGAAATTACAATCAATACTACCTCCACGCAGGGAGGGGCCTTCAGCCGGCCAAGCGGGGTGGGGAAAGAAGAGCAAAGAACGAAGACTAAGTGTTGGTACCAAATCTGCTAGCCATCTGCGAGCAGGGACAGGGGGATGATGTTACTGCTGTAGATCTTGCTCAAGAATTTTGCTGATGGTGAGACGGGCGGCGAAATCTTCGTAGTAGGAAGGGGAATGCCTCAGAATTTTTGTGATTTCTTCTGGAGAAGCTACTGGTCGGGGCAGAAGATGGAACAGGACCTCTGTTTCGCGGACTAGCAGGGACTGACTTCCAACAGCATGTTGCAGAGGGTACCCCAGCCGCTCCCGTTGTCGGAATTGGCCGCCGTCGGAGTCGTTGGAATCGTAGTCAAGTTATCTTCGCAGCAAAACAGACGGGGAAGCTTTCTGATGTCGGGGGAGGTCTGAGGATGCTGAACACTGCTGACAGGTCGAAGCAGGCTGTGTTGTAGCAGGGTGATGCAGCAGAGGGAGAAAAATGGTATCTCCGGCCAACGGTGTCCGAATGGAACTCCGCTTCCTGATTCTGAAAATAGACAGAGAGAAGTAGAACTTTGTAGAAGAAATGGTGGACTGATTCCTTCGAGGTTTGTCGTGGCAGGGCTCTCAATCCGGTTCTGGTGCTCAGCAGGATCGATTCCGCGCAGTCGGGGGAGAACGAGGTTTGTGAACAGCCCCGAGCTCCGATGAAGACGAAACCACTTCTGTTGTGAAGAAGACCCGGAGAAGCTTCTAACGATGGCTCTTGTATCTTCAAACTCGTCCAGATGGCATCGTGGTGGCCGCTGCAAGAGACTAGTTCTTCTGCAATTTCTGGACTGCAAGCAGCAACCAAGGGGCAGCTTCCAATGCCTAGATAGAAGAAGGAGAAAGGGGGTAGATGAGTGTGGGAGTGACCCCTGGTTGTAAGGGGGTCTTGGAGGGGTGTTCTAAGATGTGGGAGGTGGAGAATAAGGTCTGGAAGAGGGTCCAATAGATGGTGGTAGGAGGAGCTACGAATTTGGGAAGGTGGGTGAGAGGAGAAGGTGAAGGGGGGCACAAGTGAGTGGAGGGAAGGTGAGTTTGATTTTTGCTTAATGAAGGGTATTCAATGGTGGTCTTGGGGATGGGAGGGGTTGTGTTGGGGAAGGGAAAGGGTGCTTGGGGTAGTGGGAAGGGTGCTTGGGAAAGTGGGTGGGGTAGTTGGGGGTTGGGAGGTGGAGCTAGGATTGGTGGAAGCTCTCTTGGGACTAGGGGGTGGAGTAATGGGATGTGTGGGGAAGGGGAGTGGCCTTTAATGGGGTAGGTGGGAGAGTGGAGGTGGTTGGGAGGGAGGAGAGAGAAGGAAATTCGGAATTGGGTGTTGAGGAGAGAGAAAGTGGGGTGAAAAAGAGAGATTAAGAGAGGGAAGGGTGGGGAATCTCTCCCCTAGGGCATCTCACCCAAGAAATGTTGGAATCACTCCACTAAACTAAGTTTTGGACTCTCAAATGGCATTTTTCATTCAATGATTCATTCATTTGTTGATTAAGTTCAAATGGAGGAAATGGAGTCCTATATATAGGAAACCCACATTTCTACAAAAGACCCTGACAAAAGACTCATTGACAAATAACCGAAGGGGTAGGGGAGCTCATTGGGCCAAGCCCGAAGAAATGGGCCCAATTAACACATTACACAATCTAATGACACTCAAACATAGGAAAATAAATGCTAGACCTAGGGAAATGACTCAAATAAAATGAAAATTACATCAATGACTCAAATAAAAATTACATAGGACTCAAAATTAAATGACTAGACCAGGCCTGATGAAATAGGAGGTGATGTTCTCATCAGCTTCTCCATCCTCACCATCACAAAGTTACCCACGTGGAAATTTTGGTGATGTCGATGAGAGTCAGCCTGCCTCTTATAGATCTCATTTTCCTTGCTTATGTGCTTGCAAAGGCTTTTATGTAATTTTGTGAATGTTGACATTCTAGGGGTGATGGGTGGACCTGGGCAACCAAAAGTAGACCAATCATACTTTGACGCCAAGAAGACTTTGATGGAATGGGGAGGACCGGGGCATCCATAGGTGATCCGGTCATGCATGGGGGTGACAAATGCTGGGGGACTCGGACATCCATGAATACTCCTATCATGCCTACGACTCATGTTGAGTGAAGGTGGACCACTACATCCAAATTTGGACCACTCATGCTTTCTACTTGACATGTGGGTGATATGAATGAATGGACCCAACATAGTGTTCATGCCAAGGGGTGTGGAAAGCCAAGACACATGCATATTTTTCCCAAAAGTGACTTCCATGTGTATAGGTGTGGGACAACCTTTGAACTCCCATTGGAAAGGATCGAATGGATATAAGAAGGTGGTCATCATGGGGTGGGGCACAACCTTATTACCTAGACATATGTGGCCCAAGGTCATGGCTCCCAAGGTGTAACCCGGGTCTAGGATGGGGTGGATTGGGTCAAACATGGTGGGTTGGGATAGGGAAAGGTGGGTGGTGGATAAGGTGGTTGGGTCCCATGGGTTCTTTGACCCCCATTGGAAGGGATCAAAGGGATCATAAAAAGGGTTATCGAGGGGAAGGGTGGTGCGGACACCAGGGCGATCACGTGACACGTCGGCGAATCGACGGTGCCATACGCGGAGCGCCAAGTGGACTACATCGGCTTCCCATCAAGTTGGGGATCATTTAGCTTCAATTTGGACACTTTTAGCATTAAATTTGGGCTTGTATTGAAAATTATACATGGGTTTTCATATTGGGCTGGTTGCTAAACCCTTAAAAGGCCAAGTGGTTAAAGGCCCTTAGGCTTTCCTTAAAAAAGGAAAGGCCTTGGACCAATATGAAGCACCCATTAGCCTAGCAAGGCCCAATTGGGCTCCCTTTCTATATGGGCTCTCTAAATGGGAGAGGCCTTATACAATCATGAGCTTCACTCATGGGTTTACAAGGTTGGAAGGGGCCTTAAGCAAGAGGAGGAGAATGGGCTGGCCATGAGCCAAAGTGGCCCATTCAAGGCCCATTGAAGGGGGCGCCCCCTTCCTTGGCTTATTAGGCTAGAAAATTCTTAATTGTCTTCTTTCTTCTCTCCATTTACCACATGGGAGTATTAGAAGGCTGCTGGTAAATTTTCCAATGGCTGCCACCTAACATTTTCCAAGAAAATTCAAAGTTAGGTGAGCCACCATTGCCCCTTGTCCCCCCCTTTCACTATCACATTGTAATGGCACCCTTCCCCCTCTCTCATTGTGTATCCCACGCAGCCCCCTCCCCTCCATTGCCTATTTAAAGGCTTGTACAATGTGTGTTTAAGGATTGATGAAAATATTTTGTGGGAAATTGCCTTAAGTGAGTGATTCACTTCTCCTTCTTTGGGTGTGACTCCCAACCCTGTCCAGTGACTGGACAACATTCAGGTCGTGAGACTCGACCCTCTACCCCCCTCTTCCTCTTATCTTCTGGTTCCACCTGATTTATCTCTGATACTACTACGAGTTAGCAAGGATTCAGCTTTGGTTTCGTGTCGATCCGAGTTCGTGAGCAACGATGGCGATTTTCCTCGTGGCGGCGCGCAGATCTATCCCAGAGTGCAGTCCAGATCTAAAGATGTCTGTGTATTAATTCTTGGAGCCCAACCCCGACGCCATATGCAGTTTCTTTATAAAGAGATGTCGTAGTGTTTCAAGCCCTCTTCACGTTGCCGCTGGTTTCGCCTCGATCCGTGACCGGTGCTGATCGTGCCGACAGATCTCGTGGGATCACGCGGGCTGGTCTGAGCAGGTCCGGCTGAAATCTGAGTCGACTTTAATAGCCTGCCCCACCTTCATCCGGCCAAGATCCGTGTGAGAGGTCTTCAGAGTATTTCTTCCTCAGGGCGTCGTCGACGTTCTCCCGCAAAGAACACCCCGATCCGACATCGGCAACCATTATTTCATATTTTTACCGTGTCGCTGTGCAGTTCTGTGAGCACAAAACCAGAACCTGAGAAGATTCAAAACTGCGCCCAGATCTGAAAGCATCTGATCGCGCCCTTCGGAGTGAAGATACTACATCCAGTTGCCGACATTCTCCAACAAACGGCACTCCGATCGGGCATCGGATCTAGCCGTACAAGCCTCGTAAGCTCACTGCGGAGGATGACCAGCGCGGGCAGAACCGGGTCGGCTTTCCGTCGGCGTACCCGAGCTGCTCCGGCACGTGTTCCTCGCCTCCTGCGAGTGTGGCCCGTCAACCTGGGTTCCAGCAACCCCAAAATTGGCATTTGTAGCCCTATACCTCCCTGCGTGGAGTGGGCAAATATTTTTGAAAGTGTAATCTTATTGCATTTGTATATCGGGGTTGTTCGGAAATCGGCCGAGAATCTTCCCCACGCCTAGGCGTGGAGGTACGTGCTCGTTCCGATCCTCACATTGCTATTTAGTATACTTTATATATTGCTGTGTTTGTGAGATTAGGGCCGTTAGCCAGTTCAAATTCACCACGATTGTGAGTTGTGAGCGCCCGTTCCGTGGCTTCAATCGAGCACCGAGCGCGAATTAGCACCCTAGGCGACGGTGGTTTCTTAATCGCCGCGATCCCCACGTTTTTCTCGCAAGGGACGATCGTCGGGCTCAAGAGAGTCGCTGTTGAGAGACGTCTCCACCCGGAGAATACCACGGTGGTCAGCCACCCGGCTTGCCTTAGTGTGCTAGTGCTGGTCACACATCGAGTCGGTCGTACGTCTTAGCCCGAGTCGGTCATCCGTCCCGCATCAAATTGGTATCAGGGCGTCGTTCAAGTCTAGGGTCATTTAAGTCCAAGGTTGCATTTGCATTCCTCTACTCGGTATATCAAAAGGTGCGACACGAACGTTAGGCTACGCCTATCGGGAAGGCCGCACACTTGCGCGAGTGATCTTCGGATCGCTTAGCTCCGCCGCGTACCGAATAGTGGGCTATGTCTAGGTTCCTAGTTAGTGCATTCCCACATAGTCATGTCTAGCATGTAGTTCCGCCGAATTCACATGGAATCCCCATCACCCGGGCAATATGGCCGTTGGTCCACCCATGGGCTTGGCAACCATCCTCTGCCCTTCCGTAGGCCCGAAGCCTCTGATTTTTATGGCTCTAATGATCCGGGCGACTACCTCAATTGGGAGGCCGCGATGGACAAATATTTTGAATGTTACACCATGTCCGATGCCATGCAAGTTAGTTTTGCCCGAGAGAGGCTTGTCCACAAAGCCGCCTGGAAATGGGAGAGCATTGAGCGCATGAGAGAGGTTAGGAGGCAAAGGCCCATCGAGTCGTGGCATGAGATGAAGGACGAACTTAGGAAGGTCTACCTACCCGGCCCGGTCACCTCCAACCGACCCCACCCAATCACATCCACCCAAGTGGGCCATAATCGGAGGCAACGCGCCGCGCATGTAGAAGAGCCTAGGTCCACGACTAAGCCGAGTTCATATGGGAGAGTCCACCACATTACTCCTACTCCAAACCCCACCATTACCGAACTCTTCCAACTCATTTTGGATAAAGTGGATAGGAAGTGTGCTTATATCGAGTCCCTGCTTCCCCCTTACCTACCTCCTAGCCAGGGAGGAACCAAACACGAACCTAAGGAGGTAACAGCCGGTAGTCCCAATCCGGTGCCATCTATGGTTCCATCCCACGGTCCCCTCCCCATCATAGTGGATCCTCGTTCCCCACCCACGAGAGCCCCTTTGCCTATACCCCCTGTCCGTCAGGAGGATAAGGGTAAGGACGCACTTATCAAGGAGCATAGTGGTTCACGACAGCAGTGTTATCGCTGCCTGGGATTCGGCCACTTTGTAGGACAGTGTCCCACTCGGACATCTCGAGCTCTAGGGGACAAAAGGGTTGGAGAAGCCTCACTCTCCGATCTTTATTTGGAGCCTTCTCAGCCAGAGCTACCCGTGTTTCTAACGGAAAAGCTACTCATAGCCGAGCCACTCTTTAGCTGGCTTAAGATAGGTTTGGTCCCATCTCCCCTCCCATCTATGGACCCTATCCTACCTCTGGTGCCAATCCATTCATTTCACACCACTTTCCGGTCTAGTCACCGTGTGGATACATTGGATGACCTTCTTAAAGGGTTAGACCGGCAACTAACTTTTATGCACTTGTTGGCTCCAGGCTTTGACCAACCTATAGGTCGTAGCTTCACACATCCATCCTTAGGGTCTATCACCTCCATGTACACTGTGTGCCATATCACCATGGCGGTTCTTTTACTCCTCCCCTTACCGGCCGAGCCTGACTTCACTCCTTTTATCCCGAGGGAGGAGCCCTATCTGCTATACACAGTCCCATCTACGTCGATGGATGAAGGTGACCATCAACACCTTCTAGAATTCCACACATGGGACCTTGAGATGAGGGAATCCATATCGAGGGGTCACACATTCTTTGATCCCTTCGATCTCTTTCTTCATGGGCCCTTTGGCCCACAACCCCCACTCCACCTCTTTGAAGAAGTCCACTTTCACATCCCTTTCCCACGGGCCGGGCCACCTACACCCACCAAGCCTGATACACCTACATCCGGCCCTCCTAGCCCTCCCAAGTCTCCCAAATCCAATGGGCAGCCGCATGCTAGGGACAAAGTAGGATGTCTAGGAGTCCCACTTTCGCCAACCACCGGTTGCGACTAGTGTATACGGGGCACATGTTTGGGTGTCCTGGTCCACCATTGCATATTCATAGTCTGCATAGCCATAGGTTTGTCTAAGTTCAAGTGTGTGTGTTTGTTTCTATGGTTTGTTTTCTTTCATATGGTTTGCATTAAGTCGTGTCAATAAAAGGCCAGCCAAGCACATATAAGGAGGTAGCCGATGCATGCTACATATCCGTGGATTCAAAGGGAGAGTACGTCTAGGTCAGGGTCATACCTGATTGGTTTCCTCCCGGAGACCGAAAGCCACTCTAAGTCCACGATCCCCACCCTTTCCGGGTCAAGAAACAAGTGGGTCCGAATGCGTACGATATTGAACTACCGGGTGACTATGGTGTCAGTTCGACGTTCCATGTTTCAGATCTGGTAGCATATTGGAACCCGCGGTGATCCCTAGTGAGCTTTTGGCTTTCTCCTTCTATTGTGAGTGATACACCACCCGAGAGTCCACCTCTTCCAGCCTCAACGCATGCATATAGATTGTATCCTAGATGAGCAGGTGACCACCACAAGGAACGGCGCATATCCACACGTCCTAGTGCGTTGGCGAGGATGCCCCAACGATGACCAACGCCTTGATCACATGCGGATAGTTCAAGATTCAAGACCCTTACTCGACGGGGTCTAGTTCCTCCCACCCGGGGAGAATTGGTGTGGACACCAGGGCGATCACGTGACACGTCGGTGAACCGACGGTGCCATACGCGGAGCGCCAAGTGGACTACATCGGCTTCCCATCGAGTTGGGGATCATTTGGCTTCAATTTGGACACTTTTAGCATTAAATTTGGGCTTGTATTGAAGATTATACATGGGTTTTCATATTGGGCTGGTTGCTAGACCCTTAAAAGGCCAAGTGGTTAAAGGCCCTTAGGCTTTCCTTAAGAAAGGAAAGGCCTTGGACCAATATGAAGCACCCATTAGCCTAGCAAGGCCCAATTGGGCTCCCTTTCTATATGGGCTCTCTAAATGGGAGAGGCCTTATACAAGCATGGGCTTCACTCATGGGTTTACAAGGTTGGAAGGGGCCTTAAGCAAGAGGAGGAGAATGGGCTGGCCATGAGCCAAAGTGGCCCATTCAAGGCCCATTGAAGGTGGCGCCCCCTTCCTTGGCTTATTAGGCTAGAAAATTCTTAATTGTCTTCTTTCTTCTCTCCATTTACCACATGGGAGTATTAGAAGGCTGCTGGTCAATTTTCCAATGACTGCCACCTAACATTTTACAAGAAAATTCAAAGTTAGGTGAGCCACCATTGCCCCTTGTCCCCCCCTTTCACTATCACATTGTAATGGCACCCTTCCCCCTCTCTCATTGTGTATCCCACGCAGCCCCCTCCCCTCCATTGCCTATTTAAAGGCTTGTACAATGTGTGTTTAAGGATTGATGAAAATATTTTGTGAGAAATTGCATTAAGTGAGTGATTCACTTCTCCTTCTTTGGGTGTGACTCCCAACCCTGTCCTGTGACTGGACAGCATTCAGGTCGTGAGACTCGACCCTCTACCCCCTCTTTCTCTTATCTTCTGGTTCCACCTGATTTATATCTGATACTACTACGAGTTAGCAAGGATTCAGCTTTCGTTTCGTGTCGATCCGAGTTCGTGAGCAACGGTGGCGATTTTCCTCGTGGCGGCGCGCAGATCTGTCCCAGAGTGCAGTCCAGATCTGAAGATGTCTGTGTATTAATTCTTGGAGCCCAACTCCGACACCATATTCAGTTGCTTTATAAAGATATGTCATAGTGTTTCAAGCCCTCCTAGCGTTGCCGCTGGTTTCGCCTCGATCCGTGACCGGTGCTGATCGTGCCGACAGAACTCGTGGGATCACGCGGGCTGGTCTGAGCAGGTCTGGCTGAAATCTGAGTCGACATTCAGAGCCTACCCCACCTTCATCCGGATAAGATCCGTGTAAGAGGTCTTCAAAGTATTTCTTCCTCAGGGCGTCGTCGACGTTCTCCCACAAAGAACACCCCGATCCGACATTGGCAACTATTATTTCATATTTTTACCGTGTCGCTATGCAGTTCTGTGAGCACAAAACCAGAACCTGAGAAGATTCAAAGCTGCACCCAGATCTGAAAGCATCTGATCACGCCCTTCAAAGTGAAGATACTACATCCAGTTTCTGACATTCTCCAACAAACGGTGCTCCGATCGGGCATCGGATCTAGCCATACAAGCCTCCGCAAGCTCGCTGCGCAGGGTGACCAGCGTGGGCAGAACCGGGTCGGCTTTCCGTCGGCGTACCCGAGCGGCTCCGGCACGCGTTCCTCGCCTCCTGCGAGTGTGGCCCGTCAACCCGGGTTCCAGCAACCCCAAAATTGGCATTTGTAGCCCTATACCTCCCTGCGTGGAGTGGGCAAATATTTCTAAAAGTGTAATCTTATTGCATTTGTATATCGGGGTTGTTCGGAAATCGGCCGGGAATCTTCCCCACGCCTAGGCGTGGAGGTACGTGCTCGTTCCGATCCTCACATTTGCTATTTAGTATACTTTATATATTGCTGTGTTTGTGAGATTAGGGCCGTTAGCCAGTTCAAATTCACCACGATTCTGAGTTGTCAGCGCCCGTTCCGTGGCTCCAATCGAGCACCGAGCGCGAATTAGCACCCTAGGCGACGGTGGTTTCTTAATCACCGCGATCCCCACGTTTCCCTCGCAAGGGATGATCGTCGGGCTCAAGAGAGTCGCTGTTGAGAGACGTCTCCATCCGGAGAATATCACGGTGGTCAGCCGCCCGGCTTGCCTTAGTGTGCTAGTGCTGGTCGCACATCGAGTCGGTCGTACGTCTTAGCCCGAGTTAGTCATCCGTCCCGCATCAAAGGGGCCCTATGTCCTCAAGATCCTTAAGTGGTGGTGGGTCATCCTCCTCTAATGAGATAATTGGGCTGAAGTTCTTTGTGAGTGGGTCGACCATGAGTGGAGGGCACGACGTTCTACCCGAGATAAGCAACTCTAATTCGTGGATAGCATCGGGCTCATCGGGTATAGGGAGGAATAATAGGAGGTCACTAGTGTAGCAACCCATGGTGCACATTGAGGTGATGGACCCAATACATAGGTGTAGGAGGTCTAGGCTCTTAGGTTGTTGGGTCATGGGAGTCAACATGCCAGTCAACTCTAATTGCCATGCTAAGCCCTTGAAAAGATCCTCTAAGGTTTCCACTTGGTAGGATGTTTGGATTATGGTGTGATAGGATGAGAAGGGTATAATGGGCAGGTTTTGCTCTATGGGAGGAGAAACATAGGACTTGATGGGGTGAATTTGTCTCTCCTTTATCCATCTAGCTAGGGGCCCATCTATGATTATAGTGCCTTTTGTGATGGTTTGTGGCTCTTGAAGATCAAGATTATTTGAAGTGGTGAAGGGTTGAGGCAAGCGGGTTGGAATAAGAATTGTGCAACCTGGAATAAGAAGTTGAGAACTATAAAATTGTAAACAAGGTGTTAAATGAATGCATTAATTGTAGTGAACAAGAGATTGCTAGTTATAAGATACACATTGCATCTCTGGAAAATAAAATCAAGGACCTAAAAAATTCCTTGTCTAAATTTGTTGAAGGTCAAGATAACTTGGATAAATTGCTAGGAATGAAAGTAAATTTTCAGAAAGAGGGACTGGGGTATAACCCAGTAAATAAATAGAGCTTTGGAAATAAAATTCATACATCATTTGTGGGCAGCTCTGAAAATAAAATTCTTACATCATTTGTGGGCAGCTCTGAACAAACTAGGACTAAGAATCTATTAGTTTTTCAGTTCACAACTCAGAAGAATCTGAAGCAAGCTGCTGTTCAGAGAAGTCAGAAATGAACTAAAATGATTAAAAAGGGTGACCACTTGCATAAGAAGCCTACTCACACTAATGTTAAAAATGTGCATGCTGTACACAACACGAACACACACATACATGCACATAAAAAGGGGATTTCATGCCATTACTATGGTAGGCTCGGCCATTTTATGCATGAATGCTTCACTTTGAAACAAGATGATAGAGAGCAAGCTAGGAGCTTTGGTTTTAATCAGAAAAATAGGAATGATTGCTCTAGCTGTGGCAAGAAAGGCCACATTGTTGACCATTGTTGGTACAGGAAGGGCCCTCATTCAAATGATGTAAAATTCCTTGTTAAAACAAACACTCTTGGCAGAAATGTGTCTGGTCTGAGAGACAAGCACATTCTGTGCTTTCGTTGTGGTAAGAACGGCCATACAGTGCAGCACTATTGGCATTGCTAGGGAAGGAATGTTCATTCTCAATCCGTTAATTTCCTTGCCAAGAAAAATATTTTTGATAGAAATGAATTTTGCTCTAGAGATAAACACATTGTATGCTTCCATTCTGGAAAGAATGGCCATACAGTCAAGGACTGTTGGCATGCGAAAGGGAAGAGAGCGTCTCATGATAGATATAATAACAGGTTTGGTTATGGTCAGAAATTCCATGCTCATGCACATAAGTTTCATGCTAATGCTAATGTGCACAAAAAGAACTAAAAGTGTTAAACCTCCTCCTTAAGTGAATGTCTACTTGTGATGGCTTTTGATGATGACCAAACACTATATGTATATAAATTATCTTTGAAGTGTTCTAGCATAAAAAATCTTGCAAAGCTCAACATCCTTGTTGAAGTCTTGGAGCTTAGAAGGTTAAAGAACAACCTTAACGGGTAAGCATTTTTGAACTCAAAATGCAAGGCTAAATCTAATTCAATATTTATGTCTTTATAGGACAAGGAACGTGCCCAAGTGCTTAGCATCCCACCGTCGACGCCTTGCCCCCTCCGGCGATGCCGCCCAGTTCCCACGGTCGACACATTGTTGGCCACCCCAACATGCCACCTCAGGACGTCGCTTCTGCTGCCGTTCTGGATCGTCCCGTTGCCCCGCCTCCTTCGTCCCTCGAAGGAGCTCCGTGTTCGGCAGCTCCCCTCCACTCCGTCGCTGTGACCTGCCCTGTGTCTGCTTCCTTCGTCCTGGGCTCGTCACCTGCTGGTTAGGGCGTTGGTGCTGGCTCGTCCCAGCTCTGTGCCTTAGCGTCGTATCCTGCTGGTCCCCTGCCTCGCCTCGGTCTCCTTGGCCCCGCTTCTGTGGCGTCCGTTCCAGCGTCCCCTTTTGGCAGTGCTATAGCGTCCGCGATGCCTCTTCAAGGCCACCTGCCTCCTCGCCGGTCTGGCCCTGTCTCTTGCCCGGTCCTTCACCATGGACGTACGAACGTGATCTTAGCTGCTCCTCAGGCGTCTCCGCTTGGGGCATCGTCTCCGCCCACTGGCCTTGGGCCTCTCCTAGCCCCGTCGCCCTCCTCCTTGAGCCCCTCCGTCGTCGCCCCGCTTCCTTCCTCGGTGCCGCCTGCCCTCCATGGGCGACTTGTTGATGGCCACCTTCACTCGCCTCCTCCTGTGGAGATCGTCTCCCCTGCCTTTTCATCTCTCCATGCCCTTCACTAGTCTTCTGCGTCTGTCCACCCTCTCCTCCCTGCTTCCTTGGAGCTCTGCCTCCCGCCGGTCGCCGCCTGCTCTCTCCCGTTGACTGGCGTTGACCTTGTTGCTCTATTTTTGGGCTCCTCGGGCCTTTCGTCGTTCGTTGCTCCTCAGCCTACCATGGCTGTGCTTGCCGGTGGTTCTTCTGCTCTTCCCAGTGGGCCCCTCGTCCTTGCGATCTCTGCCCTCCTGCGTTGCTGGTCACTGCGTCACCTTCCTCAGCTCCGGCGGTCGGGCCTCCACCGTCTTCTGTCGGTGATGCAGGACTTTGGGACTCTCCCTCTGTGCTTGGCGTTCCTTCCTCGGGCGAGCTGCCCACCTCCGTTGGCGTTGGCAGTGGTGCCCCCCTAGTTTCCTGGGCCCTGCGGTGGCAAGCTCCATCCCTGCTGTGGCGGGCCTGCCAGCCTACTCGTTCGTCCCGTCTCTCTGTTGGTGCCGTTCCTCCGCCATGGTTCCCGCAGGTGGTGGTGCCGTGCTTGCTGGGGCACCCTCCGAGAAGCCTGCTTCCCCTACGTCCCTGCCTTCGGCTCTCAGCCTTCTTCATCCTCTTCGTCGACCGCCGGCGGCCTTGGCCTGCCTGTGGCCCCCGTTCGAAGTCTCGTCAGCTGTTGCGCTTACGTCCAAGGTGGGGCCCATCCAGGCTTGTGCTCTCGACCGCCGGCCAAGCTCTGCTATCTCCGTCGTCCACGACGTTCTCCGTCAGAGTTATCTGCCCCATATCTTTTGGGCTTCATTGTAGTTTTCCTATTTGAGCTTTTTGGACCTTGCCCACTTATTGTAATTGGGCTCCTCTCTTCCTTAGTAGGACCCCCCATGTTGTTATTGGGCTCTCCCTAATGGATGCCACCCCCTCCCCCCACCTGGGTGGTCCCCTGTATCCCCAACCCCTTTTCTCTTCCTTCTATTTAATATATATAATTATCTTGTTGGCTGGTTGGGGTGAGTATCTCCCCTAACAACCTGCAAGTATGACCTTAGTTAAAAAAAAATGTGCCCAAGTGCTTAAGGAACTCAAGGACGGTCGGTGAGATCAATTTCAATTTATTATCCCTTGATCTTGTGGTTTGAAGTTTTTTTAAATTCATCTCAAGGGGTAACTTGTTTTGGTTCTATCTACGCCTACATATATTAGGTCTTCTTATTCTTGTCTTAGAAATATTCCATTTGATGGTTTGAAACCCAACTTGAAACCCCTTGGCTTAATTCTTGGACTTAGTGCGTTTTCAATCTATTTCTTGGAAGTTCAGGGACAAGGGTCGCCCCAAGGGTCGACCCCTGATGGCATTTATTTTACACCCGATGGGTTCTTTCTCCTCAGCTGCAAGGGTCTTGGGGTCGACCCATTCACGCGAGGGTCGACCCCAAGGGTCGACCCAAAGGGTCGACCCATTGCTCTAGAACCCATCTAAACCCTGTAAAACCCTCACGAGGGTCAACCCCAAGGGTCGACCTTTTCAGGTTCGAAGCTGAGCCGTCATTTTGGACTTACGTGCACATGCACCAAAAGTCTTTCCAATCAAGTCCAACATCCCTAAAACGTTCCAGGAATTGTGAATCTGGTCTCTAGGGTGTCTTTGAACGACTTAAGCTCTTATATATACATCATATTGGGGTGTAAAATCCTAAGGAACTAGTGAGATCTGAAATTGTGTGTTTTGTTCTAACCCTTGTAAGTGTAGGGTCACAGCAGCAGCTCCAAGGGCTTCTTCCATCTTGATCTGAACGTGAATGTGAAGAGAAGAAGCTTGAATCAAGTCTCCAAACCATCTCCAAGTGGAAGATGCATGGGAAATCAAGGCTGCAACCTCATTCGTGCGCCATTGCTTCATTCTTCATTCAAGATCGATCTTCCTCCTGCAGAAGTGCTCAACTACATTTGGAGAAGTAAAAGGGGGAGCTCCAACCACGATAAACCATACTTCACCCTTTACTTTCAGAATCCTTTTTGATTGAACTTGAGTGTCTGTTGTAAAATTTAAATCAGGTTTCTCTATGTGTGTTGTTCGTGTTTGGAAACACGAACGTGTGTGTGTGTGTGTGTGTGTGTGTGTGTGTGTGTGTGTGTGTGTGTGTGTGTGTGTGTGTGTGTGTGTGGTTGCTGTTCTACACAGCTTGTGTGTGTGGCTCACTTCATAGTGAAGCGTTAATCCTCACGTGTGAGGGGTGGACGTAGGGAACACGGCAGTGTACCCGAACCACCTAAAAATTTCATGTTTCACTTATGGTTTGATATTTCGCTTATATTGTCGAGTGGGATTTACGGTGAGCTGAGTGTACACCGTTTCCATCATCAACCACCTACCCTTATTCACACGCATTCACGAGTGTGGTCCTGATCGAGTGAGGCCTAGCGTTTGTTTGCTTATTAATCAAGGCTGTTACTTGAAAAGAAATTTCAATTGGCCAATCAATTGACCCCTCCCCTCTTGATTGCCACCATTCGGGACTCAACAAAAAGTCTGTTATTTCATGTCATTATTGTGGATAGTTTAGGCATTCAATGTCTCATTGTTATTTGATGGAATCTGATGACCTACTAGCTCAGAAAATGTGGTGAGCACACTACAAAGATGCCACTGTCATTTCAGGACCCAAGACTTCTTGGGTACCTACTTGTGCAAAATAAGAAGTTGTTTTGTAGGAGTGCCTTGGGACTAAGGAATAAAAGGGGCTTAATAAGCCAATGCACTAGAGTATGGTAAAACCCCAATTCTGATTTCTTCAGGTTTGATTAATCTAGCTTTTAATAAGTCTCTTTAGGTGAATGCATATCATGGCTGATTTGTTAATTAAAATTTCATTCATATCTATTTATATCCTTGCATTATTGCATGAATTTGACACATGCATAAGTCCATTTGCATTTGTCTAAATATCTGTTTGAATACATATCTCACATAATCACTAAATATCTATTGCATGCAAGCATCATCTGCATTCATATGTGCTTTGATACTATCATTTAAAATTTGCATTGCACATAGAATTGCATTTGTACTGCATTATCTTGCATGACTTTATGGTATATTAAATGGTGATATGAATAAGGACAGATTAAGTCTGTCTGGAAGCTTTCACCATGCGAGAGGTGGTCCTTTGGACCTACATGCTCCGCCAAGTACCATGGGTTAACTGTATGTCTAGAAGTCTGTATTGTTGCATATATCTGAATCTGCATACATGTGCATGTGGCAAAATGACATCAAAAATTTGAGATGCATTTAGGACTGTGTCTGTAGCTGCATTACTGTGTCATGCAAGATCCTTTGGTATATAAAATGATAAGTTGGGAGAAGGGCATATTTCTTCTATCTGGAAACCCACATCATGCGTGAGCTAGTCATAGGACCTTAGTACTCCGCCTGGTACCATAGATCAAACTCTCATATAGAACAATATAAATGTCCATGAGCATACCTCATCAAACTCCCTGCATAATTGTCAGTGCATATGCTGCATTCAGAGTTGTCACATATGGCATATAGATAGGGGGAGTCTGTCAAGATAATTATTGTGCTTCATGCAAATTTGGTTAGATTAATCCCCCAGCATGGTTTTTCATGTCATATATGATGGTTCAATACATTTAGTTAGGGGGAGTCAATGCATATGCATACATGTTAATTGCATATCATTTATGTGTCAACAGGTTTGATTGATATAAATGCACAAACATAGGGAGAGTTCCTGCATTTCATAAGTCACTCATGTGCATTTGGTATCATGCGTATATTGATTTCAGAATTGATTGCATATCACTTATATTCATGTTGAAAATTTAAAAAGATTGTTTGCTATGCATGCACTCACGTGATGTCCTTTTGGAACTTGTTCATGTGCTCTGATATATCCTAGTTGCTAGCTCATGCATTCAGTCAGGGGGAGCATATAACTAGATTTTGAATGGCCATCACTGTCTAGTTTGGTCGACCAAATTTGATCATTTCGGTCAACCGAAATTTTCACTGAATAGCCATCGCCCTGCTCTTTCTGCTATCTTTGATCTCCCAGGAATCTACACTGTCAGTTGGTCTCATCTGCCTATATCTATTCTAAAATTGATTGAGGTCATTCCACTCATATTTTTAGAATTCTGTGTGTGATCTACTACATTTTTTGAGGTTGTTGTCCTAAATCTATTTTTGAGCTCACATATATCATGAAGCCACCTCTGATTAGTCTTGTGACTATCTCCTTGAAACTGTCTGCCCTTGCTCTCTTGACTATTCCTGTCATATCTCTGAGCTTAACATATCTCTGAAAATCTTGCTCATCTGCTAATCCTTGATCATCTTTGTCTTAGCTCAGTCTGAATGTCTACAAGATTCTTTCACACATTCTGTATGTTTCTTGCTGCTCTTGCTCTTGTTAAGAGGGAGCTTCACTTGCTGAGAATGTGTTATTCTTTGAATTTCTATCTATCTGATGCACTTTTGGCCATCTCTGTCACATATCTGAAAACTTTTCTCACATGATAATTGTTCCTGTTGCTAGTTTCCATTGATAATCTGGCTACTTCTGAATTTTTCTTGATCTACCTGTAATGTGGGAAGATTTCAATCCATGTACCTCAATCATAAATCTGAAATATATTCTTTCTAGCAATCTTCTATTATACAGGTTTATGAAAGTCTAAAAGATCAGATTGGTTTAAGTCTAATCTATTCATTAAGTTTGGCTGTGAATATCTTGAAAATATCTGAGTCAATTTTAATAAACTTTAACCAATTGTTTCATGTTGAATCTTGTAAAATCTTCTAAAATCTAAAAATGTCAAAATCATGGCTTTATTTGGTTAAAATATATGAAATCAGTATTGTTTTTAAACATCTAAATGATCTGAAAAGTTCCTAAGAATAATGTAGTCAGAGTAATGATTTTGGTCACTGAGAAACCTTGTCCATTGACCATGAAGTCTAGAGGATTGTGACATGAAGTGCCATAATTAACTCTGCTGAATACTGAGAAATATATCCAGGCAGAGCAATGGCTTGAATACTGAGAAATATATCTCACTTATCAATGAAATAGGTTGAGGTATGCCATGAGGTGTCAATTCTATCTCTATTTTTATGAAGCATAACAGTCAGTCATACCAAGTGCTTAGGGATATTGGCGTCTAAACAACATGTATCCTCTAGTTACAAGGTGTGTACTGAACTTAATTGCACCTGGAAATTTTGTTTTGAAAAGTATTTTTTAACAAAAGAAAAATCTCAAACTGATTGAAAAGATTTTGATAATCCTCAGGAACCATATTTGAATTCCTTTATGGTGTTTAACCTCAATACTAATGATTGTAATTCCTAAAGAAGTCATTGAAATTGATTAAGTAAGATGAAGGGAGATTAATCAAGATATAAATATGAGGGCTTGGTTCACTTTTCTTAAATCTTGATTTTAGATATGAATGCAGAACTTTATTGACAAACTGTGTATACATCATATTAAAACCATGATGTTCAAATAAAGATTCATAAGCCCGTATAATGGAAGAGTCTGAACCATCAGTTTATTTAGATTTATCAAATTGGTATCTCATTGAAATTTTTTTTGAATTACTCACATGTATAAAGCTCAATTGGAATCCTTGTGCTTAATTTCCATTTTCTCCTAAAATTCTTTCTTCAGAATGTTCACTGTTCTTGATGCAATCTGTCCCGACCTAAAAACTTCCTTGACTGTTCCTATCACGCCCCGAGCTTTTAATACAACAGAAGGAATCTCGAGAACGTGGATAGTCAGCTAGTACACCTCAAGCGAGTAATATAATCAGAGCGTAAGATAATCACATAAATGTAATTGCACAAATAACTAATCCAAAAATCCACTTTATTCATAATAAT
Organism: Amorphophallus konjac; assembly: GCA_022559845.1. Taxonomy (NCBI): domain Eukaryota; kingdom Viridiplantae; phylum Streptophyta; class Magnoliopsida; order Alismatales; family Araceae; genus Amorphophallus; species Amorphophallus konjac. Next base: position 164,403,261 of record CM040119.1, on the reverse strand, counting down.
GATCCAAATGTACACAAGATCATGACTTTTAACCTCCTTACATCCTTTGACTCTAGAAAATATAAAATCACAATAGGACTCGACTAGACACTTGACAACTAGGTCTTCTCTCGATCCATCTGACCTCCAATCACTCTCGGACCCACTACGAGCATAATCTGAATCCGATCTGCTAGTATTTCCTGAAAAGATTGGAAAAGTAGGGAATGAGCACACATGCCCAGTAGGTATCTTCGTATCAACATGATGGCAAAGTTTAAGTAATTAACATTTTTGCTCTAGAGTAAAGATAAACGAAGATGGTAAAACATGCGGTGTAAAACCAAAGTAACACAAGTAACAGATTGCGATATGAGAGTACGGTTGAACAAGGATATAGCAAGAATGTAAGGTTGGCCTTTCATAAACAAGAGTGTACGAGTAAGTATCTAGAAAGTACTTTACATAACCTTATAAAGGCTATGTACTAGAAAGTCATTATCAAGCATGTAATTTCCATAACGAGCCTCGTTATTTTCACTCATTTATAAAAGAAAGTACTCTCAGCGCAATGCGACGCCAATATCATCGTACCCCATGGTTTATAGCACATTTCCGACCATCAGCCGTGAGGGCTTGCATGGAGCCCTTTGACACAATCCGTGCCCAATCTTGCATCTTCAAGTTATAAATCCAGCTACTTTCATGAGATATAACAATAATTTCAATCAATAATTCAATTCCAAATAATAAGTTTCATGACCAAGTAACCAAGGTATAGAATGTACCAAAATTGACATGAGATATCAAAGAAGAATTAAAAGAATATTATACTCCGGCGGCATTCCGACAGCATAACGGTATATTCATTAAGTTTCATATCTTAATAATACTTGTTAAGCATATGTTGGGACTCCAGATAATCCTAAGACCATCTAGGAACTCAAGAAAACCAACCCCAAGGGCCAACCTCGGGTTAGACAAAAATCAAGAAACAAGCGGTCATTTCCGGCACCGTTTCATGAATCAGGCGGTCAAGTCTGGACCGTTAGGCAGAGCTATACGGTCGAGTCAGGACCGTTTGTGACTCAGTTTTCAGAAAACATCGATAGTGTAAGTGCCTTCTAGACAATTTGGGTTTTAAAGGTACAACCAGCTCGGCGTCCTAATAAGAATCCCAGGCTCGCGGAGTCTTACGAAGGCCTTGAAACATAATCCCTTAGTCCGACAGAAGGAATATCCAGCGGAGAGGTTCATAAGTCCAAGAGAGTGTGCCTATAAGTGTAAAGTGTAACTAATGGTCACATACCGGAGTATATGCCATGCACTTAAGAAAATGACTCCAGAGATAAGAGTGGATTGTGTGAAAACAACGATCAAAACAACGTTCTAATACCACCATGAATCATGTTTTATAAATAAAAGAGGAAATATTTAATTACAAAACTATAACATTTAAGCATGAAATTACATGATAATGAAAATAAAGTTTAAAAGCATGCTCATGCAAAAACAGGGTGTTTAACAGGAAATAAATATAATTTTGAGTGAAAATACCATAATTATATAGTTATACTTAGGCAAAAATCCAATTAGGCTTGGGCTAGCTCTCAGAACCTAAAAGCGGTCTTGGACGGACTGTTTATAGAAGCCTAGCAGTCTATCGAGGGGCCGCTTAGCTATCTGTAGTGGTCACATATAGACTGTTCCTATCTGTTTGACAGAAAACTGAGAAAATAGTAAAATAAACACTAATCTGGGGCATGTCATGCATGGAAATCAATGAGAACATACTATAAAACATGATAGAACGAGAATAGGTCAAGAATATGCATGTGTTAATGTAAAATGAACAAGGGATTTTCTTTTTAACTCAATTAGGGCTAAGATTCATGCATGGAGATTACACTAGATGCACAGTCCCAATAAAACATAAAATTCTTTATGTACAGTATACGAAAACGACTGAAATCAGAGGGCTTTTATTTCTAACATAAAGTTTAAGTCGTTCATGAGATAACCTGCCTCTGGACTAGGCTTAAATCGCCGAATTTAAGATTGAAATTTGACCCTATTTTCTGCTCGTCCTGAACTGGAATAGCAACTTCGTGGCCTTCTAACTCTTGATCCTCTTCACCTATGACCATGAAATTTTAAGGGTAAAAAGATGGTATTAAAGGGGACATACAACTCTAAAGAACCCCTATCTAATTACCTCATTTAGGGCTCCTATTTTGTTGATCAATCTGGCCCGGTCGCACAATTTCTTGTGATTCTTGTACTGAACCAACAACTTTGAACGCCTCTATCTTCCTGGTGGCTTGATCTCCTAAGACAAAATTTGGAGGGTAGTTATACGTTAGTATGATGAACAAAATATTCTAAAGAACATACCTCTAATTCGTTCTCCTTACCTTAGTTCCACGCGAGCCAAAAGTAAGGGTCGCCCCGGTTAGTTCTAGGGTCTATTTATAAGTTTAGCTAGGGTTTTAGGGATTTGTACAAACTTAGAGTCCTAATTAGGTCACCAATCCATCCTAAAGGCATTCTAGAGTCTTCTAGCTAACAGATTGCATCAATCCCATAGGATTTAGACGGAAGAAAATCAAATTTTTATGCGATCTAAACTACTCGCGTCTGGACTCCTAAAAGCTGTCCAGGCAGGACCGTTTCTTGTCCCAAGCGGTCGCTCGATAGACCGCTTTTGGTCTTAGGCGCGAATTTTAATTAAATTCAAACTCTTCTTATTATTTATCCATTTATTTGTCTAATAAGAGGTGATTATCCCCCTAAATTTCGTAAATAGACTAATTTAAGCTTCTAGAATATGGGCTAAACCTTATGGGCTTGGTTTTAGGTCTCTTGGGCTTATTTAAATGGGCCAAGTCAATTGGTTATCATTTGTGCTTCCATAATAACTTATTTAACCCAAAAAAATCTATTTAAATTCTAATTAATTCCATTAATCTCCAGAAAAATCCTAAACAATTTATATAAAATTTTGGGGTATTACATCCTCTCCCACTTAAGAGGATTTGGTCCCCAAATTCAATTACATGGATTTTAAGGAAGAGTGTACTTACATTCAAATAGATCGGGAAATCTCTTGTGCATGGCTTCTTCCATCTCCCATGTTGCTTCATGTGGACAAGATTTGGTCCACTGTACTTTGATCATGGGAATGATTTTATTCCGAAGTTGACGTTCTTCCCGTTCAATTATTCTGATTGGCTTTTGCTCGTACGTCAAATCTTTTTGAATCTCCAAATTATCATAAGTGATAACATGGAACAGATCATAGACATAATTCTTTAACATAGAGACATGGAATATATCATGAACTCATGCCAACTTTGGAGGTAATGCTAGACAATAAGCCACCTCTCCCACTCTTTCAAGAATTTCAAAATGGTCAATGAATCTTGGTTTAAGCTTGTCTTTGATGCCGAACCTTCGAATATCGCGACCCGGAGAGACCTTGAGAAATACATGATCGCCTACTTGCAATTCCAGGTCACGCCTTCAATTAGCAGCATATGATTTCTGTCTATCTTGGGCCATCTTGAGTCTTTCTCGAATTAGCTTAACTTTCTTGGTAGTATCCCTTATTAATTCTGGACTTAAAAGTTATCTTTCCCCAACTTTACTCTAGCAGATAGGTGAGCGACAGCTTCTCCCATATAGTGCCTCAAATGGTGCCATTTGAATGCTAGCTTGGTAACTATTTTTGTAGATAAATTGCACTAGAGGTAAATGGTCGTGCCGGCTTCCACCAAAGTCTATAACACATGCTCTTAGGATATCTTCTACCACTTGATTGGTTCTTTTAGTTTGTCCATCAGTTTGTGGATGAAACGCGGTGCTAAAATTCAACCGGGTTCCCAAAGAATATTGTAGCCCCTTCCAGAATTGTGAAGTAAATCAAGGGTCTCAATCAGAAATAATGGTGATAGGGACACCATGTAATTTAACAATCTCCTTTATGTATAAAGCAGCCAAGATATCCACATACCATCAGCTTTTAATATGTAGGAAATGAGCCGATTTTGTTAAACGGTCTATGATCACCCATACCCTATCATGTCCACCTCTTGATTTAGGCAGTCCCATGATAAAATCCATCCCTATGCTCTCCCATTTTCATTCCGGAATTTTCAAGGGATGTAGTTTTCTAGTAGGCCTTTGATGTTCTGCCTTAATCTGTTAACAAGTGAGGCAACGTGACACATAGTCCGCTACTTCCCTTTTCATGTTGGACCACCAATAATTCCTTTTGAGGTCTTGATACATTTTGGTAGCACCAGGGTGAATGGTGTGCTTAGACTTATGAGCTTCTTCTAGGATCAATTTATTAGTATATATCAACATGATCCAGTATACAAACTTGTCCCCTGAATAACAATCTTCCATTATTTGCAATAGTGAAATCCGGCCGTTGCTCCATATTGTCTTTGATCTCCAATAACACAGGGTCATTATCTTGGAGTTTGACTAGATCTTCTATTAATGTGGCTTGTGTCCGGATATTGGCTATAAAGCAATCCTCTTTCTTCTTCATATTAATATCTAAATTTAACTGAGCAAATTTAGAGATAAGATTGGTCATACCTTTCATGAGACTTGATAGCTTTCCTATCGGTTTCCTACTGAGCGCATCAGCAACAGCATTTGCCATGCCAGGATGATATTGGATAGCAAAATCAAAGTCCTTAAGGTACTCCAACCATCGTCTTTACCTCATATTTAGCTCTTTCTGAGAGAATATATATTTCAAGCTCTTATGGTCCGAATAGACCGTGAATTTCTCTCCATAAAGGTAGTGATGCCAAATCTTCAAGGCAAATATAACAACAGCCAATTCCAAGTTATGAACAGGATAATTTTCCTCATGTCGCTTTAACTGTCTTGAAGCATAGCAAATCACATTGCCATTTTGCATAAGTACACAACCTAGACCAACGCCAGATGCATCGGAATAAACTTTAAATCCGCCACCTTCTACGGGCAATGCCAGTATAGGTGCCGTGGTGAGATGCTCTTTAAGGGCTAAGAAATTCTCTTCACATTCCTTTGTCCACTCGAAAGGATTTTCCTTCCTAGTGAGTCTTGCTAAAGGAGCGACGATTTTGGAGAAATCCTTGATAAATCGCCTATAATAACCAGCCAGACCAATGAAACTTTAAACTTCAGATACGGTGTTTGGTCGGCTCTAGTTCTTGACAAATAAGATTGGCAATGGTTAGAGTACCTTAAGTCAAATCTTAGAAGGATCCTTCTAGTTCTTGACACCTCATAAGGCATTGTAGTAGATCCTTCTAGTTCTTGACAAATAAGACTGGCGCACCCCAAGGGGATGTGCTAGGTTGAATGAAGCCTTTTTCTAGCAGCTCATGGAGTTACTTCTTTAGTTCCTTCAATTCCGTGGGGGACATCCTATAAGGAGCTATTGACACTGGTGTTGCTCCAGGTGTGAGTTCAATGGTGAAGTTAACCTCCCTTTCGGGCGGTAAGCTGTGGGGGACTGATTTTCTATATATTTTCAAGTCCGAACTAGGTCGTTCATTTGATATTTGCGTAGGCGTGCCAGTCATTGAGTGACAAGTTTATTATGCGCTCGATCTAACTTGGTCAGTCGATTATGAGGTTCATGTTGGGACATAGAGTCTGTCATACAATAAAGGTTATGACGTTAATTACGTCCTCTAAGAAAGAGGACAACCCTTGATTAATTGCCAAGAGAGGATGTCTCGAGGGATGATACGAGGGCATAGAGAATACTGACTAAATGCACTAATGGATGCTGTGGAATGAGGTCATTTAGTTGACCATTCATGCAAAATGCAACAAGTTCATTAATTAGTTGGCTCATGTAAATAAAGGTTTTAGTCATGCTCATTTAGATAGCAATGCATGCTAATGCAAATGTACGTTCATGATTTCAAGATGGATGCTCAGCATCATTGAAAACGTTGAACCCCTTTTATTCATTTATTTGACCGGATTCATTGGATCAGTTAGGGCTATAACATTAACCCCCATTATTAAAAATTTATTTATTTGTTTAATACGAACCTCACAGTCTTTGCTGGGGTTGATGTATGAAGAAGGGAGCGAGGTCTGTGCACATATGGGTGGAGTTGGCCTAAAACGGCGCAATGCTGAATTGAGGTTAAAACGGCGCGCCCGGGCCGCGCCGGGTGGAGGCTAGGGAGATTGAATTAGGTTATGAGTGTAAGGCTAAAGCGGCGCGGGGGGGGGGGGGGGGGGGTCGCACCGGAAATTGGCGCGCCAGTTTAGGGGCGCGCCGGATCTGGGCAGATTTGGCTAGTTTGGGCTTTAATGAAATGCCAGACAAATTTCTTAGAACTTTGGTATTAATTGAGAAGATTAGAAGGTTTGTTCAGGTCCCAAGTGTCCTGCAAACATGATAAATCCAGACTTATGCCAGGTTCATACACAAGCATAGTCTAAAGTAGACTTATAGCTAAAAATTCATCCAATTCAGACTAAGTATTTAGTCAAAATTTGGGCAGCACCTCCCCATGCCCAGAGAGTTGAGGGGACGAAGTGGAGACAGCCCCACAGCATCTGGGGTATGCTCCTTAAAGTCGGGAGTGCCAAACGGTGACCGACAGACTTCAATGGAGGGAAACCCCGAGGGCTAGCCTACGAGGGGCACCAACACTCCACGAGTTGAAGATGTTGTTAAAGGGACGACCGAGATGGGGGATACCTCGAGGGCTAGCCTAAAAGAGGTACCTTACCCACGACCACCACCATTCCTGAGGGAATGTGGATTTAATGTCGGGTTAAGAACCCTATTAATGTTCACCTGGCAGTTCATGGGGTACATGTCATCAAGGGACATGACCCTATGGTTCAACGGTGATTGAAAGCGTCAATGGGGAATGTCCCCTCTCCCCGGCCATCAGACTCATTGAGGAAAGTAGAAGTACATAAGATATATGCAGAATGCATTCAGCCAATAAACTGATTATATAAAGTCATATGCATATGAATATGTATGGCTATAGGGGTTAGCTGGTTAGTTGGTTAGCAGATTAGCCTTCGAAAATCATGAACAAAAATGAACCGACTGGAGAAGGCAACTCTTCATACAGTTGATGTGTAGCGTATAGGGAAGACGATGATACAAGGGAACCATGCGCCCAGACTGTAGGGACGATCCCATCCTCCCCAGCCCATGATTAGGGACAGAGGGGATAGTGAAAGGTCAGTCCTGGGGTTTGACCAGAGAGGCACAGACGTATGTTCCTCTGGCAATTGAACCTTCCACCAAGACGATGGGAACATGATACCGGCATATCACTAGAAAGTGAACCCCGGGGAGAGGGGTGATGATATTGATGTTGCCCAGAGAAACTCTAGGGCATATTCGGTGTTGGAAAATCGGAAGATCACACACATAATATAGGGAAAGGGATTGCTATCGGATAAGAAAGATAGTTCAAGTATGCATCTATGCATTCATTCAAACCCAAAGGGAAGGCATCACATAGAGTATTATATACAACTACGGCTCGGTGTTGTCGCACGAAGCCGGATTCCGTCTTGGGAAAGAAAAGAAAACAGAGAGAAGTAGAGGACAACCACTAGAAGAAAACCTAGGGGCTCATATCATCACCAATTTCATTACATCGCTCGACGGAGCTATCCTAGTAGAAGGGGGAATAAGACAGAAGAGGAAATCCAGACGCCTTCCGACAACCCACCTCAGATGTCTACAGTAGGGAAGCAGGGTATCGGAAATGGGCTCTTCGCTCACCCTTTCTTCCTCTCCAAGATTCTCTTCTCTGTCTGCCTATGTGTCTTCTTTTTTTCTATTTGACGCAAGGCCTCTTTATAAAACAAAACCCTCACCATGGCTTCACCCGACGTTGGAGTAGCACGCCGGGTAAGAGGTTACCCTTTGCGCGTAGGAAGAGGGCGCGCCGGATTAAAGGGCGCACCGATTTCAAGCCGTTCCGTCATGTTTGCTCGACACGAGGCAGACAATGGGCCCCAGACAGACTCCAAGAGTTGTTGTGATCCTTCATCTTGCCCTGGTATTGCAAAACCATGGCGTGAAACATTGACAACGCTTTTAAGCCACTGAACGGTAGCTTTCAGAACCTCGTGCATCTTCGGCTTGGACACGTGGGTTTTTCACCTACGTGGCTTTCGGCACGGTGGTTCGTGCTGCTGGCTCGACTTGACTTGCATTGGTAGCTTTCTCGAGGAGTGGGATACTACCCGGAGTGCTTTCGCCTTGACTGGGCGATCATTCGATCACTAACGAACCCGATTTATTGGGAAGATGTAGCGATGCCGGGTTATCCGGGTCTTCCACTGATGGGGCCTTTGGTCCCTTGTTCTGAAGGGCCAAGGATGTTTTATCACCTCTGGAGAATTTTCTTTCAGGTGGTGAGCCACCAGGTATTCCCTTGTCCTTGGTCGGACAACGGATGTTGCTCATGCGGCATGACCGAGTCGATGCCGGTTCATTGGGCAGGCTTGTCGGCACTGCCGGTTTGTTGTGGATTCTTCTCGATTCTCCCGAGGTGAAGTCCCTGGTGGTCATACCGGGTGACCTGAGGCTCTGGCAGCTTGAGAAGGCTTCGGTGCATTGGTGTCGTTCGGCTTTTTCGCTTCAGCGGGCCGCATCATTTCTGTCATTTAGGCTTGGTCACCATCGAGCATATTTTGAGTGTCAACAAATACCCCCAGCCGCGGGTGCTGCGAGCAAGGCATGAGTGAAGCGGGACTAGCGGATGAGCTCTGTTTGGACAGATTTCCCGTCTGGATGACATAGGCTTGGAATGGCCCTTAAACCCGACGCGGTGGTTAATCCGGCGCGGCCATGGGGCTTTGGTTAATACGGCGTGGCTCCTACGCCATTTGGAGTGATGAGGGTTAATACGGCGCACTATTTAGCGCGCCGGATTAACCCAAGGGGGCGAGTTGGATTCAAATTTTGGCGGGAGAAGCAAAAATGACATGCCTTTTAGCGCGTCGGATTAAGCCCATCGAAGGCCCCCTATAACTTCTTCTTTCTTCTCTTTCTTTCTCACTTCAACTTCATTTGCATCTCAACTTTCTCTCTCTTCCTCCTCCTCTCGAGCGCGGCGGCGATAGTAGAGAGTGGTGAGTGAGGATTTGGGGTCTAACCCCTTATTTTCCAGGCCCTGGGAGGCTCCTTGTAGGCTTGCACTCGGAGCTGCACCCATGGGTGTCCTATTCGGCCCCGGTGTGATGCCCACGGCCCTTTTCAGGGATCATCACGTAGTGGACAAGTTCCCACTTCGCTCTGGCAAACTCCCGGGCTGGGGAGGCTCTGCCAGATTTTTTTCAGAAAGACTTTATCTTCAATAGCTACTTTTTAACTTTGTTTGCTTTCTTTTGTATTTGTTTTTGGTGCAGATACCATGGCATCTGATTCTTCTTCCTCCTCCCGTGCTATGGTGACGTGGAGGAATGTTCACTCTCTAGACAGAGGCCATAGCAAGCTGGCCATGGTGGCAGAGTCCTCTAATTCGGAGACCGAGACGGTGGACACAGACCACCTGCTGATCATTAGGAGCGACTCTTTCAAGTATTAATGCCCTGACGGCTGTAGAGTAGATCATCCCAAGGACAAGCACTTGATGTCTTTCCTGAAGTGGTTCAATCTACAAGGAAAGTGGGATCTGTTCCTTGTTCGGAAGGCTGAGCTAGCGCTGCTTGAGGGGCGGGACAGCCTTACTGATTGTGTTGTGAGGGGAAGACCCATATATCTGCCTGGTGAACCCAGGAAGTGGAGTGTTGTGCTGTGACATCAAGAGTTGTCCCCACAAGACAGGCTGTTGACTAGGGCCCCTGAGTTTGTTCCTGCAAGGTGGAACGAGAGTGCGGGTCGCATAGACCAGGAGAAGCTGTCTTTTGGTTTGTTCTTGGCCCCGCTAAAGTGGGGGTACCGAGACGACCCGTTCTTGTTAGACTGTCTAGTAGTTCAGTTCAAGCACTAGATTTCTGTGGGGTGGTTTGCCGATCTGAAGGCCACCGACGCCCACGCTTTCAGGCCAGGAGCAGTAGAATTCACAGATTTTGTCTTGCAGCACTATGCACCTATCTTGATCAGAGCAGGTGTGTATCACAGCATATATGCATTAAGATACCACTATCCCATCTCAAAGGGTCTTTGCTGCGGTATGGTTGAGGTGTTCTATCCGGAGTACAACACCTTCTACACTTTAGAAGGAGAGACGTCACTAGACCTTTGGAGTCTCTCACAGTTGAGCGGCTTGCCGATTGATGGAGAGCTGTATGTGAAAGTCTGCTGGTCGGATTGGCTGAAAGATCAGACGGATGGTGAAGGGTGATATTTGACTGGTTTCGCCTACCACTATCTGATGAAGGCATATCGTATCCTTTGCCATTCCTCGCATGATGCCAAGGGAGTGCGGAAGCCTGGAGAGAAGAGGCATGTACGGATGGGCACATGGCTTCAACATTTCTTCATAGGGGAGCAGAAATACACAGATTTTCCTTTGGTAGTGTCGGCTCCTGTTCAATGAAAGAAGAGGGTTCGGCGACAGGCTGCTTTCCCCTCGACTTGGGAGGGAGGACAACCAGGAGGGCCCAACCCTAGGGGCATTGACGCAATTACTCATTACGCTGCGTTTCTGACTTATTGGATTTGCTCATTCGCTCTCCCGCAAGGTGACGAGAGCATGATCAGGGCAGAGGCTATCTATCCTGCCTGCTTGATGGCCTGGGGCATGAAGCTCTCGCTTTGCCCGGTCGTGCTGTGTTTGATATATAAACTGCTGGGAGACTTGCATCGTTCGCGCCTTCCTAGGAATCTTTGGGGGGTTGGCCCGCTGCATTTCTTTAATGCCTAGGTCTGCACTCTTTTTCCAGAGGCCGCTCCTCGATCGCTTCAGTCAGCGTAGCTGGTTCCCAGGATGATAGAATTCACCAGTGTTGAGCCGACCCGAGTGGCATACCAGCTCTTTGCTATTCGTGGCAAGCTGACGAAGGTTCCACTGGATTCCTTGGGGATTCTGCACTTTTGGAGTCTGGCTGCTCACTCTAGTCCATTGGTGAACATGATGAGGGAGTGTCATCTCATGGAGGTGGAGGAATATGTTCACCCCATTTCTGATGCCAAGTGCACGAGGCCAATTTTGGAGTCAGAGTTGATTGATTAGGGGCTGTCCATAAGGACGAGCGTCCTGGTTTTCCACAAGAGCGGCATTTTATGGCTGGAGCCTTATTATCCTTTCCGATTCAGTCGAAATTTCGGCTACGATCAGCATATTCCAGCTACCTCCACCCAATTTGCGTTGCCGAACAGGGCCCGAGCTGGCCAAGTGTCGAACGACGAGGCCCGCATATGGTGGGACTATTTTCATCACCGAGAGGCAGCTTCATTCAGAGTTCCGGCCCCTGCATGCTTTCCCCATGTAACTCCAAAATATATCAAATGGTGGCATGCGCACACAGGCTTCTATCGGAACTCAAGGAGAGAATGTTGGGCCGTTGCAGAGTGCAAATTTTTGGATTCCCAGTCGGTGCCTACTCTGGACATCGACCCTACTTACTTGAAGAAGTTGAAATCTCAGACGAACACTGCAGTAGCGAGCTATGTGGAGGCGCGCAAAGCTGCCAAGCAACATTCATCCAACATCGAACCGATACTACCGGAGATCAGCAAGGATGGTTTTTTGAAGATACTTCAAAGCTTATGCCGCGTGAGCAGTGAGCAACTGATCCTCCAACAGATTCCTTTGCCAGTGGAGGAGCTGATGCCTTCTACATCTTCTTGGCATCCCAAGAATGATTGGATTTATCCCTACAAGACCTTTATCAGGAGAGAAGACCGACGGCCGAAGCTTTATAAAGGCACTCCCAAGTTGTTCGCATTGCTGCGCTCTCATGGACTTTCAGTGGGTGGCCCTAGCAAAAGCATATTGGGCCAAACCGTTCTCCTTTCTTTCAAGTATGCCGACGGTGGGGGCTAGACCACCTCGGCTTGTACTATCATCTATCTTCACGCGGCCATGCAAACCTTGCGTCGCTGGCCGAACAGTGCGAGGTGATAGGGGACATATGTTGGTTGATTCGCGAAGCCGCCTCCAGGGACAAGGAGCCTTCACTGTTCTACTGGCCACTTTCTCCATTTTATATAGGACCAGTAGGTATCTTTCATTCTCTTATCTTCAGCTTTGGGTTTCCCTGTTCGCTGTTGTGTATGTCATCTCTTATCGTTCGCCTTTGCATATGCGCAATTCGGCTCTCGTTGGAGGAGACCAGACATTTTAGGGAGCTGATAATAAAAGCTCAGAAGCTGATGTATTTTGAAGTACCAGAAGCTGCCCCGACCATGATGCCACTTCCTCCGGGTGACTCACAGAAGCAGACGAGGTCCCAAGTCCGGGAAGCAGTCACTCAAGTGAAGCGGGCCTGTCGGAAGAAGACCGTAGACCCGGTGCCAGCGGTTGCCCTTCCGAGAGTGGTTTCATTTGAAGAATTTGAGTTCTCCCATCCCTCAGCTCGTCTAACCCAAGGTATACTTCACGTCCTATTCCCCGCCATCACCTTGGCAACATAGGTCAATTCTTATTTTTGCAAACGCAGCTGCTTCATCTGCAATGGCCGCGTAAGCGACTGCCACCTCTGCAGGAGCTGAAGAGAGAGAGGATATAGTGCAGATAGATCTGCCCTCCCCCACGCCCAGCCATGAGATGGAAGGTAATTGGTGATCTATCCGGCTGCAGATTTCTATAGGTTACTATCCCCCTGGGCTTACAAGGGTGCTCCCTTTTTTCAGCTTCAGTCGAGATTCGACCATCTTCTCCCCCTGTCGTGGAAACAACCGAGGGAGTTTCTGCGGAGTCAGAGGTAATTCCAGGAAGTCAATTTACTCCTGAAGCTTGCTTGCATGTTATGCCCGCCAGAGAGTTGGCCGAGCACGCTCTTATCGAGCAAGAAGCTCCGACGAGAGGCCTTTCAAGTGAAGGACCACCGACTTTGAGAGAGAGAGAACCGGTGTTGGTTCAAAGTTCATCCTCATCGGAGCAGGTGGATTATGGCAGTGGCTCGCGTGACGACGATTTCCCCTTGATGGGAACGGAGGCTGAGGACGTCGGGGTGTCTTCCGCCTACGAGAGCGACTTCACGACTTTTAGTCCTCCACGGCTGATGTTGAGTAGCTTCGGGCCACCGGGTCCTTCGGTGGGGGAAGGGTCAGAGGCGACAGAGATGGTAGCTCCTGCTGCCGCAGACTTGAGCTTAATGCCGGCTAAGGTAAAAGTTGCAATTTTAGTCTCGTGCTTATTCTCGTCTGGCCATCATGCTTGTCACGCCCCGAGCCTTTATTACAGCGGAAGACTCGCTCGGGGAGCACGAATAGCCGGCATGGTAAGCCTCTTGCAAGCAAGAATCAATCAGAGCGCAAGACAATCACACAAGTAAATGTAATTGCACAAGATTTAATCAAACTTCAACTTTATTTCATAATGCTCAATATTCAAGATACAATCACTAATTTGATTTCCATTCTACTAGACTCAAGAAATAGGAAAATTACATTGACTCAATCTAGACACTTTAACTTCCTAAGTCTTCACTCTCATCTTTATAACACTTTCACTCGCTTCCGGACCCGCTACTAGTATAGCCCGAATCCAAATCCGAACTATTTTCATCTCCTGACAAACATTGGAAAGTAGGTCATGAGCACACTTGCCCAGTAGGTATCTTCGCATCAACATGAAGGCACTATTTAAGTAATTATCATTTTAGCTCTAAAGAAATAATGTAAAATCATGCGAATGCGAATCAATCATGCAATCAAATCAATAGAAACAAGATAACCATGTAAGATAGAATGATCAAGAATGAGCTAGCAAGAATATAACAAGAACATGATATTAGCCTTCCATGAACAAGAATGTAACGAGATTATACTAGCAAGCCACATATTCATCATACTAGTCTCTTTTGAGTACATAGTTGGTGAATTTCTGTGGAATATCAAGCAAGAATGTCATGTCGTGCCGTGGATCTTCACTTATTTATAGAAATAGTACTCCCAACGCAATGCGACGCCAGTAGCATAATACCCCATGGTTTATAAAATAGTATGTTTCCGGCAATCAGCCGAGGGGACTAGCATAGAGCCCTTGAACACAATCAGTGCTCGGTCGCATCTTCAGTTATAAATTAAGCTACTTCCACGTAGTATAACAGTAAAGTATGGCCAAGAATATAGCACTTCCAACAATACCATGATAACGAAAATCAATGAATGAATGCTTCAATGTAAGAATGTAGGAGTCAAGAAATAGACTTTAAACAATGTCATGCTCATAGAAATAAATCGACAGCATAACGGTATTTTCCTTAACTTCCATTTCATTTAGATCAATTTAAGCAATATGACAAGTTCTAGATCATCAAGGTTTGTCTAGAATCATTGGAATATCAACCCTTGGTCAAACCTTGGGTTAACAAATGCAAGCTATGTAATGGTCGTTAATTGGGCCGTTACACTATGTAACGCGCCAGTAATAGGCCGTTACAGTGATCCGAGTCCAGAAGGATAAAAATGGACTCAGAGGAATGTGATGGTCTGGCACTATGCCGTTACATGAGCCTGACGGTCCAGTTCAAGGCCATTACATTTCAAGAATCAAAACCACGATAGAGTGTTCTAATTAATGGGTTTTTATTGGTACAACCAACTCGGCGTCCTAGTTGGAATCTCAGGCTCGCGGAGAATTACGGAGGCCTTGAAATATTGATTTCCTAGTCCATTGCAAGGATTATCCAATAGAGAGGTCCTCATGTCCAAGATTGTGTTCCTATAGTGCAAAGTTTGAACTAATGACGACATACCGGAATATGTACCATGTACTTATAGAATTGACTCTATTGACAAAGAGAGACATGTATAATCAAAGTGAAAATCGTGGTGAACTCCGTCAATACAACGTCTAAAAGTCATGCTTTATAATACAAGACTATAGAATTTTGGCATGAAATTAACATATCCTTAAAATATCATTAAGATATCAAAACATGCAATACCTATCATGCACAATCAGATATCCTAAAAATCATGTAATCAGGTTAAAACTTAAGTAACTATGCTTAATCAATAAATAATATTGGCAAGTTATTTTCTGTCTTAGGGTTGACAGAACGCAGGATATAACGGTCTTAAGAGGGGGCGTCACAGTGAAAGTGACGGTCATAATCAAGCCGTTACTTTAATGTAACGCGTCTGTCCAAGCGCATTAGAAACATCAGTGCAATTCAAATACTACAGAGTTTGTAACGGTCTGTAGTAGGGCCGTTACTTGAAAGTGACGGTCCTATGCTAGTGCGTTACAGTATCTGCTAACAGAAAATAATCATAGAAACTAAGAGATCAACTCACGTCATGTCTTTTATCAAAACATGATGAGTTTCTAGTCATGTTAACGAAGTAAGGCCATCTACATGCATAGGTAATCATGAATAGATGAATAGTCATGTTTTAATTTCTTAATTTGGCTAAGAGCTGCATGATGTGCATAGAACAAATAAAACATGAAATCAATGCTCTATAATGCATGGAATTCAATCAAACCAGAGGACTTTTAGTCCTATCATGCTATTTTTGCCGTTCATGAGAAAACCTACCTCTTACTTAGACTGTAGTTTCTGAATTTGGTTGAGAACCTTGCCCTAGATCCATTCCTTCTCTTGTGACTTTTTCAGCAACTTCTTTAGGCTCTAACTCCACGCCCTCTTGACCTAAAGATGTGAAATTCGGAGGAGAGTTAGTCTAAAGTATTGTAAATAAATACCTCTAAAGAACTTACCTGAGATAATGACTCCTTACCTTACTTCTTTACGTCCCAAAAGTAGGGGTCGCACAGTTCAGAACTATGCCCTATTTATAGAGTTTAGACTAGAGTTTGAGGATTAGATCGAGTTTAGAGTCCTTATTTCATCAAATCCTAATCTCTAAGAGTCCTTAGAAATATTAAAAGCCTTCCCAAGTCGATCCTTAGTTGATAGGAACATCAGGTTCCAATCTTTTCATGAGTTCCTTCACTCACGGAACTTACAGGCATGTAACGGTCTGGAGACCACACGTTACATGGATGTAGCGGTCTTACGATAGACCGTTACAGTCATCGTAGGTAGAATTTCTAAATCATTAAAACTCTTTTGTTAATTATCCACATCATTATATATATATAATTAATACTTATCCTAAAATCCCTGGATAGGCTTGAATACCTTCTAGAATATGGGCCTAACTTAATGGGCCTGAGTTAAAAACCTTTTAGACTTTAATTAAGTGGGTTGGGTTAATTGATCAACACTACTTGGCCTTATAATGACTTATTAATCAAATAAACCATTTATAAATTTATTTAGGCCTTTATTATTTATGAAGTTCTGGGGCACTACACCCTCCCCCACTTAGAAAGAATTTGGTCCCCAAATTCAATACATGGATTGAGGAGAGTGTACTTACAGTCAAACAATTCCGGGAATCTTTTCTTCATGGCTGATTCTATTTCCCATGTTGCTTCATAAGGCCATACTTTCTTCCATTGAATCTTAACAATAGGAATGACCTTATTTCTGAGTTGACGTAGTTCTCGTTCCAAAATCTTCATTGGCGTTTGTTCATATGTCAAGTCCTTCTGAATCTCCAGATTGTCATAAGTGATAATGTGATCTGGATCATACACATACTTCTTCAGCATCGAGACGTGAAATACGTCATGAACTCCGACTAACTGTGGTGGCAATGTCAATTTATAAGCCACTTCACCGATCCTTTCGAGGATTTCAAATGGACCGATAAATCTTGGAGTTAGCTTTCCTTTAATGCCAAATCTTTGAATACCACGACCCGGAGAAACCTTTAGATATACATGTTCTCCTACTTGAAATTCCAAGTCGCGCCTTCGATTGTCAGCATAAGATTTCTGCCTATCTTGTGCCATTTTCATCCTTTCCTGAATGAGCTTGATTTTCTCTGTAGAATCCCTGATTAAATCGGGGCCTAGAAATTGCCTTTCCCCTATTTCATTCCAACATATTGGTGATCGACAACTTTTCCCATATAGAGCTTCAAAAGGTGCCATTTGTATGCTTGCTTGATAGTTGTTGTTATATGTAAATTCTACCAAAGGCAAGTGATCATGCCAACTTCCTCCAAAATCAATGACACAAGCCCTGAGCATATCTTCTACCACCTGATTTGTCCTTTCTGTTTGACCATCAGTTTGTGGATGGAAAGCGGTGCTAAAATTTAATCTAGTCCCAAGTGAATGTTGTAGGCTCTTCCAGAATTGTGATGTGAATCGGGGATCTCTATCTGATACAATAGCGACAAGGACTCCATGTAACTTGACAATTTCTTTTATGTATAGTGCTGCTAGAATATCTACAGACCATCGACTTTTTATTGGTATGAAATGTGCAGATTTAGTCAATCGGTCTATAATTACCCATATTCCATCATCTCCACCTCTTGTCTTAGGTAGTCCCATAATGAAATCCATTCCTATGCTCTCCCATTTCCATTCCGGAATACTTAAGGGATGTAATTTACCTGCGGGTCTGAAATGTTTCGCCTTCACTTGTTGACATGTGAGACACCGAGATACGAAGTCAGCTATTTTCCTCTTCATATTGGGCCACCAAAAGTTTCTTTTGAGATCCTGATACATTTTTGTACCTCCTGGATGAATGGTACACTTTGATTTATGTGCTTCTTCTAAGATCAATTTCTTTGTATCTTCATGATCGGGTATACACATTCGGCCCTTGAATAGCATTCTTCCATCTTCGGATATAGAAAAATCCGGTCTTTGTTCAATATTGGCCTTAATTTCCAGTAAAATTGGGTCATCCTCTTGTAACTTGGCGAAATCCTCAATCAGTGTTGGTTGAGCTCGGATATTTGCCATAAAATAATTATCTTCTTTAATGTCAACATCTAGATTCAATTGAGCAAATTGAGGAACAAGGTTAGTCATACTAATCATGAGACTTGATAACATACCCATTGGTTTCCTGCTGAGTGCATCTGCTACAGTATTTGCCTTGCCAGGGTGATATTGAATAGCGAAATCGAAGTCTTTAAGATATTCCAACCATCTCCTCTGCCTCATGTTAAGCTCTTTTTGAGAAAATAAATATTTCAAACTCTTATGGTCTGAATAGACAGTGAACTTTTCTCCATAAAGATAATGACGTCAAATCTTCAAGGCGAAGATAACTGCTGCCAATTCTAAATCATGTACAGGATAATTTTCTTCGTGACGTTTCAATTGTCTTGAAGAATAGCAAATCACCTTTCCATCTTGCATAAGGACACATCCTAAGCCAATTCCAGATGCATCCGTATATACTTCAAATCCAGCACCCTCTATTGGTAGTGACAAAACAGGGGCTGTTGTAAGATGATTCTTAAGACTTTGAAAACTTTTTTCACAGTCCTTCGACTATATAAAAGGATTTTCTTTTCTAGTAAGTCTAGTTAAAGGAACCACGATATTTGAGAAGTCCTTTATGAATCTTCTATAATAACCTGCTAGACCCAAAAAGCTTCTGACTTCAGATACAGTCGTTGGTCGGCTCCAATCTCTGACAGCTTCTACCTTAGAAGGATCCACAGCAATACCTTCTTTTGAAATGATGTGGCCTAGGAATGAGACTTCCTTGAGCCAGAATTCACACTTATTGAGTTTGGCATAAAGTTTATGTTCTCTAAGTGTTTGCAAGGCTATCCTTAGATGTTCTTCATGTTCTTCTTTTGTCTTGGAGTATATCAGGATATCATCGATGAAGACGACGATGAACTGATCTAAATATGGCTGGAAGACACTGTTCATAAGTTGCATGAATGCTGCTGGGGCATTAGTTAACCCAAACAGCATTACCACGAATTCATAGTGGCCATAACGACTTCAAAAAGCTGATTTGTAAATGTCCTCTTCTTTGATTCTAAGCTGATGTTAACCTGATCTTAGGTCAATCTTAGAAAAATATTCTGCTCCCGAAAGCTGATCGAAGAGCTCATCAATACGCGGCAATGGGTATTTGTTCTTGATTGTGATGGGGACATCGCTTACCCCTTCACATGGTCCTGCTGCTCGCCATTTTGTTCGCCATCATTTTCTGAGTATAGCCATGTAGTTCTCTCATTTTTCTTGAGTCTTATCTATGTAATTTTCCCTTTATTGAGTCTATTACCTAAGTTAGTTAGTCATTTACCTAAGTCCAAGTTTCATTAACTAGCTTAGTAGGTTATTGGGCCTGTTCATTGGGCCTGGCCCATGGGCGCCCCCTTCCCCAACCTTTGGTCTTCTGTCAGTTGTCCACAATGTGAGGACTTATTGTAAATTGTGGGTTTCCTATATAAGGACCCCAATCCCCTACTTGAAGAGGGTAATTGATGAATGAATGAAAATTGAACCCACTTGAATCCCCTTGAGTCTTCTCTCTCTCTCTCTAGCTCTCTCTCTCTAATTCTCTCTCTCCCTCTCTCCTAGGGGCGAACCCCCTCTCTCTCCTCCCTCCCTCTCTCTCTAAAATTCGAAATTCCCCTCTCTCCTCACCGCTTGCCACCTCACTTGCCACCTAGGCAAGTCTCTTCACCTCCCAAGACCCCCATTACTTCACCATTAATCACTCCACCTCCCCAAGCACCCTTTCACCTTCCCAAGGCATCCCTCCCCCTTCCCCAAGCAACCTCCCACCTCCCAAGGGCCCTTTCCCCTCCCCAAGGAGCCCCTTCACCTCCCAAGGTCGTCCACCCCCTTCCCCTCCCTCCTAGGGTCAACCCCCTCAACCCCTCTCCACGCTCCCATTGCCTTGGCCGACCCCTCCACCCCCCCCCCTTTTGTCAACTTCAGTTCTGTCTGCAGGCTGACCTGCAGACCAGCCTCGAGTTGCAGCGACTACCACGACAACATCTTGAAGCTTCTGGGGGCGTGACCTACCTTTCTGGAAAGGCCTCCCTTTCCTCTTCGCAGGCGAGGTGGAATCACCCCATTCTGAGTTCGTGGCCATCCGGGAAGGCTGTTCTACCCCGACTGCGCAGAGCTCCATCAGCAAAGCCCCTGAACCCTGTTCAAAGCTACACCACGGCCGACGGTGAGAGATTCAAGTTGTGAGTTCTTCTACAAATATCTTCCTCCACCAGTCCTCTTACTGGATCAAGAAGCGGAAGTGCGTTCGCCATCCGGAGGTCAGAGTTTTGGTCTTTCTCCCTCGACTGGTCGGGTCTGCCTCCCATAGTGGGCAGTGACCTGCCTCCACTCATTGGCATCCCCCAGTCCACCCCGACATTAGACAGCTTCCCCGTCAGTTTAGCAGCGCAGAGGGATTGTCCATGGTTCCCGCAACTCCGGCGGCTCAAGATTTGGCATCCGGGAGCGGCCGGGACAACGTCTGCAATCCACTGTTCATTTCTGGTAGCCGCTGTGGCCAGAGTCTGCAACCCGGTTCGTTGCTGCACCACGACTAACCGTGGAGGAATCAGGCTGAACTCTCTTCTTCAAAATTCTTCCTCCATCTGTCCACGACTAGAATTAAGAAACAGAACGACATTCGGCATCCAAGATCCAGAGTTACAAATTTTATCCCTCCGTCGCGCGGATCTGCCTCCTGCAGTCTGCAGCGACCAGTGCCTACTCTTCAGGGCACACCGACCGTCCACGGCCTTGGATTGCAGCCCCATTGACTCCATCTGAAAGCTACCTCGACCACGGAGACGACGACGCTGGTTTCGTGCCATTCGGAGTTCGGGAGAGCTCACAACAGCATCTGCAACCTACTGCTACAGAACAGGTCCGGCCAGAGACCACATCTGCCGACTCGGTTCAGTCGCTGGTGTCGCCAGTCCCTGGCTCCAGAGGCCGCCCAAAAATGCAGACAACACCGGCTTCAAGTCAGGAATCATTGCGAGGTGGTTTCGCTCAATTCGGAGTCCGGACGAGCCCGGGACAGAGCCAACAACAGCACCCTATCCAGCAGTCCAGATTGCAGCTGAACCCACATTGATTTCCTTTTTAACCACTTCGGTCCGTCCTCCCATCCCCGCCTGGCCGGCTTACCGCCCCACCCTGCGTGGTGGTAGTGTTTGTCTGTAATTAACCAATTCCCACCCCCGAGATCACCCTCCTGCGCGAGGTGTAGTAATTGTACTCTTGAACAGGTTTTGAAGCTTCACCGGCGCAGTGTGCGGGGAGCACACTTCCCCGCTCGCCCTCATCTCCGATCGGGATCTGCGTCTTCACGCCGATCAGGTGAGATCCTGGCCACTCTTCACTGCTGGTTATTACCATTGCTAGCTTAGTATCGCTCTTAGTTGTCCGTCGGAGGTGAGACGAGCGCTCGATCTTTAATTCAATCCAATCAAGTTTCCACCGCGGAGCGAGTTGAGAGAGAGCCATTGCATCCCACGCCCTCGGCGTGCCGGCCTCCCTTGAAATCGGGCATCCCTGGCCCATTGGGATCTATCCCTATCCGGCCGACCCTTGGAGCCCCGAGGTCCAACCTCGGACCCTCACCACCATCGCCCGTCCTTCTACGGATCCGAGTGTGCTTCCGCGAGCGAAACCGCATGTGCGACGTTGCCGACACATAGTGCTGCTTGCTATCCTAGGTCCAAGGGAGTCGCGACACATCAAATTGATATCTTTGTCCTCCGCTGCATGTTGTGTCACATCATATTGTAAGTTGATTCAATCGCCGGTAGTCAATGCATAACCTGAGAGAACCATCCTTCTTCTTGACAAATAGAACTGGCGCATCCCAAGGGGATGTGCTAGGTCTGATAAAACCCTTGTCTAGAAGTTCCTGTAATTGCTTCTTTAATTCCTTGAGTTCTGTGGGGGACATCCTGTAAGGGGCTATAGAAACAGGTGCCGCACCTGGAATGAGTTCGATGGTAAAGTTTACTTCCCTCTCGGGCAGTAAATTAGGTAGTTCAGATGGGAACACGTCCGGGAATTCATTTGCAATAGGAATGTTTGCTAGGATAATTTCCTTAGATTCGGTGACAATGACTGAAGCAAGAAAAGCTTCACATCCTTGCGAGATAAGTTTGCAAGCGTGTAGAGAAGATATAATGGTAGGATGCTTCTTGTATTTGATGCCAAGAAAGGAAAATCTTGGAAGACCGGGCTTTCGGAAAGATATAATCCTATTTTGGCAGTTGATGTAAGCATCATGGTCTATAAGCCAATCTACCCCTAAAATGGCATCATAACCTTTCATATCAAGGCATACTAAGTTTGCGGGGAGATTGTGTCCTTCTACTACCACCTCACAATCGGGATAATACTTGGTAAGCTTAGTTCCAGATCCTAAAGCTGTAGTAATAGCGAGATCTGAAGGTAGGGGAACTGATGCAGTTGGTAAGGTTTTTGCAAAAGTGGTGAAGATAAAAGAATGAGAAGCACCAGTATCAAATAGCACGAATGCAGGACGAGAACAGATTTGAAGAGTACCTTCCATGAGCCCATCATTTTGATCCCTGGGCGCTTCTTCTTCATCTATAACTGCATTGAGGCGAGCCTGCCTCCTACGTCCTCCATTATTTGGTTGGTCTTTCATAAGGGGGAAATATGGCACACGATGCTCCCTACTCCCACAGCGCAAACAAGCACCTAGGCGCTTCCAGCATTCCTCAGCCGAGTGGCCGAATTTCTCACAAAAGGTGCACGCCGAGGCGACTTGCTCCTTTTCTTCCTTCACCTTTTTACTACTCTTTTGAGAACTTCCACCGTTCCCGTTCCTTGATCTTTTCTTATTATCACGGCTTTTGTATGGTTCCGTGATGCTGAACTTCTCCTTCTTATAATGCCGATCAGAGCGCCGGCTAGATTCTTCTCCCTTTCCTTTCAACCTTTCGACCTTCTCTAAGGTCCTCTCGCATAAATATGCCCTTTGAACCATCTCCGCATAAGTGCGGATATTCTGTGTCCCCAGTTGTTGAATGAAACCGGGTCGTAACCCGTCCATAAATTGGTTTGCTTTTAATAAGTCTGTACTAATCAAATGTGGTGCATACGGTGCTAGCCTTGAAAACTGCAACTCATATTCTGTCATGGATATCATCCCTTGATGAAGGGAGGCAAACTCCATAGCCTTCCTTTCCTTTACATGCTCGGAGAAATATTTGGCACGGAATAAAGTGAGAAAAATATTCCATGTATGTGGCGCATCAGATGGAGGTGCCGGGACCGATTTCCACCAAGTGCGAGCATCCTTGTTTAATTGGAACGTAGCTAGATGGACTTTCTCCTGATCAGTGCATTGAATAACATCAAATATCCTATTCATCTCGTCGATCCAATTTTATGCTTGGTCTGGATTGGAAGATCCATAGAAACGCGGAGGATTTAGACTCCGAAAATTGCGATGAAGGTCTCCTGCCCTTGCCCCCGCACCACCTTGTGCTATAGTTTGCAGTGCCTGGGTGAGGCCGACAACAGTTTGTTGCATACCGTCCCAATATATGCGATGAGCCATGATAAGAATAATAAGGTACCTGAGAGAAAATAACAACTTGTTATTTCTCATGAATATTGGAATAAGCATAATAAATCTTAAACTAATTAGCTATCTTATCCTGGGCTCTACCCAATTCTCACATGGGTGTGTAATTTCTTCCTTAGTTCATAGGTATGGGTCTTTAAACTTTAGACTTATCCTATGACATGACTCTTTTCCCTAAGTCTTGAGACTTAGGCTCTGATACCAACTTAACTGTCACGTCCCGAGCCTTTATTACAACGGAAGACTCGCACGGGGAGCGCGAACAGCCGGCATGGTAAGCCTCTTGCAAGTAAGAATCAATCAGAGCGTAAGACAATCACACAAGTAAATGCAATTGCACAAGATTTAATCAAACTTCAACTTTATTTCATAATGCTCAATATTCAAGATACAATCACTAATTTGATTTCCATTCTACTAGACTCAAGAAATAGGAAAATTACATTGACTCAATCTAGACACTTTAACTTCCTAAGTCTTCACTCTCATCTTTATAACACTTTCACTCGCTTCCGGACCCGCTACTAGTATAGCCCGAATCCGAATCCGAACTATTTCCATCTCCTGAAAAACATTGGAAAGTAGGTCATGAGCACACTTGCCCAGTAGGTATCTTCGCATCAACATGAAGGTACTATTTAAGTAATTATCATTTTAACTCTAAAGAAATAAGGTAAAATCATGCGAATGTGAATCAATCATGCGATCAAATCAATAGAAATAAGATAACCATGTAAGATAGAATGATCAAGAATGAGCTAGCAAGAATATAACAAGAACATGATATTGGCCTTCCATGAACAAGAATGTAACGAGATTGTACTAGCAAGCCACATATTCATCATACTAGTCTCTTTTGAGTACATAGTTCGTGAATTTCTGTGGAATATCAAGCAAGAATGTCATGTTGTGCCGTGGATCTTCACTTATTTATAGAAATAGTACTCCCAGCGCAATGCGATGCCAGTAGCATCATACCCCATGGTTTATAAAATAATATATTTCCGGCAATCAGTCGAGGGGACTAGCATAGAGCCCTTGAACACAATCAGTGCTCGATCGCATCTTCAGTTATAAATTAAGCTACTTCCACGCAGTATAACAGTAAAGTATGGCCAAGAATATAGCACTTCCAACAATTCCATGATAACGAAAATCAATGAATGAATGCTTCAACGTAAGAATGTAGGAGTCAAGAAATAGACTTTAAACAATGTCATGCTCATAGAAATAAATCGACAGCATAACGGTATTTTCCTTAACTTCCATTTCATTTAGATCAATTTAAGCAATATGACAAGTTCTAGATCATCAAGGTTTGTCTAGAATCACTGGAATATCAACCCTTGGTCAAACCTTGGGTTAATAAATGCAAGCTATGTAACGGTCGTTAACTGGGCCGTTGCACTATGTAACGCGCCAGTAATAGGCCGTTACAGTGATCCGAGTCCAGAAGGATAAAAATGGACTCAGAGGAATGTGACGGTCTGGCACTATGCCGTTACATGAGCCTGACGGTCCAGTTCAAGGCCGTTACATTTCAATAATCAAAACCACGATAGAGTGTTCTAATTAATGGGCTTTTATTGGTACAACCAACTCGGCGTCCTAGTGGGAATCCCAAGCTCACGGAGAATTACGGAGGCCTTGAAACAATGATTTCCTAGTCCATTGGAAGGATTATCCAATAGAGAGGTCCTCATGTCCAAGATTGTGTTCCTATAGTGCAAAGTGTGAACTAATGACGACATACCGGAATATGTGCCATGTACTTATAGAATTGACTCTATTGACAAAGAGAGACATGTATAATCAAAGTGAAAATCGTGGTGAACTCCGTCAATACAACGTCTAAAAGGCATGCTTTATAATACAAGACTATAGAATTTTGGCATGAAATTAACATATCCTTAAAATATCATTAAGATATCAAAACATGCAATACCTATCATGCACAATCAGATATCCTAAAAATCATGTAATCAGGTTAAAACTTAAGTAACTATGCTTAATCAATAAATAATATTGGCAAGTTATTTTCTGTCTTAGGGTTGACAGAACGCAGGATATAATGGTCTTAAGAGGGGGCGTCACAGTGAAAGTGACGGTCATAATCAAGCCATTACTTTAATGTAACGCGTCTGTCCAAGCGCGTTAGAAACATCAGTGCAATTCAAATACTACAGAGTTTGTAACGGTCTGTAGTAGGGCCGTTACTTGAAAGTGACGGTCCTATGCTAGTGCGTTACAGTATCTACTAACAGAAAATAATCATAGAAACTAAGAGATCAACTCACGTCATGTCTTTTATCAAAACATGATGAGTTTCTAGTCATGTTAACGAAGTAAGGCCATCTACATGCATAGGTAATCATGAATAGATGAATAGTCATGTTTTAATTTCTTAATTTGGCTAAGAGCTGCATGATGTGCATAGAACAAATAAAACATGAAATCAATGCTCTATAATGCATGGAATTCAATCAAACCAGAGGGCTTTTAGTCATATCATGTTGTTTTTGCCATTCATGAGATAACCTACCTCTTACTTAGACTGTAGTTTCTGAATTTGGTTGAGAACATTGCCCTAGATCCCTTCCTTCTCTTGTGACTTTTTCAGTAACTTCTTTAGGCTCTAACTCCACGCCCTCTTGACCTAAAGATGTGAAATTCGGAGGGGAGTTAGTCTAAAGTATTGTAAACAAATACCTCTAAAGAACTTACCTGAGATAATGACTCCTTACCTTGCTTCTTTACGTCCCAAAAGTAGGGGTCGCACAGTTCAGAACTATGCCCTATTTATAGAGTTTAGACTAGGGTTTGAGGATTAGATCGAGTTTATAGTCCTTATTTCATCAAATCCTAATCTGTAAGAGTCCTTAGCAATATTACAAGCCTTCCCAAGTCGATCCTTAGTGGATAGGAACATCAAGTTCCAATCTTTTCATGAGTTCCTTCACTCACGGAACTTACAGGCATGTAACGGTCTGGAGACCACGCGTTACATGGATGTAGCGGTCTTACGATAGACCATTACAGTCATCGTAGGTAGAATTTTTAAATCATTAAAACTCTTTTATTAATTATCCACATCATTATATATATATAATTAATACTTATCCTAAAATCCGTGGATAGGCTTCAATACCTTCTAGAATATGGGCCTAACTTAATGGGCCTGAGTTAAAAACCTTTTAGACTTTAATTAAGTGGGTTGGGTTAATTGATCAACACTACTTGGCCTTATAATGACTTATTAATCAAATAAACCATTTATAAATTTATTTAGGCCTTTATTATTTATGAAGTTCTGGGGCACTACAATGCTGGCCTTCTGAGATCTTTACGCTCTCTTTCTCTTGCAGGCTTCTGCTAGTTCGGCTGAGGTCTCCTTGCCGGTGATCACCGTAAAGATACCCATGCCGCCTCTCTGTGCAGATCTGCCATTATTCTCGCCGGTCTTGAGGCCCATAGCCCTGCGGTATCCAAAGGATTATAGTATGGTAGCGGGCTCGAAAACGTTGGGGACAGTTGCCGGATCTGAGCCATCAACTGAGACTTTGGAGCAGCAGCAACTTGTCATCGTTGATAAGCCGCTTCCGAGTGGAGAAAACCTCCCTAGGGCGGAGGAAGGTGAGATTGTAGAGGAAGTGACCGGGGCCTCGATGGCCCCTGCCCTTGCCATCGAATCCGCTCTCGTGGTAGCTGGAGAGGTCGGAGACAGTGACCAACCACTTCCTGCTATTGAGGGTCGAGACGCGGCACTTTCGCCAAAGGTCGGAAGAGAGGTCGCTATAATTGACAGTCCCTCTGCTGTATTATCCGCCGGGGTCAGCCTTGACATGCCATCCTCATCTTTAGTGCTAAGTGATGATATTTGGGCTGCGGTTGACAGCCGTGTAGAGTTCCATCTTCCGGACACGCCATCACTTGGTTTGCAATCATCGAGTGACCTAGTGTGGCAGTATCTGGAGACATTGCGGGAGACTGTGACAGCTCGCCCAGATTGAACTTATGTGTAGTTGAAAGGTCTTGCAAAACACCTCTCCCGCTCCTTGTTGACCTTTGGCTGCCCCATGGAGGACTGGGTGCAGCGAGTAATTCTGCTCTTGAAGCACATGAACAGGAGGGAACTCATCGGCCACAGCTTGATAGATCAAATGACAGCCACAAAACTTGAAAGAGTAGAGTGTCAGACTACCCTTCAGTCATCGAGAGGAACTGCCCAACAGATGCAGGATGCTACCGGCGATTCTAGCCAACGCCGGACTTCTCTGAAGACTCGGATAATTGAGCTCTACGCTGAACTTGACCGGGCCGAAGTAGAACTGGCACTGTCCGACCGACTGTGGGTCCAACATACAGAGGCGACTGAGCTGGCAGAAGGGCAGGCCACATTGCTTGAGGATAAATTGGTGCTACTGCAGGCCGAGGAAACCCGTCTACAGGAGCTGGCCCGTTACCCATCCTTAGGGCTGCTGGAGTTCAAGGACATCTTCCGCTGCTCACTGCAATAGCTTTATCATTTTCTCTTCTTTTTGTGAACCTTCACGTATTCCAGGGGGTGTGCCCCGGGTAACATGTATCTTTCCCTTTATGTTTGAATGGAAACTTTTGTTGCCTTATTTTGCATATCTGCTTGCTGAGCTAATTTATTTAGTCCGAGGTATGCCAGTTGCTAAGGCAGGAGAGCGCTCACACCTTCAGGGAAGGGGCGAGGGGTTCGCTCCACCACGGCGCAACTTCCCCTTGGAACCACGGATCCGCCTAGGCCGTGCACCAGGGAATAAGGAGAGAGGTTTACGGGCCACCACGGGCCGGAGGGTAGAACTAGAGGTTTATTTGTCGACCTTGCCGAAGGTGACAAAGGTTGACGGCAGGTTTGTCCGTCGGCACGGGCTTAAGGCCGAGGCAAAGGGAGGCTTGTTTATTAATACGGACGTAAGATCTGGGTTAAGGGAAATACTGACCGGTTTTGTCGATGATGACAAGGGTCAATGATAGCTTGTTCATTGTCATTGGATGAATGCCGAAGCAAAGGGTTTGTTCATTAACGAGGACGGAAGGTCGTGTTAAGGGAATATTTACCGATCTTGTCGATAGTGACAAGGGTCAATAGTAGCTTGTTCATCGGCATTGGATAAATGCCGAAGCAAAGAAGGTTTATTCATTAATGAGGACATAAGATCCGGGTTAAGGGGATATTGACCGATCTTGCCGATGGTGACAATGGTCAATAGTAGCTTGTTCATCGGCATTGGATAAATGCCGAAGCAAAGAAGGTTTATTCATTAACGTGGACATAAGGTCCGGGTTAAGGGGATATTGACCGGTCTTGCCGATGGTGACAAGGGTCAATAGTAGCTTGTTCATCGGCATTGGATAAATGCCGAAGCAAAGGGTTTGTTCATTAACGGGGACGGAAGGTCTGGGTTAAGGGAATACTGATCGGTCTTGCCGATGGTGACAAGGGTCCATAGTAGCTTGTTCATCGGCGTTGGATAAATGCTGAAGCAAAGGCTTTGTTCATTCACGGGTACAGAAGGTCCGGGTTAAGGAAATATTGACCGGTCTTGTCAATGGTGACAAGGGTCAATAGTAGCTTGTTCATCGACATTGGATAAATGTCGAAGCAAGGATAGGTTTATTCATCAACACAGACGGAAGGTCCGGGTTAAGAGAATATTTACCGGTCTTGCCGATGGTGACAAGGGTCGATAGTAGCTTGTTTATCGACATTGGATAAATGTCGAAGCAAAGAAGGTTCATGGGCGCAATGCTCATATGGGAACCTTTGTAGGAATTAAGTGACAAATGAGAATATGATCTCATTATTTCATCATCATCATTCGCTTCTTTTTTTATTCATTCATTTTTTATCACATTACCAACTTAAGCACCCTTGCGGGTTTTCGCCGAAGCCAGCTCCCTCTTGCTTTTGCCCACGCGCCCTTGCGGGTTTTCACGTGGCGGGATACCCGATTTTACCCACAGCGCCCTTTTGGGTTTTCATCGCAGCTGGGTTAGAGCCATTTTTGCCATTACTCAGAATATCTGAGTAAGTCCGGCGAGGCAACTCCATTTTAAGCCTTATTTTTTATTTTATTTTCTTCTTCTTCTTTTTTTACTTGGTTCACAGAACAAATCCGGAATAGATGAGGACCAGTGAGATGTTGACCGGCCCTGCCGATGACGACAAGAGTCAAATGCAGGTTTGTTCATCGACATTGGCTAAATGTCGAAGCTAAAGTATATTCATTAATAAGGACGGAAGAAGTTAAGGGGAACGTCGACCGGTCTTGTCGATGATGACAAGGGTCGAACACGGTTTGTTCATCGACATTGGCTAAATGTTGAGGCAAAGGAGGTTTATTCGTTAACGAGGATGAAGGGTCCAAGTTAAGGGAAACATCGATCGATCTTGCCGATGATGACAAGGGTCGAACACGGTTTGTTCATCGACATTGGTTAATTACCGAAGTAAAAGAGGTTTATTCATTAACGAGGATGAAGGGTCCAAGTTAAGGGAAACGTCGACCGATCCTGCCGATGATGACAAGGGTCGAATGCTGGCTTGTTCATCGACATTGGTTAAATGCCGAAGCAAAGGAGGTTTATTCATTAACGAGGATGAAGGGTCCAAGTTAAGGGAAACGTCGACCGATCTTGCCAATGATGACAAGGGTCGAACACTATCTTGTTCATCGACATTAGTTAAATGCCAAAGCAAAGGAGGTTTATTCATTAACGAGGACGAAGGGTCCAAGTTAAGGGTAACGTCGACCAATCTTGTCGATGATGACAAGGGTCGAACATTGTCTTGTTCATCGACATTGGTTAAATGCCGAAGCAAAGGAGGTTTATTCATTAACGAGGACAAAGGGTCCAAGTTAAGGGAAACGTCGACCGATGTTGCCGATGATGACAAGGGTCGAACAATGTCTTGTTCATCAACATTGGTTAAATGCCGAAGCAAAAGAGGTTCATTCATTAATGAGGATGAAGGGTCCAAGTTAAGGGAAACGTCGACCGATCTTGCCGATGATGACACAGGTCGAACACTGTCTTGTTCATCGACATTAGTTAAAAGTCGAAACAAAAGAGGTTCATTCATTAACGAGGACGAATGGTCCAAGTTAAGGGAAACGTCGACTGATCTTGCCGATGATGAGAAGGGTCGAACACTGTTTGTAGAGAGAAAAGATCTCCGATGGGACTTGTGGTGATCATGCTTTTCGGAGTTTCATTAGGATGAGGGTGAAGAGGAACTTCAAATTACCACATTACTGGCTTAAGCACCCTTTTGGGTTTTCGCCGAAGTCAGCCCCCTCTTGCTTTTGCCCACACGCCCTTTCCGATTTTCACATGGCGGGATACCCGATTTTGCTTGCAGTGCCCTTTCAGGTTTTCACCGCAGCTAGGTTATAGCCATTTTTTCCCTCACCCAAGTGTAGGAATGAGGCCGACGGGGCACCTCTGTTTTAAGCCCTATTTTTATCATTTCATTCATTCCCTTTTTTTTAGAGTGAAAAAATGAGGATGGGTCAATCATGTGACGTTTGACTGTACATAGTAGCATATGACAGTTGGCTAGGGCACGGAGCCTTGCGCTAAAAAGGGGTTTATTCATTGGTAAGGACAAATACCAACGCAAGGGATGAGTTTTTGCACCAATTCGGACGTAAGGTCAATAATGGCAATATTGTAAGAGAGTCGGCTGGGACATAAAGTCTTGCGCCGAAAGGGGTTTATTCGTTGGTAAGGACAAATACCAACGCAAGGGATGAGTTTTTGTGCCGATTCGGACGTAAGGTCCGTAATGGCAATATTGTAAGAGAGTCGGCTGGGACATGAAGTCTTGCATCGAAAGGGAAACATTCATTGGTAAGGACAAATACCAAGGCAAGGGATGAGTTTTTGCGCCAATTCGGACGTAAGGTCCGTAATGGCAATATTGTAAGAGAGTCGACTGGGACACGAAGTCTTGCGCCGAAAGGGATTTATTCGTTGGTAAGGACAAATACCAACGCAAGGGATGGGTTTTTGCGCCGATTCGGATGTAAGGTCCGTAATGGCGATATTGTATCTTTTTGAGAGCTTAGTCAGGGCGGGGTGCCACTAGACCAAGGTGGGTTTCGGGCATTCTGGGAATGCCGGTGGGACTGCGTGGTACAGCTTCATATGTTTCCCATTAAGAGGGGAGAATTGAACTATTCCCTTGTGGTCTACAAGGACGTAGGCACCCCCTTCATATACCCGACGGACAATATATGGTCCAACCCAGTTTTTAACCAACTTTCCTTTAGGGTTGGAGGTCATCACTTCTCTTGTTTTAACCATCACCAGGTCATCTTTCTTGAGTTCTCGCCCTTTGACCAGCTTATTGAAAGCATGGGTCATGCGAGCTTGGTAGAGTTGGATATTTTGTTACGCGCGGAGACGCTTTCCTTCGAGCTCGGTGAACTCTTCCAGTCTTCTTTCCATGTTGGTCTGCTCGCTGCTAACCAACCCATGCTAGATGGCGACTTGCAATGAGGGAACCTCTAATTCAATTGGCACCATAGCCTCCAACATGTACACGAGAGAATAAGGTGAGCACCAGTTGGGGTTTTGTAAACTGTACGATAAGCCCAGAGTGCTTCGTACATCCTTTCTTCCCAATCTCTTTTATTAGCTTTAACGGTCTTCGCTAGCAGGGCACATAGCATTTTATTGAAGGCTTCTGCAAGTCCGTTGGCTTGAGGGTAGTAGGGAGATGACGTTCTCCAATCAATCTTGTATTTGTCGGCCAGTCGTTACACCTTCTGGTTCTTGAAGTGACTGCCATTGTCAGAGATAATTCGGCTAGGGACTCCAAACCAGAATATTATATTCTGCCGGAAGAATCTGGTGACCAATTCTCCCGTCACTTCTCTTAGTGCTATCGCTTCTGCCCATCTGGAGAAGTAATCTGTTGCTGCTAAGATATATTTGCATCCTAATGAAGATGCTGGTAGCGGGCCTACCGCGTCTATACCCCATTGAGCAAACGACCAACTTGGTACGGTAGGATGCAGTGGCACCAGTGGTCTTCTTGACACAGTGGCTGATAGCACGCGGAACGTGAGATGGAAGGGGGGGGATGAATAGATCACGTAGAAATTTAAAGCAATTTGAATGACTGGAGATGAAAACCTAGTCACAGCGAGTGAGACTTCCTGAACAGCCCACGAAGTAGACAATCCAACAAAAACTTAACAAGAAGAGTTTGATTTGGAACTGTGAACGAATAGCTTAAGAACTCAAGATGCAAAGAGAGATCAGCCAAACACACTCCACAAGAGATCAGACAGACAAACCACACAGAAGAGACAGAGAGTTTTTAAGGTGGTTCGATTGCGATCTGCAATCTACGTCCACCCCTTACTCCACAGGAGTAAGGCTTCCTTGTACTAAGTAATGAAAAACCACTATAGACTCAGTCTGCTGACATCCGCTGCCTTACAGCTTGCCACAAGGGAACAAATCCCTCTACACCGATCCTGCAACCCACAGGATCTGAACCTGACCTTGCTCCAGCAAGATCAGAACCGGAGGACCAACCTCCCTTCCTCTAAACCAGAGGGTACACACGAGTGAGTTTCCTACACTCGCAACTGGAGAACCAATCTCCCTTCCTCCAAAAACACTTAGAGGGTAACAGAGCAGTAAGGAAGAAATGTGTGAAACAATTCGAAAATAAAATGATGAAAAGAAAACAGTCACTGAAAAACCAACGAAGATGTAGCTTCCAGAGAAGCAGTCTTTCAAGCTGTAAAACCCAACAAGGATCACTCAAACACTTCAGGCTCTTCTCTTGAATAGGGAAATTCTTCTACACTCAGTGGCTGTAGATGCTCTCTTTCTTTCAATCTTCAGCAGTAGCTTCTTGCTGTCTTCAGCCTCCTTTTATAGCCAGATGAGAGCACGTGGCCAACACGATTCCCGCCCATTTCTTCTCACAGAGCTGATCCCTTTTTGGTTTCACGTGTCAGGATCATCCGTTCTTTTCATTGCCTCGGATCATGAGCCCATAAACCTGGTACGTTGACTTCCACGTGGAGTAACCTCACTGGTTTAGGGTTCGCCGAGCACATGCTCGATCAGGTGACAAACCTGCCAAACAAGAGAAAAACATTAGTGGAAGCTACACTGACCAAGGGCCTGCACAGACTTTGCGTATTGTATTACAAGACATGCACGAACTCTGTTTAGCACAACGAAGGATGTGCACTGACTTTTGGTAATCTTCTATCACAAGTGCACCGACCAGGGTGCTACTAGGACAGGACATGCACTGACTTTAACTCGGATGAGATAGATATGCACCGAGGTAGAAGCTGTATGAAATTCAAGTACCCTGAAGTAGAGAATGCACAGAATTGAAGTGCAGTGAAACACGATCATGCACAAACATCATTGCACAGGACTAGAACAGTGCATCGACTTGTTCATGCCTAATACAAGAGATTGCATAGACGTTGATCAAGCATGAATGACATTTACACCGACCTTATATGTGTGTGCAGGCAATGAATGCACTGACTTGGTGCGTGCAGAGCTTGCACCGACCTGTGCGAGCCAAAACTTGCACCGATCTGCCTTAGCAGACGTCCAGTAAACTAGATGCACTTACCTTATGAATACCAACAAACATGCACTGAGATAATGCACATACTTAGAAATGAAGTGTGCACAGACTTTATGTGCACGGTGCGAGAGCTGCACCGACTTGATTGCGTGCAATAACAATTGTTGCACAGACTTGCTGTGCCTGGACTTCAACATGCACGAACTTAGTCTCGTGCCTCAATGAGGGTTGCACTGACTTAATGCTTGCATGCACAGACTCTTATTCAGTATAGATGCAATTTATGCATGGACTCAACTACAGAGAAAAGCTAAGTATGCACGTACTTTTAGAGTAGGATAAGAGAATGCAGTATACAAGTTATGTATTATGATGAACTATCAAGATTGACTTGTAGTGTATGACATCATCAAAACCGTAGGAGTGCAACAATGGCATGTTCTTGACACCTCTGGCAGGCTTTAGCGAACTTGTAGCAATCGTCAAACATAGAGGGCCAGTAGTAGCCCGATTTCTTTATTTCAATCTTCATTTTCGGACCGGCCTGATATGCCCCAGCTGACCCAGCATGGACTTCTTGCATTACTTGCTAGGCTTCTACTGGAGACAAGCACGGAGTAAGATTTTCTTTTGGGCATCCGCCATTATTCGGAACAAAGTTCTGTTCCTCATTTCATAAGAATCTTGGACTCTCAGGAGCTTCATTCTTTGTACTTTTTCTTTCGGGAGCTGTTGGTGTTGAAACTAATGTAGGAAATACTCCCGCCAATCATGCTACTGGATTTCTTCCACCGATGCCACTTCATTTTCTTATTCATCGGCTAGGGCCTCTGTCACACTGGGGACCTGC
Source organism: Amorphophallus konjac (assembly GCA_022559845.1). Lineage (NCBI taxonomy): Eukaryota > Viridiplantae > Streptophyta > Magnoliopsida > Alismatales > Araceae > Amorphophallus > Amorphophallus konjac. The sequence continues at coordinate 164,368,258 of CM040119.1, read as the reverse complement.
CGCCGGTTAATTATTGTTATAATCAGGCTCGTGTCTGGTGGGATTGCCAACGAACTGGCCAACTTTACGAGGGCATATGCCTGAGCATTCTGTCCTCGGTTGATGTGTTTGATGCTGATGAAATAGAATCTTGTCATCAGGCGGAGTGCCAGCTGGTAATAAGGGAGGAGTTCTTGCTTCCGCACATCGAACTCTCCTTCCAACTGTTTATAACTAGCATGGAATCCCCGAATGCTTCCAGCATCTAAATTCCCATGGATAGAGCAATCTGCAGCTCGATTATTAGGGCTTCATATTCTGCTTCATTATTCATTTAGTGCTTGTTTATTGAACAGGATGTATATATGACTTCTCCTTCTGGAGATTTCAGGACTATGCCTACCCCTGCCCTGACTCTAGCTGACCTAGTTGTTGGGGTATCAATTCTAGATGCACTATCAAAGTATAACTGCCACAATGAGGGTTGTACTTGGCTGACTTCTAGGGTCTCATATTCAGGAAGCTCTGGCTCTAGCGGACAATCTTCTGGTACTGGGTGCTCAGCGAAGAAGTCTGCGATGGCTTGGCCTTTAACGGCCCTCTGCGGTATGTAGGAGATATAAAACTCCATGAGGATCATCGCCCATTTGCATAAGCGACCTTTGAGTGCCGGTTGGGACATGATATATTTAAGCGGATCCTCCTTGGAAATCAGCTTAATTTCATGCGACAGCATATAATGTCGAAGCTTCTTGACTGGCGCCAGGGAGATCTTCTCGATATAGGTGTATTTCTCCTCAGTTCTGACTAATCTCCGACTGAGGTAGTAGAGGGCTTGTTCCTTCCCTTTTTCATTATTCTGGGCTAGCATTGCCCCTAGGGAGTTGTACGTGGCTGCTATTTAGAGGATCAACGACCGTCCTTTCACCAGTGCACCCAGCACTAGAGGAGTCTTCAGATAATCCTTTAACTTGTCAAGGGCTGTCTGGCATTCTTCATCCCAATAAAAGGGAACATCTTTCATCATTAGCTTGTAAAAGGGATGGCATCGCCCTGACAAGTTAGATATGAACCGCCGGATGTATGCCAGGTGGCCTTGTAGAGATCTCATCTCAGAGAGGTTCCTTGGTGAAGGCAACTCCTGGATTGCCTTGATATTTGTGGGGTCTATCTCAATTCCCCGATATCTGACAATGAATCCCAAGAATTTTCCACTCGATACTCCGAACGCACACTTTATGGGGTTCATCTTTAATTCATACTACCTGAGCCTCTAAAATACAACTCGGAAGTCCTATAGATGGTCTTCTTTCTTTCTGGTCTTGACTACCAGGTCATCTATATAGCACTCGACCTTGTGGTAGAGCAATTCATCAAATATTCTAGTCATCACCCGCTGGTAAGTTGCGCCAGCATTCTTCAGTCAGAACGGCATCCTTTTATAGTGATAGATGCTTTTGGGAGTTCGGAAGGCAGTGTGGACCTGGTCGTGCTCCGCGATCCATATCTGGTTGTATCCGGATGACCCATCCATAAATGACAGAGCTCGTGGCCATTCGTGGCATTAATCATGACCTCCGTTATTGGTACCGAAAAGTCATCCTTGGGGCAGGCCTTGTTCAGATCTCAAAAATCAACGCATATCCGGATCTGCCCATTTTTCTTCTTCACGGGCATTATATTAGCCAGCCACGTGGTGTATTAATTTTCTTCGATGAAACCCACATCAATGAGCTTGTCAACTTCTTTGCATATTTGAGTGATGAGCTCTGGCCTCATGCACTGCGGTGGCTGCTTCACCGGCTCAGCTTCGGAGCTTATGGCTAGCTCATGCTGTGAGACTGCGGGGCTCAATCTTGGCATTTCCTTGTAGGTCCAGGCAAAGTAATCCTGATATTCTTGTAGTAGCTAGATGTACAGCTTCTGTTCTTCAGCAGATAACTGGGCGCTGAGGAAGGTCGGCCTGGGGTCGTCCTCGTCTCCCAAGTTGGCTTCTATCAGTTCATCGACTTTGGCTTGGCCTCCGTCTTCTATCTCCGGGGGCGCCGGTTGGAGGTTGGCAAAGTCGGGTATACCATCTTCGAGGTCGAGGACCTCGATCTCTTCATTCTGCCTCATCTGAGCTTCATCAAGAATCTTCAGTTCGACCGGTAGTGGCTGTATGAATTGCTCTGTCAGCAAACCCACTGTAGTTGTAATTTCGAGGGGTGAGTCAACAGCCTCATCCCCTGCTGGCAGGCTTGCAGTCGTTAAGGACTGGTGATTGTTTATCGTTGAGCTAGAGAAGCATTGCAATTTCACAGCACAAGTTGAGAAGTTCTCGCCCTCTTGGATCACCATATCTTCAGCGGAGGTAGCCTTTTCTTTTCTAGCAGCATTCATCTCTTGATCAGGTTTGGAAGAAGCTTCCCTGATCGGTTCGAGAAGTGCTGACATCATCATCAGAGGAGGGTCACTGGAGGGAGGTAGCCCTGCTTCTTTAGTATCTTTAGCTTCGCTACTGCTAGCCGTGTCGAATTTGGCTTGAAGAGCCGCTTCCTCGGGATAGACCTGCTCCCAGCACCGGTAGGGGAATATGGTTTTCGATTCCAAGTCTCTTGGTTGAGCTGGTTCAACATGGTGTTCATCGAAAGTTGCCCCCAGTGAGTTATCTTCAGTTGGGTAGAAAGCGGAGATGGTGTCCACTTCATAGCGCCCGCTATAATAATATTCCTCGACGGTGAAGCCCAACCCTGGGTGTTGAGAGACACGTCTCAATTCTTTGTCCAGGCTTGCGGGATACCATAGCTTCATGAATGCTTCTTTCTTCTTGCGAGGCTGGCTAGAGGGGATGTGATGTTTCGGGAACATCTTGGCCATCCGATTTGTTATAAATGCCAACCCCTGAATGGGAACTGACGAGTCTTCTAAGTCTTCAAGCAGATGACAATCAGTATCCTCACGTGTAGGGTGTTCTTTAGCTGTGTAAAACAAGCTGCTGGGGCCGTCTATCTACGCCACCTCCCAAGCTTTGAAAGGTTCGACAGTGATATCATCGAGCCGAGAATTGGCTTAGTAAGACCTTCCGAGATACTGATGTGGTCGCGCTGCTGGTCAACCTTGGCTTCATTAGCTTCGGGGTAGATGGCGAGAGGTGCTACCCTACCCACATCCCCGGTGATGGTGATGTGTGAGACTATCTTGGGATTAACATACCCGTGTGGCGGCGGAGGGAACCAGTCGACGTCGGAGGTGCCTTTTGATGCAGAGGTCTTGGTTTCAAAGGTCTTCTGCGACCGTTCTGCATATAGAGGGGCGTCCACCAAGTGACACTCGAATACTTCGAACGGGTGGAGATCAGTAAATACTCTTTCCTCCTTCCCTTCCAGGTTGTATTTGATGCATTGATGGAGTATGGAGGGCACCACCATGTTCTCATGTAGCCAAGGACAGCCAAGCAACGCCTTGCATGAGGTGCGGGAATCGATGACATGAAACTGCACCCTCGTAATAAAGTCTGTCAGAGTGAGTGTGAATTCTGCTACTCCTAGCGACACTTCACACTTCTGGTTGAAGCCGACAATAGCATATCTCTGACTTTCTCAAGGCGCACGTTGAAGTAGTGCCTCTCATATATCCTGTATGGCAGGATGTTGACATCTGCCCCGACATCCACCAGAATTCTGTTCAGCTCCCAGCCATTCAGATGTCCTTTCATATACAGCGACCTATTGTGGCTGGTAGTGGGGAGCAGCATGTGTTCCTGAGTGAAGGTCACATTGGCCTCCGACAGAGCTTCAGCCAGACATGTCTCATATTGAGCAGGCGTCTGTAGAGCAGTAATGATCGCCTGTCGGGTCTCTTTACTCAGAGAGAGGATTTCCCAAACAGTGAATCTCACCGGGAACTTTTTTAACAGCTTGACTACCCGGCTTCCTGCTCAGACATTGGACAGCTTCATTTCTTCTACCCATCTTGTCTTGGGAGAGTCTTGAGTTGCGGCCCCTGATGGACCTGCTTCATCAGGCTCTGAGGCCGCACCCTTCTGCTTGGTGTTGTCTTCCTGCTATCCCTCATTGGCTACCGTCGGGCAAGCTTCATCTTCATCCAAAAATTCGGAAGATTGCTGGAGTTACGGGTGAATGCCCCCAGCTGTAGGGCTGGCATCCTGGCATGGTTGCTTCCCTTTCGACATTTTTAGGAATTCCAAGAAGGAGGGAGTGGCAGTGCTGCCCCCACTCTGGTTGTATAGGCTTGATGGAGGAGGGATTTGGACTCCCCTGACCTCCAGAGGGGGGATCTTATAAGGTTGCTCCCCCTTGAAGATAATATTGTGGTTGGCGGGCGACTGCCGCCCCCATCTTCGGCCCGACCAGGTTGCATGTGCAGCGGTCATTGCTTCAGCCTGACTTGCCCCGGGGGCAGGTGTAAACCATACTTCCTCCTCATCCTCCTCATCGGGAAATTTGAAGAGGGCAGATAGAGTATTGCAAGAAAGGACCGTACCCTTTGCGGCCTTGCTGGCTTTTTTTTTTCTTTCTTTGTCTTATTTTCTTTTCTTCGGCTAGTGCTTGCCCCCAGAATAGGCTACCATCCTTGTCCGATACTTTGTCAGCTTCCTCTTCTTGCTTTAGTGGAAGCTGTTCTAATTCTTGCCACGGGGCATAATCCTGTACCAGTAAAGACTCCCATTCGGGCTGTACATATTCATCTAGCCCATTTATATAGTCTTGCAGCCGCTGGGCTTTCGGACTAATTTCCTTGACCATTGGAAACAGGGTCTGCCTTCTCCGGTTATGTGTTGGTATTCTGATGACTACAAGTGGATTGGTCCACACAGGTGTTGCCACTGGCAGAGGGGGTCGTGGTGTGACGCCACGGATTTGCACTCCCAGTTTCGGGCGAGATGTGCCTTTCTTCTTGGTTTTTGCGGGGACTTGCTGCCATCCCTCTTGTTCTTTCATTGGGGCTAGAAAGCAGGCTTCATAAGTATGCTTAGTGCTTTCGCGGTCTCTTCAGGCAATGCCTGATATAGAGAGACCATGTTGACCACGGCTCTTCTCAGAGACGCTTCATGCGGTTGTGGAGGGTCTACCCTGTACTCCCCCAGGTCTATCTCTTCTTTCTTCACCATGCCTTCAATAATATCCTTGAAAACATAACAATCTTCAATTGGATGCCCCAACATTTGGTGGTAAGAGCAAAATCTTAGGCGGTCTATTCTTTTTAGGTCTTCTGGCCTCTTCGGCTCGGGCAGGGTGACCTTATCATACTGGGTAACCCAGTCAAATAAAACTTTGGTCTTTTCCTTCGGGAAAGAGTAGGCGTTCTTCATGTTATCCCGGAGTGAGGGACCCTCTTTGCCATATTCAATTTTAGCAGGCTGAGGGGCAGCTGCCTTCTTGCCTTTGTCTTTTTGCTATTCAAATGCCTTGATATCAAGGGTTTTTGCTTCTTTAGGCACTTGGCGCCGTTCTGCTACCTTGCCTTTTTGTGCAGTGGCAGTAGTTGATGTCGGGGTAGGTCTTACCAGGAAGGATTCTACCTCGGCCAGAACATTATTCAGGCGATCGAACGACCGGATTTCCATGCCAATAATCTTTTCTAGTACCTCTCTCCTGAAGTTCTGCTTGCAGATTTGTACTGTGTCCTCCTGGTGCTAGGGCCGCTTGCATCTCATTCCGAGGTTTCTCCACCTCTTGATATATTCAAGGGCTGTCTCATCTGCCCTCTGCCTCGTTGAGTAGAGCTCAGCCACCGTGACCTCCCGTTCAGTGACGTGAAATCTATGAATTTCTTCTGCATATCCGGCCAGTTGCTGATCGACCCAGCTGGAAGGCGGGAGTACCATTCAAATGCGAGCCCCGTTAGCGAGAACCTGAAAAATTTTAGCAGATACGAATCGTCGGCGGCCAGATCCCCCATGACGGTCATATAGTAAGCGACATGCTCCTTCGGGGATCCCTTCCCGTTGAACTTGTCAAATTTTGGCGGCTTACTATTCCCAGGAGGGAGCCGCTTGGCAGCATGATGTGGCTGGTATGGCACCCTATAGGCATCGAATGCGACATAGTCGCCTTCACTTCGTTCAGCAAGCTTCAGCTCCATCATCCTCTCTACCATCATCTTGTTCATGACTGTTGGATCAACCGGTTCTGGATAGAAATGTGCTAGTTGTAGATAGGGAGTGACCAAGGTGGTCGCCTACGGAAGAGGGCGGAGCAGCGGAGGTGTCTGGTGCACCTGTGGCAACACCGGCGGCATCAGCGACTGCGATGGGCATTGCTGAGTTGTTGCCAAGCTTGGTTCTGCCTGCTGAGGTGGGGTATAGAGTGGTGGGAAGTCATTCTGGTTGACGGCTCCCCGTGATGATTCGGCCTGCATCTCAGGCGGCTTGGAAGCTGAGGTCTGCTCCGTCTTCTCCACAAGCTGCTTCTTCAAGAATTTTATCTCTTGTCGGTATTTCTGGAGTAACATCAATACCGATGGATCCGTAGTTGCAGTGCTGGGAATGGCTTTTGTAGTCTCCCCAGACACACCTTCAGGGAGGATGTCGAGCAAGACATCTTCTTCTTCCGCTGTTACCACATTGGCGGTTAGGATGATAGCTTTGTCATGTTGCAAGTGGTGGGCCAGGGTTTGCTTTCCCTTGAATGCTACCAGCATTTCTCTTGCGGCTTCCATTCTTCGAGTATTCAGCCCCGGCCTTCCGACCAACTGAATGAGCTCCTGAGGGTCCTCAGGTAATCTCCCATAGCGGCCAGATACCCCAGCCATGTTGCAGGTGAAAATCTGCATCCTTCTTCTTTGTCTGCAAACCCTCCTTTTTGCATTATCTAGGAAGGTGAGCCTTTCAAACACAGAAACTCTCTTTCTTTCCTCCTGGTGGGGTGTAACTTCATTGGCTTGAATGTCCAAGCCGTCTTCATATCCATTGTTGTCGACCGACGACGTCATCCTTCTGTCTTCTTCTTCTTCTTCTATTGCAATTGATGGGCAGTGATCTTCTTCAGCCACGGCTGCTTGCAATAGCCATTGTTCGCCCAATGAGGGGTTGCTTAGTCTCCTAAAATAACTTCTGACCATATTGGTCATCTCTTCTCGCCCCCGTCCCTGATGTAGGACCGGGGACAGTTGTCGACCTCCCATCGGAGGGATGTAAGCAAGCCGGGCTCTTCCGGCAGGTTGTTGAAATCTTCTTCCCATAGTGGGGATGTTGGCCTGTCGGGCGCAAGCCCTAAAACTTTCACGGCGTGGATGATCCACCACCGTTTCCTCTTTCCTTGGGGCAAGGCCCCTTTGCTTGCTCTTCTCTGCTCCAGTAAATCTGAAGCGATGGCGGACTGGTGCGTCCTGGTGGGTAGGCTGGATCTTCTTAGGGACCCAAACTTGCTTGAATATTCTTGGCTTGGGAGCCAACATTCTTTGGTCATGACATCCAGCTTCTTCTTTCTCGGCCCTCCTCCCAGAGAGGGCTTGGTAGGAGTTGTAAATAGGTACTGCGAGAATCACCCGATCTGGGCTCACTCGAGCGTCACGTCCGTCCAGTAAGACGCGAACTCCCCCGATCAACATAGATTTGTCGGACACGGAGAGACGTCCGGTAACAGCGGTAGCAGCCTTTCTTCGGAAGTTCCGATGTTCGCGCCTCCCAGAATTATTGGCAAGGACGGGGCGGGCCCCGTGAGTGATATGGTGCACCATGCAATTGGCGACTTGAATTGGGCTCGTGAGCGAGCCAGCACATCGTCGAGCCTTCGGGGCCTCGACCTTTTCTGTAGTCTTCTTCTTGGCGGGCTCCGAAGACTCTACTTGCAGCAGATCGGCAACGGCTAACCCCAAAAAGTTAGGGAAGCCTACAGCTGGTGGGAAAGACCCGAAGATAGTGGGGATCGCCAGGTACCCGTGTTCAGTGTGGCTGGCGACGATCGCGGGGCCAAAGTTGAGAGCGGTGAGTCCCGATGACATCATCATCCACCTGAGATAAACAAACAAACAGTCAGTATTTTATAGGGGAGCCCCCGAAGGCATCCCCTCTTGGCAAAGAGATAAAGGGAGACTCAAGTCCCACCAGGCATGCCAGCTTGTGGGGGACTGATTTTCTTTATATTTTCAAGTCTGAACTAGGTCGTTCGTTTGATATTTGCGTAGGCGTTCCAGTCACTGAGGACAAGTTTATTATGCGCTCGATCTGACATGGTCAGTCGATTATGTGGTTCATGTCGGGACCTAGAGTCCGTCATACCATAAAGGTTATGACGTTAATTACGTCCTCTAAGAAAGAGGACAACCCTTGATTAATAGCCAAGAGAGGATGCCTGAAGGGATGATACGAGGGCATAGATAATACTGACTAAATGCACCAATCGATGATGTGGAATGAGGTCATTTGGTTGACCATTCATGCAAAATGCAACGAGTTCATTAATTAGTTGGCTCATGTAATTAAAGGTTTTAGTCATGCTCATTTAGATAGCAATGCATGCTAATGCAAATGTACGTGCATGATTTCATGATGGATGCTCAGCATACTTGAAAATGTTGAACCCCTTTTATTCATTTATTTGATTGGATTCATTGGATCAGTTAGGGCTTGTGGACGCACTTTTTATTTAAAATCGTCATTTATTTGTTTATTGGGTTTATTAAGTGCGTGGGCGTGCCAGTCACATAGTGACGATTTATTCGGGCTTCACAGAAGCCCATGGTGCACTCGATCTGATTAATCAGACGATTGTGTGATTCGTGTCGAGACTAAAACCCGCTGTGCCATAAAGGTCACGGCGTTATTTACATCCCCTCGGAGAGGGGAACTCCCTTGATTAATCGCCGGGAATCAGGGCCTCATGGCCAGGAAGCTATATCGAGAGAAACGAATCGATAGAAGTCTCGAATCAGTCGGAAAGCCCTATGTCTAGGGAAGCAAGCATTCGAAAGATGTCGGTCACTCAAGGGACCATTTTGATATTCGGACGAGCGTCCGGCTTCAGAGAATCATGATCGTCACGGGGAAAACTGGAGCATATGTATACCGGGGTACGGCAAATTTATTATTCAAAGGGACGGGAAACGTTCAGTTAAATCCCGATTAGAGCGGTCAAAAACCGATAAGTTTGTCAGCCCGGTGCAAGATCAAGCTACGGCCACACTGTGGTGGGCCCCTCGCGGTCGAAGTCGGGATCACGTGGGCGTCATCAATATTTTTGGTGCCAAGGGGGGGCAACGGGAGGATGTCATGGGACCAGATCTGAGAACCAATATGCGTTCGAAGAGAGCGGGCTATAGGCCGAGGATATGGGTCAAGCAATGACCATGATCGGGGCGGACCCGAGGTCTAAGCATGGCCCACGGAGGCCTTATTGATATTCCCATGCAAAGGGTACGGGGATGACAAGAGCCTTCTCGTCCCATTCAGATTTTATCGGTCACTCGTGGACCACTTTATGTTCTGACAATGGTCCATGTTTGTAGCGTAAGAGACGGTGACAAACCATACAAATACCTACCGTGAGTACGGCAAGTTTAATGCAAATGCGGGATCAGATCCCGGTATATGTATGTCGGTCACTAACGGACCATTCACTGTTCGGACGAGAGTCCGCATTTGAAGCATCGAAGACGACGATAAAATCGTACGAATGTCTGTCGCAAGTACGGCAAGTTTAATGTGGGTGCTGGATTAGATCCCGGTATATATGTCGGTCACTAACGGACCACTCATTATTCGGACGGAAGTCCGTATTAGTAGCATCGAGGATGACGATAAAACAGTGCAGATGTCTGCCGTAGGTGCGGCAAGTTTAATGTGGGTGCGGGATCGGATCCTGATGAAGGTGGGTTGAGCTAACGAATTATCAGCCCGGGATAAGTTCGGATCATGGTCACGTCCGGGTGGGGGCTCCTGAGATCCAAGTCCGATCTAGTGGGGCATCATTACTTTTCGTTTCACCAAACCGTACGAATGTCTGTCGTGAGTATGGCAAGTTTAATGCAGGTGCGGAATTAAATCCTGGTATATATATATGTCGGTCACTAATGGACCATTTCTTATTCAGACAGAAGTCTGTGTTTGTAACATAAAAGACGGTGACAAAACCGTACGAATGTCTGCCGCAGATACGGCAAGGTTAATGTGGATGCGGGATTGGATCCCGATGGAGGTGAGTCAAGCTGATGATCTATTGGCCCGAGGTGGTTTCGGACTATGGCCATATCGGGGTTTCCGAGGACCACGTCTGATGCCATGGGGCGTCATTGCTTTTCTCTTCACGCACAGTCCGGGGAAGTGAATTGTCAAGTGTGAAGCCCGAACTCGCCAACGTGCGCCCTCGCACGTGGATCGACCTGCGCGGTCAGGTCGCGGGGTGATTCATGTTCTTTCGTTCTCATTCATTAGTTTAGGTTCCTTCTTTTATTTTATTCATTAGTTTCAACCCTTTTCTTCTATTTAGATAACTGATGTTTTCTTTTATGGGGCACACTGGTTTAAGGAAACAAATGGGCACGCCGGATAAGGGGATGCCAAGGGGCGCGCCGGTTTAATGGGTGCAATAGGGCGCGCCGGTTAAAGATGTTAAGGGGGGGGGGGGCGTCGGTTACATGGCAAGAAGGAAGAGGGGCCAGGGGCACGCCGGAATAGGGTAATGAATAGTGAGGCGCAGTGGTTAAAGGGGGGCGATGCAAGGGGGAGCGCCGGATAAAGGGATGCCAAGGGGCGCGCCGGATAGAGGGATGCCAAGGGGCGCGCCGGTTAATGGCCAAGAAGGAAGAGGGGCGCGCCGAATAAGTGTCAGGAAAACGGAGGGAGTTTTGTGTGTGAAGCTAAACCGGCGCGGGGGGGGGGGGTACCGCGCCGGATTAGCCCACGCCGGATTAAGAGCACGCCGGGATAGGTTCTATGAGGTTTTCTTTCATTCTTTTGTGCTCTGTTTCTTCTTTCTTTCAACTGCAAGTTAATTTGTTGATTGGTTTGTTCACCGAATTGGTAGATTAAGTTTGTGGAGAGAAAGTTTAAGTGTTTTAGTTGTTTATTAAGGTGGATTAGCATGAAGATTCGAGTGTTTTATTAGAAGAGTTTGTTGTGTAGGGCAGTTCAGTTTACTTCAGAGGTAGCTTCAGAGTTGGGTAGTTCTTGGCAGGAAGGAGTCCAGCTAGTTCATTTATTCCTGGTAAAAATTGGGCAGCACCTCCCCTGGACTGAAGCTTGCCAGAGAAGAGCAGGGGAACACCAAACGGATAGCTCTGGGGTGAACCTCAAAATGCAGACCTCACGGCAGTTTGATAACCCATAAGTGAGTGTATGAAGTTTGAGGACTAGCCTTCAAGAACTCTCATAGCTCACGGGTGATTGTTTCGTAAGGGGGGACGAATGTACGCCATGAGAGGCTATGAGTGTTCATCCCTTCGACGGTTTCCTTAGAAGGCCATGCCACGGAGAGGCAAGCTTCGAGGACCTTGGATGATCAAGAGACAAGAAGAGGAGAGCGGAGGATACATGAAGAGCACCGAGCTTGAGAAAGACCCTATGTTTATTCACCCACCGAAAGGGGGAAAAACCAAAATACAAGAAAAAAGGGGGATTACATCATAGAGAGAGAGGAAGAAATACATCGATGGGGGGGTGGAGAATACATTGACGGAGGAGGGGAAGAGAGCACAGGCTCTTTCCCCTCCGACTCACCTCTCACAATCACTCTTTTCTCTTCACCTCTCAGGCGTGGATGGATGGATCTTCCTTCTCTTCGGGTGGCCTTCTCTTCTCTCTTCAGTCGCCCTCCGGGGGGTTCGAGCTTCTCTCTTTTTTTGTAACGGGCTCCCCATATAAATCGGGTGGGTTGCATTTTCTTCGAAGGATGGCCAGTGGGGGGAGGGTTCCCGCCACCTCTGCCTCATTCGCATCAGCGTCGGGAGTCAACTTGTCGCGATGGCTACTGCTAGCTCGAGCCGTACCCTGTCATTCGTCCGAGGACGGGATGTTCACTGGTCTATCGGGAGATCTACTGCTGCTGCCACCGTCGCTGTTGGCCTCTGCTGCTACCACTATTGCGTTGTCGAGTTGGGGTGTGCACAGCTCCGCAGTCTTTAAATGGCTATGGGACGGGCATTGAATGCACTGCTCTTCTCCTCTCTGGACTTCGCGTGAGATTCATCAGGAAACAGAGCATCGAAGTATAGATGGGATGGCCCTTTGGTTAAAATGGCGCGGAGTTGTACGTGCCGGATTAGCAGCACACATGGGGGCACGCAGGTTTAAGGCCAAGCAAGGGTGCGCCAGTTTAAGGCCAAAGCAAGGGTGCGCCAGTTTAAGGCCAAAGCAAGGGCACGCCGGTTTAAGGCCAAAGCAAGGGCGCGCCGGTTTAAGTGCAGGCCACGCCGATTTAGACTTTGTCTCGGCTTCACGGCTATTTGGACGGACGCTTGTCCTCCCGTGTTGCTTTAGTTGTAATGCACCGCCTCTGGGGTGTTTAGTTCATGGCCTCTGCATCCTGATTTGGAACTTTGAGTGATCTCCGGCGCGTGCCAAACACGTGTTCGAATTCCTGAGTTTCTTTTGATTCGTCCTTCGGCAATGCCGACTGGAGAGTCGGGGCCATCTCTTCAGCACAGGGGGCTTATTTGTTGGGTGGCGGAGCACCGGGTAGGTATTCGTCTTTCTTGGAGGAAGCATAGGGTTTATTCGGCCTTCCCGTCTTTGACTCGCTCTTGAGTGCTGAGACGTGCATGCTGTTAAACAGGAGGACGGTGAGCTAGAAGGGGAGGGGATGAATAGATCACCGTTTAAAAAATATTTGTCCTAGCCGAGGAAATCTTAGAAGATGAGATGGGCTAGGAAGACTGACTATATGTAAAATAATCCGAAACCTCAACCAAGATAAAGAAGGTCACGAGCGCAGAACATATATCACTCAGAATTTCATCAGCACATATGCACAAGCACTAAGCGAGCAGTCAGACCAAGGTTTCGATCATCAACAATCACACTTACTTCATGAAACCAGACAAAAGCATAAAGAGAAAAGATGCGCACAATCACACCACGAAGAACAAGAGGTTTAGATGGTTCAGTCTGCAACCTGCAGACTTACGTCCATCCCTCACTCAAGGCCGAGTGAGGCTTCCCTTTCACAAGAAAGAACCGCAGACTCAGTCTGCCAACAACACGCTGATCCACAGCTTGGGGATCGAAATCCCTACAGACGCTGAACTCACAGCATGCACCCAGGTCTCACACCACAAGACCTGACCCGGAGATAACTCTCCCTTCCTCTTAGACAAGAGGGAACCCAGCAGTGACTCACCCTCACTACAATTCAGAGACACTGTCTCTCTTCCTCCACAGCCGGAGGGAACAACCCAGATAGCCTCCTCACTATCTGAACACAACAACCCTGGAGACCACCTCCCTTCCTCTGATCTGATTCAGAGGGAACCACAATGCAACCCAGAGGATTCACCTCTCTTCCTCTACACCTAGAGGGAATGATAAAACAGAGTATCAGAATTTAAGAACAAACAACTGAAAACATAAAGAACTATCGAAGACAATCGAACGGAGAAACAATGTAGCTTCTTAAAGAAGCATAGACAAAACATAGCAGAACCATCCTCTCCTTCATCACTCTCTCTCTTCCAGGTATGCTCAACGAATGGATCAGGATGGCTTCTCCTCTCCTTCCTCTCGCTCTGGTCTCACCCTTTTCTTTGTGGCTTCGGCAGCTTTTCAGGAGCAGAAACCTTCATATATATATCCAACCTCACGAGAGAGTGAGGGTTTGGGAGACACGCGCGAAGTCATGCTTCCAGATGAACCGAGCCACGTGTTAGACGATTATTCCCTCAGATCACGTGCTCACATGATTGGAATAAAGTTCCAATTTGTCTTTAAGTCCCTGTAAGGTTTCAGAGAACATTTAGTCAATCTCAGAAATATTCAAGTCATACATTGTTCACACAGATTGCACGGGACTTATCAAAGGACAGAAGAATGCGTCAACGCACTAAAGCCAAGGCGTTAACGCAATGGATATAATGGAGAACAGGTCCCTTGACAAAACACACTAATGCGTCAATGCATCAGTTGACAGCGTCGACGCTTCTGCTTGGTGGTTGATCAAAAGAACCTTTGGTCATAAACTCAAGGCGTCGACGCTTCCATTGTGTAGCGTCGCCTCAGCTCCTTGGGCGAGACGCACAATCTCTTGGTAACAAGCCAATGCGTCAATGCTTCAGGTGACAACGTCGACTCAGCTTCATAGGCGAGACGCTCAAGCCCTTGGTACCAAGCCAATACGTCAACGCTTCAGGTGACAGCGTCGACTCAGCTTCATAGGCGAGACGCTCAGGCCCTTGGCAGCAAGCCAATGCGTCAACGCTTCCATCGTGCAGCGTCGACTCAACTGCTTAAACGAAATGCTCACGCCCCTGGCAACATGCCAATGTGTCAACGCATCCAGTGACAGCGTCGACGCAGTGGACAAAACAGCAAGCGAAAGATGCACTATTGCGTCTACGCAGCCAGCCAAGTGCGTCAACGCACTAAATGCACAGAACCCATATAAACAAGACAAATAAGTATGAGCTCATGGGTGAACATGATAGAGGAGCATTAAATCAGAAAAGCATGATGAAAAAGCATTTGATCCATAGATGTGCATGCAAGACAACAACATTAGAATCTAAGAATATTTAGACAATTCAGGATCTTTATCATTCATCAAGGAGCATCAAGATAATTATCATAAAAATAATTTGATTCATAGTCTTAGTCATCATGAAAACTACAGAGATGCAACAATCTCCCCCTTTTTGATGATGGCAACACCATGAGTCAAATTCAGTGAAAGAAGAAACACCAACTTAAAACATTCTCAATAAAGGTAGCAATGGTGACCTCTCAAGGCCTGAACAGGCCTGAACTCACAGCACTCATCATCTTTTACCAAAAACCATTCCAAAACCTTCCTTCCACTAGCTAGCTACAAAATCACCTCTTTACTCCCCCTTTCAACCTTCTCCCCTTTTCAGACTTCTCCCCTTTTCAGACTTTTCAACCTTCTCCCCCTTTGACATCATCAAAACAAGGAGAAAGAGAGATGTTGACGCTGGACTGATGAGAAAAGATGGAGAGGATTCCAACAGTGGAAACTCATTGTCAAATCTTAGATGCTTAAGTGGGGCTGTAAGGTCCAGTGAAGAATCTTGGAGTTCTGGTAAGAGAAAGAGATTCAGAATAAACTTGAAGTTTATCAATTTACTATGATTATGAGAGAAGAGAAAGTGGCAACAAGTATGACTGAGGTAGCTGTTGAGGCTTGTCAAAGAGACAACAAGAGTTTGAACCATTAAGACAGCCTGTAGGCATTGAGGACAAACAGTCCAGGCAGAGAAAGCATAGTTATAGAGTGTATTTGGCCAGTTACACTTTTGACATTAAGTATTCACCTTGGTCAGAGGCCAGCATCCTCAGTTACTCAGTGTGAGAGCCTCATCACTTCTCAATTAGAGAACAGAGATAGTGACCATTGGTTGTTACATGAGGAGACACCTTGATCAGAGGCCAGAATCCCCAGTTACTCACCATATTGTCATCATTGCTCTGCCAAGCATAATTTTGAATTGTATTTCTTTCTTTTGATTTTGTTTATGAGAACTGATACCTCATGACATAGGAAATTCTCATTTCATTGATGGGATTCCTAGTTTCTCAGTATGCAGTTTTAAGCACAGATAAGTTTAACTAGCTCAACAAGGGGTTGTTTGAAGAAAAAACCCAGGGCAAATATCAGAGGTCTTATCAAGATGTCCAATGAGAACCTCATAAACAGAAACCATTTCTTACAAGTCTAGCTTGTTCATGAGTCATGCAACAAAGTAAGAGGATATACTTGTGAAGGTTAATCTTAGCCTCTTAAGACTTACTAGAAGAGGATTCTAGCTGGATTTTAACTGCACAAACTTAAGAATGTAGGAATTGAATGAGGTTCTATTAAGAGGAATATTCAAGATCAATTCTAACATTTAATCCAACAATAACACCCATCTTTCAAGCGTTTCTAATTAGTCAAGCTCCCCCTCTCTAGTAGCTCTATCTTCCATTCTACCCAGAAAACAGCAGAGAAGCAGAATTGACTTTACTCAAAGCACACACCTGCTCCCCTTCACATAGGGACCCCCACCAGAAAAAGTATGACAAAACTACCACTAAATTTATGAAAATACATGAACTAGAATTCATTGCCTCAAATCAGTCAGAGTTTGTAAATACCAAGTTCTCTTCTCAAAGAAGTGAATTTTTCAGTATCTAGAGGTTTTATAAAAATATCAGCAATTTGATCTGCAGTCCCAACATGAATTAATTCAAATGTTTTATTTGCAATTTCATTTCTGATAAAGTGGTGCCTGATTTCAATGTGTTTTGTTCGTGAGTGTAAAACAGGATTCTTTGCAATGTTTATGGCACTAGTGTTATCACAAAAGATGGGAGTGCAACCTGTCTCTACTTGATAATCCTGAAGTTGATGCTTGATCCAGATAACCTGAGTGCCACAGCTGCTTGCAGCCACGTATTCAGCCTCAGCAGTGGAAAGAGTCACTGAATGTTGTTTCTTTGAACTCCAAGAAACTAGGCATCCTCCTAAGAATTGGCAGTGGCCACTGGTGCTCTTCCTATCTAGTTTGCATCCAGCAAAGTATGCATCAGTGTATGCAACTAAATCTAATGTGCGTGAAGCAGGATACCATAAGCCTAATGTATGTGTGGCAGACAGATATCTAAAGATTCTTTTTACAGCAGACAAATGTAGTTCAGTAGGCCTAGACTGATATCTTGCACATAAACCAACACTGAATTGTATGTCTGGCCTAGAGGCAGTTAAGTACAAGAGGGATCCGATCATACCTCTGTAGAGTTTTTCATCCACTTGTTTACCTGACTCATCTGCATTAAGGGTCATGCTTGTGCTCATTGGGGTGAAAATTTGCTTCAGGTTAGTCTTCCCAAACCTTTTTAGGATATCCAGCGTGTACTTGGTTTGGTGGAGGAAACAGCCATCTGTCATTTGATTTATCTGCAAGCCAAGGAAATAAGTCAGTTCCCCAACTAAGCTCATCTCAAATTCAGCTGACATAAGCTGTGAAAATTCTTTACACAGTTCAGGATTTGTTGATCCAAAGATGATGTTGTCCACATATACCTGAACTATGATGAGATCTTGTCTTGAATTCTTAGTGAATAAGGTTTGGTCAACTTTACCTCTGTTATATCCTTTATCCAGTAAGAAACTGGTCAGCCTTTCATACCAGGCCCGAGGAGCCTGCTTTAATCCATAAAGAGCTTTGTTTAACCTGAAAACTTGATCAGGTTTAGTCGAAAACTGAAAACTAGGAGGTTGTTCAACATAAACTTCTTCTTTTATAATTCCATTCAAGAAAGCACTCTTAACATCCATTTGTTGAAGTTTTATGTTGTTTGAACAAGCAAATGCTAATAGAATTCTGATAGCCTCCATTCTAGCTACTGGAGCAAAGGATTCATCAAAGTCCACTCCATACTCCTGACTGTAGCCTTTAGCTACAAGTCTAGCTTTATTCCTAGAGATGACACCTTCTTCATTCAGTTTGTTCTTAAAAACCCATTTTGTTCTTATTACATTGAAATTTTCAGGTCTAGGTACAAGTTCCCAGACATTGTTTCTATCAAATTGCCCTAGTTCTTCACACATGGCAGTTACCCAATTCTCATCACTTAAGGCTTCTTCAATGGTCTTAGGCTCAATTTGAGAAACTAAAGCAATTAAGCCCTGATTCTGAACATTTCTGAAATGAGATCTTGTCCTAGGGGGATCATTAAGACTACCAATAATATTGGTTATAGGGTGGTCTTTTAAAACTCTGACATTTGTTGAGGACTCACCTTGTTCGGTTGTACTTACTAGGTTCAGATCAGTGGGTTCTTCAGCCGGTTGTACTTCCTCCTCTTGCATTTGATTCAGGAACTCTCCATCATGACTTGTAGATCTGTTATCATTATTTAGACTGTTAGAGATTTTTGTTTCATCAAAAATAACATGAGGGGTTTCCTCTACAGTTCTATCAATTTTATTAAAGACCCTGAAGGCCCTAGATGTTTCAGAGTATCCTAGGAATATTCCTGGAATACTTCTAGCATCAAATTTATCTAAGTTTCTCTTGTTGTTATTATGAATAAAGCATTTTGAACCAAAAATTTTGAAATATGAGACATTAGGCCTCTTACCTTTCAGGAGTTCATATGGTGTTTTCTTATGTATGGGTCTTACCAAAGCTCTATTAAGTATGTAGCAGGCTGTGTTTGCCGCTTCTGCCCAAAAGCTCTTAGGTAGCTGACTCTCCATTAGTAGTGTTCTTGCCATTTCCACTATTGTTCGATTCCTTCTCTCCACAATTCCATTCTGCTCTGGGGTCCTGGGAGAAGAAAATTTGTGAGTCAGTCCCTCCTTGTCACAGAAGCTAGAAAATGAGGAGTTCTCAAACTCTCCTCCATGATCTAATTGGATAATAGTGATCTTGTGCCCTATATGTTTTTGCTTATTGAAAAAATGTTCAAATTTTTGAAAAGCATCACTCTTATTTGCCAAGAAAAACAGCCATGCAAATCTAGAGTAGTCATCGACAATGACAAAACCAAATCTCTTACCATTTAGACTCTGGGTTCTGGTAGGACCAAAGAGATCCATGTGCAAGTGTTCCATGATCTTTGTTGACAAGCTCTCAGACCTAATTTTGAAAGAAGCTCGAGTTTGCTTGCCTAGAGTACAAGCCTCGCAACTCTTCGAAACTGATTTGAACTTTAAGCTAGGCATGCCTCTAACTAAATCAAATTTAGCTAATTTATGCAAGGTGTTAAAGCTAGCGTGGCCTAGTCGCCTATGCCAGTCAAACATGTTACTCTCTGAATCAGCAGTGAGACACAGATTAGACTCAGACTCAACATCAAGATCCACAATATAGACATTATTGACTCTATTTGCAATGAACTTTATTTTATCGGAGTTTGGTTCTAAAATTTTGGAAGCATGCTCATCAAAAAGAACCTTGTGACCCTTGTCACATAACTGACTAATACTCAATAAATTGTGTTGCAGACCTTCAACCAACAAGACTTTTTCAACAGAGTTGGAGGTTTTCTTACCGATGGTTCCGGTCCCAATGATTTGACCTTTATTTTTACCTCCAAACTTAACTGACCCTCCTGCTTTCAATTCAAGCTTGCTGAACTTTCTTTGATCCCCTGTCATGTGCCTCGAGCAGCCACTGTCGAGATACCACTTGTAGTTCTCGGCTGCTAGGCTCACCTGCACAATAATAATTTAAGTTGTGTGCTTTGGAACCCAAGGTAAGTTGGGTCCAAAAATACCGTTCAATTCATTAAGCACAGTCTTGGGAATCCAGATCTGTTTCAACCCCTTTTTCTTTCTGTGCTGAGAGTTGACAGTTTTGTTATTGATGTGCATTTCATTTGTTTCTTTTTGTTTCTCAAGGTGTGTCCAGTTTCTGTTGATAAAGGTTTGGGTCCCAGCCAGACCATAATTTTTAACCTGTCTAGATGAAGGCATTTTATTGACAGTATTCTGTGTGTAGTTAGACGTTCCCATGTTTCTTTTAAAATAGCCCATTCTTTTATTAGAGTCATAGTTGTTGAGTTGACAGACACCTTGCTTCTGGTGCGTGGGCTTGTTGAATTTCTTGAAGATATTTTTTTTCCAAAATCAGCCTATTGTCTATGGATGTTCTTTTGTTGTTCAGTAGTTTTGGAACTGGATGGAATGTCCAGTTTCTCTTTTCCTTTCTCAGTGTAGAAAGTAGTGATTTTTACCCCAAATGCTTCCTTCTTACTTGGGTTGAAACCCAACCCCTCTCTGTTAAAGTTTACTTTGGTGCCTAACAAGGCATTCAAAGTACTCTCTCCCAAAACAAACCTCTCAAGGGTTTTCTTCTTATCTTCCAACTCCTTCCGCAGACATATATTGTTTTCCAGCAATTCATCATTGACCCTTTTAACAGCTTCATACCCTTCCCTGAGTAAGTCATTTTGTCTCAGGTTTCCTTCAGTATGTTGATTTGTTTCATCAAGCTGTTTTCTAAGTTTTTCAAGCTCATTTTTAACAAGATTGTTCTCATTTCTTACATTTTCCATTTGAGCTAATTCAACTATCAGTTTGGAATTTTCTGTCTTGATGAGTTCTTGTTCTTCATTAACCACATTGAGTTTGCGTTTGGTGACTCTATGTTCTTTAGCTAAGGCATTGTACATATCTAGCAGTTCACCATACTTATCTTCCCAGTCATCAATAGAGTAAGTCACAAAGGGATTGATTACCTCATTTTCCTCGTCGGCCATCAGACATACTCCTTCAATCTCCTTTCCTGAGGAATTAGTCTCTGAGTCTTCTTCTTCATCGCTCCAAGTGCATACCATAGCTTTTGGCTTTTTCTTGTACACTTTGGAGCCTTTCTTATGGTAATCCAGTGTCTTCTTCTGAAGCTCATGGCAATCTTGCTTCATGTGCCCAAAGTTCCTGCAATGATAACACATCACACTTTTAGCATTCCTATCCTTGTCATTGCCATTGTTCGGATATTTACCTGATGAGTAGTTTCTTCTTCTCCCATATGAATTTCCCTTCAGTTTCAGAAATTTCCTGAACTGTCGTGTGAGCAGAGCTTTTTCACTCCTGTCAAGGTCTGGAATTTCATCAGAGTCTCCACTACTGCTGCTGCTACTGCTGCTGTTGCTGCTACTGCTATGTCGTTCAACTTTAAGAGCAACATTCTTGCCCTTTCTGTCACTTCCTTCTCCTATTTTCTTGAGATTTATCTCATAGGTCATAAGAGACCCTATGAGTTCAGTGACAGTCATGGTTGTTAAATCCTTCGATTCCTCTATCACAGTGGCCTTTGTGTGCCACGCTGGAGTCAAAGATCTCAAGATCTTCCTGACTATATCCCCTTCAGATATTTCCTTTCCAAACCCCTTGAGGCAGTTTGTGATCAGTGACAGCCTAGCATACATATCAGTCGCACTCTCCTCTGACTTCATCTTAAATAATTCATACTCAGAGGTTAGGTAGTTTACCTTGGTAGCTCTGACCTGAGAGGTACCCTCGTAAATCAGCGCTAGTTCATCCCACATCTTCTTAGCTGTCTTGCACGCCGAAATTCGGGCATATTCTTCAGGGTGAACTGCGCACTGGATGATATTGAGCGCAGACCAGTTCAGTCCGGATAATTTGACTTGTTCTTCAGACCACATCTCCTCATTCGAAGGTAAATCATAAGGTCCAGTTGTAATGACTCTCCACAGCTTGTGGCTCTGAGATCGGATGAAAACTTCCATCCTGTTTTTCCAAAAGAAATAATTAGAACCATCAAAATTTTGGGGGACGAGAGATTGACTGTCCTTCAGCTATGTAGCTGCGAGGACCACTGGTTCCAGGATTACCCTAGTCGTTGGACCACATCTCGGGTAAACCTGCTCTGATACCAACTGTTAAACAGGAGGACGGTGAGCTAGAAGGGGAGGGGATGAATAGATCACCGTTTAAAAAATATTTGTCTTAGCCGAGGAAATCTTAGAAGATGAGATGGGCTAGGAAGACTGACTATATGTAAAATAATCTGAAACCTCAACCAAGATAAAGAAGGTCACGAGCGTAGAACATATATCACTCAGAATTTCATCAGCACATATGCACAAGCACTAAGCGAGCAGTCAGACCAAGGTTTCGATCATCAACAATCACACTTACTTCATGAAACCAGACAAAAGCATAAAGAGAAAAGATGCGCACAATCACACCATGAAGAACAAGAGGTTTAGATGGTTCAGTCTGCAACCTGCAGACTTACGTCCATCCCTCACTCAAGGCCGAGTGAGGCTTCCCTTTCACAAGAAAGAACCGCAGACTCAGTCTGCCAACAACACGCTGATCCACAGCTTGGGGATCGAAATCCCTACAGACGCTGAACTCACAGCTTGCACCCAAGTCTCACACCACAAGACCTGACCCAGAGATAACTCTCCCTTCCTCTTAGACAAGAGGGAACCCAGCAGTGACTCACCCTCACTGTAATTCAGAGACACTGTCTCTCTTCCTCCACAGCCGGAGGGAACAACCCAGATAGCCTCCTCACTATCTGAACACAACAACCCTGGAGACCACCTCCCTTCCTCTGATCTGATTCAGAGGGAACCACAATGCAACCCAGAGGATTCACCTCTCTTCCTCTACACCTAGAGGGAACGATAAAACAGAGTATCGGAATTTAAGAACAAACAACTGAAAACATAAAGAAATATCGAAGACAATCGAACGGAGAAACAATGTAGCTTCTTAAAGAAGCATAGACAAAACATAGCAGAAAACCATCCTCTCCTTCATCACTCTCTCTCTTCCAGGTACGCTCAACGAATGGATCAGGATGGCTTCTCCTCTCCTTCCTCTCGCTCTGGCCTCACCCTTTTCTTTGTGGCTTCGGTAGCTTTTCAGGAGCAGAAACCTTCATATATATATCCAACCTCACGAGAGAGTGAGGGTTTGGGAGACACGCGCGAAGTCATGCTTCCAGATGAACCGAGCCACGTGTTAGATGATTATTCCCTCGGATCACGTGCTCACATGATTGGAATAAAGTTCCAATTTGTCTTTAAGTCCCTGTAAGGTTTCAGAGAACATTCAGTCAATCTCAGAAATATTCAAGTCATACATTGTTCACACAGATTGCACGGGACTTATCAAAGGACAGAAGAACGCGTCAACGCACTAAAGCCAAGGCGTTAACGCAATGGATATAATGGAGAACAGGTCCCTTGACAAAACACACTAATGCGTCAACGCATCAGTTGACAACATCGACGCATCTGCTTGGTGGTTGATCAAAAGAACCTTTGGTCATAAACTCAAGGCGTCGATGCTTCCATTGTGTAGCGTCGCCTCAGCTCCTTGGGTGAGACGCACAATCTCTTGGTAACAAGCCAATGCGTCAATGCTTCAGGTGACAGCGTCGACTCAGCTTCATAGGCGAGACGCTCAAGCCCTTGGCACCAAGCCAATACGTCAACGCTTCAGGTAACAGCGTCGACTCAGCTTCATAGGCGAGACGCTCAGGCCCTTGGCACCAATCCAATGCGTCAACGCTTCCATCGTGCAGCGTCGACTCAACTGCTTAAATGAAATGCTTACGCCCCTGGCAACAGGCCAATATGTCAACGCATCCAGTGACAACGTTGACGCAGTGGACAAAACAGCAAGCGAAAGACGCACTATTGCGTCTATGCAGCCAGCCAAGTGCGTCAACGCACTAAATGCACAGAACCCATATAAACAAGACAAATAAGTATGAGCTCATGGGTGAACATGATAGAGGAGCATTAAATCAGAAAAGCATGATGAAAAAGCATTTGATCCATAGATGTGCATGCAAGACAACAGCATTAGATACTAAGAATATTTAGACAATTCAGGATCTTTTTCATTCATCAAGGAGCATCAAGATAATTATCAAAAAAATAATTTGATTCATAGTGTTAGTCATCATCAAAACTACAGAGATGCAACACATGCCATATGATCATCATCAGCATTTTTTTTACGTCCACAGGGCTATAACATTAACCCCCGTTATTAAAAAAATCATTTATTTATTTAATACGAACCTCACAGTCTTTGTTGGGGTTGATGTATGAAGAAGGGAGCGATGTATGTGCACATATGGGTGGAGTTGGCATAAAACGGCGCGGTGCTGAATTGAGGTTAAAACAGCGCGCCCGGGGCACGCCAGGTGGAGGCCAGGGAGATTGAATTAGGTTATGAGTGTAAGGCTAAAGCGGCGCGGGGGGGGGGGGTGGGGGGGCGCCGAAAATTGGCGCGCCGGTTTAGGGGCACGTCGGATTAGGGCAGATTTGGCTAGTTTGGGCTTTAATGAAATGCCAGACAAATTTCTTAGAACTTTGTCATTAATTGAGAAGATTAGAGGGCTTATTCAGGTCCCAAGTGTCTTGTAAACATGACAAATCCAGACTTATGCGAGGTTCTTACTCGAGCATAGTCTAAAGTAGACTTATAGCTAAAAATTCGTCCAATTCAGACTAAGTATTTAGTCAAAATTTGGGCAGCACCTCCCCATGCCCAGAGGGTTGAGGGGACGAAGTGGAGACAGCCCCACAACATCTAGGGTATGCTCCTTAAAGCCGGGAGTGCCAAACGGTGACCAACAGACTTCAATGGAGGGAAACCCCGAGGGCTAGCCTACGAGGGGCACCAACACTCCATGAGTCGAAGATGTTGTTAAAGGGACGGTCGAGATGGGGGATACCTCGAGGGCTAGCCTACAAGAGGTACCTTACCCACGACCATCACCATTCCTGAGAGAATGTGGATTTAATGTCGGGTTAAGAACCCTGTTAATGTTCACCTGGCAGTTCATGGGGTACATGTCATCAAGGGACATGACCCTATGGTCCAACGGTGATTGAAAGCGTCAATGGGGAATGTCCCCTCTCCTTGGCCACCAGACTCATTGAGGAAAGCAGAAATACATAAGATATATGCAGAATGCATTCGGCCAATAAACCGACTATAGAAAGTCATATGCATATGAATATGTGTGGCTATAGGGGTTAGCTGGTTAGTTGGTTAGCAGATTAGCCTTCAAAAATCATGAACTAAAATGAACCGACTGGAGAAGGCAACCCTTCATATAGTTGGTGTGCAGCATATAGGGAAGACGATGATACAAGGGAACCATGCGGCCAGACTTTAGGGACGATCCCATCCTCCCCAACCCACGATTAGGGACAGAGGGGATAGTGAAAGGTCAATCTCGAGGTTTGACCAGAGAGGCACAGATGTATGTTCCTCTGGCAATTGAACCCTCCACCAAGATGATGGGAACATGATACCGGCATATCACTAGAAATTGAACCCCGGGGAGAGAGGTGATGATATTGATGTTGCCCAGAGAAACACTAGAGTGTATTCGCCGTTGGAAAACCAGAAGATCACACACAAAATATAGGGAAAGGGATTGCAATTGGATAAGAAAGATAGTTCAAGTATGCATCTACTCATTCATTCAAACCCAAAGGGAATGCATCGCATAGAGTATTATATACAACTGCGGCTCGGCGTTGTCGCACGAAGCTGGCTTCCGTCTTGGGAAAGAAATGAAAACAGAGAGAAGTAGAGGACATCCGCTAGAAGAAAACCTATGGGCTCATATCACCGCCCATTTCATTACATCGCTCGGCGAAGCTATCCTAGTAGAAGGGGGAAAACGACAGAAGAGGAAAACCAGACGCCTTCCGCAAACCCACCTCAGAAGTCTGCAGCAGGGAAACAGGGTATCGGAAATGGGCTCTTCACTCACCCTTTCTTCCTCTCCAAGCTTCTCTTCTCTGTCTACCTGTGTGTCTTCTTTTTTTCTATTCAACGCAAGGCCCCTTTATATAACAAAACCCTCACCATGGCTTCACCCGGCGTGGGAGTAGCGCGCTGGGTAAGAGGTTACCCTTTGCGCGTTGGGAAGAGGGCGCCAAAAAGAGGGCGCGCCGGATTAAGGGGCGCGGCGATTTCAAGCCGTTCCATCATGTTTGCTCGACACGAGGTAGACAGTGGGCCCCAGACAGACTCCGGGAGTTACTGTGATCCTTCATCTTGCCCTGGTCTTGCAAAACCATGGCGTGAAGCATTGACAATGTTTTCACGCCACTGAACGGTAGCTTTCAGATCCTCGTGCACCTTCGGCTCGGACACGTGGGTTTTCCACCGACGTGGCTTTCGGCACGGTGGTTCGTGCTACTGGCTCGACTTAACTTGCATTGGTAGCTTTCTCGGGGAGTGGGATACTACCCGAAGTGCTTCCGCCTCGACTGGGCGATCATTCGATCACTAACGGACTCGATTTATTGGGAAGATGTAGCCATGCCGGGTTATCCGGGTCTTCCACCGATGGGGCCTTCGGTCCCTTGTTATGAAGGGCCAAGGATGTTTTATCACCTCGGGAGAATTTTCTTTCAGGTGGCGAGCCACCAGGTATTCCCTTGTCCTTGGTCGGACAATGGATGTTGCTCGTGCGGCATGACCGAGTCGATGCCGGTTCATTGGGCAGGCTTGTCGGCACTGTCGATTTGTTGTGGATTCTTCTTGATTCTCCTGAGGTGAAGTCACTAGTGTTCATACCGGGTGACCTGAGGCTCTGGCAGCTTGATAAGGCTTCGGTGCATTGGTGTCCTTCGGCTTTTTCACTTTAGCGGGCTGCATCATTTCTGTCATTTAGGCTTAGTCACCATCGAGCATATTTTAAGTGTCAACATAAGCTAGGTAACTCGGAAGGGAAAATATCAAGAAATTCCCTAACTACGGGGATTTCTTTTATCCGAATTTCCTTAGACACTGTAACTACTACAGAGGCAAGAAAAGCTTTACATCCTTACGAAATGAATTTGCAAGCGTGAAGAGATGAAATAAGAGAGGGATGTTTCCGGTATTTGATATCAAGAAAGGAAAATTGTGGAAGACCTAGTTTTCAAAAGGAAATTATCCTACTGTGACAATTTATATAGGCGTCGTGGTCTACAAGCCAATCAACTGTTAATATGGCATCATAGCCTTCCATATCAAGGCATACGAGATTAGCGGGAAGATTATGCTCTTCTACAATAACTTCACTATTGGGGAAATAGGTTTTCAATTCCGTTCCCGACCCTAAAGGAGTGACTATGGTTAAATCCGATGGTAAGGGAACAGGTGAAATAGGTAATGTTTTTACAAAGGAACTAGAAATAAAGGAATGAGTAGCACCTATATCAAATAACACAAAAGCAGGATGGGAATGAATATGAATTGTACCTTCAATGAGCTCCCCTTCTTTGATTGGTTCATCCTCCAATACGGCATTCAATCTAGCTTGCCGCTTTCGTCCACCATTGCTCATTGTGGATGATTGCTCTTTCATCTGAGGACAGTTAGACATGCGGTGCTCCCGATTTCCACATCTTAGGCATGCGCCCAAACGCTTCCAACATTCTTTGGCCGCATGACCGAATTTATCACAGAATGAGCAAGCCGCCATGACTTGCTTATCTTCTTCTTTAATCTTCTTGTTCCGACGATCATCCTTGTCATCCCCATTTCGGGATCTCTTCTTGCTATCCCGAGAGTTATAGGTGATGCTGAATTTTTCTTGCTTCTTACCTTGCCGATCAGACTTCCGGCTCGGCTCCTCCACTTTGCCCTTGAGTTTATCGACCTTCTCCAAGGTCCGTTCACATAAGTGTGACCATTGGACCATCTCTGCGGAGGTCCGAATGTTCTATGGGCCAAGTTGATGGATGAAAATGCGCCGCAGGCCCGTCCATAAAGCGTTTTGCTTTAAGAAGATCCTTGCTCACTAGATGTTGAGCATAAGGTGCCAGGCGAGATAATTGCAACTCATATTCCGCCACCGTCATCATGCCTTGATGTAGTGATGTGAATTCAGCCGCCTTCCTCTCCTTGACATGCTCGGAGAAATACTTGGCTCGAAAAGAGTAAGAAATTCATCCCATGTGTGTGGTGCGTCTGCAGGCGGTGACGGAATAGACTTTCACCAGGTACGTGTGTCTTTGTTTAACTGGAACGTGGCAAGATGAACCTTTTCTTTGTCGGCACATTGCATGTCCTCGAATATATAGTTCATTCCATCAATCCAATATTCTGCCTCATCGGGGTTAGAAAAAAACAAAAATCGCGGAGGGTTTAAACTCTGAAAATTACGATGCAGATCACCAGCTCTTGCCCCAGCGCCGCTTGACCCATATTTTGCAAGGCCTGAGTGAGACCCGCAATAGTTTGTTGCATTCCACCCCAGTCAACACGGTGAGCCATTGTAAGAGTAAAGTACCTGAGAAGAGTAATGGACTTGTTAATTCTAATGGAATTGAGGGTTAATCCTAAAGAAAATTTCTAATTACTAGCTCATCCCAGGTTCTACCCAATTTCTCTCATGGGTGGGGAATTTTCTTTTCTTGTTTCATAGGCATGGGTCCTTAAACCTTGGACTTAACCTATGACATGACATCTTTCCTAGGACTTCTAGGCCTATGCTCTGATAACACTTTCACTGTCACGCCCAGAGCTTTTAATACAGCGGAAGGAATCTCGGGAATGTGGACAGTCGGCTATTAAGCCTCAAGCGAGCAATATAATCAGAGCACAAGATAATCACATAAAAGTAATTGCACAAATAACTAATCCAAAAATCCATTTTATTCATAATAATGATTTAAATTTACACAAGATCATGACTTTTAACTTCCTTACATCCTTTGACTCAAGAAAATAGAAAATTACAATATGACTTGACTAGACAATTGACAACTAGGTCTTCTCTCGATCCATTTGACCTTCAATCACTCTCGGACCCGCTACTAGCATAATCCGAATCCGATCCACTAGTATTTCCTGAAAAGATTGGAAAAGTAGGGAATGAACACACATGCCCAGTAGGTATCTTCGTATCAATGTGATGGCAAAGTTTAAGTAATTAACATTTTTGCTCTAGAGTAAAGATAAACAAAGATGGTAAAACATGCGGTGTAAAACCAAAGTAACACAAGTAACAGATTACAATATGAGAGTACGATTGAATAAGGATATAGCAAGAATGTAAGGTTGGCCTTTCATTAACAAGAATGTACGAGCAAGTATCTAGAAAGTACTTTACATAACCTTATAAAGGCTATGTACTAGAAAGTCATTAACAAGCATGTAATTTCCATCACGAGCCTCGTGATTTTCACTCATTTATAAAAGAAAGTACTCCCAGCGCAATGCGACGCCAGTATCATCGAACCCCATGGTTTTTAGCACGTTTTCGACCATCGGCCGTGGGGGCTAGCATGGAGCCCTTCGACACAATCCGTGCCCGATCTTGCATCTTCAAGTTATAAATCTAGCTACTTCCATGAGATATAACAATAATTTTGGCCAATAAGTCAATTCCAAATAACAATTAAGTTTGATGACCATGTAACCAAGGTATAGAACGTACCAAAATTGACATGAGATATCAAAGAAGAATTAACAGAATATTATGCTCTGGCGGCATTCTGGCAGCATAACGGTGTATTCATTAAGTTTCATATCTTAAGATTACTTGTGAAGCATATGTTGGGACTCCAGATAATCCTAAGACCATCTAGGAACTCAAGAAAACCAACCCCAAGGGTCAACTCGGGTTTGACAAAAATCAGGAAACAAGCGGTCGTTTCAGAGACCATTTCATGAATCAGGCGGTCAAGTCTAGATCGTTAGGCAGAGCTATGCAGTCGAATTAGGACCGTTTGTGACTCAGAACTCAGAAAACATCGATGGTGTAAGTGCCTTCTAGATAATTTGAGTTTTAAAGGTACAATTAGCTTGGTGTCCTAGTGGGAATCCCAAGCTCGCGGAGTCTTACAGAGGCCTTGAAACATAATCCCCTAGTCTGACAGAAGGAATATCCGGTGGAGAGGTTCATAAGTCCAAGAGTGTGTGCCTATAAGTGCAAAGTATAACTAATGGTCACATACCGGAGTATATGCCATGTACTTAATGTTGTGTCCCCTATGGTTCTAGGGTTTTGATGATGACAAATATTATGTCTCATTATGTTTACATGTACATCCTTGATGATATAATCCTGATATATTATGAGAAACTGTCAGAACAGGTTTAAGAATGACTCACAGGTCATGAAGTCAATTCAAGTCAAAAGTCAAATCATTGACAGGTAAGGGCAATGCATAGTCAGATCAGGTAATGTTCTACCTACTCTCAGATCTGTGCATATGTTAATTTTTGTACAGAAATGTTGGTGCATAGGTTAAGTCCATGGACGCACACACAAAGTCCATACATTGCACTGTAGCATGACGCACACACAAGTCTATACACTGTCCCGCTGCACGCCACATTCACTCATAGTCCATGCATTGTCAAGTCTATACATCATCTCTCTTAGGGTCTATGTGCATAGTCCATGCATTCTCAAGTCTATATATATACATCATCTCACTCAGCGTCTTTGTGCATGGAGCATTCAAGTTTGTACAGCGTTTGCCTAGAATGCATCGGACAAGTCTATACATCGCTGCATGCATCACTTAAAGTCTGTACAGAGTTCTACATAGTTTGCATCGGTCAAGTCTGTACATCGCTGCATGCATTTCTTCAAGTCTGTACATTGGCCAAGTCTACACATCGTCGCCTGCTCGTGCATCACTTCTAAAGTCTGTACATCCTTTTGTGGTGTATCAATGCAACGTTTGAACATTACATCGGCCAAGTCTATACACTGCATGCTCACCAAGTCCATACACCAGCAAGTCTATACATTGGCTGCTGCATGCTCACTAAGTCCAAACACTCGCAAGTCTGCACACTCCTTGATAGCAAGTCTGCACATTGCTGCACGCAGAGTCTACACATTACCTGCTGTTGTGTTTGTGCATACTTTGTTTAAGTGCATTCTGCATAACAAATCAACAAGTTTGTACATTGCTGTCGCATGCACACAAAGTCAATACAATTGTTAACGGCATGTCAGTGTAGTCATTTTTCTTGTGCATACTTCACCTCGTGCACACTGCATTACACATCAGCAAGTCTGTACAACGTTTGCACATTGCATCAGTTCAAAGTCTATACATCACTTAGTGCATTACATGCATTCATCAAGAGTCTGTACACTCGGTGTCTGCGTCTCATGACTTTCAAGTCTGTACACTTGTTGTCTGCATCACAAGCATTCAAGTCTATACACTCTTTGTGTCTGCATTACACACGTTCAAAGTCTGTACATTCATCAATGGCTGTGCAATCCTTCAAAGCAAGTCTGTACATCGTGTGCATCATTTTTCAAGTCTATACATTCTTTAGCTCAGTTTGCAGCTGAGTCTGAAGTCTGTATAGCCTGTTCGTCATACAAGTCTGTGCATGCATAAATCAAAGTCTATACATCCTCACTGTGCATACTTTGTTTAAGTGCATTCTGCATTACAAGCCAGCAAGTTTGTACATTGCTGTCGCATGCATGCATCTAAAGTCTGTACAGAGGTTGACTGCATGTTCGAGCATCCATGATTCATTGTGTAGACTTTCCTATATGCATTTGTGCATTGTTCAAAATAAGTCTGTACATCATC
Source organism: Amorphophallus konjac (assembly GCA_022559845.1). NCBI lineage: Eukaryota > Viridiplantae > Streptophyta > Magnoliopsida > Alismatales > Araceae > Amorphophallus > Amorphophallus konjac. The sequence continues at coordinate 164,337,099 of CM040119.1, read as the reverse complement.
CTTTGGTTCAAAGCTTGAACTAACTCGATGCATCCATTTTTCTCTTATTTCAGGTTGATTCAAGCTGATGAGTGGGCACGTGATCCGAGGTTGGCACCTGGCACGTGATCCGAGGTTATCTCTGTCAAAGAGGGCACAAGCCATGAACACGCCTTAGCTGCTGCTGCTATAAATTGAAGACTCCTCCATCTGGAGAAGAGAGTGATAGTGATCGAAGCAGAGAGGCAGAGAGCAGAAAAAGCAGAAGAAGAAAAAGGAGAGAGCAGCAGAGAGGCTGAAAGCAGAAGAAGAAAAAGAACGAGAGAAAGAGAAAGAGAAGCAGAGAGAAGAAGAAAGAAGAGGAAGAAAGAAAGAGAAAGGAGAGAGCTCGTGAGGAAGAAGAGAGACTGAAGCTTTATCAGAACACTTGTCTGTCTGGCAATTGGATCAGATCCAAACCAGATTTGCTCCTGCGAGAGCTACACTTTGTGGATTTCATTTCCAGCTTTCTGATTGCTGTATTTTTGTTTCTTGTTTTCTTTTCTTTTAAACTTCCTTGGCTTGTTGTTCTTCTGATTCTCTGGTTTGAGGTCGGGTTCCTCGTGTGGTCTCAGGAGAAGGGAGATTTGTTCTCCGGTTTGCTAGTGACTCTGTGTCACTAGTGTTTCCCTCTGGTGTGGAGGAAGAGAGGTCCGTGACCTCTGGTTTGCAAGTGACTGGGCGTCACTTGTAGGTTCCCTCTGGGTTTCAGAGGAAGGGAGACTTGGTATCTTCGGTTGCAAGTGACTGGTGTCGCTTGTGGGTTCCCTCCTGGGTGGAGGAAGAGAGACTTCGGTCTCTGGTTGCTTGTGACGGGCAGTCACTAGTGGTTGCCCTCCGGTTTGAAGGAAGAGGGGAGGTTGTTCCTCTGATCAAGCTGTTTGGCAGCACTTGTTTGCAGACTGAGTCTGCGGTTCTAGCTTGTGCTAGTGGAAGCCACACTCCGATTTGGAGTGAGGGGTGGACGTAGGTCTGTGGACCGAACCACCTAAAAAATCTACTGTGCCATGGTTTACCTTTTGCATTTGCCTCTTGTCTTCTACCTCTTTCACAGGTTGTCTGAGCATTCTTGTTTCTATCTGAAGTAACCTTGAGCATTACATATGTTGCTAAGTGAGTCTGCTTTGCATAGTTCTGTCTTCGGCATTAGACTTGATCAGGTTCCACCAGTATAGTTAGCAGTTCAACTGATTGATCAAATGTTTATTTGAATTTCTTCTTGAAGAGCTCTATAGCTTTTATTCCGCAACTGTGTCTAGCACCAGGCTTATTGTTTTTAAGTGGGGCAATTTTGTAGAGGGATACATTCACCCCCTCTCTATATCCATCGCACCTTCCCAACAATTGGTATCAGAGCAGGTGTCTGCATAGAAGGTCCAGCGACCTGCAGATCCGATCCTACAGCCTTTGGTGCTATCTCGCTTTTGGTGGATCATTATTCCTGTTGCATTAATCTGATCTGTTTCCCTGGGTGATCCACCGGTTTTCAACGGCTCTAATTTTAATGTGTGGTTTGTCAGTCTGCGCAAATATGTCATATCAGTTAATCCTGATCTGTGGAAGTTAATTTCACAAGGTCCTCACAGATTACCAAAGAAAGTGTCCAAATGGACCGACAGCCACAGATCAAATGATGGAGAAAATCAGAAAGCTTTGAATCTGATGAAAGCAGCTACTGACAAAGCCTTACATTCTTGCCTTCATGATTGCAGGTCCACTAAAGACATCCTGGATGAGCTGAAGCTAGCTCACAGGATAAATGAGGACAGCTGCATGATGGCTAACAGAAGTAATCAAAGTGGCAGCCAAAATGAAGAAGAGGATAATGATGAGGTAAACCTCTTCGAGAATTATACTTTAGATGATTGGCAGGGTGCATATGGTGAGTTACTTGAGTCACATGAGATGTTAAGAAAACAATATAAAAAGTTGAAAAAGAAAATTGACTTGAATAGCTCAGAGTCCTCATGTGAAAATTGCTTAAAACGGAAACAGTCCTATGATGCATGCTTGTCTGAAGTCAAAGTGCTTAAGAAACAAATTGGCTTATTTAAAGAAGAAAATCAAGAACTTGTATGTGAAATTTCTGAACTAAAAGGAAAACTTAGCTCGATTGATGATCATCAAGTTCATTTTAATAATTTAGTTCAGAATGAAAAACTGTTGAAAGAATTTGAATGTGTTAGCTCTGAATTGGATGTTCTAAAATCTGAAAATGAATACCTTAGGAAGCAATGTGAAAAACTCAAGGCTCAAACAATATGTTCTGGTAAATCTGCTTGCAATGATTATCCATTTCTCAAGGAAATAAATGAAAATCTTCACTCAAATTTAGAATGGTAGAAGGAGTTAATTGTTTCCCTAAAGGAAGTAAACAGAGATCTGTTAAACAAGACTCTGGAGCTTGAACAGATAGAGGAAGAGCTAAATGATAAAATGAGCTCAATGAAAATTGATAAAGGCTCTGTTGAAGAAACTGAAAATCTGAAATCAAAAAATGACAAATTAACTAAAGAGGTTGAAGGATTGAAGCAGGTGAACACTGCTATGTCAGAGAAACTTCTTTTCTTAGAAAAAGAAAAATATGTTTACATTGAAGAATCTGAAAAATTGAGAAATCTGGAACATGAAGTTGAGGAATATAAAACTGCAAACAAGGTGCTAAGCGAATGTGTAAATTGCAATGAACAAGAGATTGCCAGTTATGAAATACACATCGTTTCTCTGGAAAATGAAATTAAGGACTTGAATAATTCCTTGTCAAAATTTGTGGACGGAAAATATAATCTGGACAAGATTCTAGGAACAAAGGTTAATTTTCAGAAGGAAGGGTTGGGCTATAACCCTTCAAACAAAAAGTGTTTTAAAAATAAAGTTCAAACTTCCTTTGTTTCCAGCTCAACTTCTCACAGCCCTCAGAACCTTCCTGGTTATCAGTCATCTGCTCAAAAGAAAACAACAGAAAAACAAAAAGAAAAGAACCAACATGTTCCTCTCCCCACTTTACATGTTTCACCCACACACTCACATGCATCTAAAAAGAAAATGATTTGTCATTACTGTCACAAGATTGGCCATCTGATGCATGAGTCTAGATTAATGGAACTAGATGATTTGAATGCTAGGAAATTTCATGATAAAAATTCTTCATCTCAGAAAAAGAAAATTGAATGTTTTCACTGTGGTAAATTAGGACACACGATTATATAATGCTAGTTTGCAAGTGATAAGAAAACATCTCATTCATATCATGCTAAATTCCCTGCAAGCCAACATGGTTTTAATCAGAACAAATTTTGTTTCAATGAACCAGCACATTACTTGTTTTAACTGTAACAAGACTGGTAACAAGGCCATTGAATGCTGGTTAGGCTCGTTCGGAAGAAATTCTCTCAAATGCTCTCACTATAGAAAGCATGGCCATACAGTCCAGGACTGTTGGCATATCCAGGGTAGGAATGTGAATTTCAAACATGATAAATTTCCTACAAATAGAAATGATTTTGGTAGGAATAAATTTGTATTTAAAAGAAAGATTTCTACATGTTCTGAATGTGGGAAACTTGGCCACCGAGCTTCTGACTGTCGGATGGCACGATATGGAAAATAATATGTTCATGCAAATAACAGAAATTTTCATGATAATGCACACAGATTCCATGGTAACAATGATGTGCATAAAAAGAATTCAAGATCTGCTATTTCATGTCATTACTGTGGAGCCTTTGGACACTCCATGAGTGATTGTAATATAATGAAATCTGATGACTTACATGCCCAAAGATTGTGGAAAGCACCTATCAGAGGTGCTACTAACAATGTAGGACCCAAGAAATCTTGGGTACCTAGAAACACAAAATGAGATCTGTGCTTTGCAGGTATGCCTTGGTGATGAGGAATAAAAGGGGGTCAAATAAACCAAGGCATCCAAAGTTTGGTAAAACCCCACCTCTGCTGGTAGACATTTGAGTTTTTGATAACGTTGTTTAAATAGTTGCATATCATGTTTGATTTGTTAATCAAAATTTCATGCATATAGCTTCTCAACTGCATCTATGCTTGGTATTAAAATCTCTCAATAAATATGATGTGTTATCTGCGCAACAGTTCAACTGAAATTGGTGCTTGAATACTGAATTCTGAATTGATTGAAAGTGACTGAAAATGAATTACACATCATAAAACTGAAAAGCTGAATTGAATAAATCTGTTGCTTGGACGATGTCTCATGCTTAAAAATGTTCACATGCACATTTGACATGCACATGCATTCACAATTGCATATAAGTAGCATGTTGTCAGCTTAAGATGCATATAGAACTGCATCTGCATTGGATTGTCATGCATGACTCTTGGTATATAAATAGTAAGATACTAAAGGGTAGATGAATTCTGTCTGGAAGTGCTTGCTATGTGTGAGGTGGTCTTTAGACCAAGTCCTCCGCCTGGTACCATAGGTCAGTGTTGCATGAAGAGCAGTCTAAATGTTCATGTGATCATTGCATAAATTACATGCTGTCAGCTCACTGCACTTGCATTTACTGGTTAGAAGTGTCGACACCTTGAGTGCTAGCTCATGCATACATTTAGGGGGAGCATTATTCATATTCTTGAAATCACATAACTGTCTATCTTGCTCATTTATATCAACTGAACTTCCCATTTTCAGTTTGAACTGCTATCTTGCTTAAATCCCTATGATGAGTATGAAATGCAACACATTTCAGCTTCCTGCTTCAACTGTTATCAGCTATTTTCACTCATCCTATCCATTGGTATCTGTTGAATTGACTGTTCTTTAAAATGATTCGGCCTTCCCTGAAAATTCAGAAAGACTTCTCTGTGCATATCCTGATCATAAATATGAAAACAACTTAAAGAGGAATCTTCTATTATATAGGACTATGAATGTCTGATACTTTCAGCCGGTTGAAGTTTCTTGTATGACTTGTGTTTGTTTATGAACATGTCTTAAAAATATCTGAGTTAGTCTTAATAAACTTTAACCAACATTTTCATGTTGTGTCTTTTAAACTCTTTTGAATTCTGAAAATTCTGAAATCATGATATTCCTTGATTGATATGTATGAAATTAGTATTGTTTTTAAACATCTGAGAATCTGGAACATGTCTAAGGGTAAATCTTGTCAGAGCAATGACTTTGGTCACTGAGAAACCATGTCCAAAGGACTGTGTCATGAGGTGCCATAGTAAACTCTGCTTAAGAATGATTGCTAATCTGGCAGAGCAATGGCATGCACACTGAGAAATACATCTCACTCATCAAAGAAATGATTTGTAGAGTGTCATGAAGTGTAAATGCTATCTCTGTTCCTATGAATCATGACAGTTAGTCCTTCCAAGTGCTTAGGGATACTGGCGTCTAAACAATGTGTATCCTCTAATTACAAGGGTGTACTAAACTCAAGTGCTCATGAAGATTGTTATGAAAATTTGTCCTGCTCTAGTGTATCATTTGAAAATGTGTGCAAAATAAATATTCTATTGGAACCTCTTGACAGAAACAAATGTTTTCTTATGTGTTTAACTTCAATACTATTGATTGCATATCTTAAAGGAATCTTTGAAATTGAGTGAGTAAGAAAGAAGAAGGTTAAACAAGACTTTCAATATGAAAGCAAGGTTCACTTTTATTAAAACTGATTTCAGATATGAGTACAGAAAGCTTATGAACAAGCCTTGCATACATCATATTCTGATCTGACTTGTCAATGAAGATCATTCATAAACCTCTATAATAGAAGAGTCTGAAATACCTGTTTAATCAGATTTATGAAATTGATATCCCATTGAAAACCTTTCTCATTCATTCTGAATGCTTACTTTCACATTGGACTCCATTATTTCAGACCTACCTGTTGACTTCTTTTTGTCCTGTGCTTCATTCCAATCACTGTCCATCTAAGGGGGAGAATTTTTGCATGTCCCTGTGGTTCAATGTTCATTCAGGAGAGTATCTTGTCAGGGGGAGTTTTAGATGATAGTAACCCAGCTTGCATAATAGCTCCTATATCATCTCCTTCAACAGTCCATGATCATTCCATTCTTTTTGATGTTGTCAAAGGGGGAGATCTTTTGTGAGTCATCATTTGCATCAAATCATGCACTTGCATCACATGGTGTTTTACATGCTCATTTTTGACTGAACTATTCTGTGGTGCATGTTCATGAACTGTCATATGGTATTTCATAATCATCATGATGAATCTATTACAATGACTCATAATATTGCCATCATCAAAAAGGGGGAGATTGTTGTGTCCCCTGTGGTTCTGGGGTTTTGATGATAACAAATATTATGCCTCATTATGTTTACATGTACATCCTTGATGATATAATCTTGATATATTATGAGAAACTGTCAGAACAGGTTTAAGAATGACTCACAGGTCATGAAGTCAATTCAAGTCAAAAGTTAAATCATTGACAGGTAAGGTCAAAGCACAATCAGATCAGGTAATGTTCTTCCTACTCTTAGATCTGTGCATATGTTAATTTTTGTACAGAAATGTTGGTGCATAGGTTAAGTCCATGCACGCACACACAAAGTCCATACATTGCATTGTAGCATGACGCACACACAAGTCTATACACTGTCCCGCTGCACGCCACATTCACTCATAGTCCATGCATTGTCAAGTCTATACATCGTCTCTCTTAGCGTCTATGTGCATAGTCCATGCATTCTTAAGTCTATACATATACATCATCTCACTCAGCGTCTTTGTGCATGGAGCATTCAAGTCTGTACAACGTTTGCCTAGAATGCATCAGACAAGTCCATACATCGCTGCATGCATCACTTAAAGTCTGTACAGAGTTCTGCATAGTTTGCATCGGTCAAGTCTGTACATCGCTGCATGCATTTCCTCAAGTCTGTACATTGGCCAAGTCTACACATCGTCGCCTATTCATGCATCACTTCTAAAGTCTGTACATCCTTTTGTGGCGTATCAATGCAAAATTTGAACATTACATCGGCCAAGTCTATACACTGCATGATCACCAAGTCCATACACCAGCAAGTCTATACATTGGCTGATGCATGCTCACTAAGTCCAAACACTCGCAAGTCTGCACACTCCTTGATAGCAAGTCTGCACATTGCTGCATGCAGAGTCTACACATTACCTGCTGTTGTGTTTGTGCAAACTTTGTTTAAGTGCATTTTGCATAACAAATCAACAAGTTTGTACATTGCTGTCGCATGCACATGAAGTCAATACAATTGTTAACGGCATGTCAGTGCATTCATTTTTGTTGTGCATACTTCACCTTATGCACACTGCATTACACATCAGCAAGTCTGTACAACATTTGCACATTGCATCAGTTCAAAGTCTATACATGGCTTAGTGCATTACATGCATTCATCAAGAGTCTGTACACTCGGTGTCTACGTCTCATGACTTTCAAGTCTGTACACTTGTTGTCTGCATCACAAGCATTCAAGTCTATACACTCTTTGTGTCTGCATTACACACGTTCAAAGTCTGTACATTCATCAATGGCTATGCAATCCTTCAAAGCAAGTATGTTCATCGTGTGCATCATTTTTCAAGTCTATACATTCTTTAGCTCAGTTCGCAGCTGAGTCTGAAGTCTATACAGCCTGTTCTTCATACAAGTCTGTGCATGCATAAATCAAAGTCTATACATCCTCACTGTGCATACTTTGTTTAAGTGCATTCTACATTACAAACCAGCAAGTTTGTACATTGCTGTCGCATGCATGCATCTAAAGTCTGTGCAGAGGTTGACTGCATGTCCGAGCATCCATGATTCATTGTGTAAACTTTCCTATATGCATTTGTGCATTGTTCAAAACAAGTCTGTACATCGTCCTTTGGTTCAAAGCTTGAACTAACTCGATGCATCCATTTTTCTCTTCTTTCAGGTTGATTCAAGCTGATGAGTGGGCACGTGATCTGAGGTTGGCACCTGGCACGTGATCCGAGGTTATCTCTATCAAAGAGGGCACAAGCCCTGAACACGCCCTAGCTGCTACTGCTATAAATTGAAGACTCCTCCATATGGAGAAGAGATTGATAGTGATCCAAGCAGAGAGGCAGAGAGCAGAAAAAGCAGAAGAAGAAAAAGGAGAGAGCAGCAGAGAGGCTGAAAGCAGAAGAAGAAAAAGAGCGAGAGAAAGAGAAAGAGAAGCAAAGAGAAGAAGAAAGAAGAGGAAGAAAGAAAGTGAAAGGAGAGAGCTCGTGAGGAAGAAGAGAGACTGAAGCTTCATCAGAACACTTGTCTGTCTGGCAATTTGATCAGATCCAAACCAGATTTGCTCCCGCGAGAGATACACTTTGTGGATTTCATTTCCAGCTTTCTGATTGCTGTATTTTTGTTTCTTATTTTTGTTAGCTAGGTGCGATTGATAAACACAGATCCAGAGGGGGGGTGAATGGATCTTTCAAAGAATTCTACCCAATTTAAAATTCGCATGAGATGATAACAACAAGATCAGTGGACAATTGATCAAACATAAGATATGCAAACTCAATTAAACTCTAGGATATAGATAATCAATTAAATCACGGTCCTAGCATGCATCTAGCGGAAGCAGGCAATCAAACAAACCATTGCACAAGGATTTTTAGGTGGTTCGGTCCAAAGACCTACGTCCACCCCTCACTCCCAACCGGAGTGAGTCTTCCACTAGTAACACTAGCACAGCAGACTCAGTCTGCAACAATTGCTGCCAAACAGCTTGACCAGGGGAACAACCTCCCCTCTTTCTCCCAACCGGAGGGACACCCCAAGTGACTCCCAGCCACTTGGAAACCAGAGACACACGGTCTCTCTTCCTCCAGACCCGGAGGGAACCCCTGGACTTGCAACCCACAAGCCCAGAACCGGAGGACCAAACCTCCCTTCCTCCAAACCGTAGGGGAACCTAGAGACCCAAGTCTCTCTTCCTTTGAAACCCAGAGGGAAACACAAGTGACACCAAGTCACCTGCAAACTAGAGGTCTCGGACCTCTCTTCCTCCCAACCGGAGGGAAACAACCAATGACACCCAGTCAAAGGCAACCAGAGACGCAAGTCTCTCTTCCTCCACACCGAAGGGAACCCGACCTCACACTAGAGGATCGGAAGAACAGCAAGTGAATAGTTCAAAGGAAAAATAAAAACGCAGCAACAGAAAGCTGAAAAGATAAAATGAAATGTGGCTCTCGCAGGAGCTGGCTGGCCTGGATTTGATCCACGGTCCAGCAGGAACTTCTTCTTCTACTTCTCTCTTTCTCCCAGCACGAACTCTCTTTTCTTTTTCTTCTTCTTTCTTTCTTCTTCTTCTTCTCACTGCTTCAGCCTTCTCCTTCTTCTCACTTCTTTTCTTCTTCTTCTCTATTCTCTGTATCGTGGAGGCACTCTCTGCTCTTTAGCTTTTCTCGATGGCTCTCTGCATTTCGATCACACTCAGCCGATGGAGGAGACTCCATATATATTCCAGTAGCAGGCAGCTAGGGCTTATGCTCTTTTCGATTCCCGCCCAAGCTTCAGTGGTCCACGTGTCAGCATTTCAGCCTCTAGGATCACATGCAAGTCTTGATGGCCTCATCCATTAAACCTGTCAGATAATCAGTTGAATAACCTGTCAGTTAATCAGTCGAAGACAATATCAGCTTAAGGCAATGTTCAGACTTCATTCAGCGAGCAAGGCACACATAGACGGCTGTATAGACTTAGTTAGTTCAGGCCGCTAACAACGAGTGTATAGACTTAACTAGTTCAGTGCAATCCATAGCAATGTATAGACTTAGGCGTTCTGTTCAAGACAAAACCAATGTAAAGACTTCATGCTGTACAGACTTGATGTTGATCAAATAACCTTTGGACATCAGCCCAAGGCGTCAACGCTTCCATGGTGCAGCGTCACCTCAGCTCCTCAAGCGAGATGCTCATGCCCTTGGCAACTGGCCTATGCGTCAACGCATCCAGTGTCAGCGTCGACGTAGTGAACAAGACAGAAAGCGAAAGACGCACAATTACATCTACGCAGTCAGCCAAGTGTGTCAACGCACTAAAAGCACAGAACCCATGAAGACAGACAGGCTGTACAGACTTTGATGCTCAAAGATGATTGTATAGACTTTGCCTTAGAAACGAGTGTATGGACTTTGAAACAGCAAATGAATAAGTATGTACACTGAGGGAGTGTATAGACTTGGAACCCAAAGGCAGTGTACAGACTTGGTAAGTCTGAGTCAATGTACAGACATCAAGTGAAGACCAGTGTATAGACTTCTCGTGAAAACCAGTGTACAGACTTTGAGGCGTTTGACGGATGTATATACTTAGCCTTTGAGGAACGATCTATAGAGTCTGAACGTGAAGGCAGGCTGTATAGACTTGAAGTGCTTGAAGCGATGTACAGACTTGGTGGTTCAAACAGTGTACAGACTTGTGAAGGCTTCAGCGTTGTACAGACTTGGAAGTTCCACTGTGGATGTATGGACTTGATGATCCACTGTGGATGTATAGACTTGAATGAGTGAAGCCGATGTACAGACTTGGTGATGAGACACCAATGTACAGACTTGCAAAAGCGAAGCCAATGTACAGACTTTGAGAGACATGAACACTGCGATGTTCAGACTTTAGCAGTGTATAGACTTGGCCAAACGTAGGAAAAGCTATGAATGTATAGACTTGGCCAACCGTAGGAAAAGCTATGAATGTATAGACTTGGCCAAACGTAGGAAAAGCCCCCAATGTGCAGACTGGATCATCCATATTCAAAGCAACCGATGTATAGACTTGAACGCTGTACAGACTTCTCGAAGTGATGCTTGAGCAAAGAGACAGTGTACAGACTCTGTGATGAAAGGCTGATAGAGCGAGCGATGTATAGAGTTGGAGAAGAAGACGCACTGTTCACGCTGTACAGACTTGACGTTGGAACGAGACTATACAGACTTGCTAAGACGATCGGATGAAGAATGCATTGTGTGGACTTTGATGAAGAGCCCAATGTACAGACTTGACGTTGAAAGCTGAAGGATTGAGCGATGTATAGACTTGGAGGATGCTGTGCAATGTATAGACATCCAATGAATGAAACGCTGTACAAGTGCTCAAACAGTCCGATGTATGGACTTGTATAAACCTGATGAATGAACTGAGGGGTCGACCCATTGAACAGGCTAACATAAAAAAATCCAGATAACAAACAATCCAGATAACAAACAATAGCAATCATGAAATGCATCAACAATAAATGAAATGCACACAGCACATAGCCTCTGCATGTTCGTTGGTTATGTAGTTCAGATAAGATGTTCAATGAGACATACATATGCAACCCAACCAGTTAAATGTAGATTCAAATAGGTGATGACTTATAGTGTTTGCTATCATCAAAATCACAGGGACAACAATCTCCCCCTTTTTGATGATGGCAACACTATGAGTCATACTGACTTGATCAAAAACATTTCTCCCCCTTTGACTTCAGCAAAAAGACATTAGTTGAAGAGGGAGGAATAATATTGCATAAGATGAGTGAATTAAAAGCACCCCCTTTGACTAAAACTCCCCCTTTAAGGCAATTAGCTCCCCCTGAATAGAATAATGATCAGAACGTTTTGAAGGTTGAAACCAAATAAGATGAAGGGAGAATATCAACAAGAGCACAGGGACACTCAAGAATGCTGACTAGATCTCTCCCTTTATGAAAAACACTCAGCATGACATGGAAGCTCCCCTTGATTAGATGGAGTGAAAGAGGTGATGAGCATCTATCAGCAAAGCACATGGGTATTCAAGAATTACCACAGTCTGTAATTACAGTGAATAAATGAGAAAGCAAGATTTTCATTAGCACACCAAATTCATAAATCTTTATAAACGAATTTCAGATTCTTCAATTATAATAGATTATGAATGAGTTTAAACATACCATCATGATTTAAGAGTGATGTATTTACAGTTTATCAGGAAAATTCATTACTCATATCAGAAGCATCTTTTAATAAAGATGAACCATCAACTCATTTGTTATTCATGTTGAACCTCATTCCATCTTACTCATTTAAATTCAATGACTCCTATGGAAGTTACACAAGATAGTATTGAGATTAAACATAAATAAATGAGACTGAACTTCTCTTTAAATTTTCAGAATTTTCTATTGAGCATCACTCATTTTTCCTGAGCAAGTTTGGTTCAGTCAACACCTTTTTACATGAGGCATAACACGTCTTAGGTGAAGTGACCCAGTTGCTCAGTGTGACAACCACATTGCCTCTTAAAGAAAACAGAGTTAGCAATGGAGTATCTTTTTACATGAGGAGACACCTTGATCAGAGGCCAGAATCCCCAGTGACTCAACACAACCATGCCATTGCTCTGCCAGATTTTCAAGCATTTTAAAAAGAGAGTTAACTATGGCACTTCATGACATGGGCTTACTCTACTTCATTGATAGAGAACCCAGTTTCTCTGTGACCAAAGTCATTGCTCTTGCTTTGAATTTTTAAGTGTTTTCATATTTTTCAAACAAAATTCAGTACACTTGAAATGTTTAAGAACAATACCTTCTACATGTATCTTAACCAAAGAGAGCCATGTCTTTTAAAATTTTAGATTTCAGAAGGTTTTGCATGAAGTTCATGAGACAACTGGTTAAGATTTATTAAGTAGAATGAATTAGATATTTTCAAGACTTTTACATCAAAACTTTGGAAATACATTAGACTTAAATCAATTTGATTTATCAAAACATTCTTAAGCCAGTATAATAGAAGATTCTTCTTTTCAGAATGTGTCTGATTTTTGTCTAGGGTGCACTAACTAAAATCTTCCTCATTCAGATGAATCAATGACATTGTCAGGAAATCAATGGAGTCAACAAAGTAATTTTATTGAGAGAATAGCATAGAGCAATCAGAAGCCAGCATTAAAGACTAGAATTTAGTCAGATTAGCTTGGACTAGACTTGACAAGCTATCAAGAAATGTGAGTGATAGGAACAAGCTAGCAGTTGAACTTCAAAGCGAACAGAATCAATAGCTAAGTCTGGAATACAGACAGATCAGCTATATCAGTGTAGACAGCAGAGAATTCAAGAGAACCACACATATGCCAAGAATGGATCAGATTGCTAGACAGAAGGAGTTGAAGAGGTGTTGAAGAGTTCAAACAGGAATGCTCCCCCTTTCTAGATGCAATGAAATATTTCTTTTTAGATTTTTCAATGAAGGAAAGTGTAATGCAACTAACTACATGTATGCAAAGACATGCAATGCACTACTCTTCAAATGCAACATCAGTCAAGCTCCCCCTTACAGAGTGCATGATATGCAATTAAAGCACTGAACATGATATTAAAAATTTATGCTCATTCAGACTGCCCTATAAAGAGATATGACCCATGGTACTAGGTAAAGAACTTGGTCTAGAAGACCATCTCACACATAGTAAGAACCTCCAGGCAGATTTCCCTGCCTTTTAGTAGCTTACTATTAGATATACCATGGTGGTCATGCATGATAGTGCAATTCAACATACAAGAAGTTTGGCATATCATTCATCATGGCATTTGTGTGCAATGCATTTAGAAATAAACTCAATCATTTTCATGAGCATTTCAGATTTTTCCAATTAGTTTCAGTTAGACAATGCGCAATAGAATTATCATGATATGCAGTGCATTCAGATCACACAAATCAGAATACAAAGTTTTCAGAATTTACCTGAATGGGGCTTTATCATCTTGGGTGCCTTGGTTTAATTTACCCCTCTTTATTCCTCAGTCCAAGGCACACCTGCAAAGTATTTGATCATCTTGATCCTGTAGGGACCCAAGCAGCTTTGGGTCCTGCGTTAGCCCTGACAGGTGATCTAAGCAAATTCATAGCAATATGGTCACCATGATCCATCAGATAGCAATTTTTCATAGAGTGACCAACCTTCCCACAATATCTACATGACGTGACTGGTTTCTGGTTTTTATGATGCATAGTAACAGTAGCATAAGGTTTATAAACATGTTCATAAGATTTTCTGTTATATGCATGAACAGTTTGGTTCTTATTCCTAACCAGCCAACATTCAGAAGATTTGTGACCTTGCTTCCCACAGTTATAGCATGAAAATCTTGCAAATAGTTTTGCATGGAATTTGACACCATAGGGGTTAATATTGTTCTTCTGAACATGCCAACAGTTCTTGACTGTATGGCCATTCTTCCCACAGTGAGAGCAAGCAAAAGAATTTCTTCTATGAAAACTATTTTTACCCCAAGTAGATCTAAACCAGCACTCAGCAGCCTTGTGCCCAGGCTTATTGCAGTTGAAGCACACAATGTGCTGACTAGAATTGTGTTTAGATCCATATGGATCATGAAAGTGCATGGAAGACATGGCATGTAGTTTATTGTCTTCTTTCATGATAAAACAATCATTCATGAGATGACCATGCTTCCCACAATAATAACATGAAGCATTAGGCTTCCTAGCAGCATGGTTTCTATCAGAAAGATTTCTTGAATGTAAAGTTCCACTAGTATGCTCATCCTTTAACATCAATCTGCAATCTTCCATTATGTGACCTCCTTTCTCACAATAATAATATGACCCCTTTTTAATATGAGTGTGTGAGAGATCATGTGAATTGTGTGTAGCCTTCTTTATAGTAACAGGAGTGTCTTTATCCTTCTTCTGTGAAGTTTCACCCTTTTTCAGTTTTTGATTTTGTTCCACAGTTTTGGGTTTTTCCTTTTTCTATGAATTTTCATCCTTTTTCAATTTTTGACTTTGTTCCACATTTTTGGGTTTCACAGTGGATTTTTGTGCAGTGAATTGGAAGACAGAAGGAGCAGAGGTTGTGTTCTGATTGGTAGCTTTGACAAAAATAGTAGATGTTTCATTCCCATTACTCCTTTTATTTTTCGGACTATAGCCCAGTCCCTTTCTCTCAAAGTTATCACTCTTTCCAAGAAGCTTATTCAGATTGTCCTTTCCTTTGACAAATTTTGATAGAGAATTTTTCAAATCTTTAATCTCAGAATTCAAGCCACAAATATTAGCTTCATATTTGGACAGATCTATTTCACAGGAAATGACTTGTTGATGCAAGGCATCATTCAGACTTTTGAGTTTTTCAACTTCATGTTTTAGTTTTGTTTCATTGTCAGCTTCAGATAGGGACTTATAAAGATCATCAACTTCTTATTGAAGGGATGTGATAGGAAGCTCATATCCAGCTATTTTCCGTTCAGTACAACTGACATTTCCATTTAACATTAAGTTGATGGTTTTCAGACTCTCAATTTCTTGTTCAGCATTCATCAACCTATCAGAATTATCCACACTCACACACTTGCCTTTTTCCATTGTCATTAGCCTATCTGTCAGCTGGGTGTTTAGATGTTTCAACTCATTGATTTCCTCTTTCAGTTTACTATTCTACTCTAGGAGATCAGCATCAAGCACCCATTCATCTGAGAGAGACTGACATTCATGAAACATTTCCTGTTGTTTTTCAGATTGAAGTTTGTCAAGATTTTTCTGAATCTCTGAATTTGTTACTCTATCAGCCTCTAGTTTTTCAGAAATCAACCTATTTTCTTTTTCAAGATTTATTGATTTGAGTTCAAATTCCTTGAGCTGATTATTGAGTATTTCATTTGCAGATTTCATTTTTTCCAATTCAGAGTTGACACATTCTAATTCTCTCACCAATTTTTCATTTTGAACAATATCATTGTTGTGAGCCTGATCAACTAAGCTAAGCCTTTCCTTTAGTTCAGCAATTTCACAAACAAGCTCTTGACTCTCCTTTTTATGTAGACCAACTTGTTTCATAAGAGATTATTTTTCAGATTTGAAATGATCTAAGTCTGAACTAATAGAATCAAACTATGTTATCTGTCTTCTAAATATTTCATTTTCAGTTTTCAGAGTTTCAAGATTTTCACCTCCTAGTTTTTCCAGCTTCTTTTTCAGTCTTCTATACCTCTTACTCATTTTTTCATGGGAGTGTAACAGATCAGCATAGGCATCTTCCCAGTCATCTAAAGTGAAGCTAGAGAAGGGGATGATTACCTCTTCAGTATCTTGGAATTCCTCTTGATCACTGCTATGGTTGCTCTCATCAGCCATCATGCAGTTGTCCTCATTCATCCTCTGAGCTAGCTTCAGCTGATCCAGAATGTCCTTAGCGGACCTGCAGTCATAAAAACAAGAATGTAGAGCCTTGTCAGTAGCTGCTCTCATCAGGTTAAAGGCTTTCTGATTTTCTCCATATTTTGACTTGTGACTTTTAGTCCATTTGGACTTTTCCTTTGGCAATCTATGGGGACCTTGTGAAATTAACTTCCACAGATCCGGATTAATCATTTTCACATAATTGTGAAGACTACTAATCCATGAGTTAAAGTTAGAGCCATTGAAAACCGGTGGAGAACCCATTGAATAAATCGGCAACTAGATTAATGCAGCAAAGGGTAGAAACAGAAATGCACCAAGGGACAACAGGATCCTCTGCAGATCATTGGATCTGATCAATCAGAGAACCGCTCTGATACCAATTGTTAGCTAGGTGCGATTGATAAACACAGATCCAGAGGGGGGGTGAATGGATCTTTCAAAGAATTCTACCCAATTTAAAATTCGCATGAGATGATAACAACAAGATCAGTGGACAATTGATCAAACATAAGATATGCAAACTCAATTAAACTCTAGGATATAGATAATCAATTAAATCACGGTCCTAGCATGCATCTAGCGGAAGCAGGCAATCAAACAAACCACTGCACAAGGATTTTTAGGTGGTTCGGTCCAAAGACCTACGTCCACCCCTCACTCCCAACCGGAGTGAGGCTTCCACTAGTAACACTAGCACAGCAGACTCAGTCTGCAACAAATGCTGCCAAACAGCTTGACCAGGGGAACAACCTCCCCTCTTCCTCCCAACCGGAGGGACACCCCAAGTGACTCCCAGCCACTTGGAAACCAGAGACACACTGTCTCTCTTCCTCCAGACCCGGAGGGAACCCCTGGACTTGCTACCCACAAGCCCAGAACCGGAGGACCAAACCTCCCTTCCTCCAAATCGGAGGGGAACCTAGAGACCCAAGTCTCTCTTCCTCTAAAACCCAGAGGGAAACACAAGTGACACCAAGTCACCTGCAAACTAGTGGTCTCGAACCTCTCTTCCTCCCAACCGGAGGGAAACAACCAATGACACCCAATCAAAGGCAACCAGAGACGCAAGTCTCTCTTCCTCCACACCGTAGGGAACCCGACCTCACACTAGAGGATCGGAAGAACAGCAAGTGAATAGTTCAAAGGAAAAACAAAAACGCAGCAACAGAAAGTTGAAAAGATAAAATCAAATGTGGCTCTCGCAGGAGCTGGCTGGCCTGGATTTGATCCACGGTCCAGCAGGAACTTCTTCTTCTGCTTCTCTCTTTCTTCCAGCACGAACTCTCTTTTCTTCTTCTTCTTCTTTCTTTCTTCGTCTTCTTCTCACTGCTTCAGCCTTCTCCTTCTTCTCACTTCTTTTCTTCTTCTTCTTTATTCTCTGTATCGTGGAGGCACTCTCTGCTCTTAGCTTTTCTCGATGGCTCTCTGCATTTCGATCACACTCAGCCGATGGAGGAGACTCCATATATATTCCAGCAGTAGGCAGCTAGGGCTTATGCTCTTTTCGATTCCTGCCCAAGCTTCAGTGGTCCACGTGTCAGCATTTCAGCCTCTAGGATCACGTGCAAGTCTTGATGGCCTCATCCATTAAACCTGTCAGATAATCAGTTGAATAACCTGTCAGTTAATCAGTCGAAGACAGTATCAGCTTAAGGCAATGTTCAGACTTCATTCAGCGAGCAAGGCACACATAGATGGCTATATAGACTTAGTTAGTTCAGGCCGCTAACAACGAGTGTATAGACTTAACTAGTTCAGTGCAATCCATAGCAATGTATAGACTTAGGCGTTCTGTTCAAGACAAAACCAATGTACAGACTTCATGCTGTACAGACTTGATGTTGATCAAAAGACCTTTGGACATCAGCCCAAGGCGTCAATGCTTCCATCGTGCAGCGTCGCCTCTGCTCCTCAAGCGAGATGCTCACGCCCTTGGCAACTGGCCAATGCGTCAACGCATCCAGTGTCAGCATCGACGCAGTGAACAAGATAGAAAGCAAAAGATGCACAATTACGTCTACGCAGTCAGCCAAGTGCGTCTACGCACTAAAAGCACAGAACCCATGAAGGCAGACAGGCTGTACAGACTTTGATGCTCAAAGACGATTGTATAGACTTTGCCTTAGAAATGAGTATATGGACTTTAAAACAACAAATGAATAAGTATGTACACTGAGGGAGTGTATAGACTTGGAACCCAAAGGCAGTGTACAGACTTGGTAAGTCTGAGCCAATGTATAGACATCAAGTGAAGACCAGTGTATAGACTTCTCGTGAAAACCAGTGTACAGACTTTGAGGCGTTTGACGGATGTATATACTTAGCCTTTGAGGAACGATGTACAGAGTCTGAACGTGAAGGCATGCTGTATAGACTTGAAGCGCTTGAAGCGATGTACAGACTTGGTGGTTCAAACAGTGTATAGACTTGTGAAGGCTTCAGCGTTGTACAGACTTGGAAGTTCCACTGTGGATGTATGGACTTGATGATCCACTGTGGATGTATAGACTTGAATGAGTGAAGCCGATGTACAGACTTGGTGATGAGACACCAATGTACAGACTTGCAAAAGTGAAGCCAATGTACAGACTTTGAGAGACATGAACACTGCGATGTTCAGACTTTAGCAGTGTATAGACTTGGCCAAACGTAGGAAAAGCTATGAATGTATAGACTTGGCCAACCGTAGGAAAAGCTATGAATGTATAGACTTGGCCAACCGTAGGAAAAGCTATGAATGTATAACTTGGCCAAACGTAGGAAAAGCCCCCAATGTGCAGACTTGATCATCCAGATTCAAAGCAACCGATGTATAGACTTGAACACTGTACAGACTTCTCGAAGTGATGCTTGAGCAAAGAGACAGTGTACAGACTCTGTGATGAAAGGCTGATAGAGCGAGCGATGTATAGAGTTGGAGAAGAAGACGCACTGTTCACGCTGTACAGACTTGACGTTGGAACGAGACTGTACAGACTTGCTAAGACGATCGGATGAAGAATGCATTGTGTGGGCTTTGATGAAGAGCCCAATATACAGACTTGACGTTGAAAGCTGAAGGATTGAGCGATGTATAGACTTGGAGGATGCTGTGCAATGTATAGACATCCAATGAATGAAACGATGTACAAGTGCTCAAACAGTCCGATGTATGGACTTGTATAAACCTGATGAATGAACTGAGGGGTCGACCCATTGAACAGGCTAACATAAAAAAATCCAGATAACAAACAATCCAGATAACAAACAATAGCAATCATGAAATGCATCAACAATAAATGAAATGCACCAATGCACACAGCACATAGCCTCTGCCTGTTCGTTGGTTATGTAGTTCAGATAAGATGTTCAATGAGACATACATATGCAACCCAACCAGTTAAATGCAGATTCAAATAGATGATGACTTATAGTGTTTGCTATCATCAAAATCACAGGGACACAACAGTTTTCTTTTCTTTTACACTTCCTTGGCTTGTTGTTCTTCCGATTCTCTGGTTTGAGGTCGGGTTCCTCCTGTGGTCTCAGGAGAAGGGAGATTTGTTCTCCGGTTTGCTAGTGACTGTGTGTCACTAGTGTTTCCCTCTGGTGTGGAGGAAGAGAGGTCCGTGACCTCTGGTTTGCAAGTGACTGGGCGTCACTTGTGGGTTCCCTCTGGGTTTCAGAGGAGGGGAGACTTGGTGTCTTCGGTTGCAAGTGACTGGTGTCGCTTGTGGGTTCCCTCCTGGGTGGAGGAAGAGAGACTTCGGTCTCTGGTTGCTAGTGACGGGCAGTCACTAGTGGTTGCCCTCCGGTTTGGAGGAAGAGGGGAGGTTGTTCCCCTGATCAAGCTGTTTGGCAGCACTTGTTTGCAGACTGAGTCTGCGGTTCTAGCTTGTGCTAGTGGAAGTCTCACTCCGGTTTGGAGTGAGGGGTGGACGTAGGTCTGTGGACCGAATCACCTAAAAAATCTACTGTGCCGTGGTTTACCTTGTGCGTTTGCCCCTTGTCTTCTACCTCTTTCACAGGGTGTCTGAGCATTCTTGTTTCTATCTGAAGTAACCTTGAGCATTACATAGTTTGCTAAGTGAGTCTGGTTTGCATAGTTCTATCTTCAGCATTAGACTTGATCAGGTTCCACCAGTATAGTTAGCAGTTCAACTGATTGATCAAATGTTTATTTGAATTTCTTCTTGAAGAGCTCTATAGCTTTTATTCCGCAACTGTGTCTAGCAGCAGGCTTATTATTTTTAAGTGGGGCAATTTTGTAGAGAGATACATTCACCCCCCTCTGTATCCATCGCACAGTCCCAACACTTAAGAAAATGACTCCATAGATAAGAGTTGATCGTGTGAAAACAACGATCAAAACAACGTTCTAATACCACCATGAATCATGTTTTATAAACAAAAGAGGAAATATTTAATTACAAAACTATAACATTTAAGCATGAAATTACATGATAATGAAAATAAAGTTTAAAATCATGCTCATGCTAAAACAGGGTGTTTAACAGGAAATAAACATAATTTTGAGTGAAAATACCATAATTATATAGTTATACTTAGGCAAAAATCCAATTAGGCTCGGGCTAGCTCTCAGAACCTAAAAGCGGTCTGGGACGGACCATTTATAGAAGCCTAGCGGTCTATCGAGGGGCCGCTTAGCTATCTGTAGCGGTCACATATAGACTGTTCCTGTCTGTTTGACAGAAAATTGAGAAACTAGTAAAATAAACACTAATCTACGGCATGTCATGCATGGAAATCAATGAGAACATACTGTAACACATGATAGAACGAGAATAGGTCAATAATATGCATGTGTTTCTATAAAATGAACAAGAGATTTTCTTTTTAACTCAATTAGGGCTAAGATTCATGCATGGAGATTACACTACATGCACAGTCCCAATAAAACATAAAATTCTCTAGGTACAGTATATGAAAACGACTGAAATTAGAGGGCTTTTATTCCTAACATCAAGTTTAAGTCGTTCATGATATAACCTACCTCTGGACTAGGCTTAAATTGTCGAATTTAAGATTAGAATTTGACCCTTTTTTTTGCTCGTTCTGAACCGGAACAGCAAGTTCGTGGCCTTCTAACTCTTGATCCTATTTACCTATGACCATGAAATTTTGAGGGTAAAAAGATGATATTAAAAGGGACAAATAACTTTAAAAGAACTCCTATCTAATTACCTCGTTTAGGGCTCCTATTATGTTGATCAATTTGGCCCAGTCGCACAATTTCTTGAGATTCTTGTACCGAACCAGTAACTTTGAACGCCTCTATCTTCTTGGTGGCTTTATCTCTTAAGATGAAATTTGGAGGGTAGTTAGACCTTAGTATGATGAACAAAATATTCTAAAGAACATACCTCTAATTCGTCCTCCTTACCTTAGTTCCACACGAGCCAAAAGTAAGGGTCACTCAGGTTGGTTCTAGGGTCTATTTATAGGTTTAGCTAGGATTTTAGGGATTTGTATGAACATAGAGTCCTAATTAGGTCACCAATCCATCCTAAAGGCATTCTAGAGTCTTGTAGCCAACAGATTGCATCAATCCCAGAGGATTTAGACTGAAGAAAATTGAGTTTTTGGGTGATCTAAACTGCTTGTGTCCGGACTCTTAAAAGTAGTCCAGGCAGGACAGTTTCTTGTCCCAAGCAGTCGCTCGATAGACCGCTTTTGGTCTTAGATGCCGAATTTTAATTAAATTCAAACTCTTCCGATTATTTATCTGTTTATTTATCTAATAAGAGGTGATTATCCTCCTAAATTTTGTAAATATACTAATTTAAGCTTCTAGAATATGGGCCAAACCTTATGGGCTTGGTTTTAGGTCTCTTGGGATTATTTAAATGGGCCAAGTCAATTGGTTATCATTTGTGCTTCCATAATAACTTATTTAACCCAAAAATCTATTTAAATTCTAATTAATTCCATTAATCTCCAGAAAAATCTCAAAAAAATATATATATAATTTTGGGATATTGCAGTTCCTGTGACCTTGCTAATAATTTCATTGAACTTGTGTATGTCTGATGCCTTCCATTCGAATCCCTCTGTCCAGTCAAAGAGGGAGAATTGATTCATCAATATCTTTTTAGTTAGCTTGATTTGTTTAAACTTGAGTGTCCTTGTGATTTGCTGATAAATGTTCTTTCCACTCCTTATGCTTTGTCAAAGGGGGAGATTATCTGTTCAGGGGGAGTATAGTTGAAAGAGAATCATTGTGCATAACTGTAAAAAGAGGGAGATTACTCCGTCAGCATCTTATTGTGACAAGGGAGAGGATCCTTGAGAGTGCATTTCATTTCATCTTGCTAATATATCTTTCATTTCAATATCTCTTTTTGCCCCTTCCTTTTTGATGTTGTCAAAGGGGGAGAATATGTGAGTCAGTCGTAATTCTGTCAAGTAGTAATTCTGGAGTCAGTAGTAATTCTGTCAGATGTCAGAGGATACTCTTCTATGAGAAGAATATGTGAGTGTCAGTCTTTAAGGTATGGGGAGAATGGGGAGATTATGTGATGCTCCTACATATTTTATACTGGTATGCACCTTAAACTCATGAACTCATGATCACGTTATATCTGACATTTTTATCATCATGATGAATTGATTGCAATGACTCATAATATTGCCATCATCAAAAAGGGGGAGATTATTAGTCCCTGTGTTTTGATGATGTCTGGTTTTGATGATGTCAACTATTATGTCATTATATATAACCTTGATGATATAGTACGGGTTCTGAAAAATGACAAAAAGTCAGTCACTACTGTTCGAAGTATGAAGAGAATGGTCAGTGCACATTTACATTATATGGTTGGTGCACATGAAGGTCAGTGCACATTCTTAGTTTATTCATGCAGGTCTATGCACATTCATGTTCCTTCATAGAAGGTCATTGCACATTCATGTCTTATACATATAGGTCGGTGCACATTAATGCTTTATTCATATAGGTCAGCGCACGTTCATGTCTAAGTCATAGAAGGTCAGTGCACATTCATGTTTTATTCATATAGGTCGGTGCATGTTCATAGTGTTGCATATGCAAATCGATGCATGTTTATAGTATTGCATATGTAGGTCGGTGCATGTTCATAGTGTTGGATATGAAGGTCGGTGCATGCTCATAGTGTTGCATATGCAGGTTAGTGCATGTTCATACATGTCACATATGAAAGTCAGTGTATGTCTGTATGTAAGCGTATTAGGTCGGTACATGTTCATAAGTCATGTACTAAAGGTCGGTGCACCTTTCGCTAGCACAGAGTAAGGTCGGTGCACCTTTCGCTAGAACAAGGTAAGGTCGGTGCATGTTGCTGAAGGGCTGTGCACATGTGAAGCATAAGGTCTATGCACATTTGCATTTAGCAAGGACAGGACCTTGCACATGTGTTAGCGATAGCATGTAAGGTCGGTGCACATGTGTTAGAGATAGGCATAAGGTCTGTGCACATGCATTAGCGTTAGAAGCATCAAGTCGGGGCACATGCGTTAGTGATAGAAACATAAGGTCTGTGCACATAGCACTTCCAGGTCGGTGCACATTTGCACGATAGCATGTAAGGTCGGTGCACATGTTACTGTTGACATGTTTTCCCCACCTTTTCACCTTCTTACCTTCCTTTTCTAATAGTTGAAGTGTAAGGATAAGCGAGATGAAGGAAGTGTTAAACATGTGTGCAACATGATTACTTTTATGGTTTTGATGATGTCTATCTCTGTAGTCATTAATGAGCTATACCTGCACTTGATAATGTTAATATTCATACATTTCAGGTCATTATACCTCCAATGCAGACGATCAAGATCAAGAGACATGGTTCAGCAAGTCTATACATCCAACAAAGTCCATACACTTGGGTTCAGCAAGTCTATACATCCAACAAAGTCTATACACTTGGGTTCAGCAAGTCTATACATCAGCAAGTCCATACACTCGGCTTCAGCAAGTCTATACATCCAACAAAGTCCATACACTCGGCTTCAGCAAGTCTATACATCCAACAAAGTCTGTACACTCAGATTCATGAAGTCTATACGTTGCGGCAGATGAAGTCTGTACGTTGCGACAGATGAAGTCTATACGTTGCTGCAGATGAAGTCTGTACGTTGGCTGCATGCACAACTCAAAGTCTGTACGTTGGCTGCTAGCACAACTCCAAGTCTATACGTTGGTTGATGGCTGCAACACAAGTCTATACATTGGCCGGCTGCTTCACACGCAAAGTCTATACATTGCATTTTGTTGTGTTCGTGCATCAAGTTACCAAGTTTGTACGCTCATGAAGCAAGGCTGTACAGGCTCATGCATGATCAAGGTATAAAGTCTATACAGAGTTCATACATGCACACAAAGTCTACACGTCCAAGCCTTGATGCAAAGTCTATACAACAACTACAAGCTTCATTCAAATAGCCAAGGTCACTGAACAAGATGAGAGTCCAAAGATAAAGATTCAGTTGGTACCTTCTAGACCAACAAGGATGAAGTTACAGACATGAACGGGCTGCTAATGGACTCAAGCGACTGAGCTGGAGGGCTGACGAACCGACCCGGACTGAACTGGGGGCTGCCCAGCTGGCGGTCGACCGCCAGCACAGGGGCGGTCGACCGCCCCAGCCAGCAGACTCCCATCTGCAGTTCTGTCAGCTGCAGGTCGACCGCCAGCCAGTAGCGGTCGACCGAAAATCCCAGGGACCGCCCGCTTGCAGATTTCTCAGTAGAGGTCGACCGCCAGAAGTTGTAGGTCGACCGCCAGTCCCGAGCCATCAATTGTTGACTTTTGTTTTCACTTCGAAAAGGGCCATTCAACATGGACTTGTTTAATCCAAAAGTCACCTAATCACCCATGATTTGTGGATCTGGTCTGGGGCTTGTCTATAGACCATTCAAAGTCTATAAAACCAACACAAGAGGGTTAGAAACCCTAGCTGATCATTAGGAGCAAAGAGAGATCAAGAGAGGCTAGAGAGGAGATTAGAAGAAGAGGTACTGTAGCCGTGAATAGTACTTCGTGCAGAAGTTCTACATCCAATCCAAGGGATTCAAGCCTACATCTGAAGCCTTCAATCTCCAAGGAAGAAGAGAAGCAAGCAAGCTCACAAAGGTGATCAAATCTTCATTCAAACCTCTTCGTCAACTCAAGGGAAGATCAAAGCTACATCCAACAATCTCTCCATCAACTCAAGGTGATTCAAGCTCATATCTCAATCCATCAACCTCCAAGGAAGAGTAGAATCAAGCAAGGCTAATAAGGGAGATCAAAGGAGGCTGCAAGGGTGTGTTCAAGGGAGAGGAGTTCGAGTATTGTAGCTGTGAACAATACTCCGGGAAAAAGTTCTTCATCAAATCCTCAAGAGATTCATGCTCCAACAAACCTCAGACAAGATCCTTTCTCTTAAGCGTATTCTATATCTTGTTAAGTGTTTTTCATAAGTTGTTCTTATTCCATTTCTTTCAAACACTTGAACTTGAGAATCGTCCCTACCGGTGGTTAGTAGGAAGGCAATCGGAGGATGTCCGATTTACGGTGTTGACGTCCCGACCGGTGGTTAGTAGGAAGGCAATCGGGAGTTCTCCGATTTGCGGTGTAGCCGTCCCTGCCGGCTTTGTGTGTAGGAAGACAAAAAGTGGGCTTTCTCTGTTCTGTGGTTGGGGCGTGTCCCCGGTCAAGCTGTGAGTCAGCAAGGAAGCCTCACCGAGTTTTGGTGAGGGGTGGACGTAGGTTGCGGGGTTGCAATCGAACCACCTTAAAAATCCCTGTGTTGTGGGTTGTTTATCGTGTATGATTGATCTATATTTTCTAACCCCATTCGTAGGTTAGTGTGCTTCCATACTTGGTTAGATTGTTCACACACATATGGACTTTAAGTGATCAACATAGCACACACACACACACGGTTGTTGCAAGCAATTGCATGCTCTAGTGTTATGCTTTATGATCCCTGCACTACAATGCTTATTTCTTTCAAGATCATAAATGTGCTTAAAGAAATGTGGATGTTTCATAGCTTGTAATCCAAGTCTTTTCATTTGAGCCACTCTACTTAATTCCGCTGTGCATTGTGCTTAAGTGATTCATTCACTTTATAAGAGTGGTTTAAGTTTCTGTTAGCTAAGAGTTTTAAATAGGCCAAAGCTTGTGAAAGGATCTATTCAACCCCCCCTTCTAGATTCGTTTGCACCTCGCGGGACCCAACAAGTGGTATCAGAGCGAGGCTCTGTCATTCCCAGATCCAACGATCTGCAGGGAAAGATCCCGGTGTTTGTTATTTAGATGGATTCACATGCTACACTTGCTTCGATGGCTTCTACACCCATTTGTGATGGTTCAGATTTTTCTACATGGGTTGGAAGAATGTTCATCTATGTTAGCTCCATAGATCCACAATTGTGGACTCTTATATACAATGGTCCTCATGAGCTGCCATCAAATTCAATTGATTGGTTAGCCGAACATGAGACCAAACACAATGATAATCGTCTTGCATATAACTTAATTACAGCTGCAGTTGATCTAAGACTAACTCATCTTGTGTCCTCTTGCAGCACAGCCAAGCAAGTATTGGACAAGTTGGTGAAAATCCATGAAGGGAAGGAACAAGAACAAGAATGCTTCATGGCCGACCGTGCAGAACAGTCCAACAATACATCATCATCACAGGTAAACTCTGACTCCGAGGAATTCACTTTTGAAGAGCTTATGGAAGCCTATGATGAATTGATCACACAATACAAAAAGGTAAAAATAGAAAACAAAAATTTGAAAAAGGATCTCAAGAAAATTGACCAAAATGAAAGCTCGATTTGTAAAAAGAGTTCTATTTTTAAAGAGCTTAACGACACTCTCTCAGTTGATCTAGATACGCATAAACAAAGCATTGCATGTCTAAGGGAAGAAAATGAAAATCTTCATGATGAAATCACTAGGTTGGAAGAAATTGTAATAAAACTTCAAAACCAACCTAAGTCAATCTCTAATGATCAAAGTATGGCCAATGGGCTAATCTATCATGAGAAGTTGATTGAAGGAAACAAAAATTCTGTTTCATGCTCTGCTAATTTTGTATGTTAAAAATGTTCACTATTGAGAAACATAAATGTTGGTCTCCATGATGATCTTGAATGGCAACAAAAACTGATTGATTCTCTGAAAGAAGAGAATAGAGAGTTGTTAGAAAAGAAAATTGAACATGAAAAAGCTGAAGAAGAATTGCATGAAAAATTGGTTGCACATGAAAAAGGCAAATCTATCATTGATGATCACTCTGAAACTTTGCATGCTTTAGAACAACAAAATCAAAATCTTAAAGCAGTAAACGCCATGCTCAATGAGCAATTGGCAGCATGCGAAGAGGGCCTTGTTGAATCTAAACAGCACATTTCCTCACTTGAAAATGAAATTCAAGGTTTGAATGATTTCCTGTCAATGTTTGCCCAAATCCAAGATTCTGGCTCACCAAAAGCCACCACTTCCTGTGGTCACCAAAAAGGGGATACTGCTCGAAAGAAAAGCAAAACTCAGCATGCTCATCAAAACATGCACCATAACATGTCCAATGCTAAATATCATGCTTTCCATAAAATGAATGTCCTTTGTTATTATTGTGATAAACATGGTCACACTGTGCATGATTGTTTTATCTTGAGAAATGATGAGCTTAGAGCAGGAGATCAAGTGAAAGAGCAAGGAAAGAAATAAGTCAATACTGGCAGAGGACCTACTCAGCAGATATCTGCATAGAATTGCACGGGGAGTCAGAAGAGTCGACACTCCCATACAAGCAGGTCGACACTCTCCATGGCTTTAAACAAAAATCTTCCTCCTTGCTGCTCTCATTATGGTAAGTCTGGCCATACTGTCCAAGAGTGCTGGCACTTGAAGGGAAAGCATCACCTTCATGCCATTAAAGGTAAATCTCATGCTTATCCACAAAAACAAAATGCATATACACACGCACATGAACATAAAAAGAATGCTCAATCTTTTGTGCGCTGTTTTTACTATGGGAAAAATGGTCATGACATGTATGATTGTCATACAATGAGAAAGGATGATCTAATTTCCCTGAAACAGATGAGCTATATTGGTGAATATGATATAGCTGCTAACCTACAAGGACCCAAGCAATCTTGGGTACCTAAAAATTCCAAATGAGAATTTTGGGTGCAGGATGCCTTGGAGCTGAACAAAGGATCATAATGTAAATAAAAGCTCAAGGCATAGGAATGTACATAAACCTTTAAGTTCAGTCATCTTGCATGTTTAGTCTTGACATGTAGATAGTGCATCATACGTCTGCCCAATGTCATTAGATTCTGCAAACTGAATTGCTCTTTGAAATGCAAAACCCCCAAGGTGTGAGATGAACTTTTGAGCTTGATAACTTGCTCACACCATGCTTGATTTCAACTGTTTAATTCATGAAAAACTTGTTATGATGATGAAGTTGATGTGATGATGAGTTGCTTAAGTCTTGCTATCAGCTACATGAAATGCTTGGATTTTGATTTTGATGATGCATACCATGGCTGCATTTCCAAATCGTTATTCATGTTAGCATTGCTCAAAGGGGGAGTCAACATCAATGTAGTCTGAATCATTTCACATCATTTCACTCTTGCATGGCCATGGTATATTAAATGTTGATGTATGGAAAGGCAGGTTATGCTTGCCTAGAAGCACTCAATATGCGTGAGGTTTTACCTCCGCCACATACCATGCGTCAATGTCGCATATAGGCCATATAGTAAGGGGGAGCTGTCTCTTTGCAGCATTCATGCATATGTTTCATCTTCACTCTGTTGACATCATGGCATAGAATGCATCTTCTCAGGGGGAGCTTGTTCATCATGAAAATCCAGTCAAAATTCTGCCTTGCAGTTCAACAGGTCGACCTCACTCCTTTGACAGGTCGACCCTACATTTCTTTCTGCCTAAAAATTACTTTTGTCTGAGCTCAGTGCATAACCTCAGGGAGAATGTTCTTCATCTATTCTTGTCTACCAGTTATGCAACACTCTCTTCTTAAACCAAGCCACTACATGATATTGCTTAATCATTGTGTGGTTCAATTTGGATTCAAAGTGCCTTGAACTTCTTGGAGGATTCCCTATCTATTATTGAGGTTGTTTATCAGAGTAAATCTTCAAGAAGAATTTTCTCTTATAGAGTCTTGTGATTGCCTTGAACATGAATGATTTTGGTTTAACATTAATGATTTCTTGAGTCTTGAAGTTTGATGGTCTTGAACATGTTTGTGATCGGGTTTAATAGACTTAAACTAGTTTCTCATGTCTTGACTTGTTATGCCATCTTGAATCTAAAAAATTTTTGAGTACAAAGGCATCCTTGATCGAGAAACTTCAGCTAAGTATTATTTTTAAATATTTGTTGAATCTGTTTATTTCAAAAGGTGGCTATACTTAAAGTAAGCTCAAGGCAGAGCAATGGCACTGTTGCTGAGAAATATATCTCCTCATCAAAGAAAATGAGGTTCGATATGTCATGAGGTGACTATGCTATCTCTATTTTTTTTTCTCTAGAAAGCCCTGCCTAGGGACAGATGAGAGGAACCACCATCAGACCACTAGGAGGTGAATTTTATTGCTAAAAAAGATAGAATAGAGATTACATCACTCTGATGCTGGGTAAACCCAGCTTATCCAATCGAGCCTCTCCCTTTATAATTGAGGGTAACTCATTGTAAAAGAAAAACGCATTACATTTTGATGAGCAAGCTATGGAGGCCAAAGAATCCGCTACTTTATTGCCTTCTCTGTAAATATGATCAATCTTGTTATACTGTGTAATAGATCTCCTTATCTCTCTGACATATGAAAGGATAGACCAAGGGCATTGATATTCCTGTTTAATAACTCGAACAAGAACTTGTGAGTCACATTCAATGTGTGCTGGGTGGTTTGATATTGTATGGAGGTATTTGATGCCATCAATTAAGGCCCTTGCTTCTGCTACAAGACTGTTGGTCTGGCCATAATAGTGTGAGTAGGCAAGAATAACATTGCCACTGTGATCTCTGATAACACCTCCTCCTCCAGATGTTCCATTGGGTTTACAAGCACCATTAGAGTTTAATTTAAGAAATGGCCAAGGGGGGCATATCCATTTGATGATTTTCAGCTGAGCACCATTTGTGAGGTGAGTAGGAATACCAAACTTTTCCAGAATCTTCCGTTTGCTGATGTCTGATTCCTTTAAATTGGCACTAACACAAACCTGTTTCACTTGATTGATGATTTGGTGGAGAACACTATTTTTTGAAATGGTTCTACCTTCATATCTCACAGCATTCCGAGCTCTCCAAATATCCCAGAAACCATATCCTATGACTGCTAGAATCAGGTGCCAAGAGCAGATTTCAGTTTAATTTGGCTGGCAGCATTCGAAATAAATGATGTAACAGAGTTTCCTTCCAATTGTAGTCTCACTGATTTGAAATACGACCATATGTGAGAAGCATGCTCACTGTGTAAGAACAGATGAGTCATGTTTTCCCCATGGTGAATCTGACAGCAGGAACAAATAGAGCACATTTGCACACCCAGACGCTGAACATTAGAGTCAACAGGGAGGCAGTTTTGAAGTATTTTCCACAGGTGCACAGATATTTTCGTTGGGAGCCATTGTGACCAGAGCCTATCCCAATGTATGGCTGTCTGATTGGAGGCCCTTTCGGACAGAACCAGATAAGTAGATGCCACTGAACATCTTCCTGAGGAGGACAAACTCCACACCTGGAAATCAGCATCTTGGGTGAGAGTAGTGTTAGTGATAGCTGCTTTGATTGGTGCTGGCAAGCAACTGTCCATTAATTCCATTTCCTCTCTTGAGGCATGCAGCAGGAAACCATTTACTGTGATGTTAGAGTTTGGAATGGTATTAGCAAGAACAAATTCAGCCAAGCATTGATTTCCAATCCAGTTATCATACCAGAAATTTGTGAGCTTTCCATCTCCGAGGATGACCTTGTTAAATTGGAGAACAAGAGTTTTTGCCATGATCCAGCTTCTTCTGGCAGGTCCACTCATACTTTTGAAATGCACATCTCTCAAATGTCCCTGACCAATATACTTGGCTCTGAAATATGTGGCCCACAAGGAGTTGGAATGCAAGGCCTGCCATAACATCTTAACTCTTAAGGCTATGTCCATTTGCCTAAGTGACATAATGCCATGGCCGCCCTGAGAATTAGGTCTACAAATCTGATCCCATGATCTCCAGTGCCTTTTGTTCGCATTCGGAGAAGAACCCCAAAAGAAATTAGCAAATGATTTCTCAAGTAAAAGATGTGTTCCTGAGTGAAGGGGTGAAGTGGAGAGGGAATATATTGGAATAGAAGTGAGCACATGCTTTATCAAAATCAACTTTGCACCTTGAGAGAGTAATTTAGATTTCCAACCAGAGATTCTCTGTTGAATGGTGTGTATTATACCAGCAAAATGCACTTTTTTACTTCGGCCTAAAACCAGAGGGAAGCCAAGATACTTATGAGGAAAACTATGTCTGGTGAAGCCTGTAAGAGTGGAGATCCGAGTGGTAATGGAGTCATTTGTCTTTGGATGCAAGAAAAAACCACTCTTACTAGCATTAATGAGCTGGCCTGACCCCAATTCATAAGTGTTGAGAATTTTCAATAAGTTCCTGACAGAGACAAGGCTGGCCTTACTGAAAATCATGGTGTCATCTGCAAATAACAGATGGGATATTGGGGGACACCTCCGAGGCCCTTGGAAACACTCAATCTGTCTATTTAAATGGGCTTCCTTTAAGGATCTGCTCAAGCTTTCCTCAGCAATGATAAATAAGGAGGGGGCAATTGGGTCACCTTGCCGAACACCCCTTGAAGATTTAAAAAAACCAGCTGCATCTCCATTCAATAAAACTGAAAACCAGCAGTTCTTGACCATCTTTCCAATCAGTTGAATGAAGGATAGACTAAAACCAAACCTGTGAAGGACAGTAAACAAGAAATCCCACTCTTGTCACGCCCCGAGCGCGGAAGATACCCGGATATGCGCGACGAGTTTATATCAATCATGCCAATCAGAGTAGTAGTGTATTCGACACAAAGACAGAGATGCACAAATAGAAAGATAACCCAATCCTTATTATTAATTAGGCTATTACAAATCCAATACTCTGTTTAATAAAAAGAAAAGTACATAGTTGACTCAAGAAATATGAAAAAAAGACTAGATGACACTTGGAAAGCTCTAGCTCTTTCACTCTTGAACATTCCCATCCGATTGACTTCCATCGTCGTCGGACTTACCTGAAAAGTAAAAAGGGACAAACGGAATGAGCGAACGCGCAGTAGGAAATTATATCTCAAGTACTAGCAAGGGGTTTAAGTAATTACATATTTCATGAATGCAATAAAGCTATGCATGCTCGCATAAAACGACAAGATAGAGAGAGAATATATCAATAAAGTAACAAGTTGAACTAGTCATGAACTTTCAATAAAAGATAACAAGATATTCAAGCAAGAACATTTAACAAGTCATGTCAAGAACTTTGGCTATCATGTATCAAGCAAGCAAGTAAATTACCCTTTTTCGGGCCACGCATTTCATTTCATGTCAAGTACGAGTCAAGTACAAGATGTGTGTGGAATGTCCAATCAAGCTAGTCATGCACTCGGTATAATGCCAGATACCTTATCATTAAAACTCCCATGGGCACAAGTACTTTCGGGTGCTCCTCCCAGGACCAGATCGGGCCCTAAATGCGTAGGCATTTATCATGTGTTTTGACATCCACTCTTGTATATATAGCCAATTTTTGAATTTCAATAATCAAGCTTGTAGACATGTATGACAACTTTGACAGAATGGAGTCCAAAAATATGACAAAGGACATAGAATGGCGATAATAACGGTATAATCACGATATCGATAAAACTAGGTAGAATATGGTTCCCTTAACTTGGGTATCATGATAAATCAATATGGACATTCTTTATATAGAATTGAGGTCCACATGAACAGTATATCAAAGGTAACATACCCTCATTCTTATCATAGAATTGAGGTTTACAAGAATGACATGATATGGCATGATATCATCATCCCATTAAGAATTTCTTATGATATACTCTTTGTATAATCATAAGGGCCGGTATACCATGTTTCTTTAGATTGACATGGCAAAGATCGTGTAATGGGTTTTTAGGGTACAACCAGCTCAGTCGACCTTGAGGGAATCCAAGGTACGAGGAGTCTTACGGAGGTCTCTATGACTAACTCGCTAGTCCAAAGGAACGGAATGTCCAATGGAGAGCTTGTATGTCAATGAGAATTGAGTGTGATCGATAAAACAATCGTGAAACGTGGGACTATACTCACGGAGTGGAGAATAGTGCCGATATATATTATATAAATAATTGGAACCATCGGTTAACAGAATCAGAAAAAAAAATCAGTTTACAGAAAATAACGACTTAGGTAAAGTCGTTTCTCAAGTAATTAACGCCTAACAGAAGGGCGTTCATCTATTTTCCATATTTGCAGAATTTCATTATTTCAATAATTTATCTAAAACGTGCCCTGGACAGGGGCGTTTCTTCAATATTTGACGACTATACAAGAAGGCGTCCTTTTTATTCACAATATTGGACAGGATATAATTAATTTCA
This sequence comes from Amorphophallus konjac, assembly GCA_022559845.1. Classification (NCBI taxonomy): domain Eukaryota; kingdom Viridiplantae; phylum Streptophyta; class Magnoliopsida; order Alismatales; family Araceae; genus Amorphophallus; species Amorphophallus konjac. The sequence goes on along the minus strand of CM040119.1, from coordinate 164,303,239 downwards.
GGTATTATCAATAAAAGCGCCCTGGGCAAGGGCGTTATCTTTAATTCTATTTTTTTTACAGAATATATTTTTCAGGAATTTCACAGATACGCGCCCTAGGAAGGGGCGTTATTTTTCAATTCACGCCCTGTGATGGGGCGTTAACATAGTTGGAAACGACCTAGTCTAGGTCGTGAATTCAAGAAATACCAGGAATTTACATAATCAGCAAGATTTGCACGATAATCAAGGATAACGATCATATAGTCATGACAGGAAAATTGGCAGGAATTCATATGCAGTATATTAGATTTGATGTTTCATGTTTATTAACTTTAACTGCTAACAATTATTGATTTGATGCAATTTCATGGATAATCAGTTCTTAAGATAGGTGATTAACGTTTACATGAAATTAACGCCTGTATATAGGGCGTTAAATATGAAATTAACGACCTTGTGAGGGTCGTGTCTTGTAAAATAGCGCCCTGGACAGGGGCGTCTCTTTCAAAATATTGCAGAAACATAATAAAACCATATTCAACCGTATGCATGTCATGTCAATACGTATATAAGTCTTGTCTTAATTTATTTGGGCTACAGTAACTTGAGAAAACCTACCTTAATTGATATCTGGAGATGGGATACGTGAATAACTTGATAAGAACACCCGAAGCTTCTAATACCCTTGATAGCAGTAGTATGCAGATCGGACAGGAAGAAGAAAAAATCCAGTTTGATGAAGATGATGGAGATGATGATAATCAACCTGTAGGGAAGAAAGAGGAAGGAAGATGAGGATATAATCGAAGTTAGGGAAACGGTTTGAAGAACATTACCTTGTTCTTCGGCAGTGGCTGTGGAGCTTCCTACAAAGAAAAGACAATGAAGAATTATCAGTTCTTCATGCAGTCGAAGCAGGGGACAAAAGGAATTAAAAAGAACATATGTTTTTCACTTACCGTGCAGCAGCAGGTCGATCAAATGGGTTAGGGTTTGGCCGGACAGGTTTATTTATAGGATTTTGGAGTCCTAACAAAAGTAGTGTTTGATTGAGGGTAATATATCCCTATTAGAGTCCTTGCCCTAGTAAACACTTACTAGATTAACATAATCCTCCCTGGATAAGCTCTGGGTTCGAATGGAATTCAAATGGATTTAACGACCTAGGTCAGGGCGTCGATTCTTGAATTGACGACCTGGTTCAGGTCGTTTCTTAAGAAGCGCCTTGTATAAGGGCGTTCCTTGTTTTAAAACACGCCCAATATAGAGGCGTTTCTTGGCCTTGCCCTGTTTGTCGTTGGAAATTGACGCCGTTAGGTGAGGGCGTCACTTCTTTATTCACGCCTTGGCCAGAGGCGTTTCTAATTTAAATAGCGCCTTAAGAAGAGGCGTTATTTGCATTTTAGGTTTTATTCACCCGTTCAAGCTTCTTCTTATTATCTGTATTAATTCTGTAATATATTTGGAAAATTTTTTTATTTATTTCTAATCTTTATTTATCAGGGTTGCTACAACTCTAATCGATCATAAGCCTTGGCCATGTCTAATTTAAAAATGACACTCTTGCCTCTGGTTTTTCTACCCAATTCTTGAGTCAGTTCCTGTGCTATCTCTGTTCTAAGTGAAGCAAAATCGTGAGCTACACTGAGTAACTGGGGGTGCTTGCGTCTGGTAAACGTGCACACTCACGTCAAAAGGTGGTTGCTACACTTGACTGCTCGTAAAATGATGACAATCATCTTTCAAATGATTTCAAAAAGAAAAATCTGAATGTGTAGCACTCATGAATCAAATCTAAGTCATCTTGCTTGTTTAGCCTCAATTCTTATTGTGGTCATTCTCAAGGGAACCAATGAAACTGAATGAGTAAGATAAGAGAAGGTTAATCCGGTTTTGACATGAATTTCTGGTTCACTACTATTAAACTTGCATGCAAATGTCTTCATGTGATTCTACTGAGTAGGCCAGAACTCATTAGCATTAAACCAATCTAAATGTAAGAGCTGGTTCATTTGGGTTCTATAATTGAAAATTCTGAAAAATCCATAACTCTGATTTATGAACTTGGTTTTAGATTAAAGAACCTCCATTCTTTCTTGAGAAGTCATAGCTTGATGCTCCTTCTTGTTTGTCTTCATCTGTCATATCTACATAAATCATTCAGGCTGCCATGATTACATCACCTTGGTATAATCCAACAAGTGGTATCATCTTGATGCTCCTTTCAAGTCGTATCTAAAATCATTGGTGTCTTCTGTCAAGTGATATCACATTGCTTTCTCATTCTTTGGCATGTGGCATAAGTCCTAGCATCATTAGCATCATGCTTTCATGCAATAGGGTGGCATGCACGTCTTACTTCATACAATTGTAGCTTGCATTTATCATTTCCATGCACTGCATAGAAAATCCAAAAAATCTGAAAACTAGAAAACCACTAAAAAACTTGCAAAATTTGAAATCAAAAATTGATCTTTGGCTACTCTATCCATCTCCACTATTTGAGGAATTGAATCATGCTGCTGTGGCTCCACCTCTCACACTTACATTGTCTTTGCCAAGCCTCGAGTCCCTCGTTCTCTTTTCTGGATCTTTTGATGTTGTCAAAGGGGGAGAAGATTATGTGAGTCATTCATCAAAAAGGATGTGGTAAGAACCATGTGCGTCATTGTCAAAAGGGGATATAGTAAGAACCATGTGAGTCATTGTCACAAGATGAATGTTGTTGACTCATAGTTGTCATGTGAATTACTAATGCATGTGAATCTCTAATGACTCATAGTTCAGAATGACTCATAGTTGCCATCATCAAAAAGGGGGAGAATGTTGAACATGTGTGCAACATGATTACTTTTATGGTTTTGATGATGTCTGCCTCTGTAGTCATTAATGAGCTATACCTACACTTGATAATGTTAATATTCATACATTTCAGGTCATTATACCTCCAGTGCAGATGATCAAGATCAAGAGACATGGTTCAGCAAGTCTATACATCTAATAAACTCCATACACTTGGGTTCAGCAAGTCTATACATCCAACAAAGTCTATACACTTGGGTTCAGCAAGTCTATACATCAGCAAGTCCATACACTCGGCTTCAGCAAGTCTATACATCCAACAAAGTCCATACACTCGGCTTCAGCAAGTCTATACATCCAACAAAGTCTGTACACTCAGATTCATGAAGTCTATACGTTGCGGCAGATGAAGTCTGTACGTTGCGGCAGATGAAGTCTATACGTTGTTGCAGATGAAGTCTGTACGTTGGCTGCATGCACAACTCAAAGTCTGTACGTTGGCTACTAGCACAACTCCAAGTCTGTACGCTGGTTGATGGCTGCAACACAAGTCTATACATTGGCCGGCTGCTTCACACGCAAAGTCTATACATTGCGTTTTGTTGTGTCCGTGCATCAAGTTACCAAGTTTGTACGCTCATGAAGTAAGGCTGTACAGGATCATGCATGATCAAGGGATAAAGTCTATACAGAGTTCATACATGCACACAAAGTGTACACGTCCAAGCCTTGATGCAAAGTCTATACAACAACTACAAGCTTCATTCAAATAGCGAAGGTCACTGAACAAGATGAGAGTCCAAAGACAAAGATTCAGTTGGTACCTTCTAGATCAACAAGGATGAAGTTACAGACATGAACGGGCAGCTAATGGACTCAAGCGACTGAGCTGGAGGGCTGACGAACTGACCCGGACTGAACTGGGGGGCTGCCCAGCTGGCGGTCGCCGCCAGCACAGGGGTGGTCGACCGCCCCAGCCAGCAGACTCCCGTCTACAGTTCTGTCAGCTACAGGTCGACCGCCAGCCAGTAGCGGTCGACCGAAAATCCCAGGGACCGCCCGCTTGCAGATTTCTCAGTAGAGGTCGACCGCCAGAAGTTGTAGGTCGACCGCCAGCCCCGAGCCATCAATTGTTGACTTTTGTTTCCACTTCGAAAAGGGCCATTCAACATGGATTTGTTTAATCCAAAAGTCACCTAATCACCCATGATTTGTGGATCTGGTCTGGGGCTTGTCTATAGACCATTCGAAGTCTATAAAACCAACACAAGAGGGTTAGAAACCCTAGTTGATCATTAGGAGCAAAGAGAGATCAAGAGAGGCTAGAAAGAAGATTAGAAGAAGAGGTACTGTAGCCATGAACAGTACTTCGTGCATAAGTTCTACATCCAATCCAAGAGATTCAAGCCTACATCTGAAGCCTTCAATCTCCAAGGAAGAAGAGAAGCAAGCAAGCTCACAAAGGTGATCAAATCTTCATTCAAACCTCTTCGTCAACTCAAGAGAAGATCAAAGCTACATCCAACAATCTCTCCATCAACTCAAGGTGATTCAAGCTCATATCTCAATCCATCAACCTCCAAGGAAGAGTAGAAGCAAGCAAGGCTAATAAGGGAGATCAAAGGAGGCTGCAAGGGTGTGTTCAAGGGAGAGGAGTTCGAGTACTGTAACTGTGAACAGTACTCCGGGAAGAAGTTCTTCATCAAATCCTCAAGAGATTCAAGCTCCAACAAACCTCAGACAAGATCCTTTCTCTTAAGCATATTCTATATCTTGTTGAGTGTTTTTCATAAGTTGTTCTTATTCCATTTCTTTCAAACACTTGAACTTGAGAATCGTCCCTACCGGTGGTTAGTAGGAAGGCAATCGGAGGCTGTCCGATTTGCGGTGTTGACGTCCCTACCGGTGGTTAGTAGGAAGGCAATCGGGAGTTCTCCGATTTGCGGTGTAGCCGTCCCTGCCGACTTTGTGTGTAGGAAGACAGAAAGAGGGCTTTCTCTGCTCTGTGGTTGGGAAGTGTCCCCGGTCAAGCTGTGAGTCAGCAAGGAAGCCTCACCGGGTTTTGGTGAGGGGTGGACGTAGGTTGCGGGGTTGCAACCGAACCACCTTAAAAATCCCTGTGTTGTGGATTGTTTATCGTGTGTGATTGATCTATATCTTCTAACCCCATTCGTAGGTTCATGTGCTTCCATACTTGGTTAGATTGTTCACACACATATGCACTTTAAGTGATCAACATAGCACACACACACACGCACGGTTGTTGCAAGCTATTGCATGCTCTTGTGTTATGCTTTATGATCCCTGCACTACAAGGCTTATTTCTTTCAAGATCACAAATGTGCTTAAAGAAGTGTGGACGTTTCATAGCTTGTAATCCTAGTCTTTTCATTTGAGCCACTCTACTTAATTCCGGTGTGCATTGTGCTTAAGTGATTCATTCACTTTATAAGAGTGGTTTAAGTTTCTGTTAGCTAAGAGTTTTAAATAGGCCAAAGCTTGTGAAAGGATCTATTCAACCCCCCCTTCTAGATCCGTTTGCACCTCGCGGGACCCAACAGGAAGGAAGAAAGAAAGGGTGAAGAAGTGTGTGTGATCGTGATCGCCACCAAGACACGAAGTGCTGAAGGGTACACGTACCTTGGAAAGAGGGAGAAAGCACTCACCTAAAGAATACAGCATCGCAGAAGTAAACGGTCATGGAGGGGTTGCTTCGTCTATGGAACCATCGTTCGATAGATCGCTCATAGCGCCGAAGATAAAAGCGGGATGTAGACGCGCCTAGGAACAAGACGGTTTGTAGAGGGCCACTCAAGGGATCAGAACGGCTCGTTTAGGACCGCTCAGATCTGCAAACGGACAAAAGATGGCCGTCCAAATCTCCAGACTCCAAGGTTGTAGGACCTGATCCTCCACCCCTTCTGGCTGGCCAGAGGGGACGGGCCTCGTGCTGCGATGATGCTGACCTGCAAAACAACGTGGAGCACACAAAAAGAATACTCAGATTAACCCTAAGATGCGTAGTAACTATAGAAAGAAACTAAAAATCGACATAATAACATGGAATGGGAGATACTTGGGAGGTTTGTAAACCCCTATAGGGCGTCGAAACAGGTGGGAAGGTGTGGAAATGACATGATGTAGTGAAAGAATGTGGAAAGAAGTGGAGAAACAAACATGCAATGAACGAACTAATGACTCAATGTTATGACTAAAAACTCAAATCGAATGACTACTCCCTTGAACCGGAGACTTAGAAGGATGTAGAAAGCGTCCCTCCCTGACTGCAGGTCGCTTGAGAATTCGGCAGAGCTTCACCGTGACCTTGAAATCTCCCCCCATTCAAAGCTTGGCCTTATGGTCCTATTTATATTGCCTTAGAAGCCAGCCTCGAAATTAGGGTTACCAATGATTTTCAGCCCGAGATATCAACATAAAATCCATAGAAAATGGAATTATCTCCCCACCGGCTCAAACGGCACCCCATTTGGTTGAGAGACCGCGGAGAAATGGTTGGAACGAATCAAGGATAAAACCATGGATAGAGAGAGAAAAACTCTTAGCTTTTCAGCAATCGAACCATTACGCGGTCACATGATAGACCACCCAGTCCATTGAGCAGCCAAACATCAGACCGTCCTACCTGTCGGTGGAAACTAAATAAATAAGCAATATTATCTAAATATCCATCGAACTAACCGATGTTTTCGCCGTTGGAGTCTCATGAATTGGGCAGTTGTTAATGGACCACTGAGCTCATGGAACGGCCAAAGCCCAACCGTCCAACGCCTGTCGGTGATAAATCAAAATAAATTAGATAATTAGATAATTATCTGAACAACCAACGAATCTGGGACTCTGGGATATGGATGGTCATGTACCTGCCGTTCAATAAATGTGAACGGTTAGATATGAACTGTGCAAAAGCTTGTCGGTGGAAATTCAAATAAATCACCTTAATATCCAATAAATAGTTACACGGTCCATAATCAACCGCGCAGTTACTGGATGGTCAAATGATAGACCGCGCAATGGCTAGACACTTGAAAATCATTAAAATGTGAAAAATCGAGGCCCACTAAGCCCCGAATTGAAGCAGACCGAGTCAGGGAGGGAGGCACCCATAAAATGGGCCCAATAAGTTGCTTGGGAATAATCCAATGAGTAATGGACAACTTGAGGCATCAACAAATGAGAGTAAGAGAAATGACTCAACTTATTGGCAAAAAATGGGTGTCAACAGATGCCCCTCCTTAACGTCCTCTTTGTAGGGGAGCGAGCGGAGGTGAAGCGAAAGTGAAATGGAACATGGAGATGAAGCGGAGACGAAGCAGAGCGGACCGAAAAGTGGGCGTTAAGGTGAAATGACACCCGTTTTCTCGCCAACAAGTGATAGGAATCTTCCGGAAAACTTTGAATCACTCACAAGGAATAGCTGGACCAAAAGCGACACCAATCCGGAGGAACTAACTAAATAAAAGGAAACACACGATCAACCGCATGGGGGACACAATCCCGCGGTCCAATGAGGAGACCAGAATAAGTAAAAGTAAAGAAATATACTAAAACTCCAGACAGGGACGTCTTAATCAACCAAACCAAGTGAACAAACCAGAGCGAACCTTCCAACTCAGAGTGGAATTATTTCTCTTACTCAAACACTAAACGCACAACTATCCATCACTGGCGGGACATTAACTGGCAAACCATGGGTTATGAATGCTCAAAAGATGCGTATGATGCATGCTGGGCTAAAAAGAAATCATTAAAATAAATGTAAAGAGAGGATAAAATGTAATATACCCGAGAATAGTATTGCTAGATTGGGAGAATCAGAGTCAAGACACTATCCGCAACCATGGCATGCAGGATAGAACCATCCTCCCCAGACCTTCCCAACCTAACGGCCTATCCGGAGATTAAAGATGTAAACCTGGATCATCATCGTTTTTGTTAAAGGGGAACATCAGATCCTGGAATACGTAGATAACCAACTGGTTCTCGAGATAATATATCATAGTACCATATAGTAATGCAATAAGGGATGTAGGGATAGAAAGCCATACCTGACTTACTTGTGCAGGCGAAATGGCAAAATGAAGGTGATGCTGCAAAAAGAATTATGAGCAGGATTGACAACATATATCACCGAAATCAAATTTATAGAATGCTGCATCAAAGGGGTCAAACCACATCATTCAAGCACACAAACGGTCACAAACAGACCGCTCAGACCATAGCACGGCTCACCCGCGACCGTTCAATTATCAGTGATTTGAACATGAACGTGAACCTACACGGCCCAACGTAGACCATTCAATTAATGAAACGGGCAAATTATAGCCGCTCAATACAAAGTAATGTTGGTCTTCCCACGGTCATACCTAGACTGCTCAACATTGGGGCAGTCTGGCAATAGACCGCTCCATACTGGCGGCATTTAAACAAAAAAACCTTTCAGCTCCATCCCTCCCCACCCTAATCGACGGCGGGAGGGAAGGAGAACACACCGTTCCCCACTCCCCTCCTCCACTCTCTCATCTCCTCCTCCTCCACTCTCAAATTCTCTCTCCCATTCTCATTCCCATTCTTTCGTTCCCCGTTTATGCGGACGAAGCACCAAGCAAGGTGCCCGTTCATGGCCGGAGAGGGTGAAGAGGTGCCGCCACCGGCGGTGGTTGCCGCCACGGAGGAGGCTCCACCAGTGGGGGAGATGCCAGCGTTGCAAGAGGAGGAGGCGGCTATTACGCCTACGGCAGAGGAGGGAGGGGCACCCGTAGCCCACGACGAGGAGATCCAAGCGTCGCCGGTAGCGAAGGGGAAGACGGCCCGGGGACCCGAGGTAGGCCACTCCGAACCCTACCCATTTCCATTTTTTATTTCATGCATCTTAGTTTTAAGGGACGATAGGGGCACACAACCCCTTAAAAACTCCATGTAAGGCCACTTAGGCCATGAACGGAGGTGGGGGGTTTTCTCGTCGTCGTAGACGACGGTAACAGCGCGGTTCAACAGTAACCGCTTCACAAAACAACGTGGTTCACATAGAACCGCTCAAAGAACACACGGCCCGTGGGTGGCCGTCCAAAGAATAACAACCGACGTCTCACAACGGTTCCATGCAAACCGTTTAAATGTAGGGCGGTCCATGTTGGTCCACTTAGAATATGAGACGTTTAAAACGGAACGGTCTCCATCAGACCGTGGAACGTACGACGGACCTACCTGGTCCACTCTGAATCTGGAACACCTAGAAATAGAACGGCTTAACTTGAACCGCTGAAACTTAGACGGCCGATCCCCAAATGATTAAGCACTTGAAATTGAAGGGACGCGGTCAGGTGGGGACCGTGTAATGACTGAGCGGCCAACTGTGGTCCGTTCCAATGGCAAGGGTCGGATAAAAAGACGGTCCAGGGGGAACCGTGGGACTTATTGAGGCAGTTAGGAGACAATCGTTGGATAGGAAAATGGTGTTAGGGTGCTAGGCCCAGATACAGAGGGGGGGTGAATGTATCCCTCTAGAAGGTATAGCCCAAATTAAAAACTCTAAAGCTCAGATATGCGGAATAAAAACTAATGAGCTTTCCAAGATGAAATGATAAGGCAACAAATGAACAAACAGTTGGACTGCAACAATGCAGCCACCTGATCAACTAGAAATGAAGGCAGAGCTAAACAACCCAAACACACTTAGCAGAATATAATGCTCAAAAATAACTCTCTAGATAATGCAACTAGCCAAGCATGCACAACCTATGAATGGGAGGTAGAAGATATGGAGCTAACGCAAGGCAAACCACTGCACAAATAATTTTTAGGTGGTTCGGTCCTCTAGACCTACATCCACCCCTCACTCCCAACCGGAGTGAGGCTTCACTAGCCAATGCTAGAACCAAGCAGACTCAGTCTGCGAACAGTTGCTGCCACACAGCTTGACCAGGGGAACAGCCTCCCCTCTTCCTCCCAACCGGAGGGACACCCCAAGTGACTCCCAGCCACTTGGAAACCAGAGACCAAAGTCTCTCTTCCTCCAGATCGGAGGGACCCCTGGACTTGCTACCCACAAGCCCAGAACCAGAGACAAGTCTCCCTTCCTCCAAACCGGAGGGAACCCACAAGTAGCTCCCAGCTACTTGCAACCGGAGATCAGATCTCCCTTCTCCTGACCCACCAGGAGGAACCCGACCTCAGTCCAGAGGTTCGGAAGAACACAGTAAATCAGATCGAATAAAAGGAAAAATAAGAAACGAAAATAACACAACAAACATAAGCTGTAAATGAAGGAACATCAGATGTGGCTCCCATGGAGCTAACTGGCCTGGATTTGATCCACGGTCCAGTAGACAGATCTTCAGTAACTTCTTCCTTTTTCTCCACGAACTCTCTCTCTCTCTCTCTATCTCTCTTTCTTTCTCTTCTGCTCTCCTTTTCTCTCACGTTGTTCTCTCCTTCTTCTCTTCAACTCTTTTTCTTCTTGCCGGCTCACTCTTCTTCTATTTCTTCTTCTTCTCTTTTTCTGGATCGAAGGGCTTTCTGCTCTCCAGGCTTCTTCTTCGATCTACCTCCATCTGAAGACGAAGGCTCCAATATATACCAGCAGCAGTAGGGAGATAGGGCGTGTGCTTCCCACACCTTCCGTCCAGAAGATTCCTCCTCGGATCACATGCTCAGCACCCTCCTCAGATCATGTGTCAGGTGCCAGCTTCGGGTCACGTGCCCAATGACAGCAATCTGACTTGTTGTGTTGACCCTGTCAAGCAATGGCGTTAACGCAGTGAGGCATTCCAGTAAGCCATTAGCTTCGTCTCTTTAGCTGCTGCGTCGACGCTGCTCAATTGTGGCGTTGACGCAGTGGAATAGCATGTGAAAGTGAATGCTCCTTTAACTGCTGCGTCGACGCTGCTCCATTGTGGCGTTGACGCAGTGGAATGGCCTGTGAAGGTCTCTACTTCTTTAACTGCTGCGTCGACGCTGCTTGCTTGTAGCGTTGACACAGTGGAAGATATCGTGAAGGCTTCGTCAACTGATGCGTGGACGCTTTAAGCTCCCAGCGTCGACCCTGTTCCCTTCAGCAACAAGAATGAAGTCATAAGATTTAAGTATGTACATTGTAGTGTATATACTTCGAAAGAAACAGTCCAATGTATATATACTTCAAGAACTCTAGACAACGGACGCTGTACAGACTTCAGATGCTACAGTCCAATGTATGGACTTTGCCGAAGTGAAGCAGTGTACAGACTTTGAATCAAACCGATGTATAGACTTGAATGGGCATGGAGTGTGTAGACTTGAAGTCTGAAGATGATGTATAGTCTTGGTGAACACTGCAACATCAATCGGATGTATAGAGTTGGGGCTGCACATACTTTGGCAATGTGTAGACTTTACAAAGAGCATGCTACAGTGTCGATGTGTAGACTTGGCCAATGTTCAGACTTGAAAGCTCAGGCAGTGTGCAGACTTCAATTAGAAGATGCCCGATGTATAGACTTGAAGATGAGGCGCCAATGTACAAACTTGCAAAAGCGAAGCCAATGTACAGCCTTTGAAAGGCTTGAACACTGCGATGTTCAGACATTAGCAATGTATAGACTTAGGGTGTAGCTAAAGCATCGAGCATAGGAATAGGCCAGAATGTATAGACTTTGAAGGATTTGAACGTGAGACTGTATAGACTTGGCCCCTTTCCGGATGTATAGACTTTGAGTCAAGGAGGCGTTGTATAGACTTTGGAAAGTCTGAGCCAGTGTACAGACTCGATGATATGAAGACGATTGTATAGACTTCCAATGGAACGAGTGTAGAGACTTTCAATTGAACACTTCAGTCCCGTTGTATGGACTTGAAGATGGAAGCGAAGAGTCGACGCATCAGCTCAAGGAGTTGACACGCTACTGTGAGGACATAGACAAGTATGACTGAAGGGTCGACGCATCAGCACAATGAGTTGACGCACTGCTGTGGAGACTGTGTAGACAGAATTAAGTAGAGCATGTTATCTGACAGTCATATGAACTCCATTCACTTACATGATAAAACATGAATTAATCGAGCATATAAAAGACACAGCAAGATGACTCACAGTGAATAACTCACTTCAAAGGCCAATCATCAAAACCACCATTAAAACCATCATCAAAACAACATGGGCACAACAATCTCCCCCTTTTTGATGATGGCAACACTACACAGTGAGTCAATCTGATGACTCAAACTATTCTCCCCCTTTGACTTCATCAAAAAGAAAATAGTTTGAGAAATTAAAGCAACCAGCATGCTATAATTGAAAAATAATCTCCCCCTTTGGCAAAAATCTCCCCCTTTGATATAGTCAAGATGAACCATGGGAAGGTAAGAATGCAGATGCAGATGGAGATTACAAAATGCAAGATCACAATTCTCCCCCTTTAAGTGGAATCTTATGAGATGAATGGGACGGAGATCATAGGGGCAAACAAGGACAAGTTCAGGTCAATGAGCAGAAGAGGTTCAATTAGCAGATTTTTAAAGAGGCTTCAACTACAAGAATTTCAGTCAGATTTTCAAGGAAATGTCATTCTCATAAATCCAAATCAGAATATTTCAAAGTCTTCCATTATAAGGGCTTATGAATGAATTTTATTGATCAGCATGGTTTAAACATGATGTATGCAGAGTTTATCAATAAAATTCTGTATTGATATCTAAAACCATGGTTTAATAAAAATGAACCAAGCCCTCATATTTATCTTGATAAAACTCCCTTTCTCTTACATAATCAAATTTATTGACTTCTTTCGGAATTACATGCATCAGTATTGAAATCAAGCAGTTATGAAGTCATATGATTTTGTCTAGGGTTGTAGCAATTTGATTTTAGCATCAATATTTAGATATTTCAATTCGTTCAACAATTTTTCATGCTACAAATTTTATGAGCACTCTAGTTCAGTGCACACCTTGTAACTAGAGGATATACCTTGATCAGAGGCCAATATCCCTAAGCACTTAGTGTGACGAACTGTCATGCTTTATATGAACAGAGATAGCATTTACACATCATGACACACTGCAAATCATTTCTTGATGAGTGAGTTGTATTTCTCAGTGTGCATGCCATTGCTCTGCCTGAAATTCAATTATTCTTAATCAGAGTTAACTATGGTACCTCATGACACAGTCCTTTGGACATGTGTTTCTCAGTGACCAAGGTCATTGCTCTGCCAGAAAATACCCTTTAGACATTTCAGAAAAATTCATTTGCTTCAAATCAAGAACAATTTCATGTACTTAACCAAATAAAATCATGTATTCAATAATGCAGATTTCAGAAGATTTTACAAGACACAGCATGAAACAGATGGTTAATGTTTATTAAAAATGCTTCAGATATTTTTAAGAGATTTTAAAGCCAAACTCATTGAATACATTAAACTTAAACCACATGAGTTATTTCAGTCATTCATAAAAATGTATAATAGAAGATTTCTAGTTCAAGAATTTTTAGATTTATGATCGAGATAGTCCCATTGAAATCTTCATGACAGATTGATAGAATTCTGAAGCCAAATGATACCAATTGATAGGAGAGGTTTTGAAGCCCAGAGATTTCAAAATATGATCAAGGTTTGTCAATAGAAACCAATAAGAAATGATATGCAATGAATTCTCACATGAGTATGCATTTGACAACCTATATGCAATGCATTGACTCCCCCTGACAGCATGCATTTAGACAATCTTTTTGGCATTTTCAATCTAATGAAATGTAATGCACTTTATGTATGCAAAAACACATGCAAGTAACTCCCCCTTAAAACATGCAATGTTTGCCATGAGAAACTGAACATATGATTTTGATCCACGCACATTCAGACTGTCCTATCCAGCAAAGTGACCCATGGTACTAGGCGGAGCACTTGGTCTAAAGGACCACCTCACACATAGTAAGAACCTCCAGACAGATTTTCCTGCCTTTTGGTACCTTACCATTTATATACCATTGAGGTCATGCATGATAATTCAACATACAGTCCTATATGCAATTCAGAATTTCAGTGAGCTATTGCAACACACAAATTTCAAGCCACATTCATAAGCAGTTCAGATTTTTCCAGAAAATTTGAAATGCAATTTGTTTTCAGAGTTTATGCATAACATAATTATCAAGCAATTGCAATTATCCTATGTATGCATCAGATACAGACAACCCCTTTAAACTCAAATTTGCACAGAACACTCAGCAAGTGCATGATTAGAAAATAATGCAGCTGGCACATGATGAATGAATATGCAAGAACATATTTAATATGCTATGCAGTGAAACTAAGAACAGGATATGCAAGAATACATCAAACCAGATATGCAATGAGTTTCAAAACAAGAAATGCAGAGAGATTACCTGAAAAGTTCAGAAGGGGTTTTTCATTCTTGAGTACCTTGGATCATTACCCCTTTTATTCCAGTCCCAAGGCACACTTGCATAGCAATGTTATTTTGTACAAACAGGTACCCAAGAAGTCTTGGGTCCTGACATGAGAGTATCACTTCTAGCAGGTTTTCTCAGCAATTTTCGTGCATGAAGGTCATCAGATTTCATCAAATAGCAATTATACATTGAATGACCAATTTGTCCACAGTAAAGGCATGAATTAACAGATTTCAAATTAGATTTATGCACATTCTTATAGACATGATACCAATTGTTAGCATGAAATCCATGTGCATGTGCATGAAACTTTTTGTTGTTGACAGAATTAAAATTATGTTTACTAAGACCGGCCAGCCAACATTCAGCAGCTCTATGGCCTGCCTTCTCACAGTGATAGCATGCAGGAGACTTTCTGTTAATGGCAGGGAATTTAACAGTTTTAGAATTTAATTTTCTACCCTGAGCATGCCAACAATCAATTACCCTGTGGCCATGCTTTCCACAGTGAGAGCATTTGAGAGAATTTTGTTTAAAGGAGCCTGACCAGCATTCAGAGGTCTTGTGACCAATTTTGTTGCAGTTAAAACAGATGATGTGCTGGTTCATTGAAACAGGTTTGTTTTTATTAGGAACATGTTGGTTTGCAGAGAATTTAGCATGATATGGATAAAAGATTTTCTTACCACTTGCAAACCAGCAATGAGCAATTGAGTGTCCTAATTTCCCACAATTTGAACATGTGACACTCCTTTTCTGAGGGACAGGGAACTTGACCTGCGAATTCCTACCATCCATTTTTCTAGCTTTCAGATCATCTGATTTCATCAATCTACATTCATGCATCAAATGGCCAGGTTTATGACAGTAATGACATATCATTTTCTTTTTGGATGCATGTGAATGTGTGTGAGTACTGTGATCAATATGCACTGATGAACCCTTTTCATTTATTTTCTGATTCACAGTCCTTTTCTGATTTTTATCCTGTTTTCCTATTTTCTTAGCCTTGTACTGAGGTGGAGATGAGGTAGAAGGCTTTTCCTATTCAGAAGTTTTAATGAAAACAGTTTTCAGCTTGGATCCATCAACCTTTTTCAACTTTTCAGTTTGTTTTTGGGTTCTCTGAACAGTAGACTGAGAAACAGGTGACTTCTGAGAAGTGTGAGAAGTAGAGCTAGCAACAAAAGATGTAAGAATTTTATTTTCAAAATTCTTTTTATTTACAGGATTATAACCTAACCCCTCCTTCTGAAAATTGACTTTTACTCCCAGCAGTTTGTTCAGATTATCTTGCCCACTAACAAACTTTGACAGAGAGTTCTTTAAGTCTTGGATTTCATTTTCTAAAGAGGTGATTTGTAACTCATAACTGGCAATCTCTTGCTCACTGCAATTCACACGCTCAGTTAACACATTGTTAGCAGTTTTGTATCTTTCAACTTCCTGTTCCAGATTGCTCAGTTTATTAGAGTCTTCAACACAAATACCTTTTCCTCTTTCCAAAGTAAGAAGTCTTTCAGACATGCCACTGTTTAACAGCTTCAATTTCTCAATTTCATCTTTCAGTTTATCATTCTGAACCAATTCATGTATTAGAAGCTGATCTTCTGAATTGACTTCATATTTTCTTCCAGCCTCAAGTTCCTTCAAATCTTTTTGCTGTTTTTCAAGATCTTTCTGTAACTCTATATTTACAGATTTTATGGCATTGAATTTTTCAGCAAACAAGTTCTTCTCCTGCTCAAGTTTCTCAAATTTTTTATCATTTTCGTTAGCAGATGTTCTCAGATAATCATTTTCAGATTTCAGCTTGTTTAAATCTGAGTTCACACTTTCAAAGTTTTTCAGCAATTTTTCATACTGGTCATGATAGTTAACAGGAGTCTGATTATCATTATCTGACTTGAGTTTTTCTTTGAGTTTAGATATCACATTTATATGATCTTGATTCTCAGTTTTCAATAATAAAATTTGTTTCTTCAACATTTGAAAATCAGACATACAGGCATCATGAGCATTTTTCAATTCAATACAATTTCTACAAGGAGAACTTGAAGTATCTAACTCAGTACCCTTCTTCAATTTTTTATATTGTTTCCTTAACAGTTCATGAGATTCAAATAATTCAGCATATGCATTCTCCCAATCTTCTAGAGAAAAATTGTCGAAGAGATTTACCTCATCATCATCATCATCTTCATTTTGATTGCTGCCTTGATCGCTGCCACTTTGATTGCTTCTGTTGGCCATCATGCAGCTGTCCACATCTATCTCCTGAGTTCGCTTCAGTGTATCCAAAATATCTTTAGTAGAACTGCAATCAACGAAACATGAGTGAAAGGCTCTATCAGCAGCTGCCTTCATTAGATTTATAGCTATCTGATTCTCTTCATGCATAGACTTGTGACTGTCAGTCCATTTGGACTTTTTCTTTGGTAGTTCATGAGGACCAAGTGAAATTACTTTCCACAGGTCTGGATTCACAGATTTAACATAATTCTTCAGACTAGCGAACCATGCATTAAAATGCGTACCACTGAAAATCGGTGGATGAGCCATGAGAACACAACAGATTAATGCAACAGGAATATTGATGCACTAAAAACAAATTAGCACCGAAAACTAGAGATCGAATCTGCAGGTCGTTGGACCTTGTATGCAAACACCGCTCTGATACCAACTGTTAGGGTGCTAGGCCCGGATACAGAGGGGGGGTGAATGTATCCCTCTAGAAGGTATAGCCTAAATTAAAACCTCTAAAGCTCAGATATGCGGAATAAAAACTAATGAGCTTTCCAAGATGAAATGATAAGGCAACAAATGAACAAACAGTTGGACTGCAACAATGCAGCCACCTGATCAACCAGAAACGAAGGCAGAGCTAAACAACCCAAACACACTTAGCAGAATATAATGCTCAAAAATAACTCTCTAGATAATGCAACTAGCCAAGCATGCATAACCTGTGAATGGGAGGTAGAAGATATGGAGCTAATGCAAGGCAAACCACTGCACAAATAATTTTTAGGTGGTTCGGTCCTCTAGACCTACATCTACCCCTCACTCCCAACCGGAGTGAGGCTTCACTAGCCAATGCTAGAACCAAGCAGACTCAGTCTGCGAACAGTTGCTGCCACACAGCTTGACCAGGGGAACAGCCTCCCCTCTTCCTCCCAACCGGAGGGACACCCCAAGTGACTCCCAGCCACTTGGAAACCAGAGACCGAAGTCTCTCTTCCTCCAGACCGGAGGGACCCCTGGACTTGCTACCCACAAGCCCAGAACCGGAGACAAGTCTCCCTTCCTCCAAACCAGAGGGAACCCACAAGTAGCTCCTAGCTACTTGCAACCGGAGATCAGATTTCCCTTCTCCTGACCCACCAGGAGGAACCCGACCTCAGTCCAGAGGTTCGGAAGAACACAGTAAATCCGATCGAATAAAAGGAAAAATAAGAAACGAAAATAACACAGCAAACATAAGCTGTAAATGAAGGAACATCAGATGTGGCTCCCATGGAGCTGACTGGCCTGGATTTGATCCACGGTCCAGTAGACAGATCTTCAGTAACTTCTTCCTTTTTCTCCATGAACTCTCTCTCTATCTCTCTTTCTTTCTCTTCTGCTCTCCTTTTCTCTCACGCTGTTCTCTCCTTCTTCTCTTCAACTCTTTTTCTTCTTGCCGGCTCACTCTTCTTCTATTTCTTCTTCTTCTCTTTTTCTTTTTCTTCTCTTTTTCTGGATCGAAGGGCTTTCTACTCTCCAGGCTTCTTCTTCGATCTACCTCCATCTGAAGACGAAGGCTCCAATATATACCAGCAGCAGTAGGGAGATAGGGCGTGTGCTTCCCACGCCTTCCGTCCAGAAGATTCCTCTTCGGATCACGTGCTCAGCACCCTCCTCGGATCACGTCTCAGGTGCCAGCTTCGGGTCATGTGCCCAATGACAGTAATCTGACTTGCTGCGTTGACGCCGTCAAGCAATGGCGTTAACGCAGTGAGGCATTTCAGTAAGCCATTAGCTTCATCTCTTTAGCTGCTGCGTCGACGCTGCTCAATTGTGGCGTTGACGCAGTGGAATAGCCTGTGAAAGTGAATGCTCCTTTAACTGCTGCGTCGACGCTGCTCCATTGTGGCGTTGACGCAGTGGAATGGCCTGTGAAGGTCTCTACTTCTTTAACTGCTACGTCGACGTAGCTTGATTGTGGCGTTGACACAGTGGAAGATATCGTGAAGGCTTCGTCAACTGATGCGTGGACGCTTTAAGCTCCCAGCGTCGACCCTGTTCCCTTCAGCAACAAGAATGAAGTCATAAGATTTAAGTATGTACATTGTAGTGTATATACTTCGAAAGAAACAGTCCAATGTATATATACTTCAAGAACTCTAGACAACGGACGCTGTACAGACTTCAGATGCTACAGTCCAATGTATGGACTTTGCCGAAGTGAAGTAGTGTACAGACTTTGAATCAAACCGATGTATAGACTTGAATGGGCATGGAGTGTGTAGGCTTGAAGTCTGAAGACGATGTATAGACTTGGTGAACACTGCAACATCAATCGTATGTATAGAGTTGGGGATGCACATACTTTGGCAATGTGTAGACTTTAGAAAGAGCATGCTATAGTGCCGATGTGTAGACTTGGCCAATGTTCAGACTTGAAAGCTCGGGCAGTGTGCAGACTTCAATTAGAAGATGCCCGATGTACAGACTTGAAGATGAGGCGCCAATGTACAAACTTGCAAAAGTGAAGCCAATGTACAGCCTTTGAAAGGCTTGAACACTGCGATGTTCAGACTTTAGCAATGTATAGACTTAGGGTGTAGCTAAAGCATCGAGCGTAGGAATAGGCCAGAATGTATAGACTTTGAAGGATTTGAACGTGAGACTGTATAGACTTGGCCCCTTTCCGGATGTATAGACTTTGAGTCAAGGAGGCGTTGTGCAGACTTTTGAAAGTCTGAGCCAGTGTACAGGCTCGATGATATGAAGACGATTGTATAGACTTCCAATGGAACGAGTGTAGAGACTTTCAATTGAACACTTCAGTCCCGTTGTATGGACTTGAAGATGGAAGCGAAGAGTCGACGCATCAGCTCAAGGAGTTGATGCGCTACTGTGAGGACAGAGACAAGTATGACTGAAGGGTCGACGCATCAGCACAATGAGTTGACGCACTGCTGTGGAGACTGTGCAGATAGAGTGTAGACAGAATTAAGTAGAGCATGTTATCTGACAGCCATATGAACTCCATTCACTTACATGATAAAACATGAATTAATCGAGCATATAAAAGACACAGCAAGATGACTCACAGTGAATAACTCACTTCAAAGGCCAATCATCAAAACCACCATTAAAACCATCATCAAAACCACATGGGCACAACAAATGGTCCATGGGTGACCGTTTAGAAGGCAGAGAGTGAATTATTGAATTAAATGCAAAATTCTAAACTAAAATGCAATTAATATAAATGTATGCAGGGAAAGCGTAGGACCCGGATCTCATGGCTGCAGGTTCGGGTAGTGTACCTCGCGCTGCCCGATTTCCAGCGTGAGAGGCTGAGAGTCATGGGATTCTCAGAGTTCCTGAGCGTGGAGGTCAGTCGGTTTGACACACCGCTACTCTACGCTCTGCACGACCGCTGGGACCCAGTGAGTCGCACGTTTCTCTTCCCGTGGGGGCACATGGTCCCCACGCTCGAGGACGTGGCCCGACTTACCGGCCTTCGCGTGCACGGGTCGTCGGTCAGCGGGAGTACATACCCTGACTACCGGGAGATGGCCCAGGAGCTTCTGGGACTGGACTTGCTGCACCTCGAGCGGCAGTCCACCACCCTGACTCGGGCGGCGCTTCAAGATAGCATGGGGCTTCGGCGAGCGGGGATTGCAATGGGAGAGCTGCCTGAGCAGCACCTCGAGAGACTCGTGGAGCGAGCGAGACCACCGGTTGCAGCAGAGGTGGGACCGGAGGTGGACCGGGTACTGCGACGGTTCTTGACGTTGCTATTCGGCCGACTTCTATTCGCGACGCGAGGAGACGTCATCAGTTGCCGTTTCTTGCCATTGCTCCAAGACCTTGACCATGTAGGCGACTACGTGTGGGGAGCTGCTGTCCTCGCGTTTCTCTTCGATACTCTGAGCTCGACGTCCCGACGGACGATGCTTGGGGGTTTCTCCCGTCTACTCCAGGTATGACTCTTACTCCTGTTATGCATTTAGCTACATGACCCCTACGACTGCCACATGCTAACTCTTAGTGCAATGCAATGTAGGTATGGGCCTATGTGTACTTACGCGGGCTCGGGCGAGATGAGGAGACCCACCCGGACCGACTGCCTATTGCCCGGAGGTGGACCGCACCTCGGGAGAGCGGAGGTCTCCGGAGACAGGTCCGGGAGCTCCAGGACGACATAGACACTCTATCGTACACCTCGGTACAACAATAAACTTATACCCTTTACTTAAATGCAATTCTATACGATTATGGTGCTGATGTGACTCTCTATCTTGACAGGTATGGTGGACTCCCTATGCAGGGGAGGGGCACGAGGGTCAGCCCTGGGTGGCCGAGGCCCTTGCCTTCTCAGGACGGGACATGTGGCTTCACTGCATGAACGTAGTGGAGCCACTACACTACAAATTAGTGATGAGGATGACTGGCGTCCCACAGCCGGCGGTGGAGTTTCCAGCACCAAGAGAGCGCGTCAGTCGGCACCCGCGGGGAGCAGCAACAGTGGTGGACTGGAGGGAGCGAGCCGCGGAGCAGATCTTAGACTAGACTGCACACGTGCGAGTGGTGACTGCCCGTGCAGAGAGTGCCCCGGCATACTACACAGCGTATGCCCGGCACTATCGGGACCAGGTGTTCCGGGGTGCCCACCGATCGGTACGATTTCTAAACCTTAAATGCTCTTTCTATTATGCTTTCTATATGCCTATGCACTGATGTTTGAACTTCCTACATGCAGATCGACCCTGAGGGACAGATCACGGAGCTACAGGGGCTCCTTCATGCGACGATCTGCGAGCGCGACGAGGCCCGCCAGGCCCTGGCCCTACTGTTGAGTTTTCTAAACCCTAAACTCTTTAAATTATGCAAATGCTTATGATTATGATTATGCCTGTGACTGACTTAGAGTTGTGGATGCAGCGAGCCGAGGGGACCCAGCGCCAGGGGACAGACACTCCTTCTTCTTCCTCCGCCCAGACTCCCGCAGACCAAGCCGAGCGGGATGCTGACTTCACACAGATGGTGGCGCGGGGCAAGGTGGCTGAGGTGGCGCTTACCGAGAGGGTACGCAACTACTACACTTTCCCTGTTGATTACGCTTTATGATTATGCAATTGACTGACCATGAAAATGCATATGCAGATGACTGAGCTGACCCGACTTAGGGCAGAGCTGGAGCAGAGCTGGGCAGCGGCTAGGGAGGGGGCGGCCCTCTTACGGGAGGAGGCGGCACAGAGCCGGCCGACAGACGCGCTGGAGACAGTGCTTCTTCCGGCCGAGTTGGAGCGACTCCGAGAAAGAGTAGAAAAGCTGGTGCGGGTCCGAGCAGAGCAAGACCGGGCTCTGATCGAGGCATTCAGGTTGAGTGGGGAGCTGCGGGCCTACAAGGAGATGAGCCGGCGGTCAACGCGCATCGGGACTCCGAGCGGCAGCCACGGTACCCACGACTCTGTGAGGAGTTACTTCACATGTTCCTCCGATCACCGGAGGAACGGGGAGGAGGAGCAGCGCCGGCGACGTCAGCGCGACGAGGCGACTTCAGCGATGCCTCCACCAAAGAGGCATGAGGGTATTGATGACAGCGATGGGGCCCAGGGAGAGGGACAGGCCTGACATTTATACTCGGGACCCGACTTTGTACATGTGGACATGATATGATATGATAGTGATATGCTTTCTTTTTTTTTGATTTTGTGGATGTATGAATGTATGAATAAATGCAAATGACTGAGACTAACTAACTAACTACGACTCCTAACTCAACTCGAGTGAGACGGACACGTACGAGAGAGAGAGACGGCACAAGTGAGTGAGAGAGAAATGAGTGTGAGTGGTACAACTACGAGTGCGGGTGAGACAACTACGCCCACGAGAGAGATAGACGCCAAATTGAGTGAGAGAGAGACGCCAAACTGAGTGAGGGAGAGACGCCACACTAAGTGAGAAAGAGACGCCAAATTGAGAGACGCCAAACTGAGTGAGAGAGATACGCCAAATTGAGTGAGTGAGAGACGCCAAACTGAGTGAGAAAGAGAGAGGCCACGGCTTGAGTGATACAGGTGAGAACAGGTTAAAGTAGATATCTAAATGGTCGAAATGGGACCGTTCAAGTGTCTCTCGACTAAGATGAGAAAACGGTTTAAAATTAGCCGCTCTAAGAATAGGACGGTTCTCATCTGACCGTGTAATGAACAGAACGGTCAGTTATAGACCGATCAATATCCAAGATTCGAATTGTGTGGAAGCTTAGGAATGGTCTCAAGAAGACCGTCCAAGTGTGAAGGCGGTCTATCGGTAGACCGCTCAATGGCACGACCTGAGAGTTCGAACGGGACTTCTCTTGGAGAGTCCCAACCCGAAGATAGGTGTCCTAATCATCCCCAACTCTATCCCAACTCGATCAAGGCCTATCCTACCTCACTTCTAGTGGGTTTAGGTCTCTATCTAAGCCCTATAAGTAGGAGGGGGCTCGAAATTTGCAACTCACACTACACCCTTCTTTCTAGGCCTCAAACCCTTGTTATTTTTCATCAAATCATCATGAAAAGGTCCCTTGAGGGGAGTTCCATGGAGGGGGCAGCTTATGAAGGGCCAAAGCCGGCCAAGAAGGAGCGTGAAGTGCTCCAACGGTTGACTACGATCCCTCATCATCTTAGCTCAAGCCCTTTGAGAGAGGTATGTTAGCATGATTTCATCCAAATAGGTTTATTCATTTACTTACACAAATTTCCTCTCTTTCTCCCGCTATCTCAGCTTCCCCCTAGCTCCAGGCGCTATTCCACTTTGAAGTGGATGGCCCCCATGGTCCGTGCGTTGCCCCTAGGAGTGACATCCATCCTGAGATCTTGGCACCTACACCCGCTTTTGGTATTAGGCCAAAATTACCCAAAGCTCTCCCTTGACTGGCACAGCATCTGAGCCTTGGTAGAAATCTGGCATCCTCAGACCCATACATTCATGTTCCCATCTTTTGAGGCCACTATCCTACTAGAGGAGGTAGAGACCTACTTCTCTTTTCCTAGATCTAAGGTGGGTGAGGAAGACTTAGTGTGTCATATTGTTGCCCCTATAGACCCTAAGCTCATTTTGGGAGGGTTCATACCGGATAGCAGGGACATCCACACCTTCATAGGCCCACGCCAGATCCACCTTCTTCCTCTTAGCCAGTGGGTAGTTGAACATTGTAGGAACATGTGTGGGTGGGATGAGGCCATAGCCAAGGCCGCGCCAATCTGCCTGTGCGGGGCCGTCTTGTTCCCCTCAGTTGACCATGTGCTAGAGACTCCCCTCCTTAGTACCATCAGTGGCCTGTGGCAGGGTCTTTCTATTTCCCAGGCCGTCCTTGCCTACTTGTACGAGGGCCTTACCTCAGCAGCCCTAGGAGGTCCTCTCTTTGGTTCTATGATACTCTTAGAGTGTTGGATGTGTGTCAGGATGAAATTCATTCACAAGGAGGATGTCACTTCAGCCAACAGGATCTTCGGGAGCCACCCCCTCTTCTTCATAGGTGGCGCCTTCGGGTTCTCTCCACAGGTACAGTGCAGGTCAGCAGAGAAGAAGACCAGGGACGAGTGGCGACTGCACATCAACAGGCTGCCCCTGGACTGGTTCGTGATGCGACCTGACTTCCTCTATGACACCACTGTCAGGGTACCTAGGAGGCCAAGCTTGGATTTGAGGCTTTTGAGCGACACTGCACTGGCGATGTATAGTCCGCACCGGTGCTACCTATAGGTTGGACTACCCAGGACCGTTCTTCCAGCACTACCCCACCTTCCAGCTCTACAGGCGAGGAGGATCGGTACAGAGGAGGATGAGCAGGCGTTCAGGAGCGCCATGATCATGTGGGAGGTGAGCAAGGTGCTCACCCTTCGAGCGAAGGTTGCAGAGATTCCAGTGACGCGCCAGGCTTATGTCAGAGAGTTGAGAGAGATACGTCCCCGCGGGGATGCCCAGCGGAGGACTACGTGATTTTCCTTTTCACGATGATATTGATGTAGAAACTTATGCTTAGAGATGTTTGATATATGAATGAATAAAATTGATGGTTTGATTAGTTTGAGTTGGGCTTTTCCTTGTGTGATTGGGTGAGTTAGGATATGACTTCAAAATGGACACGGTCCCGGACTGACTGAACCTTCAACTTCAACATGCCCCTGCACACACACAAACAAAGAAAATAGATTAAACGTATTTTAGGCTTAACCCCTTGCCTGTAGCAAGTTAGGAAATGACCAGTTCTTAATTTTTGGTCATGGGGGATAAGCCTTATCAAATAGCCAAATGACAAATGAAATTGAATGCTATGGATGCTATGAATGCAAATCGTGAAAATCCTTTTTTGTGATTTTGAAAATATTTGATTTTTGGTGGGATTTTGAAATATCTGATTTTTTTAGGATTTTGAAATATTTGATTTTTTGGAGTTTAAAATATCTTATTTTTTGGGATTTTTGAAAAAAATTAATTTTTGTGTTTTTTTGGATTTTGAACTATTTGATTTTTTTTTGATTTTGAACTATTTGATTTTTTTTTCCAAAAAACCCTGCCTAGGGACAGATGGGAGGGACCATCAGACCACTAGGAGGTAAATATTATTACTAATGAAAAAGAATAGAGATTACATCAATCTGATGCTGGGTAAACCCAGCTTATCCAATCGAGCCTCTCCCTTTATAAGTGAGGGTAACTCATTGTAATAAAGGAAAACATTACATTTGGCTGAGCAAGCTAAAGAGGCCAAAGAATCCGCTACTTTATTTCCTTCTCTGTAAATATGATCAATCTTGTCATGCTGTGTAATAAATCTCCAAATCTCTCTTACATATGAAAGTATAGACCATGGGCATTGATATTCCTTTTTAATTACATGAACAAGAACTTGTGAGTCACATTCTATATGTGCTGGGTGGTTTGAAATTGTGTGAAGGTAGTTGATGCCATCAAGTAAAGCCCTTGCTTCTGCTACAAGACTGTTGGTCGGACCATAATAATGGGAGTAGGCAAGGATAACATTGCCACTATGGTCTCTTATAACACCTCCACCTCCAGATGTACCATTAGATTTCCAAGCACCATCAGAGTTTAATTTTAGAAAAGGCAAGGGGGGGCATACCCATTTAACAATTTTCAGCTAAGCACCATTAGAGGGGTAAGTAGAAATACCCAAGGTATCCAGAGCCTTCCATTTGCAAATATCAGATTCCTTTAAATTGGCACTAGCACAAGCCTGTTTCACTTGATTTATGATTTGGTGGAGGACACGGCTTTTGGAAATAGTTCTGCCTTCATACCTCACAGAATTCCGAGCTCTCCAAATGTCCCAACAACCATAGCCTATGACTGCTAGGATTAAGAAGCCATAAGCAGATTCCGGTTGAACATTACTGGCAACATTAGAAATGAATGAGATAAAAGAATTTCCTTCCAACTGCAGCCCAACAGATTTGAAATATGACCATATGTGAGAGGCTAGCTCACTGTGTAAGAACAAATGGTTCATGTTTTCCCCATGGTGGACCTGACAGCAGGAACAAATAGAGCACAGTTGCACACCCAAGCGCTGAACATTGGAATCAACAGGAAGGCTATTTTGAAGAATTTTTCACAGGTGAACAGATATTTTCGTAGGTAGCCATTGTGACCACAGCCTTTCCCAATGCATACTTGGCTGGTTTGAGACAGTTTCGGATAGAACCTGATAGGTAGAAGCCACCGAGCATCTTCCTGAGGATGACAAACTCCATGCTTGAAAATCAACATCTAGAGTGAGAGTAGTGTTAATAATAGCAGCCTTGATAGGTGCTGGCATAAGACTGTCAAGTAGTTCCATTTCCTCTCTTGGGGTATGCAGCAGGAAATCATTAATAGTGATAAGGGGGTTAGGAATGATGTTAGCAGGAACAAAGTCAGCCAGACATTGATTTCCAATCCAGTGATCATACCATAAGTTTGTGAGTTTTCCATCCTCGATGATGACCTTTTGAAATTGGAGAACAAGATTTTTTGCCTTGATCCAGCTTCTTCTAGCAAGACCATTCATACTGTTGAAATGCACATCCCTCAAATGTCTCTGACCAATATACTTAGCTCTGAAGAAAGTGGCCCACAAGGAATTTGAATGCAAAGCCTGCCATAGCATCTTAACTCTTAAGGCTATGTCCATTTGCCTAAGTGACATAATGCCAAGGCCTCCCTGTGAAATAGGTCTGCAAATAAGATCCCATGATCTCCAGTGCCTTTTATTCCCATTCGGGGAAGAGCCCCAAAAGAAATTTGCAAAGGACTTCTCAAGCAAAAGGTGTTGATGTGACACCACTACGGGGTATGCAGCAAGCAAAAGGAATCTTAGGACCTACTCCGCATTCACAATCACATAACAATTAAGTTGATAAATCGGGGCCAAAACGCTGTCGCACACACGTGAGCCCGGGGTGACTAAGGGATGCTAGGGGGAGGTGATGGATCAAGAACCTTGCTGGTAGAGTGCCAGCAGGGCTAGGGTTGCCCTCCCGAGGGTACGTAGCCCACGCTTATGGGGCTGGCCGGTGCCAATTGGGGCACTAGGTCCCACTCGCTTACTTTAACCACGGTGACCACACTATGATGGTGGAACCAGGATCGGGCACTCGCTCGCATGCACAACGGGGCTATATCTACGGATATTAAACAAACAAGCACTAAGAATAATGGAGCAAAGTTTAGAGCTCACCTGGTTGGTTTGAAGAAACCAACCCCGTTTGGAGACGTGGGCGAGCGGGGAAGTGTGGATCCCGCACACTGCGCCGATGTCGCTTGAGCTGCTTAGTACATGAACTAATCCTCACGCAGGAGGGTTGGATTAGGGGTGGGGAAAACAAACTTACATCAAACACTACCTCCACGCAGGGAGGGGCGCTAAGCCGGCCAGGCGGAAGGGGAAAACTTGCCAACGATGAAGGAGTGGAAGCCGTCGAAGGTTCTGCTCACTTGCTGTGAGAGGGAACAGGTCGCCACTGCCGCAGTCGTAGTTCATCCTCAGGAAATTTGCCGGTGACGAGACCAAGGGGGAATTCTTCGTAAAAGGGACGGGAACACCTCTGAATTTTAGCGAATTCTTCTGGCATCGTCGCTGGCCGCGGCGGAGGCTCGAACAGGACGAGGGATTCTGATGCTGACGGCTTCAGGTCTGATGCAGTAGGATGCAGAGGTTGCCACGGACGCTTACGGATGCCGAATTAAGAACCGTCAGAGTTTCCGGAATCGTGGAAGAAGTCTCTGCACAGAAAAACTGACGGCAACTCTTTCTGAGGTCGGACTGGACTGGGGGACGCCGATGATCAGTCACTGGTCGCTGCAGACAGCAGGAGGCAGACCCGCGCGACTGAGGGAGAAAATTCGGAACTCTGGTTCCTGTATGCCGAACGAGGTCCTGTTTCTTGCTCCTGATCGGGGACAGGGGAAGGAAGAACTTTGATGAAGAGCTTTCTGTCGGGTTCCTTCGCTGTTGGTCGTGAGGCTGCTTCCAATCGGGCTCAGGCTCTCTGCAGAAGATGTCTGGCGCAGTCGTGGTAGAACAGCTCTCCAGGTTGGCCACGAACTCGGAATGGGATGACTTTCACCTCGCTTGCGAAGGGGACTCGCAGACCTTTCCGTCGATGTAGGCCACGCCTCTGGATGTATCTTTATGACTCCGGGGTCACTTCTGCTAGTCACAACCCTCTTCTGCCACCTGCAGACTGATCAGGATGAAGAGAAGGGATGGTGGTGGAACTAGGGGTAGGGATGGGGTTTGGCAATAGTGGAGATGGTGGAGTGGAGGGTCGATGGGAGAGGGAGTGTAGGGGTGTGGAGAGGAGTGGAGCTGGGGAGATGGAGGTCCAAGGGGGTGGAGGGGAGAGGAGGCCGCGGCTAGGTGAGAGGGGAATGAGGGGGTCGGCCAAGGCAAATGGGGAGGTGAGTGGGTGGAGAGGGGTGCGCAAGTTTGAAGTGGGGGGGGGGTTTGATTGCTTGGGGATATGAATGGGTATGTGGGGAAGTGGAGGGGTTGCTTGGGGAAGAGGGATGGTTGCCTTGGAGGTGGGGAAGGTGTGTGGGGGATTGGAAGAGTCACTTGGGGATGTGGAAGTGTTAATGGGAGTTATGGACATAGGGGATGTGAAAGGGTGGGGGCTGATGTGGCTGCTGATGTGGCAAGTGGGGAAGGTGAAGGGGCAGGTGCGCTCAGAGGAGAGAGAAGGGGTCCGGCCCCTGAAGAGAGAGAGAGAGAGAGAGTGAGAAAGCTAGAGAGAGAGGGGGGGAGATGCACTTATGCTCAAAATACTCAATAATTCATTAACCTTCTCAAGTGGGAGTTGGGGTCCTATATATAGGGATCCCAACTTTGTACAAAAGCCCCTGAGAAAAGAACAAAAGACAGATAACCAAGGTGCAAGAAGGGGTGCTCATGGGCCTAGCTCCTCTAGATGGGCCACAAAGCCAAACAAGCCCAATATGCTGATCCACTAATATGAGCACCTAGGACATGACTCAAAATACATCAAAAGACTCAAGAAAAGGGAAAATACATCAAGATGTCCATAGTAATAAACTCTAATGTCGTCGAGGACCCATCAAGTCGTGCAGTCGCAGCCTACCCGTCTCCAGAAGGGAGAGGGGTGTCTAGCCAGAGGGAACGCTGGGTGATGTCCCCATCAGGTGTGTTCCTGAGTAGAGGGGTGAAGTGGAGAGGGAATAGATTGGAATAGAAGTGAGCACATGCTTAATCAAAATCAACTTTGCACCTTGAGAAAGTAAGCTGGATTTCCAACCAGAAATTTTCCTTTGAATGGATTGTATAATACCAGTAAAATGAACTTTTTTACGTCGGCCTAGAACCAGAGGAAAGCTAAGATACTTATGTAGGAAGCTATGTCTTGTGAAGCCTGTGAGATTGGAAATCCGAGTTGTAATGGAAACGTTAATCTTTGGATGCAAAAAGAAGCCGCTCTTACTAATATTAATAAGCTGACCTGATCCCATTTCATAAGTCTTGAGAATTTTTAATAAATTCCTGACAGAGATAAGGCTGGCCTTAGTAAAAATCAGGGTGTCATCGGCAAATAAAAGATGGGATATTGTGGGACACCTCCGAGGCTCTTGGAAACACTCAATTTGTCTATTTAGATGAGCTTCCTTTAGGGCTCTACTCAAGCTTTCCTCAGCAATGATAAATAAGGAGGGGGCAATTGGGTCACCTTGTCGAACACCCCTTGAAGACTTAAAGAAACCAGCTGCATCTCCATTCAGTAAAACTGAAAACCAACAGTTCTTAACCATCTTTTGAATCAGTTGAATGAAAGCCAGACTGAATCCAAACCTGTGGAGAACAGCAAACAGGAAGTCCCACTCTAACCGATCATAAGCCTTGGCCATGTCTAATTTAAAAATAACATTCTTTCCTCTAGTTTTTTTGCCCAATTCCTGTGTCAATTCTTGTGCCAGAGCAATAATCTCTGTTATGTGCCTCCCCTTGACAAATGCAGTCTGTTCCTTTGATATAATGCTTGGAAGAATAGTAGCCAGCCTTTTATTTACAATGGAAGAAATGATCTTGTAGAAAAAATTGCATAAACTGATTGGTCTGTAGTCAGAGATATCCACAGCATTTGGCCTTTTAGGAATAAGAGCAATTAAAGTGGATGTAACAGATCTTGGGAGAGGTTGTGGAATAGTGAAAGCCTCTTGTACAGCACTAACAACCACACCAGCAATGATTGTCCAAGCCTTTTGAAAGAAAGCTCCTGTGAATCCATCAGGCCCTGGTGCACTGTCAGGAGATAGTGTAAAGACAGTATCTTTAATTTCATGTTCTATGGGAATAGCACATAGCATTCAATTCTCTTGCTGGGTAACTAAATTAGGGATACAGTTTAGAGAGGATTCCTCAATAAAATGGTGCTGAGAAGAAAAGGCAGTATGAAAATGATTAGTAGCAATGCCCTTCATTTCTTCATGATCTGAAGTTAACATACCAGCAGAATTCCGAAGCTGAGTAATACACTGCTTATTTCTTTTGGCCTTGGTCGAAGCATGAAAAAATCTTGTGTTTCTGTCCCCCTCCTTTAACCTTCTAATTCCAGACTTCTGTCTCCAAAAACATTCCTCCTGTAATAATCTTTCAGATTGAAGGGATATGGCTTCCTCTAATATTTTGTGATTTTCCATAGTGGGGTGTAAATCATAAGAAAGTTCTGCTTTGAGAACTGAATCCTCTGCTGCCATCAAGTTTAAAAGGACATGACCAAAGGTCTACTTATTCCAGTTATGTAGCATGCTCCTCAAGTACTTAAGCTTCAGGTCAAGAGTTGTCATAGCAGAGGAGGCCAGTGGACTAGTATTCCAGCAAGTATTAACATCCATGAGAAATTTGTCATGAAAAGTCCATATTTTTTGGAAACAAAATCTACTCTTGAATTTGTTCTTGTGTAGCATTTTCACCAATAATGGAGCATGATCAGATGCTTCCCTTGATAAATGCTCAACTGAAATGGGGAACAATTTTAGCCAATCTGAATTAAACAGGACCCTGTCCAGCCTTGCCCAAATACCATTGCACTCAGCTTGATTATTGTGCCATGTATACTTAGAACCCATGTAGCCTACATCAATAAGTGCACAGTCTGAAACACACTCATTAAAATCTGAGATAGCACCCAAATTAGGTGGATTGCCACCTAGTTTTTCATCAACATTCAGAATACAATTAAAATTTCCAGCGACTAACCAAGGCCCTGATATTTGTGAGTGCACCAAGTAAAGAGATGTCCACAAAGCTTGTCTCTCCCTAGCAGAACATTTTGCATAGACAAAAGATAGGTGAAAAATTGGCCAAACAGAACCAGAGTGACTAAGAGTGATTTGCTGCTCATCTGAACTAACAATTGAGAAATCCAGGGTATCCCTCCAGAAAATCCATATATGAGCCATATCATCACAATTCGTAATACAATTACCCATTCCCAACTTCCCGCAGATGCCTTGCATTTTACTGACATGAATTTTGGGTTCCAGCACAGCAATACAGTCAATATTATGAGCCTTAATGAAAAGTTTTACCCTCCCGACTGAAACATCATTTCCTATGCCTCTTATATTCCAGATAACAAAATTCATGAGGATTTAGAAATAGGAAGGTTGCCTGAGGATCCAGACCTGATCATGGATCTAGTTTTGACACCTGTGTGGTCATTAAGCAGAACCCTGTCATTATCAATAGCAGCCGCAGTAGCAATATCCTGTCTTTTAGCTTCCAAATCAACAATATGCTGCTGATTCTGAGAGGAATAAGAGGATGTTGGATGAAGACCTAAAGAGGACGAAGTGACCTGTTGTGAGCCCACAATTCGAGAATCAACAAGAGCTAACTCTGGAACAGGTACAATGATGCCATTTGCATCAAATCTTTGTCCTGAAGGGAGCTCCATATTGGAAGAGGCATTGAATTTTTTCGGGGGTATCACTGCATTCCGATAATTTGGTTCCACAGGAAGCAATAAAGTTGAGGATCCAGCCATATCAATTGCAGGTTGTAAATTTGAGTCAGCATTAGTCTTCAAGACAACGACATCCATATCAATTGCAGTATTTAAGTTTGCATGATCAACAATGTAAGTATCATTTATGTTTGTATTATCCACCGCAACCTTTGATGGAGGCACCAACTCACCTTCAGTATTTAATCTAGACTTTGGAGAGGCCCCCACAAAAATCACATATGAAGTGTCATGAGAGTCAGAAATCTTATTGGGAGGAGGCACATCAGACTTTTCATTTTTATGAACAACTGCACTAAAAGCGGCCACCGGTTTCCAGACATTTTTTACCTTTGGAATTGGTCGGGAGGTACCCTGTGAAACATCAGGATTGACCGAAATTTGAGTCGATTTACCTTTACATTCGACCGAACAATGGCCTAGCCTGGAACAAACCGAACAGAATGACGGAAGCACCGGGTAAAAAACATCTTGCCAAGCCCCTCCCCCAGGAAAACCAATCCACAGTGTATGTGGGTGTGGCTTCAATATATCTAATTCAACACAAACACGGGCTACCACCGTATTGGAAAGGTTCAGAGTAGAAGGATCTATTTTTAACACCTTCCCAATGTTCCCGGCAATAGAGCGCAACATAGGTTCCACAAATAAATTCATGGGCAACCCAGGGAAAGATATCCATACCGGCAGGATAGAAGAATCCTCATTGGGAGAGAAATGCATCGTCCATTTGAAAAATCTGAATAGCCTGCCATGAACATATAGGTGTTCTCTCAGGAGCAGCTGCAAATAATCCTCCTGATTGCGAAAACGTAAAAGAAGGTGCTTGGAATCCAAAGCACTGATCACAAAATCTTCTTAGAATCTGCAACGGTTGGACAGATGAGACCTGATCTCAGGAAATGAAGGCCTGCCATGAGGCGTTCCAGCCATAAGAGCAAAATCAAAAGGCTTAAGAGACGCAGCTATTTTCTCAGCATTGAAGAAAACAGCCGATTCTTCGCCATCTGTAACAACAGGCTCATGAACCTTGCCAGGAACGATCGGCGGCGACATTGAAGAAGCTAGAACTTCAGTAAAAGAACGGCGACAATCCGGGAGGTTGTTTGCAGAGGAGACATTTAGGGAAGAAGAAACTTGAGCGGGAAAAGTCGACGGAGCATCCACGATGGCAGCGGGGGCCACGGCGGGCCCCCCTGAGCGCTCCATGGACAGGGAATCAATGCGTCGCCATGGGACCTACGCAAGGTTTCTCTCTCACTTCATCGATCACGCCTCTTCATCTGGAGCCGTATGTGGGAAACGAGCTTGATTTTTTTGGATTTTGAAACCAGCTCAAACCTGACGACGGGGAACCTCACATCTCACTAGGGGTTCCCTATATTCATGTGCGCTAAAAATGACCACCCATGGCCGGGGCCCAATTTCACTCAACGGTGCCTCTACCGAGGCCATGCCCGGGGCAGGGTTCATTCCTTGGAAAATAAAAAATAATTTGATAGAAAAGCTGGTGATAGGTATAGAGGTTTTTAGGGCTTGAGTCCTTCTCATGACACCCCTTCTCAAAGAATTTTTGGTCTGTTGCGCCGGGGCTTTGTGTCCGTCATCGAACCTACATCCGCTCTAGGCACGCATATGACCGAGCTCATAACGTCCCGCGGGGAAACTGCACTGCCACTCTTGCCATGCCTAGTTTTGTTATTTGGGGACTTTGAGCTTGTAGACGAGCCTTTAGCTTTTCATTTTGATTTTGATTTTGCCCCTTTTCTCTATTTCTTTTCTTTCTTTTTCCTTTGCTCTTACAACCGCGGAATATAAGGTCATGATGGACTGCCCCTATTTGAGACCTCTTTTATCGGGGGGGCTAGATCAGTTCTCATCCCCTTATTCGCCACTTGCCCCTACTTTCAGCCTAGAGAGGAGAAAAAACAAGGATTGTCACTTTCCCCAAATCATGGCCAAGGGAGAAACGGTGTCGCGCAAAAGGAGAAAATTGAACCACAGGGGGTCCCGTAGTGTGTGTATGTTGAACCGGGGGTCTCCCTTCGTGATCAAGTAGAGGCATACCCCACCGCCGGGACGTTGCTGGCCGGACTCTATGGATTAAAATGTTTTAGATACAGCCCATTCCATGGGTTCGGTAATTCCTCACCCTCCGCGTTAACTAAACGATACGCGTTACCCGAATAGACTTCTTTAATTACAAACGGTCCTTCCCAATTTGGTTGCAGCTTAGATCTAGGACCTGCTGTTCTGATAAATTTGTGTTTCAAAATCATATTACCCACTTGGAATTTTCTTTCGATAACCTTCTTTTGGAAATACCACGAGACACATTTTTGATAAACTGAGACGTGATTGGCCGCATTAAGCCTCTTCTCATCTAAGAGTTCCAGTTGGACTAGCAACACCTCTTGACGCTCGTTGAGATTAAGTTCTTTGTCTAGCTGCACTCTTAGGGAAGGGATCAGGATTTTGTACGGGAGTACCACCTCCATCCCATAGGTGAGAGCAAAAGGAGTTTGCCTCGTGGGAGTTCGGACGGAGGTGCGATAAGCCCATAGCGCTTCTATCAATTTGTCGGCCCAATCAGCGAATTTGTGCGACTCGCATGTTTTCTTAATAATTTTAAGAAGGGTTTTGTTCATGGCCTCAGCTTGGCCATTACCTTGAGGGTAGTATGGTGATGAATGATGCAATGAAATATTAAATTTCTTACAGAGGTACCGAAGTTCTTGAGAAACGAATTGAGGCCCATTGTCGGTGATTATATCACTTGGCACTCCAAACCGCGAGATGATGTTCTTGAGAATGAAGCGGCATATTGTGATGGCTTTAATTTCTGTATAAGCTTCAGCTTCTGCCCACTTGGTGAAGTACTCTATAGCTGTCAGAATGAAGGACTTTTGTTTAACCTGAGTATTAGGGTCACCAAGTGGTCCAATGATATCAAAGGCCCACATCGAAAATGGCCAAAGAGCAGAAAGAGGATGGAGAGAAGAAGCCAGAGTGTGGATTTTATCAGCATGAAGTTGACATTGAAGACACCTACGGACATAGGTGGAACAGTCTTCTTCTAGGGTTGGCCAGTGATTGCCCTGCCTAAGAATCTTCTTCGCCAACGCCTGCCCATTTACGTGCCCTCCACACTCACTGGAGTGAGCTGCTTCTACTACCTTCCAAGCCTCATCATCATCCAAACACCTCATTAGAACTCCACTGAGAGCCCGCCTGTACAATTCTCCTGCGACAATCGTGTATCTGGCGGTGACTCTTCTAATGGCCTTACGCTGCTCGGCATTCGCCGTCTCAAGAAAGGAACCATCCCTGCAATACTGCACTATCTCATGATACCACGGCAATTCCTCTTCTTCTATGATTTCCTCAAGCTCGGTTAATTAGACTTCTTTTAGATTCTCCTTCTCCGCCTTCCTTTCTACAGACTTCCTAAGGGTATCGAACCAAGGATCTTGGAGAGATGGGGCGTCCATCTACTGAACCACAATGGTCTCGGTGGAATGATTGAGCGGGAAGGAAAGGGAAGAAGCAAGCGATGCAAGTGCATCGGCCAAAATGTTCTGAGAACGAGGAGTATGAATGTAGATGAGCTTCTAGAATTGTCTAGCCAAGAGCATGATAAAATCATGATAAAGCTTGAGTTTGGGGTCACGGGTGTGGTAAGTTGACAGAACTTGGCGCAGCACCAATTGAGAGTCTCCTATGATGTTTAGGTATCACGCGCCCATGAGGTAGGCGTGCTTCAGACCAGCAAGGAGAGCCTCATACTCGGCTATGTTATTCGTGGCAGGAAAAGAGAGTTGATAAGCGATAGGGATGGTCACTCCTTCCGGAGAGAGTAGAACGGCACCGATTCCACGGCCCTGAGAGTTGACAGCACCGTCGAAATGAAGAGATCAAAAAGGAAGATGAGTCATTACTACCAAGTGTTCATCAGAAAACTCATCCTGGATTGAATCAATGCGAGGGATAGGAGAATGAGCAAGATGTTCAACAATCACATATCCCTTGATCACTTTTTGAACAATGAAGGTGATATCAAATTGGGAAAGAAAGCTCTGCCAGCGAGCTAATCGGCTAGAAAGGACGAGTTTTTCTAAGAGGTAACGAATGGCATCCATTCTAGAGATCAGCTTAACCTCGTGGGCAAGGAAATATTGTTTGAGCTTCTGAGCTACCCATACTAATGCTGCGCAGGTCTTCTCCATGGTAGTATACTTAGATTCAGCACGATTGAACAACCTCGAAAGGTAGTATGCGGCCCTTTCCCTTCCTTCATCATCCACCTGAGCCAGAACAGCTCCTAGGGAGTCCTCAATAACAGAAATGTATAGGATCAAGGGTTTCCCAGGGACAGGTGGTTGCAAAACCGGGAGATTAGAAAGATAGACCTTAAGATCCTTGTAGGCCTTCTGACATTGTTCGTTCCATTCAAATTTAGCTCCCGCCTTCAACAATAATTGAATGGTCAGCATCTTTGCGAATGTTGAGATATAAATCTTCTAATGAATTGCAAGCGCCCGATCAAACCTCTGAGCTCAGTGATGTTCTTAGACGGTGACATCTCCGTAATGGCCTTCGCTTTGTTTGGATCAATCTGAATCCCCCGTTTACTAACTATAAACCCAAGCAATTTCCCTGATGCAACTCAGAATACGCATTTCTTCGGATTCATTTTCAGCTTGTACTCCCTAGCCCTTTGCAACACCTTGGCTAAAATGGCGGGGTTCTCTTCTTTGGACCTCAACTTTACCAGGATATCATCCACGTAAGCTTCTAAGTACACATGCATCATGTCGTGGAAGATAGCCATCATTGCCCGTTGATATGTGGCACCTGCATTCTTCAATCCGAATGGCATAACGACATAGCAGTACGTGCCCCAGGGCGTGGTGAAAGAGGTCTTCTCTTGGTCCTCAGGAGTAAGGTGGATTTGATTGTAACCAGAATATCCATCCATGAATGAGAGGGCCTCATACCCAGCCGTGTTATCTACCAACACATCAATGTGAGGAAGCGAGAAATCATCTTTCGGACATGCTTTATTCAAGTCCCTGAAATCGATACAAATCTAAATTTTTCCATCCTTCTTCATTACTGGGACTATGTTTGCCACCCATTGCGGATACAAAACCACTCTAATAAACCTGGCCTTATGCAATTTATCGACTTCTTCCTTTATCCTCAAGGCCATTTGCGGGTGGAACCTTCTCGCCTTTTGTTTAACGGGTGTTGCCCCTGGTTTAAGAATCAGTCGATGTTCAACCAAGGCGGGGTCAAGACCCGGCATGTCCTCATAGGACCTGGCAAAAGAATCACTGTACTCCCTCAACACCTTGATTAACTCCTCTTCAACTTGAGGAGGGAGATTAGCAGAAATAATTGTGGGCCTGAGATCCTCTTCAGTTCCAAGATTGATCTCTTTAGTGGGTTCATCCACTGCCATCGACGGTTCACGAAACCTCTTCAAACCTTGCGCGTACAGATCGGCAGCGTCATCCACATCGCTTTCCTCATCATCGGCTGGGTCCTTCTCATCTACAATCTCATATACTGCTAATCCGTGATTGCTCCACACCCCTTCTAATTCCTCATCATCTTCTAAAACTATTGCGGTCTCTACAAACTCAGGGCACTTAAGAAGGGCATGACATCTCTGAGCCAAATCTTGGAGGAACCTATCCGGGACGGATTTAGGATGACGCATCACAGGGTGTGCCGTAGACGTGGATGGACTGACTAAACTAGAACTAGATTCCACCCCGACTAATTCTACCAACATAGGAGACTCTGCAGAATGTACATCTACCCTAGGAGATAGGAAGTCTACTGGGAAAGGAGTAGGGGTCTCATGCCCCCGGGAAGATGAGCAGAACACAACGTAATCCTCCTTTGACACCTCCATTTTAAAATTGGCATTTTTTTTGGAGGTCGGAGGTGATCATGCAACAGGAAGAAGAAGACGGGGGTGGAGGGAGTTGCTTGGGAAACAGATCGGGGAAGATGCAATCGAAGAATGGGTCGGAGGATGAAAACCACATTTCATGGAGTTGGGCAGTGGGGGAAGGAGGAGTAAACAGGGTTGATAAATCAATGGGTGGGTAGTGCCCACATGCACATGGCATAAATAGGATTTCAGGCGGTCATTCCGTGAAGTACGAGTCGACCATAATCGGAGGGGAACTGGGAACAAACCCCAATTGTTGAAACAAGGAGGCAAGACGGGACGGGGACAAAGAAAAGGTAGTGATGGAGCTCCCCACTTCCCGCGGCCTCCATTGCACTAGCTCAGTCGGAGAATGCTTCACCAGCTGCATCTCCATCTTCTTCGGACGAGCTTCTTCTTCTCGGAACAACTTATCAAAGCAACTACAAAAGTCTTCCATGTCACCCACCAGCCCCTTCACTGGCGGCGGTGGGTCAGCAACAACATGATTGGCATCAGTGTTCATATCAGAACAGGACGGTGGCCTCTTCAGAGTGCCTGACTATAATGGGCCTTTCACAAAGTGTTGACGATAGTCCCACATCTGTGGCCCGGAGTCTCCCAGGAAAGATAGTGCTGACTCTCGATAGCCCAGGCCTCTCCGGCCCATCTTTCTGCCTTTAGGGATGGGCTTAGTCTGCCCCTGTAATTACGCACCGAGGCCCAATCCCGGCTGATAGCCCAATTTTAAAATCATATGCCACCCTTTTGAATCTCTGATCTTGGACTTAATTTTCACATTTACTGGCGCAGTGGCGGGCTTGCGTGACGCATATGCCCATAGGTAGTTTAAGTCCAAAATTGAAAGGACTGGCATGTTTGTCAGCCATAAAGTGGGAAGAATCTTATCTACAATTGCATCAACTGACTGGACGGTGGAGTTTTCACCTTAACTATCTGGCCTTGGAATGGGAACTTAAGGCATTGGTGGGCGGTTGAAGGTACAACATTCAAACTATCAATCCATGGATGACCCAGAATTGCCTTGAACATTGGGTCTACGTCGAGTACATAAAACTCCACATCCATCACTAAAGGCCCTAGCTCGGCCTGAACTGTCACGACCCCGTGGCAAGCTTGTCTGGAGTTATCATATGCTGCAATTGTGGTTGGCGTCGGCCGAAGCATCTCTTCTGAAATATTACAGGCACGCAGTGTACTTAGTGGACATACATTTATCGATGCTCCCGTGTCCACCAAGGCTGACTCAACTGCCACTTTATTTAAAGAGATAGTAATGTAGAGTGTCATCTGCCGTACCTCTGGGGGTGCCATATCTGACTCAGAAAATGAAATGGAAAGCCCCCTCATAATAGTTGCCAATACTGACGGCAAGCTGTCCACCGCCACGTCCTCGCTGACCACAACCTTCTGTAGAAAAGCCCTGAGGGCTTCTTGATGTAGCGTGGATCTCTTGATCAACTCCAGAACTGATATCTTGGCCGACATCCAGTCCAAGTGCTGTAGCAAGTCGTACTTCGTGCCTGGCACAGGGTCTACTTCTTCTGCTTCGACTGTTGAGGAAGGAACTTGAGGGTTGGGTGCAGATGCACCGAGGAAAGGGTAACTTCTGTGGAGTGGACGCCCACTCCGGAGGGTGCACTGTCATGCCGGCACGGCATCAGATGGACTCCTGGTTGGCCCGACAGGGTAAGGTGAAGGGGTGGAAATGGGGGTGAGGATAGCGGATGCTGGCCTAGCGGGCCCTGGCGGAATGATGATCGGCGAAGGGTTAGATGGAGGGGTGATGATGGAGGGTATGGCAGATGATGGTGGAAGGGTTGGCGGAATGGTGGGGAATGCGGTGGGTGAAAAGGGTGGTCGAGAAGGGATAGTGGGCGGAACGGTAGTGAAGGTGGTGGGTCGAAGGATGGAGGGAACAGAAGGTGCGTGGAAGCTGGTGTGGTGGAAGGCCAAAAGGTGAGTGGGGGTCTCATCATCAAAAGACCACCCATCATTAGGGGCTGGGCGGTGGACTGCATTCACTTGAGCCGGTGCCGGCGGTGGACTGCATTCCCAGCCACTTGGAAACCAGAGATCGAAGTCTCTCTTTCTCCAGACCGGAGGGACCCCTGGACTTGCTACCCACAAGCCCAGAACCGGAGACAAGTCTCCCTTCCTCCAAACTGGAGGGAACCCACAAGTAGCTCCTAGCTACTTGCAACCGGAGATCAGATTTCCCTTCTCCTGACCCACCAGGAGGAACCCGACCTCAGTCCAGAGGTTCGGAAGAACACAGTAAATCAGATTGAATAAAAGGAAAAATAAGAAACGAAAATAACACAACAAACATAAGCTATAAATGAAGGAACATCAGATGTGGCTCCCATGGAGCTGACTGGCCTGGATTTGATCCACGGTCCAGTAGACAGATCTTCAGTAACTTCTTCCTTTTTCTCCACGAACTCTCTCTCTCTCTCTATCTCTCTTTCTTTCTCTTCTGCTCTCCTTTTCTCTCATGCTGTTCTCTCCTTCTTCTCTTCAACTCTTTTTCTTCTTGCCGGCTCACTCTTCTTCTATTTCTTCTTCTCCTCTTTTTCTTTTTCTTCTCTTTTTCTGGATCGAAGGGCTTTCTGCTCTCCAGGCTTCTTCTTCGATCCACCTCCATCTGAAGACGAAGGCTCCAATATATACAAGCAGCAGTAGGGAGATAGGGCGTGTGCTTCCCACGCCTTCCGTCTAGAAGATTCCTCTTCGGATCACGTGCTCAGCACCCTCCTCGGATCACGTCTCAAGTGCCATCTTCGGGTCACGTGCCCAATGACAGTAATCTGACTTGCTGCGTTGACGCCGTCAAGCAATGGCGTTAACGCAGTGAGGCATTTCAGTAAGCCATTAGCTTCGTCTCTTTAGCTGCTGCGTCGACGCTGCTCAATTGTGGCGTTGACGCAGTGGAATAGCCTGTGAAAGTGAATGCTCCTTTAACTGCTGCGTCGACGCTGCTCCATTGTGGCGTTGACGCAGTGGAATGGCCTGTGAAGGTCTCTACTTCTTTAACTGCTACGTCGACGCTGCTTGCTTGTGGCGTTGACACAGTGGAAGATATCGTGAAGGCTTCGTCAACTGATGCGTGGACGCTTTAAGCTCCCAGCGTCGACCCTGTTCCCTTCAGCAACAAGAATGAAGTCATAAGATTTAAGTATGTACATTGTAGTGTATATACTTCGAAAGAAACAGTCCAATGTATATATACTTCAAGAACTCTAGACAACGGACGCTGTACAGACTTCAGATGCTACAGTCCAATGTATGGACTTTGCCGAAGTGAAGCAGTGTACAGACTTTGAATCAAACTGATGTATAGACTTGAATGGGCATGGAGTGTGTAGGCTTGAAGTCTGAAGACGATGTATAGTCTTGGTGAACACTGCAACATCAATCGGATGTATAGAGTTGGGGATGCACATACTTTGGCAATGTGTAGACTTTACAAAGAGCATGCTACTGTGCTGATGTGTAGACTTGGCCAATGTTCAGACTTGAAAGCTCGGGCAGTGTGCAGACTTCAATTAGAAGATGCCCGATGTACAGACTTGAAGATGAGGTGCCAATGTACAAACTTGCAAAAGCGAAGCCAATGTACAGCCTTTGAAAGGCTTGAACACTGCGATGTTCAGACTTTAGCAATGTATAGACTTAGGGTGTAGCTAAAGCATCGAGCGTAGGAATAGGCCAGAATGTATAGACTTTCAAGGATTTGAACGTGAGACTGTATAGACTTGGCCCCTTTCCGGATGTATAGACTTTGAGTCAAGGAGGCGTTGTGTAGACTTTGGAAAGTCTGAGCCAGTGTACAGACTCGATGATATGAAGACGATTGTATAGACTTCCAATGGAACGAGTGTAGAGACTTTCAATTGAACACTTTAGTCCCGTTGTATGGACTTGAAGATGGAAGCGAAGAGTCGACGCATCAGCTCAAGGAGTTGACGCGCTACTGTGAGGACAGAGACAAGTATGACTGAAGGGTCGACGCATCAACACAATGAGTTGACGCACTGCTGTGGAGACTGTGCAGACAGAGTGTAGACAGAATTAAGTAGAGCATGTTATCTGACAGCCATATGAACTCCATTCACTTACATGATAAAACATGAATTAATCGAGCATATAAAAGACACAGCAAGATGACTCACAGTGAATAACTCACTTCAAAGGCCAATCATCAAAACCACCATTAAAACCATCATCAAAACCACATGGGCACAACAAATGGTCCATGGGTGACCGTTTAGAAGGTAGAGAGTGAATTATTGAATTAAATGCAAAATTCTAAACTAAAATGCAATTAATCTAAATGTATGCAGGGAAAGCGTAGGACCCGGATCTCATGGCTGCAGGTTCGGGCAGTGTACCTCACGCTGCCCGATTTCTAGTGTGAGACGCTGAGAGTCATGGGATTCTCAGAGTTCCTGAGCGTGGAGGTCAGTCAGTTTGACACACCGCTACTCTACGCTCTGCACGACCGCTGGGACCCAGTGAGTCGCACGTTTCTCTTCCCGTGGGGGCACATGGTCCCCACGCTCGAGGACGTGGCCCAACATACCGGCCTTCGCGTGCACGGGTCACCGGTCAGCGGGAGTACATACCCTGACTATCGGGAGATGGCTCAGGAGCTTCTGGGACTGGACTTGCTGCACCTCGAGCGGTAGTCCACCACCCTGACTCGGGCGGTGCTTCAGGATAGCATGGGGCTTCGGCGAGCAGGGATTGGAATGGGAGAGCTGCCTCAGCAGCACCTCGAGAGACTCGTGGAGCGAGCGAGACCACGGGTTGCAGCAGAGGCGGGATCGGAGGCAGACCGGGTACTGCAGCGGTTCTTGACGTTGCTATTCGGCCGACTTCTATTCGCTACGCGAGGAGACGTCATCAGTTGCCGTTTCTTGCCATTGCTCCAGGACCTCGACCATGTAGGCGACTACGTGTGGGGAGCTGCTGTCCTCGCGTTTCTCTTCGATACTCTGAGCTCGACGTCCCGACGGACGATGCTTGGGGGTTTCTCCCCTCTAATCCAGGTATGACTCTTACTCCTGTTATGCATTTAGCTACATGACCCCTACGACTGCCACATGCTGACTCTTAGTGCAATGCAATGCAGGTATGGGCCTACGTGTACTTACGCGGGCTCGGGCGAGACGAGGAGACCCACCCGGACCGACTGCCTATTGCCCGGAGGTGGACCGCACCTCGGGAGAGTGGAGGTCTCCGGAGACAGGTCCGGGAGCTCCAGGACGACATAGACACTCTATCGTACACCTCGGTACAACAATAAACTTATACCCTTTACTTAAATGCAATTCTATACGATTATGGTGCTGATGTGACTCTCTATCTTGACAGGTACGGTGGACTCCCTATGCAGGGGAGGGGCACGAGGGTCAGCCCTGGGTGGCCGAGGCCCTTGCCTTCTCAGGACACGACATGTGGCTTCACTGCATGAATGTAGTGGAGCCACTACACTACAAATTAGTGATGAGGATGACCCGCGTCCCACAGCCGGCGGTGGAGTTTCCAGCACCAAGAGAGCGCGTCAGTCGGCACCCGCGAGGAGCAGCAACAGTGGTGGACTGGAGGGAGCGAGCCGCGGAGCAGATCTTAGACTAGACTGCACACGTGCGAGTGGTGACTGCCCGTGCAGAGAGTGACCCGGCATACTACACAACATATGCCCGGCACTATCGGGACCAGGTGTTCTGGGGTGCCCACCGACCAGTACGATTTCTAAACCTTAAGTGCTCTTTCTATTATGCTTTCTATATGCCTATGCACTGATGTTTGAACTTTCTACATGCAGATCGACCCTGAGGGACAGATCACGGAGCTACAGGGGCTCCTTCATGCGACGATCCGCGAGCGCGACGAGGCTCGCCAGGCCGTGGCCCTACTGCTGAGTTTTCTAAACCCTAAACTCTTAAAATTATGCAAATGCTTATGATTATGATTATGCATGTGACTGACTTAGAGTTGTGGATGCAGCGAGCCGAGGGGACCCAGCGCCAGGGGACAGACACTCCTTCTTCTTCCTCCGCCCAGACTCTCGCAGACCAAGCCGAGCGGGATGCTGACTTCACACAGATGGTGGCGCGGGGCAAGGTGGCCGAG
This sequence comes from Amorphophallus konjac, assembly GCA_022559845.1. Taxonomy (NCBI): domain Eukaryota; kingdom Viridiplantae; phylum Streptophyta; class Magnoliopsida; order Alismatales; family Araceae; genus Amorphophallus; species Amorphophallus konjac. The sequence continues at coordinate 164,259,186 of CM040119.1, read as the reverse complement.
GTGGCGCTTACCGAGAGGGTACGCAACTACTACACTTTCCCTGTTGATTACGCTTTATGATTATGTAATTGACTGACCATGAAAATGCATATGCAGAAGACTGAGCTGACCCGACTTAGGGCAGAGCTGGAGCAGAGCTGGGCAGCGGCTAGGGAGGGGGCGGCCCTCTTACGGGAGGAGGCGGCACAGAGCCGGACGGCAGACGCACTGGAGACAGCACTTCTTCCGGCCGAGTTGGAGTGACTCCGAGAAAGTGTAGAAAAGCTGGTGTGGGTCCGAGCAGAGCAAGACCGAGCTCTGATCGAGGCATTCGGGCTGAGTGGGGAGCTGCGGGCCTACAAGGTGATGAGCCGGCGGTCAACGCGCAGCGGGACTCTGAGCGGTAGCCACGGTACCCACGGCTCTGTGAGGAGTTACTTCACATGTTCCTCCGATCACCGGAGGAACGGGGAGGACGAGCAGCGCCGGCGACGTCAGCGCGACGAGGTGACTTCAGCGATGCCTCCACCAAAGAGGCATGAGGGTATTGATGACAGCGATGGGGCCCAGGGAGAGGGACAGGCCTGACATTTATACTCGGGACCCGACTTTGTACATGTGGACATGATATGATATGATAGTGATATGCTTTCTTTTTTTTTTGATTTTGTGGATGTATGAATGTATGAATAAATGCAAATGACTGACACTAACTAACTAACTACGACTCCTAACTCGACAGATACGCCAAATTGAGTGAGTGAGAGACGCTAAACTGAGTGAGAAAGAGAGAGGCCACGGCTTGAGTGATACAGGTGAGAACAGGTTAAAGTAGATATCTAAATGGTCGAAATGGGACCGTTCAAGTGTCTCTCGACTAAGATGAGAAAACGGTTTAAAATTAGCCGCTCTATGAATAGGACGGTTCTCATCTGACCGTGTAATGAACAGAACGGTCAGTTATAGATCGATCAATATCCAAGATTCGAATTGTGTGGAAGCTTAGGAACGGTCTCAAGAAGACCGTCCAAGTGTGAAGGCGGTCTATCGGCAGACCGCTCAATGGCACGACCTGAGAGTTCGAACGGGACTTCTCTTGGAGAGTCCCAACCCGAAGATAGGTGTCCTAATCATCCCCAACTCTATCCCAACTCGATCAAGGCCTATCCTACCTCACTTGTAGTGGGTTTAGGTCTCTATCTAAGCCCTATAAGTAAGAGGGGGCTCTAAATTCGCAACTCACACTACACCCTTCTTTCTAGGCCTCAAACCTTTGTTATTTTTCATCAAATCATCATGAAAAGGTCCCTTGAGGGGAGTTCCATGGAGGGGGCAGCTTATGAAGGGCCAAAGCCGGCCAAGAAGGAGCGTGAAGTGCTCCAACGGCTGACTACGATCCCTCATCATCTCAGCTCAAGCCCTTTGAGAGAGGTATGTTAGCATGATTTCATCCAAATAGGTTTATTCATTTACTTACACAAATTTCCTCTCTTTCTCCCGCTATCTCAGCTTCCCCCTAGCTCCAGGCGCTATTCCACTTTGAAGTGGATGGCCCCCATGGTCCGTGCGTTGCCCCTAGGAGTGACATCCATCCTGAGATCTTTGCACCTACACCCGCTTTTGGTATTAGGCCAAAATTACCCAAAGCTCTCCCTTGACTGGCACAGCATCTGAGCCTTGGTAGAAATCTGGCATCCTCAGACCCATACATTCATGTTCCCATCTTTTGAGGCCACTATCCTACTAGAGGAGGTAGAGACCTACTTCTCTTTTCCTAGATCTAAGGTGGGTGAGGAAGACTTAGTGTGTCATACTGTTGCCCCTATAGACCCTAAGCTCATTTTGGGAGGGTTCATACCGGATAGCAGGGACATCCACACCTTCATAGGCCCATGCCAGATCCACCTTCTTCCTCTTAGCCAGTGGGTAGTTGAACATTATAGGAACATGTGTGGGTGGGATGAGGCCATAGCCAAGGCCGCGCCAATCTGCCTGTGCGGGGCCGTCTTGTTCCCCTCAGTTGACCATGTGCTAGAGACTCCCCTCCTTAGTACCATCAGTGGCCTGTGGCAGGGTCTTTCTATTTCCCAGGCCGTCCTTGCCTACTTGTACGAGGGCCTTACCTCAGCATCCCTAGGAGGTCCTCTCTTTGGTTCCATGATACTTTTAGAGTGCTGGATGTGTGTCAGGATGAAATTCATTCACAAGGAGGATGTCACTTCAGCCAACAGGATCTTCGGGAGCCACCCCCTCTTCTTCATAGGTGGCGCCTTCGGGTTCTCTCCACAGGTACAGTGCAGGTCAGCAGAGAAGAAGACTAGGGATGAGTGGCGACTGCACATCAACAGGCTGCCCCTGGACTGGTTCGTGATGCGACCTGACTTCCTCCATGACACCACTGTCAGGGTACCTAGGAGGCCAAGCTTGGATTTGAGGCTTTTGAGCGACACTGCACTGGCGATGTACAGCCCGCACCGGTGCTACCTATAGGTTAGACTACCCAGGACCGTTCTTCCAGCACTACCCCACCTTCCAGCTCTACAGGCGAGGAGGATCGGTACAGAGGAGGATGAGCAGGCATTCAGGAGCGCCATGATCATGTGGGAGGTGAGCAAGGTGCTCACCCTTCGAGCGAAGGTTGCAGAGATTCCAGCGACGCGCCAGGCTTATGTCAGAGAGTTGAGAGAGATACGTCCCCGCGGGGATGCCCAGCGGAGGACTACGTGATTTTCCTTTTCACGATGATATTGATGTAGAAACTTATGCTTAGAGATGTTTGATATATGAATGAATAAAATTGATGGTTTGATTAGTTTGAGTTGGGCTTTTCCTTGTGTGATTGGGTGAGTTGGGATATGACTTCAAAATGGACACGGTCCCGGACTGACTGAACCTTCAACTTCAACATGCCCCTGCACACACACAAACAAAGAAAACAGATTAAACCTATTTTAGGCTTAACCCCTTGCCTGTAGCAAGTTAAGAAATGACCAGTTCTTAATTTTTGGTCATGGGGGATAAGCCTTATCAAATAGCCAAATGACAAATGAAAATGAATGCTATGGATGCTATGAATGCAAATCGTGAAAATCCTTTTTTGTGATTTTGAAACTATTTGATTTTTTGTGGGATTTTGAAATATCTGATTTTTTTAGGATTTTAAAATATTTGATTTTTTGGAGTTTACATTATCTTATTTTTTGGGATTTTTGAAAAAAATTAATTTTTGTGTTTTTTTGGATTTTGAACTATTTGATTTTTTTTTTATTTTGAACTATTTGATTTTTTTTCCAAAAAAACCTGCCTAGGGACAGATGGGAGGGACCATCAGACCACTAGGAGGTAAATATTATTACTAATGAAAAAGAATAGAGATTACATCAATCTGATGCTGGGTAAACCCAACTTATCCAATCGAGCCTCTCCCTTTATAAGTGAGGGTAACTCATTGTAATAAAGGAAAACATTACATTTGGCTGAGGAAGCTAAAGAGGCCAAAGAATCCGCTACTTTATTTCCTTCTCTGTAAATATGATCAATCTTCTCATGCTGTGTAATAAATCTCCAAATCTCTCTTACATATGAAAGTATAGACCATGGGCATTGATATTCCTTTTTAATTACACGAACAAGAACTTGTGAGTAACATTCTATATGTGCTGGGTGGTTTGAAATTGTGTGAAGGTAGTTGATGCCATCAAGTAAAGCCCTTGCTTGCTACAAGACTGTTGGTCGGACCATAATAATGGGAGTAGGCAAGGATAACATTGCCACTATGGTCTCTTATAACACCTCCACCTCCAGATGTACCATTAGATTTGCAAGCACCATCAGAGTTTAATTTGAGAAAAGGCCAGGGGGGGCATACCCATTTAACAATTTTCAGCTGAGCACCATTAGAGGGGTAAGTAGAAATACCCAAGGTATCCAGAGCCTTCCATTTGCAAATATCAGATTCCTTTAAATTGGCACTAGCACAAGCCTGTTTCACTTGATTTATGATTTGGTGGAGGACACGGCTTTTGGAAATAGTTCTGCCTTCATACCTCACAGAATTTCGAGCTCTCCAAATGTCCCAACAACCATAGCCTATGACTGCTAGGATTAGGAAGCCATAAGCAGATTTCGGTTGAACATTACTGGCAACATTAGAAATGAATGAGATAAAAGAATTTCCTTCCAACTGCAGCCCAACAGATTTGAAATGTGACCATATGTGAGAGGCTAGCTCACTGTGTAAGAACAAATGGTTCATGTTTTCCCCATGGTGGACCTGACAGCAGGAACAAATAGAGCACAGTTGCACACCCAAGCGCTGAACATTGGAATCAACAGGAAGGCTATTTTGAAGAATTTTCCACAGGTGAACAGATATTTTTGTAGGTAGCCATTGTGACCACAGCCTTTCCCAATGCATACTTGGCTGGTTTGAGACAGTTTCGGATAGAACCTGATAGGTAGAAGCCACCGAGCATCTTCCTGAGGATGACAAACTCCATGCTTGAAAATCAACATCTTGAGTGAGAGTAGTGTTAATAATAGCAGCCTTGATAGGTGCTGGCATAAGACTGTCAAGTAGTTCCATTTCCTCTCTTGGGGTCTGCAGCAGGAAATCATTAATAGTGATAAGGGGGTTAGGAATGATGTTAGCAGGAACAAAGTCAGCCAGACATTGATTTCCAATCCAGTGATCATACCATAAGTTTGTGAGTTTTCCATCCCCGATGATGACCTTTTGAAATTGGAGAACAAGATTTTTTGCCTTGATCCAGCTTCTTCTAGCAAGACCATTCATACTATTGAAATGCACATCCCTCAAATGTCTCTGACCAATATACTTAGCTCTGAAGAAAGTGGCCCACAAGGAATTTGAATGCAAAGCCTGCCATAGCATCTTAACTCTTAAGGCTATGTCCATTTGCCTAAGTGACATAATGCCAAGGCCTCCCTGTGAAATAGGTCTGCAAATAAGATCCCATGATCTCCAGTGCCTTTTATTCCCATTCGGGGAAGAGCCCCAAAAAAAATTTGCGAAGGACTTCTCAAGCAAAAGGTGTGTTCCTGAGTAGAGGGGTGAAGTGGAGAGGGAATAGATTGGAATAGAAGTGAGCACATGCTTAATCAAAATCAACTTTGCACCTTGAGAAAGTAAGCTGGATTTCCAACCAGAAATTTTCCTTTGAATGGATTATATAATACCAGCAAAATGAACTTTTTTACGTCGGCCTAGAACTAGAGGAAAGCCAAGATACTTATGTGGGAAGCTATGTCTTGTGAAGCCTGTGAGATTGGAAATCCGAGTTGTAATGGAAACGTTAATCTTTGGATGCAAAAAGAAGCCGCTCTTACTAATATTAATAAGCTGACCTGATCCCATTTCATAAGTCTTGAGAATTTTTAATAAATTCCTGACAGAGATAAGGCTGGCCTTAGTAAAAATCAGGGTGTCATCGGCAAATAAAAGATGGGATATTGTGGGACACCTCCGAGGCTCTTGGAAACACTCAATTTGTCTATTTAGATGAGCTTCCTTTAGGGCTCTACTCAAGCTTTCCTCAGCAATGATAAATAAGGAGGGGGCAATTGGGTCACCTTGTCGAACACCCCTTGAAGACTTAAAGAAACCAGCTGCATCTCCATTCAGTAAAACTGAAAACCAACAGTTCTTAACCATCTTTTGAATCAGTTGAATGAAAGCCAGACTGAATCCAAACCTGTGGAGAACAGCAAACAGGAAGTCCCACTCTAACCGATCATAAGCCTTCGCCATGTCTAATTTAAAAATAACATTCTTTCCTCTGGTTTTTTTGCCCAATTCCTGTGTCAATTCTTGTGCCAGAGCAATATTCTCTGTTATGTGCCTCCCCTTGACAAATGCAGTCTGTTCCTTTGATATAATGCTTGGAAGAATAGTAGCCAGCCTTTTATTTATAATGGAAGAAATGATCTTGTAGAAAAAATTGCATAAACTAATTGGTCTGTAGTCAGAGATATCCACAGCATTTGGCCTTTTAGGAATAAGAGCAATTAAAGTGGATGTAACAGATCTTGGGAGAGGTTGTGGAATAGTGAAAGCCTCTTGTACAGCACTAACAACCACACCAGCAATGATTGTCCAAGCCTTTTGAAAGAAAGCTCATGTGAATCCATCAGGCCCTGGTGCACTGTCAGGAGATAGTGTAAAGACAGTATCTTTAATTTCCTGTTCTGTGGGAATAGCACATAGCATTCAATTCTCTTGCTGGGTAACTAAATTAGGGATACAGTTTAGAGAGGATTCCTCAATAAAATGGTGCTGAGAACAAAAGGTAGTATGAAAATGATTAGTAGCAATGCCCTTCATTTCTTCATGATCTGAAGTTAACACACCAGCAGAATTCCGAAGCTGAGTAATACACTGCTTATTTTTTTTGGCCTTGGTCGAAGCATGAAAAAATCTTGTGTTTCTGTCCCCCTCCTTTAACCTTCTAATTCCAGACTTCTGTCTCCAAAAACATTCCTCTTGTAATAATCTTTCAGATTGAAGGGATTTGGCTTCCTCCAATATTTTGTGATTTTCCATAGTGGGGTGTAAATCATAAGAAAGTTCTGCTTTGAGAACTGAATCCTCTGCTGCCATCAAGTTTAAAAGGACATGACCAAAGGTCTGCTTATTCCAGTTATGTAGCATGCTCCTCAAGTACTTAAGCTTCAGGTCAAGAGTTGTCATAGCAGAGGAGGCCAGTGGACTAGTATTCCAGCAAGTATTAACATCCATGAGAAATTTGTCATGAAAAGTCCATATTTTTTGGAAACAAAATCTACTCTTGAATTTGTTCTTGTGTAGCATTTTCACCAATAATGCAGCATGATCAGATGCTTCCCTTGATAAATGCTCAACTGAAATGGGGAACAATTTTAGCCAATCTGAATTAAACAGGACCCTGTCCAGCCTTGCCCAAATACCATTGCACTCAGCTTGATTATTGTGCCATGTATACTTAGAACCCATGTAGCCTACATCAATAAGTGCACAGTCTGAAACACACTCATTAAAATCTGAGATAGCACCCAAATTAGGTGGATTGCCACCTAGTTTTTCATCAACATTCAGAATACAATTAAAATCTCCAGCGAATAACCAAGGCCCTGATATTTGTGAGTGCACCAAGTAAAGAGATGTCCACAAAGCTTGTCTCTCCCTAGCAGAACATTTTGCATAGACAAAAGATAGGTGAAAAATTGGCCAAACAGAACCAGAGTGACTAAGAGTGATTTGCTGCTCATCTGAACTAACAATTGAGAAATCCAGGGTATCCCTCCAGAAAATCCATATATGAGCCATATCATCACAATTCGCAATACAATTACCCATTCCCAACTTCCCGCAGATGCCTTGCATTTTACTGACATGAATTTTGGGTTCCAGCACAACAATACAGTCAATATTATGAGCCTTAATGAAAAGTTTTACCCTCCCGACTGAAACATCATTTCCTATGCCTCTTATATTCCAGATAACAAAATTCATGAGGATTTAGAAATAGGAAGGTTGCCTGAGGATCCAGACCTGATCATGGATCTAGTTTTGACACCTGTGTGGTCATTAAGCAGAACCCTGTCATTATCAATAGCAGCCGCAGTAGCAATATCCTGTCTTTTAGCTTCCAAATCAACAATATGCTGCTGATTCTGAGAGGAATAAGAGGATGTTGGCTGAAGACCTAAAGAGGACGAAGTGACCTGTTGTGAGCCCACAATTCGAGAATCAACAAGAGCTAACTCTGGAACAGGTACAATGATGCCATTTGCATCAAATCTTTGTCCTAAAGGGAGCTCCATATTGGAAGAGGCATTGAATTTTTTCGAGGGTATCACTGCATTCCGATAATTTGGTTCCACAGGAAGCAATAAAGTTGAGGATCCCGCCATATCAATTGCAGGTTGTAAATTTGAGTCAGAATTAGTCTTCAAGACAACGACATCCATATCAATTGCAGGATTTAAGTTTGCATGATCAACAATGTAAGTATCATTTATGTTTGTATTATCCACCGCAACCTTTGATGGAGGCACCAACTCACCTTCAGTATTTAATCTAGACTTTGGAGAGGCCCCCACAAAAATCACATCTGAAGTGTCATGAGAGTCAGAAATCTTATTGGGAGGAGGCACATTAGACTTTTCATTTTTATGAACAACTGCACTAAAAGCGGCCACCGGTTTCCAGACATTTTTTACCTTTGGAATTGGTCGGGAGGTACCCTGTGAAACATCAGGATTGACCGAAATCTGAGTCGATTTACCTTTACATTCGACCGAACAATGGCCTAGCCTGGAACAAACCGAACAGAATGACGGAAGCACCGGGTAAAAAACATCTTGCCAAGCCCCTCCCCCAGGAAAACCAATCCATAGTGTATGTGGGAGTGGCTTCAATATATCTAATTCAACACAAACACGGGCTACCATCGTATTGGAAAGGTTCAGAGTAGAAGGATCTATTTTTAACACCTTCCCAATGTTCCCGGCAATAGAGCGCAACATAGGTTCCACAAATAAATTCACGGGCAACCCAGGGAAAGATATCCATACCGGCAGGATAGAAGAATCCTCATTGGGAGAGAAATGCATCGTCCATTTGAAAAATCTGAATAGCCTGCCATGAACATATAGGTGTTCTCTTAGGAGCAGCTGCAAATAATCCTCCTGATTGCGAAAACGTAAAAGAAGGTGCTTGGAATCCAAAGCACTGATCACAAAATCTTCTTTGAATCTGCAACGGTTGGACATATGAGACCTGATCTCAGGAAATGAAGGCCTGCCGTGAGTCGTTCCAGCCACAAGAGCAAAATCAAAAGGCTTAAGAGACGCAGCTATTTTCTCAGCATTGAAGAAAACAGCCGATTCTCCGCCATCTGTAACAGCAGGCTCGTGAACCTTGCCAGGAACGATCGGCGGCGACATTGAAGAAGCTAGAACTTCAGCAAAAGAACGGCGACAATCCGGGAGGTTGTTTGCAGAGGAGACATTTAGGGAAGAAGAAACTTGAGCGGGAAAAGTCGACGGAGCATCCACGATGGCAGCGGGGGCCACGGCGGGCCCCCCCGAGGGCTCCATGGACAGGGAATCAATGCGCCACCATGGGACCTACGCAAGGTTTCTCTCTCACTTCATCGATCACGCCTCTTCATCTGGAGCCGTATGTGGGAAACGAGCTTGAGTTTTTTGGATTTTGAACTATTTGATTGATTTTTTTTAGATTTTGAAATTATTTGATTTTTTTTTGGATTTTGAAACCAGCTCAAACCTGACGACGGGGAACCTCACATCTCACTAGGGGTTCCCTAGATTCATGTGCGCTAAAAATGACCACCCATGGCCGGCGCCCAATTTCACTCAACGGTGCCTCTACCGCGGCCATGCCCGGGGCAGGGTTCATTCTTTGGAAAATAAAAAATAATTTGATAGAAAAGCTGGTGATAGGTATAGAGGTTTTTAGGGCTTGAGTCCTTCTCATGACACCCCTTCTCAAAGAATTTTTGGTCTGTTGCGCCGGGGCTTTGTGTCCATCATCGAACCTACATCCGCTCTAGGCACGCATATGACCGAGCTCATAACGTCCCGCGGGGAAACTGCACTGCCACTCTTTCCATGCCTAGTTTCGTTATTTGAGGACTTTGAGCTTGTAGACGAGCCTTTAGCTTTTCATTTTGATTTTGATTTTGCCCCTTTTCTCTATTTCTTTTCTTTCTTTTTCCTCTGCTCTTACAACTGCAGAATAAGGTCATGATGGACTGCCCCTATTTGAGACCTCTTTTATCGGGGGGGCTAGATCAGTTCTCATCCCCTTATTCGCCACTTGCCCCTACTTTCAGCCTAGAGAGGAGAAAAAACAAGGATTGTCACTTTCCCCAAATCATGGCCAAGGGAGAAACGGTGTCGCGCAAAAGGAGAAAATCGAACCACAGGGGGTCCCGTAGTGTGTGTATGTTGAACCGGGGGTCTCCCTTCGTGATCAAGTAGAGGCATACCCCACCGCCGGGATGTTGCTGGCTGGACTCTATGGATTAAAATGTTTTTGATACAGCCCATTCCATGGGTTCGGCAATTCCTCACCTAAACGATACGCGTTACCCGAATAGACTTCTTTAATTACAAACGGTCCTTCCCAATTTGGTTGCAGCTTAGATCTAGGACCTGCTGTTCTGATAAATTTGTGTTTCAAAACCATATTACCCACTTGGAATTTTCTTTCGATAACCTTCTTTTGGAAATACCACGAGACACATTTTTGATAAACTGAGACGTGATTGGCTGCATTAAGCCTCTTCTCGTCTAAGAGTTCCAGTTGGCTTAGCAACACCTCTTGACGCTCGTCGAGATTAAGTTCTTTGTCTAGCTGCACTCTTAGGGAAGGGATCAGGATTTTGTACGAGAGTACCACCTCCATCCCATAGGTGAGAGCAAAAGGAGTTTGCCTCGTGGGAGTTTGGACGGAGGTGCGATAAGCCCATAGCACTTCTATCAATTTGTCGGCCCAATCAGCGAATTTGTGCGACTCGCATGTTTTCTTAATAATTTTAAGAAGGGTTTTGTTCATGGCCTCAACTTGGCCATTACCTTGAGGGTAGTATGGTGATGAATGATGCAATGAAATATTAAATTTCTTACAGAGGTCCCGAAGTTCTTGAGAAAAGAATTGAGGCCCATTGTCGGTGATGATATCACTTGGCACTCCAAACCGCGAGATGGTGTTCTTGAGAATGAAGCGGCATATTGTGATGGCTTTGATTTCTGTATAAGCTTCAGCTTCTGCCCACTTGGTGAAGTACTCTATAGCTGTCAGAATGAAGGACTTTTGTTTAACCTGAGCATTAGGGTCACCAAGTGGTCCAATGATATCAAAGGCCCACATCGAAAATGGCCAAAGAGTAGAAAGAGGATGGAGACAAGAAGCCAGAGTGTGGATTTTATCAGCATGAAGTTGACATTGAAGACACCTACGGACATAGGTGGAACAGTCTTCTTCTAGGGTTGGCCAGTGATTGCCCTGCCTAAGAATCTTCTTCGCCAACGCCTGCCCATTTACGTGCCCTCCACACTCACTGGAGTGAGCTGCTTCTACTACCTTCCAAGCCTCATCATCATCCAAACACCTCATTAGAACTCGATTGAGAGCCCGCCTGTACAATTCTCCTGCGATAATCGTGTATCTGGCGGTGACTCTTCTAATGGCCTTACGCTGCTCGGCATTCGCCGTCTCGAGAAAGGAACCATCCCTGCAATACTGCTCTATCTCGTGATACCACGGCAATTCCTCTTCTTCTATGATTTCCTCAAGCTCGGTTAATTAGACTTCTTTTAGATTCTCCTTCTCCGCCTTCCTTTCTACAGACTTCCTAAGGGTATCGAACCAAGGATCTTGGAGAGATGGGGCGTCCATCTGCTGAACCATAATGCTCTCGGTGGAATGATTGAGCGGGAAGGAAAGGGAAGAAGCAAGCGATGCAAGTGCATCGGCCAAAATGTTCTGAGAACGAGGAGTATGAATGTAGATGAGCTTCTGGAATTGTCTAGCCAAGAGCATGACAAAATCTTGATAAGGCTTGAGTTTGGGGTCACGGGTGCGGTAAGTTGACAGAACTTGGCGCAGCACCAATTGAGAGTCTCCTATGATGTTTAGGTATCACGCGCCCATAAGGTAGGCGTGCTTCAGACCAGCAAGGAGAGCCTCATACTCGGCTATGTTATTCGTGGCAGGAAAAGAGAGTTGATAAGCGATAGGGATGGTCACTCCTTCCAGAGAGAGTAGAACGGCACCGATTCCACGGCCCTGAGAGTTGAGAGCACCGTCAAAATGAAGATATCAAAAAGGAAGATGAGTCATTACTACCAAGTGTTCATCAGAAAACTCATCCTGGATTGAATCAATGCGAGGGATAGGAGAATGAGCAAGATGTTCAACAATCACATATCCCTTGATCACTTTTTGAACAATGAAGGTGATATCAAACTGGGAAAGAAAGCTCTGCCAGCGAGCTAATCGGCTAGAAAGGATGGGTTTTTCTAAGAGGTAACGAATGGCATCCATTCTAGAGATCAGCTTAACCTCGTGGGCAAGGAAATAGTGTTTGAGCTTCTGAGCTACCCATACTAATGCTGCGCAGGTCTTCTCCATGGTAGTATACTTAGATTCAGCACGATTGAACAACCTCGAAAGGTAGTATGCGGCCCTTTCCCTTCCTTCATCATCCACCTGAGCCAAACATCTCCTAGGGAGTCCTCAATAACAGAAATGTATAGGATCAAGGGTTTCCCAGGGACAGGTGGTTGCAAAACCGGGAGATTAGAAAGATAGACCTTAAGATCCTTGTAGGCCTTCTGACATTGTTCGTTCCATTCAAATTTTGCTCCCGCCTTCAACAATAATTGAATGGGCAACATCTTTGCGAATGTTGAGATATAAATCTTCTAATGAATTGCAAGCGCCCGATCAAACCTCTGAGTTCAGTGATGTTCTTAGGCGGTGACATCTCTGTAATGGCCTTCGCTTTGTTTGGATCAATCTGAATCCCCCGTTTACTAACTATAAACCCAAGCAATTTCCCTGATGCAACTCAGAATACGCATTTCTTCGGATTCATTTTCAGCTTGTACTCCCTAGCCCTTTGCAACACCTTGGCTAAAATGGCGGGGTGCTCTTCTTTGGACCTCAACTTTACCAGGATATCATCCACGTAAGCTTCTAAGTACACATGCATCATGTCGTGGAAGATAGCCATCATTGCCCATTGATATGTGGCACCTGCATTCTTCAATCCGAATGGCATAACAACATAGCAGTACGTGCCCCATGGCGTGGTGAAAGAGGTCTTCTCTTGGTCCTCAGGAGCAAGGTGGATTTGATTGTAACCAGAATATCCATCCATGAATGAGAGGGCCTCATACCCAGCCGTGTTATCTACCAACACATCAATGTGAGGAAGCGAGAAATCATCTTTCGGACATGCTTCATTCAAGTCCCTGAAATCGATACAAATCTAAATTTTTCCATCCTTCTTCATTACTAGGACTATGTTTGCCACCCATTGCGATACAAAACCACTCTAATAAACCTGGCCTTATGCAATTTATCGACTTCTTCATTTATCCTCAAGGCCATTTGCGGGTGGAACCTTCTCGCCTTTTGTTTAACGGGTGTTGCCCCTGGTTTAAGAATCAGTAGATGTTCAACCAAGGCGGGGTCAAGACCCGGCATGTCCTCATAGGACCTGGCAAAAGAATCACTGTACTCCCTGAACACCTTGATTAACTCCTCTTCAACTTGAGGAGGGAGATTAGCAGAAATAATTGTGGGCCTGAGATCCTCTTCAGTTCCAAGATTGATCTCTTTAGTGGGTTCATCCACTGCCATCGACGGTTCATGAAACCTCTTCAAACCTTGCGCGTACAGATCGGCAGCGTCGTCCACATCGCTTTCCTCATCATCGGCTGGGTCCTTCTCATCTACAATCTCATATACTGCTAATCCGTGATTGCTCCACACCCCTTCTAATTCCTCATCATCTTCTAAAACTATTGCGGTCTCTACAAACTCAGGGCACTTAAGAAGGGCATGACATCTCTGAGCCAAATCTTGGAGGAACCTATCCAGGACGGATTTAGGATGACGCATCACAGGGTGTGCCGCAGACGTGGATGGACTGACTAAACTAGAACTAGATTCCCCCCCGACTAATTCTACCAACCTAGGAGACTCTGCAGAATGTACATCTACCCTAGGAGACAGGAAGTCTACAGGGAAAGGAGTAGGGGTCTCATGCCCCCGGGAAGACGAGCAGAACACAGCGTAATCCTCCTTTGACACCTCCATTTTAAAATTGGCATTTTTTTTGGAGGTCGGAGGTGATCATGCAACAAGAAGAAGAAGACGGGGGTGGAGGGAGTTGCTTGGGAAACAGATCGGGGAAGATGCAATCGAAGAATGGGTCGGAGGATGAAAACCACATTTAGTGGAGTTGGGCAGTGGGGGAAGGAGGAGTAAACAATGACATCAATGGGTGGGTAGTGCCCACATGCACATGGCATAAATAGGATTTCAGGCGGTCATTCCGTGAAGTACGAGTCGACCATAATCGGAGGGGAACTGGGAACAAACCCCAATTGTTGAAACAAGGAGGCAAGACGGGACGGGGACAAAGAAAAGGTAGTGATGGAGCTCCCCACTTCCCGCGGCCTCCGTTGCACTAGCTCAGTCGGAGAATGCTTCACCAGCTGCATCTCTGTCTTCTTCAGACGAGCTTCTTCTTCTCGGAACAACTTATCAAAGCAACTACAAAAGTCTTCCATGTCACCCACCAGCCCCTTCACTGGCGGCGGTGGGTCAGCAACAACATGAGCGGCATCAGTGTTCATATCAGAACTGGACGGTGGCCTCTTCAGAGTGCCTGACTATAATGGGCCTTTCACAAAGTGTTGACGATAGTCCCACATCTGTGGCCCGGAGTCTCCCAAGAAAGATAGTGCTGACTCCCGATAGCCCAGGCCTCTCCGGCCCATCTTTCTGCCTTTAGGGATGGGCTTAGTCTGCCCCTGTAATTACGCACCGAGGCCCAAGCCCGGCTGATAGCCCAATTTTAAAATCATATGCCACCCTTTTGAATCTCTGATCTTGGACTTAATTTTCACATTTACAGGCGCAGTGGCGGGCTTGCGTGACGCATATGCCCATGGGTAGTTTAAGTCCAAAACTGAAAGGACTGGCATGTTTGTCAGCCATAAAGTGGGAAGAATCTTATCTACAATTGCATCAACTGACTGGACGGTGGAGTTTTCACCTTAACTATCTGGCCTTGGAATGGGAACTTAAGGCATTGGTGGGCGGTTGAAGGTACAACATTCAAACTATCAATCCATGGATGACCCAGAATTGCCTTGAACATTGGGTCTACGTCGAGTACATAAAACTCCACATCCATCACTAAAAGCCCTAGCTCGGCCTGAACTGTCACGACCCCGTGGCAAGCTTGTCTGGAGTTATCATATGCTGCAATTGTGGTTGGCGTGGGCCGAAGCATCTCTTCTAAAATATTACAGGCACACAGTGTACTTAGTGGACATACATTTATCGATGCTCCCGTGTCCACCAAGGCTGACTCAACTGCCACTTTGTTTAAAGAGATAGTAATGCAGAGTGGCATCTGCCGTACCTCTGGGGGTGCCAATTCTGACTCAGAAAATGAAATGGAAAGCCCCCTCATAATAGTTGCCAATACTGACGGCAAGCTGTCCACCGCCACGTCCTCGCTGACCACAACCTTCTGCAGAAAAGCCCTGAGGGCTTCTTTATGTAGCGTGGATCTCCTGATCAACTCCAGAACTGATATCTTGGCCGACATCCGGTCCAAGTGCTGTAGCAAGTCGTACTTCGTGCCTGGCACAGGGTCTACTTCTTCTGCTTCGACTATTGAGGAAGGAACTTGAGGGTTGGGTGCAGATGCACCGAGGAAAGGGTAACTTCTGTGGAATGGACGCCCACTCCGGAGGGCGCACTGTCATGCCGGCACGGCAACAGATGGACTCCTGGTTGGCCCGACAGGGTAAGGGGAAGGGGTAGAAATGGGGGTGAGGATAGCGGATGCTGGCCTAGCGGGCCCTGGTGGAATGATGATCGGCGAAGGGTTAGATGGAGGGGTGATGATGGAGGGTATGGCAGATGATGGTGGAAGGGTTGGCGGAATGGTGGGGAATGCGGTGGGTGAAAAGGGTGGTCGAGAAGGGATAGTGGGCGGAACGGTAGCGAAGGTGGTGGGTCGAAGGATGGAGGGAACATAAGGTGCGTGGAAGCTGGTGTGGTGGAAGGCCAAAAGGTGAGTGGGGGTCTCATCATCAAAAGACCACCCATCATTAGGGGCTGGGCGGTGGACTGCATTCACTTGAGCCGGTGCCGGCGGCTGTTGTGGTTGTTGAGGAGCGAGCCGATGTTCTGGCATGGGATTCTGATGAATCCTGAGGTCTTGGTGCTGCTGCTGCTGCTGCTGCTGCTATGGAGGTTGTTGTTGTTGGAGAGGTTGCTGAAACTGTTGCTGCTGAGGTGCCGCCTACTGCGGTCTGGCTTGTCTTCTTCTTTCCTTGATATCTTCAATCAACTTGTGCATGTGGGCCCAATCAATCCTCTGGCCCTCATGCAAATCATAAACCAAATCTCTGAACTGATAACATCTCTCTATGGTGTGCCCAGGCTGCCGATGGTATATGCAATACCTCGACTGATCGGCTGCCGGATTCCAATTCTGACGCTCCAGAGGCAATTGAATGTCACCAGTGTACATTAGAGCTGATAAGATATCGGGGAGGGTTTATGGAAGCGGTGGGTAGTTGACCCTCTTGGGCCCCGGCCGAGCAGGCCCATAACCAGCGGGAGGAGGAACGTTATGGTATTGGGGTGGCTGTTGCGGCTGTTGTGGTGGTGGTTGTTGTTGTGGGTGCTGAGGAGTTTGGAAAGTGGGTCGGGGAGCTTGTGGAGCGGAGAACTGGGGGTTGCATGGAGGCTGCTGGAAATGGGGTGGAGTGGACTGGTTGGGGAATTGAACAGCCTGGACCTGCTCGTTAACATGGACTCCCTCGGTAATTGGGCCTTGGGATTTTTGGGTGATTTTTGATTTCTGGGCTTCAAACAATGAATGGATGGGAGAGTCTTTGAACTGGGTTTGTATGAACCGAGCCCGACTATACAACTGGTGCATGTTAGATATGTCGTTCATTGCCAGGATATTCCGAAATGCCGGGGTGGCATTAGAAATTAACAGCTTGACTTTTTCTTCTTCCGAGATCTGCCCGGGCACACGTGAGGCCATCTGCCTCCATCGATCGGCATATGCTGCAAAGTCTTCATCCGGCTTCATCTTTTCTGCCACTAAGTCTGTAAAGGAATACTAGGGACCAACCCGATCCTCAAATCTCTGAATAAACTTCTCCTTCACAGTCTTGAAACTTTCCGCCTCCGCCAGCAGCAAGGTATAGAACCATTCAAGGGCGACCCCGTCCAAGGATCGGCGGAACAAATATGCCATCAAGCGGTCATCATGCTGGAACTGTGCCGATTTATAGAGGAACTCCCTGACATGAATAAACGGGTTGCCATTCCAGTCATATTTCTAGTGCACGGGGAGATCAGACTGGGGTATGAAACGAATGTCCCTAAAGTTAGGAATGGGGACATCAGCTAAAGACTGTGGGCCGACCCGCTTGTGGAGGAGGTCAATCTGCTACTGCATGGCAGCCCATTTATCAAAGTTCCCGTTCCCGGGAAGGAGGGGATACGGCAGGAAAGACTGAGCCAGAGTATGGAGCTGAAGGGTAGACCGATTGAGGGGGGGAGCCCATAAGATGGATAATGGGCCAAGGAAGGGCCCATATCCACGTGAGCCAATTGGGCGGCCCTAGGTTGCAGACGGGCGAAATCAGCCGGGGCCACGAGGGCCTGCGGCGCTGAAAAGAAGGTGGTGTAGGGATCAACATAAGAAGTGGAGGGGATCTGGGTCTTCCCCTTATCAAGTGGCTGATGGGCCGTGGTAGAAGCCTGGCCCGCCTCCATGGTGGAGAATCGAAGGACCTGAGGACGGATAGGAGAAAGATCAATGGGGGCCGCAGAGGTGGCCCCTAACCCAACAATATTCGGGGATGTGGAAGTGGCGGCAGTAGTCATGCTAGAAGAGAGCATCGAGGGCAGGGCATCTGCCCCTTGTAGAGCTTGTTTCAGAAGATGGAGCTGAGTAGGGTCCAGCTGGGCCATCATATGGAGAACCTGACTGGCCGAGCTGTGAGTGGATGAATCTGAGAGGGAGGGTTGGGCACCCTCAACAACAACGGTCGGGAGAGGAGGGGCGGTCCCTTCTCCCCCTTGCACATGAGCGACCCGAGGCGGGTTCTCCAAAAGTCCCCGAGGAAGAGAATCCTCATGGGAATGGGAGAAATTGTAGGATGACATAGCTGGAGGTGAATCAAACAAGGGATTGAAATAAGAATGGAAATGCGAGCCACCCCTAGGAGATGATCCTGAGGGGAAGAAACAACTCCACACACACTAGAGCACCTAGGAATAAGAGGCAAAGAATCCTAACCAAGATCTAATCAACAATCAAGTAATGCACACAAGAGAGGGGAGGGATGAGAAGAGAGACAACCAAGTGAAGAACCCCAAATTATGGATGATGTGCGACAGATTTTATGATTTTTTTTCTTTTAGGACCTTAGTGGGTTGATTAAGATGTGAGTTCACTCAACCATAAGGTACCTAACTAGGGTGAGAAATGGGGAACTGGCTGACTCTAAAGAACTCTCTCTCACAGGTGCAAACCCTAGAATGGGGGGCGGTACGGTACAACCTGCCCGACGTCCGTGTGGGAATGCACGACCCACGGGGACTTACGGAGGCCCTCAGCAAGGTCACCTAGTAGGCTCCAAGGAGTATGGAGATGAGATGAAACCCTACCTCGGTAGGAATGCAACTACTAATGAAGAGTATGTATGCCCCTATGCGCACTAGAGTGCATGCAAAATCTAGCCTAGATCTAGCAATCAATAATCAAGTAAATATGAGAAAATGAAATGAACACAACCATGCGACAATATGACACCAGCAGGGGGAGATCCAAACAGCACCAAGTATGTGTATGTAATGATATAAACCAATGAGCAAAATGCAGCCTCAGGTGCACTGTAGCAGTACAGGACGGTCTGATGAAGACCGCTCAGGGTGCGTACACGGTCTTGAGTGGATCGTTCAGGGAGAGCCAACGGTCTGGAATGGACCATGCTAAAGCAGAGAGTAATGCCAAAAATAGAAAAAAAACCACAAAATGCTGAAATGACCAAAGAATGAGGCTCAGAGGTGTACCTGGATGGGCGATCTTTCGACAGACTGCTCAGAGTCTGGAACGGACCTGAAACGACCGCGGAAGATCAACAGAAATCACAAATGTAAACCAAGCATCGTACCTGAGCTAGCAATGATGAACGGTCTGTATCATACTGCGATAGGAAGTGGACGGTTTATACAGAACTACTGGGTGCAATGGGTTGGCGCGACAGGAGCTCTGTGATGATCACAGGACGGTCAACCTCCAGCCGTTCAAGAACATAGGCGGCTCACAGAAGACCGCGTAAACTCCATAGGATAGAAACGCAAGATGGGCCAAAGATCAACCTAAAATACTCAAAGAAGGAAACTAACGAAACACACAAACGGGACAACAAAACACTAGCACGATGGGCATTAGATGTCCCACCGTGATCGCCAAAAAAGGGGATGTTGACATGTTTTCCCCACCTTTTCTCCTTCTTACCTTCCTTTTCTAATAGTCAAAGTGTAAGGACAAGCGAGATGAAGGAAGGAAGGAAGAAAGAGTGAAGAAGTGTGTGTGATCGTGATCGCCACCAAGACACGAAGTACTGAAGGGTACACATACCTTGGAAAGAGGGAGAAAGCACTAGCCTAAAGAATGCAGCGCCGTAGAAGTAAACGGTCCCGGAGGGGCCGCTTCGTCTATGGAACGGTCGTTCGACAGACCACTCACAGCGCCAAAGATAAAAGCGGGATGTAGACGAGCCTAGCAACATGACGTTTCGTAGAGGGCCGCCCGAGGGATTGGAACGGCTCGTATAGGACCGCTCAGATCTACAAACGGACAAAAGATGGCCGTCCAAATCTCCAGACTCTAAGGTTGTAGGACCTGATCCTCCACCCCTTCCGGCCGGCCAGAGGGGATGGGCCTCGTGCTGCGATGATGTTGACCTGCAAAACAACGTGGAGCATACGAAAAGAATACCCAGATTAGCCCTAAGATGAGTAGTAACTATAGAAAGAAATGAAAAATCGACATAATAACTTGGAATGGGCGATCCCTGGGATGTTTTTAAACCCCTATAGGGCGTCAAAACATATGGGAAGGTGTGGAAATGACATGATGTAGTGAAAGAACGTGGAAAGAAGTGGAGAAACAAACATGCAACGAACGAACTAATGACTCAACGTTATGACTAAAAACTCAAATCGAATGACTACTCCCTTGAACTGGAGGCTTAGAAGGATGTAGAAAGCCTCCCTCCCTGACTGCAGGTCGCTTGAGAATTCGGTAGAGCTTCGCCGTGACCTTGAAATCTCCCCCCATTCAAAGCTTGGCCTTATGGACCTATTTATATTGCCTTAGAAGCCAGCCTCGAAATTAGGGTTACCAATGATTTTCAGCCCGAGATATCAACATAAAATCCGTAGAAAATGGAATTATCTCCCAACCGGCTCAAACGGCACCCCATTTGGTTGAGAAACCGCGGAGAAGTGGTTGGAACGAATCAAGGATAAAGCCACGGATAGAGAGAGAAAAACTCTTAACTTTTCAGCAATCGAACCATTGCGCGGTCACACGATAGACCGCCCAGTCCATTGAGCGGCCAGACATCAAACCGTCCAACATGTCGGTGGAAACTAAATAAATAAGCAATATTATCTAAATATCCATCGAACTGACCGATGTTTTCACCGTAGGACTCTCATGAATTGGGCGGTTCTTAATGGACCACTTAGCTCATGGAACGGCCAAAGCCCAACCGTCCAACGCATGTCGGTGATAAATCAAAATAAATTAGATAATTAGATAATTATCTGAACAACCAACGAATCTAGGACTATGGGATATGGACGGTCATGTACCTGCCGTTCAATAAATGTGAACGGTTAGATATGAACCGTGCAAAAGCTTGTCGGTGGAAATTCAAATAAATCACCTTAATATCCAATAAATAGTTACACGGTCCATAATCAACCACGTAGTCACTGGACGGTCAAATGATAGACCGCGCAATGGCTAGACACTTGAAAATCATTAAAATGTGAAAAATCGAGGCCCACTAAGCCCCGAATTGAAGTAGACCGAGTCAGGGAGGGAGGCACCCATAAAATGGGCCCAATAAGCTGCCTGGGAATAATCCAATGAGTAATGGATAACTTGATGCATCAACAAATGAGAGTAAGAGAAATGACTCAACTTATTGGCAAAAAATGGGTGTCAACAGTTACAACATGCTGAATGAGGTCGGTGCACATGTAGAAGTCATGCACTATAAGGTCTGTGCATGTTTGGATGTAACTCTATTAAGTTTGTGCATATAGTCACACAGGTCGGTGCATGTATACACCACCAGTGTATTAGGTCGGTGCACATGTGACCTTGTGCTCAGTAAGGTTGAAGCTCATGTTGAGTCTTAGTCTTAACTGGTCTGTGCACCTTACATGTCAGGTCTGTCTGTGCATCATTAAGGTCAGTGCATCTTCATTAGTTCTTGTCTTCATCCATCATCTTCATGCATATAAAGTCTACCTATGTATTACACAGGTCAATGCATATACATCATTTTATACACCTCTGATTTGAATTTTTGACTAATATGATGTTGACTAAGTTTGCATTTGATTATGATAATAAAGTGTTTGATGAAATGCCTTAACTCTTATTTACAGGAACTATATCAGACTCTTGAAGGGCAGAGAGCATCATGACTTAAGTGATCACGTGATCCTAGTATTGAGCACAGACACGTGATCCAAGGTGGCCAACTCTTCAAGAACAATCAGCCACGTGGTCTCACCTCATCTTCAAGATCTGACATGTGGATCTATTCAAGCCACTTTTCTGAAAAGCACTAGCGGGGATCTGTCCTCCACACATCGGACTGAAACCATGCGGGGACCACTTGATTTTGCCCGCTCATATAAAAAGGAGATCTCATAAGAGAAGATCCCCAACCAAGAGTAGCAGAAAGTGAAGCAGATAGATCAGAAGAAAAGCGAGAGAGATCGAGAGAAGAGCAAGAGTTACAGTGCTGAGGGAGATAGAGTTCGTTGAAGGAAGAAGAAGGAGAAGAAGAAAAATAGAGTAACGGAATTTCAGAGGGAGTCTGAGTAAGAAGAGTGTGAGAGCCAGAGAGTTCGTGAGAAGAGCTGGAGTTAGAGTGAGAGAGAGATAGTTCGCTGAAGGAAGAAGAAGAAGAAGGAGAAAAATAGAGTATCATAAAATTAGAAGAAGTTTGAAGGGAAAAAGAGTGTGAGTAGAGAAAGAGAAAGAGAGTGAGCAAGAGAAAATAGAGAGGAAGTGAGAGCTCGAGGGTATGCATCTTCATTAGTTCTTAGATCAGATCCAGAACTATTTTGCTCCTACGTGAGCTATATCTTCGTGTGTTTTTCTTTTCAGTTTCATTCCTTGTTTTTCCATTTCTGATTTTATCAAGCTGTTAGCCAGCGGAGCAAGCTATGATGCTCACCGGTGGGGAAGTGTTTCTCCGTCAGGAAGCTATGGTGCTCAGCGGTGTTAAGCAAGCTGTGTTGATCAGCGGTGTAAGCAAGCTGTGATGCTCAGCAGTTCAAGCTGTGGGTCAGCATAAAGCCTCACTCAGATTTGAGTGGGGGATGGACGTAGGTCTGTGGTAGCAGACCGAACCATCTAAAATTCTCTATGTTTGTGATTTGCTTACGCTATTGATTCACGATAGATGTTTGCTTAGGCTCACTTCATTTACATCCAGTTAGCCTACATCTTGTTGAAGCTCTTCTGTTTGTTATCAGTTCGTCTCCAACACTGCAGCAAAGTGTTGTCCGCTTGATTAGTAGAATCTGTAGCTGCGTAGGTTGGCTAAGCATTTGAGTGTGAGCCGCAATAGCTTATCTATTTTGCTTGAGCCATCCCATTTTATTTCCGCACGAATTGCATAACGAGAGTGTTAAACGAAGTAATTTTTATAGGGGATTCATTCACCCCCCCACCTCTGAATCTCTGTAGTGCATACGTTGTATAGCATCTCAATCACAACAAAGTATGCATAATTGGCTAATTATGTGCATATGAAATGGTGTGTTTGACATAGATTATCATGAAAGAATGAGCATTCATCGGTTTAGGTGTTTAATGTTTTAGCTCTAGAAGGCATACTAATGAAAGAATGTGCGATAAATCATGCGGTAAAAAGCAATAATAACAGGTAGGAAGACTAGCTGTAAAGTGTGATACTATGTTTCAAGAATGTATGAGCATGTAAATTGGCCTTTCAATCAAGAATGTACTATCAATCACGAGAATGTACTATTTCATAACCTTAAGAAGGCTATGCACGAGAATGTACTGTCATGTAGCAAGCATGTAATGAGAATGTACTTTTCATGCCAACATATGTAATTTCATGAATTGCCTCGTGGAATTGTCTAGTATATAAAGAAAGTACTCCCAGCGCAATGCGATGCCAGTAATCATTATACCCTATGGTTTTTAGTATATTTCTGGCCCTCTACCGTGGGGGCTAGACTGGAGCCCTTGGACACCCTCCGTGCCCGCACTTCCATCTTCAAGTTATAAATCTGGTTATTTCCACGAGAATGTCAATAAGTTCGGCCGAGAATGTTAAATTCAATAATGCCTTTGAGGCGATAGTAAGCAAGGCAAGAACGTACTGGATTCTTTGAAAGAGGTCAAGAATGAATTTAAGGGACGTTGTGCTATGGAAGGATTCTGACTGCATAACGACATCTTTCTAAATTTCATAGTTTATTAATGACTTGGTAGGTACTATTTTGGGTTTCAGACAGTCAGAAGGCCATCTAAGACTGCAAATAGAACACAATCAACCCTTCGGTCAGACCTTCGGGTTGGACAATGTTTGATAGATCACGATTGTAAGAAGACCCTTTTCTTGAGAACGCGATTGACTAGGAACCGCCGTCTTGAGAACGGGGTTCTGGCCTAGCCGCTATCTACTGAAAAATTCTAGAAATTCGATACAAGTCCAGAAAGTGTGGGAAAAGTATCAGAGGGTTCTGGAAAATCACAAAATCATGAAGTGCCTCTCTAGCTTTGGGGTTTTTTGGGTACAACTGGCTCGGCGTCCTAGTGGGAATCCCAGGCTTGCGGAGACTTACAGAGGCCTTGAAACAAGAATACCCAGTCCGACAGAAGGAATATCTGACAGAGGAGCGTTCAAGTTTCAAGAGGATGTTCTTATCAAGTGCAAGTAACTAATAGCGATCGTACCGGAGTATGGGCTATGTACAAGTAATTGAAGGAAAGAAAGTGAGAATGAATGTGCTAAAACATAGACCGCTGTGTAAGAAGTTCCAGCAAAAGAATGAATGTCCCTTTAGTACAAAACTATAGGGTTTTATTGTGAAATTAGCATATGATGAAAATAATATATTTAAAACATGATATGGCATAAAACATAAGCATAACGAAATATAGTGTAGATACTACTATACATGTGAAGCTTGGTCTAGGTACTGTTTGGCGTGAACAGGATCCAGACCACGGTTCCACCACTCCCGCCTTCTGGAAGGCCGCGGTTGGTCGGCGACTGTGGCTCAAGCCGCGGCTCCTGTTAGATCGTGATTCTTCTATCGTCAGATAGAGGTTAATCCGGCCTTGCAAGGCCCTTTTTATGGCGAATCAAAGTGCAACTGGTAGGAAACTGAAAAGGGGAATCATGCTAGCACGTAAATAATGCCTGAAAAGGTCATGTAACAATCGAAGTTATTATCTTTTCTGCTAATGTTGCATGGACAACATGAACTAGAAAGCCTAATGCGCGATCATGGAAAAGCTTAAAATATAACGTGCATGAAGCATGAAAATGGGAAGTAAGAGACGGCTTTTATCCCTAACATCAAGTTTAAGCCGAGGATGTGACAACCTACCTCTTGGGTTGAACCTAAACTCTGAATTGATCGCCGGAAGGGAACCCTTGTTCCTGCGCATCCTGCGTGGAACCAACTACTTCTACGCGCTCTATCTCCTTGGTTTACCGTCCTCCTAATAGGAAAATTGGAGGTATGTTAGAAGATATGAAGGAGAACAAAAAGTTCTAAAGAAAGAACTTGAGAAGATTATATTTTACCTTTGTTCTGTGCAATCCAAAACCTAGGGTTCGCGTCGGATGGTCTGGGTCCTATTTATAGGGAACGACTTAGGGTTAGGGTTTTTTAAATCTGAATTAGGATTCTTATTTGATGTCAAGTTGAACTTCTAAGAGTCCTGGGTAAGTTTCCTTTCTAGATCACATCGAATCCTGGCCAAATCGTAAATAAAAATCTGAGTTTTTCGTTGTCTATCAACTTGCCATTTCTAGACCACATCGCGGTTGACAGGCGACCGCCTTCTCCAAGACGCGGTTGCATGATAAGCCGCGACCTCATCCGACATTTTTGAAATTTAGTTTTTTATTCTAACTCAACTTATAATTTTTTTTATTTTCCTTTTTTGATTAGGGAACTTTACCTTATTACGTTTCTAGGGTTTAGGCTTGGGCCAAAAGGGTCAAATTTAGGTTTTAATGCCCTTTTTAAGTGGGCTTAATCATCTAGTTAATAGCTGGGCTTTTAATCAATGGTTTTTAACTTATTAATCCATTATTTAACCCATTTAAGTCCTTAAGCTTATCAAAATGCTTAAATAAATCCATTTAAATCTCTAAAAAATCTAGAAAATTGCTAGGGGTGTTACATCTTCCTAGGTCTCTGGAACCCCCTCGTGAACCTCCTAAACATATTCATCCCTTCTCTCTAAGTGGCATACAACAAACTTAAGGGATGGTGGTATTGAGTGGGAGAAACAATTGAGCACGTTGACCCCAGGTTAAGGTATTTAAGAACGGCTTATGAATGAGTAAACTCCCTTGATCTAAGAACCATGTCGGTTTGTTATAAGAGTAGATGCCCTTCGTTCTATGCGTCCTTTAGAGGGGGCTATGTCGGGCTGCGGAATTTTTTTAAAACAAAAAACAGAACACTAGAAAATAAATAAATAAAAACTAAAATATAAAACAAAAAAGAAAAATAAAAACAACAAAACAACAAAAAAATTTGCATTTTGCATGATCACATTCATGTGCTACATTCTTAATTTCTCATTTGCATTCGCATGTTTGCGTGTCGCATTACATCACCTCTACTTTCACCTTAATTAATAAAGGCTTGGCCTCTTGACCTGATATCAAGGCTAGTCCTAAGGTAATCACTTACTTATTAAGCAAGGGGTCAAGTCGGAACAGTAAAACTAACTTGTTATCAAGGCTTCACCCGCAAGGCACTTAACCGGTAGGGAGCTTTGAGCTCTCTCCAGCGTAACCGGTAGGGCCATCCATAACCGGCACGGCTCCACTTAACCGGCAGGGAGCTTTGAGTTCTCTCCATCTTAACCGACAGGGCCAGCATTTAAACGATAGGGGCCAAAAGGCCCTTAACTGTCAGAGCTCCGCACGAGCACTTCAATGGCAGCACCTTCACGTTCGAAGCATGACAGAGCTTCAACCTTATCGAGATGGTCGTGCAACCTGTACGAGGACACATGGGCAAATGATCTCTAATCATGGGAGATTCCTCATCCATGCCTCGATAAAAGCCCTAACACTATCTCTAAAAAAGGGGGTGAAGCCCCGATGAGAAGCCCCAGGGGGACTCAGTCTACGAAGAGGGACTCCGCCTGCTGAAAAATCCTGGTGATTAAGCCGCTCCAGAGTGTTCTGTAACCACTTCCGAGTGAAGAGAACGAGAGGGAGAAAGAAGGAGAAGAGGTGCTGCCCCGGGGAGGGAATGGAGTCAATGCTCCTCCCTCCCCCTTCTGTCTTTTCCTCGGTTCCCTGCTGTGTATCTTTGTTTATTTTCTTCATTGTATGTTTGATTACTTCCCAGACTTACTAGTCTTGGGATGATGTATCTTTTCTGTTAAAGGAATGAATGAAAATGTTTTCTGCCGTGTTCAGATACAAATATACTTAGCCTTGCAGATTTCTTTTCAATCCCCATTCCCACAGTTTATTGTGATTCTACTGTTTACATTTTCTTTTTAAATGGTATAAGCATGTTACACCATGAAAGGGGTGAAGAACTAGAGCCCGTCCAGTTACAGTGGGCTGGGTCTTTGGCTTTGTCCCTCCAAGTTTATCAGATGAGGGCTCATCCTTGAACCTCGTTCTGCTCCCCTGCCTATGAAACCAGTTTCAGCATGCTGTCCCTGATCTCTCCAGTGGGGTAATGCCCTCGCGGGTAATATCAACCATATATACATATATACATATATATATACATATATATATACATATATATATATATATATATATATATCCCTTCCCCAATATCCCAGATGAGTCCTAACCACGATTCATGTCTACTTTGTGCATTCGATTCACATGCTTTCTATTTGCTAGATATGCATATTCTCTCACTGCTCGATGCATGGGATTTTCAGGGAAATGACCATCTGCCTCTTCACCCACATCTATGGGTTGTGGAGACTCTGGCTCAGTCCTAAACTCGCTGAAGCTTATGTTTTCTCTGCTTCTCCTTCTACTCAGTCCCAGCTCAAAACGAAGCTGTTGATCATTGCATGAAAATCACCTTGGTTTCCATGCTAAGCACCCACACGCGCCACTCTGCTCGCCCGAATGCTAGTGCGGTTCGGTCTTTAAGAACCCCACCCTTGCACAACTGCACCATATCTTTTCTGCATAAGGATGGCAACAAACTCCTTCCGCATTTTCTGCATCTTACATGCATCCTACCTCTGTCCCAACTATGCATTCCATAGTCTGCAACATACCGATGTTCTGAGCATCGTAGTTTCATGTCTCCATTTGGGGCATGGGTTCGCTAATGTCCTAAGCGTGATCCATGACCTAATGCACCGGAGTAATAGTATATAGCCGTTTATTCCACCGAAAGCTTTTATACTAAAGGACCCGTCATTGGGAAGGGATACACCATGGTTTCAATAATCTCCGCGATCGAAGGCCTTATACCGTTCAGATTCTTTTTTGTAACCACCCTTACATCCCCAGGGTTTACCTCCTTATGGCATGGTCCCTGGAGGATCTTCCTCTAGAGGGCTAGACATTAATGGCCATAGAGCTGGCAGCAATCAAATGCACATTGCAGAGTTGGACATACAACAACCCATGGGTTAGCAAAGCCCCTCGAAGGCTTGTCCTCAGAGTTCTCTACCCAATTTGGGATATGGGGTAGCCATTCTTGGCTTACCTTGAATTTTAGGGGATATCTCAGGACCTCTATGGATGAGCTTCCAGTTTTCACCCCCCCAAATGCTTGGGTCTAGGGGAGGTGCTGCCTAAGTTTCGTCAGAATTATGGACTTAAAGGAAATGGGCTAATGACAAAGAAATGAACAGAATGAAAGAACAACGCTGGAAGAACATATCTAAACGAAGAAGATGACCATGTAAAGAGAATGCTATGCTGGCAGTAATAAAGAAAATAAAATTGTTTAAAGGAAATGAAAAGAAGAAAAAGAATAAAAGAAAGAAGTAATTAGCAATCTATAAAAATGACTAAACAATGAAAAGCACACAACCGTATGGGGAGCATGCCTGTGTGTGCAGACGGATGCACACTTGCATGATTTTATGAACATAAGACAATTGGGGGTTGGCTACGGAAGGAGTCAACTATGGGGGTTGACACCCCTTGGCCTGGACTCTGCTCATTATTTTCACGCGATAGATTTACGCAGGGGTCGACACCCTGTGTTGACCCCCCTCTGAGCTTGGCTGCTGCCCAGTGGCTAATTCTACTGGGAAATAAATCAAACACCTTACGAGCATCATGCAATTCACATAACTCTTGCGAAACTTCCATGAGCGTGGTTGAACTCTTTCCCTCATGTATTCCTCAACATTGAGCAATTCATTAATACTCACAATGAATCATGCATGCATCATGCGTATGAATTGAACCCTATACATATGCCACCCATGCGTGCCTGAATGCCATGACTTGCTGGTATATCAAATGGTGGGTTGATAAAGGTTGGGTCATGCCCAATTTGATACTCCCACTATGCTCGAGTAGGTGACTCTGCCTCGTACCGAAGTCACATTGCATTAATGCATCATTCAATCCCTACATGTAGCTATGTAGACGCTTGCAAAACCATCATTCTGCATTTCCAAAAGACATAGCCTCTTTGATAGGTGAATCACACATGCATGCTCTTCCATATGCTTGTGTACAAAGAAAAGAAGAAATGAAAGTAGATAAAATAAAATCTAAAATAAAGGAAGTAGGAGCTTAATCATCCCAATGTACCTTGTCATGCCAACAACATGAGTGCAAACAAATGGAAGAATGAAAAGAAGATGGAAGAACAAGTAGTTTGGCTTACTACTAAAGGTGGGGTCGACCTGGCTGCTAGGCTGGGTCAACGCAGCATGACCTAGGGGTCGGCATAATGCAGCTCTGCATCGACGCAGTGCAGTGTTGCATCGACATAGCACTGCATTGAGTCGACCCAAGGTTCATTCTGGGCCGAACCATCCTTTAGTAATTTGCCGAACTGGGCTTGCATGTCCTGCACGAGCCCCTTTGGGCCTTGTGCACTTTAAAAAAAGGGATGAAATAAATGAGAAAATGAAAAAAAAAGAAAATGATAAAACACAAAAGGCCACTAATAGAAACAAAATGAATGATAAAATATGAGTAATAATGATAAGAAAATAATAATTAAACAATAATAATAATGGCATGAAGCATGATAATGATGAAAATTGAATACAAAAACCTTCCTTATGAAGCTAATAACATCTGACCCAGGGCTCCTCCCCCCTAGACCCTATGTGAATGGGATATTAATGAGGCCTTTGCAGGTCGTGCTTGGACCTTGGGGGTCACCCCATCATGGCCATGACCCAACCCTGCTTTGGGCCAATAGCCCACTACACCTAACTCATTTATGTTGGGGGTTAACCCCATTTCTCTAACTCCCAAATATCAAACTTGCCATGCTCTTGGCAGACATTTGCTCATAAATTGAGACTCTTGTCCAAGCATGAATTGGTCAATTAATGATCGACTTTGTTCAAATGTTTACCCCTTAATGGGGGATGTTTTATTGAAATTCAGAATTTTCATTACTTCTCTTATCAATATCAATTTCAGGCCTGAGGGCCCCTTCTCCTGGCATTTAATCAAAGGTTTTCTCCCCTCTAAGAGATGTAATTAATGCTGTGACCTTTATGACGCGATGGGTTTCAGTCTCGGCTCGATACCCACATCGTCTGATTAGTCAGACGGAGCGCACCAGCGGCCCCAGACCACCTTGGTCTTCGGAGCCCGAATAAATTATCACTTTTGTGACTGGCACGCCCACACACTAATAAACTGAAATGAAATAAACCAAGAACAAAAAGACAATAAAACGATAAAAAAGAAGGATGTGATAAAAAGTGCGTCCATAGGTTTGGCACGCCCGATGAGACTAGAACCTCCTTTCATCTTCTCGCCAAGATTAGGGGCCCAACGGCCTCCTCCTAAAATTCTAACTCTCTTCATATAAAATTGCAGGTTGCACTCTAAAAAGTACGATGGTTGTTTCCTTCGGTCCATTGGTGGTTGCTGATCATGACAGGTACAGCTACCTGGTGTAGACATGCTAAAATTGACGTCATTTTGAGCATATCTCCTATCACGTGGCGATACCCCATTTGACCATCAAATCAACTTATTTGAGTGTTTTTCCTCTCTTTTATTGAATATCCAACTTCCCCAAGCTTTCCCACATGTTTTCCTATTTTTCCAGAATTTTCTGAGGTTTTGCTCCATTTTTCCATGGGTTTTTCTAAATGGTGGCAACCACCCTGACTCTATTTCTTTTAATGATGGCAGCCACCCTGACTTTTTTTCTTTAAATAGTGGCAGCCCGGAAGGGCGCCATTTAAATAGAGACTGTCTGAGAGGGCACCAATTCTTTATTAAAATTGATTTTGGGAGATTTGTAAATAGTGGCATCCCGGGGAGTCGCTATTTCTTTAAATAGCGACCGTTCGTATGGTCGTCAATTCTTTTCTTCATATTTTGACCCGAATTCAGATTATTTTTGATTCCACGACATCTTATAAGGTCGCTATTTCATTAAACAGCGTCCATGCATGAAGTCGCCAATTCCCTTGCTATATTTTGAGCTTTTAATTCCGTCTGAAACTCGTATTAATTTCTAAATAGCGACCACCTCATGGTCGCCATTTCTTTTCAAATTTTGGAAAGTCCCAATCCATCTCGTAACGCTTTGGAATTAGCGACGCTTCACGCGGGCGCTCTTTTAAATAGCGACCATCTGTCTGGTCGCCATTTCTTTCACAGATCCGAGCTCCAGTAGAATCTCTTTCTTTCCCCATTTTGAGCCCTCTTTCACTTGGGAAATGTCTCTAAAAGCTTTCTAAGGCTAGGGGACACCTTGGGCAATGTTTATCTCATTCCAAATCTCATTAAAATATGGTTTTCTAATTTCTCTTGGATTTAATTCCGAATTTCAGCCCTATAAATAGTCCCCATCTCTCCCTTGTGTTTAGATCATCAATATCAATCCAAGGGGAGGTGCTGCTGGATTGAAGGCTCAAGGAGGAGGCTCCCATGAACCTACAAGCTTCATCCATAGAGTTCTTCTTCCTCCCTTGAAGATCTTGAAGTCAAATTGGAGAAAACCACTAAGCTTCCCCCCTCCTATCTCTTATTTTTTACTTTAGTTAATTGCATGCATCATATCTTATTCTTCTTTTATTTCTTTTTATCACAATATTGAGATCTTCCCATGTTGTGCACTCTAGCACATCTCCCTTAGTGTAACACTTGCACATCTCCCTCTATTCTTCATCATACATCATCTTTTACCTACCCTTTTACATAGGGGTTTAAAGGCCAAACACCAATAAGGTGTGTTCATATCCATGCTTTCTATGTCCATATTTATATTTGGATTTAATGCTACACATCTTGATTTCTAATCCATGTTTGTTTATTGGTGTTTGTTAATTTTGCAAGGGTAATCAATAAAAGAACTCTCTTCATCGGCCGGCCGATAGAAAGAGAAAGGTAGCATCCACAATCCCCTGCATCCTTTTGAGGTATTTATTTCACGATTCCTCCTTTATTTATTGTTATATCTTTAAGGCCTGCGTGTCTCTGGCGATCACCCTCCATTAGCATCCTACGCATGCTCCCCTTTCTCTCTCTTCCCATGCTTTTCTAGCCATATTATCCTTTTCTTTTCTTAAGTGGATTTTCTATAATCTACAAATTGGCGATCACGGTGGGACTCCTTTTATTTTTCTTTTGATTACCCCTCCCTTGGGCACCCACGTGTGCCATCTCCCCTTTGCACCCACGGTGCACCTCATCTTGTGCTCCACATAGCACTCTCCCTAAGTGATTGTTAGTTTGATAGATTTTTAGAATTCCACTTATCTATACATCTCCTAAAAAATAGCATGCCATGCTTTATTTCATGCTCATATTTGATTGCCACGATCTATGATTGAAGTTTGTGAGTGTTTTTCTTTCTTTTTCTATTGATATTTGCAGTGTATTAAGCTCTCTGGCTGTTGTTTGGTGTTCTGGGAGAGAGGGAAATAGCGCCCATGCAGTGGGCGCCCATTCTCTGATTAGTGGCAGGGTGCAAGTCGCCATTTCCCTGCCCCACAAAAAAAAATTGAAATTTACGCCCATAAGATGGGCGCCCTTTAATGAAATAAGGGCAATGAGGAGGGCGCCATTTAAAATATTCTAAAAAAAAAATCATAGGAATTAGCGCCCACTCATAGGGGCGCCCTTCCAGGAATTAGTGGCTGGACAGAGGGCGCTATTTTCCTGTGTTTTTACAGATTCTCACTCTTTTCTTATCTATTGTGCATACCTCTTGCATATTGTCATATATACATTGTCTATTCATTATTTTACATTAGTTCTGCATTCATATTGCATTTGGCTTGGGAGACCTCCTCTCTCCACATTTTTAGGATACCATACCCCCTCTTGGTGAAGGAAGGACCCTCCCTTGAGCATTCCATCTCTTTGGATTGGAAATTCCTAAACTAAGCCTCCATAAGTCCCCGCACCCGTGGATTCCCTCACGGACGACAGGCAGGTTGTACCTTGGAGTTCCCCAGGTTCAGTTGGCCTATACATGGCGAGAGAGTGAACCTAGTTGGAATTGAAGAAAATCCATATTGAAACTAGGTCCCTACCTTGTGTGAATTGTATAAACTTTGCTAAAATCTTCATTCACCAAGTTTCATATAAATAAAATCAAGCATAAGCATCTCACTTGTTTGATAATCTTTGCAATTACTTTGAGTGAATATTGTTTGCTTGCATATTATTTCACCTTGAAAGTCAAATGAACATGTCTAATTTAATTCACATTCATGAGGATGAACAACCTAGCACCTCTTATATTCCTCAATTCCATGGTTCTCACCATAACTCATTCCAGGGGCCATGTCCTCACTCTCATGGTTTTGCCCGACCCATGGGCAATCTCCAATCTCGTGGTCCCTTGAATCCTTCACAAGCCACTATTCCCCCGGGACCATCTCCTTCACACGATGAGAAGGTTTCCCAAGTCATTCGTGCATTAGATCATCTCACCCCTCAACAACTCCAAGCCCTTAAGGCCATTGTTGAGGGTGCATCTCATTCCTCTCATCCTCTTTCCAATCCCATTCAGGTGGCCCATCACCCGCCTCCCTCTTGTCATATGTCTTCTCTTTCTACACATATTCCTAATCGGGTGGTCTGTCACCTGCCTCCTTCTATTCCTCCTCCTCCACGGTCCCAGAGCCCTTATGTATCATGCAACCCGGTCCATCCGGTGTGAGAGACGTCACGCGATTCGAGGAGCGAAGAGGACGCGGAGCGCGCGGGCTCCTCTTGTTTGCTGCAACACAGAAATAAGAGAAAAGAGAAGGGGCCACCACGGGAGATTGCTCCGGTGGGGCGAGCGGGACAAATGTAATATAGCAAGATATGGGAGTTAAACGGCCATAGCGGGAAGTGACTCACCGCGGCCTCGGGGGGACGGGAATGGTGCAGAAATCAAATAGCAAGAATTGAAACGGCCATTGGGGAAGTGACTCACCGCGGCCTTGAGAATATGAGCAGATAAGAATATAACAGAATATAAGGAGAATATAAAGAACGAGAATTTAAACGGCCATTGGGGAAGTGACTCGCCACGGCCTCGAGAATATGAATAGATAAGAATATAACAAAATATAAAGAGAATGTAAGAACAGGAATTTAAACGGCCATTGGGGAAGTGACTCGCCGCAGCCTCGAGAATATGAGCAGATGAGAATATAACAGAATATAAGAGAATATAAGAACGAGAATTTAAACGGCCATTGGGGAAGTGACTCGCCGCGGCCTCGAGAATATGAGCAGATAAGAATATAACAGAATATAAAGAGAATATAAGAACGGGAATTTAAACGGCCATTGGGGAAGTGACTCGTCGCGGCCTCGAGAAGAAGATGTGATCGCCAGGGGCTGAAAGACCCCAAAATAAAGAAGTGATCGCGCCTACCTCAAGAGCGGGAGATGGCGGGTTGCTTCTTCCTCCCCCTTCGACCGGCCGACGGAGAGGGCTTTCTTCAGTTACCCTTGCAAGATAACAGACAATAGATAAACAGAATTAGAAAATGGCAGTGTAGTATCAATCCCTTGTGATGAAAATAACGAAATCGTGACAGGACACACACCTGGTTGGTGCGGTTTTAAACCCCTCTCGGACTCGAGTAGGAGGAAAATGCGATGATGGATGCTCGAAGTATATAAGAAGAGGCGCCCTTATGAAGGGGGGATATAGGATGCGAGATGATGAATGCAAAAGAACTACGAAGAAAAGGAAAGGATTGGCTTATTGGATGTGCCGATGGTGAAATCCGGCGGAGCTCCGGCAGCGTAGGGACGACGTGGAAGCGCGGTGGATGAAGACGACCTTCCTCTCGCGAGCGTGGGCACCCGAGAAGCCGGCGGAACCTCCACCAACAAAAGACCCCACGAGTTAGAAATGACTCCGATAGCCTCTGGGCTCCGGCAGCCTATCGCATCTCTTAGAAGCTCCCCCAGAACTGAGGGGGTGGGCCTCTATTTATAGGGCTCCGGAGGATGGAGGCGTCCAGGACCTTGGACACCTCTATCAGGGTAAAAATAATATTTTATTCTATTTTTATTCATTTTTTTCGAATATTTTCATGGAGGCGTCTAGGGTCCCGGACGCCTCCATAAGTCCCACCGACCTCCACCGAAAGTCGCACGCGGTTTAACACAACACGTGGTTTTGGAGCGGCGACCCGTGATTTGGAAATGGGCGCGTCCAGCCGGCTGGACGTCTCCACAATTTGGATTCTTTCACACACGACAAACCGTCGTTCAGTAGGCGGCGCCCCGTGAGTGAGTTGATGGAGGCATCCAGGGGCCTGGACGCCTCCAAGAAAATATATTTTTATTTTTTGTGTTTTGTCTTTTATGCCAACTTGCATTTTATATTTTTTATTTTTGTTTTCATGGAGGCGTCCAAGGACCTGGACGCCTCCATTAATATATATATTTTTCATTTTTTGGGGTTTGAAAAAAAATAAAAATAATGGGGGCGTCCAGGAGCCTGGACACCCCCATGAAGACCCGCCTGGGTCCTCAGACGAGGCGTTGGCAGCCGCCCGATAGATACCCTTCCTGGTTCCGATGCGTCTGACTGGTGTTGATGCCGTCCGAATGCTGCGACGAGATGGTTCCGGATGCTGACAAGGGCGGAAGAAAACTCAAGAAAAGGAAACACTCGAGTGATTCAAAATGCGTAAGCCGTCGGGGGGCGTCGTATAGTAATATGAGACTTTCTCAGGAGACGTCAGGAATGGCGTGTCTACAGCTGCCCCGCCTTGGCGTCTGCTTTGCAAGGGAGCGACACGTAGTGGAATGGTATCGAAGTGGAGTGAAGTGGGAGCGAACTGATAAGTTGATGCCAAGGTGTGATGAGACACACTTTTGACGTTACTGTTTAGAATCTTTCCTGAAGTTTCAATGAGGCGACCTTGAAGGAGGTCTTTCAAATTTTGACGATTTGTTTGGACGGAGATCAAATAAGGGAGGGTGAGATGTGCGCTCAGGCACGAAACAAAAAGAGACCAACTTCTCGGTGTGGAAGTACCTGGGTCATAAACCTGCAGGTTTCACCTTTGGTGAGCGGTTACCAGCCAATGTGGAAGTGCTGCGGCCAAGATGGGTCAAACAAGGTAAAAAGTAAAGGAATATCTGAGGGTCTATCCAATCAAGGGTCTCCTTTGGAAGAGCAGCGTAGGGCCGTTTCAAGAAAACTCAGTATTTCATTCAGAGTGGAATATCTCATATTTGTAAGAATTGAAGCACAGCGGCTTTCGCAATCGAATCACTTGAATGATCTTCCGCAATAAATCAAAGTCCTATATGAATGCATGTTGGGTTAAAATAAAAATTTAAAACAAACTAAAATAAAAAATAGCCAAGGATAATATTGTCAACTTGTTAAGAACGGGTCAGGATACCGATCCGGTGAGCCGACACTAGGCTGGGGCCCGTTTATCCGCGCACCAACTCACTGAATAGAATCATCGTCCCCATGCCATCACAAGTTAATGGCATATCCGTACAACCCAAATTCTTCCGGGATCATCACCATTTTTGTTGAAGGGGAACTCAAATCCCAGATTCGTTCGGGTCGCAAGGTCCTTGACATGTTCTAGTAGCGTAGGTATCATATACTACGATGCATGACAAGGTGGGACCAACCAATGAAAGGCGGGACAGGAGATAGGACAAAGATGTCCGTTAGTAAAACCTGCACAGGCCAGCATGGATTAATAACATCAGAAAGTAACAGAATCGTAACAGAATCGCACCACAATGGAAAGGAGATCTAGCCTAAATCCTGACATTGACTGCTGATGTGACATGTTCTGTCCTGTAGCGATCTTCCCTTCTTATAAGAACTCCCCTTAGGCTAGTTCATTCAAATGCACCAAGGTGGGTTTTGGAAGCTCAGGAGAGGAAGGAGAGGAGAATCTAGAGATTTCAGGATGGAAGGAGAGTCTTCCCGCGTTATGAAGAGGAGCAAGCCTAGCAGCGAGATCAGGCGACTCTCCGACCTCAAGGGTCATCTGAGTGGGACGATCATGTCACACATGGTAAGCTGATTCATTTCAAATTTCTCCACGTGAACCTTCTTCTTACTTCCTTCCTTTCTTTTTCTTTCTTTTCTCTTCCAGCCATATCCACTCTTCCCAGGCCCGAGGAAGTTTTCCAAATTGCCATGGCTTTCAAAGTTAACTTCCAACATATCCATCGGCATGAGGGCCATACTCTCGAAGTGGCATCTGCAGGGGCTCCTTATCCACGCCAAACACTACGAGAAAATTCATATGGACTGGGTGGCTATGGGCGCACTAGTGGATATCTGGCATCCCCAGACCCACACTTTTATCTTCCCGACCTTCGAGGCGACCATCCTGCTCGAGGAGGTGGAACTTCTACTCGGATTGAAGAAATTCAAGAGTGACGGGAAGGTGAAGGCTATGCGGATGCTGACACGGGGGCTTCCGAAAGCGTCCTTGGAAGTTTCATGCCGCCCGACGCAGCCCGAAAGGTTCGTACTCAAAAGGGGATTGATTTGCAAAAGCTCGCGGAATGGGTCATGGAGGCCCTGAGAGGGTTACCAGACGATGACTATTTGGAGGGAATCATGAAAGGGTTCACCATTTGTCTGGCGGGTGCTCTCTTGTTTCCTTATACCGACTACATGGTGGAGGAAGACCAACTGAGTGCTATTCGTGGGATCTGGAGTGGAAAGAGGGTGGGACCCGCCGTCCTTGCCAATCTTTACAGCGGCCTTACTGCCTCGAGCATGGGTAAGCCTCCATTTGGTTGCGCACTTGTCTTGAATTGCTGGCTTGATTTGCATTTCAAATTCGACCACCGCGAGGGAATGCCAACGGCTTCGAAGCTTTTCCAACAAAGCCCGCTTCATCACATAGCCGACGTGTTAGGCTTTGGTGGCACTGTAGCGAACCGTGTTCCGTGGCTGAAGAAACGTGAAGACTGGCGGTCCCACTTTCGAACCATGACACAAAGCTTCTTTACTTGCGCACCGGCATGTCTACTTTCGCTCGAGCTCCTCATGAGGTCTTCTTGTGAAGTTGATCTCCAACTGATTGGTGCGACCGAGTTTGTCCTTTACAACGCGCATCGGTGCTGCCTCCAGATTGACATTCCACGTCATTCGTTCCCACAACCGACTGGCATCGTTCCTTTGAAGAAGAGAGAGTTGGGCACTGAAGCGGATGCGAAGGAAGCGAAGGTCGTCAAAGCATCCTGGAAGACAAGTGTTGCGGGAAAGGCCTTAGCGCATGTGGGGGAAGAATGCGAGCTGTGGAGAGCTTATGTAACAGAACTGGGGAAGTTAAGGCCTAAGGCGCCTAAGCCCCTGATGTAACTCGTTCTGCTTTCTGATGGAATAAAATCTGGCATTTTGATGTTTTGGACCACGTTCCCTTTGTTATGATTTTTATTTTTCCATTTTTCTATTTTTGTGTTTTCTTTCTTTTTATGTACCTATTTATTCATAATATGATCATATGTAAATATATATATTAAAAAATATATTTTTAATGGGGGCGTCCAAGGGTCTGGACGCCCCTAATTTCTTTTTTATTATTTTTTTGGATTTTTTGGTTGGGGGCGTCCAGGGGTCTGGACGCTAATTTCTTTTTTATTATTTTTTTTGGATTTTTTGTTTGGGGGCGTCCAGGGGTCTGGACGCCCCTAATTTCTTTTTTATTAATTTTTTTGGATTTTTTGTTTGGGGGCGTCCAGGCGCCTGGACGCCCCTAAATTTTTGAATTTTTGAAAAGGAAAGGAAAACGTGGGGGCGTCCAGGCGCCTGGACGCCCCAACAAAAGGAATTTTCTTTTATAAGGGGGGCCTCACCCCCCTTTCACTTCTACTGTTCATTCTGCAGACTCGTTCACTCTAAAACGACCCATTCCCAATCCCAATGGAGCAAGGAGGCCCGAGCCAGGGTGGGGAGAAGCGAAAACGACGGGCTCGTCGTCCGAGGAGGCTGAGAGATGACGCCGAGGAGGCTACCATGGCGGAGGAGATTGCGGCGGAGGAGGAGGCTCCTCTTTTGGCCGTGGAGGACCCTGCGGGCGCTGGTGACGCGGGAGAGGACGAGCACGATCCGGTAAGCCCCTTAGACTTCCATTCTATTGGTTCACTGGGCTAAACGGGCGGACGAGAGGCTGTGTGGAGTAGGCCGTGGAGTGAGAGAAGGAGGCGTCCAGGGGCCTGGACGCCTCCACATTTTCTTTTTTTTCTTTTTATCTATTTATTTATAAAACAAGATTAAAAATTAGGAGGCGTCCAAGGCTTAGGACGCCTCCATGATAATATATATTATTTTATTTATTTTTGTTTTTATTTTTTGGGTTTTTTGTAAAAGAAAAATAAAGAAAATAAAGAGGAGGCGTCCAAGCTATTGGACGCCTCTAAGAAAAATATAAATATTTTTAAAAAATAAAAAATAAAATAAATAAGTAGCATATACAGTGTTATTGTTTATTACTATCCATGCTGCTGATGTGTTGCCCTGTTGGTTTTGTGGTGTGCAGGGGGTGATGAAGGGCCGGATCAGCTGGTCTCTAGTGGTGGCAGCGTACCGTGGGCTGCCAGACTTCCAGAGGGCGCGTGTGGACGCCATGGGCTTTGGAGCCTTCTTCAGGATCGAGCCCTTCCGGCTCGACCTTCCTCATATCCAGGCATTAAGGGAGCGGTGGCATGCACCGAGTCGGGCGTTTCTGATGCCCTGGGGGCACATGGTGCCGACGCTTGAAGACGTAGCTCGGATCACCGGGCTACGATTTGACGGAGAGGCGGTCAGTGGGGTCACCTACCCCGACTACCGAGAGAGTGCCCTGGACCTGCTGTGGTTAGAGACGAGCGTGACCGATAGAGACAGCAGGGTAGTCGGCCGAGTGGAGATTATGGAGGCGCTCGGATTCGTCGACCCGCGCCAGCGGGTTAGCGAGACTGGAGCGGAGTTTCTGGCACGACTGGAGGGAGATGCCCGTGCAGCTTTCACCCAGGACCCGAGCGAGCGGGAGCTGGTGGATCTAGACCTCTGGAGGTTTCTTTTCTTCTTCCTGGGCCGCCTTCTACTGGGGACGAAGGGGGATGGCATCCACTGCCGCTTCCTCGGGATCCTGGAGGACCTTGACAGAGTGGGGCACTATGCGTGGGGAGCGGCTCTGCTTGCCCATTTGATTGCTGATCTCTCCCAGACTTCAGAGAGGGAGACGGTAGTCAGTGGCTTCGCACCTTTTCTCCAGGTACACAATTTATTTATGCATTTTACCGTAGTTAAATATGCAATTACTCGTGCTAATGATGTATGATGGATGCAGGTGTGGAGTTATTACTACTTCCCGATGGGGAGGGCCAGGCAGGGGAACAGGAGAGCCGTTCCTCTAGCGCGACAGTGGAGGCCGGTCGTGGTAGCGGCACCACACAGCTACCAGCTGGCGTCACTTCATCGGGAGCTGAGCGAGTATCCCGAGGCCATGGTATGATGCGTATGATTTTTTTGTGTTTTTATGCATGTGACTGAATGGTAACTAAATGATGTATGTATGGTGATGCAGGTGGTGTGGAGACCCTACCTAGGAATGGGCGACGCTGGCCAGCCTTGGGTTGTAGCGGGTCTTCCTCGTTTCGGGCGGGACGTGTGGGTCCATTGCCTGAACGAGATCGAGCCGCTTCGGCTGAGGCTGGTTATGAGGACGTTGGGGCTGGCCCAAGAGTGGGTCGATGTAGATGGACCGGTCCGCATCGGGCGGAAGACCAAGGGGAAAGCGAAGATCGTGGACTGGCGTACGCGCTTCCTGGCACAGTACCAGGACTGGCAGCAGGGTGGGGTCCCAGTGGTGTCCCATGTACAGGACAGTACTGATTACCTGAGACGGTACCGGGCTACGTACGGGGACCGCCTCTTCCTTGGTGGTATGGCAGGGGTAAGTGAAATGAAAATGCTTCACCCTTCTATATGTATATGCATGTGGCACTAACTTATGTGCAATGCAGGATGCTTGTGACAACATGATCGCCAACCTGCGGGCCCAGTTGGCGGACGCCAGGTGACAGTTAGTGGCCATCCGACAGGAGTTGGAGATCCTGGTGAGTTTATGCGATCCATTTTTTTTGTGACCTGGATTTTGACGCTTAGCCTCTGACTGTCGTTTGCCCCGTGTTTCAGCGGGCCCACCAGGCAGCAGCAGCCGGGACGGTTGGTGGAGCGGGTTCTAGTTCGTGGGGCCCTCCCCCGGAGATCTCTGCCCTTCAGGAGCAGCTGGCGTATGCGGTGGCTCGGGCTGAGGAGGCCGAGCGTGACCGCGAGGCTCGAGTGAGTGCTTGCTTGGCCCTGACCCTCTTCTAGCTGCTTTCCTTCTATCAATGCTCTCTCACGGTGCATGCGTGTTTGGACAGGTGGCTGAGATTCGGGAGGCCCTGGCCCGTGCTGTTCGTGCCGAGCAGGAGCGCGATGCACGGGTGGCGGAGCGTGACACCCGGATTGTGGAGCTGGAGGAGGGGCGGCGACGGGAGGCTGAGGAGCTCCCTCGTGACGTGTTGGATCTGCGGATTGCCCTCGAGCTGTCGAGGAGAGAGGCGATGAGAGAGAGAGGAGAGGGAGAGGGATAGGGAGATCCTAGGGAGAGAGAGGGAGATGGATAGGTAGATCATGGAGAAAGAGAGGGAGTACAGGAGGGCAGAGCGACATGGAGATTGGGACGAGAGGAGAGCCTTGGAGGCCCAGGTGAGGGAGCTCCGACTGAGTCTTGGCACGGCGGAGGGGAGACTTCGGGAGAGTGAGGAGCGGTATCAGAGGGCGAAGGAGCGCGGGACGTGACTTTGTCAGTCTGGTTCCTTTTACGTGGGCAGCTTTCTAGTTTCTTCGGCCGAGGAGCGTCGCCGCACCTTGGAGGCTGGCATGGTGCCCCCTGGGGAGGCGAGCTCGGCTTCTCAGGGTTCACAGAGGTCACAGAGGCCCCCTAGGGATCCCCGTCAGAGGAGGGAGGAGAGAGATGACCAGAGGGTGATGGTGAGAGTTAGAGAGCTGCTTGTACGCTCTACCCTCCTTACTGCATGATGTACTTTCGACTATTATATGAAATGAAAATGGCTTTCTTGTGTTGTGTGTACCTTTCCTCTCTCACTTTTCTGCTGCACCGAGTTGTTTCGACGCATGCCTTACGAGACTTTGCCCTGAACAGCGGGGAACTGCGCTTTGCAAGGGGGGATTCTATTTCCTTTCTCCCCCTTTTTTGGGCGCATCCAGGCGCGAGGACGCGTCTTAATCCTCGAATTCAAATTTAAAGTGTCGGGTGGCCTTTCTTCTCCCGTGCCTTACCCGCAAACGAGCCCGCCTTCCGCCGAAACTTGCTAGCCCGTCTTTGTCTTCTTCCCCTCGATTGATGGAGTTCGGCGGTCTGGACCACGGCGAAGGTGGAGAGGGACGCGGGACCCCTCACCCAAGGAGGGACGCGCCAGAGCACGGAACGGCGTCCATGGAGGAGGAAGGGCCGCTTCGGGTCCCCGAGGGACCCGAGGGGCCCGATGTCGCGGAGGGAGGTGAACACGGTCTGGTAGGTCCTCCGACCTCTTCCTCTTTTGATCCATTTTAAGTTTTGAAGCGAGCCGCGCGAGGGGGGAAAGGGTTCGACGAGTGTTGCACTCAAATGATGGACGAGTCCTAGACAGGGGACGCGTTCTTTGTTATGATGCGAGGTCCTTCTTTCTTGGTGCAGGACATGGCGAGGACCCTGGGCCTGGCCGATGAGTGGGCGAGTGCAGACGAGCCGAGCCGCGTTAGGAAGGAGAGTCGCGACAAGGTGAAGCTTGAAGACTGGCGCATACGTCTCCCTGGACAGCAAGGGGGCGAACTGGTGCAGGATAGTGCCGACTTCCTGCGGCAACAGAGAGAGAGTTACATGGGTCTTCCCCGAGCCGGGGATACGCGCGACGTGGACGGGTCTCGTGCCCAATTAGCCGAGGTCAGGCGGCAGCTGGCCGCCACTCAGCAGGAACTGTCGCTCCTGGTAAGCTAAGTGCTGCATCTTTTGTTTTTAAATGTGGAGCTTGGCTGACTGTTGTTTTTTGTTCGTTCTAGCGTGCCCAGCAGACAGCGATGGTGGGAGTGGCTGGCGACGCATCTTCCAGTTCCTCGGCCCCTTTTCTTGAGATTGCCTCCCTCCGGGAGCAACTTGCGGGTGCGGTGGCTCGGGCTGCCTGGGCGGAAGAGGAGCGTGATGCCTGGGCGGCGACTGTAGCAGAGCTGCGACATCGCGGTGAGGAGAGACCTTCTCTAGACATCCTGGAGTTAAGGGTTCTTCTGCAGATGATGAGGAGAGAGGCAGAGAGAGAGAAAGCCGAGAGAAGGTCCGAGCGATAGCGGGATCAGACCGAGAGGAGGGCCTTGGAGGCCCAAGTGAGGGAGCTCCAGCTGGG
This sequence comes from Amorphophallus konjac, assembly GCA_022559845.1. Classification (NCBI taxonomy): domain Eukaryota; kingdom Viridiplantae; phylum Streptophyta; class Magnoliopsida; order Alismatales; family Araceae; genus Amorphophallus; species Amorphophallus konjac. Next base: position 164,215,818 of record CM040119.1, on the reverse strand, counting down.
CCTTCAGGCCGTCGTGCAGAGGCTAGGAGGGATGGAGACGCGCTACGAGAGAGCGCGAGAGTTCAGGGAGCGACTGCGCCAGTCTGGTCGCTTTGTCGCTAGTGGCTTCTTCACCACGCCAGGGGAGGAGCAGCGAGTCATTGCTGTGGAGCCGGCGTCACGAGGCGAGGCGGGTGCTACTGCACGGGGATCCAGGAGACTTCTGAGGGACCCTCACCTCAGGGGAGAGGAGAGGGACACCTAGAGGGACGAGCATGAAGATAATGGCAAGAGTTGGCGAGCTAGTGGACCCGCCTCCTCTCTATGATTGTAGTGTTTATGACAGCTTATGTAGAATTATGAATGGAGTGATTTGATTTTCTGCTGCTCGTTTGTTCTCTTGTACGTTCCCTCTTCCCTACACCTCTTCCCCTTTGCACTGTTCCCATGTGATGGGTCTGTCGAGACTCCACCCCAAGCGGAGAATCGCGTCTTGTTGTGACCATTTTCCACGGGAATCTGCCGTCGAAGTCAATAATGACGGCCCTAGTCCCTTTTCCCGGATGTTGTGTCAAATTTTGCGGACGTCCTCCAAAACATGATAGGGTATCCCTAGACAACATAGGGGGCTAGTCGTCATATTCTTCGTCCAATCAATCACCCTGTGCGAGCGGCGAAGTGACACACGGGACCGCATGGTAGGTGCCTCATTGCGAGGGCTATCATTAAAGGTGATGGAGGCAATCTTGGATTGCACTCCTTCCATTTCTATAAATTCTTGTCCCTTTTATCCTCCCAGGTATATCGATAGCTAACTCGAGGAGTACAAGTTCCCACGGGAGAGGAGGAGTTCAAAATTCTGAGAGTTGGATGGAGGGCGAATTTTCCACTCCTCAAAGAGAAGCAGGTCCAGTGGTAGTAGTTCCAGGAGGCTTTCGGACCTCGAAGGGCACTTCAGCGAAAAGGCCCAATCACAACTCGTAAGCTGAGCTTTCCTACCCTTTTCTCATTCTTTCTTCCTTCCTCTTGACAACACACTTCTCCATTTCTTATACACGCACAGAGTGTGATGAAATCACACATTTCATGGGAGTTAGAAGTGGCCGCATACAGGGGTCTCCCGGATTTTCAGAAGGCGAGGCTAGACGTGATGGGATTTGGCACCTTTCTTCGGATCGAGCCTCTCGAGCTCGACCTGGTCCTGATCCAAGCCTTGTGTGAGAGATGGGACCCAGTGAGTCGGGCATTCCTGATGCCCTGGGGGCACATGGTGCCCAGTTTGGAGGATGTGGTCCGGAGCACAAGCCTGAAGGTGGAGGCGAGGCAGTGACCGGGGTCACTTATGCGGATTACCGAGAAGGTGCCCAGAAGTTACTGGGTTTGGACCTAGATGGTCGGAAAAATAGGTCGGTAGCTAGGGCGTCCCTCATGGATGCATTAGGGCTCACCGACACTCGTCGGCGGGACGATGAATCCTCAGAAGAGTTCATGGAAAGGATGGAAATAGGATGTCATGCCGTGTACTGCACAGATTTCGGCAACTGGGAAAGATGCAACATAGATTTGAGGAGATTTCTCCTCTTCCTTTTGGGGAGATTGGTACTGAGCTCGAAAGGAGACGGTATCCAATGTCGCTTCCGGGAGCTGCTATCAGACCTTGAAAGAGTAGGATACTATGCCTGGGGAGTGTGAGCGACGTCACGCGGTTCGGGGAAGAGCGGAGAGGACGCGGAGCACGCGCGGGCTCCACTTTTCTTTTGTTTGGTGTTTGTTTGCTGCAACACAGAAATAAAAGAAGAGAGAGAAGGGGCCACCACGGGAGATTGCTCCGGTGGGGCGAGCGGGACAAGTGTGATATAGCAAGATATGGGGGTTAAACGGCCATAGCGGGAAGTGACTCGCCGCGGCCTCGGGGGGACGGGAATGGTGCAGAAATTAAATAACGAGAATTGAAACGGCCATTGGGGAAGTGACTCGCCGCGGCCTCGAGAATATGAGTAGATAATAAGATGACAGAATATAAAGCGAATACAAAGAGCGGGAATTTAAACGGCCATTGGGGAAGTGACTCGCCGCGGCCTCGAGAACACAAATAGATAAGAATATAACGTATAAGAACGTGAATTTAAACGGCCATTGGGGAAGTGACTCGCCGCGGCCTCGAGAACACGAATAGATAAGAATATAACATATAAGAATGGGAATTTAAATGGCCATTGGGGAAGTGACTCGCCGCGGCCTCGAGAATATGAGCAGAATATAACAGAGTATAAAGAGAATATAAGAACGGAAATTTAAACGGCCATTGGGGAAGTGACTCTCCGCGGCCTCGAAAATAAGATGTGATCGCCAGGGGCCGAAAGACCCCAAAATAAGAAGGTGATCGCGCCTACCTCAAGAGCGGGAGATGGTGGGTTGCTTCTTCCTCTCCCTCCGGCCGGCCGACGGAGAGGGCTTTCCTCGGCTACCCTTGCAAAACAACGACAAACAAATGACAAGTGGATTAGAAAGATGGAGGTGTAGTATTCAAATCCTTGCGATAAAAATAATGAAATGATGGCAAGACACACACCTTGTTGGTGTTATCTTTTAAACCCCTCTCGGACTCGAGTAGGAGGGAAATGAGATGATGGATGTAAGAAGTGTATAAGAAAAGGCGCCCTTATAAAGGGGGATATGGGATGCAAGATGATGAATGCAAAAGAACTACGAAGAAAAGGACAGAATTGGCTTATTGGATGTGCCGATGGTGAAATCCGGCGGAGCTCCGGCAGCGTGGGGACGACGTGGAAGCGCGGTGGATGAAGACGACCTCCCTCTCGCGAGCGTGAGCACCCGAGAAGCCGGTAGAACCTCCACCTACAAAAGAACCCACGGGTTAGAAAATGACTCCGTAGCCTCTGGGCTCCGGCAGCCTATCGGATCACTTCGAAGCTCTTCCAGAACTGAGGGGGTGGGCCTCTATTTATAGGGCTCCGGAGGGTGGAGGCGTCCAGGACCCTGGACACCTCCATCAAGGCCGAAATAATATTTTATTCTATTTTTATTTATTTTTTTGGAATATTTTTGTGGAGGCGTCCAGGGTCCCAGACGCCTCAAACAGGTCCACCGAAAATCGACGACGGCCGCACGCGGTTTGGCACAATGCGTGATTTTGTGAGCGGCGTCCCGTGATTCAGAAATGGGCGCGTCCAGCTGGCTGGACGTCTCCATATTTTGGATTTTTTCAAACACGACAAACCGTCGTTCGGTGGCCGGCGCCCGTGAGGGTTTTGATGGAGGCGTCCAGGGGCCTGGACGCCTCCAAAATTATATTATTTTTTATTTTTCTTTTGTCTTTTATACCAGGGCTGGCATTTTGATTTTTTTATTTGTTTTTATGGAGGCGTCCAGGGGTCTGGACGCCTCCATTAATATATATATATATATATTATTTATTTTTTTATGCCAACTGGCATTTTACAAACATTTTTTTTATTATTGTTTTTATGGAGGCGTCCAGGGGCCTGGACGCCTCCATTAATATATATATATATATATATATAAATATTTTTAATTAGTTTTGGGCCTTGAGAAAAGAAATAAAATAAATTAGAAATATGGGGGCGTCCAGAGGCCTGGACGCCCCCATTAAGACCCACCCGGGTCCTCAATCGGCGGCTGCCCGGCAGTCAACATCTTGGTTCCGGAACCTCTTGATACGTCTGACTGGTGTTGATGCCGTCCGAATGCCGTGACGAGACGATTCCGGATGCCGAAAAAGGCAGAAGAAGACCCGAGAAAAGGAAGCACTCGAGTGATTCAAAATGCGTAAGCCGTCGCGGGGCGTCGTATAGTAATATGAGACTTTCTCAGGAGACGTCAGGAATGGCGTGTCTACAGCTGCCCCGCCTTGGCGTCTACTTTGCAAGGGAGCGACACGTAGTGGAATGGTATCGAAGTGGAGTGGAGTGAAGTGGGAGCGGACTGATAAGTTGATGCCAAGGTGTGATGAGACACGCTTTTGACGTTACTGTTTGGAATCTTTCCTGGAGTTTTAATGAGGCGACCTTGAAGAAGGTCTTTCAAATATTGACGATTGCTTGGACGGAGATCAAATAAGGGAGGGTGAGATGTGCGCTCAAGCATGAAACAAAAGGAGACCAACTTCTCAGTGTGGAAGTACCTGGGTCATAAACCGGAGGTTTCACCTTTGGGGAGCGGTTACCAGCCAATGTGGAAGTGCTGCGGCCAAGGTGGGTCAAAAAAGGTAAAGGAATATCTGAGGGTCTGTCCAAACAAGGGTCTCCTTTGGAAGAGCAGCGTAGGGCTGTCTCAAGGAAACTCAGTATTTCATTCGGAGTGGAATATCTCATATTTGTGGGAATTGGAGCACAACGGCTTTCACAATCGAATCACTTGAATGATCTTCCGCAATAAATCAAAGTCCTATATGAATGCATGCTGGGTTCAAAAAAAAATTTAAAACAAACTAAAATAAAAAATAGCCAAGGATAATATTGTCAACTTGTGAAGAACGGGTCAGGATACCGACCCGGTGAGCTGATACTGGGCTGGGGCCCGTTTATCCGCGTACCAACTCACTGAATGGAACCGTCGTCCCCATTCTATCACAAGTTGACGGCCTATCCGTACAACCCAAATTCCTCTGGGATCATCACCATTTTTGTTGAAGGGGAACTCAGATCCCAGATTCGTTCGAGCCGCAAGGTCCTTGACATGTTCTAGTAGCGTAAGTATCATATACTACGATGCATGACAAGGTGGGACCAACCAATGAAAGGTGGGACAGGAGATAGGACAAAGACGTCCGTTAGTAAAACCTGCACAGACTAGCAAAGGTTAACAACATCGGAAAGTAGCAGAATCACAGCAGAATCGCACCACAGTATAAAGGAGATCCAGACCAAAATCTTGATAATGACCACTGATGTGACATGTTCTGTCCTGTAGTACCCTTCCCTTCGTATAAGAACTCCCCTTAGGCTAGTTCATTCAAATGCACCAAGGTGGGTTTTGGAAGCTCAGGAGAGGAAAGAGAGGAGAATCTAGAGATTTCAGGATGGAAGGAGAGTCTTCCCGCGTTATGAAGAGGAGCAGGCCTAGCAGCGAGATCAGGCGACTCTCCGACCTCGAGGGTCATCTGAGTGGGACGATCTTGTCGCATATGGTAAGCTGATTCATTTCAAATTTTCCATGTGAACCTTCTTCTTACTTCCTTCATTTCTTATTTCTTTCCTCTTCCAGCCATATCCACTCTTCCCAGGCCCGAGGAAGTTTTCCAAACTGCCATGGCTTTCAAAGCTAACTTCCAATATCTCCATTGGCATGAGGGCCATACTCTCGAAGTGGCATTTGCAGGGGCTCCTTATTCATGCCAAACATTACGAGAAGATTCGTATGGACTGGGCGGCTATGGGCGCACTAGTGGAGATCTGGCATCCCCAGACCCACACTTTTATCTTCCCGACCTTCGAGGTGACCATCCTCCTTGAGGAGGTGGAGCTTCTGCTTGGATTGAAGAAATTTAAGAGTGACGGGAAGGTGAAGGCTATGCGGATGCTGACACGGGGGACTTCTGAAAGTGTCCTTGGAAGCTTCATGCCGCCCGACGCAGCCCGAAAGGTCCGTACTCAAAAGGGGATCGATCTCCGAAAGCTCGCGGAGTGGGTCATGGACGCCTTGAGAGGGTCACCAGATGATGACTATTTGGAGGGAATCATGAAGGGGTTCACTATCTGTCTGGCGGGCGCTCTCTTGTTTCCTCATACCGACAACATAGTGGAGGAGGATCAACTAAGTGCCATTCGCGGAATCTGGAGTGGAAAGAGGGTGGGACCCGCCGACCTTGCTTATCTTTACAGCGGCCTTACCGCCTCGAGTATGGGTAAGCCTCCTTTTGGTTGCGCACTTGTCTTGAATTGCTGGCTTGATTTGCACTTCAAATTCGACCACCGCGAGGGAATACCAACTGCTTCGAAACTCTTCCAACAAAGCCCTCTTCATCACATAGCCGACGTGTTAGACTTCGGTGGTACTGTAGTGAACCGCGTTCCGTGGCTGAAGAAACGTGAAGACTGGCGGTCTCACTTCCGCACCGTGACACAAGGCTTCTTTACTTGCGCACCGGCATGTTTACTTTCGCTTGATCTCCTCATGAGGCCTTCCCCCAAAGTTGATCTTCAACTGATCGGCGCGACCGAGTTTGTTCTTTACAACGCGCATCGGTGCTGCCTCCAGATTGGCATCCCACGCCATTCGTTCCCGCCACCGACTGGCATCGTTCCTTTGAAGAAGAGGGAGTTGGGCACTGAAGCGGACGCGAAGGAAGCGAAGGTCATTAAAGCTCCCTGGAAGACAAGTGTTGCGGGAAAGGCATTAGCGCACGTGGTGGAAGAATGCGAGCCGTGGAGGGCTTATGTAACCGAACTGGGGAAGTTAAGGCCTAAGGCGCCTAAACCCCTGATGTAGTTCACTCTGCTTTTCTGATGAAATAAAATCTGGCATGGATGTTTTGGACCTCCGTTAATTATTATCTTTTTTGTGGTGTTTCTTTTTCTTTGTGTTTTTTTATTTTGTTTGGATTATATTCTTATCTTTTTTTTCTTTTATTATATATATATATATATATATTTATTATGGGGGCGTCCAGGGGCCTGGACGCCCCTAAGTTTTATTTTTATTATTTTATTTTTTTTTGACAATTTATTTTTGGGGGCGTCCAGGGTCCTGGACGCCCCTATTTTGAATTTTTTATTTTTTTATTTGTTTTATTTATGGGAGCGTCCAGGCGCCTGGACGCCCCTATTTTTTTGAATTTTGAAAAAAATAAAAGAGTGTGGGGGCGTCCAGGCGCCTGGACGCCCCAATAAAAGGTCAATCTATATATAGGGGGAGGGCTCCCCCCCTACTCACTTATACTGTTCATTCTGACCGTCCAGCCACTCCAAACGACCCATTCTTAGTCTCAATGGAGCGAGGAGGATCGAGCCAGGGTCCAGAGAAGCGGAAACGACTGGCTCGTCGTGCGAGGAGGTTGAGGGATGATGCCGAGGAGGCCGTAGCAGAGGAGATTGCTGCGGAGGAGGAGATGGAGGTGCCGCTTCTGGCCGCGGAGGCCGCTGAGGATGCTGGTGACGCGGGAGAGGACGATCACGACCCGGTAAGTACTTCAGAATTCTCACTCTGTGGTTCAATAGGCTAAAACGGGCGTGCGAGAGGCTGTGAGAGAAGGCCGGGTAGTGAGAGAAGGAGGCGTCCAGGGGCCTGGACGCCTCCACTTTTTCTTTTTATTTTGTTTATTTATTTATTTACGTAAATAATAAAATAAAATTAAAAAATAAGGAGGCGTCCTAAGCCCTGGACGCCTCCATAAAAATATACATATTATTAATAAATTTTGGTTTGGGTTTTTGGGTTTTTTTCTAAAAAAGGAAAAATGTAAATTGGAAGGAGGCGTCCAGCGAATTGGACGCCTCCACAAGAAAATATAAATATTTTTAAAAAGTAAAAATAAAATAAAAAGAATAAGTAGTATATATACAGTGTTATTATTTATTACTGTTCATGATGCTGATGTGTTCTTTGTTGGTTTTGTGGTTTGCAGGGCGTGATGAAGGGCCGGATTAGCTGGTCCCTGGTGGTGGCAGCATACCGTGGGCTGCCGGATTTCCAGAGGGCGCGTGTGGACGCCATGGGCTTTGGAGCTTTCCTTAGGATCGAGCCCTTCCGGCTCGACCTTCCTCTTATCCAGGCATTGAGGGAGCGGTGGCACGCACCGAGCCGGGCGTTTTTGATGCCCTGGGGGCACATGGTGCCGACACTAGAGGACGTGGCTCGGATCACCGGGCTACGGGTGGACGGAGAGGCGGTGAGCGGGGTCACCTACCCCGACTACCGAGAGAGTGCCCTGGACCTGCTGTGGTTAGAGACGAGCGTGACTGACAGGGACAGCAGGGTAGTTGGCCGAGTGGAGATCATGGAGGTGCTCGGATTCGTCGACTCGCACCAGCGGGTTAGCGAGACTGGAGCGGAGTTTCTGGCACGACTGGAGGGAGACGCTCATGCAGCTTTCACCCAGGATCCGAGCGAGAGGGAGCTGGTGGACCTAGATCTTCGGAGGTTTCTTTTCTTCTTCCTGGGCCGCCTTCTGCTGGGGACGAAGGGGGATGGCATCAACTGCCGTTTCCTCAGGATTCTGGCGGACCTTGACAGAGTGGGGCACTACGCGTGGGGGGCGGCTCTGCTTGCCCATTTGATTGCTGATCTCTCCCAGACTTCGGAGAAGGAGACGACAGTCAGTGGCTTCGCACCTTTTCTCAGGTAAACATTTTATTTATGCATTCCCACAGTTAAATATGCAATTATTGTACTAATGATGTATGATGGATGCAGGTGTGGAGCTATTACTATTTCCCAATGGGGAGGGCTAGGCATGGGAACAGGAGGGCCGTGCCTCTGGCGCGGCGGTGGAGGCCGGTCGTGGTTGCAGCACCCCACGGCTACCAGCTGGCATCACTTCGTCGGGAGCTGAGCGAGTATCCCGAGGCCATGGTATGATGCGTATGATTTTTTTTGTGTTTATGCGTGTGACTGAATGGTAACTAATATGATGTATGTATGGTGATGCAGGTGGTGTGGAGGCCCTACCTGGGCATGGGCGACGCTGGCCAGCCTTGGGTTGTAGCGGGTCTTCCTCGTTTCAGGCGGGACGTGTGGGTCCATTGTCTGAACGAGATCGAGCCGCTGCGGCTTAGACTGGTCATGAGGACGTTGGGGCTAGCCCAGGAGTGGGTTGATGTAGATGCGCCGGCCCGCATTGGGCGGAAGACCAAGGGGAAGGCGAAGATTGTGGACTGGCGTACGCGCTTCCCAGCACAGTACCAGGACTGGCAGCAGGGCGGGGTCCCAGTGGTGTCCCATGTACAGGACAGCACAGATTACATGAGACGATATCGAGCTACGTACGGGGACCGCCTCTCCCTCGGTGGTATGGCAGGGGTAAGTGTGAAATGAAAATGCTTCACCCTTCTATATGTATATGCATGTGGTACTGACTTATGTGCAATGCAGGATGCTCGTGACAACATGATCGCCGACCTGCGGGCCCAGCTGGCGGACGCCAGGCGGCAGTTGGTGGCCATCCGACAGGAGTTGGAGATCCTGGTGAGTCTATGCAATGCATTTTTTTGTGACCTGGATTTTTGATGCTTAGCCTTTGACTGACGTTTGCCCCGTGTTTCAGCGGGCCCACCAGACAGCGGCAGCCGGGATGGCTGGTGGAGCGGGTTCCAGTTCGCGGGGCCCTCCTCCGGAGGTTTCTGCCCTCCAGGAGCAGCTGGCGCACGCGGTGGCTCGGGCTGAGGAGGCCGAGCGTGACCGCGAGGCTCGAGTGAGTGTTTGCTTGGCCCCGACCCTTTTCTAGCTGCTTTCCTTCTATCACTGTTCTCTTACGGTGCATGCGTGCTTTGACAGGTGGCCGAGATTCGGGAGGCCCTGGCCCGTGCTGTTCGTGCTGAGCAGGAGCGCGATGCCTGGGTGGCAGAGCGCGATGCCTGGGTGGCAGAGCGTGACGCCCGGATTGCGGAGCTGGAGGAGGAGCGTCGACGGGAGGCTGAGGAGCTCCCTCGTGACGTGCTGGATCTGCGGATCGCCCTCGAGCTGTCGAGGAGGGAGGCGGTGAGAGAGAGAGAGGAGAGGGAGAGGGATAGGGAGACCATGGAGAGAGAGAGGGAGTGGGATAGGGAGACCCTAGAGAGAGAGAGGGAGAGGGATAGGGAGACCATGGAGAAAGAAAGGGAGTACAGGATGGCAGAGCGATATCGAGATTGGGACGAGAGGAGAGCTCTGGTGGCCCAGGTGTCGGAGCTCCGGCTGAGTCTTGGCACGGCGGAGGGGAGACTTCGGGAGAGTGAGGAGCGGTATCAGAGGGCGAAGGAGCGCGGTGCACGACTTCGTCAGTCCGGTTCCTTTTCTGTGGGCAGTTTTCTAGTTTCCTCGGCCGAGCAGCGTCGCCGTACCTTGGAGGCTGGCATGGTGCCACCTGGAGAGGCGAGCATGGCTTCTCAGGGTTCACAGAGGTCGCAGAGGCCCCCTAGGGATCCCCATCAGAGGAGGGAGGAAGGAGATGACCAGGAGGGTGACGGTGAGAGTTAGAGAGTTGCTTGTACGTCACCCTTCTCACTGTATGATGTACTTTCGGCTATTATATGAAATAGAAATGGCTTTTTTGTGTTGTGTGTACTTTTCTCTCTCCCACACTTTCTTCTTTGCACTGAGTTGTCCTTTGAGGCACGCTCCGCGAGACCTTTCCCTGAACAGCGGGGAACTACGCTTTGCACGGGGGGATTTTGTTTCCTTTTCCCCCTTTTGGGAGCGTCCAGGTGCGAGGACGCGTCTTAATCCTTGATTTCAAATTTAAAGCGACGGGTGGCCTTTCTTCTCCCGTGCCTTACCCGCAAACGAGCCCGCCTTCTGCCGAAACTCGCTCGCCCCCCTTCTCGTCTTCCTCCTCTTTTGATCGATGGAGTTCGGTGGGCCTGACCACGGTGAAGGTGGAGAGGGACGCGGGACCCCTCGCCCAAGGAGGGACGCGCCCGAGCACGGAACGGCGTCCATGGAGGAGGAAGGGCCGCTCCGGGCCCCCGAGGGACCTGTGGGGCCCGATGGCGTGGGAGGAGGTGAACACGGTCCGGTAGGTGCTTCGATCTCTTCCTCTTTTAATTCATTTTGGGTTTTGAAGCGAGCCGCGCGAGGGGGAAAGGGTTCGGCGAGTGTTGCACTCAAATGATGGACGCGTCCTAGACAGGGGACGCGTTCCTTTTGACTGATGTGGGACCCCTTTCTTGGTGCAGGACATGGCAAGGACCCTGGGTCTGGCCGATGAGTGGGCGAGTGCGGACGAGCCGAGCCGCGTCCGGAGGGAGAGTCGCGGCAAGGCGAGGCTCGAGGAGTGGCCCGTACGTCTCCCTGGACAGCAAGGGGGTATACTGGTGCAGGACAGTGCCGACTTCCTGCGGCGACAGAGAGAGAGCTACGCGGGGCTTCCCCAAGCTGGGGACACGCGTGGCATCGGCGGCTCGCGCGCCCAACTGTCAGAGACTAGGCGGCAGCTGGCCGTCGCTCAACATGAGTTGTCGCTCCTGGTAAGTTATGTGCCGCACTTTTAACTTCAGATTTTGGAGTTTCACTGACGGCCGTTGTTTATTTTGTTCCAGCGTGCCCAGCAGACAGCGACGGTGGGAGTGGCTGGCGGATCTTCCAGTTCCTCGGCCCCTTTTCTCGAGATTGCCTCCCTCCGGGAGCAACTTGCCGGTGCGGTGGCCCGCGCGACCCGGGCGGAAGAGGAGCGTGACGCCTGGGTGGCGACTGTAGCGGAGCTGCGGCATCGCGGTGAGGAGAGACCTTCTCCAGACATCCTGGAGTTAAGGGTTCTTCTGCAGATGATGAGGAGAGAGGCAGAGAGAGAGAAAGCCGAGAGAAGGTCCGAGCGACAGCGGGATCTGACCGAGAGGAGGGCCTTGGAGGCCCAAGTGAGGGAGCTCCAGCTGGGCCTTCAGGCCGTCGTGCAGAGGCTAGGAGGGATGGAGACGCGCTACGAGAGAGCGCGAGAGTTCGGGGAGCGACTCCGCCAGTCCGGTCGCTTTGCCGCCAGTGGCTTCTTTGCCACGCCAGGGGAGGAGCAGCGAGTCACTGCTGCGGAGCAGGCGCCCAGAGGCGAGGCAGGTGCTACTGCACGGGGATCCCGGAGGCTTCTGAGGGACCCTCACCTCGGGGGAGAGGAGGAGAGTGCCCAGAGAGATGAGTGATGGTGAGGATTGGCGAGCTAGTGGACCCGCCACCTCTCTATGATTGTAGTGTTTGTGACAGCTTATGTAGAATTATGAATGGAGTGATTTGATTTTCTGCTGTTTATTTGTTCTTTTGTGCGTTCCTTCTTCCCTACACTTCTTCTCCTTTGCACTGTTCCCATGTGATAGGTCTGTCGAGACTCCGCCCCAAGCAGAGAATCGCATCTTGTTGTGACCATTTTCCACGGGAATCTGCCGTCGAAGTCAATAATGACGGCCCTAGTTCCTTTTCCCGGATGTTATGTCAAATTTTGCGGACGTCCTCCAAATTATGATAGGGTATCCCTAGACAACATAGGGGCTATTCGTCCTATTCTTCGTCCAGTCAATCACCCTGTGCGAGCGGTGAAGCGACACATGGGACCGCTTGGGCGGTGCCTCATTGCGAGGGCTATTATTGACAGGTGATGGAGGTAATCTTGGCCCGCACTCCTTCCATTTCTATAAATTCTTGTCCCTTTTATCCTCCCAGGTATATCGAGAGCTAACTCGAGGAGCACAATTTCTTACGGGAGAGGAGGAGTTCAAAATTCTGAGAGTTGGATGGAGGGCGAATCTTCCCATTCCTCGAAGAGAAGCAGGTCCAGTGGTAGTAGTTCCAGGAGGCTTTCAGACCTTGAAGGGCACTTCAGCGAAAGGGCCCAATCACAACTCGTAAGCCAAGTTTTCTTGCCCTTTTCTCATTCTTTCTTCCTTTCTTCTGACCAAACCTCACCCCCATTCCTTGTATGTGTAGGTTGTGATGAAATCACAAATCTTATGGGAGTTGGTAGTAGCAGCGTACAGGGGCCTCCCAGATTTTCAGAAGGCGAGGCTAGACGTGATGGGATTTGGTACCTTCCTTCGGATCGAGCCGATCCAGCTTGACCTAGTCCTGATCCAAGCCTTGTGTGAGAGATGGGACCCAGTGAGCCGGGCATTCCTGATGCCCTGGGGGCACATGGTGCCCAGCTTGGAGGATGTGGTCCGGATCACAAGCCTGAAGGTAGAGGGCGAGGCAGTGACCGGAGTCACTTACGCGGACTACAGAGAAGGTGCCCAGAAGTTACTGGGTTTGGACCTGGATGGTCGGAAAAACAGGTCGGTAGCTAGGGCGTCCCTGATGGATGCATTAGGGCTCACCGACACTCGTCGGCGGGACGATGAATCCTCAGAAGAGTTCATGGAAAGGATAGAAATAGGATGCCGCGCCGTGTACTGCACAGATTTCGGCGACTGGGAAAGATGCAACATAGATTTGAGGAGATTTCTCCTCTTCCTTTTGGGGAGATTGGTACTGAGCTCGAAAGGGGACGGTATCCAATGTTGCTTCCTGGAGCTGCTGTCAGACCTTGAAAGAGTAGGGTATTATGCCTGGGGAGCCGCCATGCTGGCACACTTGTTTGCAGGCCTATTCCAAGAAACGGATCGTGAGATGACTGTGAGTGGTTTCACACCATTCATCCAGGTATTTTTGGTTTTGCTTGTTTTGTATTTTTTTTGTGTTTTTGCAAAGTTCTGATGGCCTGCGCCGAGCAGCTGTGGAGCTATTATTACCTCCCTATGGGGAGAGCTCGGCATTGGCGACCTGCGATGGTGCCGCTAGCCAGGCGGTGGGAACCCATCATGAGTGCGGCACCCCTAACCTACCAACTGATGGTGCTAAGGCGGGAGCTACAGGAGTTCCCTGCAGCGATGGTAAACTAGAGACCCTACTTAGACATGGTCGATGCCGACCAGCCGTGGGTTCTAGCAAGTCGTGCCCGGTTCGGACGGGAACTGTCGATGCACTGCCTGAATGAAATCGAGCCGCTTCAGCTATGATTAGTTATGAGGACTTTAGGACTGGCTCAAGAATGGGTGGATTCAGCTGCGCCACCTCGTGTCGGGAGAAAGACGCGGGGACCGGCGACCTGCATTGACTGGCGCGTGCGATTCCCCGAACAGTATGAGGAATGACAACGGGGTGGCACGATTGTAGAATCACAGGCGCGGGATAGCGAGGACTACTTGCGTCTATATAGGATAAAGTACGCAGAGCGGCTCCAACCCCGGGGACTTACGGAGGTAGGTTTCCCCTTTTTCTCTTTTCTTCTTTCTCCCTTTCTCTTTTTTTGGTTTTCGGTGGAAATGCTGACTCGTATGGCTGCAGGATGTCCGGGATGCCATGATAGCGAATTTATGAACTCGCTTGGCAGAGATGGAACAACAGTTAGGCGATGCCCGCGGAGCTACGAGCGCCTTGGTAGGTGTACAGTGCGTTCCTAATTAAAACCCCAGATTCCAGATGTTGGCTGCTAATTCACGCGGTCGTAGCATGCCCAGATTGGCGCGGCTTCCCCAGCGATGGGAGTGGGTGGTGCCTCTTCCAGCTTGTGGATTCCCACCTCAGAACTTGACTCGCTTCATGAGCAACTTGCTCATGCCACGCAGCGTGCCGCAGAGGCAGAAGGGATGCTCGTATACAGGTAAAAGTTTCAGTGTTGAGTTCTCTTGTTTACGCCTTATCGCGTATCTGAGATGGTACACTCGGCAGGAAAAGGAGACGGAAGAAGCGCTTGCCCAAGCTGCGCAGAAGGAGGCTAGGATAGCAGAACTGGAGAGGGAACTGCGGCGTCATCCTGATGACGACTCCTCTAGGGATGCCGTGGAACTGAGGATCACTCTCCAGTTGGAGAGGGAAGACCGTGAGAGAGAACGTGCAGAGAGAGAAAGAGACGCAGAGAGAGAAAGAGCCAACAGATTGACTGAAAGGGAGGAACGAAGGGCCATGGAGGCCCAACTATTCGAACTCCGAATCAGCCTTGGCCTTGCTGAACAGTGGCTGAGAGATGGTGAGGAGCGCTACCGAAGAGCACGAGAGCGTGGCTTTCGTGTTGGTAGCTTCTCTGCTGCTTCCGTAGATCAACGCCGGGATGTGGGAATAGGAAGAGGAGTACAGAGCGGTAGGAGTACCGCTTTTCGTAGTTGGGTAGCACCTTTGAGAGTGTTTTGTCCGGAGAGTAGTGGGACGAGTAATGCAGAGAGAGAGGGCGGAACTTGATGTAATTTTTTTTGTTTTTGGAATAAAATACAAGGTTCGGTTTGTTTGTTTTTCACCTTTGCTTCTGTTGCCTGAATCCCTGCACACATCACTGAAACAAACAAATCAGAATTTCTGTTCTGACTTGGCCCCTTGCTCAATAAGCAAATGGTCACTGTGACTGTCCTTGATAACTGGTCAAGGGGCCAAGCCTTTATTTAACGAAGGCAAGGGAAAGATGCGGTGATGATAAATGCGACAGGCAAGCACACGAATGCAAGCGGTATTAAAAGTGAGATGCTGCACGCAAATGTAATCATGCAAAATTGATTTGTTTTCTTTTTTATATTTGATATTTTTTTGTTTTATCATAAAAAGATTTTTTTTTGCAAATATGTACATTTTCTCTTTTCCATTTTTTTGTTGCTTTTATCATTTCAATTTTTTTGTTGCTAACGCCCGGCAAGCACCCAAATGGCACCTAACCTACGTGAGAACAGGGGTTTCTTACTAACCTCCCAGGTATCCTAAGTGCACATCTAGGTTGATTTGGGCCTCTAGACCCCTCGAATGATGATCCCGCCGGCTAAGACTTACCCTGATGACAATACCGTCATGCCATGCTTAGGCTCCCAGTTGCTTCCGACCACAGGGATTCTCCCAAAAGATGTTTGAGGTAAAAGATTTGCCCGACCCGGGTCTGTTTCCTCACAACTCTAGATGGTATAAGATGGAACACCCTGGAACCCTAACGACCAACCGCGCGACGCTGACCCGGAATCAGACGCCGTCGCACCCATAGGTGACGCGCTTGCATTGGCCTAAGCCCGAGGTTAAACAAGAAGACATCAAGGTGGTAAACATGGGTCTTGACCAGCCAGAAACACAGAGACTCCTTCGCAGCGATAGCTTTTGCTTTTCAAAGTAGGCAACCAAATGTGTATATTAAAATAAGGTCGCAGACCCTGGGCAGTTTTCACCTTTCAGAAACTCCATCGAACCTTCATCTTTAGAGGGAGAAGGAAGAGTGTAGGGGATAAACCTCCTGAGAGGACCGGCAAAGCCGTTAACCCGGCGAGCGAATAAGGGCCCATTAACTCTTTCCTTTCGGACAACTTCGGACCAAATCTCGAGCATTTACATTCCACGGCCCCTTTTGTGGATTCAGACTTTTGCTTTGAGGGGTTCCGTTTATCGCAACAGGCACGGTCACGACCAGGCTTTTCTCTTGATTTTGACTTTGTATTTCTTTTTGTGAGGGAGATATAGTCGTTTGACGTTTGTGGGCTCCCTTTTTGTATGCCTGCGGGGACACTGCCCTCTTCTCGTGCTCTGATCGATGCTCGAGGAAATGGATCCTACTCTTGCCTTGGGGTTTGAGTTTCGGTTTCTCATGCTCAGCGTTTTAAGGGCGCCGACTGTCTCATTTGGTCGAAGAGAAAAGAATAAAGATTACAGCTTCCGGAGATCTTCTGGGTGGGGCCCCACCGTAGGTGATGCTACCGACTTTTTTGAATAAATACATAAGTGAGCACATGTTAGCTTCCTTCGAGCGAGCATAGGCCGACGTGGCCGGACAGGGATCTCCACGGTTCTGGCAAACCAAGACCCGGTGCCTACCAAGCCTTAATGGGCCCTATCCTAACATGAAGGTTAGATGCAGAGACTTAACTATATGGTGACTGCCAGGCATCGGCATTTTGAATTTTCCATATTTTTAGTGGTTTTCAATATTCTTTATTTTTTGATGTTTTTATCTTTTCATCATTTTTTTTGTTTGTGCTAAGGGTAGTATTTCTTAAGATAAAGCCCATTCCAAGGGTGGGATAACTCGGTCCCTTCGGCGTTGACTAGCTTGTAGGCGTTGCCAGGGTACACGGCTTGAATTACAAATGGTCCTTCCCAATTGGGTTGGAGCTTAGAACGCGGCCCTCCAGGTTTGACAAAAATTCTTTTTACGACCATCTCACCGACTTTGAATTTTCTCTCAACGACTTTCTTTTGGTAAAAGCGAGCGAGTCTATTTTGATACACACGCGCGTGTTCGGCGGCGGCCAGCCGCTTCTCATCCAAGAGTTCCAACTGGGCGAGGAGTGAATTACGACGATCGTCGAGGGGAAATTCCTCGTCCAATTGTACCCTGAGAGAAGGGATCAGAGTCTCGTACGGGACTACCGCTTCCATACCATAAGTAAGGGCAAATGGAGTCTGCCCGGTGGGGGTACGGATTGAAGTGCGATAGGCCCATAGAGCTTCGATAAGCTTTTCTGGCCAGTCTGAAAACTTACTAGACTCGCAGGTTTTTTTGATGATTTTGAGCAATGTTTTATTGGTGGCCTCCGCTTGGCCGTTACCTTGTGGGTAATAAGGCGATGAATGATGCAATGCAATTGCGTACCTTTTGCAGAGGTCCTGTAGGTCCTGAGAAATGAACTGTGGCCCATTGTCGGTGACGATCGTGCTTGGGACGCCGAATCTGGCGAGGATGTTCTTCATGATGAACTTGCAGACTGTTGACGCCTTGATTTCCGCGTAAGCTTCGGCTTCGGCCCATTTGGTGAAGTATTCCGTCGCAGTAAGGATGAAAGATTTCTGCTTGGTGAGGGAATTGGGATCACCTAGGGGACCAATGATGTCGAATGCCCACATGGAGAAAGGCCATGGGGAGGATATTGGATGAAGTGAGGAAGATGGTGAATGGATTTTATCGGCGTGAAGTTGACACTTGACACACCTACGGACATAGACAGCACAATCTCTTCCATAGTGGGCCAGTAAAAGCCTTGCCGAATGATCTTCTTGGCGAGCATCTGACTATTCACGTGGCCACCGCACACACCCGAGTGCGTCTCCTCTACACATTTCCAAACCTCATCGTCACCAAGACATCTTAACAGAATACCAGTAAGGCTCCTCCTATAGAGTAGACCTCCAACCAATGTATATTTCTGAGCCACCCTTCTTATGGCTTTCTTGTCCTCTGTGGTGGCCCCTTCAGGATAAGACTGATCTTGGCAGTATTTGACGATTTCATAGAACCATGGTTTCTCTTCATCAGCCAGTTCTTCTTCGGACCTCTGCCAACATGATTTCCCTCTTCTCAAGGATATCTTCCTGCAGGATCTTCCTTGCTATCCTGTCTTTGATGTTTACGTAGGAAGCATCATCGATTGCAGGGGCGTGAAGTTTGTAGATGGAAATGGACTTAAACCATCTTCCTAGAGGGAACCTTATGGATGATGCCAACGAGGCGAGGGCATCGGCGAGAATATTCTGATGACGAGGGATATGAACAAAGATCAGTTTGGCGAATAGTTTGGCAAAGGCAGCAGTGAGTTCTTGGTATGGCTTGAGTTTGGGATCGCGAGTGCGATACTTAGTGAGCACCTGGCGAAGGATGAGTTGACTATCACCTACGACTCGCAACTCAGTGATACGAAAAGAATGAGCGAGTTCTAGGCCAGCTAGAAGAGCTTCATATTCGGCTATATTGTTGGTAACTGGAAATTTGAGCTGGTATGCCAATGGGAATGTGAGGCCTTCAGGCGACAGGAGGGCGATGCCGATTCCTCTCCCTTGAGAATTCAGAGCTCCATCAAAATATAGTGTCCACATTGGCTCATCTGATTGGTTGACGGACATTAGTTCCTCATCTGGAAACTCTGATTGGACGGGATCGAACTTGGGAAGAGGATGGTGAGCGAGATGCTCGGCTATGGCATAGCCTTTAATCGCCTTTTGCTGGATGTAGGTGATGTCGAACTGAGAGAGAAAACTTTGCCAGCGTGCTAGCCTATCCGTAAGGACGGCTTTCTCCAGAAGGAATTTGATAGGATTCATTCGAGCAATCAAGTGGACCTCGTGAGCCAAGAAGTAGTGCTTCAATTTCTGCACTACCCAAACGAGGGCAGCACAGGTTTTCTCCATGCCGGTGTACTTCTGCTCACAGGGATTGAGAAGTTTGGACAAGTAATAGGTTGCCCGTTCCTTGCCTTCTTCATCAGCTTGTGCGAGGACGGCTCCCACGGAGTCATCCAAGACTGAGACGTAAAGGATCAGAGGTTTTTCTGGTTTGGGTGGAATGAGAACGGGTGGACTAGCCAGATATTCCTTCAACCCTTCAAAAGCTTTCTGACATTTAGAATTCCAGTGGAATTCTACTCCTGGCTTGGTCAACTCGTAGAGAGGTCTACACCTTTGTGAATGTTGAGACACAAACCGACGAATAAACTGCAACCTCCCGATTAAACCTCGGACTTCCCTCAAATTCTTGGGAGGCGGCATATCCCTGATGCCTTGGCTTTGTCGGGATCTATCTCGATCCCTCTTTTGCTCACAATGAACCCCAGCAATTTACCCGACGACACACCAAACACACACTTTTCGGGTTCATTTTCAATTGGAACTCCCTTGACCTTTGCAAGACCTTAGCCAAAACTTCTGGATGTTCCATCCTGGTCCTTGATTTCACCAATAAGTCATCCACATACACTTCCAGATATATGTGCATCATGTCATGAAATATGGCCATCATAGCTCTTTGGTAAGTAGCTCCAGCATTCTTTAACCCAAACGGCATGACCACGTAACAATATGTTCCCCAAGGGGTAGTGAATGACGTCTTTCCTGATCCTCTTCTGCCAAACGAATTTGATTGTATCCTGAAAATCCATCCATGAAAGAGAGGGTTTCATAGCCTGCCGTGTTATCAATCAACACATCAATGTGAGGCAAGGGAAAATCATCCTTTGGACACGCGCGGTTAAGGTCCCGGAAGTCGATGCAAATCCTGACTTTCCCATCTTTCTTCATGACCGGGACAATGTTCGCCACCCATTGAGGATAAAGGACGACTCTAATGAACCTGGCTTTGTGGAGCTTATCGACCTCTTCTTCATTTTCAAAGCCATCTGAGGGTGGAAACGCCTTAACCTTTGTTTTACCGAGACGGACCCTGGTTTTAGGGTTAAACGGTGTTCGACCAAGGTTGAATCAGACCCGGCATATCCTCGTAGCTCCATGCAAACGTGTCCTTATATTCCTTGAGACCTCAATTAATGCCTCTTCTTCAGAGGGTGGTAGGTTGTCACTTATGAGGATGATCCTAGGGTCTTCCTCAGTTCCCAAGTTGACTTCTTTGGTGGATTCTTCTACGGCGGTTGACGGCTCGTCGAATCTCCTCATTCCACTTGCGTATGCGCCCGCCGCATCTCATATTCTTCACCCTCATCTTCAGTGGGGCATTCTTCATCCGTGATCTCGTAGACTCCATACCCTTCATCAGGTGCACAGTCGCCCTCGCATTCTATTTCGGGTAGCTGGATGGGATTTTCTAACAACTGGGGGATGGCAAGAAGGGCCTGACACCTGGCGGCCAAATCCAGAAGGAATCGACGAGGGATCTGCCTCCCCTTGGACTTCTTCCTAGGTACTACCCTCGGCCTATCATTCCTAGATTGACTGACAATATTTACAGAAGAAGATGAAGATGAAGAGGATGGTGTAGAATGTACAGGAGAAGACCCCTCAGAGGAGGGGTAGAAAAGGTCGCTCATCGGACCTTGGACGGGTGGTCCGCAAGGCGGTACGCACCCGTGGGAGATGTAGGAGGTTTCCTCAACGAAGATGTGTTGTTGGGGAGTTTGAAAATTGACGTTTTTTTTTCGTTTTCATTTTTAATGACAAAGCAGTGGAAGAGATTGGAGGAGAGAGGAAAGTGGTTATGGCTAGAGGATTGTGAGGCTCATAGAGCAGATCATGGTTGAAGACCTGGCGCGGGTTGAAAAGCCCGCGTAGGTATGTAAGCAAAGAAGGGGACCTGGGAAGATCATCAGACAATTGTCTGGCCCAGGAAGAAGATATCAGCAAAGGCTGAGACGAGTGGATGGAGAAGATGGCGGCTAATGAGCCGTCAACGGCAATGCTGAGGACGGATGAAGATCCGTCGATGACAGGGTCCTTCTGGCGAGGACGAGGATAGTTTGGAACCTTGGCAAGAGTGGTAATATTCTCTGGTATTTCGGAGATCAATGGTGGTCCTTCAAGCTGCGGAGACGAGAACATCCTTTCTAGTGCAACGGAAATGTCCCGTATGTCGAACCATTTGTCCCACTCGCATTCCGGATCTTTGATCTTGCCTCTTTTGGTGATCCTCGGACATTTTTCAGCCAAATATACAGCATGTGATCCCCCATATGCTTCTCGTGGGTAATCTCCCATCTGAACAACGGGTCCTCTGCTGAAGTGGTTTGATAGAGTCCATGTGAGGGGCTCCAATCCGCCTTGAACGGTCCTTTGAAGCCTAGGCCAAACCTACGGTTCGGCCTAATTTCTTTGGCGGCTTGAGCATACCCTGTAATTGTGCGCCCAGACCTTTTCCCTGTTGATAGCCGATGTTCCTCATAATCTCCCAACCTTTGGAGTGAAAAGGGAGACATGATGTTGCGGTTGCCCTGACCGGCTCCTTTGGTGCTAGTGGAATGTGAGATGGATCACGCACGTCCAGCAGTGATAATATGGGCCGATGAGACGGCCAAACAGAAGGCAGAGAGGTGTTGATAGCATCCACTGCGTGAAGGACAGGTGTACTGACCACTTTAATAATTCTCCCATTGTAAGGAAACTTCAGGCACTGATGGTTGGTGGAAGGCACAGCGTCCATGGCTTCGATGTAAGGGCGACCCAGTATAGCCTTAATGTGGGGTCCATGTCGAGGACATGGAATTCCGTGGGAATTGACATGGGGCCTAGTTCTGCCTTCAGGATAATCATCCCCTGCGGCGGCCTTTTGCTATTGTCATAGGCCGTGACCGTGATCGAGGAAGGTCTTATTTGTTCCTCGTCGATCCCACACAACTGAAGAGTGCACATGGAGATCACATTTATGGACGCACCCGTGTCCACAAGACACGGGTTTATGGATACCCCATTAATTTTTATTGAAATGCACAATGCATATTTCGAGCTTCCTTGGGAGCGAGCTCGTAGTTGTGGAACATGATGGCCGGTTGTGTGTCTGTTGGGGTCAGGACGGTCGAAATCTTTTCTACAGGGAGGTCCTCGTTCACCATGACCCTTTGAAGGTACTCCATTAAGGCTGCCTGGTGGGATGTGGATCTTTGAAGTAGCTCCAGGATGGAGATCCGAGCAGGTGTCTTATCCAGGTGTTTCAATAGATCATACTGTGTTCCAGGGATAGCTCTTTCTGGTTGTTCTCCATCATCCTTCTCTGGCTGAGATAGCTCAGGATTCTGACTGTTGTGGGGGAAAACCCTGTGGAAAATCCTTCCACTCCGGAGCACCATTGCCTGCGGCTTTTGTACCTCTGTGGGGGTAGCAGTGGGTTTTAACAGGGGTTTGAGGGGTAGTAGTGGAGGAATGGTTGATGAAGCAGGGGTGATGACGGGAGCAGGGATTCTGATGAGGGGTTTGTTAGGTGGAGGCATGGTGGAGGTAGAGGGGATATCGCGCGGATTATGAAGGATAAGGGGTCTGGAAGGTGGAGGCAGAGGCAAAGTGGAAGTGGGTAAGGTTTGAAACGGGTAATGGTTTTGAGGTGGATGGTGGGTGATGAGTGGTTTTGAAGGCATTAGTGGTGATGTGGTGGAGAAAGACGGGGTTATGTATGGTTGACGGATGATAAGGGGTTTAGAAGGCGTAGGGGTAAATGTGGTAGAGGTGGATGGTAAAGTGGGGGAGTGAGAGAAGGTGAGAGGGTGTGAAGGCGTAGTGGAGAGTGTCGGTTGATAGGAGGTCGGGGTGCGGATGAGAGGGCGTAATGGTAGTGGAAATGGTGATGGTGATACTGACGCGGGTTGATGAGAGAGAGGTGCTACCCGGGCAAGGTGAGGGGGTTGCATGACGATAGGTTTGGAGGTAGAAAGAATGGAGGTACTTTCCTGGTGCCACACCTGCTCTCTCCCGACTTCCGGGAAGGAGGAGATGGGGTTAACCTGATGATTGGGCTGTTGGTGCTCCGGTAATGGATTCTGGATTATGCCCATGTCGGGCTGTTGTTGTGGGGCCTGCTGAGCCTGCTGTTGTTGTTGTGGTTGCTGTTGCTGTTGCTGTTGTAACTGCTGCTGTGGCCTATGAGGAGGTCTCCTAGCCTTGAGAGCCGCGACGTATCGTCTCATCTCATCCCAATCTATTTGATGTTCATCATTCATATCATGGATGTAATCTTTGAAGTGGAAGCAGTAATCTACTGTGTGTCCCGGCTGCCTGTGGTAGACGCAGTATTTGGAGGTATCAACATTGGGGGGCCACGCGGGCCTTTCTCTGGGTAGGGCGAGTTGGTTTGATGCCATGAGGGCATTAAAAATGTCTGCTAAGGTTTCCGGCAATGGTGGATAGTAGGCTCTCTTGGGACCGAGCGGCCTCCTTTGTTGCTGTTGGGGACCATAGTTCCCCGGGGGTGGAACTTGGTTGTACTGAAGCGGTGGTTGTTGTTGCTGAGGTTGTGGTTGTTGTTGCTGGGGTTGGCGTAATGGAGGCATATTATCCTGGGGTGGATTATTTTGGGGTGGAGGACGAAGAGGGAAAGGACCTGGTTGAAGGGGAAGTCGGGGCATTTGTGGAGGCCTTGGGTTGACTGCATAGTTGGCATTGTTGACCGCACTGACTTGCTCATTTGTCACGACCCCTTCTGTGGCTCCGCCCGGGACACCAGCGCCTGTCTTTCTAACCACTTTGGGCTTCGGCGACTCAAACATGTTCATGATGGGGGAGTCTTTTAACTGGGTTTGGATGTATCGGGCCCTTTCATAGAGTTCCTCCATTGTAGTAAGTTTATTCATGGCCAGGACATGTCTGAACTGTGGGGTTGCATTAGACACAATCATCTTCACTTGTTCGGGCTCGGAGAGGGTATCCCTTATTCTTTCCGCCAGAGACCTCCATCTATCAGCATATCGGACAAAATCCTCGTCGGGTTTCATCTTTTCGGCCACTAGGTCGGTAATGGAGAGTGAGGGACCGACCCTATCCCTATATTTCTGCAAGAACCTTCTCTGGACTATTTCAAAATTCTCGGCCTCGCGGGGCTCCAGAGAATAGAACCACTCAAGCGCGGGACCATCCAATGATCTCCGAAAGAGGTATGCCAGGGACCTCTGATCGTTTTGCCAGTAAGAGGACTCATACATGAAATCCTTGAGATGAATGAAGGGGTTGCCGGTACCATTGTATCTGCGGTACGTGGGCATTTCGGAGGGAGGAAGATGAATGACGGGAAGGATTGGCAAAGCAACCTCCGGGGTGGCTTTCACGTCCACCATCCTTCTTAGATTTTGAAACTGCTCGTCCATGCGGTTGAACCTATTGAGGAGCGATTGGGCGAGCTCCTCTGGGGGTGAAGGTGGCACTTGCCACTGGGGGAGAAACTGTCTCCCGGAGACTTGAGGGGGGAACCCAGAATGAGAGGGAGCTGTCGGACCGCCGACAGTTGGCCCCGGCTGAAGCGGTGTCTGGGGAACAACGGGAGTTTGAGATTGTGATGGGAACTGGAATGAGGGTGGTTGTTGGCTCGCTTGTCCTTGAAGCGAGGGAGACTGGATGGCTTGCGCCAATGAGGGAGATGGAATGGCCTGCACGGACTCTTGGAGAGGTGCGATGGCCGGAGTTGACTCCTGGGGCGTGGGGGAAACAGATTTCCCTTTTAGAATGGCCTGGAAGGCCCGGAGCTGTTCAGAGGTAAGCTCCGTGTTGGCGAGGACGCCCAGTAAGGAAGTGATATCCTGTGGCGGGGACGTGTCCCCGGCAATAACCTGCACCTCATGCGAGGGGTCATGAGAAGGACCCGAGTCCATAGCATAGACTCGCGGGTCGGCTGACAAACCACGGCTAGGGTGGTTCTCCTCAAAAGACTCGTGAGACATGCTCACAGTTTTCCCAGAACGCAAAAACATACACTAGCAAGTAGGTAGCAGAGATTATCAAACAAGTGGATGCCTTTACGCCCTTTTTTGTGTTTTGATTTTGATGATTTTTTTTTGTATTTTTAGCGAGATCCGAAGTTCACACAAAATGGGGACCCTAGTTTGTTTTTGTTTCACCGCCGTGTCAGCTAGGGTCTCTCGTCTCACCACGAATGAAATGACTAACTCCGGGGAACTTCAATGGTACAACCAGCCCAGTGAACGAAGAGGAGATTCTTCGATGTCGGGGACTTACGGAGGTCCCAGTGTAGGAGATTCTAGTCCGTTGAGAGGAATTCCCAAACGGAGAGTCCTTCCTTCACCGGGAAAGGGTGATCCTCAAAAAATGAAAAAAAGGATAGAAAAGAGGAATGGATGTATGCAATGGAATGCTGACAGATATATGGAGTGGGAAAACAACAGAAATAACAGACATATAATAAACAAAGAACCAATCAAAACTGACGGTGCTGCCGTGAGCACAACGGGGGCGCGCGCGGGCGCGAAGGTGGAGAGGCACGGGTGGTGCCGAACTTGCAAGGGTAGCCGAAAGGAAGCAGTAGAGGTCCCACCGTGATCGCCAATCTGTGAGCGACGTCACGCGGTTCGGGGAAGAGCGGAGAGGACGCGGAGCGCGCGCGGGCTCCTCTTTTCTTTCTTTTGGTGTTTGTTTGCTGCAACACAGAAATAAGAGAAGAGAGAGAAGGGGCCACCACGGGAGATTACTCCGGCGGGGCGAGCGGGACAAGTGTGATATAGCAAAATATGGGGTTTAAACGGCCATAGCGGGAAGTGACTCGCCGCGGCCTCGGGGGGACGGGAATGGTGCAAAAATTAAATAACAAGAATTGAAACGGCCATTGGGGAAGTGACTCGCCGCGGCCTCGAGAATATGAGCAGATAATAAGATGACAGAATATAGAGAGAATACAAAGAGCGGGAATTTAAACGGCCATTGGGGAAGTGACTCGCCGCGGTCTCGAGAACACAAACAGATAAGAATATAACGTATAAGAACGTGAATTTAAACGGCCATTGGGAAAGTGACTCACCGCGGCCTCGAGAACACGAATAGATAAGAATATAACATATAAAAATGGGAATTTAAACGGCCATTGGGGAAGTGACTCGCCGCGGCCTCGAGAATATGAACAGAATATAACAGAATATAAAGAGAATATAAGAACGAAAATTTAAACGACCATTGGGGAAGTGACTCGCCGCGGCCTCGAAAATAAGATGTGATCGCCAGGGGCCGAAAGACCCCGAAATAAGAAAGTGATCGCGCCTACCTCAAGAGCGGGAGATGGCGGGTTGCTTCTTCCTCCCCCTTCGGCCGGCCGACGGAGAGGGCTTTCCTTGGGTACCCTTGCAAAACAACGACAAACAAGTAACAAGTGGATTAGAAAGATGGAGGTGTAGTATTCAAATCCTTGCGATAAAAATAACGAAATGATGGTAAGATACACACCTGGTTGGTGTTATCTTTTAAACCCCTCTCGGACTCGAGTAGGAGGAAAATGAGATGATGGATGTAAGAAATGTATAAGAAAAGGCGCCCTTATGAAGGGGGATAGGGGATGCAAGATGATGAATGCAAAAGAACTACGAAGAAAAGGAAAGAATTGGCTTATTGGATGTGCCGATGGGTGAAATCCGGCGGAGCTCCAACAGCGTGGGGACGACGTGGAAGCGCGGTGGATGAAGACGACCTTCCTCTCGCGAGCGTGAACACCCGAGAAGCCGGCAGAACCTCCACCTACAAAAGAACCCACGGGTTAGAAAATGACTCCGTAGCCTCTGGGCTCCGGCAGCCTATCGGATCACTTCCAAGCTCTCCCAGAACTGAGGGGGTGGGCCTCTATTTATAGGGCTCCGGAGGGTGGAGGCATCCAGGACCCTGGACACCTCCATCAGGGCCGAAATAATATTTTATTCTATTTTTATTTATTTTTTTGGAATATTTTTGTGGAGGCGTCCAGGGTCCCGGACGCCTCAAACAGGTCCACCGAAAACCGACGACGGCCGCACGCGGTTTGGCACAACACGTGGTTTTGTGAGCGGCGTCCCGTGATTCAGAAATGGGCGCGTCCAGCTGGCTGGACGTCTCCATATTTTAGATTTTTTCACACACGACAAACCGTCGTTCGGTGGCCGGCGCCCGTGAGGGTTTTGATGGAGGCGTCCAGGGGCCTGGACGCCTCCAAAATTATATTATTTTTTTATTTTTCTTTTGTCTTTTATACCAGGGCTGGCATTTTGATTTTTTTATTTGTTTTTATGGAGGCGTCCAGGGGTCTGGACGCCTCCATTAATATATATATATATATATATATATATATATATATATATATATATATATATATTATTTATTTTTTTATGCCAACTGGCATTTTACAAACATTTTTTTATTATTGTTTTTATGGAGGCGTCCAGGGGCCTGGACGCCTCCATTAATATATATATATATATATATATATATATATATATATATATTAGTTTTGGGCCCTGAGAAAAGAAATAAAATAAATTAGAAATATGGGGGCGTCCAGAGGCCTGGACGCCCCCATTAAGACCCACCCGGGTCCTCAATCGGCGGCCGCCCGGCAGTCAACATCTTGGTTCCGGAACCTCTTGATACGTCTGACTGGTGTTGATGCCGTCCGAATGCCGTGACGAGACGATTCCGGATGTCGAAAAAGGCAGAAGAAGACCCGAGAAAAGGAAGCACTCGAGTGATTCAAAATGCGTAAGCCGTTGCGGGACGTTGTATAGTAATATGAGACTTTCTCAGGAGACGTCAGGAATGGCGTGTCTACAGTCGGCAGATCGGTAACTTCTAACTTTGTTAGATCAGAGTCACCTTCAGTTGCTGCTTGGAGTAGTCTGGGGTGCCGAGGTTAGTTCGGCCGCCACTTGTCTGGCGCGGGTTCTTCCCCTTTCTTACTTGTTCCCTACTCCTACTTCCCGTCTGCTTACTTCTGCTTATAGCGTAGTTTTACAGCTTTGTAGTGTAGTTTCCTGCTTTACTACACCTGCTGTTTTCATTATTGTTGTTGTTGTTCCGTGTTACTGCGCGTTTTTCAGTGGGGATCCGCGTGACCCCTACTAAGCCAGTGACACGTGGCTCACCCCTGCTTTTCAGGTGGGGTGGCGTTGTTCGTTCTGCTTCCGCGTGGTTCCTGGAGTGCGTGCTCGTTGCGTGCCGTTGTCGCCAGTTGGTACCTGCGTCGGGCTTCCCCCAACCTTTTGGTACGTCTTTCCTTTCTGTCGACTGTACTGTGCTAGAGTTGTTGTCTTTAGCTTTGGACTGACTCTGGGATATAATTGATAATTTGAAACTGTTAATTAAAAAGTAATTTTATTTCTGCTACTTTAGCAAACCTATCTAATAAAATTTAATTGCTTCTGTTATATCTCTGTGACTTCAATGTACTCCACACGTGCCCTTATCCCTTCGGAGCTTTCCCGCTCTTGGGAGGCCTCGCGGGTTCCATGCGGTATCACGTGTATCCGGTAGTCCTACCGGGTATGCCGGGTATCCGGAATCCGGGTCGCTATAGTATACTTCACTAAAAATAAATCTTTCGTGACTTTCAAAGAAGTTGTCGTTCAAGTGAATAATACAGAAAAGTAAGCATGGTGCAGTAAGCCCGAGACCTGCACAAAGATTATTTCCAAAAAGCACCTACATCCAAGGAAAATAATCATAATTTTAGTACCCTATTCAGAAATTAATGGGATGAAAATTGTAAAGTAAAGATAATTACACATCAATTTACCTGTGCATAAATGGTTCCCGATGAGAAAATCTGAGGCCAATCCAAGCTGACGTTCAACACAAATGTTCGATTGTGGGGTGGGCTCAGTATGTGTATTGGAGGTATGTAAAGTCATTTTTCATGCTGGGGTGTCACAAGTGCTCATCCTACGACAACATGAAATCATAAAACTCATTCCTCATCGCCCCAACCCGTAGACGGTGCACACATGATGCCACCTCATCCGGAGTAATGACCCAAAGAACACACGTGACATGACTGTGATGGAGTTGCATTGTTATGCCGTCTACGACACCCAACCATGCACACACATGACATGTTGAACATGCACCGGGGGCAACAAACATGGAGCCCTACTATGGGTTATTTTAAAAAGAGCACCTGTAAATTGATAAAGGGCCACAAAGTGGATATACTTTATGTTTCGATGGTGGGGTGGGCTCAGTATGGGTATTGGGGGATTGTGTAGTCATTTTTCATGTTGGGGTGTCATAAATGCTCATCCTACCACAATATGAAATCACAAAATCCATTCCTCATCGCCCCAACCCGTAGACGGTGCACACATGATGCCACCTCATCCGAGGTAATGACCCAAAGAACACATGGGACATGGCTGTGATGGAGTTGCATTGTTATGCCGTCTACGACACCCAGCCATGCACACATATGACATGTTGGACATGCACCGGGGGCAACAAACATGGAGCCCTACTATGTGTTGTTTTAAAAAGAGCACCTGCCAATAGATATTCAAATAAATGAGATATATATAAAAGGCCCTGCGAAAGATATAGAAACTGGCAATGCATCGTACGAATCATTGCATGTGAGTACGTGCACAAAATAGGCATGAATGACAAGCCATGCTTGATAAAATACATCAATTATGAAGCCATATTTGTGTAGCAATTATGTCCATAAGATGCTCCCCTTCTCTAATGTCACGAGAAGCCACAGGCATGATGGGATCCACATCTTCGTCACCATCATCTTCAATGACATGTGGTTCTGCTTGAAAGTAGAAGTCGTCCCCTTGCTCCCGTCGTATGAAGTTATGTACGACACAACATGCAATCACAATTAGTATTTGCGTGCGAAATGGGTACATGTTCCCCTCTTTTAATGTTTGGAACCACATCTTCACTACCTGATAACTTCATATTTTCACAGATTATTTCTATATACATGGGAGAATATTCTAAGTAAATTGTTGATTATGTGTGAAAATGTTCACAAAAATAGATTTTTTTATTAACACTTGAGCCTTCATGAAAATTGATAAATATTTGGGAGTAATCCATAATGAGTGAATAAGAGTTGCATTTGATGAGTTAACAGCCTTATATATATAACATATGCATTCTTTTAAAATGGCTACAGGTTGTTGGTGATGCATGGTGGTCACGTAAGATGGCCATGAGGAAGCAAGGTGGCTAAAGTATGACATGAAATGAATAAAAGCATCACGTAGAAGGCCATGTGATTTTTGCATGAAACAGCAAGGTGTGGCATAAATGAAATGCATAAGGTTATAAAGTGCATGGCAAGGTGAGATGCACTACGTGAGTTGGCAAAGTGGCATGCATGAAATCACGTGAGGTGTTTTGAGAGCTTCACGAAGATGGATATAAATGGCTGCACGAAGTGGCAATGTGACGACGTGGTTGTCAAGAATGGAAAGCTCGACGGTGGTGCATGGCAGCACAAAACACACAATACATGCATTTAAGTGGCTTAGTTGTACTAAAGTTGCAGTTTGATGGGCTAATCACGTAAAGAAACAGTGACTATTTTATGCATGGTCAGGGGGCATCACGTAGGAGATGGCCAAGAGGGTGGCATCACGTGCATGGCTGGGTGATCGAGTGGGGGAGCGTTGCTGTCACAGTGGCACACGATGGGCTCCCCAAAGATGCGTCCATGGGACTCGGTCATGGGAGGTTAGCAGCTTGCAAACGGGATTGGCGGAGTGCACTCGTAACTGCATGGAGGCCGTTTCGTTAACGGATGAATACGACGAGATGCTCGCGTGAGCTGCGGGAGGATGCAGTGGGACTCTTGGCGAGGTTCTTCTCTATAAAAGGGATCTGAAGAGGACAAAAGACGGGGTTGGCTTCTGCTTTTGGGCTTTTGTTTTAGTTTTAGTTTTTGGTTCTCTTCGGGGTTCGTCGGCTGTGTTTTTTTTTTTCGCAAGGCTCCTACGCCGTCCGTGTAGAGCTCCCTCTGCAACGTTAGGCTTGGCCATCCGCTCGTGAGAGGCGGAGGGCTGCTGGTCACGTTCGGGAACCTCACCAGCTTCGGCGAGCCCTCTCTGCTGCACCGTGCTTCGTCCGGGACGGCTCTCGCGGAGCTCTTTCTACAGCGCTGGTTACGTCCGGTGCCGCGTCACCGGTGGCAGTCTCTTCTGCTGCCCTCCGCCGTGCATGTAGTGTGGTCGCGGCGGGCCTCCTCTGCGGCTTCTGTCCCTCGCGTGTGGAGCCTTCTCAGTCGCGGCGAGCTTCTTCGTGCCGTCCGTGGTGAGCTCCCCTCTGCATCGTACGGGTGCCGCAGCAGGCTTCTTCAGCGGTTAGAAGTGCAGCATCGGCTACATCACGCGCCCGTTCTGTGCATCACGAACTCCTTCTGCTGCTGTGAGCTTCCCTCGCCGTCGCGTGAGGATATCGTTGCCAGCAAGCCTCTTCTGTAGCGCATGTGGCATCCACAATGGGAGAAAGGGAGAGAGCAGCCGAAGCTCTTTTTTGTTGAAGATCTTTGTTTTTGTTTACTATTGTTTCCATAAAGTTCTTTTCAGGGTCTTTGTTTACCTATTGTATTATTCTCTTCGAAGCTTTATTTAGTTAGTCCATTAGTCTTAATTATCTTAGGTATGTTAATTACACTGCCAGCACATTCATTCTTTAGTGTTGATTTAGAGTAAGAATTTTATTCATGATCTCTCTCCTCCTCTAAACGTGGTGTTGTTGGTGTCTGTATTGCACTTGTTTAATTTAATTTATGTTGTAAGTTCATTCACCTAAGTTAGTTAATTTTAATTTGTCAACTCTTCTTTTAGTGTCCATTTGTCATGAATTTCTAAATATACAACTCGAGGTTTTCTACCTTAAAATCTAAATTTCCCTGTGGACTCGACTCGGACTCATCGCTTAACTATTTTCTTATAATTAATTTGGGGGCCGATAATTAAATCTGATAGTGGATGCATTAACGGCATGCATTTTAACTATCAATTTTTGGCGCCGTTGCCGGGGAAGTTTATGATTTTTAGGTCGTTAATCTTGTGTTTTTGTATATAAATTGACACTAATAATTTCTCTTTTTCTTATTTTTTTCAGGAAAATTAAAAAAAAGAGGTAAAGTTTTTTTGCCATTTATAAAAAAAAAATGAGGGAACGCTTTTTCAAGTAAGTACTCACATTTCCCTCCTTCATTTGAGTTTATTTTCTTTATTTTTCATATCTTGTGGTTAGATAGGATCATTAATTAAAAAAAAAATTTCACTTGAACTTTAATAAAAATCATCATCTCAAGATTAGTAACCACATTTCCATGTCTTAGGTCATGCATCATATAGGTTAGAATTATTTTTGTTATTTAATTTTGTTAAATGCATCATTGAAGATTGCGGGGGCAAGGTGAGTTCTTCTATCTTTCTCTTAATCACATGACATTCAAATTTGCATAGAACCCCTTGTTTGACTATGTGGTGTTGCATTTCATTTTAAACTATCTTAAGGGCAAAACCCATAATCACATAAGGTGGGGATTTGATCACCCTTCCTTGGCCCACAAACCACAACTCCACATTTTACATTTCCCAAGCCTAATAAAATCTAGTAGACATTGGCCCTAGGGTTCACTTTGAGATTTGATTTCACTTGGGCCCATTATCAATTTGGAAACTAGTGTCTAGGAAAGAGGTCCGATGGCAAACGCCTTAAGTGGGATTGTGGTTTATTAATTAGGACCCTACATCTGTAGGGGGAGCCTCCCACAACCCCACCTCTTTCCTGGCTAGTGGACAAATTTGGTAGTGGACTTGGGCTGGATTTAAGTTGATTTGTGAGAAAGCTAACATTTTAGCCCACTTAGTAGTTGAACCTTAAGGGAAATTGTGCTTGTATCACCATCTAAAGGTTGGTGTCTAGGCAAGAGGTTAAAAGGCTACGCCTAAATGGATTTGTGGTTTATTAATTAGGATCTTGCGAAAGCAAGGGAAACCTCCCACAATCCTACCTCTTACCTGGCCAACTTGAAGGTCGGTGTGTGCAATATTGCAATTGAACTTTGGGGAATTCTCACTATTTGTGCTTTTAAGTCCAAGGAGCCCTAAGTCTTGTAGGTTAATGTGTTGATCAAGTTGTTGCAAAGAAAAAAAAATCTTTTCTGCAAAACAAAATAAAAAAAAATAATATCACTCTTTCTTGGGCTTTTTGCATTGCCACTACCACTTGTGTTCAGGCCCACTAATAATTCTTCCATGTTCAATCATGTGGGCCACTTGAATTCAAATCCATCATTTACCCAATATCATCCAGATCCTTCATTCATCCAAAATGGGGTTTACAATTCATCTCTTACCCAGGCACCAAACCAATTTCCATTGGCTTTTGCCACCAATTTCTCTCACTCAAACTCATATCCACGGTGGGAAAACCAACAATCTTCTTCTTGGGCACCCTATCAAGACCCCATTCAAAGTCCTTCACACTCACACTTTTCAGATTGGGATTCTTACTCAAATGATCATTACAATCAAGCCCAACATGAAGGACAACCCATCTGCTCCTCACCGCTTCAGTACCAAACTGATTTTCATTCGAATTACTCACCACTGTCTGAGTGCCATCCAATCTATCCAGATCCTCCAAAGTCTGATTTCGAGGACAACATTGATCAAGTGACTCAACTCATTTTGGCCCAAAATCAATCTTTCCAAGCCGACATGGCAGAAATGAAGGTCATGCTTGACCAATACCAAAAAGAGCTAGAAATGGACCAATGTGATAACCTCCCCAAGGAAAATTTTGAACATCCATTGCCTGATTACAATATCACGCCAAATGATTCACCCATCAATCCGCAATTCAATGACTCTCAAATAAATTTTGATGAGGAGGATAATATGGAGCAACCATATCAGGAAAATTGGGGGGAAGTTAGTGAATCTCAATTCGTGATGGTCAAGGAAAATAATGAGGTGTTTAAGTTGGGGGGAGAATAAGAGGAAAATCAAACTTGGGCTCCAAACTCTAATGACTATTATGATCCAGCCCAACATACAAATCATTCCCCTTCTTGCTATTCATCTCCGCCACCCTCATATAATCACCCAAATAATCAATTCAATCAGTTCCTTCTCTAAGGTCAACCCCTCCAAAAGCAAATCAATAGACTGACCATGGAAATCAAAAACATGGAGGGAGACCAATTCTTTGATTACTCTGTATCCAATCCTACTCATCATGTCCTTTACCCTGACTGTAATCACTCACTAATTCCTCAATCTCATAAAACTCAAAATTTTGATTCCGAAGATGAAGGGATTATGGAGAGAAATTGTCAGCAAATTTTACATGAAAACTCTAAGGACGTTAAGGAGATTGAAGAAATCAATGGGAAAGAAACCAAAGAAGGAGATGAACTAATGAATGATCATAGTCCCCCTCCTAAAAATGAATCTGAGGAGCTTGTGCTTGATTGCCATCATGAGGGGAATGCTAGAGAGGTGGATGATCTCCAATTAGGGGGAGAAGAAGAGTATAATGAATCCCAAATCTCTAATCACATGTCTCCCCCTGAATTTGATGCAATTCACTTTGAAGATGGGAAAGAAGAGGAAGTGAAGATGGATCTAGAATTGAACATTTATTTGAATAATGAAGTTGAGGTAAATAAGGAACTGAATTATTTGAGTGTTCCACGTGATAATCTCAATGTAGAAGAGAGGGTAGAGCTTATGCCAAATCTTGACTACGATGATCCTTTTAAAACTCTTCCAGTCAATTGGCCCAACCTTGCCCTACCTGTTGATTTATCTGATCCCACAGAATTTCAAGAGAAATATTTCATAATCGAGGACATGATTTTTCCCAATAGTCCTCTATTCTCTGATTGGGGTGGTCCGTTTACGATGTCTCCACCCCGTTATATGCTTTGCCCTTATACTCACCAGTTCCAATTATATCTCTCAGGGCATGAAAAAGAAAACTTTGGCAAGAACAAAATTCTGTGGTGGCTCATTCTAAAATCAACTTGTTGGTTATTGAGCTCCCATGTGTCTGGCTGAAGACATTAAACTTAGCGCTAATTGGAAGGTAACCCAATTCTTTCATAAACAAATGAATAAATGAGGATGACTGATCGCCTTTCTTTCTAGGAACATGGAGCATGAAGCAGCATATATCGACCAGCAGCACTTCATCTTGCCCAGGTTGTATCTTTCCCTCTCAATACATTCACTCTATATTGTCCTAGTTTTCTACTTTAATCATGTCATTGAGGGCAATGCCACTTAAGTTGGGGGGTAGCTTAAGCTTTAAGTTTCATCAAAATGCTGTAATCTTTCATGATTCCCCTAACAAATGCTTCAGGGTCATTTTTCATGATAAGAAACATTGTCAAAATGATAAGGCTTAGAATATCCACTTGTGACAGCATTGAATTAAAGGGTGAATTAGTTGGTTATGTTTTTAGCATCTTCCTCGGAATACACTCAGATTTTTTGAACTCATACACATCCGCACACTAATGAGAATAGTAGGTATTAAACACGAGGATGATGGGCTCTTTACTTAAAACTTAGGCAAGGATTGAAAATTCTGCCTAGTCATTGAAGATCTATCGTGAGGAAAAAGCTACCTGCCTGTAAATAAGTGCAAAGCACCAAAAAGAAAAAAAAAATGAATGAATGATGAAAAATAACTCATGGAAAATGCTCCTGATCTTAGTAACCGGGCCTGCTTCTCCTAGCAAGAGTTGAGGTTCGCGTCAAACAGTGAAGGAATGTGCAGCACCATGATGAGAAAAAAAAATGATGATGATCAGGCAGAGTGAAGCTACCTGTAATTCGAGAGTCTGATTTGCAAAAGGTAGAATTGGAAATCATCGTTAAGTGATAAATAGAAGGCTCATGCATCTGGTTGTCTGATGTCCACTAATCAAATTAGAGCACATACACGAAGAGATAAAAAATTTATGAGTGTAACCTGAGGAAGTGTCTAATTACATGGATTGACGAAGTTTATTCCGGACATACTTTGCTTGAACTTGTAGTATTCTATAGTTTAAATCATGATGCTCACATTCTTATCATGAAACGTGATTTATGAACTCTTGTTAGTCCTAATTGATTGCATTGCTAAGGGACTAGCAATGAGTAAGTTGGGGGGTGTGATAACTTCATATTTTCACAGATTATTTCTATATACATGGGAGAATATTCTAAGTAAATTGTTGATTATGTGTGAAAATGTTCACAAAAATAGATTTTTTTATTAACACTTGAGCCTTCATGAAAATTGATAAATATTTGGGAGTAATCCATAATGAGTGAATAAGAGTTGCATTTGATGAGTTAACAGCCTTATATATATAACATATGCATTCTTTTAAAATGGCTACAGGTTGTTGGTGATGCATGGTGGTCACGTAAGATGGCCATGAGGAAGCAAGGTGGCTAAAGTATGACATGAAATGAATAAAAGCATCACGTAGAAGGCCATGTGATTTTTGCATGAAACAGCAAGGTGTGGCATAAATGAAATGCATAAGGTTATAAAGTGCATGGCAAGGTGAGATGCACTACGTGAGTTGGCAAAGTGGCATGCATGAAATCACGTGAGGTGTTTTGAGAGCTTCACGAAGATGGATATAAATGGCTGCATGAAGTGGCAATGTGACGACGTGGTTGTCAAGAATGGAAAGCTCGACGGTGGTGCATGGCAGCACAAAACACACAATACATGCATTTAAGTGGCTTAGTTGTACTAAAGTTGCAGTTTGATGGGCTAATCACGTAAAGAAACAGTGACTATTTTATGCATGGTCAGGGGGCATCACGTAGGAGATGGCCAAGAGGGTGGCATCACGTGCATGGCTGGGTGATCGAGTGGGGGAGCGTTGCTGTCACAGTGGCACACGATGGGCTCCCCAAAGATGCGTCCATGGGACTCGGTCATGGGAGGTTAGCAGCTTGCAAACGGGATTGGCGGAGTGCACTCGTAACTGCATGGAGGCCGTTTCGTTAACGGATGAATACGACGAGATGCTCGCGTGAGCTGCGGGAGGATGCAGTGGGACTCTTGGCGAGGTTCTTCTCTATAAAAGGGATCTGAAGAGGACAAAAGACGGGGTTGGCTTCTGCTTTTGGGCTTTTGTTTTAGTTTTAGTTTTTGGTTCTCTTCGGGGTTCGTCGGCTGTGTTTTTTTTTTTCGCAAGGCTCCTACGCCGTCCGTGTAGAGCTCCCTCTGCAACGTTAGGCTTGGCCATCCGCTCGTGAGAGGCGGAGGGCTGCTGGTCACGTTCGGGAACCTCACCAGCTTCGGCGAGCCCTCTCTGCTGCACCGTGCTTCGTCCGGGACGGCTCTCGCGGAGCTCTTTCTACAGCGCTGGTTACGTCCGGTGCCGCGTCACCGGTGGCAGTCTCTTCTGCTGCCCTCCGCCGTGCATGCAGTGTGGTCGCGGCGGGCCTCCTCTGCGGCTTCTGTCCCTCGCGTGTGGAGCCTTCTCAGTCGCGGCGAGCTTCTTCGTGCCGTCCGTGGTGAGCTCCCCTCTGCATCGTACGGGTGCCGCAGCAGGCTTCTTCAGCGGTTAGAAGTGCAGCATCGGCCACATCACGCGCCCGTTCTGTGCATCACGAACTCCTTCTGCTGCTGTGAGCTTCCCTCGCCGTCGCGTGAGGATATCGTTGCCAGCAAGCCTCTTCTGTAGCGCATGTGGCATCCACAACGGGAGAAAGGGAGAGAGCAGCCGAAGCTCTTTTTTGTTGAAGATCTTTGTTTTTGTTTACTATTGTTTCCATAAAGTTCTTTTCAGGGTCTTTGTTTACCTATTGTATTATTCTCTTCGAAGCTTTATTTAGTTAGTCCATTAGTCTTAATTATCTTAGGTATGTTAATTACACTGCCAGCACATTCATTCTTTAGTGTTGATTTAGAGTAAGAATTTTATTCATGATCTCTCTCCTCCTCTAAACGTGGTGTTGTTGGTGTCTGTATTGCACTTGTTTAATTTAATTTATGTTGTAAGTTCATTCACCTAAGTTAGTTAATTTTAATTTGTCAACTCTTCTTTTAGTGTCCATTTGTCATGAATTTCTAAATATACAACTCGAGGTTTTCTACCTTAAAATCTAAATTTCCCTGTGGACTCGACTCGGACTCATCGCTTAACTATTTTCTTATAATTAATTTGGGGGCCGATAATTAAATCTGATAGTGGATGCATTAACGGCATGCATTTTAACTATCAATTTTTGGCGCCGTTGCCGGGGAAGTTTATGATTTTTAGGTCGTTAATCTTGTGTTTTTGTATATAAATTGACACTAATAATTTCTCTTTTTCTTATTTTTTTCAGGAAAATTAAAAAAAAAAGAGGTAAAGTTTTTTTGCCATTTATAAAAAAAAATGAGGGAACGCTTTTTCAAGTAAGTACTCACATTTCCCTCCTTCATTTGAGTTTATTTTCTTTATTTTTCATATCTTGTGGTTAGATAGGATCATTAATTAAAAAAAAAATTTCACTTGAACTTTAATAAAAATCATCATCTCAAGATTAGTAACCACATTTCCATGTCTTAGGTCATGCATCATATAGGTTAGAATTATTTTTGTTATTTAATTTTGTTAAATGCATCATTGAAGATTGCGGGGGCAAGGTGAGTTCTTCTATCTTTCTCTTAATCACATGACATTCAAATTTGCATAGAACCCCTTGTTTGACTATGTGGTGTTGCATTTCATTTTAAACTATCTTAAGGGCAAAACCCATAATCACATAAGGTGGGGATTTGATCACCCTTCCTTGGCCCACAAACCACAACTCCACATTTTACATTTCCCAAGCCTAATAAAATCTAGTAGACATTGGCCCTAGGGTTCACTTTGAGATTTGATTTCACTTGGGCCCATTATCAATTTGGAAACTAGTGTCTAGGAAAGAGGTCCGATGGCAAACGCCTTAAGTGGGATTGTGGTTTATTAATTAGGACCCTACATCTGTAGGGGGAGCCTCCCACAACCCCACCTCTTTCCTGGCTAGTGGACAAATTTGGTAGTGGACTTGGGCTGGATTTAAGTTGATTTGTGAGAAAGCTAACATTTTAGCCCACTTAGTGGTTGAACCTTAAGGGAAATTGTGCTTGTATCACCATCTAAAGGTTGGTGTCTAGGCAAGAGGTTAAAAGGCTACGCCTAAATGGATTTGTGGTTTATTAATTAGGATCTTGCGAAAGCAAGGGAACCTCCCACAATCCTACCTCTTACCTGGCCAACTTGAAGGTCGGTGTGTGCAATATTGCAATTGAACTTTGGGGAATTCTCACTATTTGTGCTTTTAAGTCCAAGGAGCCCTAAGTCTTGTAGGTTAATGTGTTGATCAAGTTGTTGCAAAGAAAAAAAAATCTTTTCTGCAAAACAAAATAAAAAAAAATAATATCACTCTTTCTTGGGCTTTTTGCATTGCCACTACCACTTGTGTTCAGGCCCACTAATAATTCTTCCATGTTCAATCATGTGGGCCACTTGAATTCAAATCCATCATTTACCCAATATCATCCAGATCCTTCATTCATCCAAAATGGGGTTTACAATTCATCTCTTACCCAGGCACCAAACCAATTTCCATTGGCTTTTGCCACCAATTTCTCTCACTCAAACTCATATCCACGGTGGGAAAACCAACAATCTTCTTCTTGGGCACCCTATCAAGACCCCATTCAAAGTCCTTCACACTCACACTTTTCAGATTGGGATTCTTACTCAAATGATCATTACAATCAAGCCCAACATGAAGGACAACCCATCTGCTCCTCACCGCTTCAGTACCAAACTGATTTTCATTCGAATTACTCACCACTGTCTGAGTGCCATCCAATCTATCCAGATCCTCCAAAGTCTGATTTCGAGGACAACATTGATCAAGTGACTCAACTCATTTTGGCCCAAAATCAATCTTTCCAAGCCGACATGGCAGAAATGAAGGTCATGCTTGACCAATACCAAAAAGAGCTAGAAATGGACCAATGTGATAACCTCCCCAAGGAAAATTTTGAACATCCATTGCCTGATTACAATATCACGCCAAATGATTCACCCATCAATCCGCAATTCAATGACTCTCAAATAAATTTTGATGAGGAGGATAATATGGAGCAACCATATCAGGAAAATTGGGGGGAAGTTAGTGAATCTCAATTCGTGATGGTCAAGGAAAATAATGAGGTGTTTAAGTTGGGGGGAGAACAAGAGGAAAATCAAACTTGGGCTCCAAACTCTAATGACTATTATGATCCAGCCCAACATACAAATCATTCCCCTTCTTGCTATTCATCTCCGCCACCCTCAGATAATCACCCAAATGATCAATTCAATCAGTTCCTTCTCCAAGGTCAACCCCTCCAAAAGCAAATCAATAGACTGACCATGGAAATCAAAAACATGGAGGGAGACCAATTCTTTGATTACTCTGTATCCAATCCTACTCATCATGTCCTTTACCCTGACTGTAATCACTCACTAATTCCTCAATCTCATAAAACTCAAAATTTTGATTCCGAAGATGAAGGGATTATGGAGAGAAATTGTCAGTAAATTTTACATGAAAACTCTAAGGACGTTAAGGAGATTGAAGAAATCAATGGGAAAGAAACCAAAGAAGGAGATGAACTAATGAATGATCATAGTCCCCCTCCTAAAAATGAATCTGAGGAGCTTGTGCTTGATTGCCATCATGAGGGGAATGCTAGAGAGGTGGATGATCTCCAATTAGGGGGAGAGGAAGAGTATAATGAATCCCAAATCTCTAATCACATGTCTCCCCCTGAATTTGATGCAATTCACTTTGAAGATGGGAAAGAAGAGGAAGTGAAGATGGATCTAGAATTGAACATTTATTTGAATAATGAAGTTGAGGTAAATAAGGAACTGAATTATTTGAGTGTTCCACGTGATAATCTCAATGTAGAGAGAGGGTGGAGCTTATGCCAAATCTTGACTACGATGATCCTTTTAAAACTCTTCCAGTCAATTGGCCCAACCTTGCCCTACCTGTTGATTTATCTGATCCCACAGAATTTCAAGAGAAATATTTCATAATCGAGGACATGATTTTTCCCAATAGTCCTCTATTCTCTGATTGGGGTGGTCCGTTTACGATGTCTCCACCCCGTTATATGCTTTGCCCTTATACTCACCAGTTCCAATTATATCTCTCAGGGCATGAAAAAGAAAACTTTGGCAAGAACAAAATTCTGTGGTGGCTCATTCTAAAATCAACTTGTTGGTTATTGAGCTCCCATGTGTCTGGCTGAAGACATTAAACTTAGCGCTAATTGGAAGGTAACCCAATTCTTTCATAAACAAATGAATAAATGAGGATGACTGATCGCCTTTCTTTCTAGGAACATGGAGCATGAAGCAGCATATATCGACCAGCAGCACTTCATCTTGCCCAGGTTGTATCTTTCCCTCTCAATACATTCACTCTATATTGTCCTAGTTTTCTACTTTAATCATGTCATTGAGGGCAATGCCACTTAAGTTGGGGGGTAGCTTAAGCTTTAAGTTTCATCAAAATGCTGTAATCTTTCATGATTCCCCTAACAAATGCTTCAGGGTCATTTTTCATGATAAGAAACATTGTCAAAATGATAAGGCTTAGAATATCCACTTGTGACAGCATTGAATTAAAGGGTGAATTAGTTGGTTATGTTTTTAGCATCTTCCTCGGAATACACTCAGATTTTTTGAACTCATACACATCCGCACACTAATGAGAATAGTAGGTATTAAACACGAGGATGATGGGCTCTTTACTTAAAACTTAGGCAAGGATTGAAAATTCTGCCTAGTCATTGAAGATCTATCGTGAGGAAAAAGCTACCTGCCTGTAAATAAGTGCAAAGCACCAAAAAGAAAAAAAAATGAATGAATGATGAAAAATAACTCATGGAAAATGCTCCTGATCTTAGTAACCGGGCCTGCTTCTCCTAGCAAGAGTTGAGGTTCGCGTCAAACAGTGAAGGAATGTGCAGCACCATGATGAGAAAAAAAAATGATGATGATCAGGCAGAGTGAAGCTACCTGTAATTCGAGAGTCTGATTTGCAAAAGGTAGAATTGGAAATCATCGTTAAGTGATAAATAGAAGGCTCATGCATCTGGTTGTCTGATGTCCACTAATCAAATTAGAGCACATACACGAAGAGATAAAAAATTTATGAGTGTAACCTGAGGAAGTGTCTAATTACATGGATTGACGAAGTTTATTCCGGACATACTTTGCTTGAACTTGCAGTATTCTATAGTTTAAATCATGATGCTCACATTCTTATCATGAAACGTGATTTATGAACTCTTGTTAGTCCTAATTGATTGCATTGCTAAGGGACTAGCAATGAGTAAGTTGGGGGGTGTGATAACTTCATATTTTCACAGATTATTTCTATATACATGGGAGAATATTCTAAGTAAATTGTTGATTATGTGTGAAAATGTTCACAAAAATAGATTTTTTTATTAACACTTGAGCCTTCATGAAAATTGATAAATATTTGGGAGTAATCCATAATGAGTGAATAAGAGTTGCATTTGATGAGTTAACAGCCTTATATATATAACATATGCATTCTTTTAAAATGGCTACAGGTTGTTGGTGATGCATGGTGGTCACGTAAGATGGCCATGAGGAAGCAAGGTGGCTAAAGTATGACATGAAATGAATAAAAGCATCACGTAGAAGGCCATGTGATTTTTGCATGAAACAGCAAGGTGTGGCATAAATGAAATGCATAAGGTTATAAAGTGCATGGCAAGGTGAGATGCACTACGTGAGTTGGCAAAGTGGCATGCATGAAATCACGTGAGGTGTTTTGAGAGCTTCACGAAGATGGATATAAATGGCTGCATGAAGTGGCAATGTGACGACGTGGTTGTCAAGAATGGAAAGCTCGACGGTGGTGCATGGCAGCACAAAACACACAATACATGCATTTAAGTGGCTTAGTTGTACTAAAGTTGCAGTTTGATGGGCTAATCACGTAAAGAAACAGTGACTATTTTATGCATGGTCAGGGGGCATCACGTAGGAGATGGCCAAGAGGGTGGCATCACGTGCATGGCTGGGTGATCGAGTGGGGGAGCGTTGCTGTCACAGTGGCACACGATGGGCTCCCCAAAGATGCGTCCATGGGACTCGGTCATGGGAGGTTAGCAGCTTGCAAACGGGATTGGCGGAGTGCACTCGTAACTGCATGGAGGCCGTTTCGTTAACGGATGAATACGACGAGATGCT
This sequence comes from Amorphophallus konjac, assembly GCA_022559845.1. Taxonomy (NCBI): domain Eukaryota; kingdom Viridiplantae; phylum Streptophyta; class Magnoliopsida; order Alismatales; family Araceae; genus Amorphophallus; species Amorphophallus konjac. Next base: position 164,172,779 of record CM040119.1, on the reverse strand, counting down.
CGCGTGAGCTGCGGGAGGATGCAGTGGGACTCTTGGCGATGTTCTTCTCTATAAAAGGGATCTGAAGAGGACAAAAGACGGGGTTGGCTTCTGCTTTTGGGCTTTTGTTTTAGTTTTAGTTTTTGGTTCTCTTCGGGGTTCGTCGGCTGTGTTTTTTTTTTCGCAAGGCTCCTACGCCGTCCGTGTAGAGCTCCCTCTGCAACGTTAGGCTTGGCCATCCGCTCGTGAGAGGCGGAGGGCTGCTGGTCACGTTCGGGAACCTCACCAGCTTCGGCGAGCCCTCTCTGCTGCACCGTGCTTCGTCCGGGACGGCTCTCGCGGAGCTCTTTCTACAGCGCTGGTTACGTCCGGTGCCGCGTCACCGGTGGCAGTCTCTTCTGCTGCCCTCCGCCGTGCATGCAGTGTGGTCGCGGCGGGCCTCCTCTGCGGCTTCTGTCCCTCGCGTGTGGAGCCTTCTCAGTCGCGGCGAGCTTCTTCGTGCCGTCCGTGGTGAGCTCCCCTCTGCATCGTACGGGTGCCGCAGCAGGCTTCTTCAGCGGTTAGAAGTGCAGCATCGGCCACATCACGTGCCCGTTCTGTGCATCACGAACTCCTTCTGCTGCTGTGAGCTTCCCTCGCCGTCGCGTGAGGATATCGTTGCCAGCAAGCCTCTTCTGTAGCGCATGTGGCATCCACAATGGGAGAAAGGGAGAGAGCAGCCGAAGCTCTTTTTTGTTGAAGATCTTTGTTTTTGTTTACTATTGTTTCCATAAAGTTCTTTTCAGGGTCTTTGTTTACCTATTGTATTATTCTCTTCGAAGCTTTATTTAGTTAGTCCATTAGTCTTAATTATCTTAGGTATGTTAATTACACTGCCAGCACATTCATTCTTTAGTGTTGATTTAGAGTAAGAATTTTATTCATGATCTCTCTCCTCCTCTAAACGTGGTGTTGTTGGTGTCTGTATTGCACTTGTTTAATTTAATTTATGTTGTAAGTTCATTCACCTAAGTTAGTTAATTTTAATTTGTCAACTCTTCTTTTAGTGTCCATTTGTCATGAATTTCTAAATATACAACTCGAGGTTTTCTACCTTAAAATCTAAATTTCCCTGTGGACTCGACTCGGACTCATCGCTTAACTATTTTCTTATAATTAATTTGGGGGCCGATAATTAAATCTGATAGTGGATGCATTAACGGCATGCATTTTAACTATCAATTTTTGGCGCCGTTGCCGGGGAAGTTTATGATTTTTAGGTCGTTAATCTTGTGTTTTTGTATATAAATTGACACTAATAATTTCTCTTTTTCTTATTTTTTTCAGGAAAATTAAAAAAAAAAGAGGTAAAGTTTTTTTGCCATTTATAAAAAAAAATGAGGGAACGCTTTTTCAAGTAAGTACTCACATTTCCCTCCTTCATTTGAGTTTATTTTCTTTATTTTTCATATCTTGTGGTTAGATAGGATCATTAATTAAAAAAAAAATTTCACTTGAACTTTAATAAAAATCATCATCTCAAGATTAGTAACCACATTTCCATGTCTTAGGTCATGCATCATATAGGTTAGAATTATTTTTGTTATTTAATTTTGTTAAATGCATCATTGAAGATTGCGGGGGCAAGGTGAGTTCTTCTATCTTTCTCTTAATCACATGACATTCAAATTTGCATAGAACCCCTTGTTTGACTATGTGGTGTTGCATTTCATTTTAAACTATCTTAAGGGCAAAACCCATAATCACATAAGGTGGGGATTTGATCACCCTTCCTTGGCCCACAAACCACAACTCCACATTTTACATTTCCCAAGCCTAATAAAATCTAGTAGACATTGGCCCTAGGGTTCACTTTGAGATTTGATTTCACTTGGGCCCATTATCAATTTGGAAACTAGTGTCTAGGAAAGAGGTCCGATGGCAAACGCCTTAAGTGGGATTGTGGTTTATTAATTAGGACCCTACATCTGTAGGGGGAGCCTCCCACAACCCCACCTCTTTCCTGGCTAGTGGACAGATTTGGTAGTGGACTTGGGCTGGATTTAAGTTGATTTGTGAGAAAGCTAACATTTTAGCCCACTTAGTGGTTGAACCTTAAGGGAAATTGTGCTTGTATCACCATCTAAAGGCTGGTGTCTAGGCAAGAGGTTAAAAGGCTACGCCTAAATGGATTTGTGGTTTATTAATTAGGATCTTGCGAAAGCAAGGGAACCTCCCACAATCCTACCTCTTACCTGGCCAACTTGAAGGTCGGTGTGTGCAATATTGCAATTGAACTTTGGGGAATTCTCACTATTTGTGCTTTTAAGTCCAAGGAGCCCTAAGTCTTGTAGGTTAATGTGTTGATCAAGTGGTTGCAAAGAAAAAAAAATCTTTTCTGCAAAACAAAATAAAAAAAATAATATCACTCTTTCTTGGGCTTTTTGCATTGCCACTACCACTTGTGTTCAGGCCCACTAATAATTCTTCCATGTTCAATCATGTGGGCCACTTGAATTCAAATCCATCATTTACCCAATATCATCCAAATCCTTCATTCATCCAAAATGGGGTTTACAATTCATCTCTTACCCAGGCACCAAACCAATTTCCATTGGCTTTTGCCACCAATTTCTCTCACTCAAACTCATATCCACGGTGGGAAAACCAACAATCTTCTTCTTGGGCACCCTATCAAGACCCCATTCAAAGTCCTTCACACTCACACTTTTCAGATTGGGATTCTTACTCAAATGATCATTACAATCAAGCCCAACATGAAGGACAACCCATCTGCTCCTCACCACTTCAGTACCAAACTGATTTTCATTCGAACTACTCACCACTGTCTGAGTGCCATCCAATCTATCCAGATCCTCCAAAGTCTGATTTCGAGGACAACATTGATCAAGTGACTCAACTCATTTTGGCCCAAAATCAATCTTTCCAAGCCGACATGGCAGAAATGAAGGTCATGCTTGACCAATACCAAAAAGAGCTAGAAATGGACCAATGTGATAACCTCCCCAAGGAAAATTTTGAACATCCATTGCCTGATTACAATATCACGCCAAATGATTCACCCATCAATCCTCAATTCAATGACTCTCAAATAAATTTTGATGAGGAGGATAATATGGAGCAACCATATCAGGAAAATTGGGGGGAAGTTAGTGAATCTCAATTCGTGATGGTCAAGGAAAATAATGAGGTGTTTAAGTTGGGGGGAGAACAAGAGGAAAATCAAACTTGGGCTCCAAACTCTAATGACTATTATGATCCAGCCCAACATACAAATCATTCCCCTTCTTGCTATTCATCTCCGCCACCCTCAGATAATCACCCAAATGATCAATTCAATCAGTTCCTTCTCCAAGGTCAACCCCTCCAAAAGCAAATCAATAGACTGACCATGGAAATCAAAAACATGGAGGGAGACCAATTCTTTGATTACTCTGTATCCAATCCTACTCATCATGTCCTTTACCCTGACTGTAATCACTCACTAATTCCTCAATCTCATAAAACTCAAAATTTTGATTCCGAAGATGAAGGGATTATGGAGAGAAATTGTCAGCAAATTTTACATGAAAACTCTAAGGACTTTAAGGAGATTGAAGAAATCAATGGGAAAGAAACCAAAGAAGGAGATGAACTAATGAATGATCATAGTCCCCCTCCTAAAAATGAATCTGAGGAGCTTGTGCTTGATTGCCATCATGAGGGGAATGCTAGAGAGGTGGATGATCTCCAATTAGGGGGAGAGGAAGAGTATAATGAATCCCAAATCTCTAATCACATGTCTCCCCCTGAATTTGATGCAATTCACTTTGAAGATGGGAAAGAAGAGGAAGTGAAGATGGATCTAGAATTGAACATTTATTTGAATAATGAAGTTGAGGTAAATAAGGAACTGAATTATTTGAGTGTGCCACGTGATAATCTCAATGTAGAGAGAGGGTAGAGCTTATGCCAAATCTTGACTACGATGATCCTTTAAAACTCTTCCAGTCAGTTGGCCCAACCTTGCCCTACCTGTTGATTTATCTGATCCCACAGAATCTCAGGAGAAACATTTCGTAATAGATGACATGATTTTTCCCTATGTTTCTCCTCTATTCTCTGATCGGGGTGGTCCTTTTACATGTCTCCGCCCCGTTATATGCTTTGCCCTTATACTCACCAGTTCCAATTATATCTCTCAGGGCATGAAAAAGAAAACTTTGGCAAGAACAAAATTCTGTGGTGGCTCATTCTAAAATCAACTTGTTGGTTATTGAGCTCCCATGTGTCTGGCTGAAGACATTAAACTTAGCGCTAATTGGAAGGTAACCCAATTCTTTCATAAACAAATGAATAAATGAGGATGACTGATCGCCTTTCTTTCTAGGAACATGGAGCATGAAGCAGCATATATCGACCAGCAGCACTTCATCTTGCCCAGGTTGTATCTTTCCCTCTCAATACATTCACTCTATATTGTCCTAGTTTTCTACTTTAATCATGTCATTGAGGGCAATGCCACTTAAGTTGGGGGGTAGCTTAAGCTTTAAGTTTCATCAAAATGCTGTAATCTTTCATGATTCCCCTAACAAATGCTTCAGGGTCATTTTTCATGATAAGAAACATTGTCAAAATGATAAGGCTTAGAATATCCACTTGTGACAGCATTGAATTAAAGGGTGAATTAGTTGGTTATGTTTTTAGCATCTTCCTCGGAATACACTCAGATTTTTTGAACTCATACACATCCGCACACTAATGAGAATAGTAGGTATTAAACACGAGGATGATGGGCTCTTTACTTAAAACTTAGGCAAGGATTGAAAATTCTGCCTAGTCATTGAAGATCTATCGTGAGGAAAAAGCTACCTGCCTGTAAATAAGTGCAAAGCACCAAAAAGAAAAAAAAAATGAATGAATGATGAAAAATAACTCATGGAAAATGCTCCTGATCTTAGTAACCGGGCCTGCTTCTCCTAGCAAGAGTTGAGGTTCGCGTCAAACAGTGAAGGAATGTGCAGCACCATGATGAGAAAAAAAATGATGATGATCAGGCAGAGTGAAGCTACCTGTAATTCGAGAGTCTGATTTGCAAAAGGTAGAATTGGAAATCATCGTTAAGTGATAAATAGAAGGCTCATGCATCTGGTTGTCTGATGTCCACTAATCAAATTAGAGCACATACACGAAGAGATAAAAAATTTATGAGTGTAACCTGAGGAAGTGTCTAATTACATGGATTGACGAAGTTTATTCCGGACATACTTTGCTTGAACTTGCAGTATTCTATAGTTTAAATCATGATGCTCACATTCTTATCATGAAACGTGATTTATGAACTCTTGTTAGTCCTAATTGATTGCATTGCTAAGGGACTAGCAATGAGTAAGTTGGGGGGTGTGATAACTTCATATTTTCACAGATTATTTCTATATACATGGGAGAATATTCTAAGTAAATTGTTGATTATGTGTGAAAATGTTCACAAAAATAGATTTTTTTATTAACACTTGAGCCTTCATGAAAATTGATAAATATTTGGGAGTAATCCATAATGAGTGAATAAGAGTTGCATTTGATGAGTTAACAGCCTTATATATATAACATATGCATTCTTTTAAAATGGCTACAGGTTGTTGGTGATGCATGGTGGTCACGTAAGATGGCCATGAGGAAGCAAGGTGGCTAAAGTATGACATGAAATGAATAAAAGCATCACGTAGAAGGCCATGTGATTTTTGCATGAAACAGCAAGGTGTGGCATAAATGAAATGCATAAGGTTATAAAGTGCATGGCAAGGTGAGATGCACTACGTGAGTTGGCAAAGTGGCATGCATGAAATCACGTGAGGTGTTTTGAGAGCTTCACGAAGATGGATATAAATGGCTGCATGAAGTGGCAATGTGACGACGTGGTTGTCAAGAATGGAAAGCTCGACGGTGGTGCATGGCAGCACAAAACACACAATACATGCATTTAAGTGGCTTAGTTGTACTAAAGTTGCAGTTTGATGGGCTAATCACGTAAAGAAACAGTGACTATTTTATGCATGGTCAGGGGGCATCACGTAGGAGATGGCCAAGAGGGTGGCATCACGTGCATGGCTGGGTGATCGAGTGGGGGAGCGTTGCTGTCACAGTGGCACACGATGGGCTCCCCAAAGATGCGTCCATGGGACTCGGTCATGGGAGGTTAGCAGCTTGCAAACGGGATTGGCGGAGTGCACTCGTAACTGCATGGAGGCCGTTTCGTTAACGGATGAATACGACGAGATGCTCGCGTGAGCTGCGGGAGGATGCAGTGGGACTCTTGGCGAGGTTCTTCTCTATAAAAGGGATCTGAAGAGGACAAAAGACGGGGTTGGCTTCTGCTTTTGGGCTTTTGTTTTAGTTTTAGTTTTTGGTTCTCTTCGGGGTTCGTCGGCTGTGTTTTTTTTTCGCAAGGCTCCTACGCCGTCCGTGTAGAGCTCCCTCTGCAACGTTAGGCTTGGCCATCCGCTCGTGAGAGGCGGAGGGCTGCTAGTCACGTTCGGGAACCTCACCAGCTTCGGCGAGCCCTCTCTGCTGCACCGTGCTTCGTCCGGGACGGCTCTCGCGGAGCTCTTTCTACAGCGCTGGTTACGTCCGGTGCCGCGTCACCGGTGGCAGTCTCTTCTGCTGCCCTCCGCCGTGCATGCAGTGTGGTCGCGGCGGGCCTCCTCTGCGGCTTCTGTCCCTCGCGTGTGGAGCCTTCTCAGTCGCGGCGAGCTTCTTCGTGCCGTCCGTGGTGAGCTCCCCTCTGCATCGTACGGGTGCCGCAGCAGGCTTCTTCAGCGGTTAGAAGTGCAGCATCGGCCACATCACGCGCCCGTTCTGTGCATCACGAACTCCTTCTGCTGCTGTGAGCTTCCCTCGCCGTCGCGTGAGGATATCGTTGCCAGCAAGCCTCTTCTGTAGCGCATGTGGCATCCACAATGGGAGAAAGGGAGAGAGCAGCCGAAGCTCTTTTTTGTTGAAGATCTTTGTTTTTGTTTACTATTGTTTCCATAAAGTTCTTTTCAGGGTCTTTGTTTACCTATTGTATTATTCTCTTCGAAGCTTTATTTAGTTAGTCCATTAGTCTTAATTATCTTAGGTATGTTAATTACACTGCCAGCACATTCATTCTTTAGTGTTGATTTAGAGTAAGAATTTTATTCATGATCTCTCTCCTCCTCTAAACGTGGTGTTGTTGGTGTCTGTATTGCACTTGTTTAATTTAATTTATGTTGTAAGTTCATTCACCTAAGTTAGTTAATTTTAATTTGTCAACTCTTCTTTTAGTGTCCATTTGTCATGAATTTCTAAATATACAACTCGAGGTTTTCTACCTTAAAATCTAAATTTCCCTGTGGACTCGACTCGGACTCATCGCTTAACTATTTTCTTATAATTAATTTGGGGGCCGATAATTAAATCTGATAGTGGATGCATTAACGGCATGCATTTTAACTATCAATTTTTGGCGCCGTTGCCGGGGAAGTTTATGATTTTTAGGTCGTTAATCTTGTGTTTTTGTATATAAATTGACACTAATAATTTCTCTTTTTCTTATTTTTTTCAGGAAAATTAAAAAAAAAAGAGGTAAAGTTTTTTTGCCATTTATAAAAAAAAAATGAGGGAACGCTTTTTCAAGTAAGTACTCACATTTCCCTCCTTCATTTGAGTTTATTTTCTTTATTTTTCATATCTTGTGGTTAGATAGGATCATTAATTAAAAAAAAAATTTCACTTGAACTTTAATAAAAATCATCATCTCAAGATTAGTAACCACATTTCCATGTCTTAGGTCATGCATCATATAGGTTAGAATTATTTTTGTTATTTAATTTTGTTAAATGCATCATTGAAGATTGCGGGGGCAAGGTGAGTTCTTCTATCTTTCTCTTAATCACATGACATTCAAATTTGCATAGAACCCCTTGTTTGACTATGTGGTGTTGCATTTCATTTTAAACTATCTTAAGGGCAAAACCCATAATCACATAAGGTGGGGATTTGATCACCCTTCCTTGGCCCACAAACCACAACTCCACATTTTGCATTTCCCAAGCCTAATAAAATCTAGTAGACATTGGCCCTAGGGTTCACTTTGAGATTTGATTTCACTTGGGCCCATTATCAATTTGGAAACTAGTGTCTAGGAAAGAGGTCCGATGGCAAACGCCTTAAGTGGGATTGTGGTTTATTAATTAGGACCCTACATCTGTAGGGGGAGCCTCCCACAACCCCACCTCTTTCCTGGCTAGTGGACAGATTTGGTAGTGGACTTGGGCTGGATTTAAGTTGATTTGTGAGAAAGCTAACATTTTAGCCCACTTAGTGGTTGAACCTTAAGGGAAATTGTGCTTGTATCACCATCTAAAGGCTGGTGTCTAGGCAAGAGGTTAAAAGGCTACGCCTAAATGGATTTGTGGTTTATTAATTAGGATCTTGCGAAAGCAAGGGGAACCTCCCACAATCCTACCTCTTACCTGGCCAACTTGAAGGTCGGTGTGTGCAATATTGCAATTGAACTTTGGGGAATTCTCACTATTTGTGCTTTTAAGTCCAAGGAGCCCTAAGTCTTGTAGGTTAATGTGTTGATCAAGTGGTTGCAAAGAAAAAAAAATCTTTTCTGCAAAACAAAATAAAAAAAAATAATATCACTCTTTCTTGGGCTTTTTGCATTGCCACTACCACTTGTGTTCAGGCCCACTAATAATTCTTCCATGTTCAATCATGTGGGCCACTTGAATTCAAATCCATCATTTACCCAATATCATCCAAATCCTTCATTCATCCAAAATGGGGTTTACAATTCATCTCTTACCCAGGCACCAAACCAATTTCCATTGGCTTTTGCCACCAATTTCTCTCACTCAAACTCATATCCACGGTGGGAAAACCAACAATCTTCTTCTTGGGCACCCTATCAAGACCCCATTCAAAGTCCTTCACACTCACACTTTTCAGATTGGGATTCTTACTCAAATGATCATTACAATCAAGCCCAACATGAAGGACAACCCATCTGCTCCTCACCACTTCAGTACCAAACTGATTTTCATTCTAACTACTCACCACTGTCTGAGTGCCATCCAATCTATCCAGATCCTCCAAAGTCTGATTTCGAGGACAACATTGATCAAGTGACTCAACTCATTTTGGCCCAAAATCAATCTTTCCAAGCCGACATGGCAGAAATGAAGGTCATGCTTGACCAATACCAAAAAGAGCTAGAAATGGACCAATGTGATAACCTCCCCAAGGAAAATTTTGAACATCCATTGCCTGATTACAATATCACGCCAAATGATTCACCCATCAATCCTCAATTCAATGACTCTCAAATAAATTTTGATGAGGAGGATAATATGGAGCAACCATATCAGGAAAATTGGGGGGAAGTTAGTGAATCTCAATTCGTGATGGTCAAGGAAAATAATGAGGTGTTTAAGTTGGGGGGAGAACAAGAGGAAAATCAAACTTGGGCTCCAAACTCTAATGACTATTATGATCCAGCCCAACATACAAATCATTCCCCTTCTTGCTATTCATCTCCGCCACCCTCAGATAATCACCCAAATGATCAATTCAATCAGTTCCTTCTCCAAGGTCAACCCCTCCAAAAGCAAATCAATAGACTGACCATGGAAATCAAAAACATGGAGGGAGACCAATTCTTTGATTACTCTGTATCCAATCCTACTCATCATGTCCTTTACCCTGACTGTAATCACTCACTAATTCCTCAATCTCATAAAACTCAAAATTTTGATTCCGAAGATGAAGGGATTATGGAGAGAAATTGTCAGCAAATTTTACATGAAAACTCTAAGGACTTTAAGGAGATTGAAGAAATCAATGGGAAAGAAACCAAAGAAGGAGATGAACTAATGAATGATCATAGTCCCCCTCCTAAAAATGAATCTGAGGAGCTTGTGCTTGATTGCCATCATGAGGGGAATGCTAGAGAGGTGGATGATCTCCAATTAGGGGGAGAGAAGAGTATAATGAATCCCAAATCTCTAATCACATGTCTCCCCCTGAATTTGATGCAATTCACTTTGAAGATGGGAAAGAAGAGGAAGTGAAGATGGATCTAGAATTGAACATTTATTTGAATAATGAAGTTGAGGTAAATAAGGAACTGAATTATTTGAGTGTTCCACGTGATAATCTCAATGTAGAAGAGAGGGTGGAGCTTATGCCAAATCTTGACTACGATGATCCTTTTAAAACTCTTCCAGTCAATTGGCCCAACCTTGCCCTACCTGTTGATTTATCTGATCCCACAGAATTTCAAGAGAAATATTTCATAATCGAGGACATGATTTTTCCCAATAGTCCTCTATTCTCTGATTGGGGTGGTCCGTTTACGATGTCTCCACCCCGTTATATGCTTTGCCCTTATACTCACCAGTTCCAATTATATCTCTCAGGGCATGAAAAAGAAAACTTTGGCAAGAACAAAATTCTGTGGTGGCTCATTCTAAAATCAACTTGTTGGTTATTGAGCTCCCATGTGTCTGGCTGAAGACATTAAACTTAGCTCTAATTGGAAGGTAACCCAATTCTTTCATAAACAAATGAATAAATGAGGATGACTGATCGCCTTTCTTTCTAGGAACATGGAGCATGAAGCAGCATATATCGACCAGCAGCACTTCATCTTGCCCAGGTTGTATCTTTCCCTCTCAATACATTCACTCTATATTGTCCTAGTTTTCTACTTTAATCATGTCATTGAGGGCAATGCCACTTAAGTTGGGGGGTAGCTTAAGCTTTAAGTTTCATCAAAATGCTGTAATCTTTCATGATTCCCCTAACAAATGCTTCAGGGTCATTTTTCATGATAAGAAACATTGTCAAAATGATAAGGCTTAGAATATCCACTTGTGACAGCATTGAATTAAAGGGTGAATTAGTTGGTTATGTTTTTAGCATCTTCCTCGGAATACACTCAGATTTTTTGAACTCATACACATCCGCACACTAATGAGAATAGTAGGTATTAAACACGAGGATGATGGGCTCTTTACTTAAAACTTAGGCAAGGATTGAAAATTCTGCCTAGTCATTGAAGATCTATCGTGAGGAAAAAGCTACCTGCCTGTAAATAAGTGCAAAGCACCAAAAAGAAAAAAAAAATGAATGAATGATGAAAAATAACTCATGGAAAATGCTCCTGATCTTAGTAACCGGGCCTGCTTCTCCTAGCAAGAGTTGAGGTTCGCGTCAAACAGTGAAGGAATGTGCAGCACCATGATGAAAAAAAAATGATGATGATCAGGCAGAGTGAAGCTACCTGTAATTCGAGAGTCTGATTTGCAAAAGGTAGAATTGGAAATCATCGTTAAGTGATAAATAGAAGGCTCATGCATCAGTTGTCTGATGTCCACTAATCAAATTAGAGCACATACACAAAGAGATACAAAAATTTATGAGTGTAACCTGAGGAAGTGTCTAATTACATGGGTTGACGAAGTTTATTCTTGACATTACTTGCTTGAACTTGCAGTATTCTATAGTTAAATCATGATGCTCACATTCTTCTCATGAAACGTGATTTATGAACTCTTGTTAGTCCTAATTGATTGCATTGCTAAGGGACTAGCAATGAGTAAGTTGGGGGGTGTGATAACTTCATATTTTCACAGATTATTTCTATATACATGGGAGAATATTCTAAGTAAATTGTTGATTATGTGTGAAAATGTTCACAAAAATAGATTTTTTTATTAACACTTGAGCCTTCATGAAAATTGATAAATATTTGGGAGTAATTCATAATGAGTGAATAAGAGTTGCATTTGATGAGTTAACAGCCTTATATATATAACATATGCATTCTTTTAAAATGGCTACAGGTTGTTGGTGATGCATGGTGGTCACGTAAGATGGCCATGAGGAAGCAAGGTGGCTAAAGTATGACATGAAATGAATAAAAGCATCACGTAGAAGGCCATGTGATTTTTGCATGAAACAGCAAGGTGTGGCATAAATGAAATGCATAAGGTTATAAAGTGCATGGCAAGGTGAGATGCACTACGTGAGTTGGCAAAGTGGCATGCATGAAATCACGTGAGGTGTTTTGAGAGCTTCACGAAGATGGATATAAATGGCTGCATGAAGTGGCAATGTGACGACGTGGTTGTCAAGAATGGAAAGCTCGACGGTGGTGCATGGCAGCACAAAACACACAATACATGCATTTAAGTGCTTAGTTGTACTAAAGTTGCAGTTTGATGGGCTAATCACGTAAAGAAACAGTGACTATTTTATGCATGGTCAGGGGGCATCACGTAGGAGATGGCCAAGAGGGTGGCATCACGTGCATGGCTGGGTGATCGAGTGGGGGAGCGTTGCTGTCACAGTGGCACACGATGGGCTCCCCAAAGATGCGTCCATGGGACTCGGTCATGGGAGGTTAGCAGCTTGCAAACGGGATTGGCGGAGTGCACTCGTAACTGCATGGAGGCCGTTTCGTTAACGGATGAATACGACGAGATGCTCGCGTGAGCTGCGGGAGGATGCAGTGGGACTCTTGGCGAGGTTCTTCTCTATAAAAGGGATCTGAAGAGGACGAAAGACGGGGTTGGCTTCTGCTTTTGGGCTTTTGTTTTAGTTTTAGTTTTTGGTTCTCTTCGGGGTTCGTCGGCTGTGTTTTTTTTTTTCGCAAGGCTCCTACGCCGTCCGTGTAGAGCTCCCTCTGCAACGTTAGGCTTGGCCATCCGCTCGTGAGAGGCGGAGGGCTGCTGGTCACGTTCGGGAACCTCACCAGCTTCGGCGAGCCCTCTCTGCTGCACCGTGCTTCGTCCGGGACGGCTCTCGCGGAGCTCTTTCTACAGCGCTGGTTACGTCCGGTGCCGCGTCACCGGTGGCAGTCTCTTCTGCTGCCCTCCGTCGTGCATGCAGTGTGGTCGCGGCGGGCCTCCTCTGCGGCTTCTGTCCCTCGCGTGTGGAGCCTTCTCAGTCGCGGCGAGCTTCTTCGTGCCGTCCGTGGTGAGCTCCCCTCTGCATCGTACGGGTGCCGCAGCAGGCTTCTTCAGCGGTTAGAAGTGCAGCATCGGCCACATCACGCGCCCGTTCTGTGCATCACGAACTCCTTCTGCTGCTGTGAGCTTCCCTCGCCGTCGCGTGAGGATATCGTTGCCAGCAAGCCTCTTCTGTAGCGCATGTGGCATCCACAACGGGAGAAAGGGAGAGAGCAGCCGAAGCTCTTTTTTGTTGAAGATCTTTGTTTTTGTTTACTATTGTTTCCATAAAGTTCTTTTCAGGGTCTTTGTTTACCTATTGTATTATTCTCTTCGAAGCTTTATTTAGTTAGTCCATTAGTCTTAATTATCTTAGGTATGTTAATTACACTGCCAGCACATTCATTCTTTAGTGTTGATTTAGAGTAAGAATTTTATTCATGATCTCTCTCCTCCTCTAAACGTGGTGTTGTTGGTGTCTGTATTGCACTTGTTTAATTTAATTTATGTTGTAAGTTCATTCACCTAAGTTAGTTAATTTTAATTTGTCAACTCTTCTTTTAGTGTCCATTTGTCATGAATTTCTAAATATACAACTCGAGGTTTTCTACCTTAAAATCTAAATTTCCCTGTGGACTCGACTCGGACTCATCGCTTAACTATTTTCTTATAATTAATTTGGGGGCCGATAATTAAATCTGATAGTGGATGCATTAACGGCATGCATTTTAACTATCACTACCCCGAATGCCCGCTCCACAACATTCCTCAGTTGAGCATGGCGATGGTTAAACTTGTCCCGCAAACTTCGATATGCTCTACCACCACGGCCCTGATATTGAAGAATGTGATAACGCTCACCCCGGTAAGGGCATAAGAAACTGCCGGTGTTTGCATAACCGAGATCGGCCAGATAATATTTACCTGATGTTACTGCATTGCTCAATTAGACAATGTGTATCTTAATTCTGGTATGAAATTCACTAAAGTTGAGGTTCCGTAACAACTAACCTGGAGGCACCTTGAAACCCCCCTTTTCTATTGCCCAGGACAACACCTTTTGATCACCAGCTGAGCCTTCCCACCGGGCAGTCAGATATTGAAATTGTAAATCAAAAGATACAACAGCCATGACATTCTGAGTTATTTGTTGCTTACGGTTCCGATACATTGCATGTTTCGATCTCAGAACATTGGCAGGGATGTACGTGCCATCGATTGCACCCAATGCATCCAGCAATTATTTACATGTCCCATAAGAATCTATAAACAGATCAGGTGTTGATGAAAATGACAATGTAGTTACCTTAAAGGAAGGGTAAAACTTGTCATTGTGCCGGATGAATGGATGCACATCTTCTCTTCTTGTGGGTAGCTGGAGGTACATATGCCTAAGTTCAACTATAGCATTGCACACGTGTTTAACATAAAAACTTATTATCTGTGAAGAGTGCTGAAAGTGCTCACACATAGCACCTGTCGCAATACCGTGACCCATTGCGTATAAGAACATTGCCAATTGCTCACTTGCAGTGACAAACCGCCTATCTTTAATCAAATTCCTCTCTACAAGGACATCACGCAAACGAAAGAACATATGTTGGTTTAGTCTGAACATGTTGTAACATCACTTTTCATGACCGTTTAATATGTGAAGTACCCACACATGCCCTGTGTAACTAGACGTATGCATGGGTCTAGGCACATGCACATCGCTAAGTTCTTCTTCCATGGCATCCACTAATTCCTCCACTATCAACCCGGCCATGTTTTGACTTAGCAAAATCCCTTCCCGCATTAGCTGTCTTAGCAAATTCATTGAATCCATAAAGTCATGTCATACAGACGCACAAGATGGAAGCTGATATTATGACACAAGGGACATTGTCCACTATACTTTAAAAAAGATACTAGTACATTGATGTCAACTATCCAAAGCCCCAGCAAAATATAAGATACATGATACTGTAGTTAATACTACACTACAACATTTTAGTACCTCAATGGCCACGAACGATAATGACAAAGATGCCAAGCACTATGATGAAAAGGAAAAGAACAATGATGAAAAGGCTAACAATGATAGGTAGCTGATGTGTAACAATAGAGGTAGCCCTCGGTTGTAAGTGGATGTGAGGAGGGGCCTCTTCACTCTGGTCGGTCATCACTCCCTTGGAATATGTCCCACAACTAGTGTTGCATACGGCAATGGC
This sequence comes from Amorphophallus konjac, assembly GCA_022559845.1. Classification (NCBI taxonomy): domain Eukaryota; kingdom Viridiplantae; phylum Streptophyta; class Magnoliopsida; order Alismatales; family Araceae; genus Amorphophallus; species Amorphophallus konjac. The sequence goes on along the minus strand of CM040119.1, from coordinate 164,157,628 downwards.
TCGGAATGCGTCGTTGGCGTCATGAATTGAAACAAATTCCTTGAATCTCGCACCTGGAAACCCATTAACCTGTGCATAGCACTCATCCCATGTGTAGTACACACCCGGGCAACGACCAACCCATACCACATAACACTTATACTTCCCCATGATCTGCATGCAAAACCCTGCGTAGTATGTGCTACTAAGTATGCGAAAGTAAGAAAATGTCATCAGCTTGCATTACAAAATAAGTGATGAAAAGTACGCCAAATGTCCACTATTAATACATGCCCAAAAGAAAATGATAAAGTCCGACAAAGTAGAAAGTCTGATAGTCAAACAGACAGTAGTAGAACACATAGTCAATGCCCGTGTGCATGGATAAAGAGGCTCATCCCATCCGGTGAACAATCCACCCCAACTTGTCCTCGTCATCCAATGCCATAAAGACTGATCGCACATGAGGGTCGTGGAAAATATCCCCTGCTGTATACAAAATCTCCTGAGTGTAACCTAGCAATGACTTCACTTTTTGGAGACATTCTTTCACAGTGTTGGTTAATGACTCAGACGTAGAAGTGGCAGGAGACTGTCCAGCGGCGAGGCCTTTATAACATTCTGCCATGTTGGTGTTCATAGCACAATATTTGTTTAGTGCGTCGGTGGCATTCGCTAACGTCTTATTACGCTTTCCCTTACCGGTCTGGTATGATGGAGTGCCACAGGTCCTCGTCTTGATGGGAGAGGTCACCTCATCCTCAGTTGGTCGCTTTGTACGTGGTGATGGAGTGAAGTCTCCCGTGCCACTGCAACTGTAGTATCCCGGACCTTTCGGATCCTTTTTCGTGGGTCCTGGATCTGATTTCTCGAAGTGTCCAGCTCCGTTGTGTCTGAAATTTCGTTTCGGGCATCTTTCGTGTTTGGATCGGCGCGATCCGGAGTTGTTTCGGAGGCCCAGAAACGCCCCGCGGCTTTTCCGCGCGTATTTTTCGATTACCGATGTGTGTTTCGATAATTCCTTCGGAACCTCGTTGCGGGTGAACCGGGCCGTTCACCTAGGCGAGAGTGGTACCGTTGCGATCGGTGCGTTTCGAGGATCGTAAAAATCTAATTTTCTATTTTTTGGTATTTTTCGGAATTTCCGCATTTTCCTATAAATATCCCCCTTTTCTCTTTCTTCCCCACCCTCTTCTTCTTCTTCTTCTTCTTCGTCCTTTCTCCCCCACCGTGCGACGCCCTCTCTCCCTCTCTTCTTCGTCCGGTGAGATCGCGGCGAGCCCCTCCGACTGCAGACGGCTGTGGGCGACGGCGTGGTGACGACGGCGATGGCGAGGTGATCGTGGAGGCGTACGTGAACCGTGGGAGCTCAAGGAAGAATGAGGGTTTTCGAGCATTCTTTGCGATTCGTGGTTGATCCGGCGCGTCTCGGGACGCAATTGAGGTAGGGTGACGTTCCCTAGCCTCTAGCCTTCCTTTCCCGCGATTTGTAGGCCGAGGGTAGGCCGAGAGATGGGATTCCTTGCGGGTTTGGGGTTTTCCATATTTTGGGGAGAGCTCGCCCGATCTATGGATTTGATGCATGATTTCACGTTTTGATGGCCTAGAATCATGCTAGGGGTCCCCATGGGTCTTCCCCTTTGATTTCCCCCTCTCCGGTGGAGGCATGGGGGCGTGGCGAATTTTTTTGGGCGTTTCCCGCCGTTTCACCCTCGGGCGGGTGTGACGGTCCTTCCAGTGACCATCACACTATGTAACGCGCCCAGATGGGTGCGTTACAGCCCTGAGTGCAGCCAAGTGGGGTCTGTGGGCTGTGACGGTCCCACGATAGACCGCCACGGTGTTGTGACGCACCTAGGTTGGACCGTCAGGGGCGTTCGACCGTTGGCTGCCGACCGTTGGTTTTTGACCGTTGGGGGTCAAGGCATGTGACGCACCTGGCTTGGCGCGTCACAGCCATGTGACGCCCCTATGTGGGTGCGTTAGAGCAGACGCATTCCCACATTGTGACGCACCAGGGTTGGTCCGTTACACGCTGTGACGCACCGAGTGGCACGCGTCACAGCTGTTCTCTGTTGTCTTGTGACGCACCAGGGTAGGCGTGTCACAGACTGTAACGCACCATGGTAGGTGCGTTGCACCCTATTTTGCATCGAGCGTGTGACGCCCCTGCGTTGGGCCGTCAGGTGATTGTGATGGTCCTGCCTAGACCGTCGGAGCCTGTGACGCGTCTAAGGTAGACTGTCAGGCTCTGGGTTGCCCCGGGTGGTTCGCAACCCCGTTTCTGTTCCGACCGTGGTCACCGTGCGACGGTGCTGGTACGTGGGGCGGTCCCCATACGTCATCGGATGCGGATGTTGTTTTCCGTCGACTTGAGAGTCTACTTCGTAGTGACCCTCCACAAGTCGTAGCCTGCTTACACGCGTGTGGTCCCACCAGGGAGTGGTGGAGAGGCTACCCTGAGGATGGTTTTAGACTAGATTCCGCCGGGCCCCTCGTCGGTAGCCAGAGTCTGGCTCCAGGGGAAAACCAGTTAGAGGCCAGACCTAGGACGTACGGTCTGTGTGTGCACACGTGGTTGGGGGCGGTTTGACCCACGCTGACGGGCGTGACCCCAACTAGTCACTCGTTCGTGGTTACTTATTCGGTGTTCGTGCCTTTGGTAGTAGCTACCATGTCAGACAGTTCGCCTGCGGTGCAGTGTAAGACGTCAGGGGACGTTACCGGCTGTGCTTCTAGTGGGAGGTACTCCTGTCGAGTCGGGAGTGTCAGACTGTCAGTCGTTGTGACTTCGACATTCGGGTTTTATCGTGTTGACCGTGGTGCTCCGGTCGTTTCACCGTGGCACGTGTGTCGATTTTCGTGCCGTGGGAGCGGTGTTTTGTAGATTGCAGGGCTTCCTTTTCTGAGGTACTCGCTTACTGCTAGCGTAGCGGTTTCTCTGTTTGTGAGGTAGGGTTCGAGTGATCCCTACTGAGTATTGTTCTGAGACTCATTCCATGCTTGTTTTCACCGTGTTTAAGGTGAGTCGCGGCCTCAGGGGAGCGCGTCTGAGGCTCAGCCTGGTTCAGGTGCCCAGCGTTAGTGCCAGAGGTCAGAGCCGGGGTATGCCCCGTGTAGCTGTACTTTTCTTTCTTGTCTCTGTACTAGTTGTGGACTACTGCTGTTGTTATTTTATTGTTATCTTGTGGACCATGTATTATGTAAACTGTTAATTTATTTCATGCTTAATAACATAACTGTTCATTTCTACAATTATTTGTGATACTTGTGTAGTCTCCACACCATTCTTTTAACCCTTCCGAGTCTTCGAGATCGTGGGTGGCGGTACGAGTCTCGGGTTATCGGGCCTTCCTGGTAACCGGATTCTCGAGTCGTTACATCAACCTCCCACTGAAGATGGAGTAGTCCCCCTGACTTGTGATTGAATGCCCATACGAGCTTGGAAACCCGCAGAAGCTGACATGAAGAAAGGGTTAAAGTCAGACTGTAAGTCGACAGGGGAAGCATTATAATGAAGACCCATGCCACTTGAGCCGAGACGATCTGAATCGTCTTCACCCATCTGTTGCCGAGGTGACTCTTCATCTCCCCATGACCGTCTTTGTGATAAGTCATTATCCATTGTAGTTCCAATTCCTAAGCATCCTCTAGACATGGTATTACCGCACAGGATGTCCATTTCATCTTTAAACTCATATGGCTTTCCCAAGCGTTTCTTGTATTCAAAGTTGGCCTACGAACCAAGAAGACAATGTAAGTACCTTGTAACGGATACGTACGATCTTTGTTCGACACTTAATGAGTGTGGTGAAAGAATAAATTACATACCGCAATTGCCTCCGCCCACACACCCTCTTCAGGCGGCACATGCATTTTCTTAACATCATTCCATCCCCAACCTGTCCTTGCGATCAATTGTTCGAGTGTGTGGTGTAATATCCTGGACCTTTCAGATCTTTCTTCATGGGTCCCGGATCTGGTTTTTTCGGAGTGTCTGGCTCCATTGTGTCTGAAATTCTGTTTCGGGCATCTTTCGTGTTCGGATCGGCGCGATCCGGAGTTGTTTCGGAGGTCCGGAAGCGTTCCGCGGCTTTTCCGCGCGGATTTTCTGATTTCCGGTGTGTGTTTCGGTAATCCCTTCGGAACCTCCTGCGAGTGAACCGAGTCGTTCACCTGGGCACGAGTGGTACCGTTGCGATCGGTGCGCTCCGAGGATCCCGGAAACGTAATTTTCTATTTTTTGGTATTTTTCAAAATTTTTGGATTTTCCTATAAATACCCCCCTATTTTTTCTCCCCCCCACCTTCTCTTTCTTCTTCTTCTTCCTCCTCCGTTTCTCCCCACTGCGACCTCCCACTCTCCCTCTCTTCCTCCCGTTCGAGCGCGGCTAGCTCCCTTCCGGCTGCAGACGACGGCGGGGCGACGGCGCGACGACGTGGGTGGTGACGAGGCGATCTCGTGGGCGTGCGGCGAGCGTGGGAAGCGTGAAGAGGCGAGGTTTTCTAAAGCGTTCTTCGCGGTTCACGGACCATTCGGCAGAGCATTTGCTCCATTGAGGTAGGGTGACGTTCCCTAGCTCCCCGCCGTTCATTTCCGTGATTTATAGGCCGAGGGGAGGCCGCGAGGGGCGTGATTGAGCGGGTTTGGGGTTTTCCATGATTTGGGGAGAGCTCGCCCGATCTATGGATTCGATGCATGATTTCACGTTTTGATGGCCTAGAATCATGTTAGGGGTCCCCAAGGGTCTTCCCCGTTGATTTCCCCCTCTCCGGTGGAGGCATGGGGGCGTGGTTGGAGTTTTAGGGCTTTTCCCGCCATTTCACCGTCGGGCGGGTGTGACGCGCCTGGAAGGGTGCGTCACACGCCCTTTCTTAGCCTTTGGGGTCAGGGGCTGTGACGGTCCCACGATAGACCGCCACAGCCATGTGACGCGCATGGGACGGTGCGTCACAGCCCCTGTTAACCAGCTGAGGGTTGGGGGTGTGACGGCCCCCGATAGACCGTTACAGGCGTGTAACGCGCTTGGGGTGGGCCGTCAGAGGCATCCGACCGTTGGGTTGTGACCGTTGGGGGTCAAGGCATGTGACGCACCAGGCCTGGCACGTCACATCCTTGTGACGGCCCATGGTGGGCGCGTCAGGGCGCTTTTGAGCGTTTGGCCCCCCAGGCGGTGTGACGCTCCTGGTGTGGACTGTCACACCCTGTGACGCGCCTGCGTGGGGGCATCACAGTCCATAACGCGCCAGGGCAGGCGCGTTACACTTTATTTTCCGCTGGGAGCGTGACGGCGGGCGTCGGACCGTCAGGTGCCTGTGACGGTCCGGCCCAAGACCGTCATGCTTTCTGTGACGGTCCCACCTAGACCGTCAGGTGCTTGTGACGGTGCAGGGGTAGACCGTCAGGCTCCTGGTTGCCCCGAGCGGGTTGCAGGATCACGAATCGCCTGACGAATCGCGACGAGGTCAGCACCTACGCGCTCCTCGCGACGAGCCGGTCTCACTGACACCTCCCGCACCTCGTTCCGCGGCTCGCGATGCCGAAACCGAGAGAGAGAGGGAGAGCGAGATCGCGAGAGGGGGAGAGGGAAGGTGAGAGAACGAGAGAGGGAGAGAGAAATCGGTGGGGAGAGAGAGAGAGAGAGAGAGAGAGAGAGAGAGAGAGAGAGAGAGAGAGAGAGAGAGAGAGATATATATATATATATATATATATATATATATATATATATATATATATATATTCCAATAAATCATAACTAAATCGAATAATTACCAGAAAATAGCCTAAAAATCTGTAAAAATAATCAAAATTCACGGAATAAAATTTAGATACGAACCACTAAAGATCCGATGAGACACGGATCTTACACAGGTAGTCACTTGTTTGTGGTTCTTGTTCGGTGTTCGTGCCTTGGGTAGGCGCTACCCCGTCAGGCAGTTCACCTGCGGTGCGGTGTAAGTCGTCAGGGGACTCTACCGACTGTGCTTCTAGTGGGAGGTACTCCTGTCGAATACGGAGTGTCAGACTGTCTGTCTTGTGACTTCGAGCTTCGGGTTTGCCGGGTCGACCATTGAGTTTCGGTTGTCGGGCCGTGGCACGTGTGCCGATTTGCGTGCCGTAGGACCTTTGCTTTGTAGAGTACAAGGCTTTCCTTTCCGAGGTACTCTCCTACCGCTAGTGTAGTGGTTTCCCGTTTTACGAGGTAGGGTTCGAGTGATCCCTACTGAGTCTTATTTTGAGACTCATTCCATGCGTCTTTTCACCGTGTTTTAGGTGAGGCGCCGCCCCAGGGGAGCGCGTCCGGGGTGCAGCGTGGTGCGGGTGCCCAGAGGTAGTGCCAGAGGTCAGAGCCGGGGTATGTCCCGTGTAGCTGTACTTTTCTTTCTTGTCTCTGTACTAGTTATGGACTATTGTTGTTATCTTGTGGACCATGTATAAATTAAATTGTTGTTTATTCTTCCTGCTTAATTCTATAAACTGTTTAATTTCTGTAATTATCTGTGATACTTGTGTAGTCTCCGCACCATCCTTCTAACCCTTCCGAGTCTTCGGACTCGTGGGTGGCGGTACGAGTCTTGGGTTATCGTGTCTTCCCTGTAATCGGATTCTCGGGTCGTTACTGCTAGTATCAGAGCGCTGTTGTGGAGCTATACGAGAATCATAAGTGATTGTAGTGGTCCACTAGTCCACATCAATGATGTATAGTTGACGCTGGCATCGGGCATCGTGCGTTTTTCTTGACCTTGTTGTTTCCGTGTTTTCTGTCTTTTGCTCCAGGATCGAGCATGGCACCGAGGCGGAGCACTCGCTCTCAGCAGGGGCAGTCGGCTGGAGGTCAGGAGATCCAGCAGGGGGTTTAGCGAGATCATGAGGAGCATAGTAGAGCGCCACCGGGGGCCACTGAGACAGTGGATACTGCGAGGTTTCCGGGGGCCGAGGATTTCTTTCGTGGCATGTACCAGCTTATGTCTCAGCAGTTCGGCGGAGAGACTGGTGAGGGCTCGTCGACCAGGGGTGGGCCAGGCCGGGCAGTGAGCGATTTCATGCAGTTTCATCCACCTTACTACGGCGGTCAGCCAGACCCTGATGTGGCTCGGAGTTGGCTCGACGAGATGGAGAGGGCATTCAGTTCCGCGCGGAGTACTGCGGAGGACAGAGTGATGTTGGCCTCCAACCAGTTGCAGGGTACGGCTCGGGAGTGGTGGTCTTCCGAGTGGAAGACGTCTTTTCAGCTTTGTCCACTTGAGCAGATTGCGTGGAGTGACTTTGTCAGTGCTTTCGAGCGTACCTACTGTCCAGAGTACATTGCTACGCAGCGGATGCGTGAGTTCTTGGAGCTGGTTCAGGGTGACATGTTCGTGTTACAGTACAGGGCCCTATTTGTCGAGCTGGGTCGGTATGCACCTCACATCATGGAGCATGAGAGGGTGAAGACCGCATAGTTCGTTCAGGGCTTGAGGCAGGAGTTGAGACACCACTTGATCGCGAATGCTGCCACCGATTTGGAGACAACGTCTCGTGTTGCGGCTTCTTTGGAGATGGATATGTAGAGGACTCGAGGACCGATTAGCCAGGGGCAGTCCTTGTCAGGTCACGGCCAGCAGTCGGCTACCCAGCAGTAGGGTTCCTTCCAGCATACGTCGGGTGGTTCTGGAGCGCCGACACCGGCAGCGTCAGTGACAGGGTCCGCATCTTTCAGCTCGAAGGTTAAGAAGTTCTTCAAGAAGGGGTTCGGTAAGAAGAAGTCCAAGGGTCAGGGACAGGCATCATCGGGCAGTGTACAGTAGCCGGCGCCTTTGCAGCGGCAGGGGTCAGTGGGTGGATCGCGAGGACCGTGTCCACGGTGTAGCGAGTTTCATCCGGGCAGGCAGTGCACGGCGCCGATTATCTATTTTCGGTGCGACCAGCCAGGGCACATGGCGCGTGACTGTCCCCAGAGACCGCAGTAGCAGATTCCCCAGCAGCAGAGGCAGCAGCAGCAGCAGGGACAGTATCCGTCGCTACCCAGGTCAGCTAGTGTGGGAGGTAGGCAGAGAGCTCGAGGCCAGATTACACACATGACCAGGGCAGAGGTAGTGGCGTCGCAGCTCATGGAAGGTACCGTTCAGATTTTGGGTTGTGCGGCTCGAGTTTTGTTTGATTCTGGCGCGTCTCATTCGTTCATTTCGGAGGATTTCGCGCTGAATATCGAGGAGCCGGTGACCCAGTTGTCCTGCGATTTGGTAGTGGAATTATCTTCGGGTGATTTCATGGTCACCCCATATTGCTTCGATCAGGTTCCGGTTTGGATCGATGGGCGGAGTATGCCGGGCAGGTTGTACGCGTTACAGCTTCGGGATTACGATGTGATTCTAGGCATGGATTGGCTCGAGACTCATGGAGCGGTGGTGGATTGTGGAATGAAGAGGGTCTACTTCCAGCATCCGAGCAAGCGGACCTTCTATTTCCAAGGTATCCGTTCCACCCCTTCTCGATTCCTCATATCTGCTATTCGAGCCCGTCGATTGCTTGATTCTGGTTGTCAGGGTTTGCTCACGTCCGTGGTTGTGACTGAACGGATGGAGCTGAATGTCGAGGACGTTCCGGTGGTGTGCGAGTTTCCCGACGTTTTTCTCGAGGAATTGCCTGGATTACCTCCCCAGCGGGAAATCGATTTTGTGATCGAGGTTGTGCCGGGTACGGGGCCTTTGGCGAAGGCTCCCTACCGTATGGCCCCCGCTGAGTTGAGGGAGTTGCGGGCGCAGTTGCAGGAGCTGCTGGCTAAGGGATACGTGCGTCCTAGCTTTTCCACTTGGGGTGCGCCCGTGTTGTTTGTGAAGAAGAAGGACGGTAGCTTACGGTTGTGCATTGACTACCGGCAGCTGAATGACGTGACCATCAAGAACAAGTATCCGTTGCCGCGGATTGATGATTTGTTCGACCAGCTTCAGTCTGCTCGAGTGTTCTCGCGGATTGATTTACGGTCTGGTTACTATTAGCTGAGGATTCGCGAGTCCGACGTGGAGAAGACTGCATTTAGCTCGAGGTACGGGCATTATGAGTTTCTGGTGATGCATTTTGGGCTCACCAATGCCCCCGCAGCCTTCATGGACTTGATGCAGAGGGTGTTTCGCCCGTATTTGGACCAGTTCGTGGTCGTATTTGTGGACGACATCCTTGTTTATTCGCGGTCTGCTGAGGAGCATGCGTACCATCTGGGTGTGGTGCTGCAGACGCTGCGTGATCATCAGTTGTATGCGAAGCTCAGTAAGTGCGAGTTCTGACTTCGTGAGGTGCACTTTTTGGGGCACGTGATTTCTGGTGATGGTGTTTCCGTGGACCCTGCCAAGGTCGAGGCAGTAATGCAGTGGCCGAGGCCAAGGTCTATGACGGAGATCAGGAGTTTCTTGGGCTTGCGGGTTATTATCGCCGGTTTATCCAGGATTTTTCTCGCATTACGGCCCCGATGACCAGACTTACGCGGAAGGATGTGCCTTTCGTCTGGTCTGAGGAGTGTGAGCGGAGCTTCAGGGAACTGAAGAGATTGCTCACCTTGGCTCCGGTGCTGGTTTTACCTTCTGGATCGGGAGGTTTTGTGGTGTGTACAGATGCTTCCGACGTTGGATTGGGTGCTGTGTTGATGTAGCATGGTAGAGTGGTGGCTTATGCATCTCGGCAGCTGAAGCGCCACGAGGAGAACCCATGACCTTGAATTGGCGGTGGTGATCTTTGCGCTGAAGATCTGGAGGCATTATCTGTACGGTGAGAAGTTCGAGGTGTTCACTGACCATCAGAGTTTGAGGTATGTGTTGTCACAGAAGGACCTGAACCTCAGGCAAAGGCGTTGGATGGAGTTCATGAAGGATTATGACTTCACCTTGTCTTATCAGCCAGGCAGGATGAATGTCGTCGCCGATGCCTTGAGTCGAAAGGTCGCGGTCAGTGCCTTGATGTTGCGGAAGTATATGCCCGATGACTCTCATGTGCTTGAGGATTCTGTGTGGCCCGAGGTGACTCCAGATCTTTCTCTCCCAGAGTTTCATGTCCGCGTTGAGGATAGACGAGAGCAGCGCATGCGGAACATGGTCATCCCCTTGGTCAAGGTGGTGTGGCAGCGGCACTCTGGTGGTGAGGTTTCTTGGGAGCGTGAGGATGAGATGTGTCAGCAGTTCCCTTACTTGTTTGAGTGAGTCTTCCTCTTCTTTCCCCTTGGGTTGTTCTCAATTTCGAGGATGAAATTCCTTTAAGGGGGGAGGGCTGTAATATCTCGGACGTTTCGGATCTTTCTTCATGGGTCTCGGATCTAGTTTTTTCGGAGTGTCCGACTCTATTGTGTCCAAAATTCCGTTTCAGGCATCTTTCGTGTTCGGATCGGCGCGATCCGGAGTTGTTTCGGAGGCCCGGAAGCGTTCCGGGGCTTTTCCGCGCGGGTTTTCCGATTTCCGATGTGTGTTTCGGTAATCCCTTCGGAACCTCACTGCGGGTGAATCGGGTCGTTCACCTGGGCACGAGTGGTACCATTGCGATCGGTGCGCTCCGAGGATCCCGGAAACATAATTTTCTATTTTTTGATATTTTTTAGAATTTCCAGATTTTCCTATAAATACCCCCCTATTTTCTCTCCCCCCCACCTTCTCTTTCTTCTTCTTCTTCCTCCTCCGTTTCTCCCCACCGTGACCTCCCTCTCTCCCTCTCTTCCTCCCGTTCGAGCACGGCTAGCTCCCTTCCGGCTGCAGACGGCGGCGGGGCGACGGCGCGACGACGTGGGTGGTGGCGAGGCGATCTCGTGGGCGTGCGGCGAGCGTGGGAAGCGTGAAGAGGCGAGGTTTTCTAAAGCGTTCTTCGCGGTTCACGGACCATTCGGCGAAGCATTTGCTCCATTGAGGTAGGGTGACGTTCCCTAGCTCCCCGCCGTTCATTTCCGTGATTTATAGGCCGAGGGGAGGCCGAGAGGGGCGTGATTGAGCGGGTTTGGGGTTTTCCATGATATGGGGAGAGCTCGCCCGATCTATGGATTTGATGCATGATTTCACGTTTTGATGGCCTAGAATCATGCTAGGGGTCTCCAGGGGTCTTCCCCGTTGATTTCCCCCTCTCCGGTGGAGGCATGGGGGCGTGGTTGGAGTTTTAGGGCTTTTCCCGTCGTTTCACCGTCGGGCGGGTGTGACGCGCCTAGAAGGGTGCGTCACATGCCCTTTGTTAACCTTTGGGGTCAGGGGCTGTGACGGTCCCACGATAGACCGCCACAGCCATGTGACGCGCCTGGGACGGTGCGTCACAGCCCCTGTTAACCAGCTGAGGGTTGGGGGTGTGACGGCCCCCGATAGACCGTTACAGGCGTGTAACGCGCTTGGGGTGGGCCGTCAGAGGCATCCGACCGTTGGTTTGTGACTGTTGTTTTGACCGTTGGGGGTCAAGGCACATGACGCACCAGGCCTGGCGCGTCACATCCTGGTGACGGCCCATGGTGGGCGCGTCAGGGCGCTTTTGAGCGTTTGGCCCCCCAGGCGGTGTGACACTCCTGGTGTGGACCGTCACACCCTGTGACGCGCCTGCGTGGGGGCGTCACAGTCCGTAACGCTCCAGGGCAGGCGCGTTACACTTTATTTTGCGCTGGGAGCGTGACGGCCGGTGTCGGACCGTCAGGTGCCTGTGACGGTCCGGCCCAAGACCGTCAGGCTTTCTGTGACGGTCCCACCTAGACCGTCAGGTGCTTGTGACGGTGCAGGGGTAGACCGTCAGGCTCCTGGTTGCCCCGAGCGGGTTGCAACCCCGTTTTTGGTCCGACTGTGGTCACCGTGCGACGGGGCCGGTACGTGGGGTGGTCCCCGTACGTCGTCAGATATGGACGTTGTTTTCCGTTGATTTGAGAGTCTACTCCTTCAGTGACCCTCCACTAGTCGTAGCCTACCATTACGCGTGTGCTGGTCGCACCAGGGGGTGGTGTACGGGCTTACCCTTAGAGACGGTTTGTGAACCGGTCGCCGTCGGGCCCCACGTCTTGCAGCCAGAGTCCGGCTGAGGGGAAAACCGATCAGAGGGCCAGACCAGGGACGCGCGGTCTGTGTGTGCACACGTGGTTGGGGGCGGTTGGACCCACGTCGACGGGCGTGACCCCAGCTAGTCACCTGTTTGTGGTTCTTGTTCAGTGTTCGTGCCTTGGGTAGGCGCTACCCCGTCAGGCAGTTCACCTGCGGTGCGGTGTAAGTCGTCAGGGGACGCTACCGACTATGCTTCTAGTGGGAGGTACTCCTGTCGAGTACGGAGTGTCAGACTGTCAGTCTTGTGACTTCGACCTTCGGGTTTGCCGGGTCGACCGTTGAGCTTCGGTTGTCACGCCGTGACACGTGTGCCGATTTACGTGCCGTAGGACATTTGCTTTGTAGAGTACAAGACTTTCCTTTCCGAGGTACTCTCCTACCGCTAGCGTAGTGGTTTCTCGTTTTACGAGGTAGGGTTCGAGTGATCCCTACTGAGTCTTGTTCCGAGACTCATTCCCTGCGTCTTTTCACCGTGTTTCAGGTGAGGCGTTTCCCAAGGGGAGCGCGTCTGGGGTGCAGCGTGGTGCGGGTGCCCAGAGGTAGTGTCAGAGGTCAGAGCCGGGGTATGCCCCGTGTAACTGTACTTTTCTTTCTTGTCTCTGTACTAGTTGTGGACTATTGTTGTTATCTTGTGGACCATGTATAAATTAAATTGTTGTTTATTCTTCCTGCTTAATTCTATAAACTGTTTAATTTCTGCAATTATCTGTGATACTTGTGTAGTCTCCGCACCATCCTTCTAACCCTTCCGAGTCTTCGGACTCGTGGGTGGTGGTACGAATCTCGGGTTATCGGGCCTTCCCGGTAATCGGATTCTCGGGTCGTTACATGTGGTATTATTTTTTGAGGTTCTTCCATCTATTTTGTAAATTATTTTTGTCTACACCCTTTTTCGTTATGTCATTGAAGGGGCCTATGATGTCATTCCACACATGTTGTTTGAATGTGCCTTGGTTGCATGTGTTCTTGTGATATTGGTCGATCAAGAGGTTTAACATCACTTTGTCCTCCCGAGTCGTGAAGTTTGTAACTCGGGGCTTCCCCTTGCTATCCGCCATGAGCCTGTCTACAAGAAAGATAAGGAAGACATCGTCTTCTTAAAAGTTGAAGATAATACACGAGATCATACTTAATACATCACATAAAAGGAGGTAAGTCATGCAAAGTTAATGTAGGCACAATATGGATGCCTTGCATAATTGTTCACAAGTGGAGATTGTCTCACGTACGAAGAGAATGCATAATCTCCCAATACAATTGTAATGTCCTCCCCTTAAACCAAATGACAAGTGGATTAAACTGCAACAATAATGTGTTTGCAATTAACGCATGCCAAAACAACTAGAAAAAGTCTCTTTCTATGCATTCTTCGATGGTCATTTCACACACCTCATTGTATGCATCCCATAGCATGTCATGGCCTTGTATCTGCTTCGAAGCCTCATCCCATTTGAAACCCCCATCGTGCACAAGTGCATTGGCTACTACATAAAATGATTTGTAGAAGCCAAGCCTATGCTTCAAATGAGAGGTGGGAAAATTCAATCCAGTTCGGATGTGAAATGTTTGTCGCGCGACATCCCATGACTCTCCACATTTCAACTCCTCCCTAAGTAATCTTAATAAGATCAGGTCCATCTCCAATGTTCACAATTTACCTAAACAAACTAGATTAATGCCGATTATGACATAGATTTTCCAAGGCCCTAGTGTGCTCGGGAACTCTAAGACCTAGTAAAGGTGATTATTAATTACCGATGAGAGACATGGTGGCAGCCAATCCACAGAGGTACATGCTCGAGAGGTCCGAGAAGTAAGATGTAATGAGATGAGCAGCCTTTTATCAAGAAATTAATATTTGAAGCAGGCAGGTCGATAATGAAAATAACGTCACTTGCATGCTGAAAATATGTATAAGTGAATAAGTACAAGTAAAATAAAGAAACATCACTTATCAGAAAACGTATGAGAGTAAAATATACTATAGTAGTGAAGCGTTGAAGCTCTACTCGAGATAATGCCAACTATCATGATATTACACAATTTTCTCACTCTTTTTGAAAAAATAACAAGTAATTGTCCTGCTCGTAGATGTGGAAGTAGCTTCTACATGTCTCAAAATACAAGTTAATGGTTTCATAAACATGTGTTGAAATATATAAGAAAAGATGGCATGTTTGTCATAAGTGTAGGTGGTGAGAAAATTATACCTTCACATGCAAATGACTAATTGATCAGACATTAATGAGACACATTGATAAGAGACAGGGATATTATACAAGTTTACAACGAGTTATGTGAGATGACTCACCTAGCATATGAACCGTACGAGTGGCCGGGAAAAGCACAGCAAACAACAGTAAGTTAGTTGCCAACAAGTAGACCCGACATGGAAGACATGGAAACAATATAAATGTCACATACATTGAATTCTGTGCTGAAGTAGACAAGTCTGAAAATAGAAGACAGATAACATAAAAAACGTAAGCATGGAACTATATACTAATGGCAATTTGAGGAGAAGTAAAAGGTAAGAAATAAAACCTTGCAACGCAAACGAGTGATTGGTCATACATTAACAAAACATATAGGCAAGAGACCGAGATGTTATATGTGTTTCCAAAAGTCATATGATATGACCGACCTCGGATTTGAACCATGCAAGTCATAAAAGACACATCAGACCAGAGCAACTTACATAAGATTGAGTATAAGATTTAGTATAAGATTTAGTCATGAAAGCCAGTAGTAGCAAAGCCACATAACACATTAAAAATTTAGAAATATATAAGATTGAGTTTACTATCAAAACAAATGTCAAGTAAAGACGAATATTATTTCTTATCATATGAGTTCACGAGGCACAGATTTTATGTATATATGTATAGCCGTATTTTGAGTAGCTTCATATGACTGCTGGCATATGACTTCCTTATCAATATATTGAGTCCCCGTGAAGTCACATTCAACCAAATCCGAACCTGTCACACGGAACTGAATATGCTTCAAACCACTTCCCTATATTAATGTACGCAGATATAATTTCAGTAACAAAATAATTAACGGCCACATATAACGCCCAGACAGTAGTAAAAAAAAATAAGGCTCACATATAAATCTACGCAGAAAATGTAAGTAGAGTAGGGTAATACAAATGTCGATGAGAAGAACATAACACACATATCCCACATGGCAGATGCATGATCTTCTTCCGTGACTACACATGAAATTTAGGATTAATAATATATACCAATTTTGGGGGGGAACATGGAGAAGAAAAACCTTAGGGTTCACAGTGAACGTTGATAGCAACGACAGCAGAGACAGATCCGGCACAGCAGTCCGTGCACCACCGTGTTGCAGACAACGAGGAAGGAACGACGACCACCATCGTCACCGGAAATCAACAAGACATGGTTAAGATAGAATGGGGAGGCATCATCAATACGAAGCAAGAGTCAGTGAGAAAGGGGCAAGGGCAATCGTGGATGGAGTTTTGAGGAAGAAGATTTCACTGTTCAGTCACGAGAGAGATCCGGACTGCAAATCAAGTACGTTGGGCCAGGCGAAGGGAGCGCAGCTACAGCCTTGGCCTGCAAGATTTGGCCCACCTTCGCGGGTCAGAGAGACGACCACCGGAAGGCACCACTGCGCGCAGAGCCGAGCGAGAACGAAGGCCTTCCGTCGGGGAACCACGGCAGAGGGAGTGGTCATCGACCGGATGGTCGAGGAAGGGCAACGAAGGATGGACGGGAGAGGAGCGCGAACTGACCTGAGACGAGGGTTCGCCACCTCTGGAGGAAGGGTTTCGAAGGAAGGAAGA
Source organism: Amorphophallus konjac (assembly GCA_022559845.1). NCBI lineage: Eukaryota > Viridiplantae > Streptophyta > Magnoliopsida > Alismatales > Araceae > Amorphophallus > Amorphophallus konjac. Next base: position 164,141,806 of record CM040119.1, on the reverse strand, counting down.
CGACCTTCGCAGGCCCCGAAGTGACAGACGAGCCGAAGCGACAGGCGACAGGCGACAGGGCGACATGGGCGGGAAAGGAAAAGGCAAGCCGGGACAATCGGAACCCACCTCGCGAGGTGGGTTTCGAAACCCCGATTTAAGCCGAGGTTACCCCAGCGAAGCCCCGGGTTATGCCCAGCTCCCTTTCCAAGCGCATTTCAACATATGCAAAGGGTTAAACACAGGTAAACCCATTTCTAAAGCGGTGCTACAGGTTTCTGCAAATGTATCATTGCTAAACTTTAGACGTAAAAAAATAATTCTTAGATTTGTATTAACAGATGTATCATTTCTTTTATTGAAATAGTGTAAATATACCATCCCTGTAACTGACTATCACCAACCGTGAATTTTACCCTAGTTAAATTTAACCTAACGTGAGAAAAGATAAAAATACTACTCCTCGTTTAAAACAAAAAGACTCACCTCTCTCTCATCCCTAACGAGAGGGGCCTTTGCCCACGATGGCATAGGGAGGGTCGGGAGGGTGGGGGGCCTCTGTGAGGCTAGGGGGGGGGAGCCAGGAGGGGGGGGAGGGGATTGCATGAGGCTGCCGAAGGGGGGGGAGCGAGGTTGGGAGGGGTGGTCTACGTGAGCTTGCCGGAGGAGGGGGGGGAGCAGGGCTAGGAGGGGGGTCTGTGAGGTAGCCAGAGGGGCGATCTGCGTGAGGTTGTGGGGCGGGGGGAGAGCGGGGTAGGGAGGGGGTGTCTGCGTGAGCCTGTTGGGGGGGGAAGTGGGGTTGGGAGGGGGGTATGTGAGGCAGCTAGAGGGGAGGGGGAGAGCGGGGTCAGGAGGGAGGAGGTCTGTGAGGCAGCCCGAAGGGGGGGTCTGCGTGAGCTTGCCGGAGGGGGGGAAGAGCGGGCCGAGAGGGGGAGTCTGTGAGGCAACCTATGAGGCTGTCGGAGGCTGAGACGACTCTATGAGGCTGTCAGAGGGGGGGGGCAGTGTGAGGCTACTAGTGGAGGTGGAGACGAGGGAGAGAGGGGAGGCCTCTATGAGGCTGCCGAAAGGGGAGAGCTTTGCGAGGCTGCCGGTTGGGGGGGGGGGAGACATCTCTTAGAGGCTCTCTTTCTCTCTCTGTCCTCTCTCATCTCTTTTTTAGTGAAAATTTTGAGATTTGGTGTAGATTCTAAGAAAATCCACTTAAACAAAGAAATATTAAGTGAATGAATAAAGCATGAAATAGCACGAGGTGCTAAGGTGGAATAACGTGATCGCCAGAGATGCAAGGCCTCAAAAATATAACAATGAAAGCATGGGAGAGATGATCGCGAAAAATACCTCAAAAGTGCGGGGATGTGAGTGCTTCCTTTCTCTTCAAATCGGCCGGCCGATGAAGAGAGTTCTTGCTTTTATTACCCTTGCAAAATAAACAAATACCACCAAAAGAATTGAATTAGAAACAAGGTGGGTGTAGCATCAAATTCTTGAATAGATGAGCATGAAATATCATAGGATTAAGACACACCTTGTGAGTGTTGGCCCTTAAACCCCTATGCAATAAGGGTGAGGGATATGATATGAATGACATGAAAAATATAATAAAAAGTGTGCAAGAGTGCACTATGGGGAAGATCTCAACGCGGTTGGGATTAAAAATGAATACTATGCATGCATGTTGACAATGATAACGAAAGAAGAATAGAAATAAAAATAGGGGGAGCCTGTTGCTTCTGTTGCTTGTGGCTTTGATATTCAATGGGGAAGAAGCTTTAAAAGATGAAGATTGATGCGCACGGGAGTTCCTTCCTTAGCCAACAGCAACAGCAACCTGTGAGAAGAAAAGAAGAAAAGCAAAAGAAAAGAAGACAGAAGAAGATGGAGAACGGAGGGAGGAATAACAGAGGAAAACAAAACGGAGGGGAAGAAGGGGGTCCAACCCGTTAACAGAGCAGCAGAGCTCTATTAATAGATTGGAAATAGAGGGATAAGAACGGCAAGAGTCCAATGGAGGTAAGATAAGAACGGGCAAGAGCCCCAATCAAGGCAGAAGTCTAATGAGGCAAGGACTCTCTGGGAAAAGGGCTGCGAAGCCAGCAGATGAAACACGCCTTTGGTCAGGGCGTTAATTCAAGAATTGACGACCTGTCAAAGGGCGTTAATTTAAAACACGCCCTGGGTCAGGGCGTTTCCTCCTGGATTAATTTTAGAAATAAATATTTCTTTTATTTAGAAATTATGAAAGACGCCTCAGGGAGAGGCGTGAATTGAAAAACGCCCCATGTTAGGGCACGATTAAACATTTTTCAAACATTTATTCTTTTTCAAAAATTACACAATTCCAGGAATTGACGCCCTCACCTCAGGGCGTCCTTTCATCAAGAAACGCCCCAGGTCAGGTCGTGTTTTAAAACACGCCCTTCACCAGGTCACAAATTTATAAAATAGGTAAAATGGGGAGAAATAGATAAAATGGGGAGACACGCCCTGGATCAGGCCGCGTTTTAAAAACACGCCCCTCTCCAGGGCGTGAATTCAGAAAATAGAGATAAATGCCCATAAAATCCAGAAAAATAGGAAAAAGGAGGAAATGAGGGAAAAATAGGAGAAATTCAAGAAAATGGGAAAAACCACTCAAACAAGCTAATTTGAGGGTCAAATGGGGCATTACAAGGTAATATAAGAAATACTCACAGTAACGTCAATTTTGACGTGTCTACAGCTGTCCCGCCTTGGCGTCTGCTTTGCAAGGGAGCGTAGCAAACTGAAAAGTAGATGCCAAGGTGTGATGAGACACGCAATCAACATCACGTGATGAGAATCAAATCAAAAGCACGAGATGAAGCAAATCTCAGGAAATTCAATGAAATCAACAATGTTTGGATAAAACGAGGAGATGTGCACGCGGTGCACGAAGGAGATAAAATAAATGATCAACTTCCAGCGCGGTGGAAGTATCTCAGGTCACAAACCTGAAAGGTTTCACCATTGGGGAGCGATTACCAGCCAGTGGACGTGCTGCAGCCAAGGTGGATCAAAGGAAAGGATTGAAATAAGATGATAAAAATCTAAACAAGGAGCTCTCGAGAAAAGACCCAAAACAGTAACAAAACGAACTGAGGATCCAATCCGGCAATGAAAATCTCATATCGAGAAAGATTAAGATCAATTCAACTCTCAACATCAGCTTATCAGAATGATTTTTCAATGTTAATTCAAAGTCCTACATGAATGCATGCTGGGCTAAAGGGAAAATAACAAATGAAAATATAATATAATCAAGGATAATATTGTTAAACTGCCCAGACTGGGTCAAGAAACCAATTCTGCGAGCTGATACTAAGCCGAAGTCCGTTTATCCACGCACCAACTCGTAAAAAGGGAACCATCGTCCCCAGTCTTGGACGGCTCAACGGCCTATCCGTGGGACTAAGACTTCTCTGGAATCATCATTGTTTTTGATGAAGGGGAACTCAAATCCCAGATTTACCAAAGCCACCAGGTCCTTGATATAATCTAGTAACATATGTAACATTAGTAAAAATGCATACAGGGAGAGATGGTGGAGCAATAAGTTTGGGAACTGAGAAATGAGCTGCAAGCACCGTGGGACTTTGAGTGATGATGCCCGGACAGTGGGACCAAGAGCTTCTTATCCTGCGCTCAAAATTTCATTAGCCAAGATATAATGAAGATAACAAGCAATAAATGAGGCATTTAAGCATAACAAGCATAGCATGAATGGAAGCATCAATAAGCAATGACAACATAGACATCAAAGCACTCAAAGCTTAGTGTGAATAGCATTCAAGCATGTATTAGCATGAATAGCATGAGTTAAATTATAGCCTTGCAAAGCATCATTGTTTGCTGTTTGTCATAAGGATGACAATCTTGGCATGTGAGATTGAGATTGAATGATTGGAATCAAGTAATGTCCAGTGGCAAAGTGATCAAGTGAAATCAGCAGGAGTTGATTGAATGATTTGTAGATGAATAATCAGAATGATATAGGGAGATGATAATCAAAATGCCCTAGTGTGGCATATCACGAGAATATCGGGAGGAATCAAGAGGTTGATAACAATAAGTGAAGATAGGACTCATCCCGTGCTCTTGATCCTTGCAAAGCTGTTCCTGCAAAACACCATCAGACAATACAATGTAATTTTTTTTATTTTTGGAGTATGCAAATTTTTATGAGTTTTGAAAATATTTGAATTTTTATGAATTTTGAAAAATATTTGAATTTTTATTATGAATTTTGAAAGTATTCAATTTTTTGTTTGATTTTGCTCAGGAAATATTCAATTTTTTGTGGATTTTGGTTTAGACATTGTTAATGCAGCATCAAAGGGTTGTTTTTGAACCACTGGCTAGGGGTCCTAGTTCCTTCCCTTTTCGCTAAAACTATCCAAAGCTGGACGTGCATTGAAAGTGGCATCCTATAACCGACCGTCTTTGATCAACGGTGCCCCTACCAAGACCATACCCGAGAAACATTCGGTCTCAAACGAAAAAAAGAAGAACAATTGTGACAAGCTTTATGCAGGATGGGAGATATCGGGACTTGAATTCTTTCCAAGGTGTTCCCTTCAAAGAGGTAGTCTGTTGTGCCGGGGCTTTGTGCCTTTGATTTTTAGACCCTTGACATGCATACGACCAGGGTTTTCCCTGCGGGGACTTTGCCACTCTTGACATGCCATAATTCATACTCTTGCTTTTATCAAAATTCTGACTTGATTTTCATAATAGCCCTTTTGGCGAGATGTATATCATGAAACTCATATGAAAACTCATATTGATTTTGGGTCAAGACTGCCCCTATTTGAGACTCCTCTCGTATTGGGGATTACCAAGGTTGGTCATCTCATCCGTCAACCTCTTGCCCCTGCACGTGGCCGAGTAAAGAAGAGAAAAGACTTTCAGATATACTCATGGCATGGCCAAAGTAGCAACGGTGTTTAACCAAAGGAGCCGGCTAAGGACGCCGTGAAGTGTGTGAGGTGCCCAGCTAAGATTTGCTCTTAACAAGCGGGGAGAGAATGTTGAACTCCCAGCGCGGGGTTTTATTAACCAAGGTGCTGCAAAAAACAAGCCTAAAGACTCTTTTAAACAAAAGCTTAAGATAAAGGTTTAAAACACCACTCTTAATCTTGTTAGGAAGCACTTCATTTTGAAAATCATGCGTGAAGTAACGAGGTAATGATATCATATAAAATGCACACTTACGCCAATATGTTACCTTGCAACCTTTGTTAAAGCAGCTGCCGCGAGAGGTTGATCATCGTGGGATAGTCCTCTTAGGCAGATAAAGGATTGGAAGCAAAGGATTGAAAGTGGCTTAACAAGAAGGAGTGGTGCCAAGACCAGACTCAGACGAATAAGGAGAAAAGGAAAAGAGGCGAGGGCTAGAACTCCCTCACTAAGGTGTGGAGACCCTGATCACATGGAACAGTCTACAGAAGGAGAGGAGAATCAAGAAGAGGGGTGAGGACTAAAGCCTCGGAAGCAATGGGAGAATGGGCAGATGCCCAAGGCAGTGGATGTGGAAGAAGTTGGGTCGGACCCAGAATCAGGAGGAATTAGAAGAAGAAATTGGTAGATAGAAAGAGGCGGATCCGGAGGGTCCGGAGGCAGAGGAGAATCATGAGAGGAAAAATCCGAAGGCTCCGGAGGGATGACAAAAGAAGGGACGCGATGCCCTGGGACGAAATAGGGAAAAAGATGATGGAAAAGGAAGAAAAAAATGAAGGAGGTGATGTTCTGAAAGATTAGAAAGATGAATCGGAAGAAAGATGGAGGGTCCGGAGGTTCCGGAGGGAGAAAATGCCGAGGGACGCGATGCCCAGGGAGGAAAGAAAAATCCGGAGGTTCCGGAGGAATGAAATCAGGAAGGGGAAGGTGGAAAGGGGCGTCGTGCCCGAGGGAAAAGTCCGGAGGTTCCGGTGGAAGCAAATAAAAAAGGTGGAGAGGGGCGTCGTGCCCAAAGGGAAAGTCCGGAGGTTCCGGAGGTAGCAAATGAGAAGGGGCGCGATGCCCAAGGGGAAAATCCGGAGGTTCCGGAGGAGGAAGGTGGAAAGGGGCGCGATGCCCAAGAGAAAGGTCCGGAGGTTCCGGAGAATGGAAAGGGGCGCGATGCCCGAGGGGAAAGTCTGGAGGTTCCGGAGGAATAGAATCAGAAAGGGCAAGATGCCCAAAGAGGAGGGATAAAATCCCTGGAGGTTCCAGGGAGATAGCAGGAAAAGGGACGCGATGCCCCAGGGATAGTGGATAAAAAGATGAAGATGAATAAGATGGGAAGTGCGGAATATCCGGAGGTGCCGGGAGGCGGGGAAGATACGGGTTTGGAAATCCGGGAAGCAGGAGGTGCAAATGCATGCAATGGGATGGATGCGATGAATGCATGAAATGCAAAGAATATGAAGAATGTGAAGGGCGAGAGGACGAGGTCCTCCTCCTAACCCTGGGAATGGCCCATGGAAAAGATGTGATAGACAAGAAGGTGGATGAAATAGCGGAAGGCCTTTCGGCACCAAGATAACTGCCCCTCCACGGCAGTGAAAGAATACAGCCAATTAGCCCAATAAAAGGAGTTTCAATAAGTGACAACCCCCTTTGAAGGCAAAGATCAACAATGTGAGGGAGTTGGAGAGTTGGAACGGGAAGCATCGTGTTGCCCATTGAATGTGGTATATATGGAAAGTTGAGCAAAATAGACATTCGCCCCTTGTAAGGAATAATGAATTCAGAATTCGGAAATTGGAACAAGGGGTGCCCTGCTCGGCCCTTACACAGCATCAATGCTCGGCATGGCGGCGACTTGGCTTCTTCGACCGTGCTTGGCACAATAACCCGGATTGTCATCCGGCAAATGAATTCTTGAATCTTGAATGGCACGGCCAAATCCTTGCTGCCCGGCTCTTGATTATCTTCGGCACCTGTGCTTGTAGAAGGCCCCCCATTCCGAGTAGTAAGGGGAGGTGAAGCGGAGGCGGAAGGCTCCATGAGTGGTGGAGGCATGATGGAAAGCGTTGGCAAATGGGTGAGCGTAAGCGGGGGTTCAAACACGTCAAGTTTCTCCCTTTGCTCGGAAGCAGTTGGGATCGGCTCGGGTGCAAAAAGGGGTGGATCCTGCTCAGGATTAGCCATGGGTAAGGGTAAAGGGTTAAATGGTGGAATAGGCAAAGTGGATTTTAAAGGGATAATGGAAGGCCGAGGTGGCGGAGATGGGAGGTTAATTGGGGAAGGTTCAATGGTGGGATTAATGGAGGCCGATGGTGTGGAGGTAGATGGCTTAACGGGTGGAGGTTTAATAGTGGAAGGCTTGGGGGAGGCCAGTGTTGCGGAGGTTAATGGTGTAACTGGAGGAGGTGTAATGTATGCGGTGTCAAGGATAGGAGGAGACTTACAATGTGCCGGTGTGGGTGATTGAAGTATCGACCCATCATCGTAACACCAATTAGTCTCATAAATAGGGGTTGGATCAGGGATGGTTTCATCCTGAGCAGGAGGTTCATCAAATGACAGTGGAGGGAGCGGGAAATTAAGAAAACTCGGAAGGGGTGCCTGCGGAGCTTCATCATCATCATACACTGCCTTGGATTCTTCAATTGCCGGCTCTTGATTGCTTGAAATGCCGAAGTCATAATCATTTCTCCTATCTTTCCAGTCTTTCTCCATCTTGGTGATATCATCCAAAGCGGCATGGAGAGGATTGACCGGAGTAGGAGGAGCCATGACTCTTTTTAATTGTTCTTCCATCAAAGTGATTTTATCGAGGAGAGTTTACTGGAGGGGTGTGACCTGAACAACAGAGGGTTGGCAGGACCTTGAAGGAGAAGGGGCCGCATAAAAAGGCCGTGGAGGTGGATTAATGGGCCGACCCGTAGAAGAATCCGGATGGGCCGGATTGCAATGAATAAATGGGCCTTGGGGCCGTGAGGGAGGAGGAATAGAAGGAGGCGGGTGATGGGCCACCCGAGTAGAATGAACAGGAGGAGATGGGTAATGGGCTACCCGATCAGGATTGGAAGGAGGAGGTGGGTGATGGGCCACCCGTGTAGAATTGGAGGGAGATGGGTGATGGGCCACCCGAATAGAATTGGAAGGAGGTGGGTGATGGGCTACCCATATAGAATTGGAAGGAGGGAGAGATGCATGAGATGTACCCTCAACGGCAGCCTTAAGGGCTTGGATCTGTTGAGGGGTAAGATGAACTAACGCATGAATGATCTGGGAGACTTTCTCATCATTGGGACGAGAGGATCCCGAGGGAGTAGTGGCTCGAAATTGAGTTGAAGGACCATTGGATTGGACATTGTCCATGGGTCGGGCATGACCATAAGAATGAGGGCGTGGCCCTTTGAAAGAATGGTGAGAATTTTGATGAACATGTTGAAATTGAGGGGGATAGGATGTGCTAGGTTGATCACCCTCATGAATTGAATTAAACATGTTGTTTTGTTTATGGTAAGCCATTATTCAATCAAAGTAATGTGCAAACAATTTGTAAAGAAACACACAAGTTGGAATGGTTACCTTGATTTTTATTTGTTTAAACCTTGGTGAATTAATGAATTTTTATCAAAGTTTTGAATGATTCACACAAGGGGAGGAAACCTAGTTTCAATATGGTTAGAACTCCAATGCCAACTAGGAACCCTCTCTCACCACGTATATGGGCAACTAACTCGGGACTTCAAAAGGGTACAACCTGCCCGGCGTCCGTGAGGGAATCCACGGGTGCGGGGACTTACGGAGGCTTGGAAAAGGGATTTCCAGTCCAAAGAGACGGAATGCTCAATGGAGGGTCGTCCTGATTCCAAGAGGGTGTGTGGATCCTAATGAAGAGGAGGGGGCTCCCAAACCAATGCAAAGAATGAATGCAACAGGGGAAATCAGGCCAACCACACAATATGATCAATCAATATGAAATATCATGAAAACTCACCCACGGGAAGGGTTGTGGAAACCCACAGTAAAAACACGCCCTGGCAGGGGGCGCTACTAACCAAAGACACGACAGTGTGACTGTCGTGAATCAACGTGAGGGGCCCAGGGCCGGGTAAAACGCGCCTTAGGGTGAGGCGCTATCAATAAAGGGACGCCCTGATGTGGGGCGCTAATCAACAAATAAACGCCCTTGGGAAGGGCGTGAATTCACAGGCAGCAATATAAAGCAGGAAAACCCGAAAATATGCTGGAAAATGCCCTGTCAGAGGGCGTAAAATATGACGAAGACGCCCTGTGTTAGGGCGTTAAATCAAGAAAAACGCCTCTTCCAGAGGCGTGAATTCACTTTCTCCAGGAAAACTTCACGGCCAGCAGTATTAACACTCAATCACACAATCATGGCAATCAATAGAATAAGCATGCTCATCAAGAATTTTAAATAAGTGGAAATTTTAAAGAAAAATCAACAAACTGACCAATCACTTAGGGGAGGGTGTAAAACCAATGGAGGGTGCCCGAGGGGCACAAAAAGGGAGACGCACCGAGGGTGCAATAGGGGAGACGGCACACGCGGGTGCCCAAGGGGAAAGGGGTTATAAACAAAGAACACAAAGTGTCCCACCGTGATCGCCAATTTGTAGATTCTAAGAAAATCCACTTAAACAAAGAAATATTAAGTGAATGAATAAAGCATGAAATAGCACGAGATGCTAAGGTGGAATAACGTGATCGCCAGAGACGCAAGGCCTCAAAAATATAACAATGAAAGCATGGGAGAGATGATCGCGAAAAATACCTCAAAAGTGCGGGGATGTGAGTGCTTCCTTTCTCTTCAAATCGGCCGGCCGATGAAGAGAGTTCTTACTTTTATTACCCTTGCAAAACAAACAAATACCACCAAAAGAATTGAATTAGAAACAAGGTGGGTGTAGCATCAAATTCTTGAATAGATGAGCATGAAATATCATAGGATTAAGACACACCTTGTGAGTGTTGGCCCTTAAACCCCTATGCAATAAGGGTGAGGGATATGATATGAATGACATGAAAAATATAATAAAAAGTGTGCAAGAGTGCACTATGGGGAAGATCTCAACGCGGTTGGGATTAAAAATGAATACTATGCATGCATGTTGACAATGATAACGAAAGAAGAATAGAAATAAAAATAGGGGGAGCATGTTGCTTCTGTTGCTTGTGGCTTTGATATTCAATGGGGAAGAAGCTTTAAAAGATGAAGATTGATGCTCACGGGAGTTCCTTCCTTAGCCAACAGCAACAGCAACCTGTGAGAAGAAAAGAAGAAAAGCAAAAGAAAAGAAGACAGAAGAAGATGGAGAACGGAGGGAGGAATAATAGAGGAAAACAAAACGGAGGGGAAGAAGGGGGTCCAACCCGTTAACAGAGCAGCAGAGCTCTATTAATAGATTGGAAATAGAGGGATAAGAACGGCAAGAGTCCAATGGAGGTAAGATAAAAACGGGCAAGAGCCCCAATCAAGGCAGAAGTCTAATGAGGCAAGGACTCTCTGGGGAAAGGGCTGCGAAGCCAGCAGATGAAACACGCCCTTGGTCAGGGCGTTAATTCAAGAATTGACGACCTGTCAAGGGGCGTTAATTTAAAACACGCCCTGGGTCAGGGCGTTTCCTCCTGGATTAATTTTAGAAATAAATATTTCTTTTATTTAGAAATTATGAAAGACGCCTCAGGGAGAGGCGTGAATTGAAAAACGCCCCATGTTAGGGCGCGATTAAATATTTTTCAAACATTTATTCTTTTTCAAAAATTACACAATTCCAGGAATTGACGCCCTCACCTCAGGGCGTCCTTTCATCAAGAAACGCCCCAGGTCAGGTCGTGTTTTAAAACACGCCCTTCACCAGGTCACGAATTTATAAAATAGGTAAAATGGGGAGAAATAGATAAAATGGGGAGACACGCCCTGGATCAGGCCGCGTTTTAAAAACACGCCCCTCTCCAGGGCGTGAATTCAGAAAATAGAGATAAATGCCCATAAAATCCAGAAAAATAGGAAAAAGGAGGAAATGAGGGAAAAATAGGAGAAATTCAAGAAAATGGGAAAAACCACTCAAACAAGCTAATTTGAGGGTCAAATGGGGCATTACAAGGTAATATGAGAAATACTCACAGTAACGTCAATTTTGGCGTGTCTACATTTGGGAGGAACATTTTAATCATTTCATTACAAAATAAAGAGAATATTTGAATCTTAACATAATCTTTACCTTTACGTTAACTGCGACGGCATATCTGCACTATTTCGACAAAAACATGGTATCCTTATTAATGCATGTAAGGCCCGTGCCTTAATGGATCCTTCGTGGTATTTGTTCTATTAATTGTTCTGGAAATTCCGGCTATTTTCCTGGATTTTTGGGAATTTGTCTGGCATTTTTCCGGATTTGTTCGGAGCTGTTTGAGGGTTAATGAATATTAATAAGATTTTTATATATATAATGATTATATTATATATATATTAATTTTATTTTTATTTTTTTTATATCTCTCTCCCTCTCTCTCTCCCCCGTCGATCTCTCATTTCACCCTCTCCCTCTCTCTCTCCTCCGTGCGGCCACCTCCTCTCCTCTCTTAGGGATCGGGGTCGAGACGGCGTCGGATTGAGACGAGGTTGGCACCGTTGGATTGCTCGCGTCGAGTAGAGCGCGTGGGTGTCCACTTCGGCGTGGATCGGTGATCGTGGGAGCGAGGTGGAGCGTGGAAGCTCCGTGGCTATTCCTCCTTGCATGCGGCCCGTTCGACGGTTTCGGCTTGCGAAAGGTAGGGGGATGGAACCTCGATCTTGCTAGGATCGTTTCCTTTAGCTCGTTTGTTGATTAGCACCCCGTAGCATGCATGATGTTCATATTTCCATTTTTGGGGTTTTAGCCTAAATCTTGAGTTTAATGCGTTTTAGGCCTTGCATGTGCTAGATTTAGATGTTAAATTGTTGTCTAGCATGCGTGGTTTGACAGGTTATCAGGTTTTTCGTCGATAACCGGCGTTTTCAGCCGTCCGGGAGGGCTTCGGTTTACAAACCGCACCCGCCCGTAGCCCAGGTGCAGTGACGGTCCTGCCAGGAACCGTCACTTGCCCGACGGTCCAAGGTGGACGCGTCACTACCAAATAGCGGCCCAATAGGGGTGCGTTACTTGGAGAGTAACGGTGGGGCTCCCATCCGTTACTCATCAACTGTTTTCCGTGATTTTTGTCAGGCGGTGCGCCCGGCGGCCAGTCGGCCGACCGTCGTTTCGGTCCGACGCGCCTAGACCGGGGCGTTACTTCGCCTGTTACCATTTAGAACGCTGATAGGTGGTTTGAGCCTCGGGTGGATGTGACGGCGGTGACCCCACGCGTCGCTTCGAAGTAACGCGCAGGGCCCCCACCGTTACATGCCTTTGGTGCCTCTTGAGCTGGAATCCTGACGGGAGTGACGGATGGGGACTGGAGCGTCATTCTTGAAGTAACGCGCCGACCCCCGACCGTCGTTTGCATGTGGCGCGTGGGTCCTTGACCGCCACTTCCCTGATGGCTGCAATATATTCCCAGCCCATTGCTTATGCGTTCCGTTCTATATTCATGCCATAGTTGTATTGTTTTACTATATCGTGGCGTGTTTTATGTGCCAATAGAGTAGCTTTTCTTTCCAGGCAATGGAGCCACTGTTGTTTCCCTAAGGTCTGTTGAGTACCGACCCGCTTGAGGATGGCGGAGGGGTATATTTCCCATTCACGGTTTGTAAGCTAGTTCCGTGGGCTCCCAGCCAATGGTAGCGTCCTGCCAAGGGAGAAAACTAGTTAGAGGGCCTGGCTCAGGCTAGAGTCAGTGTGTGCACACGTGGTCGGAGACTGTGGACTGACGCCGACGGGTGTCACTCCGACTGGTCACTTGGTTTGGTACTGTTTGCGCGCTTAGCTTGTCGCTTGTCGACTGCGAGTGCTTGAGACGCAGTGTAAGCCGTCAGTGGACGCTTCTGGTTTCTGCTCCAGTGGTTGTCCTTCCTTGTTGCTTGGACTAGTTGCAGCTCATCCTAATTGGTAGTTTTAGCTTTAATCGCTTGCATTTAATTAGTAGCGGCATGTGTTAGCTGTTATACTTGCTTAGATAGAGTTTACAGCTTTCTTGTGATTAGATATTCATGCCATTGCCTGTGTATTTATTTGAATGCATGCTTTAATTGCTGTTAATTATGCATGTTCGCATGTTTAGCGCGAGGTAGGGATCCGCGTGACCCCTACTGAGTCTGGCTGTGACTCACCCTTCTCCTTTCAGGTGAGCCGCGCCCGACATCTCCCGGAGTTTAGTGTGCTGTTTCGGGACCGTTCCTTAGCTGCCAGCTGAGCACGAGCTGCCTTTTTGAGGCTTGTGTTGTACTTTTGCCGGGGTATGCCCCGCGTAGTTGTGCCCTGTGGACTAGTGTTTGTAACTCTGGACTAGTTATATATATCACTCTGGTTATTTTAAAATTGCTTCCGCACTTGTGTTTAAATCTTAAATACTTATTTGTATTGCGCGCCCCAATTCGCAATTAATTATGCATATTCCTCAGCTAACCCCCCCCACTAACCCTTCAGGGGCCTCATCAGCCTCTTGGGTGGCCTCCCCAGTTCTTGGTGTCGGTATACCGATGTTATCGGTGTATCGATATCCTGAACTCTGGGTCGTCTCAGGTGGTATCAGAGCTTGAAGTTGAGGATTTGCGTAAAGAATTGGAATTGACGCTTGGTCCAGAGCTAGTCCTGTTGTTGTCTCTTGCTGGCATAGGATGTTTTCCGTATGATTGATGGATTTCATCGTTGATTGTGTTTCTGGCAGCATAATTATGCCGCCTCGTCGAGGAAGACCTCCTCGAGCTCCTCGTGTTCCTCGAGATGCGCCCAGGGAAGATAGCGGTTCTGCACCTCCTCCTGCAGTTCCCGCTGTTCCTGTCGTTCCAGTTGCTCCTCCAGTGCCGATCGTTCAAGCTGAAGTGCCTGGCAGTCGAGGCAAGGCTTTGAAGGAATTTCTGATGTTCAATCCCCCTGCTTTCGATGGCCAAGCTGATCCAGAAGTCGCGAGGCAATGGATGGATGCGATAGAGCGTGTTTTTGTCTCGATGGAGTGTGCTGAAGATGAAAAAGTCATGCTCGCTGCCTTTCAACTCCAGGGTACGTCCATTGCGTGGTGGAAAGCCGAGTGGCAGATTTCCTTTCGATCCAGACCTCTTCGGCAAATCACTTGGGCAGAGTTCGTCGCTGCTTTTGAGCGTGCCTATACTCCTGCCTGCTTGCAGATGGATAAGATGTATCGGTTTATGGAATTGACCCAGGGCAGTATGACCGTGCTTCAGTACAGGAATAAGTTCTTGGAATTGGGTCAGTATGCGCCCCATGTGCTGGCCAGTGAAGCTTTGAAGACCCAGCAATTCTTGCGAGGGTTGAGGCCAGAGTTGAAGATGCCGTTGATAGCGAGTCGTGTTGCGGATCTTGATACTGCGTGCCAGACAGCTGTAGCCTTAGAGCTGGAGATGGCGAGACCGGGTGGATATCCCCAGGCAGGGTCAGTGCAGCCGGTGGCTCAGGTTCAGCAGACTTACCGACAGCCCGTGCCTAGTGTTCCTTCGGTCCGGTCAGAGGTTTCCAGTGCTTCCTCTCCTTCTAAGCCCAAGTTCAAAAGGTTCAAGAAGAAGAAGAAGTTTGTTCAGCAGCCGTCCGGTGCAGATTCTGTTCAGCAGCCGACAGCACCTTCTTCTCAGACTCGACAGAGCTCAGCTGCTAGTCAGCCGTGGACGTGTCGGAGATGCGGTGGTCATCATAAGGGCCAACCGTGTTCTCTTCCTGTTGTTTGCTTTAGGTGTGACCAGCCAGGTCATGTGGTTCGAGATTGCCCGCTGAGGCCGAATCCATTGCAAGCTCCTCAGTTTTCTCAACCTCAGCCGCAGTTTAGACCTCCTGCACCTCAAGCTCCACAGCAATTTTTCTCTCAGGCGTCGGCGTCTTCTCAGCAATCTTCAGTTGGTTCTAAGAAGCAGAAAGGCAAAGTTTCTCATTTGACAAGAGCTGATGCTGCTGCGTCCCATCTTGTGGAAGGTACGATTATGCTTTATGGTCATGCAGCTCATGTCTTATTTGATTCTGGTGCTTCTCACTCTTTTATTTCTGAGGATTTTATGGCTTGTATTGAGGAACCCACTTCTGAGCTGTCTTGTGAGTTGTTTGTGGAATTGCCTTCTGGAGATTTCATGGTTACTCCCTTGTGTTTGGATGAGTCTCCTGTGATGATTGATGATCACCAGTTGCCGGCGAGATTGTATGCGTTGCAGCTGGCAGATTATGATGTTATTCTGGGAATGGATTGGTTGGAGCATTATGGAGCTGTGGTTGACTGCAGATCGAAGAAAGTCTATTTTCAGCCCCAGGGAAAATCAGCCTTTTATTTTCAAGGTATTCGATCCCGTTCTTCTCGTATGATTATTTCTGCTATTCGAGCCTATAGGTTGCTTAGCGCAGGTTGTCAGGGATTCCTTGCTTCAGTGGTGGCTGTTGAAAAACCACGACGGGATGTTTGTGATATTCCGGTTGTCTGTGAGTTCCCTGATGTGTTTCCTGACGAGTTGCCAGGCTTGCCCCCAGAGCGAGAGATTGAGATGGTGATTGAACTGATTCCAGGTACTGGCCCCTTAGCAAAGCCGCCGTACCGAATGGCTCCAGCTGAATTGAAAGTACTGCGTGCACAGCTACTAGAGTTACTGGCGAAGGGTTATATTCGTCCCAGTTTTTCTCCGTGGAGTGCCCCAGTACTGTTTGTGAAAAAGAAAGATGGAAACCTGAGGCTTTGTATTGATTACAGGCAGCTGAATCAGGCGACTATCAAGAATAAGTATCCGCTCCCCAGGATTGATGATTTGTTTGACCAGTTACAGTCTGCTGCTGTCTTTTCACGGATTGATCTCCGATCTGGCTATTTTCAGTTGCGGATCCGGGAATCTGATGTGGAGAAGACTGCTTTCAGTACCCGATATGGTCACTTTGAATTTTTAGTCATGCCGTTTGGTTTGACTAATGCCCCAGCAGCCTTTATGGATCTAATGCAGCGTATCTTTCGTCCATTTCTGGACCATTTTGTGGTGATCTTTGTTGATGATATCTTGATATATTCTGCCTCTGTTGATGGTCATGTGCAGCATTTGAGGATCGTTCTGCAGACTCTAAGAGATCACGAGCTTTATGCGAAGCTCAGTAAATGTGAATTCTGGCTTCGGGAGATTCATTTTCTTGGCCATGTGATTTCTAGTGATGGAGTAGCAGTAGACCCTGCAAAGATTGATGCCGTTTTGAGTTGGCAGAGACCGAGGACCATCACGGAGATACGAAGTTTTTTAGGATTGGCTGGGTATTACCGCAGATTCATTCAGGATTTTGCGAAGATTGCAGCACCGATGACTAAATTGACACGGAAGGGTGTGCCATTTGTCTGGTCGGATCAGTGTGAGGCTAGCTTTGTTGAATTGAAAAGGCTGTTGACTTCTTCTCCAGTGTTGACTTTGCCTTCCGACTCGGGTGGTTTTCTTGTTTGTACAGATGCGTCTCGAGTAGGTTTGGGTGCAGTGCTGATGCAACATGGTAAAGTTATCGCATATGCGTCTCGGCAATTGAAACAGCATGAAGGAAATTATCCCACTCATGATCTAGAGCTAGCTGCAGTTATTTTTGCCTTGAAGATCTGGAGACATTATCTGTATGGTGAGAAATTTCAGATTCTTACTGATCATCAGAGTTTACAGTATATTTTCTCTCAGAAAGATCTGAATCTCAGGCAGAGGCGATGGATGGAATACATGAAAGATTATGACTTTACACTCTCCTATCAGCCAGGTAAAATGAATGTTGTGGCTGATGCCCTGAGCAGGAAAGTACAAGTCAGTCATTTGTTGCTTCGTGAATGGAAATTGTGGGAACAGCTTCCGAGCGAGGCATTGTGTGTAGAGATTCCTGCCGATCCGAGGATGGCAGTTTGTGCTAGCTTGGTTTTGGGTTCAGCTTTGTATCAGCAGATTCTAGAAGCCCAACAAGCTGATTCTGATTTGGCCCGTGTTATATCAAGATATGATGTGGAATTTGATGACGAGCTGGTCGTCAGTTTCCAGGGCAGATTGTATATTCCTGTTGATGATGATTTGAGGAATGAGATTTTGAGTGAAGCCCATGGTTCCCGTTTTGCTATTCACCCTGGTGTCACCAAGATGTATCAGAATTTGAAGAAGCAGTTCTGGTGGCCCGGCATGAAGAAGGACGTGGCTATTTTTGTTTCTAAGTGCTTGACTTGTCAATTAGTTAAAGCCGAACATCAAAAGCCAGGTGGTCTGCTTCAGCCATTGGAAATCCCGATGTGGAAATGGGACCATGTTACTACAGATTTTGTGGTGGGTTTGCCTCGAACTTCTCAAGGTTTTGATGGAATCTGGCTGCTTGTCGACAGATTGACGAAAACCGCCAGATTGTTGCCAATTAAAGTTACTTGGAGTGTGCAGAGATTGGCCGAGCTCTATGTGCAGAAGATCGTGCCATTGCATGGAATTCCTGTTTCACTTGTGTCAGATCGTGACCCGCGTTTTACCTCTGGCTTCTGGCGTAGTTTCCAGAAAGCTTTGGGCACTGAGTTAGCTTTCAGTTCAGCGTATCATCCACAGTCAGATGGACAGTCAGAGAGAACTATTCAGACTTTGGAAGACATGCTAAGATCGTGTTGCCTTGATTGGCAAGGTTCGTGGGGTCAGCATTTGCCACTTGTTGAGTTTGCTTATAATAACAGTTTTCACTCCAGTATTGGCATGGCTCCTTATGAAGCGCTGTATGGTCGTCCTTGTCGTACTCCTCTGAACTGGTTTGATGTTGGGGACCGACTGTTGACAGGACCGGACATGGTACAGCAGTGTTCTGATGTGGTTCGTCTGATCAGACAGAGATTGTTGACGGCTCAGAGTCGACAGAAAAGTTATGCAGATCGACGCAGACGTCCACTACAATTTGAGCCAGGAGATATGGTGTTTGTTAAAATATCTCCAATGAAGGGTGTTTCCAGGTTTGGGAAGCGTGGAAAGCTTAGTCCGCGGTATGTTGGCCCTTTTCCGATTGTTGAAGCTATTGGTTCAGTAGCTTATCGTTTGCAACTGCCGGCGGCCATGCAAGCTATTCATAATGTGTTCCACGTGTCTCAGTTGAGGAAATATGTGTCTGATGCTTCTCATGTTCTCGATGATTCAGTGTGGCCCGAGGTGACTGCTGATTTGTCCACGCCAGAGTTTCCTATCCGAATTGAAGACCGTCGTGAGCAGCGGTTGAGAAATAAGGTTATTCCTCTGGTAAGAGTTGCTTGGCAGCGTCACTCTGGTAACGAGTCTACTTGGGAGCGTGAAGATGAGATGCGTCAGCTTTTTCCTTTCTTGTTCCAGTGAGGTATAAGTCCTTTCTCAGTTTCCTCCTTTTCGGTTATTGTAAATTTCGAGGGCGAAATTTCTGTAAGGAGGGAGGGACTGTAAGGCCCGTGCCTTAATGGATCCTTCGTGGTATTTGTTCTATTAATTGTTCTGGAAATTCCGGCTATTTTCCTGGATTTTTGGGAATTTGTCTGGCATTTTTCCGGATTTGTTCGGAGCTGTTTGAGGGTTAATGAATATTAATAAGATTTTTATATATATAATGATTATATTATATATATATTAATTTTATTTTTATTTTTTTTATATCTCTCTCCCTCTCTCTCTCCCCCGTCGATCTCTCATTTCACCCTCTCCCTCTCTCTCTCCTCCGTGCGGCCACCTCCTCTCCTCTCTTAGGGATCGGGGTCGAGACGGCGTCGGATTGAGACGAGGTTGGCACCGTTGGATTCCTCGCGTCGAGTAGAGCGCGTGGGTGTCCACTTCGGCGTGGATCGGTGATCGTGGGAGCGAGGTGGAGCGTGGAAGCTCCGTGGCTATTCCTCCTTGCATGCGGCCCGTTCGACGGTTTCGGCTTGCGAAAGGTAGGGGGATGGAACCTCGATCTTGCTAGGATCGTTTCCTTTAGCTCGTTTGTTGATTAGCACCCCGTAGCATGCATGATGTTCATATTTCCATTTTTGGGGTTTTAGCCTAAATCTTGAGTTTAATGCGTTTTAGGCCTTGCATGTGCTAGATTTAGATGTTAAATTGTTGTCTAGCATGCGTGGTTTGACAGGTTATCAGGTTTTTCGTCGATAACCGGCGTTTTCAGCCGTCCGGGAGGGCTTCGGTTTACAAACCGCACCCGCCCGTAGCCCAGGTGCAGTGACGGTCCTGCCAGGAACCGTCACTTGCCCGACGGTCCAAGGTGGACGCGTCACTACCAAATAGCGGCCCAATAGGGGTGCGTTACTTGGAGAGTAACGGTGGGGCTCCCATCCGTTACTCATCAACTGTTTTCCGTGATTTTTGTCAGGCGGTGCGCCCGGCGGCCAGTCGGCCGACCGTCGTTTCGGTCCGACGCGCCTAGACCGGGGCGTTACTTCGCCTGTTACCATTTAGAACGCTGATAGGTGGTTTGAGCCTCGGGTGGATGTGACGGCGGTGACCCCACGCGTCGCTTCGAAGTAACGCGCAGGGCCCCCACCGTTACATGCCTTTGGTGCCTCTTGAGCTGGAATCCTGACGGGAGTGACGGATGGGGACTGGAGCGTCATTCTTGAAGTAACGCGCCGACCCCCGACCGTCGTTTGCATGTGGCGCGTGGGTCCTTGACCGCCACTTCCCTGATGGCTGCAATATATTCCCAGCCCATTGCTTATGCGTTCCGTTCTATATTCATGCCATAGTTGTATTGTTTTACTATATCGTGGCGTGTTTTATGTGCCAATAGAGTAGCTTTTCTTTCCAGGCAATGGAGCCACTGTTGTTTCCCTAAGGTCTGTTGAGTACCGACCCGCTTGAGGATGGCGGAGGGGTATATTTCCCATTCACGGTTTGTAAGCTAGTTCCGTGGGCTCCCAGCCAATGGTAGCGTCCTGCCAAGGGAGAAAACTAGTTAGAGGGCCTGGCTCAGGCTAGAGTCAGTGTGTGCACACGTGGTCGGAGACTGTGGACTGACGCCGACGGGTGTCACTCCGACTGGTCACTTGGTTTGGTACTGTTTGCGCGCTTAGCTTGTCGCTTGTCGACTGCGAGTGCTTGAGACGCAGTGTAAGCCGTCAGTGGACGCTTCTGGTTTCTGCTCCAGTGGTTGTCCTTCCTTGTTGCTTGGACTAGTTGCAGCTCATCCTAATTGGTAGTTTTAGCTTTAATCGCTTGCATTTAATTAGTAGCGGCATGTGTTAGCTGTTATACTTGCTTAGATAGAGTTTACAGCTTTCTTGTGATTAGATATTCATGCCATTGCCTGTGTATTTATTTGAATGCATGCTTTAATTGCTGTTAATTATGCATGTTCGCATGTTTAGCGCGAGGTAGGGATCCGCGTGACCCCTACTGAGTCTGGCTGTGACTCACCCTTCTCCTTTCAGGTGAGCCGCGCCCGACATCTCCCGGAGTTTAGTGTGCTGTTTCGGGACCGTTCCTTAGCTGCCAGCTGAGCACGAGCTGCCTTTTTGAGGCTTGTGTTGTACTTTTGCCGGGGTATGCCCCGCGTAGTTGTGCCCTGTGGACTAGTGTTTGTAACTCTGGACTAGTTATATATATCACTCTGGTTATTTTAAAATTGCTTCCGCACTTGTGTTTAAATCTTAAATACTTATTTGTATTGCGCGCCCCAATTCGCAATTAATTATGCATATTCCTCAGCTAACCCCCCCCACTAACCCTTCAGGGGCCTCATCAGCCTCTTGGGTGGCCTCCCCAGTTCTTGGTGTCGGTATACCGATGTTATCGGTGTATCGATATCCTGAACTCTGGGTCGTCTCAATGCAAATGCAAGAATATTTTTTTACAATTTCAAATTTAGCAATGTCATATTTGCAAAAAAACCTTTCTTTATATACTCATGATTTTAAAAAAAAATTTACATTTGCACTAACACTAAGCTCTTTGGACGGCTCGCCATTCAATGTTTTCTCTAAATTTCAATTTTCCGATGTTGATCCGATGAGTGAAGCTACTTTATAGTTGATACATTCAAAACTTCAAATTGCACATAGTAATGTTCATAACAACATGTATATGGGGGAGTCCCCGCAGGGAACCCCCCCTCCCCATGTGTGCTTCCTGTTCCCCTCCTCCGCCTCCCTCCGGCCCTCTCCTCCCCTCTCTGCCCTCCTCTCCCCCGTCTCTCCCCTTTCTCTCTGTGCTCCCCCCCCCTCGTCTCTCCTATCGTCTCCCCCTTTTCTCCCCGCCGATCCTTCCGCCCCTCTCCTCCTTCCCTGGCTCCTCCCCCCTGTTCTTCTCTCTCCGCCGGCCCCGACCTCCCAACCCTTCCCCCCCTCCCTCCGCTGTCCTTCCTCCCTCCCCACCTCTTCCCCCATCCCCTAAACTCATCGCCGGCCGACCCGCCATCCCACCCACCCGGCCCCCCTCCCCTCCTCTGCGTCATTTTCTCCGCCCCCCCCTCCACCCCCCGACCCCCTGGCCCTGCGCCCCTTCCCTACCTCCCTCCCTATTTGTCCCCCCCCCCCTCGTCGACCGCTGCCCCCCCACCCCCGTAGACCTCTCCCCCTCTGTGCCGTCCCTCCCCCCTTCTTCTCCGTCCCCCCCCCCCCCCCTTCCCTCCTCTTCCTCCCTGCTCGCCGCCCCCGCCCTCGCTATCGTCCCCTCCTGTTGTCCAGCCCACCGTGTTAGCCTCCCCAAACCTTGTTTGTTAGCCCATCTCCTTCCCTCTTCCCCCCTCCACCCGCCGCCCCTGCCTCCCGCTTCCGTCGTCTACCTTTTCCTCTTGTCCCCCCCCCCTCCCCACCGTCCCTGGTCGTCTCTTCCACTGGTTTGGGCATCCCCTCTGTAGCAACCCTGGAAAAAAAAATAAAAGGAAATAAAAACCCCAAATTAATCAAATTTGATAAAGTATTAAATAAATGAATGAGAAACATCAAAAAGAATAAATAAAACGACAGAATGGAAATAACGCATTTGGTCAATGCGCTACTTCATTAAGAAACGCCTCTAGATAAGGTGCTAATTAACAAGGGACGCCCAAACAATAAGGCGTCAATTATCAAACGGCCAAAATAAAAAAAAAGGGAAGTAAATGTAACGCCCTCCACCTGGGCGCGTTTTTCACAAGAAACGACATTGTCAAAGGCGTCAATTTAAATTCAACGCCCTTACTAAAGACGTCAATTCTGTTCGAGTTTCGATCGACCTAGGAGACTATCCAGAGCAAGTTCTGGATAACTACGTCGAGGATAGAATATAGTAAGGACTCTATCAAGGGAATACTACCCTTAATCAAACTCTAACTCTATTAGGGTTCCCCAAAACCCTATAAATAATCCTTGTCCACCAAACCCTAAAATCTATTTGGTCGAAGCTCTGCTGCTGCGTACGTGAAGAACATGTGATGTTCTTCTTCCCCTGTCTACGGTTTTAGTTATGAAGAATATTAATTGTTCTTCATCTTATTCTCCTGTAGGTTGCCTGCATCTAGAAGGAACGCCCATATAGTGGAAGGACGTGAAGTTCTTCATCATCATCTTCTTCTTCTTCCTCCGGTAATCAGAAGACTCTGTTGCTAACAGAGAGTCCTTTTCTCTTCACAAATCTTAACCGAGTCTTCACACAGATCATCAGGTAGGTTTTCTCAAGATCGTTGCCCAAACTAGCTTAAGATCTTAATAATATCATCGGTCGTGCATGCATATAGTTTTATTGTGGTTTCAGATGGCTTCTATGTAATTTCAAAAAGAAACGCCCTTGACAAGGGCGCTAATTTAAATAAGCGACCCACACTAGGGCGCTAATCTTTGTTTTGACGCCCTTCCCAGAAGTCGTCAATTACATGTAAATAATAAATACCCACGTTTAAAATTTAATATCTATGTAACAATGAATCTAATATATTGCATGAGTATACCTATGAAATCCTGCTATTTTTCCTGTCATGATCATGTACCCTTTTTCCTGAAATTTTATTATCTGAAAATGATGCGGGACGGGATTGAAATGAGCTAAGACCTACGAATGCAACAAGTGCGGCCAGCACTCGCATGCCAAAGGCAAGCCGGGCGGCTGACCTCCGTAGCGTTCCTCCGGGTGGAGGCGTCTCTCAACAAGAAACTCAAGCCCAACGACCGTCCCTATGAGGGAAGCGCGGGGATCTTAGTGGCTAAGGAACCGCCTTACGTCTAAGGGAATCGGGTCCGAGCTCGGCGCTCGGCTAGGGCCACGGGATGGGTGCTCTCAACTCGCAGTCACCCGGTGACTAAAGACTATCTAGGAACCTAAACACTCACGCGGCATAATAGAAAGCATACTAGTAAAGCAAGTGCCAACTAGGGGAGCGTCGCACGTACCTCCACGCCTAGGCGTGGGGAAGGAACCCCGGCCGAGATCAACAACCCCGATACACAAGGACGAACAATAATACAACCTCAACCACCAACGCCAACTCCTCGCAGGGAGATAATAGGCTACACAAAGAGATTCGGGGCTGCCGATGTACGGGCTGACGGGCGGCACTCAGTGAAGGGTTGGCCGCGAGGAGGATCCGAACGGTGGTCGGCAGGTTCGCAGCAATGCGTGACTCCGCGGTGAAAGCTCTCACGACCTGGTCCAGTGTCCGATTGAGGCGCCGTCAGCGATGGCGCGTAGCTAGGTCACGGGAGGAAGCCTCGGCCAAAGGGGGCGTGCAGATTCCGTCCGTGGAAGCCGGGGGCGCACCTGCAAGTTGTGACAGGATTATGCTCCCAGAACCGCACGCTCGAGCGGGAAAAATCAAAAGAAATAGCTCCGAAGGGCGAGCGGAGCTCCGCTTGTTGGAGGACGAAGAGGACGCAGAGCAGCAGGTCCCGACCGAAGGAATCGGTCAGATCTGGTCGTGGCTGAGAGCAGCAAGCTCTGGAATCCGCAGGTGGTCCTGGCGCCGGGTGGACAGGGCAGACCTGCGCGACCTCACGGGAATGGACGCCACGAGCAGCTCGGACGTCGGAACGAGGCGAGATCAGCGGCGTTGGACAGAGGACGAAGAAAGGTATAACCTGTGAAGATCCCACGTCCAAACTCGCAGACGTCCATCCCGTGGGATTTTTGCAAGGGGGCGAACAGAACCAGGCTCGCAGGGAGAGGGGGTCCTGCGCGCGCTCACGAAGAAAATCGCCACGGGTGATGCCGAACTCCAAATGAGGCGAGACCAACTCGCACGCGTCGGCGACTCGTAGAAGAATCACCCAAAAATGGGCTGGTCATCCAAAGTTGCCCAGAACAGAGGAGGTAGTCGCAGCTCTTGGAGACAAGATCTGGTTGCACTGAACTTGAATCTGTGAAGAGATAGAAGAGAGGGGGAACCTCGGCGTCGCACCGAGGGGATGGGGAGTCACACCCCAGGCTTGCTCCCGTCGCAGGAGCAAGGAGGAACAAGGAGGGGCGCAGCCACCTTCAAGGAAAATCAGCAATTTCTTTCATTCATTCAATAATCTTTCAAAGAAAATACATGAGATGTTTTATATGGGGAGGGGGAATGCTAGGGTTGAAACCCTAGCCAAGAGGGAAAGGAGAGGGGTGCGCACATGGCATGGAAAGGGGGGGGGTGCGCAAGGCTTCCTAGAATCTAGGAGGGAATTGGGGAAGGGGGGCGGCCAAAGGAGGGAGGGTGGTCGGATGGGGAAGGGGGAAAAGGGGGGGGGCGTGCCCATCTTCCTATAATCAAGGAGGGGGCCGCACACTCCACTCCTAGAAAGTAGGAGTGGGGCGGCTGCCACCTCCTCCTCTTGGAGGAGATGAGAGGGGCGCCCAAACCCTAGCCCATAAGGGGGGGGGGCGCAAATCCCAATGGGCCACTCATGTGGGATGGTGGTCAGCCCAAATGGGCCAAGAAGGGTGGACCACAAGGTGGCCCACTAACCTTTTTGCCTAACTAATAAGCCTAACATCGCCCAATGGAAGCCTAATTGGCCCCAATTGGCCTACAAAGGTCCACAATAATAATAAAAGTGTCCACGCAGGGACTACACCAAGGCCCAGCATGGCCTAAAGCATAAAATAACTAAAGATAATTCCGCTAGTCCGCCAAGTGATCGCCGAGCCAAAGGGATGCTGGCGTGCTCCGTGTGCTCCGTCGAGTAATGCGCCACGTGTCCTCACCAATTCTCCCCGGGTGGGAAGAACTCGACCCCGTCGAGTAAGGGTCACGGTCGCTCAAGTAACGCTCCAACAGGTCCGGGTCGATCCTCTCTAGCTCTCCACGTGTGATCCAGGTGTCGTCTGTCGCAGGGCGCCCTCTCCAACGCACTAGGAAGCGTTGGTAGGCTCCGCTCCTGGTAGTGGTCACCTGCTCATCCAGTATGCAATCTATATGCTCGCGTTTCTGTAATGGGGCTGGAAGAGGTGGACGCTTAGAAGGTGTAACACTCTCAACAGGAGGGGAGGGCTCAAGAGGCTCACTGGGAATTACCGCGGGATCCCGATATGCCACCAGATCTGAGACATTGAACGTCGAACAGATCCCATAGTCGTCTGGCAGCTCAATCTCATACGCATTCGACCCAATTCGCTTCCATTCTCGAAAGGGTCCAGCACCGCGGGCCTGGAGTTTCTTCACGGCCCCCGAAGGAAACCGTTCAGGTCTGACCCTGATCATGACGTACTCTCCTTCTCGGAACTCACGGGTGCGTCGATGCGCATCAGCTAACTCCTTATAACGTGCGTTGCTGGCCTCGAGGTGGTGATGATGCAGACTCTGAACTAGCTGTGTTGACTCATACCTATGTGAATGCAGTGGTGGTCCTGGAGATCCAAATATGGATCTAATATGCCTTTGACGTTTACCTGACTTGACAACATGGGGAGGACCTGGACAACCAAAGTATGACCTATCATGCACATGTGTCCTATGACATATGGTAGACTCAGAAGGATGAATAATCCCAAGCTTACTCATGACATCTCCCCTATATGACGATGGACATGGTGAAACATGGGGAAGAGACATGTGTCCCTGGCCTCCTAAGCTCGGGCATCTGGATGCCTGCAAGGTGAGGTGTTGACTAGAAGGTCTAGGTGGTGTATGATAGTGGACCTCCTCGACAAGGTGGGGAAAAGAATATGGGTCGAGAGGCTCACTAGGGAGGGGATCGAATGGGTCAAAGAAATGATGAACCCTCCCGACAGGTCCCTTCACTATACTTGCCCATGTGCGACATTCGCCCAGGTGCAGAGGATCACCTTCAGGCGCTCTAATATATGGGGCAAGGGGCTCACAAGAGAGGCAAGGAAAGCTAGGTTCCTCCCTCGGGACCGTGACACCATAAGAGGGGATAAAATCAACCTCCACGGGTATGGGGAAGAATAAAAGGATCTCGGAGGTGATATGTCCTATGGTGTAGACCGAGGTAATAGACCCCAAAGCAGGGAGCGTGAAGCTATGACTATAGGGTTGGTCAGACCCTAAGGTCAACATATAAGTCAACTCCCATTGATAATCTAAACTCCTAAGGAAGTCCTTCACATTTTCAAGAAAGCAGAAGGACCGAAAAGTGGTGTGAAAGGAGTTAAGGGGTACTACCGGTAGAGCTGGTTCCATGGGTGGGTAACAAGGAATCGAAGCATCTAGAGTGGGACCCTTCCTTAACCAGCTAGCTAGAGGCTCTCCCATGACAAGTTTGCCCTCAGGAGACAAGAAAGGCCCTAGATGAGGGTCGAAGGGCGAAGCATCTCCCTCAGGTGGGGAAAGGGAATCCTCTATGAAGTAGATGGGACCTTGGCTCTCGATCATGGGTGTTGGGCTAAGAGTGTCGACCCTAACCCCTGTAGGTTCTGGCACGACTTCATCCTGGCTCGAGGGTGGGCCAGGGGAAGTCGGTGATCCCATAGGAGTGCCCATCCTTTCAAGTTTCTCCCTAAAGAGTTGCAGGAGTTCTGCGAGGGGGAGATCTCTCAAGTTAAGGGCATTCGGGGAGACTTGCTAGTAATCATGAGATTTAGTCTCGGGCCTAGACTCACACACAGGTGGCACCTTGCTCTTCCAACTATGATGTGCTCGGTTGGGGTTAAGAGGTGATGGGCGTTGCAGAGGTTGAGCCCTTATAGTGGCCTTAGACTGGCCGAGAGAGAAAGGAGGAGTGGTAGTGCTCCTCGAGCTATGGGTCTCCGAGTAGGAGGGGGAGCGTTGGGGAGTGTAGATCTTCCTAAGTTCTACCTTCATCTCCTCCCAAGAGTGTATGGGCTCTTGCCTCCTACCTGCCCTAAGACTCACTATGCGATTCCACGCTTCCATGGCTTGAGGTGAAAGTTGTCCCTCGGCAATATTGACTCTCGCGGAACCATATATCCAATTCTTCTCAAAGTATTTTCCCATGGTAGCCTCCCACTTTAGATAGGCTCTAGGGCTCGATCCATCAAAGCGAAGGTCCGCATCTAGAATGATGTCCAGGAATAGAGGGTCGGTCGGACCCTTGTGGAGGGCCGAGTTGTATGGAGTTGACCAAGTAGGGATAGCCATAAAGATACACCTGAGGACTCTAAATACACATGCACGCCCTAGGACTATGGAAGGGACATGTAGGACAACTAAGGGATGGGACTAGACACGACTCAAAATGGAGATGGAAAAAAAAAAGGGGAAGAATGAGGACTCAAATGCATCTAAAACAAACCTAATGACTCACATGCAACTTAGACAAATCTAATGCCTCAATTGCACCCTAGACAACCTAAAGACTCAAATGACCTAAGACCCCAATTTGTTAGAACAAACTGGTTCCCTAAGCTCTGATACCAATTTGATGCGGGACGGGATTGAAATGAGCTAAGACCTACGAATGCAACAAGTGCGGCCAGCACTCGCACGCCAAAGGCAAGCCGGGCGGCTGACCTCCGTAGCGTTCCTCCGGGTGGAGGCGTCTCTCAACAAGAAACTCAAGCCCAACGACCGTCCCTATGAGGGAAGCGCGGGGATCTCAGCGGCTAAGGAACCGCCTTACGTCTAAGGGAATCTAGTCCGAGCTCGGCGCTCGGCTAGGGCCACGGGATGGGTGCTCTCAACTCGCAGTCACGCGGTGACTAAAGACCAGCTAGGAACCTAAACACTCACGCGGCATAATAGAAAGCATACTAGTAAAGCAAGTGCCAACTAGGGGAGCGTCGCACGTACCTCCACGCCTAGGCGTGGGGAAGGAACCCCGGCCGAGATCAACAACCCCGATACACAAGGACGAACAATAATACAACCTCAACCACCAACGCCCACTCCTCGCAGGGAGATAACAGGCTACACAAAGAGATTCGGGGCTGCCGATGTACGGGCTGACAGGCGGCACTCGGTGAAGGGTTGGCCGCGAGGAGGATCCGAACGGTGGTCGGCAGGTTCGCAGCAATGCGTGACTCCGCGGTGAAGGCTCCCACGACCTGGTCCAGTGTCCGATTGAGGCGCCGTCAGCGATGGCGCGTAGCTAGGTCATGGGAGGAAGCCTCGGCCAAAGGGGGTGCGCAGATTCCGTCCGTGGAAGCCGGGGGCGCACCTATAAGTTGTGACAGGATTCTGCTCCCAGAACCGCGCGCTCGAGCGGGAAAAATCAGAAGAAATAGCTCCGAAGGGCGAACGGAGCTCCGCTTGTTGGAGGACGAAGAGGACGCAGAGCAGCAGGTCCCGACTGAAGGAATCGGTCAGATCTGGTCATGGCTGAGAGCAGCAAGCTCTGGAATCCGCAGGTGGTCCTGGCGCCGGGTGGACAGAGCAGACCTGCGCGACCTCACGGGAATGGACGCCACGAGCAGCTCGGACGTCGGAACGAGGCGAGATCAGCGGCGTTGGACAGAGGACGAAGAAAGGTACGACCGGTGAAGATCCCACGTCCAAACTCGTAGACGTCCATCCCGTGGGATTTTTGCAAGGGGGCGAACAGAACCAGGCTCGCAGGGAGAGGGGGTCCTGTGCGCGCTCACGAAGAAAATCGCCACGGGTGATGCCGAACTCCGAATGAGGCGAGACCAACTCGCACGCGTCGGCGACTCGTAGAAGAATCACCCAAAAATAGGCTGGTCATCCAAAGTCGCCCAGAACAGAGGAGGTCGTCGCAGCTCTTGGAGACAAGATCTGGTTGCACTGAACTTGAATCTGTGAAGAGATAGAAGAGAGGGGGAACCTCGGCGTCGCACCGAGGGGATGGGGAGTCACACCCCAGGCTTGCTCCCGTCGCAGGAGCAAGGAGGAACAAGGAGGGGCGCAGCCACCTTCAAGGAAAATCAGCAATTTCTTTCATTCATTCAATAATCTTTCAAAGAAAATACATGAGATGTTTTATATGGGGAGGGGGAATGCTAGGGTTGAAACCCTAGCCAAGAGGGAAAGGAGAGGGGTGCGCACATGGCATGGAAAGGGGGGGGGTGCGCAAGGCTTCCTAGAATCTAGGAGGGAATTGGGGAAGGGGGGCGGCCAAAGGAGGGAGGGTGGTCGGATGGGGAAGGGGGAAAAGGGGGGGGCGTGCCCATCTTCCTATAATCAAGGAGGGGGCCGCACACTCCACTCCTAGAAAGTAGGAGTGGGGCGGCTGCCACCTCCTCCTCTTGGAGGAGATGAGAGGGGCGCCCAAACCCTAGCCCATAAGGGGGGGGGCGCAAATCCCAATGGGCCACTCATGTGGGATGGTGGTCAGCCCAAATGGGCCAAGAAGGGTGGACCACAAGGTGGCCCACTAACCTTTTTGCCTAACTAATAAGCCTAACATCGCCCAATGGAAGCCTAATTGGCCCCAATTGGCCTACAAAGGTCCACAATAATAATAAAAGTGTCCACGCAGGGACTACACCAAGGCCCAGCATGGCCTAAAGCATAAAATAACTAAAGATAATTCCGCTAGTCCGCCAAGTGATCGCCGAGCCAAAGGGATGCTGGCGTGCTCCGTGTGCTCCGTCGAGTAATGCGCCGCGTGTCCTCACCAATTCTCCCCGGGTGGGAAGAACTCGACCCCGTCGAGTAAGGGTCACGGTCGCTCAAGTAACGCTCCAACAGGTCCGGGTCGATCCTCTCTAGCTCTCCACGTGTGATCCAGGTGTCGTCTGTCGCAGGGCGCCCTCTCCAACGCACTAGGAAGCGTTGGTAGGCTCCGCTCCTGGTAGTGGTCACCTGCTCATCCAGTATGCAATCTATATGCTCGCGTTTCTGTAATGGGGCTGGAAGAGGTGGACGCTTAGAAGGTGTAACACTCTCAACAGGAGGGGAGGGCTCAAGAGGCTCACTGGGAATCACCGCGGGATCCCGATATGCCACCAGATCTAAGACATTGAACGTCGAACAGATCCCATAGTCGTCTGGCAGCTCAATCTCATACGCATTCGACCCAATTCGCTTCCATTCTCGAAAGGGTCCAGCACCGCGGGCCTGGAGTTTCTTCACGGCCCCCGAAGGAAACCGTTCAGGTCTGACCCTGATCATGACGTACTCTCCTTCTCGGAACTCACGGGTGCGTCGATGCGCATCAGCTAACTCCTTATAACGTGCGTTGCTGGCCTCGAGGTGGTGATGATGCAGACTCCGAACTAGCTGTGTTGACTCATACCTATGTGAATGCAGTGGTGGTCCTGGAGATCCAAATATGGATCTAATATGTCTTTGACGTTTACCTGACTTGACAACATGGGGAGGACCTGGACAACCAAAGTATGACCTATCATGCACATGTGTCCTATGACATATGGTAGACTCAGAAGGATGAATAATCCCAAGCTTACTCATGACATCTCCCCTATATGACGATGGACATGGTGAAACATGGGGAAGAGACATGTGTCCCTGGCCTCCTAAGCTCGGGCATCTGGATGCCTGCAAGGTGAGGTGTTGACTAGAAGGTCTAGGTGGTGTATGATAGTGGACCTCCTCGACAAGGTGGGGAAAAGAATATGGGTCGAGAGGCTCACTAGGGAGGGGATCGAATGGGTCAAAGAAATGATGAACCCTCCCGACAGGTCCCTTCACTATACTTGCCCATGTGCGACATTCGCCCAGGTGCAGAGGATCACCTTCAGGCGCTCTAATATATGGGGCAAGGGGCTCACAAGAGAGGCAAGGAAAGCTAGGTTCCTCCCTCGGGACCGTGACACCATAAGAGGGGACAAAATCAACCTCCACGGGTATGGGGAAGAATAAAAGGATCTCGGAGGTGATATGTCCTATGGTGTAGACCGAGGTAATAGACCCCAAAGCAGGGAGCGTGAAGCTATGACTATAGGGTTGGTCAGACCCTAAGGTCAACATATAAGTCAACTCCCATTGATAATCTAAACTCCTAAGGAAGTCCTTCACATTTTCAAGAAAGCAGAAGGACCGAAAAGTGGTGTGAAAGGAGTTAAGGGGTACTACCGGTAGAGCTGGTTCCATGGGTGGGTAACAAGGAATCGAAGCATCTAGAGTGGGACCCTTCCTTAACCAGCTAGCTAGAGGCTCTCCCATGACAAGTTTGCCCTCAGGAGACAAGAAAGGCCCTAGATGAGGGTCGAAGGGCGAAGCATCTCCCTCAGGTGGGGAAAGGGAATCCTCTATGAAGTAGATGGGACCTTGGCTCTCGATCATGGGTGTTGGGCTAAGAGTGTCGACCCTAACCCCTGTAGGTTCTGGCACGACTTCATCCTGGCTCGAGGGTGGGCCAGGGGAAGTCGGTGATCCCATAGGAGTGCCCATCCTTTCAAGTTTCTCCCTAAAGAGTTGCAGGAGTTCTGCGAGGGGGAGATCTCTCAAGTTAAGGGCATTCGGGGAGACTTGCTGGTAATCATGAGATTTAGTCTCGGGCCTAGACTCACACACAGGTGGCACCTTGCTCTTCCAACTATGATGTGCTCGGTTGGGGTTAAGAGGTGATGGGCGTTGCAGAGGTTGAGCCCTTATAGTGGCCTTAGACTGGCCGAGAGAGAAAGGAGGAGTGGTAGTGCTCCTCGAGCTATGGGTCTCCGAGTAGGAGGGGGAGCGTTGGGGAGTGTAGATCTTCCTAAGTTCTACCTTCATCTCCTCCCAAGAGTGTATGGGCTCTTGCCTCCTACCTACCCTAAGACTCACTATGCGATTCCACGCTTCCATGGCTTGAGGTGAAAGTTGTCCCTCGGCAATATTGACTCTCGCGGAACCATATATCCAATTCTTCTCAAAGTATTTTCCCATGGTAGCCTCCCACTTTAGATAGGCTCTAGGGCTCGATCCATCAAAGCGAAGGTCCGCATCTAGAATGATGTCCAGGAATAGAGGGTCGGTCGGACCCTTGTGGAGGGCCGAGTTGTATGGAGTTGACCAAGTAGGGATAGCCATAAAGATACACCTGAGGACTCTAAATACACATGCACGCCCTAGGACTATGGAAGGGACATGTAGGACAACTAAGGGATGGGACTAGACACGACTCAAAATGGAGATGGAAAAAAAAAAGGGGAAGAATGAGGACTCAAATGCATCTAAAACAAACCTAATGACTCACATGCAACTTAGACAAATCTAATGCCTCAATTGCACCCTAGACAACCTAAAGACTCAAATGACCTAAGACCCCAATTTGTTAGAACAAACTGGTTCCCTAAGCTCTGATACCAATTTGATGCGGGACGGGATTGAAATGAGCTAAGACCTACGAATGCAACAAGTGCGGCCAGCACTCGCACGCCAAAGGCAAGCCGGGCGGCTGACCTCCGTAGCGTTCCTCCGGGTGGAGGCGTCTCTCAACAAGAAACTCAAGCCCAACGACCGTCCCTATGAGGGAAGCGCGGGGATCTCAGCGGCTAAGGAACCGCCTTACGTCTAAGGGAATCTAGTCCGAGCTCGGCGCTCGGCTAGGGCCACGGGATGGGTGCTCTCAACTCGCAGTCACGCGGTGACTAAAGACCAGCTAGGAACCTAAACACTCACGCGGCATAATAGAAAGCATACTAGTAAAGCAAGTGCCAACTAGGGGAGCGTCGCACGTACCTCCACGCCTAGGCGTGGGGAAGGAACCCCGGCCGAGATCAACAACCCCGATACACAAGGACGAACAATAATACAACCTCAACCACCAACGCCCACTCCTCGCAGGGAGATAACAGGCTACACAAAGAGATTCGGGGCTGCCGATGTACGGGCTGACGGGCGGCACTCGGTGAAGGGTTGGCCGCGAGGAGGATCCGAACGGTGGTCGGCAGGTTCGCAGCAATGCGTGACTCCGCGGTGAAAGCTCCCACGACCTGGTCCAGTGTCCGATTGAGGCGCCGTCAGCGATGGCGCGTAGCTAGGTCATGGGAGGAAGCCTCGGCCAAAGGGGGCGCGCAGATTCCGTCCGTGGAAGCCGGGGGCGCACCTGTAAGTTGTGACAGGATTCTGCTCCCAGAACCGCGCGCTCGAGCGGGAAAAATCAGAAGAAATAGCTCCGAAGGGCGAACGGAGCTCCGCTTGTTGGAGGACGAAGAGGACGCAGAGCAGCAGGTCCCGACTGAAGGAATCGGTCAGATCTGGTCATGGCTGAGAGCAGCAAGCTCTGGAATCCGCAGGTGGTCCTGGCGCCGGGTGGACAGAGCAGACCTGCGCGACCTCACGGGAATGGACGCCACGAGCAGCTCGGACGTCGGAACGAGGCGAGATCAGCGGCGTTGGACAGAGGACGAAGAAAGGTACGACCGGTGAAGATCCCACGTCCAAACTCGTAGACGTCCATCCCGTGGGATTTTTGCAAGGGGGCGAACAGAACCAGGCTCGCAGGGAGAGGGGGTCCTGCGCGCGCTCACGAAGAAAATCGCCACGGGTGATGCCGAACTCCGAATGAGGCGAGACCAACTCGCACGCGTCGGCGACTCGTAGAAGAATCACCCAAAAATAGGCTGGTCATCCAAAGTCACCCAGAACAGAGGAGGTCGTCGCAGCTCTTGGAGACAAGATCTGGTTGCACTGAACTTGAATCTGTGAAGAGATAGAAGAGAGGGGGAACCTCGGCGTCGCACCGAGGGGATGGGGAGTCACACCCCAGGCTTGCTCCCGTCGCAGGAGCAAGGAGGAACAAGGAGGGGCGCACCCACCTTCAAAGAAAATCAGCAATTTCTTTCATTCATTCAATAATCTTTCAAAGAAAATACATGAGATGTTTTATATGGGGAGGGGGAATGCTAGGGTTGAAACCCTAGCCAAGAGGGAAAGGAGAGGTGTGCGCACATGGCATGGAAAGGGGGGGGGTGCGCAAGGCTTCCTAGAATCTAGGAGGGAATTGGGGAAGGGGGGCGGCCAAAGGAGGGAGGGTGGTCGGATGGGGAAGGGGGAAATGGGGGGGGGGGGGGGGGGCGTGCCCATCTTCCTATAATCAAGGAGGGGGCCGCACACTCCACTCCTAGAAAGTAGGAGTGGGGCGGCTGCCACCTCCTCCTCTTGGAGGAGATGAGAGGGGCGCCCAAACCCTAGCCCATAAGGGGGGGGGGCGTAAATCCCAATGGGCCACTCATGTGGGATGGTGGTCAGCCCAAATGGGCCAAGAAGGGTGGACCACAAGGTGGCCCACTAACCTTTTTGCCTAACTAATAAGCCTAACATCGCCCAATGGAAGCCTAATTGGCCCCAATTGGCCTACAAAGGTCCACAATAATAATAAAAGTGTCCACGCAGGGACTACACCAAGGCCCAGCATGGCCTAAAGCATAAAATAACTAAAGATAATTCTGCTAGTCCGCCAAGTGATCGCCGAGCCAAAGGGATGCTGGCGTGCTCCGTGTGCTCCGTCGAGTAATGCGCCGCGTGTCCTCACCAGAAAATTGGTAAATTCTTGAATTCACGACCTTGTCTAGGTCGTCTCCTACTGAACTGACGCCCCAGAGCAGGGCGCTAATTGAAAAGTAACGCCCCTGTCCAGGGCGCGTTTTTGTTAAAAATTCAGAATATTGATTTTCTGCAGAATAGAAATATTGAAGGGACGACTGATGTACAAGTCGTCAAATTTGTAAATAAACGCCCCTATAGAAGGCGTTAATTTGATAAGTAATGACTTAGATTAAGTCGCTATTTTCCTGTGACACTATTTTACACTGTTACTGTTAACCGAGGGTTTCATATGTATATATATATATATATATATATATATATATATATATATATATATATATATATATATATATATCGGCACTATATTCCAGTCCGTGAATATAGTCACATGTTTCATGATGTTTTATCGTTTACCCACTAACTCTCATTGACATACAAGCTCTCCTTTGGACACTCCGTTCCTTTGGACTAGCGAGTTAGTCATAGAGACCTCCGTAAGACTCCTCGAGCCTTGGATTCCCTCAAGGCCGACTGAGCTGGTTGTACCATAAAAACCCGTTACACAATCTTTGCCATGTCACTCTATAGAAACATGGTATACCGGCCCTCATGTCATGCCATGGGTATGATGTGAGAATTATCTTAATAAACGGGGAAAAACATGCCGATGATGTGCTATTCTTGTAGACCTCAATTCTATATTAAACTTGATGTTCTTGTGGATCTCAATTCTATATAAAGAATGTCCATACTTGTTTGTCATGGTACCCAAGTTAGGGAACCAATTCCACCTAGTTTTATCGATAATCGTGATTGTAACGTTATTATCGCCTAACTATGTCAAGTGTCATATTTTTGGACTCTATTCTTTCAAAGTGTATCCTACATGTCTACAAGCTTTATCCTTGAAATTTCATATTGGCTATACACAAGAGTGGATGTTAAAATACATGATTAATGCCTGCGCATATAGGGCCCGATCTGGTCCTGGGAGGAGCACCCGAAAGTACTTGTGTCCATGGGAGTTGATTGATCACGGTATTGGCATTATACCGAAGTGCATGACTAGCTTGATTGAACATTCCACAAATCTTGTACTTGTACTTGACTTGATATTACATGACTTGCGTGACCCGAAAAAGGGTAATTGCATACTTGCGTGCTTGAACCATGATAGTCAAATTCCAACATAACATGATGAGTTTACTTGCTTGAAAGTCTTGTTATCTGCTTGATAAGTTCTTGAAAGTTCATGACTAGTTCTTCTTGCTATCTTATTGTTATATTCTCTTGCTATCTTGTCGTTTTGCGAGCATGCATAGCTATAGTGCATTCATGGAAAAATGTAATTACTTAAACCTCTTGCTAGTCCTTGAGATATAATTTCCTACTGAGCATTCGCTCACTCAGTGTTTCCATACTTTTCAGGTAAGTCCGACGATGAGGGAACTCAATCTGAAGGGGATGGTCAAGAGTGAAAGAGTTAGAGCTACTCAAGCGTCAATTATTCCTGTCTTTTCTCTATTTTCTTGAGTCAAGCGTTGTATTTTTATTTTATTGAGTCTAGTATTTGCAAGGGTTTGTAATAGACATATTCTTATTAAAGGAATTAATGGATTGAGTTATCTTTATATTTACGCACTCTGTCTTTGTGTCGAATACACTACTACTCTGATTGACATGATTGATATAAACTCGTCGCGCATCTCCGGGTACCTTCCGCGCTCGGGGCGTGACACCCTCGGACTCCGTCGGAATGGGTCAGGTCCTCGTGTTGCAGGTCATGGGTCTCCTCCCTCGGTCTCGAAGAAGCTCGGAGATACATCGCTTTCCTCCCGTATCCTACCGGATATTGGCCTCCCGAGTTCTCTTTTCTCCCTCGGTTCGACAGCCAAGTGCGCCCCAAGGATGAACCCGGCCACCTTCGGCATCGGCTGACTCTTCCTCGGTTCTCTGGAGCTCCCACCCTCGGTGGTCCCCTGTGCTCTCCACGTTTCCCCGATACCCCCCCTGTTTGTTCACTGCTATGGTGTCGATATGGGCTCTGTCTGGTCTATCTGTACGGTTGGGGTTTTCTTCTTTCTCTTGTAATCAGCTTGTTCTTCGTATTAAATGAATGATCTATCTTGTTTTCAAAAAAAAATTGTATATGTAGATACGAAATTTATTTTTTAAATAAACATGAGAAATCTACTAAAAACTTCTTGAATTTGACAATCCTTTCATCGGTGATTCCCAAGTCATGGCGACATGGTTGGACGGCTCTGATCGAAGTATCAAATATCACATCGTCCATCATGTTAACTAGATTCTTATTCCTGTATTTGCATCTAAGATTTCGTCTCGTGTCGGACCGTACCAACGGTAGATCGATATGACCGATCTATAATATACAATCGGTACGTTTTCATATTTTTTAAATATTATTTATTTTATTTTATATTAAGAATGTTTTATAGGTGGATTAGTTAGAGGTATTATGTTTAAGAGGGGACTCACCGACTCGGAATGCATTGGCCGCATAATTTTTTTTTCTTTTTAACATTCTTAGTAAAAAAAATTTAAAATCTCAAAGACATTCCCCAGATTCGAACTCTAACACAGATCACCTAACCAACTAAGTTGAGATTTTTTTTGAATTATTTTATCTGTACTATGTATATAAAATCTCTTTTTTTATCTCAATACGTAATCATATTGACCAGTATCATATTATACCGGCAAAAGATCGATACTACCGATACAAACAGTTCCTTAAACCTTATTTGCATCCTCTATTTTCTTTCTTTGTTCATTTGAATTTCATCCTCAAACTCTACGACCCAAAAATTTGGGCCCTTAAGATTAGAGAGATATAGAGAGAAATATAGCAATTTTCAACTCAACTCCAATTTTAATGATCGTATCTGACCCATAACTCCAAACTAAAATGGGTATAAGATTTTTTTTAAACTTTAAATCTGCATTTCTTTCGATTACTGCTCCAAACCAAAAATGTCAGATTTATCATACACCTGATTCACTTTCCTTTTCATTGACCCAACGAGAAAGATAGAAATATTTTCAACTGATGCATTGGCCTTCATGATTTTTTTTTTAAAAAATATAGTATCTCTAATATTTTATTCAGATTTCAGAATAGAATGCCCCTTCTCCAATTTCACTAAAAATCTGCAAAGCTTTCCTTTTGAAATCCCCAAATCTGACTTTTGTTCTTCGGTTCGGTCACCGCCCTGGCGAAAGCAGCGGACAAAAACTCACCGCGGGACCACCGCACATAGGGGCCATTGATCGGACGGCTCCCATGAATGAATCCTCCGCCGTCCACAGCCTCTGATCCTGCAGGGAGCTCACATCGGACGGCTGACGACGGGACAGCACGCCCACCGTGTGGGGTGTGGTGGACACGGTCTCGTCTGTTTCCGGTTTGTCCGCTTCTGTAAGGTTTGAATTAAGCGACCAACAATAGTGTTGACTTAATTTCTTTTTATTGACACGTCAGGAATGTGATTTATATGGAAGAGATCAAATAAAGATGATTGGTTTATAAGAGGCTAGTTATCAAAATTATTTATTTAAGGAAAAACAGTGGCCTAAATCAAACATCAGTTTAGTGTGCAACTGAACTGAGCATAATAAGAAAGCTTACTTAATCTGATCTTAATAAAAAGTCTTAATAATGATTTGATTGCTTAATCTGAATTCTAGTATAAATGTAATCTTTACATACAAAAAATGATTAATTTCATATATATCCCCCACGTATATAAAATACCAAAATTATCATCTTTAATCATCAAATATCAAATATTCCATGATTATCCCTTAACCAAAAGTCTCTAAAATATCATTAAATGACGAAAATACTCTCAAGATCTCCGTTAGTAGATTTGGGGTTGATACGAGTGTTGGGGGCATTTTTGTCACTGAATTATATTTTTAAAATTTTTGTTTGGTTAATAACAGTAATATTTATGATATTTTAAAAATAAATATGAAATTTTCAATATTTTATATATAAAAAGGGTTTACATTAACACTAAAAAAAGAAATTTTCAAAGGACAGAAGTAGAAGGTTTTGGATTTCTAACTTGTGTTACTGTGAACAGGGTGGGCTCTGGCGCTGTCATAAAATGCCAATATATATACAGACATATCTGACTGCTAAATCTCCGCCCTTCCTTCCTTATCACGCCCACCTCCTCTCCCCCTCTCTTCCCTTGTTGCGTCCTCCTCTCCCTATCCCCTCCTCCCCCCTCCTCCTCCTCTCCCTATCCCCTCCTGCTCCTCTGCTTTTCTCGCCTCAACCTCTCTGCAATGGCGACGACCTCACCGTCTTCTCCCCTCCCGGAGTCCGACCTCCTCGCGTGAGCTCACTCTGAAAGCGAAACAGGTGTTCCGGGGGGAAAGGCCCCGCCGCTGGGCACACTCCGAGCTGCAAGCTCTCGTTCCGGTGAGCGGCCGGGCCCGTCTGCTTCGAGCTTTGCACGCCGAGCTTAATTACCAGTTTCAAATGCTTTGTCGAAGTTTTTCTTCTTTCTAATACATATGAGTCACACCCACCACCTGGCGAATTCTTTTCTTCTTCTCATTCTTCTTCTCCCTCTCTCTCTCTTCTGTTTGGTGGGCAATCCGGGATTCTGGTTTAGATTCTTGCCGAGTATTCTCCAAGCAGGAAGTGCTTCAGAACACAGAAAGGAATCCTGGGTTGGCCCCAAAATCCTATTTTTCACATCACCTGAGCCATTAAATATGGTAGAAAGAGGTGTGTATATATATATATGTGTATGTATGTGTGTGTGTATATATATATATTTATATATGGAGAGAGAGAGAAAAAGAGAGTTGCTTTTTAGATTTGTTCTCTGCCTGTCACGCTTTAGCATATGGGCCCTCCATGGATTAATTGCTGCCCATGCAGTGATACTTTGGCTTCGTCGTGGGACGTGCTCCGGCGAGAATGGCGCCGAGGAACAGCCGGGGGAAGCCCAAGGGCGAGAAGAAGAAGAAGGAGGAGAAGGGTGAGCAATTCAGTACTGCTTGCTCTTACAAGAACCATCACAGCCACTCCTTTTCTTTTCTTCTCTCTCTTTTTATCCTTATGTTATGACAGGCACCTGCTGGTTTGAATTCACTTATGGGGCCACCATGTATATATATATATATCTTATGTATGCGTTTATACATGCATGTCTCTTCTCATCTTTTTTCCTCTGCAGTTCTTCCCGTGGTGATGGACATAACCGTGAACCTGCCGGACGAGACTCACGTTGTCTTAAAGGTCTGAACTCCCATCTTTTTCCCAACTCTCCAGTCTCCTTTTTACTGTATTGTTGTAGTAGATGGGAGAGGACCCAAGAATGCCTCGAACATGTAGTGTTCCAGGGTCCGGAGTTGCAGTCACAGGACGAGAGAACCTTGTGAAGTGAGTCTGTGAGGAGGGGGAGGACTGCAAAGAGAGTCCTGGAGGATGCCAGGTTCTGGGGGCACATGGAGGTTTTAATTCTTGGTTTATAGTCGTATGAACAACCATGTCACCATGAATTAAACTTGGGGGCAATTGCGCTTGGAGAGTGACATTACATGGGACTCCCTTCTGCTCCACTCTGTTCTTCACACCTCTCTCTCTCTCTCTCTCTTCTCCCCCCGCCCCCCCCCAACATGTGTTCTCCTGTGCTGCTAGCATCACCCTGATGCTCTCCTGGCCGAAGGCTTGTTAAAATTGGTAAGCTGGGCTAGCTGCTGGGGTCGCAATACCTTGCTCGTGAGCTGACCCCTCGGTGCCCGTACCCTCTCTCCCTCTCTCTCTCTCGCTGCTGGGGTCGCAAGACCCTGCTCGTGAGCTCACCCCTCGGTGCCCGTACCCTCTCTCTCTCTCTCTCTCTCTTGTTTGACATAATATCTCTCTGTTCGCCCTATTTCTCACGATCGTTTCGGAAATGCACCGTGCTTTTACTTCCTTGCTCCACTGTAGATGTCTGTTAACTCCTAAT
The DNA here is from genome assembly GCA_022559845.1 of Amorphophallus konjac. NCBI lineage: Eukaryota > Viridiplantae > Streptophyta > Magnoliopsida > Alismatales > Araceae > Amorphophallus > Amorphophallus konjac. The sequence goes on along the minus strand of CM040119.1, from coordinate 164,101,044 downwards.
TTAATTACAATTAGCCTAGTGCTTAACTTAGATATATAATAGCAACTATACTCCTAGAAAAAAGAAAGAAAAAAAGATGAAGAGAGAGAAATAACATTTTCTTTTTTATTTTTTGAAGTATTAATCCGGTTAATAGTTGGTCGGAGCAATTTCATTTAAATTCTAGGTGCATAATGCTTAATATAATAATTATGAGAATATGAAGTAAAACATACAAAACCAAAAGTCAAGTTCGTAAAATTGACGTGTGGCGTGACCAAGGGCGTACGAAATGGGGGTCGTGGCTTGTTTCGAATGGTTCCGGCGAGCAGTCTCCGTCCGCCGGATTGGATCGCGGTATCGCACCTCTTTTTTTCTTGTCCTCTTCTGACAGGTCGGTGTGTGATTTGGGTGCAGGGAATTTCGACGGACAGGATCATCGACGTGCGGCGGCTGCTGTGTGAGAACACCGTCACCTGCGCCATCACCAGCTACTCCCTCTCCCATGAGGTGCGTCCCTCTCTCTCTTCTCCCTGATCTTTTCATTTCCTTTTCTTTTCTATACCATGACATAATATAATGCATTAAAGAGTTCATAATTTTGTTGGATTTTATTACCACGATGGTAAAATAAGAACAATGTCACTTATTTTAAAATCATATGATTCAATTTTTGATTTTTGATTCACACCTTCAAATTTTCTTTCGTATCGTAAACTTAATTACAAATAAAAAATCAAATTAAAAATTAAAAAATTACATATCAAGTGATGTCATAAATTACAACATCTAAACAGTTCATTTTATATTCACCTGAGAAATAAATATCAAAATTATTATGATTCTTAATATGTAAATAATTTATTAATAATAAGGAAGATTTAATAGTGTGGATAAAAAATCAAAGATTAGATCACGGAGTTTTAAAGTAGTTGCCGCCGTTATTATTGTGTAAACCATTGGTACACACGAGGACCCCTCTAATTTTATAAGATGTAGAAAAAATGACGAGAAGTTGATGACCATCTTTTTGGTGGTGGAGCGAGGGACTCTCGTGTATCCACAAAGGTCTATTGACCAAAATAGTTATTCACCAGCCCTGTTTGATAACGGGTTAAGTCCGGGTAAGATAGATTAATCGGATCGAGTGAATTATTTATTATTGACATTTTTTTCTTAATCAGAGTCAAATAAGGTTAAAATTGATTAACTCATTCTTAAAAAAATAGGTGGAATGAATTAACCGACCCCGATTAAGATTAAGAATCAGATGAGCCACTCCTCGTAGACCATCCGCCCCTAACTTACTTTGTTATCAAACTCGTCCCAAAGATCTGTTTGATATAAAACCCATGCCTACCGATTAATTGCCTGTCCATCATTTCGGTCGAATAAATACCCCAAATAAGATGATCTTATTCCAGCAAAAATAAGAGCATTAAATGCTCTTCCACATGTTAGTTCCACACTTTCACCAAATTGTGAACATGACGAAGAGGGCCAAATGACCAATTTGATGTAAAACCCGTGCCTACTTATTCATCATTTCGGTCGAGTAAGTACCCCGGATAAGGTGATCTTGCTCTAACAAAAACAAGAGCATTTAATACTCTTCCACATGTTAATTTCACACTCCACCAAATTGTGAACATGACACCCCGACGAATAAGACCAATGACCGGCGAATACGTTGCCCTGGTCAGTAATATTCACCGATAAAACGGAGCCAAAAAGAATAGTACAATAATGGACATGGGCTTTGGTATTCTAACATTAGGTAGAGACAAAGTAGAGGTAAGACGTTGTTAGTTCAACTCTCCCATCCGGGGAGCGAAATCCCCACCAAGTTGGGTGGACGACAGAGAGTTTGCACGAGTTGTGTAGAACAAAGAATAAATGGGGCGTCTCAAATTGAAAGTCATCTCAAAATGTGGAATTCACTCTTTTTGTAAGGTTTTTTTCTGAATGGTTGAATTCATGTTAAGAGACGTAAAGAAGAGACCCACTAAGTTTGATGGTGGTGGCATGACCAAGACCTCAGTTATTGGGTTGCCAAATACCCAATGTTGAGTTTTGAACTCACTGCATTAGATACTAATTTACAAGGGAAAAAAATAGACCTAAAATCCTAACAACCATTTTTTTGGGGTTTATATTACAGAACAATAACTTACGTTAGTTTCAAAGTTGTAGTTGCATATATATATATACACACAATACTTTAATTGATATTTTACGTCAAACAAATCATCTTTTATTGAAAATTTAGATGGGTGAGATTAAATAACAAAAAATTTTGTTACGGGTGAATGGTGTGAATATCCGAAAGGAGTGTGAGTCCATCAGTCAACTAGAGGTAGTTTGATAATCAAATATGCCACTTGCAGGTGACGTATTTATCGGTCTCATGCCGGTTCCGTCGGTGTAACGCCGATCTCGATTTGATAGAGTCTAGAAAGTAACTCATACTAACCGAGACTTATAATCGGAAAATCCGATTGCCCTGCTAGATCCTGTGGGGTTGAATAAGTCAACCCCAGTTGTCCCGTCTCAACCTTAATCCACTCGTTTATCAAACTGTCTCCTAGAGTTGTCAGTGATTTTAGTCTCACATTAGATTCTATAAAGAGTTGGACTGATTTAGAAGAAAAAGAATCTCTTAACTCAATACCCAGATTTTGAGAAAGAATAAATGATTCTTAACCAATGATATTTGAACCTAACTTTTATCCATTTACTTTTATCCATTTACTTGTTACGCATGAACGGATGTAACTTTGATCATCACTTAGTCAATCAGAGCGTCGATCTTATAAAGGGTAGTTGTTGTCACGGCTGAGTGATACGAGCACACCTTATTCCTACCCCAATGCCCTAGGTTTTAACCAACTTCTCTGATTCATAACCTAAGCTCATAAATACATGTCAGATAACCTCGTTGATGTCTTGGCCAGTGCTCCTACGTCTCCGTGTATCAATCCTTTTATTCAAGTTGCACCAAGCCCACGCCTCATGTGCCTCCTATTGTATACCGGCCCATTTGTCTGGAGGTTAGGTTAAGGGGATAAGTTTAATCGGGGGTAGGGTATTCTAAAAAGTAGATCATTTTATTTTGATCTGAGAGATAAGATAATTTGAGATATTTCTTTAAAAATGTGAAAATTCTTAACCCCTTTTATTTTATCTTTTCCGTAGAACAGTCTATCCCTCTCTTAACCCGGATACGAGCTCATATATCTTAATCAAGACGGAATATCTTGTACGTGCATCCCGATCATTTAAGATGGATAAGGTTGAAATTTATCCTCCAAACAAACGGAGGAGAGGAGGGCCCTGCGATGGCAGTTAGTGGTTACGTGGGGGAGAGCAGCACTAGTTAGTATCGGTGTTGCTAATAAATTCGATCCGTGTGGATGACACGAGAAACGTCATTTCAAATATCCTCTTTTGTTGTTTCACCCACGTGTCGACTTTCTCGGACGTCACGTTAATTAAAAACCTCACAATTATGCTGTATTATCTGATTTCTAGAACAAGATGGATTTAATGAGGAGAGAGACGGAATCAAGTGAGCCGATTAAGTGGCACGACTCAGTCATTAAAAGTTATGAGACACCGAACCTTTGTACAGTGACATGTATGTTTAAATATTTAAACTAATTTTATAATTTTATATTTATCCTATTTATAAAATGATCAATTACCTGGTCCTATTCCGTACAACGTTACTGCGCGTGTGTAATGACATCTTTCCATTCGTCAGGTTCGTGGACCGCAACTGAAGGACACCGTGGACGTGGCCGCCTTGAAGCCCTGCGTCTTGACCCTGGTCGAAGGTGCGTTGCGACGCCGCCGTTCCTAAACAGTGGGTAGAAATAATATTTATAAAAGAATAGAGGAGGTTTTAAAGATGTTTTTACACGTGTACAAAGATTTGGGATTTTTTCCGCGTAGACCTGATTCCTGAGGGGGGTTTGAAGTAAAGAGTCACAGCCCCGCCTCTTCGTCTTCTTCACCACCGGTTTCTCTGTTTTGTCTGCAGAGGAGTACGACGAGGAGAGCGCGGTGGCGCATGTGAGGAGGCTGCTCGACATCGTCGCCTGCACCTCCTGCTTCGGCGCTTCGGCCCCCAGGGATGCCGCGGCCCCGGCCGAGGCAGCGGCCGGCGGCGGCGGCAAGGAAGGAAGGAGCTCCGACGGCGGCGGAGCTCAGAGATTCCGGTCGGAAGCGCCGCCGCCCTTGGCCTCTCAGACTCCGTCCAATGAGGCGTCCGCGGCGGCCGTGGCCGCCGCGGAGGTCGAGGCGGAGATGAGCGGCGCATGCCCCAAGCTCGGCTCCTTCTACGACTTCTTCTCCCTCTCCCACCTCACACCTCCTCTCCAATGTACGTACGATCTACGGCCCCCTCTGACTCCCGCATTTGAAAACGGAAAGGACGAAGAGTAGAAATCCGTGTTGATTTGGTTTCGTGTTGGCAGTTGCAAGGAGATCCGCGAAGCCCCTGCGGCAAGACGAGGGTCCATCGGATGATCACCTCTTCTACATCGAGGTGCTTTTTCTTTTTCTTTTCTTCTGTAGGCTCTCGCTTTCTTTTGGTGATATGGCTCGACTGACGAATTTGATCAATGTTTTGTGTGACATTTTGGGCAACACGCTCGCAGGTGAAGCTTTGCAATGGGAAATTGGTGACGGTGGAATCTCGGAAGCAGGGTTTCTACAGCGTGGGGAAGCAGCGATCACTCCGCCATAGCCTCGTGGAGCTGCTGAGGCGGCTCAGTAGAGCCTTTGACAATGTATGCAGGACCACACTCTCTGTTCGCATGTATTGTTTTTCTTTGTTTGAAATACTATAGGAAAGTTTGTGTTGATTAAGTTAATTTAAGAATTGTGGATAAAGTGGATAGTTTACATTTCTAGTGCCATCAGACTGGGAGCAGGGCCATCTATAGGGGATTACCAATGTCAAACGTGTACTAACAAGGTCAAGAACGGTGTACTAGAAACATTCTGCAGGATATTGCAACCACAAACTGTAACATGTGGGGGTGGTGAAATTGAGGCGGTTTGACATATGTGAAAAGATTACGGAGGACCATAAATGTCTACGTGACAGTAGTGACAGCAAATAAGTTGAAATTGTTCAGAAATATGCATTTTCAGCTTCAGATGATGAAATAATTAAACAGGTTCAGTCCTCAGAAATATGAGGACTGAACCTGGATCAAGAATTGCTTTGGTTGAAGAACATAGGGAAAGTAAGGGTGGGTCTGATGTTGCATAAAGGTGGTTAGAAGATTTTTCTAGTACAGCCATTGCCAAGTTAAGGATGATGACATACGGAATGAAAGGCAATGGAACCCACAAGCTGGACAAAGTGATTGAATTGATTCCTTTTCGTTATTCCTCTCTTCTTTCTTTCCTTTTTTTCCTTTTGGATTCTAGTTTGATCCTTCATTGCTTGGCAAATGCATCGGGCACTGAAATAGCAAAATTGATATATATTTATTTGATCTGGAATTTTCACAGGACCATGTTGCCAAAACAGATATTTATTGTTTCTCTTTTGGATAATGGAGAAAGTGTTTCTTATCAGAGCAACACATTCCATCTGCTCACGTTCCCACAACTACATTCAGAGCTGTCTGCTTCATGTATGACAGCACTCAGGAACAGCTGTTGCCATCCTTTTATTATTTTTTTAATACTATACTTAGATGCATTTTTCCCTTTCTGGAGGATGCTGGTCTGTCTCTTCTTTTCACTCTTTGAAATTGGTTCATCAAGTGATTTAGTTGTAAGATGATTGATATTTAAGGATGTAAAATCAAGTTATAAAATATGCTGAGTCTCCTTAATTTGTTTGTGTTTCTAGGCTTATGAGGATCTTATGAAGGCATTTTCAGAGCGCAACAAGGTCAGTACACTATAATTTAATCTGATCTCCTCCTTGTTCCTAATCTCTCTTTTTAGCATGCTTAGTTCATTTTCTCTCTTGTGTCATCCTTATTCTGGAATTGAATTTATAAGGAAGTTTATGCTTTTCTCCATCTAAGTTGCTATAGTTGTAATCTACTCGTATATCAAACTAATTTTGCAATTGCAGGGTCTCTTGAATGTGACTACTGTTTGCAGCTTTCTCTGTCTAATTTGCGTATGAATGCCTTTTTTTGTCATCCCACGTTGGGAAAGAATGTGCTGTTCCCAGAATATCTTGCTCCTCAGAACCATATACCTTGCATTGTTTTGGAACTACGGAGTCCTTTGGGTCATTAAATCACTTGTCATTTACAATCACACTCTTTAGTTTTTTTTCCTACTCCTAGTCTCTGCCTTATATCATAGTGACTCATGACACCTCTGCAGTTTGGAAATCTTCCTTATGGATTCCGTGCAAACACATGGCTTGTACCTCCCTTTGCTGCTTGTTCACCTTCATCGTTTCCTCCACTTCCGATGGAAGATGAGTCATGGGGAGGAAATGGAGGTGGTTGGGGTAGAGACGGCAAAAGTGACATGATACCTTGGTCTGATGAGTTTCTATTTCTTACATCAATGCCTTGCAAGACAGCTGAAGAGAGACAGATTCGCGACCGGAAAGTGTTCCTCCTTCACAGTTTGTTCGTTGATGTTGCTATCTTCAGAGCAGTTGCAGCCACACATCATGTTATGGGAAGTACATTGCCTGAGAAGGATGGCATTTTGCACAATGAGCAAGTAGGGGATATCAATGTTACTGTCTTGAGAGATGCCTCCGATGCCAGTTGTAAGGTGGATACTAAGATTGATGGGGCTAGAACAATGGGAACCGATGCCAGCCATCTCATTGAGAGAAATTTGCTCAAGGGAATCACCGCAGATGAAAACACCGTGGCCCATGTAAAGTTCCCCTTAACTTGTGGTTTTCTTCTATTTAAACTAACGGAATAAAATACTTGAAATTCTACACATTTGATTAAAGTCTAATTGTTAATAATCATGATGTGGGGTTTGAACCAAAATGCAGGATGTTGCCACCTTGGGTGTCATTAACGTAAGGTACTGCGGATATATTGCAGTTGTGAAGGTAAACAGGAACAATAATAGGACAGGTCCATTGCAGCAAAGAGTGGACATTGAGGATCAGCCAGAAGGGGGAGCTAATGCATTGAATGTCAACAGGTTCTTGCCACTGTAACTTTTATTTTTTGACTGTTGCTAGTTCATAACTAGAATACTTTTAAGAGTTGCTGCATTCCTTGTACATGCTCCTCAAGCAAAGTTTGATTGTTTCAGTTTGAGGCTGCTACTTCACAAAAGGCTAGCAGAGCACAGCAGAGGCTTGAATCATTCACAAAGTTCAAAGTATGAAGATGTCAGTTTAGCCCGTACATTCATAGAAAGAGTGTTGAATGAGAGTCTAGCCGAGCTTGAGACTGAGAAAGTTGATCATGACTCCTTCATGAGATGGGAACTTGGAGCTTGCTGGATACAACATTTACAAGATCAAAAAAGTGCAGACAAGGAGAAGAAACAAACTGGTGAGAAAGACGAGAAACAAAATCCCGAGAAGACTAAAAATGAATCAAAAGTTGAGGGACTTGGGAAACCCCTCAGGTTCCTTAAAAATTCCAAGAAAAAAATGGATTCAGATGGTAGGAAGGATCCATCCATTATTAACAAGTCCTTTGATCAAGATGTTGTTGGGGAGGCCCAAGATGTTCAGTTGCATGCTGGGGGTCCTCCAGGGGAAGCCAAGGACACCGAAAATGACCAGGAGCTTAAGAAGTTGTTATCTGAGGCAGCATTTGCACGGTTAAAAGAATCTGAGACAGGACTTCATCCGAAGGTAACCAATCCATTAAACAGTAGTTGATTTTGTTATTTGAAGTGAGAAGAAATGATACACAGATCTTCCATTTAATAATGCCATGACTGCATGTTTGATCTGTTGTTTGGAAACTTTGTTTTGATGTCAGTCAAAGAGTATTTTTGTAGTCTTTCACCTATTTTCATTTTGATTACATGCTTTAGCTCCATTCGCCTTTCTTTCTTAACCATAATCACAATGAAAACATCACTGGAGATTGTCAAAAACTGATCTGGTATGATGGAAACCAGAGAAGTATGATAGTTTCGCACATGGAAGCAGCTTCATGCTTGTTCTGCATTCCATAGTCCAGAACTCCGGAAACATTATGCCACATAATTCAGTATCTGTTTTCATTCTGAAATGATAACCTGTAATCCAAATGCCTAGAACCTTCCCAAGGTGCCAATCCCCTATGCATCAGTTTGACAGGCTGACTTCATTACAACTCAGGGCTATGACATAGGACATTTGTATTAGTTTTCTGGTTTTGCTTTGGTACTTACTCTAATTCCTCCTCAATTTTTATGAGGTAATATAGATGTTGATGATGAAGAGGCAATGCTCCTTTTACATTATTCGTTCTTGGTCAACATGAATGCTCATTAATTTTCTTTTTCCAGTCAATAATTTATTTAATATGTGTAGCATATGGGTTATAGTGTTTACCTTCTACATATCTTTTTTGTTCCAAGTATATGAAAATCTGTGTTGAAGAAATGTGAGAATGATTTTCCTTGTTATTTACAGTCTTTGCAGGAACTTACCGAGATGGCCAGAAAATACTATGATGAAGTTGCCCTCCCGAAGTTGGTATGTTTTAAACTCAGTAAAGAAAATGTTACTCCCTCTCTTTGATATTTGTTGATTTGTATTCTTCCATGGATTCCAGGTCGCTGATTTTGGTTCATTGGAGCTTTCCCCAGTTGATGGTCGAACTCTTACTGATTTCATGCACACTAGGGGCCTGCGGATGCGTTCTCTGGGACGTGTCGTAAGTATTTGCCTCATGGCCCTTATTCTAGACCTTTGATAAAGAATTTGCATGCATGTTCCTGTCTGTTATAAACTAATCAATGCGCACATAATGTTGCTAAATAGGTTAAACTTTCGGAGAAGCTGTCACATGTGCAGTCACTTTGTATTCATGAGATGATAGTGAGAGCCTTCAAGCATGTCATCCGCTCTGTGATTGCAGCTGTCACTGATACAGGAGATTTGACTGTATTAATAGCTGCGACGCTAAACATGATGCTTGGGGTTCCTGAACTTGGAGAATCTAACTGCAAAGGCAAAGTACATGCCATAGTTTGGAGGTGGCTTGCGACCTTCTTGAAGAAAAGATACGAATGGGAACTTACAAGTGTACATTATCGTGATATAAGAAAATTTGCTATATTAAGGGGACTATGTCATAAGGTGATATAAGTGCATATGGCAGTTTAAGTACTTAAAGTGGCAAATTCACCGTTTATATTCTAACCTGTTTATGTGCCTTTTCCTCCTCAGGTTGGTATTGAGCTGGCACCAAGGGACTTTGATATGGGCTCCCCAAGTCCCTTCCACAGAGCAGATATCATCAGCCTGGTCCCTGTCCATAAAGTAAGCATTCCCAATGAATACGCATGATAATAAACTACATTCATTACATTGGAAGCAAAGGTAGTAAGTGCAAGGACTCATGTATCTGCTTTGTAATTCTTTGCAGCAAGTGGCATGCTCATCTGCTGATGGACGACAGCTTCTAGAGTCATCAAAAACAGCTCTTGATAAGGGAAAACTAGAAGATGCTGTCAGCTATGGAACAAAGGTTTCTGATGTGAAGTCTTGTTCTGTTTTTCTTGTCACATTTGCTCATTGTTTGCCTAAGCTAACTTTTTGAACCTAATGCAGGCACTGGCAAAACTGATTGCTGTATGTGGCCCTTACCATCGAATGACAGCTGGAGCTTACAGCCTCCTTGCTGTTGTTCTTTACCATACTGGTGACTTCAACCAGGTTTTGAAACTGTGCAGCTCTCTTTTGTCCTCTGTTACTTACATGAAGTGAACAATATCTGAATGATAGATTCATATTCAACCATTTGTGGATCAAGATTAACCAGTCAAATGAGGAACAGATGTCTCTAACTCTCCATAAAGTGAAAAAAAAAAAGAACCTTTGGTTATGAACTTCAAGCTGGCTGGCCTATTGTTTTTCTGATAAAGTTGAGTTTGGGAGAAAAAAAAATACCGGCAAGGACCAAGGAGAGTACTTAAAAAGTTTATATACAGTTAAATTTGAAATATTCATCCTGACACATCGGGGTTGCATGTCCACGTTCAGCTGGATGTAATGGAAAAACAGTAAAAGATTGTTGACTCATCACCATATGAATATGAAAGTGTGTATGTTTACAGCATCCTACTTACTGGTTCAGTTTGCCTTGAAACACAGTGGCCAAAGTAGTTCCAATATAGGTCCTTATTGCATGATACATTGTTGCTCTTTGAGTGGTTATCTTTTTTCGGCATTTTAAGCTATTTGAGTGGGTTGAACTCAGGCCTTGCCATGTATAAAGAAAGCATATTTTGCTTGCATATGAACTTTGAGTTAGTGTATTGCTGGGTTATAACCCTGTAAGTTGTATGGGAAGCCTATATTTGCTCTCCAAATGGAATAAATCTGGTAATGCTAATGTACTTTCCTTTTTTTAGTGGCTGGGATTTGTATTTTAGCCTTTTGTATGAGGGTGTAAAATTGCTAAATTCCTATCGCTGATTCACACTTATGTTATGTTCCACTTCCAGGATGATACTCATTTGAAAATTTTCTTATACATATCGGGACTTTCGTTTTCTTCTTTGGTTTTCTTTCCCTCAAGTTTTTCACAGATGATAGTAGCTGTTTCTAGATTGAAGGTTTCTATAATTATTCTTAAATTTTACAATGTTGCATGTTTTAGTGAATGGTCCTTTCTTTTTGGAAACACTGGAGACAGTTTAGCACATCAATGCGTAATCATGTCCAAGATTTTGATATATTAAAAATTTTCAGGCCACAATATATCAACAAAAGGCATTGGATATTAATGAAAGGGAGCTTGGACTTGACCATCCGGATACTATGAAGAGTTATGGGGACCTTGCTGTGTTCTACTATCGACTTCAGCACACTGAATTGGCTCTGAAGTTAGTTACATTCCGATAATTCCAAATTTTTGCTGCCATTTCTATTTTCTGAAATGACTTGTTTCTGCATTCATCTTTATTCTTTGTTGAACAAGAAAGGTGACGTAGACAATCTCATCAGTTGTCTAGTATAAGTTTGTTTGAAAGGGGGTAGACATTAAAGGAGAAAAAATGATGAGGGATAAAAGAGGAAAGTAGAGGGCAAATGCACTTGCAGGTGGAAAATGATGGGAAAAAGCAAACACTCATATAGGGAACATATATTTTGTGCTTGTTTTAAGCATAACATCATTATCGACTTGGATGGAGGTTAAATGTGTGAGATTTTGTGCAGGTTGTTGAACATCTGGTATGCAGCATTTAGGGCAATGAAACAGAGAAGACCTTAGCATGCTTTGAAATGTTTTTGCCAGAATTTTGACTTCATGATAATCTTGGACTCAGAAATTATAGTTATAGCTTAAGGGGGCAAGTCATTACCATCAAGTGGGAAGGTTGGAGTTTCAGTTCATGTTGATGTCTGTGGTTTCTTAACATAGGTTGTGAGCTGGGCTTGTAAGCATGATAAAGGGTGGGTAGGAGTTTACGTACGCCAAGCCGCAAATCTTGTCCAGTCCTGGATTAATGAGACATGACTTGGATGATCATAAGTCTGCTCAAACAAACCAACAAAAGGCATTAAAGTTGTTTAAACGGAAAAAATCTTATTTTTGAAGAAAATGCACATTTGTGGCTATTTAAGTAGTGTGTGTATTATTGTTTCCGTGAATTTAAGTTTATCAGACGATTTGAGTTCGGGTACGGGACATTTCTCCATCGACCGCAATTGATGTTTATTTACATCGGCGTAAAGTCCGAATACTCTTGATTAACTATCAAAGGTACCTTTTTCGACCTCTACAATATCCACTGTGATATTGGGGGTTTTATCTAACAGATTTGATCAAAGAGAGATCACCCATTAGAGATACACATATGCAAGAGAATAATAAACATTACATTCTTTGGATTCATTTTTACAAAATACATGAAACCCCGATTATATAGTCGGGTCATTTGATTTACATTTGGCTTTTATTTCACCACCAGAACAAATTGTTGGATTCGAGGTTCATAGAGATCAGACCCTTTTGTGTATATCTTCAATTTTGACCCTTCTTGGGTATTTCTACAATTTTGGACCCCTTCTGGGTATTTCTGTAGTTTCTAACCCTTCTAGGATATTTTTGCAACTTGTGAACCCTTTTTGGGTTTATTTGAGGTTTTGTACTCTGTCTGAGTTTATTTACAATTGCGGACCCTTTCTGGGTTTATTTGCAATCACGAACCCCTTTTTTGGGTTTATTTGAGAATTTGAACCCTTTCTGGGCTTATTTTCAATTTTCCATTGAGTAGGGGTTTGTTTGCAACTTCTAAAAAAGTTTAAGGATATTTGTGTAGTTTGTCCAAATCAGGGGTATTTTTGTTCCATCTGGATTGGACAAGGATTTTCATGTAATTTTGGCATGAGGCGCAAGTCCCTCATTGGTGGAGGCGCGTCGGCCAGAGACTCTCGGGAGATTGCTTCTTTTTCTCGAGCTCTCATGGGTTGTGATCTAGCTTCATGCGTCTGTCGGGACAACGCAGACTAGAGACTCTCGGGAAATTTCTTATAATTCTTCTCCAAGGAGTGGCACAAGGGACATAACCACAAGGGCATGTATGCAGACCTTTTTTTATAAAAGTTGGGGTGCTTGTGGGATTCTTGATTGTTTCAGATAATCACATTATTTTTCCTAAAATATTTACAAGGAGATTACATTAATCACCGCATAAGGACATGTGTACGGACTTAAGGAGGGACAATTTTATAACATACCCTCACCCTGAGCACTTAAAGCACAAGCACAAACATAAGCACAAGCCCTCCAAAGGACAAGCCTTCAAAAGCGCAAGCACGAGAATCTCTAGAGCTCTGTCTCTCGCGATCTCTCCTCTCTGTGTGTTTTGCCTGGGGGTCCCACTAGGGTATTTATAGAGCCCAAGAGCAGTTATGTGCGGTTACACTCTTTATCCGGTCCAAAGGGGCCAACCCAGGGTTTTATTCAGACCAAACTCCAAGAATGAGGGGTTTATCTAGAGCAAATCAGCAAAATACCCTACCTAGGGTTTTAACCGGGCCAAAGTCCCCCACCTGGGGTTTAACCAGTCCAAATATCCCAATTGGGGTTTTAACCAGACCAAACTACCCTATCTAGGGTTTAACCGGTCCAAAGTGCTCAGTCTAGGGCCTTAACCGGGGCAAAGTCCCCATTTGGGGGGGGGGGTTATCCAGACCAAACTGCCAAGTGGGGGTTTATTTGGTCCAAACCCCCCAAGTGGGGGGTTTTACCGGACCAAATGCCAAGAGAAAGAGGTTTATCTAGACCAAGTGCCCCAATTGGGGTTTTAACCGGACCAAAAGCCTCACTAGGAGGTTTAACCGGTCCAAACCCATGGGATGGAGGGTTTAACTGGTCCAAATACTCCACTTTGGGGCTTTAATTGGACCAAATACCCTATTTTGGGGTTTAACCGGTCCAAAGTACCCAATTTGGGGTTTTAACCGGATCAAATGCCAAGAAAGAGGGGTTTATCCAGTCCAAACTCCCCGAATGGGGGAGTTTACCTGGTCCAATTTCCCAATGGAGGGTTTATATGGACCAAACCCCAAAATGGGGGTTTTAACTGGTCCAAACCCCCCATTTGGGGGGTTTAACCGGTCCAAACCCCCCATATGAGGGAGGGGGTGGCCGGCCTCTTTTTTGTGTCATTTTTTCTCTGCTTTTTTTTCATCAAAATTTTTGGCTTCAACAAAAGTACAAATGCAATATAATTTGAAAAAAATGCAGATCAATTGTTTCTATACATGTTGATTCTGTTATAAAGCAGGAAGGAGGAGGTAGGCTATAGCAGTTTTGATTATGATTTTTGGTGAAGTAAAGATGCCTGGGTTTGTTATTGCTGATTGGTTTTTAATAAAATTTGACCAGAGCACCTATGTGATAAGCTTCCTCTGGAAGGACAAAGCAAGGAGCCACTAATGTTCAGAACAGCCAAAATGAACTTGAACTTTTAGAAGTGATGTGAGCATCTGCATGAAAGACAGGACACTGGTTGAGGTTAAGTTGGAGATGCATCATATATTTTATTTATTAAAGTTTCATAGAGACCAAGAAATGACGAACAATTGGATGTTTATCATGCTAGTGCCTGATATTTTGTCTTCTAGGCTCATAATCTTTTTTTGTTATACTTACTATATTTTGAACTCTCTTTGGATTTTGTGCTGAAGAATAATGCTTCTCACATTGCAAGACTCAACAAATTGCATGTGATATACAGTAGTGAATGATGTTGAATTTTTTTGCTACAAATGTATAGCCTCCATTGTTCTTAACTACCTTCCATTGCGAATCAGGTATGTAAAGCGTGCACTGTACCTTTTACATCTTACTTGCGGTCCATCTCATCCAAACACAGCTGCTACCTACATCAATGTGGCAATGATGGAGGAAGGCCTAGGAAATGTTCATGTGGCATTAAGATATCTTCACAAAGCACTAAAGTGCAATCAGAAGTTGCTTGGGCCTGACCACATTCAGGTTTTCTTTCTTCATTAACCTTTTTGTATCTTCAGGATATACAAAATTTCATGTGGTGGTTAATTAGAGTATAAAGTCGGTCTGTACTACATTTCTGATGTGATTCCTCAACAACATTGTGTGTCTGTGTCTGTGTGTGTGTTTGTGTGTTAGATATCTCAAGTAATGTGAGTGATTTTATGTGCTTGTGAGGGATCTTGTGTGCGCCTCTGTGTGTGTGTTAGGAATCTCAACTAATGTAAGTAATTTTCTGGGTGACTTTTCTATGACATATAATATATCGATTCTGTTAGATATTTGTGACTTCTTTTTGTTGATTTTCTTAAAAGGAGGATATTTTTAAATAAACGTTCATAAGAAATAATACTCATCCACTCTGCAATTTTACATTTCATGGCCATTATCCACTGGTTTTGACCTGGCAGGTGGGTTTTGATTTTCCTGTGAGCACAGAATTGGCTGAGAACCACTGTCTATCTAGTGTTTAACCAATTTATGCATTAGGCTTCTGTTCCTGTCCAAAATACATGTGCTCCTTACTGTCAAAATTCCAATAGAAACTTAAGAGAGTTGAGATTATGCAGCTAATATGCTGTTCTCAACCTTATCACTAAATCATTCTCCAGCATTTGGACAATTGGACTCAAAGGCTATATGCTCTGTCAACATTTTCCCTAATCCATTGGGAAGGTGAGCTTCCAATGTTCTAGTGTGTTTCAGTTATGCAGTGATTGTGTTTTTGGAAGGTTTTATGAAGTAATTGGTACATTCATTCCTGCTCATTGTCCAGTCATAATCTTTGCCAGCAGACTTATGCTGTTGAAAGCAGAAGACTGAATGGATATTGGCATTTTGCTATCTGAATTTTGTTGGCAGTGGTGCCCTTGTTTTGAAGGATTCCAATTGTCACACACCATGTTTGCATGTTAACAAAACAATTGTGATAGAAGTAAAAACCTTTGAAACCAAGGAATTTGCTATATTGGATCCATATACTGAAGATCTTGGAGCTAGGATAATGTGCCTGTGCAGTGAATCACTAATGGAAAAATACATGGTCTTTATTCACTTCTACATGTGAGAAAAAAAATCAGAATCTAGATGGAGGAGAGGATAAAGATAGTTTTTTACAGCTGGGTGAGGTTACCACCTAGGTGAATGATTCATAGATTTGGCATGACAGTTGGCAGAAATAGCATATTTACTGTCATGTTGACTTGTTGAGGTTTCAATGCATGGCTTCTAATCTAGGCACTTCCTTGGAGATAATTCCATGCAATGATCTTGGTCATAGGTGAACACTTGAACAGAGCCTTGTAATAATATATGACATATGGCTTTTCTAGATGGTAGTCAATCCCATACTATGTCCAGTAGAATAAGCAGGAAGATCATGAAGCTTCTCCCTCTGTAATTAGATAAAATAGCCTCTCACAGATAGAAATGTGATGATAAACCAAGGATCTTTAAATGCTCAAGTGCTTTGAGGCTTTCTAGACTGGGAAGCTTGCTTTCAATGATCTGAATCCCAAGCATTAAGCATACCATTGAAATGGTTTTGACTTGGCAGCTGTGCACCCAGGTTGAAGATGATTCATGTGCTAACATGGCTGATTGTTTTGTACTGATGGTTTAGTGTTGCAACTTTTAGCATCTGACACCAGAGCTGCAGTTTTGAATAGTAATGCCAACAGCATCTCAGCCTATACCATCAAAAAAGGGGAAAAAAAGAGTCGAGTTTGCTGCTTTTTGTCAGCAGTCTAACCATTTTAACTTAGTACTAGTGTTTTCATTTGAAGTTTTGCCTATTAAAATTTTTACCTGGCACTTCTTAACCTAACTGTTCTTGTTAATGAATGACCCAGACTGCTGCAAGTTATCATGCAATAGCCATTGCACTATCATTAATGGAAGCATACACTCTAAGTGTTCAGCATGAACAGACAACTTTACGAATTCTTCGTGCCAAGCTAGGTCCAGATGACTTAAGGACTCAGGTACTTCAAGTTCTCAACTGATTTCATAGTACATTTCTTACAGATCTATGCAGTGTTCTCAAGAATGTTGTTTTTCATTAAACTTTGTAGGATGCTGCCGCTTGGCTTGAGTATTTTGAGTCCAAGGCTATAGAGCAGCAAGAAGCAGCGCGGAATGGTACTCGAAAACCTGATGCATCCATTGCAAGCAAGGGTCATCTGAGGTATATTGTTATTATTGAATCTTTTTTCCAAATCAGAGAAGTAATGCAAAGCCATAATCCTTATCTTTGACCAATGCCTCACATGCTTGTGAACAATTCACATAAAAATGTCTGTCAGCAGGCAATTTACTGACTATCACATTTTCTGGATTTAATGCCACCTTCAAGTGATGTTTTTAGATTACAACTTTATACTAACTGAATTTGTTAAATATTGTTCAACCCTGCAGTGTGTCAGATCTACTTGATTACATAAATCCTAGTCAAGATTCTAAGGGAAGAGATATTGAGGCAGCCAAAAGGAGAAATATGGCTACAAAGGTCGAGTACTTTCCAAACATGTCTTTTAAAACTCCTGAGAATCAATGTATCACTTCATGAACTCCCTGACATTATAATCATTGCCTCGATTCATCAAGTTTGTGCTGCAGTGTAGCCATTGGCCACTGGGTTGACCCTGTATTGTCTTTCAATAAAACATCAACTATATGGTTACTGATTGACAGAAAACGAAAGCTTCCATTGCGTGATTAATTAAGTTTACACTTTCAAAAAAATGTTTAAGTAACTTTACTTTTTTAAAATGTTGCAGTTTTTTCAACTGTTTGTGTGTATAAAGGGTCAATTGAAATGCAAACAAGACTCCAAATGTACATAGTCCTATATGAGCTTTTTTCTCCTTGAAAAACATGTGACTTTCATTCAACTAGCTCATGCAAACACGAAAAAATGGGGATAAAATATTGGAAGGCACTCTCTCTTGTTTCCTCATGCACTCTTGACCAACCCTTATGTAAGGGCACAAAAAGGTGATAATGCTGTAGCATCCTAACTGGCCTACCCGAAAACCTTCGAAGAGATTAATATGTGGACTTACGCAGGCTGCACATTTCCTTCTATACAAATATAGAATAAAAGAGAAGCTGAAAATTATAAGAATTTTATTGGATCCTTTCATTATGTTAGGTGTTCAATGTTTTATGTATTTTTTCATTGTTGTGAATTTTCAACTTCATGATAGAAACTGTATATCAATATGTTGAAAATTCCATCTGAATAAAATGAAAACCAGGATATTAGCGAAAGCAATGTCTTCCATGACATGTTTGAAGAACATGTACTGATGTCAGCAGACTAGGTCGACTGAGAATGGTACCTGTTTCTACATCCAAACATTAGTATGATAGTCGAAAACATGTTAACAGGATATGAAAAGCACTAATAAAATCAAATGCATTTAGGCCCACAACTGATGCTTTTGGATGTGTTCCTCTGCCATGTACTAAATCCACATGCTCTTTTGTCTTAATTGTGAAACATCCATCTGCTCTTCAAGTTTGAGCAAAATGTTTTTCTTTTTCCTCTTGGGACCTGTTATTCATATCCATAATGATTTGCTTCCATTTTTTGTCCACTGAAAATTGGATATAACTAATCCTTTCAGGCTAGAGGGAGGTCTACTAGAAACCTGAATTCCACGAGCTCTGATGCGCTCTCAAAAGATTCCAGTGGGACCACTTCAGAGGAGGAGAAGGAAATGAATGAACCTGAATATAATAATCCAGAGGAGAATCCAGTTAGCTACCCTGTTTCTCAATCTGAAAGTGTAGCTGGAGTGCTAGACCAATCTACAGTTTCTCAACAGCTTTCTGAAGTAACAGCTGCAGATCAATTGGCTGACAAGCCTGACATTGGTGAACTACAAACAGAAGTGAGTGCAGGTGCAGAAGATGGATGGCAACCAGCTCAAAGGCCAAAGTCATATGGTGCAGCTGCACAGAGGCTGAGGCACAGGCGTACAAATATTGGGAAAATCTACGGTTACCAGGAAAAGGATGTCAGTACTGATGTAAGTCAATACAACTCCAGGGATTCGTATCAGAACAGGTATTACTTCTTGAAAAAGAGAACAGCATCTTCTGGTCGTGCAGAAAATAACTACATAAAGGTCCCCTCACCTGGCAGTAAGTTTGGACGTAAAATGATCAGATCTGTTACATACAGAGTCAAATATGTTCCAACAAATAAAGTAATGGATACAGTTGATAACCCTGGAAATGTTGGTGAGAAAGCAAATCCTGCACTTGAATCTCTTGCATCACCTTTGTATGATCGAACTATGTCAAATAGTCAGTTGGATACTCAAGATGATATTATTGATCCATCCAAGACTCATTTTATTGTCAGTCTTGGAAATTCTCCATCTTACAAGGATGTGGCCCTTGCACCTCCTGGCACAGTGGCAAAGATTCCCATCAAAAGGCCAAAAGATGTCTCGGTGGAAGTGGTGGCTGGAGAAGGTGAAGCTGAATCAGCAAAACCAGTCAAGGTTGAGAACCTTGCAGAAGATCTGTCTGCTCTAGAGGACATAGGGAATACATCAGAGGACCAGAACATCATTCATGAAACTATTATCCCTTCAAATAAGGAAAATGAAGTGGTTGAAGGCCAAGATAAAGTTGAGATATTGAGTGAAAATGTTGGAGAAACCTCCAACATTTCATCTTCTGATGTCATCATGGCCCCAGTTGTAGAGATTTCCACTGAATGTAACTCAGAGACTGCTGCTCTGGTTGATGAGGTTCAGGGAGAATTAGTAGGAAACCAGAATGATTATAATGGCTCTTCTGATAATGCACCTGACAGCATTGTAAATGAGGATCAGTTGAACACTAGTACTCCTAATACTGAGTGTTCTCAAGAAGCTTTACTTGGTAGAAGTGAGCACATGGATGACTTGGTTCCTATTTTGCAAGAACAGGGCTGTCAAAAGATTGACACTCTTGAAACAAACAGCAATGACAGTCCAAAAATAAAGTCACCTTCCAACACATGTGATGTGAGAGAAATCCCAAATAAGAAGTTGTCTGCCTCAGCAGCACCCTTTAACCCATCTGCTGCAATTATGCGAGGACATGTGTCCCAGAACATTAGACTTCCCATTAGCAGTCCTATTCCCGCTGTTGCACCTTGGCCTGTTGCTATTCAGCATCATCCTACTCCTGCATCTGTCTTGTCCCCACCATCTCCCATGTGCACATCACCTCACCATCCTTATCCCACATCTCCCCGGCCACCTGGTGTTCTACACCCCATGCCTTTTGCTTATCCTCCTTATTCTCAGGCTCAAGCAGTACCAAATACTATGTTTCCCATCAATACGCACATATTTCACCCTAACCATTTTGCATGGCAGTGCAATATGGGCCCAAATGTCTCAGAATTTGTGCCTGGAACTATATGGCCAACCTGTCATCCAATGGAGTTCCCAGTTATACCACCAGTCATGTCTCCAATCACTGAATCTATGATAGAACCGAACATGCAAGCAAGCAATGTTGAAAACTTGACCTCGACTACTCTAGCAGTGCCCAAGGATGGAGAAGAAATTCAAAAAGAAGAAATTAAGGTAGTAACAGATGTTATAAATAGTGCCAGTGCAACTGAAAATTGGTCAGAGAAGAAATCTGAAAATGCAGAATCCAGGGCCAATGGAAGTGATCGACCTGAAGTGAAGTGTGATATTGGTCTTGGAAAAACCCAAGATACTAATGGTGACACATATATGCAAAGTAATAGTAAAAAGTTTGATGGTGAAGGAAGCCTCAGTATTTTCTTAAGAGGGAGAGGTCGTCGGAAACAGACTCTTAGAATGCCCATAAGTTTGCTCAACAAGCCGTTTGGTACTAAGTCATTCAAGGTTATCTATCATAGGGTGGTTAGAGGAGCTGATGTTCCAAAAACGGCAAGCATTTCCTCAAATCAGGAGGGTACTGCTAGTTTGGCATGAGCAGTCACTTTGAAAGCTTTAGATTGTCTTGCGAGCTATTCAAGATTATCTGCCACAGGGTGGCTAGTGGAAGCGGTGTTCCAAAACTCACCAGCATTTCTTCAAACAGAGAAAGGACAGTTAATTTTGTCACAAGTCATCGTGCCGTAAAGTTTCAGATGGTCCATTTTTTGCTAGGAGAAGATGGAAACTAATACATGGCTTCCAGCATTCGCATATACTCAGTTTAAAAGACAAGTATTTTTTGGCAGGCATGATTGCATATGAAGAGGGTCCATTCCTTGATTTGACCTAGGCAGCTGAAAAAGCACAGGTATGTAACCTTGTTTTACTTGTGCTGTCATACTACAGTACATTGTGCTGCACAAGCAAACACTTTAGTTCCATGACCTAACAGCTGAAATCTTGCATTCATTATCGGAAACATTGGTGAGATTAGCTGATTTATCTTGGATAATTGTGGGAATTTGTATGGAGAACAGAACAACCAGACTTGGGTGATAGTAGTCTTTGTAGGCAGTATCTAGTTTTGATGTTGAAGCTCCAGTGATTGCAGCTTTATTTGTCAACTGTTTATCTTACGGTACCTAGATTAAGCCAATCAATCCTTGAATCCTTAGTGCAAGGTTGCTATGGCATATCTAACTACTTGAGAGACTGACAAGGAGAGTGGTCCTCTCACTGACCTGGAAATTGCAGTTGACATGCGTCAATAGATGATACTTGCTTTATTAATCATTGGTGTGATGAAGCATATATATATATATATGTATATATATAGACACACACACACACACGCACGCACGCACATACATACATGTCTCCTTCCTGTAATAGGTGTATGCACTGAGCAATCATGAGGGAAAAATAAAATGGCTTTTGATGTAAGGAAAACAAAACGACGATAAGTTAGTGACATTTTTGTGGAGGTAAAATTATTACTATGTTTCTTGATTAATACTGCTGATTTTGGTTAAGTTTTGTGATCACTTTTAGAACAATGAACCTGATAAATGTTTTAAGTTCAACCTTCACAATGACATTAATTGACACATTAAATGAATGCGCCCAAAAAATAAAAGCACACTTGTGCAGAATCAAGACCAGAATGTCGGTAACTGTAATCGTCTGAGTGTGAAAGCATGTGCTTTTATGTAGTGTTCAGCATTATGACAGGCTATGTTCTGGCCCAACGAGTCTTCCCTTCCAGGCGTTCTCTACGTTTGAGAATGGAGGGAATGTAGGGCCTGATCATAGACATGAAACTTATGGTTTCATGTCGGTATTCTTCTTGGTCTATCCCTGAATGATTCTATTTTGCATCTTAAGGTCAACTTCTGTTGCTTCTTTCTTCTTCTTTGCAAGGTTGCTGTAGTTTTCTTTTCTTTAATGCCATCCCATCTTCCAGATGTCGTAGTTAAGTTGGTTGTTTTCTTGCTGTGGTGCAGGTTCTCAGGTACTTTTTTCTTCTTCTGAGATTTGGGGGGACGGGTTAAGCAGTTGCTTGATCAGCATATGATGGTGTAGAGTAATAATCGGAACTAATTCATGCAAACAGAGTAATCTTTCTCATTTGATAAGGTAGCTCCCCTTTGTTAATTATTTCTGCAGCATCATCTGTTCCCATATTGAAAAATTGAAATTTAGGGCCTTTTTTATCTTTTCTTGATAAGATAACATTTTCTCATTATGAGCTGTCAACAGTTTATTACCCTCCATTTTTCTTGTTTCCGGGTACTTGTTCTTTTGTTCCTTTTTCAATATCCCTATCTGTCCTCAAGATGCAAACCTTTCCTGAAGCCTTGAAGCCGACAAATATCAATCCCTATGGGCATGAACCGTTTGATAGTTTGCCAAGATTTTTTCTGGACTGATCAGAATGCTGCACCTGTTGGACCCAGAGTGCGAAGTTCTATGGTTCAACTATTAATATTTGTAAGAGAAATACTTATGTGTGCCACACATCTTGGACCACATGTTTTGCCACATTCACAGGAGTCGTCCAATCATTTGATGCGATGGCTTCTTTTCAAGACATTTGAAAGACACCACCTGATCAAAAAGATAGGGCGGCTTCTTTGAGCATGGCAAAAGGAGGAATACTGAAACCTGGTACCATAACTAATATTTCTTGATCTGTAAAAGGAACACTAGTATATCACACCAGTCAAATTGAACAGATCCATTTTGAAAGTACCTGTACCCTCAAACATATTTTTACCATTAGATCTTCAAATCAAACGGTGAGAAAAAAATAAGCTTAAATTTAAATATTTATACTTGTCTTGCCATGCCTTCTAACGTAGCCAAGGTGTTGGCTAATAATAAATCGTGGCGAGGGAATGCTAATAAGTATGACACACAGATGTCGGTAGAGGTGTCAAATTCATGTTTAGTATCTTAATTTGTCTAATCATTAAATCAAAATCTAATATGTCACGCCAAAACCAACCTAATTAACACGCTGACATTCTTTGGTAAAGAAATTTACGTTCAGAGTAACACTTTGAATACCGAATTTGACGCATAAAGTCAAATTAATTTGTAATTTTTATTCTCATTGGGTCAAAAAAAGAGTGAGAGGATTATTTCAGCATAGAAAAAGGTGTCCCGCGTCAGACCTGTAAAGTGCATATTTTTACGTATTAAACACGGTGCACTCGACGAAAAAATATACGAATAAAATATTTTATTATAGAAATAAAATATTTGATATAGAATTGAAACATTTTATTAGGTTTCGCTCTTATAAAAAATATTTTATTTTTATAGTATTTTATCTTATAACAAATGTTTCGTTCTTCTAACAAAATATTTTTTTATACAAAAATATTCTATTAATTTATTTCTAAAGTTAAATAACATATTTTATTCTTATAATAAAATATTTTATTCATATGTAAAATATTTTAATCTTATATAATATTTTAGTCACGTGTTTTTACGTCGAACGCGTTTCGTCTTTAACGCACGAAAAGATGAAATTATGATGAAAGATGTCATTTTCTACATAGAAATAGTCATTTCACTTTTTTTTTAGTCAATAAGAGTAAAAATTATATTTTGACATGACTTCATATCCCAGATTCAATGCACAAAGTATTACTCCTTCCCCCGAGTTTTAACTTACGGGGGAATAGTCGGTAGATAATAACCTAAAACGATGCGCCCACCGTGATCCCCCGTTTTGCTTGGGATTTGTCACTGCATTATCTCGGGTTTAACTTAAGACTGTGTTTGAAAAGTCGGAGTTGAGGGTTATGACCTTCGAAAATCTAAAATTATCATAATCTTTTTAAATGGGTCAATATCTCGTCTAATTTTTAAATGACACAATTATGGTGGATAGAGAGAGATACTGAGAACAAGAACGAGATTTGAAATTTTTTCATAATATCCCCCAATCCAATTGGACTCAAGATTTTCAAACACACTCATATTTTTTAAATTTGATGGAATTAGGTTAAAAAATAGGTTAACCCTCGACCGTGTATCCGGCCCAGAGAGGTGAGTTACGGAACCTACCTCTTGTCATCGAAATAAAATCGAATTTAATATGGGGACAAACTATCCCTTCTGAATTGACTCCTTGCAATTCTAAAGAGTAGGGTTGTCGAGGGCCGGGCCCGGGTCGGACTTAAGTTGGGCCTGATTTAAGTCTGATTTATGATGATTAAAGTCCGAGTTCGACTCGAGCCCGACCTATGTCGGGTCGGGTCTGACATTATTTAAAAAATATATAATCCGACTAAGGTCCGGTTCGATCCGACAACTTAAATAAAAATTAAAAATTAAAAATTAATATATTTAACAATATAAAATTTATAATCTTATTAAATTAATTAAAATTTTAATATTAATTACATAATTTGTATGAAAAGGGAGTTTTAAAATTTTTAATTAAATAAAATAACATAATTTTAACTAAATAATTTTTAAAATTTGAAGTGAGAATAAGAAAAAAGAACGGGTTAGGTCGGCCCCGCGGGCGAACTCAAAGCCCGAGCCCGACCCGCGGGTCTAATCGGGCCGGACTTTTAGGCCCGACTAAAAGTTCGCGGACTGAAAAAAACTTACGATCTCACCCGAAATCGAACCAGGCCCGCGATCTGTCGGGCCAGCCCAGTCTATTGACAACCCTACTAAACAGTCTATAAACCCCCAAACAAAGTTGTGCTAAAAGGAACCCTAACACATGATTAACACGGTGACAAACTGTCCCTTCTTCGTTGACTCCTTATAACCCTTCAATGCCAAATAGATCAATCATAGATAATTTTTTTAAAGAAAAATGTTCGTGAAGTCAGATGACAGATCAGATGGCTAAAAATATTTTTAAGAATAAAGATCCGATGCTTTTAATGAGTCAAAAACAGTCGGCTCATGATTCATCTTTATTTGGTCTAAATCTTTGTAGCCGTCCGATCCAAACGACGTATAGGATAGGTAGGGACCTACATCTAAAAAATTAATTTTTTAAAAAAATTATGTACTATATTATTTGGCAGCGGACCAAGACAGACGATGGAGTAATTATTACTCGTCAATATTGTTAGTGTTTTTAACATTCACAAGTCTAGTTTGCTTGAAGGTGTGATCGGTGTTATCATAGTCGAATCGGATCGATCGATCGGATCGGTAAGATCATGAATCGATCTAGGAATTAGTCCGATTAAGGTCGATCCGATCTAATATTAAAGAATCGGGTGAACCGGACGAACCGCGGTTCGACCAGTGAACCGATCTGAATCGATTCGACCTGATTCACTCTTTAAAAAAATAAATAAATAAATAAATATTTAAAATGATATTTATGTATAAATAAAATTATCTTATTATTATTGATTTGTTATTATTTATCATTTTATTTTAGATATATTTGAAGTTTAAATATTTAAAGGAATATAGATGTCAATTATGAAAAGTGAAGACCAATGAAATATTACAAAATTTTAAAGTCAATCTATTTAACCATGTTATTGTTATTTTTTTTACTTTTATAGTTATATAATCATGACTAATAATTATACATGTATATTTTTATTTTGATCATTATATCTTATTTCTTATTTTCTTGGATTATAGAATCGGGTCGGACCATGTATCATTATTATAATGATGTTACGGTTCAAATCAGTTCGATTGAACGGTCCAACCGGTTCAAACCGAACCAGCCCATTGACCGATTCAGACACCAGTTCAGTTCTGATAACATTGGGTGTGATGCATATTTTGAGTGTCCGATATCTTTAATTTTTTTATTTTTTATTTTTAAATGAGTTTCATAATAATTTAATTTAGAGAGTAAGATATGTCACTATTTAATTATTTTAAAAAATGAAAATAAATGAGTCATTTTTTAAAAATATTTTTAATATTATTTATTTAATTTATTTTTTATTTTTTAAATAATTTAATAACGAAGCATCGTACACTCTAAATTAAAATATTTTAGAGTTCAATTTATATTTTTCAAAAAAATAAAAATTCTGCACACTTATTTCTTGTGCATCACTCCTTCGTGGGAAGTGAGTATTCTCTTCACAAAAATTCTATAGTCCGTCGAGGGAGGTCGCCCCCTCTCCTTCCCTGTTCTTACGTGGCAACGCGGACTCCAGGACTCCACTTCAATCCAGTTGATATATTTCTGCCCAGAGAAACCGTGTTGGGTACGTGGCATTACTCTATTTGTCAGGCTCAATACGCCACCTCGTTTAGGAGCTCAGCCGCCGTCCAGACCGACCTACTCTTCGGAACTTCGTCAATAAGCAAACATATATAAATACCTCGTCGACAGGGGCCACTCAGGGATCTCCTTCCGCAGTTACCCTTTCGGTTGTCCGCCTCATCTCCTCGACGTCTTCTTTCTTCCTCCCCCTCCTCCGCCGAAAACCCTAATTCCAGATCGGGGCGGGTTGCTCTGTTTCTGCTGCTACGGTCTCCATCAACAACAGAGAGAGAGAGAGAGGAGCTCTTCCTCCAGCCGTGCCGCGTCCGCTGAAACCCTAGCGCAAGAGTTTATCGCGGTCGCCTCCTCCATCGATTCGGTGAGTTGGGGCTTCATCTTGTCGTTGTTGTAATCGTTTCCAGTGTTGATCTGATCTGTGCCGCACCTCACCCCCCCGGTTATCTGGAGGGAGGGGGTTTTGTTTCGATTTCGTGCCGGGATCAGGTTTTTACTCGGTGTTCTTTCTGGCTTTGGACCTGGTCGTCGGGGTACGGGTTTCCGGTGATTCGAGAAATTTGAAGGGATTTTCGTGGGTTTTTTTGGGGTGGGGAAAAGGCGGTGTGGTTTCGAGAAACTTGTTGGTTTTTGATGCATTTATTTGTCTCTTCCGAAAGCGCAAAGGGACGAGAATCGATGCCCGTGAGGTGTTTCTACTCGGTGCTGTTTCCGGCTTAGGATGTTGTCACCGGTTTATAGGCTTTCGAATGATTCAGGAGTTTTGCAGGGATCTTGCTTGGTTTTTGATTTGGGTGGGGAAAAGGCGGTTTGCTCGAGAATTTTGTAGGTTTCTTTTTCAGAAGCGCAACAGAAGTCAGTTCGATTCCAGTGGAGATACGAGTTGTAGGAGTTGTGTCTAGTCTTGGATATTTGTCAGTCTTACCTAGTTTTCCTAGCTTGCTTAGTTTGGTAAATTAGGTATTTCTTGTAGGCTGATGCTGCTTGAAAATTGAAAGTACTGCCCAGTTGACTTTTAGATTTAGGTTTAGAAGCAAGGTTTTGAATGGCTAAAGTTTGCTAAGATTCCTTTTCGCGAGTTTCAATGTGGAGTATGGAGGGTAGTATACCAGTGACACTTTGAAAAAGTGGAGACATAATTATTGCTGCAATCAATCTTCTTCGTCCTAGTGCATTCTTATATACCTCCCTGCGTGCTGCATGACCTATCATGCATATAGCTAGTTTATGGTGGGATAAATATTATAATTTAAAATGTTAGGTATTACTCTTTTTCAGGAGAGTTGTCTTTGTCATAGCTATCCATGTGGTCTTGACAAATTTGTAACTTTGTTGTTTTTATTTATTTGAAACTTCCCGAACATGAGATGGAAGAGACAAAATTTGGTATAATTCAAACATATGCATGTTGTGCCTCAAGTAGTCGTTAGTTTGGAAGCTATTTTGGTGGATGATACTGTTGGATGTTTTCAGTTGTGCATATTTTTGTTCTTCTACCTTGAACACGTGTCAGTTGTTTTTTATTTTGGTCAATTGTCAGTGACTAGGTGCTTCTCCTCGGTAGGTTTATATGTGAGCTTATTATATTCCTCTCTGCACATGCCCACCTTTTTATTTCATATTGAGATTTATATACCGTGTGTATGTTGCTCTAATGGTGGTGGTGCGCTCCTCCCCATCCTAAATACCTGTTGTAACTCTGTTCTCATGCTATCTTTGTTTTATTCTTTCTCATTTCCAGATGGCAGCAAAGCCTTTAACAACTGAAGCAATTGCACTGACTGAAAAGAAGGTGGACATGAGCCTAGGTATCCCCCCCCCCCCCCCGACCATGTGTGTGTGTGTGATAGCAACTTAGATACTTTGCGGAGTGGTAACAAGTACTCCTTTTGCCATGTGCAGATGATATTATTAAAATGTCCAAGAAGAATTCTCTGAAAGGGAGAAGACCTCCAAGAGTTTCAGTGAGTCCTTGCCCCCCCCCCCCCCCCCCCGAACTATGCTCCCATTTAGTTCGACTCATGGTTGTTCTTTTGGTAGAATAAAAGCCAAGGGTTCCAAAAAGTTGTTGCTGCCCAGAGAAACAACTCTAAAGTTCAAAGATTTATGGATTCTAGATCATCTGTCAGACAGGTATTTAAAACATCTCTTTTCAAATATCACTTTGGTCTGCCTCTATTTTATGGTTCATGACGTAAGGTTTAAACCTGTAGGGTGTACTTGCTCAGAGAAGAACTAATTTTCGAGCAAATCAGTTTCCAGTGACAACTGAAGTTGCCAGGAAAGCAGTAGTTGCTCCTATTCGCAATAGAAGGGTTAACTGGAACAAGCCGAGGTATGTTCTGTGGTTTCATATTGTCTGTTTCTGCATTTTGGGGGTTTCTGTCTACTAAAGCTCATTTATTTCTTTTTAGGTAAATGATGGTCCCCTCCTTTCAATTATGGCAACTGTTCCTTATGTTTCAATGTGTGAAAGTTAAGGATGGTGTGGTTGGTTTTGACAATCAAGCAACAAGTTCTGAATCCTTTGAATGCTATGATTGGAATAATCATTTCATCCTGGATGTGATCTTAATAAAGTTTTGATTTCCTTCTCTACACTAGAATGGCAAGCCCACATGCATACAGGATGATCCTGGAATCCCTTGAAAAGAAGTAAAGAGATTGACATTTCACTGTGGACATGCTCTTTTAAAAAGCTGTCACTTCTCTACACCACTGTTATGCGACTTGGGTACAGGATGAACCTTTCTGCTTTGTTTTGGTTGGTCTGGTTGTTTTGGAGGCTAGAACACATCATTTGGCTTTATTCTGAGCTGAATTGTCGTGGATGTAGCCCAAGGTAATCATATTTTAGCATGTAGACCAGCTCTTCTGATGCATATGCTTGCAGTCTGCTACTTCATCAGAGATGTGTTTGGATGCCACTGGAGATGGGAATAAATAGCTTAAGGAGCTCAAAAATCCAATGTCCTCGATCCATTTTATTCCCTGCCATGCAGAGCACACATTTTTAAAAGGCAGAGCAGTTGGATTTCCTTTTCTCATGTTACGGTATTGGTTCTCGAGTCTCTACCCAAAACTGGTTTGATGTTTAGGAGACAGAGTGTGTTATATGCTGACTCTCGATTGGATTGTCCTTGTCATCTGTCTTTTCACAGAGGAGTTTGCAGGAAAATTTACTTTTTTATCTCCACAGTGGCTGTGTTACTCTCTGATGAAAGTTCTGCAGCATTTTATCATTACCTGGGTTTTGAGCTTTTGTAAATGAAGCATTCCTGGTACTTGCGGAAGTTGATAATACTGTTTCTTTGCGCTGGCTTTAGGTTTAATAAATAGAGCAACCTCTGTCCCTTTTTTGGATGTGAATATATGGACATCCTTGGGCAGTGGAAATAAGACCATATCTTCCCCACAAGTCTCAGGGAATTTATTTAGCACTTCCTAGGGAGTTGGTTTTATATGGTTTGCCTTTCACTTTGTTAATCCAATTTATCATATCACAATCTCCAGTTCACTCTGAATTTTGGTTTGAGTTGTTAATTGTGGAGTGGAGCAGTTGATTACCCAAAAGTGGCTTCGGTTGCTAAGTCATGTCTGTAGGTTTAAAAGCATGCTGCGTTCAAGTCCTCTTTCTGGAAGTTACAGAGGCAAAGGAGGAATGTTTGAGCCATGGTTTTTTGATCATTGCGTTGGTTCCAAGATTCAAGGGCTTCATTGATCTACCATGTGTGTAGAACATGATGGAATAAAGTATCGGATCTGCAGTACTTAAGAAACAGGTGCAGTTCATTAAAAATTAGCAGCAATTACAGTTTCACCTCAATGGTTCAAGGGTCCTGTATTTCAAGGAAGCATTTGGTTCATCAGAGTGTATGAAATTTACAGTTATTTTGAAAGGATCATTTTGGAGCCTTCTGTTTGATCGTAGATGACATTAAGATCATGCAAGCTGCCCTCAGAGTGGATTTTTTCTGGAGTTACAAGAACCATCTTTTAGATGTTATGTTCTCAAAATGGCGTTCAAAAATTCAAAACGCTTGAACGGATCATGGAATGCCATCTTATTTATTGCTCGTCCTATGTGAGTTGGTCCTTTAGACTGTTAGAAAGGTTTGAATTGTTAGCACATGCAGCCGGTAAGTTCATGCTGAACCTAAGTTGAATTATTTGATGATGAAAACAGGTGTAAAACCATCAATCTTGTAGGGATTCTCGCTTCATCATGGGAAGTAATTGCATCTGTGGTGATGAATAAAAACATGTTTATTTATCAATAATGAATTGCTTCCTGGTGCAGAGTTGCAGCTCCAGCTGTTCCGAGGCATGTGGAAGCCGCTTCCAATGGGAAGGTAATACCTGCTGTATTTCATGTTAATGCACTACAACAAAATAACAGCACAACTGTACTGGACCCTGAATGATGAAAAGGTTACAAGATTTGCTTGAAGGGAAGCACAATGTGATGACCGATATTGTAAAATAATAGAAGATATTTCTTTATAAATGTATATTTTTAAAACTTTCTATTATAGCATCTCAAGTTCCCTTTCAAACTCTTTACGTGAACTGGTTTTCTGGGCAATATATTTCGATCAATTTGTTTACTTCAATATATGGGGATGCTGATGCTGGGGTCTTGAGCTTCATAAGAAGTGATTTTGTACTCTGTAGATACTTGGTACCATCTGTTTGATATAATGATGAATTTTCTCTCCCCTTCCCCCATTAGTGACAAGACAGTCCACAGTGACTAAGGCGATTAGACACCTAGGCGAGCAGCTCATTAAAGCACTCACCTGTCTTGGCCACATTGGTGCACATAGGTCACCTTGAGTCTGCTTAGGCTGTCTTGACAAGATATCCACTCGTTGATTTGAGATTTGCCTCCCTGAAATCACCTCTTAAGATTTTTTTTTCGGGGGCTCCGCCAACTTGAAACTCTCGCAAGAGGCGCTGCCTTTTTTGACTCCTGTGGGGCCTCTGATCACGCATGTCAATCTGCGGCGGTGCGATGACGGACATTGAAGAGTTCAGGTTCCACTCTCCAACACTGGTGTTTTGTGCAATTTCTGTTAGGCTCCACTCTCCAACACAAGTGTTTTGTGTGAAAGATGTGTAGGGAGGACATGGGATGATGTTTGTCTTTTCCTAAAAAGGGTCATAATGTGAGTTTAATTTTATAAATTTTGTGATTAATTTTTTATTATTTGTCATTTATTTTATTTTATAAAATATAGGGATATGATGAAGATGTGTGAATATCAAATTTTCTATTAATTAAATAATAGAATTTATACATAGAAAATGTACAGTACTCTTGAAATGTCTTTAATTATATAAATTAGGTTTTCCTTATGCGGCTTGTTTTGTCATCTAAGTAGTAAGACAGTGAGCCATGGCCTTGATCGCGCCTTGTGATGATGTCTTGACAACCATGCTTCTTCCTTTCTATTCCTTCTTTTTGCAATGGATCCGTCAATTTGTGGTCTGATCCATCTCTCATGAGGTATAGTTATGGATGTGTTTAAAGAAGACGCTATCATGAGGTTGCTGTGGTGGTTGTTTGTTCATTATTCTTGTGAGAAGAAGGTTACGTGGTTTTGCATGTTACGATGTGATTGGTGATGGTATCTTCCTTTATTGTATTTACTATACAGGAGGGTGCAGTGAAGCCGCGGCCTCAGACTTTAGATGCTCGCTTCGCAAGCATGAAACAACGGAGGATGAGGGTGATGAATCAGCAGATGGTACGTGGCGGCAGCAGTGTGAATCCACAGAGGCGTCGAGGCCAGCAACAGCAACAACAGCAGCAGCGAGGTAGGGGTACTGGTGCTCCTGTTGGTGGTTTTCGGCGGTTGGGCAACTTTTGAGCAGCAAGTGATCGAGTTGCTCCTGAAATACCTCTCTTATTACAAGTTTTTTTTTTCTCGGAAGATTGTTCCATTGTCTCTCTTAACGTGCGCATCAACTTCCGCCCTGCATGATGTTCCTGCAAGGTCCGTCGGGCCACTCGCTGTCATGTTGCTTAATTTGCCTTCAGCAGAGGGCTGGCTGTGCTCAATAATCCTGTTTTGTTTACTGACAAGGCTGGTTAGCAGTCCAACTGTGTTGTATTGGTATATTCCTCGAGCTCTAACAGACCGAATACGTGCAACATTGCCACGCATTCAGGTGCTTAATGGGATGTGTACAAGCTATTGTGTTGCTTTTGTATTGGATGTGTCGTTTTGAGTTGATTTGCATTTGGTAGTGCATCTCTGAAGTTGATTGGCATTTGGTGGTGCACCCTGATGAAAGGAAAAGCATGATTAAAACCAGTGGAGAGTTAACTTTTTTTGAGTTTTGAGTCAAGGCTGCGTCTGGGAATGAGTATGGGTTTTGGTTTTTTTTCCTCTGATGAATCAAAGAATGCATCAACCCACCTGGATAAATTTACTTATTTCACACAATTCATCGGGTCATGTCTTACTTTTTTTGTTCACCCCAACATTACCTACTTGTCCGATTGTTGTTAAACATTTTATGGATATCAAGTTATTGTGAAGAACAAAAAAATAAAACAATAAGATTATGGAAGTCAATATTCTCATCTTCTTTATTTTTGCATATTATTTTCATAGAAGCTCCTCTAGAGGAGTTTCGTTGGGCTATTGAGAAGTGAATTTTTTTCTCTCTAAAATTTAAAAGTTGATTTTTGAAAAAAAAAATTTAATGTGATGTGTTGTCATTTATATTGATTTTTAGGTTTGGGACATTTGAGGTCAAAAGTTGCACTCAACAAAATCTCATCAAATGAGCCCCAAGTAAATCTTCTCCTTGCTTAGTCATCAGCGGAAAAAAGGAAACGGTTCTCCTCGAAGTGAGTTCTGCAAAGTCGGGACTCCCGGATGTCATTCCCTTTTTGTGTTTCTCTCAGCAGCCCAATTGGTTTAAATTTTGAATGGTACGAAGTTGGACGTAAACATTTGGTTCAGTAGGAAGTGCTGCCGGTGGTTCTTTTTACCACATAACCAGAATCAGAACCGTCCTCCTCGGTGGGGAGGCTGAACGAATGGGTCATCCGTCGGGTTTTGTAGCGTGTTTATTGATGAAAGGTCCCTCGTCCGATCGTCTTCTTTTTTTTTTTTTTTTTTTTAGGTCGGCGGCGTTCCTTTTCTTACTTCGGCTATCCGAAAAGATAAAAGTTTGTCAACTGACATTTATGCGCTTAGTTAAGGCAGTGGTGATGGTTTCTTTATTTTTTTTAAAGAAGTAATTTTTTTAAAAAAAGAAAGTTACTACTTTACTCGAGGTGGTTTGAGATTTTAATGACGTCTATGGATGCCAAGAGACTTGATTTTTTTTTTTTTTTTTTTTGTGGGGGGGGGGGGGGGGGGCGTTGTTGTCAAAGTCGAGCGGTGTTTCCTTCGAAGCTGTTGGAACTTGGAAGGAAGAAGCTGTTTAGGCTACGAAGACTTGTATATTTCTGAAAAGTAAAATTACAGGGCATTTTAGAGAGAGGAATAATAGGACATGGGTTCTAGGCGTCAAGGAGCAAACGGGATTTTTTCGAGTCCCAGCAGTGCAGGTGTTTGATGTTTTGCGCCATCAAATCCTCCGAGTGGAGCACGCGCACACACACACACTGATATACCTACCATGACAAGGTCAATTAGGGACTCTCCCGGTTTATCAAAGAAAAAGCATGCTGAAGAAGAGAAAAGGAACGAGCGCCCGAGCTGCTCTGGTTTTATTTCATTCAGACCTTTTTTTACAGAACTAGGATCCTAAGAACATTATCACATCAATTATGGGATAGGCACGGCAGAGGAGATCATTACATCGATTGAGAGAAACATGGCAGCGTACGGTCGATCAGTGGACGTTGAACAGGTCCAGCTGCCATCTCCGTCGATGGGCCTACTAGTTTCCAGCAGCAGATCAGCATGCCCCTACTTAGACGGTTTTGCCATGTCGCAGTCTTCAGTCTTTGCAAACCTTCCCCTCACCCTTGGTTGGCTGTCTGCTAACGCCTTCCTGCAAGCATACTGCATGGGCAACAGGGCAGGGTTTTAACAGACAATCTAGAATAAGCTCGGTGGAAGTTCACATTTGCAAGACATTAGTACGAGTTGGAAAACCATTCCCAAAGTTTGATGCGGTGTTTTCACAGTTATTTTAGCAGCCGTCTTCTTAATGAAATGCGGTAATCTCTCTATTTCACCCTCCTCCTTTCCTCCTAGTGTTTAATTATTGCTGTTAAATGGAAAATACTCTTTTCTCCAGAAAGGAGAGGTGTAAACACAACACTCTTGATCCTGTTATAGCTAGTTTCATCAAGCTAACAAGTGAAAAT
This sequence comes from Amorphophallus konjac, assembly GCA_022559845.1. Taxonomy (NCBI): domain Eukaryota; kingdom Viridiplantae; phylum Streptophyta; class Magnoliopsida; order Alismatales; family Araceae; genus Amorphophallus; species Amorphophallus konjac. Next base: position 164,066,415 of record CM040119.1, on the reverse strand, counting down.
CTTTTTCTCAATCAGATGGTGGTCAAGTAAAGATGATAGTCGTTAATTACCTTGATCTTTCTGCCAAAATTCCTCTCGCTCTTCTTCTTCCTATACCTGGAAAGCTTTTGCCTTCGTTCTTCCATCTTGTGGTCGCCAATGGTGGACAATCTCTCAAAAGAAGGGCGCGCAATGCTTGTGTTAACATGGTTCATGCCACCATTTCCAAGAGTCTGTCACAAAAGAATTTAAAAATTAATTACCTTTGCATTCTGTTGACATCACATTGCATCTAAAGAAAGTTTGCAGGTATTATGTCTGCAAACAAGGACTAGTCCACACTGGAGTCCACTGAAATAAACCATCAGTTTCTCAAAGCTCAGAATAGACAATTGTATTGTGCAAACAAGATTCTCTGAATGTATGATATCTCTTTTCCTTTTCTCGAAGACAAGGACCTTGATACTTTTCTTTCTTTCACCCGCACCGATCCCCTTTCCTCCCCTTGGAAGCTCACATGCCTAAAACAACCTACGACAAGATCATGCATATTTCTGGAGACCGGGCAAAAAGGATCGAGTTTAGCCTCCAAAAATCTAAGAAAGTAAATGCTCCAATCACAATATAAAGGAGGTGTCTGTGGTAAGTGGACATCTTGAAGACATCCAAAGTGAGCACTCATTCTGAGCACAATTAACAAGAATTGGATTCTGTATTTGTCTAACAACAATTGTTTTGGAAATAGATATTCTCTTTGAGTGTTCAACATCCTTTTGACCCCCCCCCCCCATCAAACTTCACCGAGACAAATTTATAAAATCTATGCACCCTGATTAATCATCCAAAATTCTCAAAATGCACACTGTGAGATGTCTATGTTGATCTGTGGTAACATGGACGACAAACATCACTCCAGTGCCATCGCTTTGTTGCGGCATTTACTGCAAAAACATCACTGCTATCGGAGTAACTTCAACGTCTTAATTGCAAACACAAGTACATGATTCTTAAGTTCATTCTTTGCTGAAGAAATCCATCAAAAAAAAAAATCCCAGTGAAGTATAAGGACAAAAACAAAAAGAAGAGAAAATAGAAGAGTTTTATAAGAAGCCACAATAAGAATTTAGTTCTAACCTTAATATCTCCTTCACTGAATGCTCTCCTCATTCCAAATACAGCTCCTAGATCCATTCCTTGAAAATCAAGGAAATTAGGCCTCATGGAACTATTATTACTCCAGGCCAGAGATGTTAGACAACCAGAGCTAACACTCTTCTGCAGTGGTCCATCTTCAACTGCCCTGTTATTTTGCAGTGCTTTCGGTTCCTCAATCTGTAGGGCAGGAATCTTGACTTCCTCAATCTGCAGGGCAGGAATCTTCACATCCGATAGCTCTGAACATGTATCCTCAATTACAGATTTTGCCAGCAGGTCCTTCTTGCATTCATAGAAAACCTCACTCAATGGCTGTTCACTCTGGATCGAATCAATGTCTGCACCCTTGATCGCTTCTGCTGCAATGACATCATCTCCATTGGAGATCATTGAAATGGCAGCTGCCACGGGATCAAACTCTGTTAGTGGATCTTCCATGATGGGTTCAGGTGCTTTGAAGAGATCCCCATCTCCACCCAAGTCATAATCAGTTACGGTCGTGGTCTGCAGCATATTGCTCTATTTAGAAAGACAAGGAACACAATAAGAATCCAAAACCAGAAAACTCAACATGGAATTAAAAGACAATATGTGCATTAGTTCTTCTTGAAAGACAGCTAAAAGAAATACTTCCATCCATAAGCAACAAATACCAAAACTATCGAACTAAATAGAACTACCATGCAGATGTTGACAGCATCCACGTCGTTGTGATGTACACAAATAACCGGATTCAAATCCAATCATGGTTCTTTCGTCAGGTAAAAACAACTGACGATTAAGCCCCAAATCATGCACAACTTTTCTTTTGAAGGTGGAAAGCACCTGGAAGTCCGATTCATACAAACATAGAATATGGTAAAACAACTTATCACTTCTACCTGCATAAGGAGTTATATTCACCTGGACTGTTGATGAAGCACATCTAGATTAAATTGCTGCTCTATCATGATACAAAAACATTCGGCTATATGTGATCATGGGGACGTAAATTTGTATATAACAGAGTGGAATGGCAGAACAAAATCACAGTCCCCGGCCACAATTAGCCGGGATTTGGTGGAAGATGATGATGACGATGAAGCATGAGGGTGGACTTTGGTATGAAACAAATCATGACCTAAACTTAGACTTATACAAAATGAAAAGAAGAGGATTTCACATGGCGGAGGCAGTTGAAGCATCACAAACTGATAGCCACTTTTCCCAGAAGCATCAGCTTTTCCAGATGATCACTTCCAACCAGAAATCTGCCGTTCTGATTGTTACAAGAAGCTAACAGACTTTCAGCTGTGAAGATACTAAAGAAGAGGATTCTTGCAAAGCTCTGAAAGCTCAAAACTTCGATAGAAAAACCTACGTCTTCCTGATACAATAATAACATGCACCCAAAAAAAAAAGTCAAGAGGATCAAGTTTCAGAGGAGACGTTCAGAACATAATTTCTAGCAAAGCAAAGAACTTGCTGACCACAAAAGGAAGAATCACACAAGAATGCTCTGAAGCGGGTTATAGGATCAGACAGAAGCCCACAAGATGACTACTCTCTGACCAAGAAGGGAACAATCGCACAGACTGCTCAACAAATGGAGTTGGCACAGGATTAAGCACAAGGCGGTTGCTTTCTGACCAACAACGAAACAATCGCACCAGACTGCTCAACAAATGGAGTGGCCATAGGATAAGCACACAAGATGATTACCCTGGCAATATCGAGGAGGCCATTGTTGATCTGTAGCCGGCAGAACAGCTCCTCCTGCAGAGGGTGGTGGCCGAAGTGGAGCTCCGGGGTGAAGCCCTGCAGGTAGGGGAACAGCAGCCCCGCCTCCGCGTACATATCCTACTACCTCCCGATGCCGCCGCAAAGCACGGGTCTCGCCGTTCGACCAGCAGGGTTCTTCCCTCGGTGAGCACAGAGATGAAGCTCGAAGCAGCAGCAGTCATAGAAGACGAAGAGGCCGCCTCCAGTATGAAGGCGGGCGGAGGGGGGGGGATCTCACAACGAATCACCCTCGCCCAAGTGTGGCGCCGGGCTATATATAGAGACAAAAATCCCCCCCAGCGGAGGACAAAAGGGTGGTGAGGCCTAGTGTGGAAGGGTCTGCTCGCCCGAAGGGGATGCAGAGAGAGAGAGAGAGAGGTGATGGGCTGCGGTGGTCCTGTGCAGTATGTAGAAAGAAGGGAATCCTCCCAACTACGCGACAAGATGTAATGGCGACCAGGACGCTTTTCCTTTATAATTCTCTTCTCGCCTTTCAGCCCTTTTGGCTTCTTCCTCCACTCCTCTGTTTTCTCTGGGTTTGCACTTTGCAGGGAGAATTATTGCCCGCTCGAACATATGCTCCATCCATGCACCTATCACCCCTCCATCCCCATCACCCCTTCCCCCGCTGCTCCTCCCTTCTTAACCTTCCTTCTCTCTCTCTCTCTCTCTTTCTCGCTCTCTCCTAGGAAGAAACAGTTAGTAAAACAAGTAAACATTTTGAGGTATGCCCATTGTTGGGTTGTGAAGGAGGATTCCTGCAAAACAACAAAACTCTCTCTCTCTCTCTCTCTCCAACTTGGAAGGAGCAGCAAGTAAATATTTTGAGGTGAGCCCATTGTGGGGATGGGTGGGTGGGATGGCTGCCTGCGTCGGAGGGGTTCCATGAGCTTGCTAGCGTGCGTGCTATCTCTTGTCTGAACACACCCCCTCCTCTCACATCCCCATTTCTATTTCAGGGATCGGAGATGGAGGTGTGTTGTGCATGGGTGGGGCATGTCCTACTCCCCCCGCCAAACAAGAAAAGTGACCTCCTTTGGCTGTATGGATGCAGACAAAGACGGCGCTCATGGCGCGCCAGGCCGTGGAGGACGGCGGAGAAGACGAAGACCACAAATGGGCACCCGCCGACAAGAACGCAGGGGTGGGGCTGCGGGTGAACAGGAGAGTTAACCTCTACGTGGATGCAGTCGAATTAGTCTGCTTAACAAATAATAATCAACTCTATATAGAAGTCGCAAGTAAGTTAGTTGAATTTGAAAAAAATTTAGGTGGAATTTTAATAGATGAGTGGAGCTTAAAACATAATTGATAGCCCATCTATATAAAGGGTTTGTCGCCCCGATCAGATCGATCGTCCCGATCATGATTTGGGACGGGACGGGTTACGTATCTAGACACATAAACTTTATTATATATATTTGTTATAATATAACGTAACTCAAGTGATCTCTTATCTTAGTTGGTTAAGTGATATGTATTTTAAATTATTATCTACGGTTCGAATCTCGTCTCTTGTAATATTTTGAAATATTTTTTTTAAAATAAATAAATAAAATAAATAAAAGTAATGTTTATAGCATGTTTTGAATCAAGGATCTCACGTTCAAACATGAGATCTCTCGACCAATTGACCTATAAAAAAAATTTGATATAAAAAAATTAAAATAATATATATAATGTCTCGGTTGCGTCCCACAGATCGGTCGTCCCGGTCTGTGATTGAGACGGGCGGTTCGGCCCGTCTCCGTCCCGGAACGATTTGGAAAACCCTGATCTATATAATTTCTTTATGAGATTTTTAACCTTCAACCCTTATAATCTCTTATATTTACATATTAGCACCTCAAATCTAGATATTTATGTATAAGCTCTCACAATTATATATTCATTTCATAAATATTCATTTTATTGGATTTTTAATAAAAACCCAAGGGACATTTGTAATGACACGGCGAGTTTTACTAAATAACTTGAGACTCTAAGGACTTATAATTAAATATCTAGATTGCAATGATTAATCCATAAATAAGAAAGAGTGTAGAGGTTATATCGGATTTAATGGCTGAATTTAATAATGTGTAAAAGTAAGAGTTAGATGTTCGTTTTTAATTCGTTTAAATTTTTATTTTAAAAAAAAAAGGTTTGGAGTGACCTCTCAAGGTATTGTAATTTGGAATGCAAGTCACACTATCATCTTATTATCTAACAAAATTAAAAATAAAATAGACTGATTTTTAAAAGAATGGATCTCAGACTGAATAATGAATAGGATTTCTTTTTTTTTTATTTCTTTCTCAGTAATTATTGATGACGTGACTTGCACTCTAATTTAAGACACCTTAGAGATCACTTCAAAAAAAAATTTAAAAATAAAAATTTAAAGATATTGCACACCTAGGGCATGCAATGAACCTTTCTCGAGTAAAGATTAAATAAGTCTGTTGAGTTTGACTTGAGCTCTTATTATACTAGAGTACGAGAACTCATTTAATGTTCAAGTAACTTAAACTTGGTGAAAGTATTGGCCTAAAATGTTGAATGAACCAAATTCAAACATGCTAACACCCTGCTCAATTCAACTTATTTATATTTTTTTCTTGTCTCTGGGAGCACAGACTCCCTCCCATCCTATGCTTTGAAAAATACTACTGTTTTAAAATTTGGCCTGACCTAGTCAATCCGACCGGTTCACCTGTGACTCGATCTTAAAATCGAGTTGAAACCCTATCTAGATCGGCCAAGATCTAAAACATGGCCAAACTCTATTAACCTGGCTCAACCCGACTAACTCGGTCTAACCCAGTAAAACCAATATGACCCGACCAGATTCGAGACCTATTTCGAATTTTCTAAGTTTATATCATTAGGTTAGATTTTCATTTAGTATGTAAATAAATATGAAATATGAGGAGTCATCCTTGAAATTATATCCTTTATGGTATTAACATTTAATAGTATTAACACAAGTTTTGAAAGTTGAAAAGATCTTGATTCTAAATCTTTTTTTCCTACGTGCATAAAGAAACAAAGAAAACATAAGAGTCTAAGACTAAACTTGGTGAACTTCCGTTCGTCGTGACGTTGTCCCATAGGATAACATATATGACACTAAGGAGTAAGTAAAACCATAGAGTGTAGAAAAGAAAGTGTCTTTCATATTTCTAAGTTACTACTTAACGTATATTAAAATTTTATGAGTACATAAAATTGATGTGAGCAGTTCTAGTCTTACGGGTCACGGGTCAATTCGAACAGTTAAACTATTGGCCCGTGACCCACTAACCTATCCGGGTCAAGGACCTGGTCGGGTTTTAAAACATTGAAAAATACTCTGAATCAAGATTTACCGGATTGACCGTGTTAATTATGCCGAGGTAAGATCTAAGTACTGTATGGTATCGGACTATATCAAGAACATTTTTTCTTACCTTCACGTCATCTTAGTCCTGGACGAAGGGGAGACAAGTCCCCTGTTAGTAGCCAAGCACACCCTAGAGGGAGGTGAATAAGTGTGCCAAATAAAAATTATAACTTATTAAAATTTTAAATGTGGAAACACAACGGAAATAAGAACGTAGAATCGCAAACAACCATAGAGACAACGATTTTATAGAGGTTCAGTCAGTCCTCCTTGACGGACGTATGTCCAGTCCCTTTGCAACTCGCAAAGTCTTTCACTAACCTTTACAATCATGGTTACACTAGCTAATTTTCCAGGGTTTAGCTCCCCAGCTGATCTTACCACGTCTCAACGAACCTTACCGCTGGTTTATTCAGGAACCAGTAACCCAGTTGACTTTACAAGTTTCAGCGAACCTTACCACTATTTTATCCGGGAATAAGTAACCCAATTGATACATGGTATCAGCAGTCCAACCTTACACACATAATGGAGGTTTCCCTAGAGCAACAAGTGCTCTAAATACTATCAAATGAACAGATTTGGATTTCCACAAATGCACTCCTTGATGAGCAGATGGTAGAATAATACAAGGCTCAAAGAAAATAAAGAACAACTGACATACAGAGGAGGAGGACAGAAAGAATGTCATAGATTGTAGCAACCCTGGTAAATTTAAGGACTAAAAAATCTAAATAAATTTAAAACCAATAGATAATCAAGGCCAGACCTTGTATATACAATCCCGAGATTTCCAAATGGGCCTTACAAGAAGATCTTATAGACCCTACCCTTAAATTTTAAGGGATTATGAATATAGAGTCATTTTAAGTAGGCATTTAAAGTCATATCGTATTTTATTCAATTAATAATGAATAAATCTTGGAGAACATGTTAATTTAGATTTTTATTAATAATTTAGAAATTTTATTATTTCAAATTTATTACATTATATTTTTAGTTGAAGGAATAAGGTGTATTAATAAGATCTAATGCATTAAATATATGAAAAAGATAAAATAATGAGTATATAAACAATTTTGGTCTTTGGAAGGTTGTAGTAAAAGGTGTAAAATGTAATTAACGCCTCTTTAATGGGCGCTTCTTTGAAAACCAACGACTTAACACAAGTCGTTATTTTATTAAATGAATAGTAATAGCGATAGTGTAACTTTTTATATTAAAAGAATTTGATAAAACTAATTATATAAAAAAATATAGAAAAATGGAAAATGTATACCCATAAAATTTCATGTCGATATCCCATCAAATAAAAAAGATAAAAATCCCTAAAGATTGTTACTCTTTAACGTTAAAAACGTAATCAGTTCAAACAAACGACTTTGTTTAAGTCGTCAAATATTAATAGAAGTATAAACACGCCCCAGATGAAGGCACATTTTATGAAATTAAAGGCATAATAGGATGCGTTAATTTGAGAAGTAACGCCCCCTCTCCGGGCGTCAATTCCCTGAGAGTCAGCAAAACCCACCAGGGTGTAGTGTTAGACTCGAACAAGGACCGGGAGCTTTCTGGGTAATCATAGGACTGGGAAAGGCTGTTCGACCAAGGAATTCAACGGGGAACTCAAATCCTAATTGAACTATAATAGGATTATTTTATAAGTAATACAAAGCCCGATCGAACTCTGGTCTTAAGAGTCCTTTCTCCCTATAAATATCCACCGTTCTCCACCCAGCACCGGTTATTTATTCTCCTCCGGTGTTCATCCTGTTGCTACGGTCTTCTTCCAATTCTTCTTCCTACCTTGGCAATCGGCGGGATTATTTTCCTCATGATACTCTCCACCGGCGTTGCTCTAGAGGATTTCTTATATTTTTCCATAGAACGGAGCTGTTGCAGAAGGGGGTTATTGATTAAAGGAGAGTCTTTTCTTCTTATTTTGTTGAAGGGATACTGCGGGAGAGGCTCTTCTACCTTTTTCCTATTATTCTCCACATATCCTCCGACTTTTGATACTCTGTTCAAAACAGAGTGCTGGTCTCTCACCTTCAACCTAGCCGTCAAGCAACAAGTAGGTTTTCTCACATCAAGCTAAAGCAATTATAAAATCAAAGATCCTTCTGTTAATTATTCGGTTCATGCATGCATATAGTTACAGTTTTTGTTTCATATTTTTATTTCGTATACTCAGGGAAATAGCGACCTTGCCAAAGGCGCTACTTCTGTTTAAACACGACTTTGTTGCAGTCGTCAGAATTCTTTCACACGCCTCTCAACAAGGCGTCAATTTAAAAGGCGGCTTCTTTAAAGTCGTTAACTTCCAGGATACTCAATAAAACAAACATATGTAAAAATCTATATAACTGGAAACTAAGTTAATTAAATTCCTGCATAAGTATAGCTCTGTAATACTTCACTTTCCCGTTTCTGATCATTATCCCATTTTATCCTAAATATCCTGATTTCCTTTCCCTCACTGCTTCTGGAAAAATATTGTATCTGAGAAATTGACGGCATATACATGGCCGTCACATTCTCAGGTGATGCCTCGACCACCGGCGTCATACCCTTAATGAATGCCCTTGTCCAGGGCGTCATTTCTGAAATCGGTATAATTCGATTAAATGCGTATAATCCAGTGACTCGAACCCTGTTAATATGATTATTACACATATATGTATATATGGGTCTGAAACCTCTGATTCTGTATCTATTCCCTGATTAAAGTTTCCTCCGATTTAAAGAATAGACGACAGACCTTATGCCGTTAAATCATAGTGTAACGCCTCTATAGAAGGCGCCTTCTAATAAAGTAACGCCACTGTAATATGTTAAATTGTAAACAACGTCTGAACCGAAGGCGCTACATATTTAAATGGCGACCCATCTTAGGGCGCTAATTCTGTAAATTTCTGAAATATTAAATGACTGGGAAAATGTTTAATACTAAAATGCCGGCCTGAGACAAGGCATCAATTCTGGATTTTTGGCTTTTCCGTACGTTTCCTGTAACTTGATAATAGGTTGTGTTCTGGCACTATATCCCAGTCCGTGGATGTAGTCCCTTATTTTTCGGCGTTTTATCGATAAGCCCTTAACTCTCCGTGACTTATAAGCCCACCATTGGACATCCCGTTCCTTTGGACTGGTGAGTTTGTCATAGAGACCTCCGTTAGTCTCTGCTAGCCTTGGATTCCCTCAAGGCAGTCGAGCTGGTTGTACCCTAAAAACCCATGAAACCTTGATTATTGTCATGTCACTCGGAGAAACATGGAAACCGGCCCTCATGATTTATCACACGATTATCATGAGATTCTCTATGATTAATGGATGGTTATCTATTAATGGACAAGTCCGTTAACCTTGTCATGTACAAAATCTGTACTTGTTCTTCACCCAGTTTATTCCGATTTATCGCGAGCTAGATACGTCATGCATATTCATGGTCAATTCCCTTATCATGACATTCCGTCTCCTTCTGGAGAATCCTCTTATTTGAAAGAACATAACCCTTTGACTCTGTATTGGCCAACTCTGATTCTGAAATAATTAAGGGCTCTGGGTCCGCGACCAACAATATCAGGTAGGACGGAAGTCCAATTCTGTAACCATGGTAAAATTCTGGGTGTGACATTGCACCAACGTCTGTATATCTGTTCTGTTCTGTTATCTGTTGAATCTGTTATTCTGGAAATTCTGATATTCTGTTATTTGTTATTCTGTTATTCTGTTAAATTTAGTTATTCCGCTAGACCGATTAATCTGCTTATTATTATTGAACTCTGTTATATTCTTGCCAATTCTGAAGTTATGTTCATCTGAGCATCTGTCCTTTGTTATGTTCTGTTAGCTCGACTTTGGTTCTGTAAATTGGGAATGTATTTCCTAAATCCACTTGAGCGCGTAAATTACCCTTGGCTTGTTATTCATCATCTCTACTAGATCGACTATCACGATTCTTTAGTTATTGCATTTCATGCACTGCATCTCATGAACATGTAAAATTGGCTAATTACTTTTATCATGCTTGATGAAGAGATATAATCCTTACTGAGCGTTTCGCTCACCAGCCTATCTTTAACATTTTTCAGGTAACGACATTGAAGATAGTCCATCGGATGCGGAAGGGCAAGAGTGATGGGTATTATGGAGAATCGTGACGGTGTCTGTTATCTTTCTTTGAGTCTCGTCCTGTTATTTGAGTCATTTCTCTTTATTAGAGTGTAATAGTGAGTCTTTTTCTCACATAAGTGGTGTCCAATTATGTAATTGACATTTGATTATCAATAAAGATTATATTTTGTCCATATTGTCTGGCCTTGGAAAATTTGTGTCTTATGTATACTCTGATTATTCACGACTGTATCACTGCCGCGTTCCGAACTACACGATCCGCTGCTATCGGTTCGGGGCGTGACATAGATGATCAAGTTTCTCCTCTTGAGTGTGACCTGAGATGAGGGACTTCAAAGATGATGCTCTCGGGGCGGTGAAGTCTCCTTTTAGGCTTGAGTGCGGAGGAATTTTGCGATCACTAGGAAGATTCTTTGGAAGAAGATCGATTGAATTCCTGGTTCAGTCTCACCACCTTGTGGTTCTTAGAACTACTAGTTATTTATAACCCCAGACTTCATGTATGCGCTAAACGCATCTTCCATCCAATGGTTTAATCCTAGTCACAACGTTCGATTGTTACAATTAACTTCTAGGCTTCTACCACATTCGTGAGTGTGAGCATGTCGTTCTCAAGGTAGTAGATGGAACATACCTTTTGCCGCCGATATGTTGTCTGTCCTTTTATTACTTTTATGATTGCTAAATGTTGTTGCGCCGTCGGTATGTTCCGAAACATTACTCAAAATATTTCTCTCCTACGAGGACGTTAGATAAACCATATATATTCAAAATGTAAGTTCTTATGTAGAAAAAATATACAAAAGATGTAGCGCAAGGATTGTATGTAAAAGTATATCTTACACTCAAATATCTCAACAGATAATGTGTAGATCATACGTGGAAGTATGACTATTTAACGAACAGAAATGTTACTTTTCAGTGAATTGCTCAGCACATACATTATTTTTTTCAATGCTTAAATTGCTTAAATGAAGATAATATCATCTATGTGCATGGCACTGCAACATTTTACTGTTGATCATTGGCATGTTAACGTGCATTTGTCATTTTGCAATTTCAAGTAAGACACAGTCAACAAAATTAAATATTTAACCAAGTTTAATGAGATGCGATATCGCATGTTAGATGAAAAGTGAATTTAGACGATATCATTTGTTATTTAGTGAGATTAGATGCAATATCATCTAATGACTTAGACAGAATACACCTATCTAAGATTTTTGTCATTTAATGAATAGGCGAAGTATCGTCTAACTCTCATTCCAATAGAAGTTAGACAAAGTTTCGTCTAATGTCATTTTTGTCATTTTTTTAAGATTTTTATCGTTTTCCTCTTAGACGAATTATCATCTATTGTCTATTATCTTAGATGATGTATCGTCTAATCCTGTCTCCTTCCTAATTTAGATAAAAAAATTGTCTACCGAGTTTTGTCCTTTTCTACTTAAACGAATTATTATCTACTGTTGTTTTTTTCTTAGAAGATGGCGGCTTATAAAATGCGAGAAAAGGGAATACAAGGGCTAGGGATCCGTTTCCCTACCTCCACCGATGATTTCCCACGCTGTGGACGCCGATTCCACACGAAATCACCTCTTGATTCGTCGTTGGGTTCATGAACTCGCGAATAGGTTCCACCGCGCCACCGCCCCGTTTCTCGCTCCATCCTCGCCGATTGTCGCCCCACGCGTCTCTCCGCCTTGCACACGCCGTCCTCTGTCGGTCGCCCGGAGAAGGGAGGGAGAGAAGGAGAGAAACAAGAGAGGAGAGGGAGATAATGAGAGAATGAGAGGAGAGAAGAGAGGGGTGGGGGTTTGGTTTAAATAGAAAATGTTTTGAGGTTTTAAAATTTCAGAAAATAGAAAAATAGGAAAAAATCATTCTGACGATCATCGAAAAACACACGACGCACCTGCAACGTCCTGAGACCCGAAAACACATTGGTTCACCTTACACGGGGGTCCGAGCGCCCGACAGTCAAAAATCTAATTTAATCGTAAAACACGATTCGGGACCCATGAAAACACTCTAAAACTCACGGATTCTGATCCAAAAAATCTTAGGTGTTACACAATCTCACGTATCGCATGTGTACCATGGATCGACTATTCTGACTTTGGGGTGGTACGGTCAAGTACTTGTGGTTCACACCGGTGCGGAACGGTATGTCAAACTATGTCGTCTAATTCATTGCCTATCATAAGTTAGACGAAGTTTCGTCTCACGCTTCTTTTCAATTAGACAATGTATCATCTATTGTGAGCTTTTATAGTTTTCCTCTTAGACGAAGGTTCGTCTATCAGCTCTCGCATCGTCTACTTTTTTATATCTTAGACGATGTATCGTCTAATATTCTGTCTAACTAGAGACTTAGACAAAGTATCATAAAATACTACTTTGCACTGTTAGACAGCCTATCGTCTATCCATTTTCACTTAGACCATGTATCATATAATCTTCCCTCTATCCCGTCTACGTTAGATGATGTATCATCTAACTTTTCTTCTATCTTGGAGACTTAGACAGAAGATCGTCTAACTTAACTTCTCGTCATTTTGGTCGTTAGACACAGTATCGTTTAGGTTAGGTCTAATTAAACAATGTATCCTCTGACACTGGGTCTTCTTATTTAAAGACGACATTCGAATTGATTTAGTTAATTATATCTCATATATTTGATTCTGATTTAAGTTCAAGAACACCTAAATTAAGTTAAACATGTGAATTAATTTGGCCAAATTAAGATAAATAATTATTTATATATTTATTTTATCCTAATTTAAAACAATAAATTTAAAAGAAAAGACATTTTCCCAACACCTCCGGACTTCCCCTGCATTGCCGGCGAACTGTGCGTCCAGCCAACCCAGGCACCCATGTCAAGGATCGATTCAGCTCGCCGGCTTCGTCAGAGGCCCCACCGGAAACACTCGGGGAGTGAGGATCCCAACCAGGGCGGGCTCCCCCCCTCCCCCCTCTCAGGGCCGTCAGTGACGCCGACTCGAGACCCTCCTCCCAAGTGTTCAGCATGATCCCTCCGGCCATGGCGCGTGGTGCAGGAACCAAGCATACGCCTCATCCTCCCGGTGCAGCGGCGGGTCCACAATGTCTCCCGATAGGATGTGCTTGCAACCCGATACCGGGATGCCTCCCCGGAGCGCCGCAAATTCGCCGTCGACGAGCCAGTCTTGCGCCAGTGGGCACATCATCTGCTCGAGCAACCAGGCTGGTCATGAAGTAGAGACACTTTGGGTATGCACAGCTCGTCGGCGACGTCGCGGCCGCCGTTTAAAAAAACAGACCAGCACACCTTCATGTTTGTAGATCAAAAACGGACAAATATTTCACATCAATCATAGGCTAATAAACCACAACCATACTGCATTATAATTACGGCACCGGCCCCACTCTCTCACCGCCGGCGAGGTCAATTACATGGTGCTGCTCCTCTGGCTGCTCCTACCAGCCGCCATTTAAAATAACAGCGATCTCCGCACCCTGACAACCTGCCTGCACCCTGTTCATGGATCATCATGTTGACGGGGGATAAAGATAGATAAAAATACAAAAATGGAACCATCGACGTAGAAGAACCAATAACTGATAAAACAAAACACGCCGATGTGGACGTCAGGAGTGACGTCAACCCCCCCCCCCCAAACACACTGTTGGGTTTGGAATCTCCTGAAGATTCCATCTCTCTGGCCCTACTTACTGCTTGGTGTTGGGGTGCTCTGTTTCTTCACATGCCAGACTCTGTTCTCTTGCTTAGTTGTGTTCCTGAAGCAGTGGAAGACAAGGAGATGGTGGAGCCGTCAAGAACATGATTGCACACTGTTGCCCATATTCAATTTTTAAACGCCATGGTCTCCAACTTTGTGCACCACCAGCCAATCTGTGGAGGGCCTCGACAGGAGGGGTAGAATATTGGCAATGCACCACCCAGTTATTTGAAATGCAGGTGCAAGCATCTTGCAGAGAGTTGGAGCTTGTTGACAAGTTTGAAAGGGAGGGGGGGGAATAAAGAATTTCTTGGAGTTCACATATGTTTTGTCTGCTTGTAGATCTGATAGATTGGTTATTTCATCCCTTTGTAAACAAACACTTTATAATGACTCCTGGGGGAGCCACTTTTTTTCTTTTAAAAAAATAGATATTTGTATTCTCTCTGTCCTGTTTGTTTGCGGGATACTGGGATCAGGGTTTACCGACCCGGTGCGTCTCGCCCCGACCCGCACGACCCGACCCGACCCAGGTCGGGACCGGGTCGGCCGGGCTGTGGGTCGCCACCGGGTCGGCCCATTATTTTAATATTATATTATATTTTATATATAATGTGTGTTTTTCTATTTTATTATATTATTTTATATTTTATATATATATATAGTGGTTTTTTAGAACGGGACGGATCGGGTCGGACCGAAACGGGAGCGATCCGACCCAAGCCGAGACCGGGTCGGCCGGGTCGGCCGGGCCGGCAAACCCTGACTGGGATATCCCACTAAAAATTATCTTATTCGCTTTGGTTACTCATGCAAAGTATTTCAGTTGAGTTAAGATATATAAACTCTTATCCTAATTTATCCTAAGATAAGTTGTTCAACAAAAAAGATAGAATAAGGAGAGTTAATTTTTTTCATAATTTTCAATAAGATATTCAAGATTATCTTATCTTCCGATCAAAATATTTTGATGTATTTTATGGAATACCTACCTGCGGTATAACTTATCCTCTTAATCTATTCCGCAATCAAATAGGGCAATGATGTCTTTCTTGAAGTGGGATAAAATGGGTAGGGTGATTAGAGAGTTGAGATCCTCTCAGTGTGTGTTTTGGAAAGTCAGGTTTCAACAACCTCTAATAAAAGAGAGAGGCCACAACCCATCTGCTAACACAGTCTTTTAACTTTGACAGTGCCAAATGGTTCATTGGTTCACCTCCGAGATTCCATTTATATATATATATATATATATATATAGTGCCTTCTGTAAGTGGACAAAAATTGGAAGCATCAGTACTTACCATGATCAAGAGCTGTTACTGGCCTAGCAAAAGTCAAAGCTCAAGGTGAAAAAATGATGGAGGCCAAGGTGGAAGCCTGAGGATGTGGGGACTTTAGAGGATAACCTTTACACAAAGGAGCACATTAGCTTGCAAAAGTGTTTGCCTTTACTTGGCCCAGTAAAAAGGCAGATTTCAAGTGGAAAAAAAATTGTTGGAGAATTAGATGGACACCTAAGCATATGGCACTTCCTTGAAGCAGAACAAAGGAGCATGCATAACTGTGTGTGCCTTTAGTGAGGGTTCAGAATCACAATTAACAGCTTCTGGAGAAGTGCCCTCTCTTGCACATCCCTCTTTTTTTTACCTTGATGTCTTCTTCCTCCTAATGGTGGCAATGCTAACCAGTGGAGCAGGGAACAGAGATTCCATTTCGTACAACTTGCAAAGTACAACAGTGCAGGTACACTGAGATCTAGCAGAGTTAGACACGTGTGTTAACTTTTTAGGAGTTTTCTACAGATACCCATTTTTTATTGATAATTGAGTATCTAACTTCCCATAAAAGTATGTCCTTCTTAAACACCCCCATTCATTGTGGGGAGACACCTTTCATGACTAATGCAGCCAAGGGGGGTCCATATCATCGACACCCATGACAGTGAAGTTTGCTTTTCTATTTTAGTCGTTTTTGCGTTTGATTCAAGGTTTGTAAAATAGATTTGGTACGGAATGTATCGTCCGTATCATATCGTACCAGTCACTGACCAGTACGATCGATCTGATCAGTGGTACGGTATTAGTACATAACATATATTTTTTAAATATTAAATATTTTTTATAATAAATTTATTTTGTATATCAGTTGGTTGAGGACCTCACGTCTATGTTAAAAACGTGCTCTCAACACGTTTACATTCTTTTTTTTGAAAACTAATTTGATTTTAAGTTTAAAAAGTGTTTTAAAATGTGATAGACGAGGGATTCAAACCGAGGAGATTCGGTTTAAATCGCACACCAACTAACCAACCAAGATAGAAGATCATTTGAGTATTTTTATTTTATAACATATATATATATAATATTTTTTATCTCGATATATAATAGTATCGATCTATATCGTATCATATCAATAAAGTACCAGTACGGCCGATACGAACGGGACTATAAATTTTGGTTGATTTAGTCATCTTTGACAATGGGATTAATGGTATTATGCATGAGGACCCGAGTGAGTCGAACGGTAAAAGATTTTGGCTCGTGATAAGAATATGCCAAGTTCGACTGTCAGGGGAGGAGTCAACTGTAAGCCACCACCCCCTCAAGAATATTTCTACTTATAGTGGAGAGAGACAAAGTGACTGCCTAAAACCTAGAGGGGTGTGCAACAATTTTCTATTGTTAAAAGGCCGTGAACAGGAATCCCCATCACATTCCTTTTTTTTCTTTTTTATATAGCTTTTTTGGGGGTGAGTTGACCCGGAGATTATTATGTTGATGAACATACCCAACAGCATGATGTGGGTAGGAGGTGAGTGCTAACATTGTTCCATGCGTCATGTAGCAA